>CM063526.1:45354160-46740660 GCA_032199755.1 Ambrosia artemisiifolia
TGATCATTTAAACATTACAAACTTGAATTTCTTTGACTTATATGAAAGCATAAACCCTAATCAAGTGGAAGATCCCAATGATGAAGGAAAGGGCATAGGTAAGAATGACCTAGGGACACAGGAAACCATTCAGCCATCATCTAAACTACCTGATACTGATGGCTTGGCTGGTTCACAGCAGCCCAGTAGTAGTATAGCTGATGACAAGGGTGAACCTGTGATGACTAGTGATGATTTGACTTTCAACTCTGAGGGAAATGATCCAAATCCACTAGATCAAACCATTACTAGAAAATCATCTAGGAGTTCTAGGTTACCTAAAAACTTGGATGAGTTCATAGTTGAGGGAAAGGTCAAGTATGGATTAGAAAGGTCAGTGAACTATTCTAACTTGTCAGTAGATAATAGATGTTTTGCTGTTGCTCTAAATAAAAGTTTAGAACCTAAACACTTTAATGAAGCTGTTAAAGATCCAAACTGGATCAATGCCATGAATGAAGAGATTGAGGCATTACATAGGAATAATACATGGGAATTAGTTGATTTACCTAAGGGTAGGAGCCTAGTAGGATGCAAATGGATATATAAAATAAAGTACAAGTCTAATGGTGAGATAGAGAGGTATAAGGCCAGACTTGTAGCAAAGGGCTATAGTCAAAAACATGGCATAGATTATGAAGAGACCTTTTCACCAGTAGTTAAACTTGTAACTGTTAGATTTGTATTATCCATAGCTGTTCAGAATAACTGGGAACTGTATCAATTAGATGTAAATAATGCATTCTTATATGGTGATTTATATGAGGATGTATATATGTCATTACCTGATGGATATTATTCTGAAAATGAAAATAAAGTGTGCAAGTTGAAAAAATCATTATATGGGCTTAAACAAGCCCCTAGAATGTGGAATGAAAAACTTGTAGGTGTCTTAACAAACTTAGGATTTATGCAAAGCAAATGTGACTACTCTTTGTTTTATAAATTGTCAAAGTCTGTTACTGTGTATCTTCTGGTATATGTAGATGACATAGTAATTACTGGTAGTAGTCTAGATGAAATTAAAACTGTTAAAAATTGCTTGAAAGAACAGTTTTTGATAAAAGACCTTGGTGAACTAAAATATTTCTTAGGAATTGAGGTTTTAAAACAAGGTAGTGGAATCTGTTTATCACAAAGAAGATATTGTATAGAGCTGTTAACTAAGTATGGCATGACAGCATGCAAACCTCTTAACAGTCCTATAGATCAGAATCATGTACTTACTTCAGTATGTAAAGAACATGATAGGCCTTTAACTGATATAACAGCATATCAAAAATTAGTAGGAAAGTTGATATACTTGGCCCATACAAGGCCAGATATATCTTATGCTGTTCATTATTTAAGTCAACATATGCATAAGCCACTAACAGGACATAAAAAGATTGTTTTCAAATTGTTGAGATATCTTAAAAAGGCACCTGGAAAAGGTATAATGATTAATAAACATGATAGTTTTAATCTAATTGCCTATTCAGATTCAGACTGGGCAAAATGTCTTGAGTCTAGGAAGTCCATTACTGGTTTCTGTGTGTTTCTTGGAGGGTCTTTGGTGTCTTGGAAAAGTAAAAGACAGTCAACTGTGTCTAGGTCTTCAGCTGAAGCTGAATATAGGGCATTATGTTCTGCTTGTTGTGAAGTTATGTGGTTGAAAAATATGTTGTTTGAATTAGGAATAGAAGTGTCATTACCTATAAAGATGTTTTGTGATAATACAGCAGCCTTGTCAATTGCTGAAAATCCAGTGTTTTATGATAGAACAAAACACTTTGATTTAGATCTTTTCTTTTTAAGAGAGCAAATATCTAAAGGGGTTATCAAGGCTGAGCATATTAAGTCAGAAAACCAAATTGCAGATATTATGACTAAAGGTTTGCTGGTTCATCAACATGAGGTAATGTGTTCTTGTTTACATATGTTTGACCCATTTGGTCGATAAAACTGTGGGGGGTGTTAAAATATGTAAGACACATATAATTCCAGTTTTATAGTTTTTATTATGATTTTTATAGTTATACTTTGTTTTTATAATTTTGTATATATCTCGGTTGTGGGCTGGAGAATTAGAAGTCCAGAAGCTGTGTGAGTTCGAGTCCAGGAAGAGATGAGCCCAGAAAGGAATAAAGGATTGCTTTGGCCCAAACTCGTTCTCAAGGCCCAGCTGTGGTTATTATTATTAGAATGGGATTGCCACGCTGGCAATCCCCGAGCCTCTTACGAGCCTGATATAAACGGATCTGATCTACTCAACATGTGTTTCTCTTAGTTGATCCTGTGGTTATCATTGGCTCGGGTGTGTTTCTACCCGAGCCTTATCAGCTAGTATAAATAAGACGTCTCGAGATCAGTTTAGGGTTTAGCTTTTGTATTAAGTCGTTCCAGTGTATTTGATCTCCTTCGTCCTCATAAATCTAGGGTTTAGATATTGAGTCTTGGTTGTTCATCTCGAATAAACCAAGAGTGTCTGTAAATCTGTTAGGTTTAGATATCAGGTTATCTGTTGATAACCTGATTGAGAGTGAGTGTGATTGTAGTGAGATTTGGTTTGTAATCTGTAAACACTTGGGTGTAATAATCTTTGGGTTGGAATAAGAGTTTTATTAGTAAAGATCCATGTTTCTTGACAGAGGCTCGTGTAAATTTCCTTACGGGTCCATTTAAAGGGAAGTCCACTCTATGCCCAGTGGATGTTCTAGTGTTTGGTTGAGCGAGTGGGAAACACGTTTGTGTGGACCTCACCGGAGTGTCTCCCCTTATTAGTCTCCAAGGAAGCGGGTTTGTGTTGGGGCAATATTAATATGTATATTTGGAATATATTTTGTATCTTTAGTATGGAGATAATTTGTACCTAACTTTAGTCAAATCCTCCGTGATTATAGGACATAGGGTTGATACCCATTGTATTATTTATACTCTCAATATTATGGAATGAAGATCATCTTTCCTATATCTCTTTATAGGACACGGGCTCCTATCCTATGATGCAATAGTACGGGTGATCTTTATCCCCTTACTGAACCCCTGTCACTCAAGACCAAACAACCCTCCTCGTTTGTTGCTGTCTCTCAGGATTGCTGGCATCAACGATTGGGTCACCCCGGGAATAATTTACTTCAGTCTTTAAAACTGAATTCTTTTGTTGATTATGGAAAACTTAATAAGACACTTTGTCAATCTTGCGTTTTTGGCAAAAGAGTTAGGTTGCCATTTTATGATTCTGTTAATTCTACTAGTTTTGCTTTTGACATTGTTCACAGTGATTTATGGACATCCCCTATACTTAGTACGGGTGGCCATAAATATTACATTTTATTTTTGGATGATCTTACGAATTTTTTGTGGACGTTCCCCTTGCCAAATAAATCTCATGTCTTCCACACCTTCACCACTTTCCACAACTTAATTAATACACAATTTGAACGTAAAATTAAACAATTCCAATGTGACAATGGCACCGAATATGCAAATCAGAATTTAAAAAAAAAATTGTAATCATAATGGCATGCAATTTCGTTTTTCATGTCCCTACACCTCCTCCCAAAATGGTAAAGCGGAGCGCAAAATCCGCACCATTAACCTTACTTGCCCAAGCTTCCCTACCGCCCAACATGTGGCACCATGCCCTTGAAACCGCAACCTACCTACTTAACATCCTACCCAGCAAACTCCATAATTTTAAATCCCCAACATCCCTCCTTTACAATTGCACCCAAGAATACGTTCATCTCCGTGTTTTTGGGTGCCTTTGCTACCCGCTCACCCTATCCACCAAAATACACAAACTCAACTCCGCTCTCACCCTTGTGTTTTTCTTGGCTACCCCACCAACCACCGCGGGTACAAATGCCTTGACCTAACTTCTCATCAAATTATCATCTCTCGTCATGTATATTTTGAAGAGTCCATTTTCCTCTATGCCATTCAATCCCCCAATTCTACTCCTTCCTACGACTTCCTAAACCCCACCATCAACCCCCTTGTTTGGGAACATCTCCGACACTCCCAGACCTCAAACAAATCCCCTACTACCACTGCCGATCCACTCGTCACAGGCCCAAATTCCCCTGGCCCACACCTCAACCGTACACAACCTTTATCTCCCCAAAATCCTTTTCCTACTACTCCTCAGGCTCCTCCGTCCCCTCCATCTAATCCACCTGGCCCGCCCTCTAGCCCACATACCCAGGCCCATTCACCCTTGCCTAATTCTCAACCCATCCAAGCCCAAACCACCACCCCTCCCCATCACCACTCCACGGCCCAACCACTTCCGCCCCACCAGCCCTCGGCCCAAACCGTGTCGCCACAACAACCAACAGCCCAAACCATTCCGTCTCGACCGACCACTTCGACCACTGACCACCCTCCCTCACCACCTCCCCCGTCTACTCTTACCATGCACACTCGCTCCATGAGTGGCATCCATAAGCCTAAACAACTCTTCAACCTCCACACCTCCACCATCGCTCCTCTACCCAAAAATTGCCTTGTCCACCCCAGAATGGCACACTGCCATGACCAATGAATTTAGTGCACTTATTAAAAATAAGACCTGGGAACTTGTACCTAGGACACCTGACATGAATATTATACGTTGCATGTGGTTGTTTAAACATAAATTCAGGTCTGACGGCAGCTTGGAACGCTATAAGGCTCGTTTGGTGTGTGACGGACGCAAACAACAGACTGTATTGATTGTGGTGACACATTCAGCCCGGTAGTAAAACCTTCTACCATTAGACTTATCCTATCTCTAGCTTTATCCAAATCCTGGCCAATTCACCAGCTGGATGTCACTAATGCTTTTCTACATGGAAACTTGGAAGAGACTGTCTACATGCATCAACCTTTGGGCTTTCGTCACAGAGACTTTCCTGATCATGTTTGCCGCTTACGAAAGTCTTTATATGGTTTAAAACAGGCCCCACGTGCCTGGTACCAACGATTTACGAATTTTGTCACCACCCAAGGTTTCCAGCAGAGCAAATCGGACAACTCATTATTTATTTATCATCACGGGTCCGATATTGCATATCTTCTCATCTACGTGGATGACATCATTCTCACCACTGAAGCTCTACGAACCCGCCTACTCGACGCACTATAAGGTGAATTTGCTATGAAGGATTTGGGGCCTCTTTCTTATTTCTTGGGCATTCAGGTCACTCGGAATGGTGACAAGATGTTTCTATCTCAGCAGGCCTATGTTAAGGATATCATTCATCGGGCTGCCATGGACTCCTGCAAACCGGTAGCTACTCCGGTTGATACTCAGTCCAAACTTTCAGCTGATGCTGGTCCTCCTCATGAGGATCCCCCTACCTAACGTAGTCTGGCAGGTGCCTTACAGTATCTTACATTTACTCGACCTGACATTTCTTATGCAGTTCAGCAGATTTGTATGCACATGCATGACCCCAGACAGGATCACTGGAACGCTTTAAAGCGTATCATCCGTTATCTTCAGGGTACCATGGATCACGGTCTCCATCTAGGTCCTGTCTCTCATCTCTCATTAGTCGCCTACACGGATGCTGATTGGGCTGGTTGTCCTGACACACGCCGCTCCACGTCTGGTTACTGTGTATATCTCGGTGACAACCTCATCTCATGGTCTTCTAAACGCCAGTCCACCATTTCCAGATCTAGTGCTGAAGCTGAGTATCGGGGCGTTGCCAATGTCATCGCAAATATTTGCTGGGTACGTAATTTATTGCTCGAGCTTCGACACCCGCTCTCTCGCGCCATGTTGGTTTATTGTGATAATGTTAGTGCTGTATATCTCTTTGGCAACCCTGTCCAACATCAACGTACAAAACACATCGAGCTCGACATCCATTTTGTACGTGAGCAAGTTCAGCGGGGTCACATTCGGGTTCTCCACGTACCGTCTCGACATCAGATTGCGGATATCTTCACCAAAGGTCTCCCTCGAGTGCTGTTTGACGATTTTCGGTCCAGTCTCAACATCAGTCCTCCCGACGTTTCAACTGCGGGGGTGTATTAATATGTATATTTGGAATATATTTTGTATCTTTAGTATGGAGATAATTTGTACCTAACTTTAGTCAAATCCTCCGTGATTATAGGACATAGGGTTGATACCCATTGTATTATTTATAGTCTCAATATTATGGAATAAAGATCATCTTTCCTATATCTCTTTACAGGCAAGCGGTTTTGAAGGTGGAGTCAAAGAAGGTTGCCAAGCAAGAACAAGCCTGTACTAAGAATCAACATGCCTTTGTTTCATTTACCTTTGATACTTTTGGATCTCTCGCTCATAAGGCTACCTCGTTATTGGATCGAGTGCAAAAAGTTGTCCATAACAATTCCTCGACCCCGAGGAACCAAGGATTCGTGTTTAGCATAATAGGCTTTACAATTTGAAAGGGGATAGCGATGCAGCTTATTGCCCGTTTGCCTGTCATCCACCTGTAATATGTTTTATATTTACGTGCGTTTGTTTTCATGTATTTGTTTTTTGGCTGATTTGATCAAATTCTCCTTTTAAAGAAAAAAAAATCATTTTATTCAAAACATCTATTAATATTATCTAATGTTTAATTAGTTGTGATCAAATGTTAACAGGTCTGAATGCTGAATTTATTAGCAATATATTTAAAAGTATGAGTAAACATATTTTTTGAGGTATTCCTGTGGTATCAGAGGAGGGGTGTGGGTTAGGAAACAAGAAGGGGATAGTGTGATGGGGCGTTTTATGCTTTTAGCCGCGCGGAAAACCCCCCATGCATCCATAAATGGGGACATGAGGTGAAAGATTGGGAACCAGAGGCGAAAGATTGGTGTTCTTTCATCGAGTATACGGTTTCAAGAACAATGCTTAATTTATTTTTATTATTTATCTAAAAAAGGATTATAGGAATTATAGACTATTGTCATGCATTGGGCCATTTGTTCTTCCCATATTTAATCCTTCATCAATCACCGTTTATTCATATATCTCGACTCCACAACTCAACATATACAATGTGTAGAATGAGGGCTACATCGTTGTCGAAATTTTAAGGGATGAGTGTGGCGTGGTGTTCCTCTTCATCCCTCTCTACCACTTAAGCATCTGACCCCCTCTTCTGCATGCGGAACACATGACTTTAGCGACAGGAAAATGAAAGACTAGGAAATGCAACATAGCACTGATTTGAAAAAAATAGGGTGTGGGAAGTTAGAGACGATATCCCCACCCTCATGTAGGGCTGTTCACGATCCGAGCCGAACCGAGCGGACCTTTGCTCGTGCTTGGCTCATTTACAAATCGAGCCGAGCCGATCGGCTCGTTTACAATCGATCCGGAAACCGAGCGAGCATTGTTCGAGCGCACATTTTTTCGAGCGAGCATCGAGCGAGCGACAAGCGGCGAGTGTTTTCGGACAACCATAAATTTCGGATGTTTCCTTTAATATTCTCGCTGCCTAGTGATGACTAAGGTTCGATCGTTCGAGAATGAGGCTCTAGTGAAGGTCTGTGAGGTAGGGATGAGCATCCGGTCCTGAATACCGATCCCGAACCGAAAAATACCGATCCCGTACCGAACCGATACCGAACCGAGGGTGTTCGGTATCGGTATCGGTACCCACATTTAGAGGTTTTCGGTTTCGGTATTATCGGTATCGGTTCGGTATTTTATGGTAAAATACCGATACCACACCGGTACCGTACCGATACCGAACCGATACCGTACCGGTATAATCGGTATCGGTATTGGTTTTTTGGAATTTTCGGTATCGGTATTGTCGGGATCGGTATCGGTTCGGTACCGATACCGTCCCGAGCTCATCCCTACTGTGAGGTGATGAGCATACTACAGAGAACAATTGTCGTGTTGTGGTGTAAGTTGATATCGGGAGAAGATTGATCGTGGACAACTAATGGGAATATGAAGTCAAGCATGTTTTCTCATAACTTAGGGTTTTACAATCAAACTTAGTGTTATCATTGGGTTGACTAGGCCAATAACTATAAATATAATTGGGTATATGCATATATTGAGCCAAATCCAATAAAGTAGTGTGTATAAAACTATAAATATAATTGTAATTAATATGTATATTTATAATTATATATATAATAAATTAATAAAAATTATATCGAGCCGAACCGAGCCGAGCGGACCCTTGCTCGTGCTTGGCTCATTTATAAACCGAACCGAGCCGATCGGCTCGTTTACAACCGAGCGGAAAATCGAGCGAGCAATTTCCGAGCAAATTCCGAACGAGCGACGAGCGATCGACGAGCACCGAGCGTTTTGAACAGCCCTACCCTCATGATCTGATGCAAAGGTGTGCATCTCTTTGAGTCCGAGGGTTTAAATTCCTCAGTAGATTTACAATAATGATTAGAAAATAATAAAAATAATAATAAGACAAACATTATTATTATTATTATTATTTTATTTTTGGACGGAAGACAAAAACCATCATAACTTGCAAAAATTAAAATATCGAATGCCAAGGTGTAGAATAGTTAGCGTAACGCACCTAAAGAGGAGCGTGGTTGAGATAACTAACGTCTCACCCATTTTTTTATAAAATAAATAAATAAATAAATAAATTACGTCAATATATTTCGCAACCAATACCCTGTGTTAGTATCTCTACTTTAGTGTAGTGTGTGTATATATGCATCAACTTGTAGACACGTACATATATAGAATAGAAAAAATAAGAGCAGTTAGTCAGTGAGGTCCATTAGTCGCCAAATATGGCCGCACGAAGAATCTCCGGCATCATCTCCCGTTCACTCTCTCTCCGTCCTCTTTCTTCTTCAATCGTTTCTCCAGGTCACTTAACTATTATTATTATTATTATTATTATTATTATTATTTGCTTTTTCTTTTATCTTTACCATCTTTTTAAGTTTGTACTCCATCTAGTTGTAGGAAGAGTGATCATCGCCATTCGCCTGGTTGTACAATTTACATGATTTGAAAGTTTATATATTCTTTTTTAATAATCTTTATAAAGTTTCCATTTGTGCAACACGTTATCTTGATGTAATTTTCTTTGTCTGGATTGAAAGTATTTATTGTGTTCTCAAAAAAAATTTGTTAGTTAAAGAATCTGTTTTTTTTTTTATAAATTTTGGTTAAGTTTTGTTGGGTTTGAAAAAGATATAAACTTGATGCTGATTGGGTTCTTATCTTTAATGATTTGTGGTTCTGATGTTGTTATTGACATGATATTAATATCTACTAATCTACTATGAAGATTCAAATGGGAAAGGTAAAGTAAGAGACTTCTATTGGTGGCACTGTCTTGTCTTGACTAATTATTATTAGCACCTAACCAAAAGATTCTTTAATTCTTTGTGTCTTTTGTCAAATAATTGTGGCTGAATTACTGTATGCTAAACATACAACAATTTTCAGGAAATAGATCCAGTTTAGGAAGTGAAGTAGCAAGATTCAGTACTGCTGCAGCACTTGAGGAACCAATTATTCCGGCTGTTCGTATTCATGACACTCAGCTTCTAATCGATGGAAAATTTGTTGATTCGGCATCAGGTAATGTTTTGCTTTATTTTTACATGTCAGTCAACTTTTTTTTTTAATTTGTAATTACAATAACTATTCAGAAAGGGGTGGCGGCGCAGCTTGTTGCCCGCCTGCCCGTAATCTTGATGTAATTTTCTTTGTCTTGGAATGAAAGTATTATTAATTTAAAAAAAATAAAAATAAAAAAATAACTATAAGCTTTTGTATTTTAATCACAGGGAAGACATTTCCAACTTTGGACCCGCGTACAGGGGAAGTCATAGCCAATGTTGCTGAAGGCGATGCAGAAGATATTGACCGTGCGGTTGCTGCTGCTCGCAAGGCCTTCGATGAAGGCCCATGGCCCAAAATGACTGCTTATGTAAAAATTAAAGTTTCATTTCATCATGTCATTTATGTTAAAAAGACTTGTAATTTGTGAAACTTTATTTGCTGACTGTTGCAGGAACGATCACGTATACTACTAAGATTTGCTGATCTGGTGGATAAACACAACGATGACCTCGCAGCTCTTGAGACATGGGACAATGGGAAGCCTTATCAACAGTCTGCTGAAACTGAAGTACCAATGTTTTCACGTCTATTTCGTTATTATGCTGGTAAGTAGTTATGTGATTTAGATATGCATTTGATGAATTGTAAAACTTGTGAATAAGGTACATGTTATTTCCGTGAAACTTGCAGGTTGGGCAGATAAGATCCATGGGCTAACGGTTCCTGCAGACGGACCTTACCATGTGCAAACATTGCACGAACCAATCGGGGTTGCGGGTCAGATCATTCCGTGGAACTTTCCTCTTCTTATGTTTGCTTGGAAAGTTGGACCGGCTCTTGCTACTGGCAACACTATTGTTTTAAAAACAGCTGAACAAACTCCATTGACTGCTCTTTATGCTGCAAAATTGCTCCATGAGGTTGCAAAAACTTTTGATTTATTGTGAAATTTAGAGGTGGCATTGGGTTCTCAAACGAGTCAAATAAAAAAGTGAGATAAAGGGGAATGGTTCAAATGCATATAATCTCCTAAATCCATGTAGTATTATTGTAAAAACATTTTTGTGTAATCATATAAAAATGGAACAAAAAGTGTGTGTGGATAAACCTAATCTGACTTGGACCGTTTCAACTTTTAACCCATATTAAACATTACTATTTTACCCAAATCTATTTTGACCTGTTGGGGCGGACCTAGCTTGAAGCTAGGTGCCGCGTCCGTTGCTACTCAATTTCGCGCGCGTAGTGGAAAATTT
This sequence comes from Ambrosia artemisiifolia, assembly GCA_032199755.1. NCBI lineage: Eukaryota > Viridiplantae > Streptophyta > Magnoliopsida > Asterales > Asteraceae > Ambrosia > Ambrosia artemisiifolia. The sequence goes on from CM063526.1 coordinate 45,364,967, forward strand.
GTGTTTATTTTACGATATTTGGAAAACGTTACTACTAAATGAAAAAAATGAAAAACGTTACTACTGAAATTAATTTCTAGATCCGCCACTGGGGCAGCTGTTACCCAACCTATGACTCAAATCATATTGTCACCTTTAGTTACAACGGCTAAACTGTTATGTTACATACTTTCTTTCATAGCAATGGTAATGTTAATTCGGTTATACACATGAATGCTTTTTCGCGTAGGCTGGTCTTCCTCCTGGTGTTCTTAATGTAGTTTCAGGCTACGGTCCGACTGCTGGTGCAGCGCTCGCTAGCCATATGGATGTGGATAAGGTAAGTAACTGACATCTAAATTCTTATGTCATGCACTCATGCTCATTAGCATCTAATATAATGATTTCATGCTTGAATTTGCAGATTGCTTTTACAGGATCGACGGATACTGGTAAAATAGTGCAAGAATTGGCTGCAAATAGCAATCTTAAACCAGTGACTTTAGAGCTTGGAGGGAAATCTCCTTTTATCGTGTGTGAAGATGCTGACGTTGATAAGGCTGTAGAACTAGCGCACGATGCTCTCTTCTTTAACCAAGTGTGTATTTTATGCATACATATATTCAATTTTTTTTATATCAAATGATGTAAAAACCAAAGCTGACTTTTGGTAACCGGGTCAACCCTAGGGTCAATGTTGTTGTGCAGGTTCTCGTACATACGTTCACGAGCGTGTTTATGATGAGTTTCTGGAGAAAGCAAAAGCACGGGCTCAAAGACGTACTGTTGGCGATCCTTTCCAAAAGGAAATTGAACAAGGACCTCAGGTACTTGACTTTCCAAAACGTCTTCAGGTTAAAATGGGTCGTTTTTGAGCGGGTCATATATTTTTGACTTTTGTAAATAATCAATGTATTGAATACAACTACAGAGTATATTATTGCAACAATAAGCTAAACTGTTTTCAGTTAAGTGATCTAGAATGTTTTGTGCATCTGTATGCAATCATACGATTCGGATGACTCTCGACCCGTTTAACCCGCTCAACCAATATGACTCGATTTCTTTACGTTTAATCTTTTAGCTTAGCTAATCTAATTTATGTATTATGATACATAATAAAAGCGAGCCATTGATATTAAATGGACTAAAATTTCAGTCTCTATTTTCGAAGTATCTATGTGCTATGATTGATAGATAACCTTATGAACATTTTCAGATTGACACTGAGCAATTTGAAAAAGTTCTACGTTACATAAGATCTGGAATCGAAAGCAACGCTACCCTTGAATGTGGAGGTGACAAAATCGGCTCCAAAGGTTACTACATCCAACCAACCGTGTTCTCCAATGTTAAGGTACTATCTTTCACACTTTTACCACAAACCCTGGCTCTGCCGAATGTATCAAAATTAACCGGCGTTACATATGAAATTATCTTTTTACACAGGATGATATGGCGATAGCTCAAGATGAGATCTTTGGCCCTGTTCAAAGCATTCTGAAATTCAAGTAAATCTCCAAATATCATATCATAACATGTTGCGTTTTAAAACGGCAGCTGATTATCTGATTCCGATTTATCCCACTTGCAAAATGAAATGCAAAACGCCTGTGTGTATAAAGTATAAACTCCAATACCCATAACTAATTTCGTAATCTTGATTATTTGAACTCATGACAGGGAGATATCCGAAGTGATAAAAAGGGCTAACACGACCCGCTATGGACTTGCAGCTGGTGTGTTCACCCAAAACATTGACGTGGCTAACACGTTGACTCGTGCATTGAGGGCTGGAACCGTTTGGGTGAACTGCTTTGATGTGTTTGATGCTGCAATCCCTTTTGGAGGGTACAAGATGAGTGGTGTTGGAAGGGAAAAGGGTGTGTACAGCCTTAATAATTACTTGCAGGTGAAGGCTGTTGTTACCTCCTTGAAAAATCCAGCTTGGTTGTAATTATCTGATTATGGTGTCATGTGTTACATCAGTTGTGTTGTGTACCGAGAACAAGAATAATGGTTTCTTTGTTTATGATATTTTCTCCTTAAGTAAACTCGAGAACATAGCGTTTGTGTAATTAATGGGACTTTTTTAAAGGAGGGATGATCAGTGTTGATGGTAAATAAACTTGAGGATCACATGTGTGGTTCATGCGTTTAATTCTCTTAATCCGTTAACGGTTACCAAAATCGCTTGTCGAGGTAGTAGGTCGAGATGTAAAAATAAACGGTCTAGGCCTGAGACCCGGAAACCAACATGGTAAAAAAACAGGTTTTGGGTCCAACCCGACCCGGTGGTTTGTTACAGGTTTAGGCGTAAAAGTGTGCTAAGTAACAACTGAACAACGACCAATTGCAGGAAAAAATGCTGAATGGTTCAGTTCTGCACCAAGTCTGAATGGTTTAGCTTTTAATCATTCCATTCAGAGCCTTTTTTATGTTGAAACAAACAGTCTGAATGTTGAACCATTCAAAGTTGAATGGTCCAGAATCTCATTAAGATGCTACCAAACAGACTTTGACTCACGTGGCGTAAAAAATAGACTAAGTCAAATTTATGCCTACACATATTAGAAAATCGATGGGTATAAAAAACTGGGAATCCAAATGTGGCTACAAATATCGTGCTAAGTAGCAACCCAATAGAGAGGCCAAGTGTGACTACCAAACATCATGAACAACAACCGAAAGCTGCTGCAACAGAAGAAGCTAAAATCGATCTGTTTGAAGACGACGATGAGTTTGAAGAGTTTGATATCAATCACGGTAATGTATCGTCCGTTGTTAATGTTTTTCATTAATATATATATATATATATATATATATTTGTTTAGAAATCAACTGCATTAGAAAAAGCTTAGAGGTTTTATTTTTACTGTAAGCTGCCTTAGAAGATGACGTCACATAATTGATTAAGCTTAATGTATTGCTGTTAATGAGGTTAGAATAATTTAGCTCTGAATCATTCGGTTTGAGTCGCCGGTTTCATAGTTATTCTGTATCGTTATATGTTCTAAAAACTGCGGAATGTAGCTGTGTGGATGTAAATTGCATCCAAGTATCTGTGAGACAATCTGTTTTGAATTTTGATATAGCTTAGTAGCTTACTTGCCTGTGTTTGAGTCATATGTGTATTGGCAATGCTTATGATGATGATGATGATGATGATGATGATGATGATGATGATGAAACTGGCAGAATGGGATGTGAAGGAAGAAGGAAAGGAAGTGACGCAACAATGGGAAGATGATTGGGATGATGATGATGTGAACGACGATTTCTCATTGCAGTTGAGGAGGGAACTGGAAAGCAACGTCGAGAAGAAGTGAAACATGTAGCTCTGTTTGCATACACATGATGGATTGTTCTGTTATGGTAAAGCATCTCATGCATCTTTCCCTTTAAAACTGTTGCTTTCACCGTATTAGGATTTAGGAATATGAATTTCTTTTCAGTTTTGTGACTGTGTTTGCATGTCGTATTTTGCGGATTAGTTATAACTTATAATCATAATAGTACTTGTAAAGAAAAAACTAACTCATAAAGCTGCAGCTAACTAAATCTCTTTAGATTCTTGATTGTTAATTTGTTTATGTTGTTATTATGATTGATGTTTGTTCATTCGACATTGAAGGATGATGTTAGTAATAATTTTTTTTTAATAACATAAATTCAAATTATTTTATATGTATGAAGTTGTGGAAAACAAAATTGACTTTGAATATGAATACCTAGATCAATATTAACTCAAGTTTATAATTCAAAACTCGTATTGAATGAATAAGATGAAATACAAAGATGACACAAATCTTAAGTAGCACACTTTGAGATTTGGAGTAGAGAATGAGTCTAATTGCAATTATAACTTTCTATATATTATCAAATAGAGAGTACAAGTGTACCAACACCCAAGATATAACCGATTTAATGCTAGATTTGAAGTTTGAATATTTATAAGCATATGTGTTTAAATCTTTATCATCAGAACTTAATTGTAGCAAAACAACTCAGCATGAGTAGTTTGAGACTTCAGCTTCTTTTTGTTGAAGTTGAGTGTTAAAAGAGAAGCCACACACTAACAACTTATGTACAGTGTTGGGGTGTAAAATACTTCATAGTCATGAGTTAATTGGTCCTAAAACAGGATAGCTTTAGTGTTAACTTTTATCATGCTAAATTTGTTAAGTTGATTTGTTCATTCAACTTTTACATATGAAGACAAGAGAAGTTTACTTTATTTTAAGTAATCTTTTTAGATTTATTATAAGCTTTATTAAAAGGAGATCTAACACTGGAAGCAGCCTCTCTATTCTTAGGGGTAGAGGTAAGGCTGTCTACATCTTACCCTCCTCAGACCCTACCTTAGCTTTGCTATAGGTGGGATTAACTGAGTATGATGATGATGATGATGATGAAAAGGAGATCTAACAATCATTAATTCATTACCATTGCTGTCATACCTATATCTATTATTGATTTATTATTGTTTACATAAGGTCTTAAAAATAAGTTTTACTTTTTAAAAAATCTACAAAAATTTCTTATATTCTGCTTTAAGTTATCATTAATTTATACATGTATGTTCATTACCAACTTAATTTAAGCTATTATAAACGTATTGTTCCTGAACTTACAATATACACATACATACATACATACATATACATGATATATATACATGATGTAAGTGGTGAAATCTCTTATCTCAACTCCAACTCAACTTCATTTGAAAAACTAGTTTCCCCACTCCCCAAATCAACAACAGCTCTACAAATTGGACAAGCCCCAGTCTTGATCAGCCATGAATCTATACACTCACCATGAAAACTATGATTACAGTTTGGCAAAAGCTTGCATTTTTCACCACTTTTGAACCTCTCCAAACACACTACACACTTCACCATTGATTTCTCTGCTTCCAAACTAAAATCATAAGATGGTATCTTCTTGATATCTTCTTCTGACATGCTCCCGCTTCTACTTACCATCAACATGTTACCACTTTCATTCACCATAGTACCACCATTCATGCTTCCAAATGTCCTACCAACTATACATACATGAATTAGAACAAAAATAGCAATACCCACAACTAGTATAACCGCTGAGGTCACAAGTTCAATCACCATGTTTGATCTTCTTCAAATCCCTCTTTGTTGCAGGCTCTTGGAAGAGAGAAACTCATTTGAACAAGAAAGGAGCATTTAAATATAAAGTTTGGTGGGAATAATAATTGATTTTATTTTCATACCCAAGAGGAAAAGTCTTTATAGATAATATTATATTATCTCTTTTTGTCCAAATAAGGTTATAAACTAATGGTAGTAAAATAGGTTGCTTCCTTCTAATCAATTAGGTTGTTTGTATTTGTATAGATTGGAACATCTTTGGTTGACCACTAAACAATTTTTGTAAGGGAAATAACGAATATGATATTTTTTGTGATAAGGTTATACATTAGTAAGTATACCGGATTAAATTATTATATTTAATATTCATTCATTCATTGGATAGGTAACAAAAGTACATGTATGATTCTATTTGTTCGTATCCTCACAATGTCTTGATTTATTTGCATTCGAAGAAAATCAGATATGCTACCAAAATTTCACGTATAAATAAGTAAATGGTTTGTTTTTACATTCAAAGATGTTTTTTATACGTGAATTAAGTAGTCTACTTATAGCATTAATAAATAATAGTACATCACATAAAATATAGTTTTGTTTAGAAAGCAACTTGGAGGCGGAGCGACTAACACATTGAAGGAGGGTGAAACAAACAATATGTATATAAAATGTTGTAAATGACAATAAAACTTAAGTTAGAAAAATAAATCGTGGGTTCGATTCTGAGGGGGGAGGGTTTACCCACTTCGTGGGGTTCCCGCCCGGGGTTACCGAGTCGAACCGCTGTAGAACACTGTAAGTCCTACGGGCATACCCACACCTGTGGGGTTCCGGGGGCTCGAACTCGCGTGGCTTGGTTTGTCATCGTTTGGTTCCACCGCTGAGACATTCACCTTCCAAAAAAAAGTTAGAAAAATAAAGTTTTGGCAGCAAATGTAGATTCCTTGCAATGATTCAATTAATCGTGGTAGTTAGCCCTTAAGTTGTTTATTTCTGTTTTATTTTCTTTGATTTAATAATTGGTTTCTCGAAAATACAAGAATTTTATTTTGTCATCGTTATTTTAAATTAATATTAACAATAATTAATGATAACAGAAGTATGGACCGTAAACGGCATCCAATCTACTCTCATATTCATATGTAGTGAAGAGATGTGTACTTTGATGATTTGATCCCTCGTGGAGTCGCGGGTCTAGACAAAAACATGTCACCACCACTATATACAAAGCAGCTAGCAAATAGAAAGTTTTGTAGGACCCATACATCACGTAAGACTTGCAAAGTGAGGATATAATTTTATTACTACTACATACGCTAAAATTAAAATAAATATAAACATGACTAAATAAATTAAAACTACTACATAAACAAATTAAAAAAAAACTACATAAATTAACAATAAAACTCCTACATAAACTAACATTAAAAGTAATCATCAACGTCAAAATTGTCAGAGTCAGGACGTAGACGTGAAACTGATTGCTGCCTACAGGATGGTTTCTTATTAGTTGACAATTGACAATAAACCCTGTGCCTATATACTGTTTGATGGGCCCTACAAGACTCGGCAAGGACCTCGTCAATCAATTCTGCCGCGTTTTCCTCATTACCAAGTAACACCAAGAGGTTAATGATTCGGTTGAATTTTGCAAGTCTAGCTCTCATATCCCTTACCTTGATGTTACTTGGTTTGTCAACCGATTAGTTTCACCCAAAAGTTGGCAAAAATCGTTGAAGACTGCTATCCAGAACGAAGATGTGCAGGCCATTAAACCCTCGGTCAAGTTCAACCAAGCTGTTGTCAAGGCTATGTCTTCAGCTTCGTTCCAACCTCTTCTTGCCATTGGGATTATTATTTATGATTTTGTTGCGATTCGACAGTTTTGTGTGTTTGAAATAGTGAGTTGTGTGTGTATTTAAAAAGTAGTTTTTTTATTCAAACGGTCATGTGATTGTTGGCACACCAACCGTCATGTGATTGTTGGCACACCAACCATCACCTCCCCTCTTAATGTCTGTTAAGGCATTCACCCCACCGCCTTAACATGTCTTTTAACATCCTGTGGGGTGGTATGTAACGCCCCTCCACCGGCCATGTAGGGGCATTACTCTACTAACAAGGCCTTACTTTTAGTAATTCCACCACACATAAGTTAAGATGTATCCCTTCTATTCTAGATATAATTATTGTTGTTTAATTTGAGTGGATTACGAGTATGTTAGTTTGTCGGTTAAAAATAAGTATTTCAAAAAAGAAAAGAAAAAAGCTAACTAATATGTAGCTCAAGTTTGAGAATATATATACATTTATTTAAAACACCGAGGACCAAAGTACACATAAACACAAAAATGGACCCTAACACTTAAATTAACATGTACAATTTTGTGTTGACCAAAACCAAAAGAGTTATAAACGTGAATGGCAATGCATGAATCAATGCAAACAATAATCTGTGAATAATATTCACACATCAAACGCACACAAAGAGTGAATATTGGACTGTACGGAAACATGTCAGATCAAGAAGTATAATGAAAGCGAAGAAAGTGTTCTTGACTTTCTAATTTAAGACTCGTTTCAAACAACATATAATTATCAGTATAAGTAGGTACAATCCTAATTAACTCACTTTTGATTCTTACATTCTCGATTCAACTTGTTTTCCTACTAAATTTCATTCTATATACATTCACCATTTTGTTTCCACTTTGATCATTTGAAAATGTTTTGGATCTGAATATTTTTCGCGGTTATTGATCATTTCTATCTATCGTTGGTGGTTTCTATCATGTTTGTTGCATGAAAGGCAATAAAATGAATATCAATACTACGAGAACCCTCGTTGGAATACTCGGTTCGTACCGAAGTTTGTTTTTGTTTTGTTTTTTTTTTAACCAAATCATTTAGTTTGTGATTCTTTATGTATAAAATAGGGAGTTGATTTCATGCAGTTTTTGGAAACCATAACTTTCGTCCCTATGGTTTGGTCCAAAAGTCGGTTTAACCTAAAGTGAAACTTTTGTACACATTTGAGTGTTGACATGTTTATTTTTTAACACTTTCCGTCGTTGAAGACAAAGAAGAAATAAGCGCAAAAAGGAAAGGTTGAAGAAGATGGGGGTTTAATCGTTAGAAGGGAAGGTTGAAGACACTGGGAGTTTAATCATACGAGCCTATGAAATGAAGAAGCTGACCTGTTTCAACTCTAGAAGACTAATTTATCCATCACGTGATAGGCACGTGGGGAATAGTCACCAACATTTTCAGGGTCTGTTAGTTTAAGGGACAGAAAGCGTTAAAAATTGAAACATGCGTCAAAATGCTAAAAGGTTTCATTTTGGATGAAACCTAATTTTTGGACCAAACAATAGGGACGAAATTTGTATTTTACTCTAGTTTTTGTCTAAATTGTTTGGTTTCTTGTTTGCAGGGAACATCATGTCACTTGTTCTCTTTCTTTCTCCCTTGTAATTTCTTAATCTCTTTTACTATTTTTTTACTTTTTTTCCTAGAAGTGGTAACTCACACATTCAATAATCCTATTTCTAAAATCTAAACATAGATGATATATAATGACAGACATGTCATTGATAATGTAAAGGGTAATGTATATAATGATATACAAATGAATTTTTTTCTCAAGATTCTTAATTGTATATTTCCTTTATACTTTTACTGTAACATTTTGTACAAGTTTGAAGTTTGAACATCTCAATGCCAATACCTTTGTTTCTGTCTACATTTCGATATAAAATTTAGCACAAACTAGGTTGTTATAATAATATATATATTATGTTGCACCATTTTAAGCTGCAAATAGATTAAACTTATAAATTTATAATATTCACATTTTATGCCCTTTTATTTGGGCAACTATATTTGCCCCCTTAGACTGTCCGTTGTGGATGCGCGAGCAGCACGACGCGAACGAGATTTCAGCCCCTGTGCTCACCCCCAGCCACAACAGCCCCACGCGAACAGTCCCGGCGTGAGCACAAGCGATGGTGCTCGCGTGGGTTAACGGGAAAAAGTGACTTTGGGTCGCGCCGTTGCTCACCCCCAGCCACAACGGGGTCAAGTAACCGGATTACTTGATAGTCACGTCGGTGGCTCGCGCCCGTTCGCTCGCGCGTCCACAACGGACGGCCTTATGTGTTGGTTACAACTTACAAGCCACCAAAAAGCCTCTCTTCTGATTTCCATACAAAAACACCCTGCTTTTTATCAGTTCATATCCATCTGTGCAAAAATCTACTCGAGTACACAAAGTTCTAGTTACTACGACTTTGGTGTGATTTTGAAAACAAAAATTTACAGGCCAACATTTTTGAAGATTATCAAAGCAAAATCAGTTCAAGCTTTCAAGCCCGATCCATACGTTGCCACGATTTTAAATTGCGCAGTATGGATGTTCTACGGTCTCCCTATCGTCCATCCAAACAGTCTTTTGCTCATCACGATCAACGGTGCAGGACTCCTCATTGAAATCATCTTCATCACAATCTTCTTCTTGTATTCTACTTGGGATGGTCGAGTATGCTCACGATCATCCCCTACATATCTTATACTTTTTATCACTCACCTGTATCTAAACTTAACTTCTAAAAATGCAGAAAAAGATCCTACTCATTCTCTTTATTGAAGCTGTTGTCGTAGCTCTCATTGCCGTAGTCACATTAATGTGCTTCGACACCTACAAGTCAAGATCTATGTTCGTTGGATTGATTGCCATCATATGCAACACACTCATGTATGCAGCTCCACTAACTGTCATGGTAAGCGCAATTATTGACTCGACCAGAATCTTATATGTCAAAGGAATCATGATAGGTAGATATAAATGTTTTTTGACATGTACAAATATACTGGAAACAGAAAATGGTGATCAAGACAAGAAGTGTCAAATACATGCCATTTAGTTTATCACTTGCCTGCTTTGTCAACAGCATTGTATGGTGTGTTTACGCTCTCATGCCGTTTGATCCCTACATCTTGGTAACTTAATTTTTTCTTGTCGATTTTTATTACCTTAATTTTGTTTTTATGACATTTTTCATGTCTCGAACAGGTTCCAAATGGTGTAGGATCATTATCAGCAACACTGCAACTCATATTGTATGCAACCTACTACGGAACTACAAAGTGGGATGATCATTATGAAAAACGTGAGGTTAGAATGTCGCCAACATCCAACGCCTAAGCATTGACCCACGACTTATTTCTTTCGGTGATAACCATGTGCGTTTACAGATTTTATGAATCTAAACATGTTTAGTACTCGAAATATTAACAAAACAGGATCATATATGTAGGGGCATTCTTTTCAGTACTGATATTGTGTTAAGTTATTATGAGAACCGTGTAAACCATTTATACATGGTGCATCGATGATTTAATGAGATAGTAGGAAAGGCGAATATTTAACCGTCTTATGTATTACACTTAAAACAGAACATAAAAGTGCTTTATACGGTTCTAGTTCTGAAAATAACTTTAGTTTCCCCAGAAAAAGAAAAAAACACCCTCTGTATATATTGTCAATACTTTTGAATACTGCATCAAATATAAAATGCCAGTAGACAAAAACATAAAGCTTTACATAATACAAATATCCATGATAAAACATATTCCAACTTTAAGGAATCTGATAAATTTCTTACTTGTTTTTTTTTTCGAAGTGGCAAAACCGGGTCGAATTTTCAACATCCAAATAGCAATGTACAATCTTCTCAACATAAGGTGGATAGATATCTTCTTTAAGGCCCGCGATACCTCCGGAAGCAAAGACAACCTTGAGCTTGATCACCCGGAATCATACCTCCACCTTTTGTTGTATCGATCGCCTCCAACATTGTAACAACCTCATCCATTTCAGGCCGCTTGTCGGGATTTGCATCCCAACATTGCTTCGTCACATTAGCAAGAGAACTCGGACAACATCTAGGTATCTCAGGCCTTAGATTCTGCATGTTTATTTACCATTTTTAGGCCAACATCCTTATAAGACCCAAAAATGTCGTAAATTGACAGCTCATGTGTAAGTTTCTCAAATCATTAAGATTGTACCTGACGAACGACTGCGGAAGTTACTTCTGAGAAACTAAGGTCTGGGTATGGCATGTCACAACAATAGATTTCCCACAAACAAATGCCAAAACTGTACACATCACACTTTCTATTATACGGATTCCCATTCAGTACCTGTAGAATTGTTTAACGAACCACCAAAATCGTTAGAATAATAGTTAAAAACAAAAAAAATATCCCAATTTTGGACCATTTATTTATAAATGTGTTGATGGGGGATTCTGGTTTGACTTCAACTAACAGTTCAAACTTCAAAGTCTATTATGCATACAGAATCTAAAATTGCGTTGATCCAAAGCTTTAGATTTATTGTTGTAAAAGCTGTTGTTTTGTAATTGGTAAAACCATAGTTGTCAAAGCGCCTAGGCGCACTCAAGGCGCATAGGCCGAGCCTGGAGCCTAGGTGCAAGGCGCATAAAAAACAAGGGCTTTTTATAATTAGGCGCATAGTATGAAATACATTTTTTAGGGATTTTAGAGATGTTTTAGGCTTGTTTAGGGCTACATTAGGATGTTTTAGGGTTGTTTAGGACTTGTTCATAACTCATTTAGGATGTTTTAGAGGTTTAGGCAACTTTTAGCCTGAATTTGGCCAGAAATCATCCTGAAAACAGCCTCGATAGTGCGCCTCAATGCCTAGGGGCGCGCCTCACAAGGCACAGCGCACTTGGTGCGCCTGGTTGCGCCTTGCGCCTAGGCGCGCTTTTGACAACTATGGGTAAAACAGCCTTCAGTATTTATAGAAAAAACGTTATTGAGTCAACCCAACCCTGGCTCAATAGTTTTGATACGTACTTAAACTGACACGTTTCCCGACCCATCCAACTTGCCACCCGCCCACCTCCAAACAAAAGGGCTTAACATGGGTTTGCATTCATAAAAGATGGAGAGCAGACCTCAGGAGCCATATAGCCAAGGGTGCCAGTTTCACCAGTCATGTCATTTGGGTTAGAGGCTTCAACTCGAGCAACCCCAAAATCAGCAATTTTAACCGTTCTGGTTTTGTCCAACAGCATATTTTCGGTTTTCACGTCTCTATGTACAATCTTTTGGGAATGCAGGTAACTTAACCTAGTCAAAGTCAACAAATACGGTCAAACAACCTAATTTCCAACTTCAATTATTATTGGATTCTTCAAATATTAGTAAAATCTTTTAACCCCTACACTAATACAGCTACAAACCAGAAATCCTCATTAAATTTGCAAGCAAACAAGTAACAAATCTTGATTTGGAAAGTACAACTAGGAAATACAGATTTAGAAGGGCATACCCTCTTGCAAGATCAAGTGCAATCTGGACAACTGCTTTAAAAGGGAGCTTTTTCCTCCGGTTCTTTATTAGGTAAGACTTCAAAGCGCCTCCGGCAAGATATTCTACCACGACACAACATATGTTGCTTGGCAATCCAATTTGACCATTTTCGGTTTGCACCTGGAGCTCTGAAGAACCCATTGTTGCACCTATAAACTGCATTACATAATTGATTTTAACAGTTAGCATCAAACCATCTGCAAGTCGCAACTATGTTATTCACATTCAACAACACAGAGGTTTGACTTCAGAGTTGACCAGAACTTCAACATTAGCATATTAAGAAAGTTTATAAATAGTGAAATCATAACCTTAGTGACATTAGGATGATCAAGCTTATGCCACACCACCACTTCTTGCGTAAACGCCGCCCTCAACGACTGTATTTCTGCCTCCGAGCGGTGACCCTCTTCACCCCAGTCCAGCAGTTTCACTGATGAAATTAAACAACAATCACACAGAGTCAAACCCCTACTTTGTAACCCCAATTTCACACACCTTACAATTTACATCACATGAAAATCCACCAAAATCATTCATAGTTACTGTAATCACAATAAAAATAAATAAATAAAAGTCAAATTAGGTCACGGATTTCCTGTTGACCAATTTCACCTTTATATTTACAGATTCACACAGATACTACAACCGTAAAAAAAAATTAGTGTATTATTTAGGCAAAAATCCCATCGCTCTTAAAGTAATCAAAACTACAAGGGAATTGAAATTTTAATATTCCAAACCTTGCCTCATTGGTCGGCAATAATTTGTACTTAGGAAATTCCCCAAAATAGTCCCAACTTTCAATGTATTGGCCGACAGAACTTTTTAACTTTCAAACTCTTTCAGTTTTGAAAATGGATTAGTTTTCAGCGAACAAAAGTTCATTGTCGGCAAATACTTTGAAAGTTGGGACTGTTGCGGGGAATTTCTTAAGTACATATTATTGTCGGCCAATGAGGCAAAGTTTGGATTATTGAAATCCAATTCCCCAAACTACAAATGTGCAAGCCTAAAGAGTATAATTCAAGGTCAAATTTTAAATTAAATCATTTAAAATAAATTAAAAAACTAATAAACAAACAAAAACTGAACGTGCCACTGCAGATTGTTGCCGGTCTACCTTCTATCTCGATAATAATAATAATAATAATAATAATAATAATAATAATAATAATAATAATAAAATGAACAATTGGAGACTGACCGGCGACATCAACGCCGTCATAGATGCCACGGTGGACAGTGCCAAATGTGCCACGAGCAAGAACACCTTTAATGATGAGTTTAGAAGGATCGATCTCCCAGTCCTGTCTCTTAATTGCTAAGGGTTTAGGCGACAGTCTTAAGGCGGTGGTGGTGGTGGTGGTGGTGACGTCATTTTCCGGCTGCTTCTTTTTATTGTTTTCCATAGTCCATACTCTGTTAAGATGACGCTCGAGTTGTTCATCTAGACTCTTGAGATCTATCTGATCTGCTCTTACAAATCCATCATTATTGTTGCTGTTATTATTATTGTTGTTGTTGTTCTCCTTCATGATGATGATGTAGTTGTTGTTGTTGAATCAGTGGTGTGTTTAGAAATTATGCCCAAAATATGAGTATACTCAAAATTGGGGTTTTGTGGATGGTTTTGATTATGGTGTGAGAGGCCTCCATCCACAATTATTCTTTTCACTATATATATACACACACCTATAGATATACATATAATTAATAATTGTGTATATAATAATTGTGTATATAATACACAATTATTAATTATACTTTTTGTTAACGACCAACAAATTAAACCCGAGCACTATCGGGACATCCTTTTGACAAATTCAAGTACTCTGAGTATCAAGCTGTCAAACACAAATTCCGAAGAAAACCTGATAACCCACCCACCCGTAGACACGACGATAAAATTACCGGTAAAACCCGTCTGGCTCAAGAATCAAACCCAAGATTCTCTGGGTCTTCTATCATTGTCTACCAATATTTCTACCACAACACTACAATGTATTGACATTATTGCCGATGAAGCCTAGCTCAATTGGTGAAAATTGGGGGAGCTAGAGTGTAGGTCATGTGGAGGTTGAGGGTTCGATTCTTGTCGGAGCCATGTTTACCACATGTGGGGTTTTCACCTGGGGAGATCCCCAATCCAGGTGGAATGGGTAATCAGTACAGACTGGCCCAGGATGTTAGCCGAAGCTCCATCAGTTGCACCACTTGCCGTTCAAAAAAAAACAATGTATTGACATTATTAATTATACTACGGAGTACAATACAATTTAAGAGTAAAGATCAAATACATATAGTTTTTTTTTTTAATAACTGTGAGAATCAAAGGGGGTAAAAAAAAATTTTTTTTTTTTAGAATTTTTTTTCCATGTGCTTAAACATTCTTTCTAGATGAATAATACAAAAAAAAATTAAAAAAAAAAAATTTTGTAGTGTAATTACGTCATTAAGGTAAATACATTAGTTTACACTAGAGTAATTATGTAATTACTCTACACGTAATTACTCTACACCAATTTTTTTTTTTTTTTTTTTTTTGTTTTCAATACTATAATACATGTTTAACAATAGGGGGAAAAAATTTTTAAAAAAAAAATTTTAAAAAAATACCCTCCTTTGATTCTCACAGCTCTTACCAAAAAAGCTATTTGTACCGGATCTTTCCTCTACAATTTAATACTTGAAAATTGAAAGCTGAAAATTTAAATGTGGCAAAATCTAAAGGGCCAGGGTGTATTTTCTAATATGTGTTGACTGTTGAGTTAGTTTTTAACAACGATTATTAATTGTTACGGCTATGATAAAAGAAAAATTATATTGACAAGGGAGTGGTGGTTAACTGGTTATAATCTTTGGTGACGTAAGATTATTAGTTGTGACTATTGTTCAAATCCACCTAAAACGTTGTATGTCAAACTAAAGGCAAACGCAAACATAGTAATGATGCATTTTATGTTCATATGTGAACTTTGTGTTAGAGAGGTTTGTGGTATGTGAGAATGTTTGGAGTGATTGGTCCATGCATTCAATATTGTACTCGTATTGTAGACATGTAAACATTGATACACATGGCCGTCCCTTAATAGGGCGGCGTGGGCGACGGCCCCAGGCCTGAAAATCCTGAGGGTCCGAAGTTTTTTTTTTTTTTAATTTTTCAATATATATTTATGGGTTGTGGACTATTGTGATCAATTTATTTTACATTAACTCGTCTAAGAAGACCCAAAATCACTAAATTTTTAAACCTATCAAACAAACCCAACCCAAAATGAAATTTAAACAACTTAAAAAACAATTTTATTGGCCTAATATTTGAAGACGGGAGAATTTGGAAGGGAAGGTAAGGGGCGGATGAGGTTCAGAAGGCAAAAGTGTTTACCGTTTAGACAACTGACGCTGAACACTTTGTTTCGGTATGGTGAGTGAGATTCAATTTAAATGTGCATCTATATATTATAATCTATATATTATAATATTCCAAAGGGATATATCCTACATGGCACTCAATGAGGCCATTCTCTCCCTTGAGATGCCATGTAGGATCCATGTGGCATCATTTGCGGTTACACGTTCTCACAATATGGTATGTCAAGATTGTCTACATCTTTCTTCTATAAGTTGCGGTCGAAATACTCCTTCAGTTATGTTTGATTATAACTTCATTTGTGGTGATGTTAATGGGCTGGATTTCCTCATGTGTTTGCTTGATCCACATCACCTCAATACGATAATTATCAAGAACTTATATAAGCAAATACAATAGTGGAGAAATGTTGCGACTTCACGTCCACATGTTTAGACAGTACCATAGTGCTATATAAAAAACGGAGAAAAAACGACTATTTTTTGTGAGGTTTCGTTCATACATGAAAAAAAAACACAAAGTGTTCAGATTATTCATTAATCATGTATTAACAAGTCATTAATTGTGTTATCATATTAGATATTTTATTATGTCATAGGATATATCCTACATGGCACTCAATGAGGCCTCCTAAACATCTATGGTTGTTCCTTCTTCTACTATAGTGCCATGTAGGCTATATCCCTTTGGAATATTATAATATATAGATTTCAAATCCGGGACGCTCCCGGGATAAAAACTAGTATCGCTATATATAAAAAGTCTTATTTGTCTTATGAGTATACTTGCCCGTGAATATAAAACTAATCATTTTATCCGTATAGAATTACCAACAAATATACATATAGTATTGTTGGAGGGGTTGAAATGGTATCACTTTAAAGTGCAACTAGCACTTTTTCGTCATGAAAGGCTTCTTACATTTTGTTGTTAGCTTACAATGGAAAGAAATGAAAAGTGTTAGTAAAACTACTTCCTTGAGGAGAAAGAAGTAAATGGTCCCCTGTTTCACATGCGGTTACACGTTCTCACAATATGGTATGTCAAGATTGTCTACATCTTTCTTCTATAAGTTGCGGTCGAAATACTCCTTCAGTTATGTTTGATTATAACTTCATTTGTGGTGATGTTAATGGGCTGGATTTCCTCATGTGTTTGCTTGATCCACATCACCTCAATACGATAATTATCAAGAACTTATATAAGCAAATACAATAGTGGAGAAATGTTGCGACTTCACGTCTATGGCGAGTTGGCGACCATAGTTGACCATGATGGTAATGGTTTGACGTTTATGTCATAAGGTTGGGCCACTAAAAGTGTTTGCATGACTATGGCAAGGGTTAGATATACAAGTTTCCTAATAGGGGTGCAAACGAGCCGAGCCGAGCCCGAGCTCGACCAGGCTCGAGCTCGAGCTCGATTAACTTATAAGAGCTCGAGCTCGAGCTCGGCTCGGTTCGAGCTTTGTTTTTAAAGCTCGAGCTCGGCTCGTTAGTAGTTTCTCAAGCTCGAGCTCGGCTCGTTTAGTATTTATTAGTTAATATATTAAATTAAATAATACATATAATAGGCTCGTTTAGGCTCGATAAGTCAAAAGCTCGGCTCGGCTCGTTTATTAAACTACTTAAAATGTGGGTAAATAATATAAAATATTAATAAACCTAATATTATATTAGGCTCGATAAGGCTCGACGAGCCTGGCGAGCTACATATGCCAGGCTCGAGCTCGAGCTCGATAAGTAAACGAGCTTCATTTTAGGCTCAAGCTCGGCTCGAGCTCGATAAGGCTCGGCTCGTTTCGAGCTTTTTACCGAGCCGATCTCGAGTAGCTCGCGAGCTGCTCGGCTCATTTGCACCCCTATTTCCTAATATGACTCTTTAGTTTAAGGGTTATTGGATTTTAGCACCCTGAACTATTGATTATTGGTTCCTCACACACTGAACTACAAAATTGATCATCATTCATCACCACACTTTTACTTTCAACTTCTTGGCCTGTGTCACCATCGGACTAACCATGGTTAGTTTTTTGTTGACGTGGCCATTTTTACTGATGTGGTATGGTGATGTGTTAATTTTGTCCTACATGGCTTGCTAACATGGCCATTTTTACTGATGTGGCATGGTGATGTGTTAATTTTAACCATGCCACGTCATCAAAAATGTCAACAAAACCAACACCCTAAACTTGTATAGAGAGGTTTATAAATGATATGATAATTTTGTTGATTAGTTAACCATATTTGGAAGTCAATGGATTAATATTAAATGTGTTAAATGTCTTTTGGGTTGGAGTCTAAGGGGTGTAAAAAATAAGTGTAAAAGGGGTGTGAGAAATGAGTAATTAAAAAAAAAGTGACGGGAATAATCGTGTTCATGGTTGGTTCATAATGTGTGAATCAATCGCTCATTTGAGTGGTGATAATTATGTGTGTATTAACTATCACAGGGTTGAGTTAATACATCAATAAATGCAGTGTCACTCAACCTCGTGATAGTTAATACACGCATAATTATCACCACTCAAATGAGCGATTGATCCATACATTATGAACCACGATTATTCCCGTCACTTTTTTTAATGACTCATTTCTCACACCCCTTTTACACCTATTTTTTACACCCTTTGGACTCCAACCCAAGAGACATTTAACACATTTAATATTAATCCATTGACTTCCAAATATGGTTAACTAATCAACAAAATTATCATATCATTTATAACCCTCTCTATACAAGTTTAGGTCTTGGTTTTGTTGACGCTTTTTGAATGGAACATTTGTCTTTGAATGGAAAATGAGTAGCAATAAAGTATCAAAACGCAAATAAACAAAATAAATGACAAAATATTACTTGTAAATGACAATGCGTAGAGAAGTAGATATTGTAATCCAATGTAAATTGTGTTCTATTTGCATACACGTCAAGCAAACTCGTTTCCAAAGGGACCAATTCGGCTCATGAACTCTTTATCCAACTTAAGTACTTAACCATGATTCGTGTAGTAAACATGCCACATTAACCCCTCTTCTAGTTTGACACAGAGACTCCCCTTTGATATAGCAACACACGACCTCATGATTATTTTGTTATGTGCTTAGTTTATTGATTTTTTTTTATGACACCAACTTGTCGCAATTTCATTTCACTGAAAACTAAATGACAAATTACATAATCACAGGCTGACGGGCGACTAGCTGCATACTCACCATTTTCTGAATATTGAAACTAAACCTACTAAAGACAAACCATTGCCCTTGGGAGGTTGACAAATTTCTATGAATGACCCGCTGAACTCTGAGAAGGAACCGAATGGCTTCCGGTGCTAAAGAGCTAAAAGTATCAAAAGCATCTGAGTATTCACCGGTTTATAATCCTTTTCGTAATTCGAAGAGAAAATTCATTTGTATACTTCCTACACTATGCCGCCTTTTTAAAACTATATGATAAGATTTTTGCCATTTGTGTGTGAAATGTCGAAATGGGCCATGTGGGCACATGGGATTGCCTATTGCCTGAAACCTAACGTGTGTTCCTGGCCCACTTTGCTTCCAATCATCTTATCTTATTTTAACTATATTTTTTTCAAATAAAAAAAAAAGTTTAAATATTCCCCTTTATGTTATCACTAATCATTTTCAATATTCTCCTTTATTTTTTTATTAATTAAGCTTTCAATAATGTATTATTGGAGCACACATCATAATAATATTTTTTTTTTAATTTCCGATATAAAAAACCCTTAGTTTAAGTGTTAAGGGGTTTAGGGCTTCATTCAGAATAAAAGTTGAGCTAAATTGATGTCATGTGAGCAACCATCGTTCACTTATTTCGAATTGTGCCTCATGTTATGGTTCAACACCCCTAGCGCGCAGTTCATACTTCACCATGCAATGCACGTATGTTTTCTTGTTAATCTCACATGCGACTTCCCCAAGCTCCCGCCCCTTGCCCTCATTGGCACCCACCCGTAGTGGTGCTCACACCCCATTTGATGTCGATTTGGCTTGGATTGCGTCCTCATGAAGCCTCATAACACATAACGTTTGAGAACAGCTTAAACAAACAAAAAAGAAGGGAAAAAACTCAAAAACATCTTTAGGTTTCCAAAAACAATCATGCTTAGTAATAGTTAATATTCTAAATATAAAGATTTCGGATGATGCCTCTTAATATCCGGATATGATTCAAATCTAGATTAAATAACAATATAAGTGAAAGAATAATACGGCAATTCATATCCATCATTAGTTTACTGATTCGAAGAGCATAATTATGACTTATACGACTAAAAAGCTTAGTTATTTGAATTTGAAGATAGAAAATGGATAAACATTAAAATATCATTATCTAGTGAGGTATGTGTTTGGGTCAACATGCGACTTGGGTTCCTCTATGTGGTTAAGGTTCTTATGGTATAGACCAAACCGGAAAAAGGTATAATATTACTATTTTCATCAAAGATAAAATAAAAAAAAGAATAATAAGAACGTTGACTGTTTTGTAAACTAGGGAGGACAGGTGATCTGTGATGACCACCTCGTGATTGTTGTGACATCGCGAAACACCGCCCCACCAATTTTATCACTAGCATGATACTACCACTAGCGTGACACACATCACGGAAAAAACAATTTGTGATACAAAGCCATTTGCACTGTTTTCCATTCTTTTGTTTTTATATGTGATTTTTTTTTTGTTTTAAATATGATTTTTTTAAATATGAATTCGTTTTAAATATGAGTTTTTTTTTTTTTTTTTTTTTTAATTTGAGTGTGATACCATCATTCCACTCCATGCTTTACACTATAACACTACTAGAAAAATACCTTTTCTTGACATTCTTTTTATGACATACACCTATTTTAATGACATGCAAAAGTGTATGGATCCTTCGACATCAACAAACGTTACCGATGATATTCTTTTTGAGTTGCGGAATAAACAAATTCACTATCAGCTTCGATTTGATCTAACAGATGCCGTGGGTGGTTTAGATATCGAGTTCGAGGAGACGCATCCACCGCTCACTTAATTTTTTAATTTTTATGTTTTTTTATGTAATGTAATTTTTTTATTTAATGTAATTTTTTTTATTTAATGTAAATGTTTTTAGATTATTTTTAAAAAAAAAAGTTTAGTGATGAAATGTGATGAATAGTGAACACCACCACATGTGTTTATTGATGAAATGTAATGAAATGAGGTGACACAATCTAATTAGGTATAATAGTGTGATGAGTGTCATAGCGTGATGACCACCCCATCCACCCTAATGAATATCTTTTGAGCTTTTGGTATTTTATTCTTCCCAAATTTCTTCATCAAAATTATAGGTGTGTATACATTAAGCCCCATTATACTATTTTTTTATACATGTTTTGTTTTTTTTATAATAACTTAAACTGAAAAGATTACATTAAGATAGCGGGTATGTGGGCAATAAGTTGCGCCGCCATCCCTTTCTGAATGGCAAACTCTAATCTAATCTACTAAAAACGTAACCTTACCCACCCAGAGCCGAGACACTACTATGAATAACTCGCTAGACCCTGGTCAGGAAACGGATAGCTTCTGGTGCCAATGAGCCAAAGGTATCATAAGCCAGGGGTACGAAAACGTGTTGGTTCTCCTCACAGGCTTTAGCATGCTTTTCTACCTTCTTCGCCTATGCTTTCCGCACCGCTTGCCCTGCTACAAACCTATATCCCTCAGCCCAACTAGAGGAGATACACATGTCAACACAAGCATGCTTCCCCCCGGCCCACCCAAAGACAAAGAGATCTGCTGGACGCAGGGTGGATCTCCCTTCTGCGGGATCCAAGAGGAAGTTCACAGGGGCCTCCTTCTTGGCTGAGATCCCAGCCCGTCTTAAAATGTCCCACATAACGTCTCGAACCCAATAATGCCGATATTTGAACTCGGGTAACTCTTTGCAATGAACCGCATGTTCCTGTATTCATCCATGCAGGCCTTATGGCAAATCGGACAAATTTCATCCTCCTGGTACATAGGGATCATCAAACGATATTTATGAATGGCCCTGTATTCAATAACGGATATGCTTTGGCCCAAACCTTCAATCGGGATAACAGTTAGGAAATCTTGGGCGTGGGGGCCTTGCAAGCATTCAATTGTTGCCCTCTGGCGGCGGGGGGGAGGGGGGACAACCCAAAAACTTCACCCAAGCTCTGAGCGATTTTGCAAAAAAGGGCATTCGCCAACGTTTTATAAGGCTTGGGGGGCAGTGTCCTTGTTAAAAAAATCGACAATATCAAAACCTGGGACATAGTCCAAGTCTGCGCGTAGTCCAAGTCTGCGCCGACAATCACGTTATTTCGTACGATGTGGTCTTGAAGGTCCCAGGACTGAGCTCGCGACGCCACAAACACATACATCCCGACATCCTTCGTAGAGAGGAGACTTTTCCTCCCAAACGCAACGCATAGACACCATCCACCACTGTAGGTCACCAAAGAACGACCCCCCACATACCATTATGTCTTCGATGGCTTCTCTTAGACCCTTATCAAAACATGACACTAGTTTATACATCATGGGGGGTTGGGAGGTCCGTAACCCAAAAAGCAACTTAGCAACCCCATACAAGACCTGAGCAAGATGAGTTCACTTTGAGGATCCCTAATGCAGGGCAAGATTATATTTTGATAAAAAAAGGTCGAACTGGTAACTATGATTTCGATGAATATCATTCAAAAGATATGTTAAACTCGATGGTTTAACTAGTTCTTTTTCACAATAGTTACTTTGTATCAATATTTTTAAAATAATAAATATGGTTCATGATAGTAAGGGTAGTAATCCTAAGAGAACCAACTCTTATCTGAGAACTGCGAGAACCATTCTGGACCATACATTTTTCTAAGACTTTTTTTTTTTGCTAAATCGCAACTTTATTTGCAAGAATAATTTTTTTTATTTTGTTTTAATTTATACATACGTGTATATTACATTTTTAGTTATACATATGTGTATAGTGTGAAACATATAGGTATTATACTTACTTTTTAAACTCTAACACGTATAGACACGTATGTTCATTAAAATAACATGCTCTTAGCACATTCTTTTTTTTCTATATATGTATGGGAAATCATTTCAAAATATTTGCACATGTATGTACATATATGTATAACACTAGTATTTGTAGTTTTAGATACATATATACACATATATAGTTTTCGTAGAGAGAGAGAGAGAGAGGGGGGGGGGTCTCTTATGGGAATCCCAATTTGTTAGTGGGCTTGTTTGTTGAGCCTGGGCTTAGACCAATATATTAACTAATGATTTCGGCTAATTGAGCTATTGGGCTCGGCCCAATACGGACCCTACATCATTAGTTACAATTCCTTGCTTAACGGTCCATACGATGAGATGTGTTGACTTCTGGTAAATCTACACTTATATTGATAAGTACAAATTAGTGATCATATAATTATATTCAATATGTAATTACCAATATTTAACCATATATAATATATACCGTCGGCAGGTATAGTTTGGTACACATGAGTGGTGACGCAAGGTGATAAACATTTAAACATAAACAATCTAATGTAGACCGAGTGATGTTCGGATGTACCTCGCGTAGTCGCATGGGTTTATTAATGTTGGGTGATAAATTTATATCAAACATGGTGTTGTCCTCTGTTACTATTATCATTTCGTTTGGTGGAGAAAAAGTATACCAATTATTCAAAAATGATCTAATCTCACAATCTATCTATATAATAATTGAGGTGAGATTGGGTTGAATGGAGGCCTTAGAGAGTGTTTGAGGTACTCATTTCCAATATGGAGCTCCAACTAGCTCCCTATAAATACTCTTTCTAATTTTTATTTCTACATTCATACATTCTTCCATTACACTCCTCCAATACCTAACTAACAAATCTTCCAATTAACATTATTCACTCTTCTTTTTATTCACTCTTCATTCTAGGTATGTTTTCTTTTTCATTTGGATCGAAGCAAGATCAACCATTGTAACGTTTTCCTATTCGTAAACGTTAAATATAGCCAACAAAAATGGATCTCAAACCTGTAAAACTTTTAGTGATAATATGGAACCAGTTAACGATTTGTGGAACAAGTCCATATTGTCATCGTTTTTATTATTAACGCATGGCTATCTGTAAACAATATTTAATATGTAACCATTTTCATATTTGAAGAGAAAATCTTCATTCTCAGCGTTTTAATTAAATATGGACGTGTTGAATACAATCCGCAATATGGAAGCAAGATCAGATTTTTAAGTCAATAATTGTATATGAAACGGAACAAATATATTAACTGTTGTTTGATCTTTTTTTCATTTGAGATCCAGAAGGTTTTCGAAACCGGTTCGGACCGGCCGGTTCAACCGGTCTGACCGGGATTCGCTCCGACAGACGATCCGATCCATGCAGTTCGTTACCTTGCTGAATAACCGGCCGGTTCGATCTTTTACTTGGTTCGTTGGTTCGCTAGATCGGCCGGTCCGACCGGTCCGGTGGATTTGCAGGTGTTAAATTGGCCGGATTATGTCTGGATTCATGTGGTGGGTATGAGTTTTTACACAGTTCTAAACGTATAGAAGGAGTTCGAAAGAGAGATATGTGAGTTGCAGAGTTTACACATGCCGATAGTGAAGGTAGACGAGGAGCTGAAGCTTGGAAAAATGGCCAAGTTGCGAGGAAAATAAGCTGACGTTCTTGTTAGCAAAGAGAGTGTAGAGGAAGATGTAATATTGTTTTACAAAAATAAATAAATTTGGATACTTTACCAAGAAAGTGAACCTTGGAAACAACAAACCAAAACCCAATTGAAAATTACTTTCACGTCCTTCAGCTTTATTAAAAAAACAAACCAAAAGGCATGGTCTATTTCCACCCCCCACTTCTATTTTCACCCCCTTGAAAGCGCCTCGCTTAGGCCTAAGCGAGGCGCTTTCTTTGCTTTTTAACTACCTCGGTACGAGGTCAGAAAAAGCTGATTTTTGACCCAAAGCGCCTCGCTTAGGCCTAAGCGAGGCGCTTCGAATATTTTTTTTTTTTTTTTTGGTCTTTTGAGATTAAGGTTTAACATTTTTTTTTTAAGTCAGACGTTTTTCAAAAAAACATTTTTTATGTCAATGGGAGGGTAAACAAAATCGTCGATCCGACTGTTGATTTCTTTCTGCAACAAGGAACAAAATGTCAGCTTTTTCCTGAATTTTACTTGCTTGTATGAAAAGTATATTTTAATTGTTCGTTTGACAAATGTCTGGCTAACCTGTCCAGTTATCAATCTCACTGTCCAACAACTGAATTTTACTTGCTTGCATGAAAAGTTTATTTTAATTGTTCGTTTGACAAACGTCTGGCTAACCTGTCCAGTTATCAATCTCACTGTCCAACAACTGAATTTTACTTGCTTGCATGAAAAGTTTATTTTAATTGTTCGTTTGACAAACGTCTGGCTAACCTGTCCAGTTATCAAATCTCTCACTGTCCAAACAACTGAATTTTACTTGCTTGCATGAAAAGTTTATTTTAGTTGTTCGTTTTGACAAACGCCGGCTAATGAATTTTACTGTAATGATCAGAAACATTCCAAATAACTGTTCAATTTCAGCTTTTGTTTAACTATTTTAGCAACTACCATAGAGAAGGTATCAATCTTACTTCTTGAGTTGAACTTTCCATGATCTACCTTTATCATCTCAGAGAGATATGTGTCAACGATGAAAGGGAACCCGAAACAATAGAAGTGAGATTGATAACTTCTTTCATCATTGTACATATACCTCCTTATCTAAAAACAAATCACATCATTTGTATGAGTAGTGACCCTCTGGCAAACCTGCGTATGAATAGTGACCCTCTGGCACACCACTAGAACATTAATCGGTTTCATCTTTGTTTTCTTGGGTTTTGCTTTTTTTGGTGAAATGAACTTGAAGAAATGATTTGGTTGAAGAAAGTTGTGTGCCAGAGGGTCACTATTCATTCAAATGATGTGATTTGTTTTTAGATAAGGAGGTATATGTACAATGAACTTTTTACGCTAAATAAAACTTACACACAACTTTTTGCTCTAGTGGTGTGGCCTACCTTTTTGACAAACACCTGGCTAACATGTCCAGTTATCAATCTCACTGTCCTTTAAGCCAGTTTGCCAGAGGGTCACTATTCATACACACAACTTTTTGCTCTAGTGGTGTGCTCTACCTTTTTGACAAACACCTGGCTAACCTGTCCAGTTTGCCAGAGGGTCACTATTCATACACACAACTTTTTGCTCTAGTGGTGTGCTCTACCTTTTTGACAAACACCTGGCTAACCTGTCCAGTTATCAATCTCACTGTCCTTTACGCAGGTTTGCCAGAGGGTCACTATTCATATTATTATTATTATTTACATTATTATCGTATTTGCTTTACGATAATAATGTAAATAATAATAATAATAAGGAATGAAGGTTTTTGCAAAAACGAAGGTTTCCGCGTTAATGCCGATCCGATTGAAAACAGGAACATTCCAAATAACAGTTCAAATTTTAGTTCAAACTTTTCAAACTCCTGCAACATCTCAAGAGTCGAGGTCCTCTGAAAAAAGACATCGTACAATGATTTGGACTTGCAATATTTGAAAATTATCATTTCTTGACATGCTTGGTAACACCTTGATCTGCAATATATGAAAACAGGAACATTCCAAATTTTAGTTCAAACTTTTCAAACTCCTGCAACATCTCAAGAGTCGAGGTCCTCTGAAAAAAGACATCGTACAATGATTTGGACTTGCAATATTTGAAAATTATCATTTCTTGACATGCTTGGTAACACCTTGATCTGCAATATATGAAAACAGGAACATTCCAAATTTTAGTTCAAACTTTTCAAACTCCTGCAACATCTCAAGAGTCGAGGTCCTCTGAAAAAAGACATCGTACAATGATTTGGACTTGCAATATTTGAAAATTATCATTTCTTGACATGCTTGGTAACACCTTGATCTGCAATATATGAAAACAGGAACATTCCAAATTTTAGTTCAAACTTTTCAAACTCCTGCAACATCTCAAGAGTCGAGGTCCTCTGAAAAAAGACATCGTACAATGATTTGGACTTGCAATATTTGAAAATTATCATTTCTTGACATGCTTGGTAACACCTCTGCAATATTTGAAAATTATCATTTCTCGAAAAGTAATTAAAAACACTTAAATATGAATTAAAAACAATTGTTGTGTCGAATGTTTAGTCGGAGGACCACTTACAATGATTCATCAAAGTTGTACAAAGCTGGATGTTTTTACTGGAAAACCAAAACGAGCAATAAACGAAGCGAAACGGAGAGATATAATTTTCTTGGCTTGGAAACAACTTAAAAGAAGCAAAAATGAATTAAAATTATTTTTTGGTGATTAACAGATAATTTTAAAGAATTAAAAGAAATTCAAGTTTTTTAAAAAAAAGGCCAAAGCGCCTAGCTTTGGTCAAAGCGAGGCGCTTTGGTGCCTAGCTTTGGCCAAAGCTAGGCGCTTGACTGGTTTGATTAGACCACAAGCTCCTCGCTTTGACCAAAGCGAGGCGCTTTGGCCTTTTTTTAAAAAAACTTGAATTTCTTTTAATTCTTTAAAATTATCTGTTAATCACCAAAAAATAATTTTAATTCATTTTTGCTTCTTTTAAGTTGTTTCCAAGCCAAGAAAATTATATCTCTCCGTTTCGCTTCGTTTATTGCTCGTTTTGGTTTTCCAGTAAAAACATCCAGCTTTGTACAACTTTGATGAATCATTGTAAGTGGTCCTCCGACTAAACATTCGATACCCATATTTTTTCAAAACATAATTTTTGCATGTTTAATTGATATCTTTGACTTCCAGACTATATTATAATTGATCGTTGGTGGTTTTCATAGCACCTTGTTTGATTACAATCGTGTTCAGCCTTTATCAGGCTGCCTTCATCGTTGACAGTTATCTCTCCGATAAACAACTGTAAAGTTGTTTTACTAATTTCATAGTCTTGATACTTTTAACATATG
Source organism: Ambrosia artemisiifolia (assembly GCA_032199755.1). NCBI lineage: Eukaryota > Viridiplantae > Streptophyta > Magnoliopsida > Asterales > Asteraceae > Ambrosia > Ambrosia artemisiifolia. The sequence goes on from CM063526.1 coordinate 45,392,890, forward strand.
ACTTTTACTTATGGAATCTTTTCAAAGATGATCAAAAGAACTAGACAGTCTGTTCCCATGTTCTCCATATCCATACCTTGTTCCAACCACTAGACAGTACCTGTGGCCAAAAGAACTAGACAGTAAAATCATCTTCTTGTAATTACTTTCAAGTTTTTAAGAATCATTGAAGACACCTTTTCAGTTGTTATCCGAGAGATAACGATCATTTCGTTATCATTGCTAACAGACTTTGACCGATCAACGATGAAGACAACCTGAAAAGTGGATACCATGGATCAGAGAGATTTAAGCTAATCAAACTCATATCTCAAGCCGGTGCAAGTTATGTTGTAGCATCCTTGATCATCTTCTTGTAATTACAACTTTTTCAGTTGTTATCCGAGAGATAGCGGTCAACGATGAAGACAGCCTGAAAAGTGGATACCATGGATCAGAGAGATTTAAGCTAATCAAACTCATATCTCAAGCCGGTGCAAGTTATGTTGTAGCATCCTTGATCATCTTCTTGTAATTACAACTTTTTCAGTTGTTATCCGAGAGATAGCGGTCAACGATGAAGACAGCCTGAAAAGTGGATACCATGGATCAGAGAGATTTAAGCTAATCAAACTCATATCTCAAGCCGGTGCAAGTTATGTTGTAGCATCTTTGATCATCTTCTTGTAATTACAACTTTTTCAGTTGTTATCCGAGAGATAGCGGTCAACGATGAAGACAGCCTGAAAAGTGGATACCATGGATCAGAGAGATTTAAGCTAATCAAACTCATATCTCAAGCCGGTGCAAGTTATGTTGTAGCATCCTTGATCATCTTCTTGTAATTACAACTTTTTCAGTTGTTATCCGAGAGATAGCGGTCAACGATGAAGACAGCCTGAAAAGTGGATACCATGGATCAGAGAGATTTAAGCTAATCAAACTCATATCTCAAGCCGGTGCAAGTTATGTTGTAGCATATTTGATCATCTTCTTGTAATTACAACTTTTTCAGTTGTTATCCGAGAGATAGCGGTCAACGATGAAGACAGCCTGAAAAGTGGATACCATGGATCAGAGAGATTTAAGCTAATCAAACTCATATCTCAAGCCGGTGCAAGTTATGTTGTAGCATCTTTGATCATCTTCTTGTAATTACAACTTTTTCAGTTGTTATCCGAGAGATAGCGGTCAACGATGAAGACAGTCTGAAAAGTGGATACCATGGATCAGAGAGATTTAAGCTAATCAAACTCATATCTCAAGCCGGTGCAACACACACTTTCAACCCATTCCTGGTAAACCCAGGGGAAAATGGCTATATTAAAAAAACTTCAAGATTATTGTTTTGTTTTGTGGATCAGACGAGGACTTGCCTGTGTCTTGAAAACACAAGGATGACACACGAAGCTTTAGACTCCAAGCGGATCCCTTGATTGCCGCATTTAATGAAATTTAACGCGCATACCGCATTCGGAGTCTGATTGCACCGAATCCAGTCTTCTAGGTGGACTTAAGCACCTGAAAGGGAAGTTGAAATTTTGAATGATGTTTTGTTTTGTGGATCAGACGAGGACTTGCCTGTGTCTTGAAAACACAAGGATGACACACGAAGCTTTAGACTCCAAGCGGATCCCTTGATTGCCGCATTTAATGAAATTTAACGCGCATACCGCATTCGGAGTCTGATTGCACCGAATCCAGTCTTCTAGGTGGACTTAAGCACCTGAAAGGGAAGTTGAAATTTTGAATGATGTTCGTCGACTGCACCTTGAGCGAGCCGCGTTTAATGAAATTTAACGCGCATACCGCATTCAGAGTCTGATTGCACCGAATCAAGTCTTCAAGGTGGACTTAAGCACCTGAACGGGAAGTTGAAATTTTGAATGATGTTCGTCGACTGCACCGAATCTAGTCTTCAAGGTACCATGGATCAGAGAGATTTAAGCTAATTAAAAAACATTTGGAAACACAAAGATGGAAAAATTCACTAAAAAGCCTAAAATTTCGGACCCTAACACACACAAGACGAATGTTGCAACATGAGTTCGACCAAGATGACACACGAAGCTTTAGACTCCAAGCAGATCCCTTGATTTGGGTGGAACAAGGTATCATCAATCTAGTGTTATCGGGCATGAACGGGAAGTTGAAATTTTGAAGTTGGTTGATGATGTAAAGTTTAAGTCATTGACAATGATTAGGGTTATTACTTTGTTTTTTAAATTTTTTTAACTTTTTATAATTATTAAATTAAAAAAAAAATAAAAAAACCAACTCAAAACATCAAAACAACTACCAAAATAAATTACCCCCTTGAAGCGCCTCGCTTAGGCCTAAGCGAGGCGCTTGGAATTTGAAAATCAGCTTTTTCTGATTATCGTACTGACGGCATCGAAGTTAGCTCAAAGCGCCTCGCTTTGGCCTAAGCGAGGCGCTTTGAGGGGGTTAAAATAGAAGGGTGGGGGGTTTAAATAATACAACCCAACCAAAATGCAATATTTCTTTAGTTTTTCATTTTTATTAGTATCTCAACTTATTTGATTTAAATATGGGATTAAGTTTTTAATCTTAGGTTATTTTATAAGATTAAGTTTGTTTAATTTTCGCCGTTCAAAAAAAAAAAGTTTGTTTAATTTTAGATTATTTTTCTTTATATAGCTTGTGAGTAAAGTTGGTTATTTTTTAGAATATTTATATTATTTATAGTGTCATCCGGTTCTTAAACCCGGTCTGACCGGTTGAACCGGTTCGACCAATGAACCGGCGAGGCGCCCGGTTCATTGTCCGGTCCGGTTTTAAAAACATTGCAGAGGATTCATTGTCATCTTTATGTTTATGAGTCAAATATGATATGCCGCGAATGTTTTGATTGTTTTGTCATTTGAATGCTAGACTACCATCCGAATACAAAGTTGCGAATATGGCTTATCACAAGGGAGAGCAATTCTTCAAGGTCATGCATGACCCTTCCGCAAGAGTTTTGGTATGATTGTAATTTTCGTTTTGATAATTATCTTTGTTAACTTTAAGCAAACTGATTATATTAATTCTCGTAATGTTGTTTTTAATGTTTGATCCAGACATTACCGACAACTATGAACAAGTTTTTGGTATCTAAAAAAAACGCCTATTTAATAACATTAAAAAAATTCAAACCGTATTAGTCATTCCTTAAATATATTTGTAGACATTAATTACTGAAATTATGTAAAAGTTACATTTATTTCGGTTATAGGATTCTAGACATTAATTTCTGTAATTTCCATAATCAATTTACTAATTATAATACAAATTTACGGTTTTAATTATATTAATTAGGTCATATTTATCAATACATAAGGCTAAAAATTAGCAATCTTCATTAAGGCTTTTAAACAAGCGATCAATTTTAGGATAGATAGGTGGTAATGTGTCATAATTTCCAATTCGAGTATAAATTTCAAAAAATAAAAAAAACGCCTATTTAATAACATTAAAAAAATTCAAACCGTATTAGTCATTCCTTAAATATGATTGTAGACATTAATTACTGAAATTATGTAAAAGTTACATTTATTTCGGTTATAGGATTCTAGACATTAATTTCTGTAATTAACTGTTTTAAAATCATGGATTGATAAACGGATTGACACATACCATATTAATGAGTATATAAAGATAAAATCTTTCATGTAATCAAAATTCGTAAATTAAGGGCTTTAAACAAGGAGCAATCTTAGGCTAGATAGGTTGTATTGTGTCAATATTTATTTCCAATTAAAACGGATTGACAAATTCCAATTATTTCCGATTCGAGTATAAATTTCAAAAAATAAAAAAATCGACTATTTAATAACATTAAAAAAATTCAAACCGTATTAGTCATTCCTTAAATATGATTGTAGACATTAATTACTGAAATTATGTAAAAGTTACAATTATTTCGGTTATAGGATTCTAGACATTAATTTCTGTAATTAACTGTTTTAAAATCATGGATTGATAAACGGATTGACACATACCATTATAATGAGTATATAAAGATAAAATCTTTCATGTAATCAAAATTCGTAAATTAAGGGCTTTAAACAATGAGCAATCTTAGGCTAGATAGGTTGTATTGTGTCAGCATTTATTTCCAATTAAAACGGATTGACACATTCCAATTATATCTTAATTTCGAGTATAAACAAGGAGCAATACACATGTTGCCTATTTAATAACATTAAATAAATTAAAACCTGTATTAAAACCTGTATTAGTATTCGTAAAAATAGTATTGTTGACCGAATATATTACTAATACTAATTGACATTAATAATAATTGACCGAAGTGAATGTTATTTATTACAATTTTTTAATCTCATTTATTTACATTAATATTACTACGAAATTATGTTTAAACTATCTTTATGAATTATTATTGGTCTTGCCTGCAATTGATAGGATTTATTTTATTTTTTAATGTTATTTAGTATGAGTTTTAATGACATTAATAATAATTGATCGAATTTAGTGTTATATATTATGATTTTTAAGCTCATTTATTTATTATTGACCGAATTAAATTACGAATATATTACTAATACAAAAACTGATATTAAGAATTATTATTGGTCTTGCCTGCAATTAATAGAATTTATTCATTTTTTAATGTTATTCAGTATTAGTTTTAATGACACATAATAATAATTGACCGAATTTAGTGTTATATATTACGATTTTTAAGCTCATTTGTTTATTATTGACCGAATTAAATTACGAATATATTATTAATACTAAAACTAATATTACGATTTTTAAATTTAATCCCATTTATATCTTATTGACTGAATTAAAATTTTCTATTACTATTTTTACGAATATATTACTAATTACTAATACTAATATTACGATTTTAGTTTGCTTCAATTAGAAGATATTTCCATTGGCGAATGTTGCGTCTTAAATGGTGTTCAATCCAGCACAGGCTGTTTGTTACAAAGGTTCCACCACAAGAAGTCATTGATTTTCAAATTAAAATTACGATTTTTTATGTTTGTAATGTAATTTATTTGAATTATTGATTACGATTTTGAGGTTATTAATTAAGATTTATAATCTCATTTATTTATATTACTATGTTTACGAATTATGATTAGTCTTGATTGCAATTAATAAGATTTATTCATTTTTACTGTTATTTATTAAGATGTTTAATATTATTTATTGACATTAGTAATAATTGACTGGATTTAATGTTATTTATTAAAATTATTAATCCCACTTATTTATATTACTTTTTTTCGAATTTACGTTTAATAAGATTTAATTATTTTTAACGTATTTTTAATATGTTAGAATTAATGTTATTTATTGACATTAATAATAATTGACCAAGTTGAATGTTATTTATTATGATTTTTTTATCTCATTTATTTATATTAATATTAGTACGAAATTATGTTTAATCTATCTTTGAGAAATTATGTTTAATATTATTTATATTACTATTCATTCCAATTATTATTGGTCTTGCCTGCAATTAATAGGATTTATTTATTTTTTAATGATATTTACTATGCGTTTTAATGATATTTACTATGAGTTTTAATGATATTAATAATAGTTGACCGAATTTAGTGTTATTACGATTTTTAAGCTCATTTATTTATTATTAACCGAATTAATTTACGAATATATTACTAATACTAATACTAATACTAATATTACGATTTTTAATTTTAATCTGATTTATTTATTATTGACCGAATTAAATTATGAATATTTTACTAATACTAAAACTAATATTACGATTTTTAATTTTAATCTCATTTATATCTTATTGACCGAATTAAAATAAACTATTACTATTTTTACAAATATATTACTAATTACTAATACTAATACTAATATTACGATTTTAGTTTGCTTTAATTAGAAGATATTTCCATTAGCGAATATTGTGTCTTTAAATGGTGTTCAATCCAGCACAGGCTGTTTGTTACAAAGATTCCACCACAAGAAGTCATTGATTTTCAAATTAAAATTACGGTTTTTTATGTTTGTAGTAATTTATTTGAATTATTGATTATGATTTTGAGGTTATTTATCAAGATTTATAATCTCGTTTATTTATATTACTATGTTTTCGAATTATGATTAGTCTTGATTGCAATTAATAAGATTTATTCATTTTTATTGTTATTTATTAAGATGTTTAATATTATTTATTAACATTAATAATAATTGACCGAATTTAATGTTATTTATTAAAATTATTAATCTCATTTATTTATAGTACCTTTTTCAAATTTATGTTTAATAAGATTTAATTATTTTTAATGTATTTTTAGTATGTTAGAATTAATGTTATTTATTGACATTAATAATAATTGACCGAGTTGAATGTTATTTATTATGATTTTTTAATCTCATTTATTTATATTAATATTACTACGAAATTATGTTTAATCAATCTTTATGAAATTATGTTTAATATTATTTATATTACTATTCATTCGAATTATTATTGGTCTTGCCTGCAATTAATAGGATTTATTTATTTTTTAATGATATTTATTATGAGTTTTAATGACATTAATAATAGTTGACCGAATTTAATGTTATATATTATGATTTTTAAGCTCATTTATTTATTATTGACCGAATTAATTTACGAATATATTTATTTGAATGATGATTACGATTTTGATGTTATTTATTAAGATTTTTAATATTATTTATTGATGTTACTAATATTACGAATTTCATTTTAACATTGTTGACCGACTTTCATTTTGATATTACGACTTTCCTTTAATCAATTGTAACTAAACGATAATCATCATCTTGATTTCAATAAGTGTGCTAATTTTAAGATGTTAATAATAATTTGTATATAATGGGTAAGTCAATTTCAGATGCGGATTATTTTAATGTCATTGATTTGAATGATTGATTATGATTTTGATGTTATTTATTAAGATTTTTAATTGTTAACTACTATATTTACACAGTTTAAATAATGACGTTTTTTGGCGGCTTTTTGTAACATGTCAAAAGTTGCCTAAAGTGTGTGTACAATGGGTCCTTTTGGCTACATGTTGAAATGGGTCTGGGGTTGATCCTTTTGGTGTCTATTTTTTAATAAAATATAGGAAATTTATATTACAGCATATGACATTGGACCCATTTTCTTATTAGTTGTTTTTTAGCTATGTAATCGGTTTGAACCATTGGAGTGATAACATGAAAATTTAAGCTACCCATTCAAGTAAGTGGGTTAAGGATTGTTTCTTGATTTACTTATCACCGTATCCATATCTTTACAACAACTATATTTTATGTAGAACACAAATATGGAATACAATGGTGGAGGTTTTCATAAATTATTGAAAATGAGCTGCACTCCTAGGATCGTGATGACAATGATAACAACTTCGAAGGTGAAAAATCAGCTATCAATGAGCAAGAGTTGAGAGACTTTGATTGAAGTAACGAAAATGGACCATTGGTTGAAGTTCGTTAAGCCCCAACTAAATTATAAGTGTTCTATGCTTAAGCTTAGTTACGATTATAATATAGATATTACCCTTACCCAAATGATGTAATGTGTGATATTGGTTGAAGTTCGTTAAGCCCCAACTAAATGATAAGTGTTCTATGCTTAAGCTTAGTTATGATTAGAATATAGATATTACCCAAATGATGTAATGTGTGATATTGTGATAGTATGCTATTTAGTTTGCAGTTGTCAAATTAAACTTTACTTACTCGATATATCCATCATTTTGTTACATTAAACTGTTAGATGACATTTTGCATTTAACATCAAAATTCATACATATTGCATTATCAAACATTTAGTAACCAAAACAAATTGCATAATACAATTCTTATTTTTCTACTTTTTTTTCATTTTACTTTCGGGTGAACCGTGGGTCCCCACGGGACTCTAACCTAGTAATCATTAAAACCAAGTAAAATGAAAAATAGTGTTGTATGATAATTAATTATACTTAACATAGGTATTCGAATCATAGTTACATGGTTCGCTAGTGAAGGTACGATTTTTGTTTGTATTGTTTGTGTTTGTACCAAAATGCGGTACAAACATGCCCCGATCCACTCATGATCACGTTTTAGCATAAAACTAGCGTTCCAGAAAATCAATTCAATCATAACTCATGTTATTGGGATCGCGGACTACTTGATTTCCAAACATGTTCCGCCACCCCCGTCGGACTTGAACGTGTTCTTACCTCAAAATTCAACAGCTTTGGAACCTAGCCCCCCCCCCCCCCCCCGAACCGACACACTTGCCCCTCTTCCTTGATTCAAATCTAACCTAATTAATGACATCCATGGGGTCACATGTGAGGCTGTTGCGTTTAGAAGAAGGGGGAGGAGCATAGGAACGGCTGTATGAATTAGGTTTAATACATTTGATATTTTAACGTTTACCCCCTCAGTGTTATTAGTTTACACTTAGCATACAAACTTGAGCTAAATATTTGTAACACCCCAACCGATGGCGGAAACATCGAGGTGTCACGTAGTGACGATTGTTCAATAGCTCATGGACTAAAAGTGTAAACTTAGATACATTGATTTAATAGTTTATTACATTGAAATGAAATACAATGATACAATAATTCTATAGCGTCGAATCAAACTATAATACAATGAAGGCAAGTCTAAAAATAAATCCAAAAGCTTAAAAGAACGCATCTCAAAATAACCTGAAACATGTACGAAAATAATTTGGTCAATACAAAATGTATTGGTGAGCATACCCTGTTTGAATACATATAGTAGATAAAAAGTTTCGCAATTCTCGTGTTATACTGTCTACAATTTAGTGTTCAAGCTATGTACAAATGTCACCCAAAATCAAACCTTTGAGTAGAAATGATATCCAAGAATCATGGGATATCTAGTATATATGTATAGTAGTCGCCCCAATAGTATGTTTATATATAGTATGCGACAAAGCAAATAGTTTACACATAACAATAGTCAAGTACTATTTATTGCTATGCTAGGCCGCCCAACGGTTAATGATTAAGGTCATAAGTACACACTATCAGCGAATCAACAAGTAAAACACATACAAGAATTGCGATTATGAATATATGATAAAAACATGATTAAGTGAGTGAAGTAATATGCGTACATGAGTCACCCCAAAAGTGTAAAACAGTAAAAAGGGGAAAGATATACTCACAGTTTGCAAAAGCGATCCAACTTAAGCGGTAGTGAGCTAAGTAAAGGGAATTCCGAGGAATTCAACCTATAACGTAATAGAATGCTAATAAGGGAAAAGTCTAAGAGTCTAAGGTAACTAGGGTCTAGGGCATTAGGGTTTGCTAAGTCGATTTGGGGAATTAGAGTTTTTGATAAGTCGGATTAATGTGAAAGTTGTATATTAAAAATAATATACCAAGGTTTGTAAATATGGTTTAGGTAATATAATTATTTCCAATTGAATATTTAGATAAAAATATGTTTGAGTAATTAAGACAAGGTAATTTAATTAATTACTTTTACTAAATTAAATAAATGTAATAATAAAAATGTATAAATGAATAATTATGAGTTACACCATGAACCAACAAATAATAACTAAGACTTCAACATAAGACTATCTCTATTTTATAAGAAAAGTATTTATAAAATAGATGTTAAATAATATAAATAAATAAATGATTAATTATGTCTAATTAAACATAAATAAGACTAAAAATACAAGACATGATCCAAAAATATTATTTTTATACAAAATAAATACATTCTGATGTGAATAAATGAAATTAATTTTCCCATAATGTTTGTAAACTTATTTCTATTTAAAACTGATTTAATGAAATTAAATCATGTTTAAATGATTAAAAATAGGAAAATACATAAAAATAAATGTTTTCTTAACCAACAATTTTTATTTCAGTTCAAGATGACTAGAAATAATTTCCCAAAAAGTTTGAGACTAAAATCATTAATAATGAATTTTTAATAAATTAAATATGTTTAAAACAAATTAAATCAATAAAAATATAAAAATAAGACATTTTCCAGGAAATAAAAGTGTGGTAATTTTCTTTACGGTGTCAAGATGCTACACCTAAATTTTTATAATTTTTGGATCAAAAATGAATTTATTATGAATATTTTAAATTTATATGTATTATACATATAATAAATAATCAAATAAGTGAAAACCAAGAAAGAAATGCTGAAAAAAAAGGAAATAAAACGCTGGTGCTTGGGTTCGAACCCGAGCACCTTCTGTAACAACAAACGTACACAACCATTGGACCAACCCACTAACTTGGTTTTAATTTGAAACAATTATAATTTTAATCAATATGATAATGTCATCTTCTTCCCCAATTCAACCTAAGAACCCTAACCCTAAACCCGATTTCAATTGGCCCGATAAACAACAAGATCGCGACTAGTATTATGGGGCTATTAGTCGGGTATGAACAAGAAACAATACGGCATTAATAATAATGACTCACAATATCGATTAAGGATCAAATTTGATGAACAAGCTCGAGACCTTGAGAGTTGATTACCACCATTCTGGACTCGGTTAAGATGATTTTTGAAGTGGGTTTAAGATTGCAAAGATCTGGAAATGTTGGAGAGCGCTTAATTTATGATTAACAATACGTTACACAGACTTTAGGGTTATTGCCGGACCTTATGCGACGGTTACAAAAAAAAACGGATTCATATCGGGTTTATAACCTGATTAATGCACGAAACAAAGCTGGGAATCGATCATTAATGATGGAGAAACGCATGGGATTCGTTTAATGATCTTAAAACGCGATTATAGCATGAGTTATTATCTCACCGGAAATAATTCCGGCCATAACCTTCGCCGGAAACAGTAACAAAAGGGAAAGAATGTTTTTTTTTTTTTAGTTTTAAAATTTTACACAAATGGTCCCTTAACTTGTAACTTGGTTAGTTTTATTTTAGTTTGGTTAGTTTTCCCCCTTTATAATACATTAACCAAGTTAATGTAAATTAACCAAAATGTCTTGAAACTTTATAAATTAATGTTTTTTTTTTATCAATTTATTTAATAAACTTATGTTTTTATTTAAAACAAATTGAATAAATAAATAAAAAAAATTGATATTTCCTCAAACTTTTGTTAAACTTTTCACGTTTAAATTAAAGGTTTAAAAGTAACTCACGTTTTAATAAATTTGAAAACGTTGAAAAGTATAGGGACTAAATTTGTCAATTGATTAAAGATGGTGGTGACGGTTGTCACAATATTAAGTGTAAACTTGTAAACATTGAGGGTATTTAATGTTAAATATCAAAGTTAAATTGATACATCGCACCAGAGTTATCCGAAACGAGCCTACCCCCTATACCGAATTTTAGGTCCTAGCGAATTGAGATCCCATTCCACATTGTTATACCAGAGCGTATTGCAAACCGTGTCCCTAGGATTATAATTAATCATATACATGCATAGATTCTTATATATATACACACTTATATGCATCCATTGGTGCATATAATTAATATTCCCTAATAGATACTATAAATAAGATAGTTATGATATTGTGTATGTTTAGTTATGATATTGTGTATGTTAGAAGTGAATTCAGGACAATGGAAAAGGGTAGTGCATGTTGATCAAATCTTAATATTTAATACAAATTAAGACATGAATAAATAAATAAATCAGATGTGTACATGATAATCTAGTAACTGTAACAACCCGGACCTAGGGCCCAAAATTTTTCGCGATTAAAAATAAAATGATAACGAACTTAATATTAATAATAAGAAATATATAGATACGTGACCGAAAGTATTTTATAATTATTTTGTCGAGGGAATAATATTATACGAGTGTACGATACAAAACTAAACCGACAAGCGTTACGAATTTAAATACGAACCCAAAACCCGAATACTTATTTAAGAATATTATTATCTGAAAAATACCCGTTACGCGAGACCAAACCGATACCCGATAACGAACCCGAACCCGATCTGACCCGTGTCCCTTGCTTACTCAACACACGGGGACACATGGCACCATCCCAAGGTGCCATGTGCCCCAACAAACACCATGACACACCCACACCCACCTTACTATAAAAACCCCCCACCCCTATCTTTTCTGCTGACAAAACCCACCGAAGAGAGAGATTGCAGCGGAGGAGGAATGAGCTCCGACCACCTCCCGGCGGGGCTCCGGCCAAGCAACACCCATAATCACCCCAACCTTCTGATGTGTTCGAAGAGAGCTAGAAGGAGAGAGAGACTGAATTAAGAGAGATAGAAGTAGAAGAGAGAGAATGGGGAAGGGGAACCGGTGGTGGCTTGGATAACCGGGACTTACAAAAGAGTTATATATATATAAAACCTACATTTACTTATTCATGTATGAACTTCAAGGCAAAGTACTGGTATTTCCTAAGTAACTATTTTCTACTGCTACAATTGTCATTACCAATGCTATTATTTTTGAAGTCATAAGTACTTTAGTATTATATGGAAGTAGGAGCACATGTTATGGATTGGCCGATGATATTGATTGGGATTTAAACAATTAAGTGTGTAATAAATTAACATGACTCGTAAAGAATAATATATGTGAGTAGTTATGTATCAAGTCCAATAATTCCACAAATAAGACTAGTAACTTATGAATAAAATAAAGATTATAGCCAGCCACACGTGTAACCACAATGTTGGTTACACGCACTAATATTTATAAATATTGAGTAGGATCTTGCCAGCGAATAATAGATGGAATCTCGACTTGAAATGCTATGTGATCGTGTCAAACACTACTAAGGTGAGTTTGTGTACTTCCCCTTTTTCGTGTTTTAAATGTTTTGGGGTGAATACATGCTTGTGTGTCTAAACGGTTTTATGTATAAACTTACTTGATGTGACAAGAGCTCCCAAAACCAGATGCACACTCATTAACCCAAGGGAGTTGGGCCACTTAATGTATGGGTAGTACTACTCGGGGAATCCCCCACGCACAGTGGATCCGGAAGCCCGGAAAACCTTCCACTGAGGTCTGCGGACCGTTGCGGCATATATTATGCCTTAGGGAATCCATAATGGGAGTAGATGGATTTCGTGTTAGGATTGAGGTGTGATACTTGTACATCATCATGTGTTTAACTATCTAAACTTGTTTTTGGAACTAATAAACTATTTTGGATTTACTAAACTACTTACACGGACTCACCAGCATATTTTGCTGACCCGTCTCTTTTTAAGCATGTGTTCAGGTACTGCATTTGGATAATTATGAAGCATACGGTTTATATTCATGTGGTACGGATTAGAGGAGAAGATCGCTAGATGACTTTGATAGAAGACTCGGCTATAAGAGTTGTGGAATAGAGCATTAGAGATAAGCGCTGTTAGAAGCATGAACGACTAGTGGATTACACTCCTCAACTGCTTCGACGACTGCCGCGATTCGTCCCTGCATAGCTATTAGATTATTTATTTAAGTTGTATATTTTATTTTTGGATTAGAAGTTGTATAAAACTATAAATATTAGTTATCGTTGCTTCTGTTGTGCAAGTCTGTTACCAATCTGTCGTTTCGACCAGCCCCCACCCGGTCGGGTTGTTACAGATGGTATCAGAGCAACGGTCGCGGCGAAATAGGATATCTCCAGATATCCTATACCACACCAGGACAACTTAGAGAACTTAGCGTTGAAGGCTCCAAGATTACCTAGTTAGGAAATACCTTGAAATTACATAAGACTGACTAGAAAGAAACGAAATAAGTCGAGACTTGAGTACCTGGACACACTAGAATGCTTACAAGGATCTAGAACCAGTGTGACTAGTATACAGATGACTATGACGGAAATTATTAGAACAATCTTGTGAGGTAAATTGACGATTACACTTGATATCACGTAATCGTGAATTTACAGGCACGCGAAAGTTCTAAGAAATCCGAAGAGTCGCCGAAATTGTGAGTGTTAACCAAGATAACTATAAACTTATGTGAGGAAAACAGGCTAAGTTAGAATTATAAGCAAATACGTGATACCCTTGCGTGATTAAAGCATAGGTTTTGAACTTGACATTCTTAATACGACTAGGCGTGTTATGATAATATATACATGTGTGACTATATTAAAACTTTTCGAACTCATGGTATTAGTTATAAATGACGAATTTCATGACACAAATGACAATTTTGCCTTAAAAAGTATATATAATTGTAGCTAATTTCTAATAAATAACCTTATATTATATGACTAACCTCTTCCTTGACTAAGTTGTGAGATAGATAAAAGGCCTAAGACAAAGCAGCGCGACCAAAAAGAATCAAGGGCACTCGGATCAAAACCGGAATGACGCAGAAAAATGGTTGCGAAGACACTTTACCAATATCTAACCGATAAGTACTATATATTCTTTGGTATAACACTTATTTCACATTTCATGTTTAGGTTTGATCCTCTACAACCATTAAGTTTTAAGCTGCATCGCCTATTTAGTAGTATCATGATTAAGGAAATAAACCTCCAAAGGTAATTAATTGAACCCTTTAGTTCGGACCTGATTCATATGTTGAAGTTATGGTCATACAACAGGTCTTGAAATTGATTCCTAAGTATCAAATGAAATATCGATAAACCATGTTGGAGAAACTATGAACACTGTGAATACCACATTTAGCGAACCAAAAGAACTAAGAGTGAATGCTAATTGAGGAAATTGTAAGATTGATATACGTTCCGTCACTTTAAATACCCTATGTATCTCTAGATTAGTGTTAAAATTTTCGGACTAGTTCTATAACTTTGTAATTTAGTGATGAGTTAGTAGAATAAAACCTGCCGAATTATATAAACTAAGCTCTAACGGGGGGAGTGAATCTAAATACGACGACAATCATACATATGACGCATCACACATAGGTCAATACTACTAAGAGACGACTAGACCACTATAAGTTGCAATTTATTTTGCAAAATAAATACTAAGGAATGTCATAAAAACCAATCGCATGTCTAGGATCACCCTTTTAAGTATAAGAAAATCATGATGTTGATATCCATTCTTAGCGTAATACCACACCCCATATCCTGAAACATCGAAATATTGTAAGAAAACACCTACTATGCGAGTATGTACCAAAGTTCATGGACAAGAAAGTTTAGAAATGGTCCCAACATAGGTGTAAAAACTAGTGAGAATGACTTGTTTTAAGAACATGAGACCACGTTTTGGGGTTTAACAAGGTTATTAAGGACTAGTAACTTGTGTAGCATACCTATAGGAATTCTTGACCGACACAACTATAAGAGCCATAATTAAGATAAAATCATGACACCTTTATTATAGAATCATCACACCTTTTCATCATTTAGATATAGAATTTCTATCAAGATTTGGGGAGATTTTCAGTACGTTTATGAAGTATCATTGGTGTGGTGGGTTAGCTGCGGTACACCCTATATATAAGCACCAATGATGCATTAAAAATGAGACTGAGAATCAAACCAAGAATAAACTGTAAACTGTCGAATGTATAAAACCTAAACTTAGTATGAAGTTTAGTATGGAATCACCTAAATTATGATTGGATTTAGGGAGAGAATTATGTACGCACGGGCCTGTAGACCCGAATGTTGAACCCGAGTGTAGAAATATAATGAATGTCTAACGATAGATAGCCCAAAAATAATTCCGAGGACGGAATTCAATTAACGGGGGGAGAATGTAACAACCCGGACCTAGGGCCCAAAATTTTTCGCGATTAAAAATAAAATGATAACGAACTTAATATTAATAATAAGAAATATATAGATACGTGACCGAAAGTATTTTATAATTATTTTGTCGAGGGAATAATATTATACGAGTGTACGATACAAAACTAAACCGACAAGCGTTACGAATTTAAATACGAACCCAAAACCCGAATACTTATTTAAGAATATTATTATCTGAAAAATACCCGTTACGCGAGACCAAACCGACACCCGATAACGAACCCGAACCCGATCTGACCCGTGTCCCTTGCTTACTCAACACACGGGGACACATGGCACCATCCCAAGGTGCCATGTGCCCCAACAAACACCATGACACACCCACACCCACCTTACTATAAAAACCCCCCACCCCTATCTTTTCTGCTGACAAAACCCACCGAAGAGAGAGATTGCAGCGGAGGAGGAATGAGCTCCGACCACCTCCCGGCGGGGCTCCGGCCAAGCAACACCCATAATCACCCCAACCTTCTGATGTGTTCGAAGAGAGCTAGAAGGAGAGAGAGACTGAATTAAGAGAGATAGAAGTAGAAGAGAGAGAATGGGGAAGGGGAACCGGTGGTGGCTTGGATAACCGGGACTTACAAAAGAGTTATATATATATAAAACCTACATTTACTTATTCATGTATGAACTTCAAGGCAAAGTACTGGTATTTCCTAAGTAACTATTTTCTACTGCTACAATTGTCATTACCAATGCTATTATTTTTGAAGTCATAAGTACTTTAGTATTATATGGAAGTAGGAGCACATGTTATGGATTGGCCGATGATATTGATTGGGATTTAAACAATTAAGTGTGTAATAAATTAACATGACTCGTAAAGAATAATATATGTGAGTAGTTATGTATCAAGTCCAATAATTCCACAAATAAGACTAGTAACTTATGAATAAAATAAAGATTATAGCCAGCCACACGTGTAACCACAATGTTGGTTACACGCACTAATATTTATAAATATTGAGTAGGATCTTGTCAGCGAATAATAGATGGAATCTCGACTTGAAATGCTATGTGATCGTGTCAAACACTACTAAGGTGAGTTTGTGTACTTCCCCTTTTTCGTGTTTTAAATGTTTTGGGGTGAATACATGCTTGTGTGTCTAAACGGTTTTATGTATAAACTTACTTGATGTGACAAGAGCTCCCAAAACCAGATGCACACTCATTAACCCAAGGGAGTTGGGCCACTTAATGTATGGGTAGTACTACTTGGGGAATCCCCCACGCACAGTGGATCCGGAAGCCCGGAAAACCTTCCACTGAGGTCTGCGGACCGTTGCGGCATATATTATGCCTTAGGGAATCCATAATGGGAGTAGATGGATTTCGTGTTAGGATTGAGGTGTGATACTTGTACATCATCATGTGTTTAACTATCTAAACTTGTTTTTGGAACTAATAAACTATTTTGGATTTACTAAACTACTTACACGGACTCACCAGCATATTTTGCTGACCCGTCTCTTTTTAAGCATGTGTTCAGGTACTGCATTTGGATAATTATGAAGCATACGGTTTATATTCATGTGGTACGGATTAGAGGAGAAGATCGCTAGATGACTTTGATAGAAGACTCGGCTATAAGAGTTGTGGAATAGAGCATTAGAGATAAGCGCTGTTAGAAGCATGAACGACTAGTGGATTACACTCCTCAACTGCTTCGACGACTGCCGCGATTCGTCCCTGCATAGCTATTAGATTATTTATTTAAGTTGTATATTTTATTTTTGGATTAGAAGTTGTATAAAACTATAAATATTAGTTATCGTTGCTTCTGTTGTGCAAGTCTGTTACCAATCTGTCGTTTCGACCAGCCCTCACCCGGTCGGGTTGTTACAGTAACCGTTGTGGGGGAAGACTGATGTTAAGGATGATTAGGTTCTCGTTTAGGGTGTACAATTATGATGGCTAAGGTGAGTTGTAGAACTCATAAATTAGAATAAATTAGAGGGTGAGAAAGGGACAAATTTAATGTGTAAGTTGGTGATTAAGGGCAATTATACCCATCTAAACAACCTTCAATGTTGTCTAGTAAGGGATATTTACCACCCACTATTTGGTGGAGTGGTATGGGGAAATGAAGATAAGAGTTTAGGGCCATTTGGTCTCAAGTTCGAATCCAATCCAAAGGGGTTTTACTGCAGTGGGCTTTCGGGCGGCATGTTTTTCCCCGAATTGGTGGCTTGGTGGACTTGGGCTGCCCAGTGGGCAGCCGTTTGTCCAGTGCTGACCCACTGGCAGTTCAGGTGATATTTAGTTGGCCGTTAAAAAAAGGGATATTTATAAATTGTGTATTAAAGGTTCTCATCTCCTTAATGGTGGTGATGTTATATCCAACACTATCTTGATATGCAGGTTTGTACTAGAGGTCCTTGTTCAATGATCAAATAGCCCGCGAGTAGCTCGGCTTTAGCTGAGCTCAGACCAATTGACAAACAGAAATAGTTGTCAGCTGCCCCTTCTTAACCAAATACTTCAATGACTTTTTACTCTTGCAATGATATATAAAGTATTGAGAGACTGACTTGCAGACCAAAATTTCACCAATTCCATTCCCAGCAACAATTTTAGTTATCAACTGCATTTAGTACATGTGCTCAATTACTCGTAAAGAATATGTAAAAATCCCATTATCAAATATTATCAAATACTATCATCATCATCATCATCGTACTCAGTTAATCCCATCTATGGCAAAGCTAAGGTAGGGTCTGAGGAGGGTAAGATGTAGACAGCCTTACCTCTACCCCTAAGAATAGAGAGGTTGCTTCCGGTGAGACCCCCGGCTCGATGTGGTTTGGTATCAAGCCTTGGACATAAGGCACATAACACTTAGCAATCGGGACAAACCCGATCAGTGCATGTACCCCTTTGTCTGTTGGCTATCAACGCCACCACATGATGCATGATTAACCGTCCGTCATTTTTAACGTTATTTTCACGAAATTAGTAAAATAACGTTAAAACTAATGCAACTTTACTTTTGCCCCCCAAGGGCCACACATATATACATTATCAAATACTACGCAAAAGGAAATGACTAGTGTAGCTTCTTTGTTAAAGTATCGACCATTACCTCCTAACACTAGCAATGATTTTGGATTAAAAACCCACACACACAACACCATATCCAAATGAACTCAATCTTTTTCTTTTTCTTTTTTTCTTTCTTGTTGAAACCCAACAAACACTACTATACACATCTTGAAATTCAAACATATCTAACATTCCCAAATGAATTTGTCAAAAGAATTATATTTCTATTATTGTTATTATGAAATGACTATTTTACCAGTTTATAACCCATAATATAGTAGTGGTGTGTAGAAAACTGGATTAAACGAACCATAACCAAATTAACCGACAAAACCAAACAAAATAAAAAACCGCCGTGTCGATTAATTATTTTTCTAAAAACCAAAAGTAGCAGTCCGGTTATGGTTTTCAATTTTTCCATACCTACCAAAACTGAATCGACATGTAGTAAAATCTTTATTGGATTTTCGACTTTTCACCATAAAAGGTTTGTTTGAATTTATTAGTTATATCATCTCGTTTTGGTTGAGCGATTGGTTGAATTTATAGACTGTATCATATCGTTTTCTATAAATATTCAGTAATAATCGATATTAATAGTATATAGTATATGTACTGGTATATAATATACTAATATGTCAAAATGTGTACTAAAAATTTAGGGGAAATGGAATTTAATAATCTCAACTTTGGGGGTTGGAAGGGAATAATCCCAATTTGAAACTTGTAAGATAACAGTCCCAACTTGTCAATGTTTTTATTTTGTTGGTCTCAAACTAACCCCAGTTAACTTTTTCTGTTAACTGCCTACGTGGCATCTGAGGTGGACCAATATGTCCAGTTGTCAAAAATAAAACATAGCCCACATATGACTTGTCATTTTAATTAAAAAATATCTTTTAATTATTAAAAAAATATTTTAATAATAATAAAAAAGATTTATATATATATACACACATACATACATACATGGTCCCTCATACATCATCATCTTCACCACCACACCCACGACACCCACCTGCCACCACACCATGACCACCGACGACACCCACCTGCCACCACACCATCACCACCACACCCACCTTCTCTTTCTCACACACACACTCTCTCTCTCTCTCTCCTGTGTTTTCCCTCACCGACGACACCCACCTGCCACCACACCATGACCACCACCTGTCACCATCACAACAACCTGCAACCACCACTCCCCACTCCACTTTGCTAACAGAAGCCATCGAGAATAGAGAGAGAGATGGCTGAGCAGGGAAGAAGACAGAGCTTCATCTTCATCTTCCTTTCTCGAACGGAGCCCTAATTTGACTGGGGAAGAAGACAGGGACAAGTAGAAGGATCGAAGCCCTAATTGTTCAAGCCCTAATTGCTTTTTGGGAAGAAGCCCTAATTGCTTGCTTCTACTTTAGGGTTTTGAGTAAGATGGAACGATGGTGAAGATTGGCGGTGTTTGATGGTGGTTAGTGGCGGCGACAGGTGGTTGGTGGTGGTGACAGGTGGTTGGTGGTGATGGTTGTGGTGGTGGTGGATGGTAGACAGAGAGAGAGAGGTGAAATTTAGGGTGTATATGTGTGTGTATATATTGTATGTATGTATAATATTTTTTGGTATAAAGATAAAAAAGACACATCTTGTGGGTCCACGTTTTTACCAAGTGTACAAATTTGCCACGTCAGGCGCCACGTGTGTTGCCACGTTGGCATTTAACCAAAAAAGTTAACTGGGGTTAGTTTGGGACCAACAAAATAAAAACATTGACAAGTTGGAACTGTTATCTTACAAGTTTCAAGTTGGGATTATTCCCTTCCAACCCCCCAAAGTTGGGATTATTTAATTCCATTTCTCCTAGTTATTACTTGTTCAAAAGTTTCAAACCTAAACTTTTAGACCCGAGTACATGTACAATTTAATTGTTTGAGCTATTTTTAGCTAGATTAAATTTTATGGTTAACCGACCCATAACTACACACTATAATTTTCATAACCAATTAATTGAAACCGCCATAACCGATTGGTTATGCTTATAGATATTCATTTATTCATTAACTAGCATCGCTGTTATGATTATGATTTTGAGCCAAAACCGACCCAAATATATCAATACACACCATTAAAAAAACGATGACAATTAGAATCTCAAAGGAATCTTTTATATATTGAGTCCGTTGCAATTATTAATTAGGTAGTTTTACAATAAATAAAAGCAGAAACCCCAAACTCTAAAGTCTTATTTGCATGTTGCATTTGTTTGTTGTGATTGTGAGCTACTCCACTAGTTTTTTTTTCATATAAAATAATTTATAAATAATAAAAGGCAATTGTATTGTTATTGTACCATATCGTACGTCACGTGGTTGCATGTGATTTCAATTATGGTTTTGATAGTTACTCCTTTGATCCCATGCCTCAGGCCCCTTCCCCAGTTCACTCTGTCTAATATTAATATATTTAAAAAAAATCATCAAAACATTTATTTCTATCAAAACATTTACTAAAAAAATCATCAAAGTTGATAGACTACCAAGTAACAAATAAAGATATCCAGTGACAAGTCCTATTTATAGTTTTATAGGTAGAAAAATTATAACAAATTTAAAAATGTTGTTACACAAAATAAATTTAAAAATGATCACTTTTAGCATTTACCTAAACTTATAAGAAAATCAAAGTGATATAAATATTGACATTCAACGTTAAATATTGGGTTTTCTTCTGAGTTTGTGTATAGACATTATTGCCCAGTGGAGATGAATATGATCAGGTGGTTCCGCTAGTGGCACGATGATACTCTAGTGGTCCGTCAGTGGTAATAATTTGGCGTTCAAAGAAATATATACACACATAATAACTAAAAAGATCACACATTGGCAGTCAAAGCCGATATTTAAAATACTAAGTTCGTAAATTTAGAGTACACTATCATAGTAGCGTGTATAATACGGGTTTTAAACCAAAATGGTGACAACCAGTTTAAACACATGCATGTAGTGTTAGTTGTAGAATGTGGGAGAAAAAAAAAACTATAAGGGTGGAGTAATTATGCAGCTACATAAACATATATACAAATATTACCATTCTCCAAAGAAAACTACTTTATATTAGTCGTTAAAAAAACTAATTTTATATTAAATATGTCCTTTAAATCATGTATCATGCAAATCTCCATGACATATCACAACTAGCTAGTCTAGGTAATGTCTTGTAGTTGTTTAAATTCGATAACTTATTAAAAAATTAGAAAAAGAAAACAATTGATATATTATTTATTCTATAAAAACCTAGCTAATAAAATATGTCTAGTGGTGCTTTGATTTAGTGCTGTGAACTTCGGTATCGGTTTGTGTTCTAGACTGGAATCTAGTATGAATCTTGCATTAACGTTGACAAACCTAAAAAATGGTCCCATTTTTTGTAGCTATAAATACGCCCAGTCCAGTAAAAAATAATATTACTTGATGTACGATTTTTTTCGTTTTTCATCTTGATAGAATGTTATATGTAATTATACAATGACAATCAACAAATTATCTCCTAAATGTAAAAGAAAATATAACAAATGTTTCATAGTTACCTTCCAAAATAAATTTACCGTTATTTTCTCACAGTCATGTTTTCTTTACATATTTTAGTTTATCGAGAATTCGACTGTTAAAGATCTGCCTTTTTCTTAACGGTTGCAATAACATTATAAAGGGACTACAAGAAACTAGAAAAGTATTTACAAATTGGAATTCGGAACCGATAACGATGAACGACACAAATAAAACCAAGACAAATGACAAATGTTAGTTCTTTAAAAAAAACAAGTTAACAATGAGACCTTGATGTTGTTTTTTCAAATTGTAAATAAAAACTTGTTTTCAACGCTAAAATTTTAAAGCTTGTTGTTTCTTAATGTTGTATCAATAGATTATATAACTAGAAGAATAAAACTATGCGTGTAATTTTATAGAAGATGAATTTAATATACACCAATACACACGTTATGCACCATTATACTGCCAATCCTTTTTTTTCCTTTCGAAAATCACTTTTTTTTTTATAATAACACATAAGCCATCCAATTTTCCTCTCAAATGTTACTTTAAGAAAGGTAATGCCAAATATCCCTCAAATGCAAGATGGCGAAAACAATCAAATCATCAAATTTTACCTCACATCCTTTTTTATTAATTTTTTTTATACTCAAATGAATAATTTCATTAATAATTAATAAATGAGCAAATTATATTGAAAAATAGTGTTAAAATCATGCCATGGAAAAAAAAAAATTAAACATTGTAATGTTCAATGTTATGGAATGAAAGAATTTTCTATTAGAAAAGAAAAGAGGGAGATAGAGAAGCGATTAATTAGGAGAAGAAACACTTGGTGCGAATAATAATATTGGCTGCGTGTTGGGCGTTGCGGAAGGCTAGGAACGATCTAATTTTTAATGGCAAGAGGGCAAACTTGGAAGCAATATTCGGTGATATACAAGCAACGGCATTTACTTGGGTGAAACACAAAGGTAAAAAATCGGGCTGGACGTGGGAGAATGGGTTGGCGTTTAATGTTCCAATAACTTGATCTTTAGTCGTTTGATAGTCAAAAGTTTGGTGTTGTAATTTGGGTGATGTATATCGGTTGTTGCTACCGTCTTGCTAGGCACAATCATGTAATTATTTTGGTGTGGAATAAAATTGTTGTTGCCGAAAAAAAAAAAGAGAAGCGATTGTATTGATGTGTGTGTATGTGTTTAAAAATTAAAACGGTGGGTTAATGTGTTTGGGTTTTGACCAAAATAGCAGTTGGTTATGGCCCCTACTAGTTCCAAAAAACAAAAGAAACAGAGAGGGAGGGATATAGACCGTATACGGAAGGATTCCGACACCCCACGACATGTTGTGGGTCCCCATGCTTTGGTTTCGATGTTCTTCCTTTTTTGTCCTCAAACGCTTTTAACTTTTCTTGTTTTTACGGTTTCATTTTAGACTAGAGGGAGTGGAGGGGCGGGAAAGAGGGGGTGAAATGTCATGTGACACTTGTGGGACCTATGTGGGGGGAAAAAATTGTGGGGAGTGGAAGGGAGGGGGGGTGAAAGGAATAATATTATATTGTGTTAAAGTTAAATAAAAAAAAAGAAAAAAAAATCAGCCAATGAAAAGAGGCCAACTCATCACCCCTCTCCCCCTCCCGCCCGGCAACAACTCCCCGCCCCTCCTCTCCCGCCCCTAGGGGGCGGTGTTCCCGCCCGGGAAAGGCTTCCCGCCCCTCCTCTACCGCCCCACTCCCTCTGGTCTTATGGATATTTCGATGGGTTTCATTGTACCATCTCAGTGTCACGTTAATAGGGGCTTCATTGCCTCTTAATAATGCACCAGAATAGAATAAGGCCCACCAATCGCACATAGGTTAATGAATAAAGGTAAAAAATTTATTTAACGTCATTTGGAAAGTTACTGGATAAGATACTTACTGACTGATTTAGAGGTATTTTGTCACTGAACCAAACACGCTTAATATTGACTAATTCAGATGCTAACAAACATCCCATAAATTTAATATAAATAATTCGTTCAAGATCTTTGAGAAGGTTGTCTTTCTAACTCGTATTATGATGATCAAGCATTATGTAAAACTATTTTAAACGCGTTCAGTGTTTTTATTAACTTGTAATGATTTTCCTAACAAACATATAATATGTGATAATATAACATGTGATGATATAATATAATATATATTGGTTATTTTATTTTATTTTATTTTAGTAAGAGATAAAACCAACGGAAATTGTATTGTCTTGTATGATATTAGAATATATACTTGTAGAAGTACCTTATATTTAACGTATGATTGGATCTGCTAGATTTATTATAGTTTAGGTAGGTAAAATATTATATTCTGTTATAAATGCTTTGTCAACTAAATACGTTTATATATATCACAAATGAATAATATAAAAATGCATGTTTTATCAAAATTAAACATTTAGTAAACTGTTTTTCGAATGTACTTTTACATAATTTAAAATTTGACATATCCTTTTTTTATACGTAGCTACTATAAGACTTTATTGAGATTTTGTAATAATATATTGTATATAAAAATAGTGCTACGCCTAATTTTGCAAGACTAAAAACACTTGTCAAGCTTTATAAGAATTTAACTAGGAAGAAAAAAATAAGTATATACATGTATATACAGAGAGGGGTGTCCTCATATTAATTTGGGGTGTGTCATTACCCAAAACTAATCGTGTTCTCTCCGTACTAATCAGCTCATCGACATAGCTCTTGTAACCAATAACCCTTTAAAAATAAATGATTTGACACGACAACTTACATTTTACATTTTACATTTATGAAGGTCAATTTGATACGGCCCATTCATTAAAGAACACAACGAAATACTAAACATCAATCGCTAGTAAATCTTAACATGTTGGAAAACAATAATTCAAACTTGAAAATTGGAATCTAACAAACCCAACTTATATTGGTTTTTATTTCAATGGATAGACCCTGTTAGTTTTCTGCTTACATGGTATACAATAAAGTAAAAATGGGTCAATAGATTGCATAAAAATGGATCCAAACTTGAAGTACTCATATTTTGTTTTGCAAGTTTAATTGGGCTATTATAACCAACATGCTTTTGTATCTTTGGCTTTTGACACTTTTGACTCATTGGCACCGGAAACGACCAGGTTTCTGAGGAGAGTCCAGCGGGTGGTCCACAGCAACTTCTCGACTCCCCAGGGCAAGGATTTGTATTCTCTAGATTAGGGTTCTCTATCCAGAAGGGGGTGGCGGCGCAGCTTGTTGCCCGCCTACCTGCTATTCTTATGTAATTTGCCCCTTTTATTGGAATATAAGGTAATGGGTAAAAAAAATAATAATTTAAGTAAAATACATTTTTGTTTTACTTTCAAGTTCTTTTAATTTTTTATGTGAATTTTGTTCGCATTTAAGTTGGCATAAATTTGAGTTACTGTACGTTTTAATGGTATGAATTTGAGTTATTGTACGTTTCAAATCCGTCGCAATGAGCGGCGGGTATCATGCTAGTTGAATGTTAAAGAAAAAGGGTAAAACCGGAAAGTAAAAGAAATAATAATAAAATGGGGGGTAAATATGTCGCCATCAACGGCAATACCCCTCTGGTCTCCTTTGAAGTGGATCTTCGCACGTTATGATTGTTACAACGACTCTCTCTCTGTATCTCTCTCTCCATTTCTGGGTGAACACTAACCCTCCACACTTCAACCCCTTCCTTCCTTCTAGTTAAGAGAGAGAGACAATATTATTATTATTATTATTATTATTATTATTATTACTCTAGAGAGAGAAACAACAACCACCACCACCACCACGTCCACTCTCCCTTCTAGTCTGAGTGTACACATTCACGTTTTCCGATGTAGTTATCCTTCTTCTTCTACGTCGTCGTTTCATGTACAACACTAGATGTTGTTTCAAGATCTTCCGTATCTTCAGTCTTGCACGATTACCAATGCATATTATCTAAATCTCCTCACCTTTACTTACATATATCTGTGACTCAACACCTCCCTTTATATTTTCATCCCACTTTTTTTTTATATACTTTAATTAGTTCTTCTAGATATAATCGAATGTAGATTGTTAGTTAGTTAGTTACTTAGTTACACCTTTGGTAACTCCAATTATTATTATTATTATTATTATTATTATTATTATTATTATTATTTTGTCGACTAGTTAATGAATCCATGAAGAAATTAAACTGGTTTAAACAAATTTCAAACAATGGGAAGCTAGAGAGGAGGTTATCACTTGGAGAGTACAAAAGAGCAGTGTCGTGGTCGAAGTATTTGGTGTCGTCTGGAGGCGCGATAAAGGCGAATGGAGGCGAAGAAGAAGAGGAGTCAGAATGGAGTGCTGACATGTCACAGTTGTTTATAGGGAATAAGTTTGCTACTGGGAGACACAGTAGGGTTTATAGAGGGGTTTATAAGGAGAAAGATGTTGCAATTAAGCTTGTTAGTCAGCCTGAGGAAGATAGAGAATTGGCATTGATGTTGGAGAATCAGTTTACTTCTGAGGTTGTTTTGTTGTTTCGGCTTCAGCATCCGAATATTATTACTGTAAGTGTTGATTGTTTGAGTTGTATGGATACGATAATATCATAGACGGATCTAGAAATGAATTTCAGTAGTAACGTTTTTCATTTTTTTCATTTTAGTTGCAACGTTTTCCAAATTTCGTAAAAAAAAAAAGAAAAAACAAATTTTCCACTAATTTTCCACTAAGCGCGAAGTTGAGCAGCAACGGACGCGGCACCTAGTTATTAAGTAGGTCCGCCGCCGGATAATATGATATGATATGCTGATATGTTTAGATGGTTGAGATGGATTAAATGTTGTGGTTATAGTTTATGACTAATAATGGAAGTTTTTAGTTGAAGTTGCAATTGTTGGTTTAAGGCTATAATCGCCTCGCGACTATAATTAGATAGATTTCCAATATTGTCACACCTATAGTTTTTAACTTTAGTGTATTGCTTTGAAGGCTGAAATGTTAGGTGATTGATTATAATGTATAAGCATGAGAATGTTCCTAAGTTTGGTAGGAGGGAATCTATAATGGGGTGTTTGGGATTGCGTTTTGAAATGGATTTTAGATTATTGCGTTTTGAAAACGTAAATAATCAGTTTTTAGTGTTTGGGGTTGGGTTTTGAAATAGATTTTTAGGCTACCAAAACGCAATAATCTAAAAGCAGCTCCACCCCTGCTTTTCCAAAACACATAATCTGTTTTGAAAAATCAATCCCAAACACCCTCTAAGTGTATATGAATTACTTGAAATTGGAATGGGACTATTACCTAGCGTCTCGTGTAGACTGTAGATATATAAATTCGGCTGCATTCTCGCTTTCAGGTCGTGTTGATGGACTTGGAATGAATATGTTACTAGAAGGATTTGATTCTTCGGTTGAAAATGGATATCTACTTAGATTAAAAAGAGTAGGAACAGTTTATATATTATTTAGCTTGATTAGTAATATCAACGATTCGACGAATTAAGATCTGTTTGCATAATGATTACATTAGTCGTTGCTGCGTGCAACCTAGTAAATTTATTGCCATACGTGTTAAACAGGCTGTGAATGTTGAATGAAGTAGATCATGTTGTAAAGTAATACGCTTGTGGGTCAAAGAATGTTACAATAATCAAAGAACTAGCTATCTGTAATATGTTATATAGTCGTCTACTCGTATCTTTATTTGTATGTTACTGTTAATCAATTACACTTGGTAGGTTACTCTAGTCTCTTTAACATATGTATCACCTCTGTTTATAACAAAGGTAATTTCTTTGCTTTAATGCAGTTAGTTGCTGCTTGTAAAAAACCTCCTGTATTTTGTATAATTACGGAATACTTAGCGGGTGGGTCCCTTAGGGCGTATCTCCACCAACAGGAGCCATATTCAGTGCCACCAAACCTAGTTTTAAAGCTGGCCCTTGACATTGCATGGGGAATGCAGTATCTTCATTCTCAAGGCATACTTCACAGGGATCTGAAATCCGAAAATCTACTGCTTGGTGAAGACATGTGTGTAAAAGTAGCCGATTTTGGCATCTCGTGTTTGGAATCTCAATGTGGTAGTGCAAAAGGATTTACGGGTACTTACCGTTGGATGGCACCCGAAATGATCAGAGAAAAGAAACACACAAAGAAAATTGATGTTTACAGTTTTGCCATTGTTCTTTGGGAACTTTTAACTGCTTTGACACCTTTTGATGATATGACTCCGGAACAAGCTGCATTCGCCGTCTGTCAGAAGGTATTATTGTTCAATCATATATAGATTCTTGCTGTTAAATGCATTTGTGTAATTTTGTTTATATATTTATATGCATGCAGAATGCTAGACCTCCGTTACCTGATTCATGCCCAATGGCGTTTCGCCAGCTCATCAGCCGATGTTGGTCAAGCAAACCAGAAAAACGACCTGGGTTTGATGAAATTGTGCGAGTTCTGGAGAGATATTCAGCTTGTGTGGAGGAAAATCCTGATTTCCTGACAACATACGAACCTGGTAATGGTAGTTCATTTGGTTGTGACCGTGGATGTTTCGGTCCCCGTAGAACTGCATCTGGGAACTAATCATGGATTGTGCCAAATGTGAGTGTGATCTGGTTGTTCCTTCATTACCAGGCATTTAGCAATCATGAATTGTGATATTGTAAGCCTGATTACAAATATTGGAGTTGTAATTGGTTTCTTTGACTAATTTGCCTGGGGATTTAGATATTTCAAATAATATTATGTTTTGGGATCTTTATATATTTATCATTTTAGCCTTTTAAAATCCACTTTTGATGCATATGCAATTATAGACAAAATTAATTATGTAACAGGAGATGTTTATTTATTCGTGTTATTTTTTTATTCATACCTGACTAATCTAACCTCACCTAATTGAGGTTCTTCTTGTTCAAATTAAAACCTTGTTGATTTGAAGTAGTGGCGAAGTTTGGAGATCGAATCGGCAGGGCCAGACTCATTTTTTTCGATTGGTAGGGGCCGGAAGATCAAATCGGTAGGGGCCGGAAGATCAAATCGGTGGGGGCCGGATGCCCGGATTCAATTCATATAAAATTTACCTACGAAAATCGTAAAATTCTACAACTGCGCCAAAAAAGGTGGGGGTCAGGGGACCCCGGGCCTCCACTATGCTGCACACCTGATTTGAAGATTATACGTTTATCTCATTCTTGGTGACCTACAACATGGTGTTGGCCTGTTGGGTGCCCATACTTAAATTTTGGTTGTCGTCGAGTCAATTGTTCTTTTTGAATCGGTCTAGCTATCCATGCGCCCTCACGCAGTGGCGCGAGGGACAACGGAAATAGGCGGCTGTGGTATGATGCAAACGATGCAAAAAATTTCCAAACGTGTAAGGTTCCTGCGACACCGTACAGGGTACTCACGAAGTCGAGATAATTGGCTTTTGAGAAAGCAAGAGAGATGATGAAATATCTGTGGTGTATATTAACATCATTAGTTGCTTGTGTATTTACAAAGGAGACTGGGTCATTGATTCACTGGGAGAGAATCTCAATCCATGTTAAACCTTAAGGCCCATTGGGCTAAATATATAACTCAACAATGTATATTAATGAAAGATTATAAGATTGATTATCATATGTAAAATTATTATAATTGAAATACCTAAATAATAGATGTAATGTTAAATATATATCAATATAATAATCTATATCTATATATAAAAGAAAGCATATATGCCCCTTGAGAGTGCCACGTGGCTTAATAATTGAGTGTTTTTGGTGTTTTTGAGTATTTTTCTAAATTTATCTCTCTATCTCTTAATTTTCAATTACTAAAATTAAATTGAGTTATTTTAGGAAAGAAGAATTTAAAAACAAATTTAAATTTTTCTCTCTTATCTTCCTCCCATAATTTTTAAACATAAATATCTTTTATATTCGAGATTTTTTAAATAAAAAAATTACACCAAATTAACGAGCGTTTTATTATCTTTCCAACGAGTACCATAGTGCTATATAAAAACGAAAAAAAAATGACTGTTTTTTGTGGGGTTATATTCATACAGAAAAAAACACAAAGTGTTCAGGTTATTCATTAATCATGTTTTTTCTTTTAAACCAGGTTCTTATCTACGATGTTGAAATTCAGCCCAATCGCCATGTTATCATTGGAATTTTACTCTTCTAAAGATCGATAGGTATGAAGGTTATCCTTTTAATTGTAACATATTTTAATTTACGTGAAGATGATTATATGTTGAAGGTTATCCTTTTAATACTTTATTATGTTTAATATGGTTTATGCTTTTTATTTTTTTAACTTTTTAAATAAATGTTTTTTAACTAAGATTGATTATGTTTAAGTTATTTACTCTTTTCGTGATTTGAGTTTTCTTTTTTTTATCATTTTTTATTAAATCATATTAAATTTTTCAACCCCGGGACCTTCCCGGGGTAATCGGCTAGTAAATATATATAACATAAAGATACTCATGTATACATGATATAACTATATAATCAATAATAATAAACAAGCCAAACACGAGTACAACTCAAGCTTACATAATTATCCATAATCTGACCTCGAGCTTTAAAAATAAGCCACAAATCAAACTCGAGCTTAAAAAAGTAATCATGAACCGAGCTAGAAGTTAAACTTCAAACCCACTCGTTTACATTTAATGAACATGTATGTACTAAAATGTGATATCTTAAAGTTGTTATTTACATTATGCTTTTGTTGGAATATTATAGTGAATGTAATGCATCTAGAAAGAGTGAAAAATTAGAAATAAATAAAAACTTAGAATAGATGCTTATGCTTTTATATCAACATATCATATTTTACCTTATCCTTTTATGGTGATAAGGTGTCTCTCCTCTATCTGAGAGGTAGAGAGTTCAAATCATACAAGATGCATATTTTGGTGGTTAAAAAGAGTATTTTAGTATTAAAAACCGTTCTTAAACACAAAGTCATACTTTCTTATTTTAATGAACTGCCACTCATCCTATTTTTTTATTTTAACATCTTTTTTAGAAAGGCGAAATTTCATTCAACAAATAAAACAGACTAGTAAAATGCTAGAGCAAACATACAACCAAAAAGGAAAAACAAACCAAACATACAATGAGCAAGCTAACTAAAAACAAAATTACTACAATGGGATTCTTTCAATCAAACCTTTCTGTATCGGCTTTTAACCCAAAGAAACCCAAGCATCTTTATCTCTTGGATAATGCCACCAACACATGGATTTTCACATCTGTTAAATCTAATCTGAGTTACTAAGTATGTCACGTATCAATGTTCACATATGCATTTAATATTTTAATGAGACGGTGGTACATTAGCACCTTACTAGGTGCAATTCTTTGAAGGGGATGTCCAAAGTTATACTTTTAAAACAGGGAAATTGGATTTTAACACCCTAAACTATTGACAATTGGCCGCTGACGTACTGAACTACAAAATTGAACACCGCACTGTACTTTCAACTTATTGGCCTGTATCACCCTCAGACTAACCATGGTTATTTTTTGCTG
This sequence comes from Ambrosia artemisiifolia, assembly GCA_032199755.1. Taxonomy (NCBI): domain Eukaryota; kingdom Viridiplantae; phylum Streptophyta; class Magnoliopsida; order Asterales; family Asteraceae; genus Ambrosia; species Ambrosia artemisiifolia. Next base: position 45,424,779 of record CM063526.1, read on the forward strand.
ACGTGGCATGGTGACGTGTCCATTTTTGCTGACGTGGCATGGGGAATAAGCTGACATGGCATGGACACATCACCTGCCACGTCAGAAAAAATGGACACGTCACCATGTCACGTCAGCAAAAATTAACCATGGTTAGTCTGAGGGTGATACAGGCCAATAAGTTAAAAGTACAGTGCGGTGTTGGTCAATTTTGTAGTTCAGTGCGTCAGCGGCCAATTGTCAATAGTTCAGGGTGTTAAAATCCAATTTCCCTTTAAAATATTTCCACATATCACCCATTGCATTATTATGTACGTTCCCTTTTAACACTTCATTTGATATCTCATAATAGTTCATTTTCAAGATAGTACAATCACCGTGCGATGATCTATTTTTAAGCAATGGGCTCCTCATAAGATCATATTGTGATAGGTTTTACAAAGATAAAACCTACAAAACTTCCAAGAAAATCAAGAATAGAGAGATTCAAGCATAAAGCTTTTCATATTTTTCATTCATTATAAGAGACTAAACATGGGTGCCTTTTTATAGGCATACAAAGGAAATACATAATTAACACACTACTAGCTAGTAACTACCACAACCCACTAATTAAATGCAATAATTAAAAATTATATAATAGAAGTAACTAATTAGAAAATGGAAAAGTGCATGGAAATCATGGAGTGAAATGAGAACATGGGGTGACCAAGTTTTGCACGTATCATTCCCGCGCGCCTCAAAACGTTCTTGTCCTCAAGAACCGAACAAGTTGGCCACGGTGGTCGCCATTCACATCTTCCAATGGCGTTTGGTTCAGTCCCTACGTAGCGCGGTGGTGGTTGCCATGGCGGTCTCCATTCGAGTCGTACCACGGGATTGGGGGTGGTATCAACAGTGTGCCATGAGGGTTGCCACGGAATTTGGTGGACGTGCATTGCTTTTGGTGGGACGTGGCCATGGCAGTATTTGGATTCCATGATTTGTGAAAGGGGTTTGTGGTAGGTTTTGGATAAGGTTCTAATAAAATTATTGTGCATGGCATACGTTTGTTTGGAGAGGTTTTCAACCAAGGTAGCCATGGTTTTGGGCAAGGTGTTGGGGCATGTTTCAGGATGCCTATGGGGTTGTTGATGTGACCGTGGTCTATCGGTTTTATTCGGGATGATGACGGTTATGGCAGTTGGTGGTGGAGGAACGACACTTAATTTGGAAGTGACGTCGTTGAGGGCGGCGAGGGTGGGTTTTAAGACGTCGGTAATGTGGTTGGTGGTATGGAAACGATGAAGCATTGCATTGGTGAAGGACTTCCATGTGAGATGTTCGGGTCCTCGATACCATGAATTGAACCAAGAAAAAGGTTCATCATCAAAGTACTCAATGACATAAGCAAACCGTTCATCCTCATAAATGGCATACAAGGAAAAGAACCGTTCAACCTCAAAATGCCAACAAACTGGATTCGAACCGGTGAATCGAGATAGAATAGTGGGACCATTGAGTTCTTCCAAAGCCATAGAGGCTAAGGCTCAATGAAAGCACCAATTGATAGGTTTTACAAAGATAAAACCTACAAAACTTCCAAGAAAATCAAGAATAGAGAGATTCAAGCATAAAGCTTTTCATATTTTTCATTCATTATAAGAGACTAAACATGGGTGTCTTTTTATAGGCATACAAAGGAAATACATAATTAACACACTACTAGCTAGTAACTACCACAACCCACTAATTAAATGCAATAATTAAAAATTATAAAATAGAAGTAACTAATTAGAAAATGGAAAAGTGCATGGAAATCATGGAGTGAAATGAGAACATGGGGTGACCAAGTTTTGCACGTATCATATTGCCTAACATTTTTTTAGCCGCAACTAATAGTCTATAATCAGTGTTGTCGATTACTAGGCTAGAGTTAGTTATATGTCCATAATCAATTTTTTAGCTTGTTAGTTCATTTGTCTATTTCTTTACAAAGTTCACATGCAATTCTTAATTATTAGTAAGAGCTATAAATATTAAAGAACTTCATATGTGTCAAATAATTGAGAATTCAACACCCAATTCTAATATAAACACGATGGATTAACATAAGGAAGCATCTAATCATACTACACTTCATCAATGTTATTTATGATCGACTTTTGTCTTCATTTGCAAAGTGCTATAAACAAACGCATAGTTTTAAAACCAGAAATCACCGACAAAAGTTGAACAAAAAAACAAAGACTCAAATCTATGATACCTTAAATGATCTTGAAAAATCATAAAAATGCTAATCATGTGTATTCCACACACAAAAGTTGTCTAACAATGTTCACATTCTAGTGACAAACTTTAATTATGCTCCCGAATCCATTCTTTAACGGTTACAAGAGACCAATCGTCGTTTTAAAACACCTTTACTACTATTATAGATAGCTAAAGTTATATAAAAAGAACACTAAACCCCTTTACACATAAAAAATGTTTAATTAAAATAATATTGTTATGATATTAAACAATCATAACAACAATGGAATCTTCTTTTAAGCTTTGCCTAATAAACTATTAGAAAGCATATCAATAAAGAATAAACCAACCACCAATATCTAATTTGTCTCTCCATTCTCTTCTTTAAAAAGCATTAAAAATCTAGAGATTGCTTAGGATTCCATTTCTGGTCATGAACAAGCCATGTCCACCAAGTGGCTTGCACCATTCCAAAGTAATCTTACCCATTGACTATGACCTTAGGTCTAATTCTCATTTAACATTTTACCCAACATAGAACCAACATGAGAGCCCACTACACCAAGGGCAAATATGTCATTTCACTAACCAAATTCCCCCTATATCTAGTTATCTACCAAGTGCATACAAACTAACAAACAGAAAGGCAGAAACCCTTCTGGGTTTCAAAAAAAGCCTCAAGAACTCATATTTTTTCTTCATGAATGACTTTGAAAATTCCCATTTTGTCCCTGACTTTACTTCATAATACCCATTTTGTCCCTCTCTTCACCTCAACATAACAAAAAGATACCACATACATACCTTTAATCTTTATTAATCTTTATCAACAAATATATCTCACAAAAAGCTTTAATCCCTTCAACATTTTAATTCATGGGTTCTCCCTAAGGTATTCTTTTTCCCCTAATTATAATAAATTTTGATGCTTTTTTATCTTTTTCTTGATAATAATAATCAGCTAAAACTTAAAACAGGTCAACTGAATATAAAGTTACAATCTTTTTAATCTTTTTTACTTTATTCCATCTGGGTTTATTGTTTCTTGATTTGTTATAGTAATTTAGTGTATAATAGTTTATTAAAGATCTGTATCATGTAGCTTATAATGTTATATAACAGTATGCCTGGTTATGAAGTATGAACTTGAAGCTTCTCTTCTTTTGAGTGAGCTGCAGTTTACTTTTAAAAAGATCAAACTTTACTATGTCTAGTCAATAGTGCAGTAGTTAAACACCCCCCCCCCCCCCCCCCCCCCCCAACCCCCAAAACCTTTTTAAGTGTACTTAGATTATAAAAACATAGGGTGGTTATCTTTATGATCTGTTATAGTGTTATCCATAATTACATGGAATCAAGATTTGTGTTATTATTGTTAATTTTGGAGTTGATAGTGAAATCTTTATATTGAACAAATATGGATGATTATTAATTTATTATTGCATTTTGTTATTTTGGTATTTTATTTAGAGTTTGTTGGTGAAAGATGCCTGGGTTAGTTTTGGATGAGATTCATGAAGATAAGGTGATTGATGAAATGCCTGAGAATGGAAACTTGCCGAAAACAAATGATAATTTGGATTCGGGCAAGTCTCCGGATAATGTGGCTACTGGGAATAGTGTGAGTGTAGTAGACGAGCCTTCTATCGATCAGCTTTATGATAATGTGTGCGAGATGCAGAGTTCTGATCAATCAGCGTCTCGGCTTAGCTACGGGTCGGATGGTGAAGAGTCGAGAATTGATTCGGAATTGAGGCATTTGGTTGGAGGTGAGATGAAAGAAGTGGAAATTATTCAACAAGATGAAGAGGTTTCTAGTTTAGAAGAAAAACAAGAAAGCTCGAAATCTAATTCGTCGAAGAAATCGAAGAAAGCTTCTGAGCTGGAGTTGGAAGCGAATTCTGAATCAGTTTCTAAGACCAAATACCTTCAAAAAAGCACCAAAAAGCCAGTTGTTAATGATAAGAACATGAATCTCGGTCCACATTTGCTTAAACAGGCTCGGGATTTGTTGTCTTCTGGTGATAACCCTCGAAAAGCGCTTGATTTAGCTCTTCGAGCGGCGAAATCGTTTGAAAAGTCGGCTAATGGGAAACCTGGTTTAGATGGTGTTATGTGTATGCATGTTACAGCAGCCATATATTGTAACTTGGGTCAGTACAGTGATGCCATTCAGATCCTCGAGAATTCGGTTAGGATTCTGGTGACCGAAGAAAGTCAAGATCACGCGCTTGCTAAGTTTGCTGGCTATATGCAGTTGGGTGATACTTATTCCATGTTGGGTCAACTTGAGAACTCGTTACAGTGCTACAAATCGGGTTTGGATTTACAGAAAACGATTTTGGGCGAAACTGACCCGAGAGTCGGTGAAACTTGTAGATATCTTGCTGAAGCTCATGTTCAAGCTCTGCAATTTGATGAAGCCGAGAAACTTTGTCAAACGGCTCTTGAAATCCATAAAGAAAACGGTTTACCCGCTTCTTTAGAAGAAGCAGCCGATCGAAAACTGATGGGTCTGATTTATGAAACAAAAGGGGACCATGAGGCTGCACTCGAGCATCTGGTGTTAGCCAGTATGGCCATGGTGGCTAACGGGCACGAAAACGAGGTTTGTTCAGTGGATATAAGTATCGGTGACACGTATTTATCTCTATCTAGATTTGACGAGGCGATTCACGCATACCAAAAGGCACTTTCGGCTCTAAAATCGTCAAAAGGTGAGAATCATCCTGCTGTTGCTTCCGTTTATGTGCGTTTGGCTGATTTGCATAACAAAATCGGCAAAATACGCGACTCAAAATCCTACTGCGAAAATGCACTTCGTATTTACGAAAAACCTGCTCCTGGAATCCCACAAGAGGAAATCGCGTGTGGGTTTACGGATATTTCAGCAATTTACGAGTCTATGAACGAGCTTGATTATGCGCTAAAGCTGTTACACAAGGCGTTAAAGATATACAACGACGTGCCAGGTCAGCAAAACACGGTTGCAGGGATTGAAGCTCAAATGGGAGTTATGTATTACGTGTTGAGTAAATACTCAGAATCATATAATTCCTTCAAAAGCGCGATCTCAAAGCTTCGTGCTAGTGGCGAGAAGAAAAACATGTTTTTTGGTATTGCTTTGAACCAGATGGGACTCACATGTATTCAACGATACGCCATTAATGAAGCTCTTGACCTTTTCGAAGAAGCTAGAAGCATATTAGAACATGAATGTGGGTCGTATCACCCTGACACCCTTGCGGTTTACAGCAATCTAGCTGGCACTTATGACGCCGTTGGCAGGTATACTATAATAAATCATAGACAGTTAAAAGTTAAAACAGCCTTTAGTTATATGTGTTTTTTGATGTTCTTTTTTAACCAGATTGGATGATGCAATCGCACTTTTGGAACGGATTGTTGTGATCAGGGAGGAAAAGCTTGGGACTGCACACCCTGATGTGGATGATGAGAAAAGGCGGTTAGCCGAACTGCTAAAAGAAGCAGGAAAGGTTCGAACCAGAAAGAACAGATCACTAGAACACCTTCTTGACTCGAACCAAGGGTCAACAATAAACAATGGTGCCACTCTTACTGTTACTGATTAAGGTATGGTGATCAAGATGATTGTGTACTATACAAGTTGATAAACACATAATTATATAAGTATTTGAAGAAAAGATTTGAGAAAGTGTTGTACTTTAAAGTAATGTAAGTTTTTTTTTTTTTTTTTTTTTTGTGGGTGGTTTTGAATTCATTTGTACATTATTATACCCCTTTGAAGAAAGTGTTAATGTTTTGTACAATTATGAAACGCTTTTCAGATACCTTGTTAGTTACCTCACTCCACAGGTGTGTCTTTTAAGTGTTTATTATTTGGGGACCCTTCATTAGGGGTCATTGTCGAGTCCAGTTCGAGGGTCCAACTCACGTTTTTCTTTAAATAACTTATGAAATGCCTACGAGTTGTGATGGCCGGAGGGTAAGCGGACTCCTGTGCGCCAAACGGCAGTTAGGGCTGGCAATTCTGACACGAACATGATAACCTGACACGAACCTACACGATTTTAACAGGTTTCATGTTTGGCCTCAACATGTTTCGTGTCTATAACAGGTCGACACGTTAAGACCTGTTTATTTTCGTTTCGTGTTTGTGTTTACCTGTTTCGTGTTCGTGTCTTAACAGGTCTTATCGTGTTAACCTGTTTTACTTGGTGTTCTTTAGCGTGTCTTATCGTGTTAACCTGTTATACACAGGATCGTGTTCAAGTTTGAAAAAAATGACACGATTATATTTCGTGTCGTGTTCGTGTCTTAACAGGTTCGTGTAACCTATTATGCCAACCCTAACGACAGGGGATGCGGTGTTTAATATACAGTTTTTTTTATATATTTTTAGTTTTATTGGAACTTTTTTTTTTGGAAGAATGATTTAAGTAGTGGGCAATGGTACTTGACAATCATTAATGGGTGGTGGTGGCAAGGTACATGTTGATGATAGTTGTGTTGTCTACCATGTGTATGCATACCTTCTGATTACAAACTAGTTATTGCATCTGTCTTTACAGATGTTTTTGGCCCATTTATTTATTATTACTATTATTATTGTGGGTCTTTTTAAAATGGTTTGAAAATAAAACAAAATGGAGAATAGTAGGTAGAGGTTAGAATATGATACAAAATGGAGAATAGTAGGTAGAAGTCTTGTGTTCATATCCAGGCTTCATGATGCTGATGATGTCTGTATTTTGTATTCTTATGGTTTATCAATGCTCTAAGAAGAATGTTTGGTGATGATCTTGGTTTTCAAAATGATGCCTTTGGCTTGATCGATGCATTCCACCCAAGGGAGAGTGATGCGCAGCGGTCATATGAGGCGGTGTTGAGGTGATGATTTATGCCTGAAACGACATCACCCGAGGCGATGGCTTCACCTAAAGTCGCGTCTTTGGCGCATTCTAAAATCCTTCTGAAATTGACTAGCGATCCTTAAGAGAATCGTCGATGAGATTAAAGTCTTTATCGTTTTTATGGTTTAAACACATTGGAGCCTTGGTTGTAGTGGGATAACCGGTGTAAAGACGCAACGGGCAAGGGGGCTTTGGGTAACCGCGAGTGTAGGACAACTTTTATTGATTTTTTTTTAACTTTAAAATAATATACCAACAAATCATATATACTCCCTTTCAACCCAATATCACATTTCACATAAAGACACGATAAAGCCCCCACAACGTACCTTCATGGTGTGAAGGATGAAAAAAGTGCGCCTATGTGACATTACTTCTTTTTCACTTGAAGCCGCTTTGAGGCCAACATATTGACTATACTAGATTCGATGCGGCGGAATGTACAATTTCACTTCAAATCATATTTATATATAAGTAAAGTGTATAGAAAGATAACTTAAAAACATAGCATTAAAAGATAATGTAAGCAACATGTATTGTATACATGGGAAATTTAGTTTATGTTATTATGTATATGATTGTTATAACCTAGTATGACTTCTTATAACATTGTCGAAAACCTATTAGAAAATCACGTGTCTTAAAAGTCATTTTTTAAACTGTGAACTAAAAACCGGTAAGTCCTCAAAAAAAGAACCACTCAAACCTTTTAAAGTCATACGCAGCAAAAAAAAAAAAAAAAAAAAAACATATTAATAAACCCATAGCCCTAAAACCCTTTTTCCTTCTTCTCCACACCGACTGCTCTGCAAGTGTGACCAACAACAATGGAAGCAAAACCCTCAAATTTTGTCGATCAATTAGTCGTATGTCTCTTTATTTCTTCTTCTTTTTCTTATCCTCCTGTGTACCCTTCTCTATATCTTTTTTTTTTAGGTTCCAGGAGATGTAATACTAGACCTCTCAAACATGGCTAATCAAACTCTCAAGCTTGGAGGTGGCCTTCGTCAGGTTCTTTTGAGTAGATTTGTTTAAAAAAAGTGTTTATTGCTTTGATTTTTTATGTCAACCCTAGTTTCTTTTTATTGAACATTTTGATAATGTGAAAGAATTTTGATATATATATATATATAAAAATATAATATTGGTGCATTTGTTAGGATGGTGATGCAATTTGTGTAATGAAGGCTGGGAAGTTGAGATTTATGAAGCCAAATAAATATTGGGTTGAGACCTCCCAGAAAAGGGTAAGCTTTATGTTTGAGATTTTGTTTTATATAATCTAATAATGTCACATTTTTATGAAGATGATTAGGTTCCCTTTAGTTTTGTGCTTTTGTTATTATATATAAACATGTTATTTGGAAAACTAGAGTTTTTGTTTTGCAAATATGTTTTACGGACTTATAGTCTTCTCATAACTTGTTTGTATGGTAGATTGGTCGGTCTCAAATGTTTATGTCTCGAGTGGTTGAGTTGTAATTGACATCCAGTTCTTTGTACTAGAACCAATTATAGATATATGAACCATTGATTACGTTAATGATGGAACAGACAAGGAGGGGACGTGTTCGACTCATGGAATGGAACATAATTGTCTCATGTCTCGGCTATTCGTTGAAATATGTGCCCAAGGGGCAACAAATGGTTCCTAAGTATTCAGTGTTGTAAAAGGCGGGCTAGGTGGTCGCCTAGGCGCCGCCTAGTCGCTAGTCAGCCACCCATATCGGAATAAGCCCCTAGTCGGAGATCTAGGCGTTTTGGGCATTAGGCGGGTCCTAGGCGGTGGTTTTTAATTTTTTTTTTAATTTCTAAGTATTTCTTTGTATTGTGTATATATCTAAGTATTTCTAAGTATTATGTGGATATATCTTAACATATTTAGAAAAAACACCTAAATTTGTGTGTATATATATAAAATACGTATAAAAATACCAAAATGCCTAATTCCGTCTAATTCCGCCTAATCCCGACTAGTCCCGAGGCTAGACCTCACCACCTGCCTAGCACACCTTCTACAACCTTGTAAGTATTTACTGGTTTTTATTTGAACCTTCTGTATGCTCCTAATAGTTATTTGTAATTATTAATTAGTGTTATTGATAGGTGTATGTCCTGGCTATTGAGCAATATACACCTGTAACAATGAAAACCAAATTGTAAAGTCCAATCTAAGTGATCCAACCAACTTGTAATTTGGTCCGGTTCAGTTCAGTTTGTTTCGAGGCAGTTAAGATGCTTTGGATCCATGTTTTACAGCTGACATCATCTGGATTCACCTAAATAAATTGGTTTAGTCCATTTAATTGAACACGCCCGTTTCTATGTGTACTCCTTGTACTTATGCATACCTTGGCTTGTATTTTTTTTGGTATCATATATTATATTTTGCATATTAGATTTGCAACAGCATCACAAGAATGGCGTGGCAACTAACAACTACCATGGCTTATTTATCTTTTGTAGTATGTACCAAGTGCAGGGGATAATGTTCTTGGAGTGGTTGTGGATACTAAACCTGAAGTAAGTTGTTTTTTTTAATTATTTCCTGTAAATGGTGTTTGGACTTGAGTTTTCGTCCATCACTATAACGTTTTCTTAATTGCTATTTTCTTTTGTTATTTGTTTGTGCTTCAGAATTTTCTTGTGGACATTAAAGGACCCGCGTTAGCATTTCTACCTGTTTTGTCATTTGAAGGAGGAACTAGAAGGAACATACCCAAGTTTGAGGTATAATAATAATACCACCTTTGTATTTGTTATTTTGTATTCTGTGCATCATCTAGCAGAACTTCTCATTTGACCTAGGTGTTGACTTGTAGGTGGGCACTTTGTTGTATGTTCGCGTGGTCAGTGCCAACACAGGCATGAACCCTGAGCTTACATGCATGGATGGTTAGTAACGTTTCTACTAGTGTCCTTTTTTTCTATTTTGTTAAGAGTCGTATCTCATAAACTCCCGTCGCTCGATATGAAATCAAAATGCCAATACATTTTTTATAGCCAATGGCAAAGCAGCAGAATATGGCGTACTTAAAGAAGGCTACATGTTTGAATCATCCACTGGCCTCTCAAGAGCGTAAGGATCTATTCAAATTCTGTAATGATTCATTAACAAGTTTCTCTTGATGCATAAAACTGATCTTTTCAGGCTGCTGAGTTCTCCGCCTCATCCTGTTCTTGAAGGCCTTGGAAAGAAACTCTCGTTTGAGATAGCCGTTGGCATAAACGGACGATTTTGGGTATGATTGCATAAATGTTCCTTGAAACAGATTCACTTGTTTCTGATTATTGTTTTTGAATTTGCGGCGATTGGTACCCAGGTGAATGCATCGCAATCGTCAACGGTGATCCTGGTTGGAAATGCTATACAGAAATCAGAATCTCTTAGCTTGGTGCAACAGAAGATCTATTTAGAGAAATTGCTCAAGAGCATTCAGTGATCAACTCATGTTACATTACTTTTCACCTGATATGAATAGCTAAAATCAAGATTGAATGCCTTATGTTCATTCCTGTCATTTATATTATAACAAAAAAATCTGGTTTTTAAACCATTTTATTCAATTTTTACAGTCTTATAATGGTTTCATCTAGGCGCAATCGACTAGAATATAAAAAGTAAAACGCTCTGGAGAAAAGAAAGATATCTAAAAAACTAAAAATTAAAAATCGAAGGTTCTTATTTTGAATATTTAAAGAGCCATAACTTTTATAATCAAGATCTCTATTGTCACAAGTTACAACTTCATCATCTATTCATTGTAGGAAGCGAGAATTACACTGGTAGAACAAAATTGGAGACAAATTGAACGTCTAAGTGTAAATCTAGAGGAAAAATTGATGCTAGAAAGACTTGTGACATTTCAAAATTTAATACTGCATCAGAACTTGGAATCTGTGACTATAATCTGCAAAAATATCATACGTTTCAAACAATTTTTTTTTGAACGACCAACAAAACACCATTACCATTAAATCACCAAAAAAAATCGGCTAGCCAGAGGCTAGCGGAACAATCCCAAAGAAATACACCCATACAGCAACAAGAATACAAACTATCTACAAATAAACTAGACCTCACTTGGTTTATACACCAAAAGACAATTATGACCCAAATCACCTAGCCAAAACTCCATCCTTCCCCACCCACTAAACACATATAAAACCTTGCTGAATAGTTGCAGCCCCAAGTTAGGCATGGGGAAAAGCACCACCACCTCAGCAGAACCTCTCAGACCTTAAGCCCATTCCATTTAAAACCAATCACCTCCCATCTATAAACCTTCCTCCATACAAGAACAATATCAAACGAAGCAAGATTTTAGCCACTGTGCAAATGAATATAGCTGCATATGACTACTGCACAGAAACTTTCGACAGGCCAGATCCCAGCAATTTATTCGATGTATCCGTTTCGCACTTCACCTATTTTTTTGTGCCCGCCTTTCGACTCATCCGGAAGTCATTTGTTTACTTTATTTTCCTGATCGCCACCTATGTCAATACTTGCGACTTGACCCATTTGATGGCATTGTCACCACAATTATTGCGCGTCGAAACTACTCAAACAACTTGTTTACCAGCTCCCCTATACCACTGTCACAACCACAGCAGCTAACTTATCCCATTTAATGATAGCTTCCACCTTCAACTGCCTCCATAACCTGCTTCCCAAGACAATCTTCAGACCCATAGCTTGCATTCTGATATATCAGCTTACAGCAGGGATATATGCCTTATAATTCTCAATTTAAGCCTGCTCAAATATACCCAAACCCCCCAGAAAAGAGAAACACGAATAGAATTCGAAACGCGAAACGACTATGACGCATCAGGACAATTAGCGCCACACAATTTATACCCCAACTGACCCTCATGAACGCACACCAAACTCACACAAGGCGCTAAACCCCACCCACCCGATGCACATTTTTCACCAAAACACACTCACACCAAAATTGATAAAGCCCTGTCCCCCACCCAAACACTTTCAAAACACGGTCATTAAACTGTCTATTATTATTATTATTAATATTATTATTATTATTATTATTATTATTATTATTATTATTATTATTATTATTATTATTATTATTATTATTATATAGCGGGATACTAGCAAATACACCATACAATCGCCAAAACTCAAAAGATACATAAAACCTCACCAACCTACTTGTGACAAATTAAAACAACACCAAGCAGTCCAATCAAGTTCTGGTACTTTCGCCCTAGACTTGACCCAAAAGTGACTTAGAGTTTTTATGTCGCCTATCACCTTCTCAAGAGAACAATGTTTTTGATCGAAAACCGCCTCGTTCCTTGTTTTCCACAGACACCAGACCGTAGCCAAACATACAGCATAGAAAGCCTTCCTCTTTTTAACCGAGCCACCAACAGACGAGTGCAATTCCAAAATGTCTCTAAATTGGAAAGCAAAAAAAGGCCTAACTTTGCACCACTGAGATACAACGCTCCAAACTAACTGAGCAAATTGGCATGAGACGAAGAGATGTTCAACATTTTCAGGGAAATCTCCACAAAGCGGACATAAATCGCTGCCCACGTTAACATTCCTACGGGTAAGCGCCCACTTGGTTGGCAACCTACCCAACTCTGCCCTCCACGCCAGAATCTGAGCTTTTCTAGGGACCCAAGAATTCTGCTGCATGACAAAGGGGGCACGAACAAACCTGTGATCATGTAGACGCTTCTTGAGGTCGCCAACCGAAAACCAACTTCCTGCATCAGAATCCCAGCTCCAAACGTCCTGCGAATCGAAAAGCTGAGGGACTGCAACGCTGCTGCACAGATTCTGCAGTTCAGCCGCTTCCGCACCAGTCGAAACAGCTCTCTTCCAGTCCCAGACCCAACCCAGCCCCATATCCCGAACCCGGTCAGTAACCCGAGCGAATTTATTTTTCTCCAAAGCAAAAAGAGTTGGATACACTTCAGCCAAAGGCCCAACCCCCACCCAGCGATCCAACCAGAAATAAATATCTGACCCGTTACCCACCCGCCCTTTGATAACCCTGCCCAAATCCACCCCAGCATGTTTTAAAATACCCACTGAACCAGCGACCTGCTTCCACGGACCTGGACTAGACATCCGGTGAGGGATGGCATTCCAGTTCCTGGAAGAGTGATGCAACGCCTAGATAACCCTCCTCCAAAGGCCATTGGGCTCGATCTTAAAGCGCCACCACCACTTAGCCATCATCGCCATGTTGGAATCTTGAAGTGAACCTAACCCTAGCCCACCATACTTTATTGGAGAAATCACCTTCTGCCACGCCACCCAGTTCATTTTCGCCTTCTCTTCGGACCGTCTCAATTTATCAAGTTCATCGATGACATTCGCCGGTTCCTTGAAGAGTGAAAAATAATACGTTGGTAAAGCATTCAAAACAGATTTGATTAATGTTACTCTGCCACCATAAGACAATGTTTTCGCCTTCCATATCGATAGCTTGTTCCTAAACGCGTCCACAACCGGCTTCCAGTTTTTACTAAGATTCATATTTGCCCCCACTTGGAGTCCAAGATGTTTGAAAGGAAAGGAACCGGGCCGGCAATTTAACACCACAGCCATATCATGTATATCTTGGTTCTCCACGCCCAATCCAAACACGCTACACTTACTTAGGTTGGCCTTTAAACCCGACACCAAATAAAAACATCTCAATAACTGTTTCAGATTCAACGCATTCGCCTGTGACCACTCGCCAAGGAAAATGGCATCGTCCGCGTATAGGAAATGGTATAATACAAGACCACCCATTCCGCAAAACATTTTTTCATCGGGGTGTTTGGGATTGACTTTTGAAATGGATTTTTAAATTATTGTGTTTTGAAAACGCAAATAATCAGTTTTTAGTGTTTGGGGTTGAGTTTTGAAATAGATTTTTAGGTTACCAAAACGCAATAATCTAAAAACAGCTACACCCCTGCTTTTCCAAAACGCATAATTAGTTTTGAAAAATCAATCCAAAACACCCTCTTAGTGTATTTATTTAATTAATTATTCACTAAACATTGCGATTCCTTTTTTAACAACTATATATAAAAATTCCAAACTATTGCTCGTTGGCATATATTATTCCCAACTATCACTTTGACTACTAACACTCCCAACTTTACACTTTCTTTGTTATGTCACCCCAAACTAATCAAACACTAACTCGGTTAGTTTTTTTTAATGACGTGACATTTTTTTCCTACGTGGGGAAAATTTGCCACGTTAGCATGTCACGTAGGAAAATTTTGCCACGTCAGTATGCCATGTAAGAAAAAAGCCACGTCATCAAAAGAACTAACTGAATTAGTGTTTGGTTAGTTTGGGGGCGACACAAGAAAAGAAGTGTAAAGTTTTTTTATTGGTAGTCAAAGTGATAGTTGAAAATGATATGGGTTTTTGATCAACGCACGTCAAGATTATGGAAATGAATAGGGCTAACAATTCAGACACGAACACAATAACCTGACACGAACCTGCACGATTTTAACAGGTTTCATGTTTGGCCTTAACAGATTTTGTGTATATAACAGGTAGACATGTTAAGACTTGTTTATTTTCGTGTCGTGTTCGTGTTTACCTGTTTCGTGTTCGCGTCTTAACAAGTCTTATCGTGTCTTGTCATGTCTTATCGTGTTTTGTCGTGTCTTATCGTGTTAACTTGTTTTGCTAGATTTTCCTTATCGTGTTATGCTGTTATACACAGATTCGTGTTCATATTACAGGTTTCGTGTTCGTGTCTTAACAGGTTCATGTAATATGTCATGCAAGCCCTAGAAACAACAAGGAATCCCAATTTAGAAGGAGATGACTGCAATAAAACAAACCTAATTCTTCCACGTGAGAGGGCTTTAAACTTTCCCAAACAAAAGAATCTTTTTTTTAACAACTCCACCACCAACCTCAATGAGTCATTGACTCGGTACGACGCTGTTTCTAACAAAAACACAGTCAACAATTCAAGGACTAATTCTACAAACCAATCAAAACTCTAAGGTCCATTATGAAACATGAGAATGATAATAATAATTTTCGTTTAGTGGACTTGGTTGAAATTCTTCAAAGAGTTTGGCTTTGAGATGAGCACACACCATCGTCCCTGATCCCTTCGGTGACGTCATATTATTATTATTATTTGCGGTAACCTTTTCAATTTTTTATAATTAATCTCTGCAGCCATTAAATTTGCAGAAATAATAATAATAAGCTGCTGCTATTTGTGTATCGCTTAATATTAATATTGCTTTTCTGTAAACTTATAATTGTGCAGTGTCAACTACTGTGAAGATGTCAACTCCTCCAAACCCTACCGATGGAAACCCCCAAAATCCAGGTCTAATAAGCATATGTGATTATGTGTATAACTGTATATCCTTGACTTAGAATTAATAGATATAAAAAGCTTAATTAAGTTGATTTACTTGAACAAAACTTTGATTTGGATATTGATTAGGAAAATTGAGTCGAATCGAGTTTATTTGATTTGATTATATCTGTTGTAAAGTGATGTATTCTTTGAGCATTAATTAGTTTACAGGACTTGAAAATAGATATGGTTGTTATTGTAGTAAACTAGTAATACAACATAGGGATGGATAGATGAATCAACTGATTAAGACATTTTAAAGAGAATTAGTAAAAACACCATAGGTGAATCAACTGTTTAGACAGCATGCAGTTATAACTTATAAGTGGATTTTGTTCTCAATTTCTCTAATCTTTCCATTTATAAGATGTTGACGACTTGACGTTTCACCTCGGGTCCAAGTTTATGGTGGGGTTTCCAGTCCTTAGGCATTTATGATTGTCACTTGTTGTTTAAAGGGAATAGTTATACTTCCAGTTTTGCGGATGCAAATGAGATTACAACTTTCTGTTGCTGCTGCTGTTAATCTTTCACTACTTTTTAACCCTTTTATATGTTGTAGACGGATATTGATTTCTTATACATGATGTCAGTGGATTTGCTATGATGTATTTACTAGGGCTTGTGAAAATGCAAAGAAGAAAAGCTGCTTTGTGTACTTTTATTGTTTTACCTTTGATTTGTATTAGTCTGTGCCACTTTTCTCAAATTTTTGTTTCCTCATATAATCATTTATTTTTTTTAGGCGTACTACCCATGGCTTAGAAGTTTTATCCCTTCTTGATAATTTTTACTGTAAAATATTAAATATGTTCTGTCATTTCAGTTGGTAAACTTAATAAATGACTTATAACTGCAGCTCCAGAGGCTGTAAAACCAATGACTAATGAACAACCAGATGCTGACAAAGGGTCTGCCAAAGACACATCAATATTTGTCAACACAGAACCAATAAGAGAGGACCAAGTGCAAAATGCTGTAAAGTTTCTTTCACATCCAAAAGTTAAGGGATCTCCCGTTATGTATAGACGATCTTTTCTTGAGAGAAAGGGCCTTACAAAGGAGGAAATAGATGAAGCATTTCGCCGTGTTCCAGTAAGAGTTTATTTCCGAATTATTCTGCAGTTCCCTTCTTTTGATTGAGTATTTGCCAGCATAATATGGTACCTAATATTACATGACTGTTAATAATATTGTGTCGTATCTGATGTCAATGGCAGGATGAATCCCCTAGTGTTTCAGCTACTCAAACAGCTGTTGTAAATCAAGGTGAAAATTGTTTTCAGAACAGTCAGTAGCTTGACATGTAATATTACTAGCAATGTACTTAAACCACTTGTCATTTAGACGCATTTTAATTATAGAAAGCTATACAACTGTAGTTAGCACTGTAATTTTCATTGTTGTAAATCTGTCTATAATCTCTATGAATGTGATAATAGGTAGCCAGTCACAGCCTACAACAAATATTCAACCACAAGCACCACCTCAATCCCTGCAACCTGCACCAGCTGCTCCTGGCTCTAAATTGGGGACTTTGACTGCATCGCGGTTCCATTGGTCACATGCTGTTCTTGCTGTAGGAGTTCTTGCTATTTCAGGAGCTGGAACAGCTGTAATTTTTAAGGTGAAGTTAAATGACAATTGAATCATTTAATAGTAATAATAATATTAGTGTTTACTTTTGTTCTGTTTTGGCTTTATCGGATCATGTTACGAGCTGACAAATTTTTGGTTTCAGAATGCTGTTGTTCCTAGATTGAAATCTTGGATACGTAAAGTTGTACATGAAGATGTAGAAGAAGACGCTGCAAATAAAACCGACAAAAAGCCAACAATGGCTGAAGAAGCTGCTGCTGCAGCAAAAGCTGCTGCAGCAGCAGCATCTGATGTGGCACGTACCAGCCAGGAGATGTTGGTGTCAAAAACTGAAGGTATCTTTGTTTTCTTCAATTTAATTTGTATTTATCATCATATAGGAATATTGTGGTTTGTTTATGATTCATTTTTTGCCTTTTCAGAGAAGAAATACTTCGGGGAACTTATGAATCTATTGAATGTGCAAGTACAGGAAATGAAGTCAATGAGTAATTCAATAAGGAAGTTGGAAGGTATAGAAGAAGTTGCTTTTACATATGGAAAGAATTTTCTTAACAAAATATAAAATTTACATATCCTACTTTTTTCTTAATTGCATCTTTTAAACATCAGTAGTATCTATTAATATTAGAGAGGAGCTGATAATATTTTATCATGTCTGATTTGTATGGGAACTTATTTTTTGCTTCTTTCTACCATCTCGGTACATTTTAGGTCAAAGCAGCATTCAGGGGCGAGAAGTTCAAGTCACAAGCTCCAGGGTGAGTTAGATATAGGAATATCTTGGATTTTTGATTTTTTGAGGACCAACTAAAGCCATTCGTCAATTTTCTGTACTTTAACGTAATTATGTTTTCAATATGGCAGCCGTCTCCTTATACAAATGGCAGGGCAGACTACGACGCACGTTCAGGTTATCACTACTGTTCAAAGGCAAATCATGCATTTTTTTTTGTTTTAGTTGTTTAATACTTTAATAGCATAACGACTACTGTTTTTGTGAACAGCAAGATCCTTGTCACCACCACCACCAGCAGCTGTAGAACCCTCTCCTAATCCACCCCACCCAAAATCTTATATGGAGGTAACCTTTCGTATTGTTGCTGGCTAATTAGATCATTTTTGTTTAATGGCATAATGAGTTTTGACCTTTTGCTTCTGCTTGCAGATAATGTCTATGATTCAAAGAGGCGAGAGGCCTCCCAACATCCGAGTAATTATAATTTTCTTCTTCTTTTTTGTTTTTGTTTTTGCTTTCGCTATTTGTGGAAACTTATCTCCCTAAATTGTTTCAGGAAATTAATGATCTGCCACCAAACCCTGACCAACCTGTATCGAATCCTCGCTTAGCACCGAAACCTAAGGTTTAACTTCTACATAGTTTACTATGATCTATGAAGAAATATGCCTTTCGCACATTTTTCCAGCCATTTTACGTGTTTGATTAATACTGCTTTTTGTTCTACTGACTAGCCTTGGGAGGCGGGGCAGTTACAGGGCAGCTCGACATATTCTCCTGAAAACAGCAACGGGCTTAATTATTATGGTCAAGATAATGGGTCTGGGGCTGCGTCAGGCGCATCGGTGTACCAGCCAAATGGGGAAGGTTCAGCACCTTGGTGGCAACAAAAGAATGTCCAGATCACTGAAATGGATAATGAGGAGAACAAGACAGGCTATCCTGGTGTGACGAATGAGCGGCCTGTCCAACGACCTTCATGGGTCCCACCTCAACCACCTCCTGTAGCAATGGCGGAAGCAGCAGCCGCCATCAGGCAACCCAAAAAATCATTTGAGAAGGAACAACACTTGACGGATGAGCAGTTCCTGTCTCGTTCCGCATCTGAGGTAACTGATGAATTACAGAGGATTACAAAAATATCTGAATCTGGCGGTGTGGTAGCGGATGTTGGAGGTGCAGGGAGTTCAGTTGTGACAAACATAAATGAGATACAAACAGAAGAAGGTCCGTATTATGAGGCTTAAGCACTCAACTGATGCTGATTTGAAGGTTAAGTTCATACTAGTATTATTAGTTAAATATAAACAAGTGTTTTTATGTATTGTATACTATTGTATGCAGTCTCTTCTGAAATAATGTCATCGCATGTTTTTTACTCATTTTACCTTTAAATATCTTGGTTTAGAAAGACTCTTACTGAAAGGGTGGGTTTTTTTTTGGGCATAATAGTAGGGAAAAGGAATATCCTCATATATGTTCAAGAAAGAATCCATTGAACATATGTTAGGGGCTGTTTGGTTGATTAAGTGCTGAATTATTAAGAGGTCTGAATGGTTAAGTGATGAATAATTAAGTTGGACCTCTTAATGGTTAGTTTTCTTGTCCCACGTTGGTAGAAGAGCCTAATTAAGGTTCAGTATAGCTCAGTGCTTAATGGTTCAGCAACATCCGAAGTCTTAACGGTTTAGCCTTAACTATTCCATTCAGAAGCCGAAACAAACGCGCTGAATGACTGAATGATTCAGAGCCTCATTAAGAGGCTTACCAAACAGCCTCTTAGTAAATTAGTAAAGAGGCTCTGAAGATATGCATTTGGTTGTTATTGCCACATGACAATTTTCAGTTGGTGACTGGAAGACGCGAAGACACTCAACTATGTTGATAGGCACACACAGCCGTCTTCGTATTCCAAAATCATTTACAAAGAGTTATCTTCTACATAATTTTTATGACTCGGTTATCTAACCCTCACACATTCGCCGAGTATTGCCAACGTGAGGGTGTATATACTTTCGGGGTTAAAAACTATAGATGGTGCTCAACTGCTCATGATGAAATGGGTCGAATCGACTTTGTAGTTCACATTTATATTGTATTCAACTTCCTTTTACGCCAAGTAGTATCCATAATTTGATGGCCTCTTAACAAAAATTATTTTTGAAATCGTAGTCATATATACTTTCCAATATATGGTGATTTTTGAAATTGTAGGTGCTACATACATCAAGTGGTCAATGTATACAATCTGAAACTCTTCCATTTGCTGCTGCTGTGTTTTTTTTTTTTTTTTTTTTAATTTCATCCCCATCTGCAAGCTCCCCGGTCACAATACTTACAACTTCTGCCCATACTGCTTATCACATTTTCTAATCAAGTCGTTTAGACTTTAGATCGCCTCTGCAAAATCAGACACAGAGAACATGAATAGCATCTTCTAAATAAATGACTGCATTTGTAGAGCCCAGATTTAAGAACATGTGTATTTGAATCTAACTCGACAAATTTCTTGATCGTGGTTTCAAGTACTTTTAACAACAAAATTCTAACTCTTAACTAGTACCTGTTGCGTGAAATCTTTTAGAACCATCAGCAAAAGCCTATCCCCGGTCACTTCTCTGATTCCTCGTATCATTTCATGTCTAGAGATCTTATGCTCCTGTTAGGTAAACCATTAATATCAACAAACTGAATACACGATATCAAGATACGAAAAACTACTGCTTGTCAACACGTACAATGTAACTGCGACGAAACTGTGTGATCTCCTTAATGGCTTTAGGGGCCAAGATCTTGGAAAGTGCTGCAATCAGATTCGGAATTGGAATCCAAGGGGAAACTGGTTTCTCATGTCGAACTGGAACTCCATCTGATTTAGGTCCTGTGTCATATCTACCTATTTAGTTGTGTGTAATCAATCAATTCGAACCATCTACTGAAATGAATAAACTCAATGCTAGAATTAGATTATTGAAATGACTTACTGTTGGTGCTGGTTAGTGTCTTGAAACTTATGAGGAATTCGGGTAAGATATGTGTGTTCATCTGACTACTCCATACAATAAGCTTCTTGGGAGACAGCAAGTCATCAACACCTGATTGGAAATCATCAGAACTCGGATAGCATTGCGTAGAACCACGATTCACAAGCTCCGATTTGCCCAACAACACACGGCAAAGCAAAATGTGTTTGATTCCATCTTCATCAGCAGTTGCAGACTCCACGCTGTCAGTATAAACAAAGCATAGTGTTAAGACTAGGGGTGTAATGTTACTAATGTACACAACTTGGCCGCTAGTGAACCACTTGAGAGTTGAGATCAGCTTGCTAAAAGCTTAAATCGAGCTTAAACGAGCCTGAGCCTAAAAATAAGCTTGCACAATAAACGAGTTCGAGCTTCACTTATCACGCTTAAGTAAGTTCGCGAACCTAAACGAACTTATTGTGTACGTATATAGTTTTATTTAATATATGCGTACATATTAAGTTATACATAATTATTTACAAATATAAAATTATGATAAAACATCTAATCAAATATTATGTTACATGTAATTTAGATTATAAATACAAAGGGTTAATGTACAAAGAGGAATTACCATGCGAAGTATACGGAATTAATTACGTAAAAACTATTACAATTCCGCATCATAGTTATCCACTTATCCATCATAAATACATATGAAGTAAAATTAATTACACAACATATATATGTAACTACGCATGTAACTAAATAGTTATGGAACATGTATTATTACTAAGTAGGCACCATAATTACGCAACTTACAAATAATAATTCCTAAACGTATGCCATAATTACACAACCGATATTAATCCTTCATACGCTTCACATGTTAACACCCCTTTGTATTTTTAAAAGAAACGAATTTTTCATTTCATAACTGTCAAATTACATTAAAACAGGCAGACGAGCAACAAGCTGCGCTGCCACACCCTTCTGAATCGCAAACCCCAATCTACTAACCCTTAATTGATAAATAACAAACCAGCCAAACATGATGCTCGAAATCATATGAGTCAAGCTCGAGCTAAATACATATCAAGCTTTAAAGAAAAAACTCGAATCAAGTTGAGCTCAAACTTAAACAAGCACAGACTCAGCTCAGCTCGTTTGCCACCCTAGTTAAAATACCAGTATACGGAAAACATAGATTAACTAACATCAACTAACCTTTCAAGAGGAGAATGATCAGCAGAAAGCACAACTCCACGACCAAAACCCTCATTCTTCATAATATCATCAAATCCAAATCCATGAACAATAATATTATTAATCTCATCCTTGGAACCACCAAACCAACCATACTTAACATTACTATTACCATCACCACCGTTCTTCTTCTCCACAGCCTTCACAAACATCTGAAAGCTCCCAAGCCTAGCTTGATCAATCACACTACCATTAAACATATTCCTCTCAATACACTCAACTCGAACCTCAATCCCTACGTAACCTAACCTCGTAACAAACCTCTCCTTAATAATTCCGTACAGCTTATCACTATCCTCCAATCGAACCAATCCGTTGTTCCGTTCAACAGTTCGGTTAATTATTCCAGACACAACACTCTCGCAATCGGAAACTGATGACGTGTCATCAACGCTTTCTTCATCTGAACTGGTTTCAGAAACATAGCTTTCTGTTATCGGAATGCTGACGTCAGCACTTCCGAAACTCGACGAAGCTTGTGCCACGTCATCGTCTGATCTCCGATCAACGACCGCCGGTAAGACTAGCGGCATTGTTTTCTATAAACTACGTACTGCTTAGCTAAACAAATAAGAGTTTAATTACAAAATATTTAGAACTAATTGAAAAAGAAGAAGAAGAAGAAGATACTTAAGATGTATACGTATATGTATATGTGTATGTGAATTAAGGTGAATAAACTTGAGGAACAAGACATTTTAATAACTGAATGAATTTTATAAAATGAACATGGATATATAGGCATGGGATTAATATTAATATTAATAATAAATTTTATGTATGCAAATGGATTATTATTATTATTATATAAGATATGTATGCACGCCAACAGATTGTGGTGAAGAATGGTGGACCGTCGAGACAAGGCGGTGGAAACTGGTGGCGAAGGCCACTGGTTTTTATAGTATAGCGCATTGGATCGGTTACAATAAAGGTAAACCTCTTCCCCACGGTATGTGTGTTATTAGAGTGAAGTTACGAAAGTGCCCTTGGGGTTTCTTGGGAAAGAGGACATGCAAGTTGGTATTTTGGAGATTTGCTTGAGAAGGTGGTTTCGCGTGAGTTTCTATTTTGAGAAATTACTTAACCGTCATTTCTTTTTTCTTTGAGACAATTGCATGAGATAATTAATCTATTTTATATGCTAACTAGCCGATTACCCCGGGAAGGTCCCGGGTTTGAAAAATTTAATATGATTTAATAAAAAATGATAAAAAAAAAAAAAGAAAACTCAAATCACGAAAAGAGTAAATAACTTAAACATAATCAATCTTAGTTAAAAAACACTTATTTAAAAAGTTAAAGAAATAAAAAGCATAAACCATATTAAACATAATAAAGTATTAAAAGGATAACCTTCAACATATAATCATCTTCACGTAAATTAAAATATGTTACAATTTGATTAATGAATAACCTGAACACTTTGTGTTTTTTTCTGTATGAATATAACCCCACAAAAAATAGTCGTTTTTTTTTCGTTTTTATATAGCACTATGGTACTCGTTGGAAAGATAATAAAACGCTCGTTAATTTGGTGTAATTTTTTTATTTAAAAAATCTCGAATATAAAAGATATTTATGTTTAAAAATTATGGGAGGAAGATAAGAGAGAACAATTTAAATTTGTTTTTAAATTCTTTTTTCCTAAAATAACTCAATTTAATTTTAGTAATTGAGAATTAAGAGATAGAGAGATAAATTTAGAAAAATACTCAAAAACACCAAAAAATACTCAATTATTAAGCCACGTGGCACTCTCAATGGGCATATATGCTTTCTTTTATATATATATATAGATACTTTTATAATGCTTGAACTTTAGATAGTATGGAACGAAAGTCACAAGACTTATTTTTTTTTTTCTTAAAACCGTGAAGACGGACTCAATATATAAAAAAAATTTGGAACAAAATGAAAAAAGTTACACTACTACACTACAGAGCCAAAAAGCGGTTAGGCTGAGCACCCTCCAGCCCTTTAATACTTCACCACTGTTTATAATAGTTATGTATATATGAATTGAAAGACCTGGTCACGTCGCTAATGTACATCGGGGCCTTTTTGCCAATGTGCATGGTTTATTGCTAACATGCATCGAATTCTTTTTTATCTACTGTTTGCTTTTGTTTTCATGATTTTTTTTACCATAGTTGTGATCGTACTTTTTGTACTAGTGCTAATTCTTTAAACTAACATATTTTGGGCTATTTATCTTTAAATACCAGTAACGTACCATAGCGTCATTTTCGGTACAGTTGTTGGTGCCCATTTTTACCGTCATTGGGGACCCATACCAGTTCCGTATAAGTTTGGTGATTAGTGATTAGGTGTTTCGCGGTAACACACAGGTGTAAATTGCGTCCCGCAGCAATGCGCGAGGCGTTTGCTATAACATCTACCTACTAACTAATATTTTTTTTAATGGCCAACGGTACACACCCATAACGAAGCCCCGCACCCTTTCAGATTCGGTCCCCGGGCCCTCCTAAGGTCCAGCCCCTCATTTTAGAATAACCCTACTCTGAGTGGGATTCAAACATGTGACCTCCCAGGGCAGGAACCCCACAAAGTGGGTAAACCTTCCCACCTCCATTGCAACCACTAGGCTACAACATCATTGGTTACCTATATAAATTTGAATATTTTTTAAAAGACAGCAAATATGTTTTGATTAAATTATATATTTTACATGAAGTGAGTTCCCTCCTAGTCTATTCAACCACTAGGCTACAACATCATTGGTTACCTATATAAATTTGAATATTTTTTAAAAGACAGCAAATATGTTTTGATTAAATTATATATTTTACATGAAGTGAGTTCCCTCCTAGTCTATTCATAGGCTAAAGAAGTGCTCCATGAAAATCTGAAGTCTTCGATAAAGTTGATTGTCCGACATAAAGTCCTAAAACCATTTGCAAAGAAGCCATCTACGGCCAACAATAACTAAAATAAGAATTTGACCAACTATTTTTTGGTCACAATTTTTTTTTGTTTGTGTTCTTAATTTCAGCACTAATTTCTACGTGGAATTGACTAATGGGCCATAATGATAACTGATGTCCTATGTATGCTCTAAAAATATAAACTAAACTAGACATCTAGTAATATAAAACAGACTCAACTAAATTAGACCATACGACAGGCAAGTGATCTTTCAATGCAGTACAGACTAAGTAAGTCCGAGTACCGAACCCACAGGACACTAATAGAAAACAAAACTCGACTCGACTAAGACTTAAGATAAATTGTTTAAAAGTTGTTTTTTGTTTTTTTATAATTAATTAAAATAAATAAAATAAAATATATTATTATTATTATTACTATTACTCCATGTTTCTGACCCAGGTGTTTTTGGCTCGACCAAAGTTCCTTGTGTACGCTCCAACGTCCATGACCACCTGCTCTCATGTGTTTGTGTCTCGATTAAAATTCTTTCGTTTTGAGCTCATTTTACACGAACATATATAAAATAATAAAATAAATAAATACATAATAAAAACGACTCAAAACGAGTACAAACCTAATAAAATATTATACCTTCCTTTGAGTACCACATGAGCAATCCGCTTCCAAGTATGCTATCTTTGTTTGGCTTTGTTGATAAATCCTTTTTAAAGCAACAACTTTATGTCACAACCCAATCAAACCCAGCAACCTCATATTAGGCATCCCAACAAAACCACCACCATTCAAACGACCTGTCATCGCTATTCTCAGCCACACCCTGGCACATGTAGACGTGTGCATCGGGAATCGAACCAACTAACCGATATCATTAAGAGATTGTCTATGCTCCAGACAAACGGGAGTGTCAGATTATATAATACAGGGTGAAGGGACATAGGCATGAATCTACATGAATTTATGAGCGGCCCATACCCAGTTAGGCCCAAGATAAGTTGACTAGCGGAAGGTTAGCTGCGCGGAAGCGTGAGATCGACTAACGCTCCCCCACGTGAGGGAAACGGACAGGGAACACTTCCGCCATTACACATCAAAGTGATGAGCAAGCAAAGCCAATGGAGCACGAAGACGACAGAGGGTACAAAGGTACAATTACGTATGAACCAATAACATTGAAGGGACGTGTCGCAAACATCATGATGCACATCCCACCAATGAGCGAATGACAACAGGGCAGATCCTAATATCCATTTATGGATGAGGGGATCAAATAGTACAGCTGATAAGGACATGAGATGTAACATCCCAAAAATCTGCTTCGCTTAATCACGCTATTAGGCGTGAATAAGAAATGACAAGATGAATTAAATAGTAGACTGAGCCTTTTCGGGTAGTAAAATGGGATGATACGAGTGTGGGTTATGTTCTATTATGAAAATTTCTAGTGGAGGTTATTATCTTTATAATGGGGAAATAACACTAGAAAGAAACTTGCATAGCTAAAGTTTTGATAACAAAAAGCTTGGGGGTAAACTTGAGGGACTTGTGGTGTAAATATGGCACAAATAAATGATCCAAACACACCCCATTTGGGGGTAAACGAATTCAGCCCTCTTTGAGGGCATTCTTGAGCTCAAATCAAACCCTAAGCCCCTAAAGATGAAGAATTGATGCAAGAGGTTGATGTAAGAGATGAATGGTTGGTTCTAGAGGGCTAATCTTCAAGAATTAAGCTTTGGTATGAACCCTAACCCCAAATTTCGTGTAGGATTCGAACCCCATATGTGGGTTTTGAGCAAAACATGTTAAATTCATATTATTGCTTGATTTTATGTCATGTTGATCATCTCTAATAGTTAGAGAGGAGCTATTCACTATAGGTTGCTTGTTTGCAAAGGATGATAATATTGGGTTTTCATTTGAGCCTTGATATTGTTAAATTAGTTGTAAATACATGCAATGGTAGGAATGATGTGTAGTTGATGATATGCATGTGGAAATTTGATGATGATTGAATGTGATTATGCGTTTTGATGGAATGCGTGTATTAGGAGCTTGTACATTGAGCTTAGAATGTTGTACGCACACCATGTGTTTGATGAAATGTCTAGATAAGTATGATGTATGATTGTGTATGCAAGACTTGACAAATATGAAAGTAATGTGATAATAGATACAGTTGATAATAGGTAAACATGAGGATTGTATTAGGAAGTATCTTATGTGGGGACTTAGTTGATTGTATGATGTGGTAAGAAGAATGCATTAGTAGTGTGTACACTATGTTTAAATAAAATTATGCACGACATGGTGTTGGATTTATTTGGTAAGACGAATGATCTTGTATGTTAATGAGGTATAAACATGATGTTATGGTGAATCTCATACAACCTAGTATGCTAATATGGATATATATTTCTAACTAGAAAGTTGAATGGTTGAAAGATGGCTTCCCGCCAAGTCAATAATGTAGAATAACATGGTTAGGCTCCCAAACATGATGATATGATTAGAAATACTATGTGATGCATCACATGTTAGACTATTAGGCATATATGATAATACGTTGTATTACATGATGTGAGAATAAACGTGGTTACGTATATATGTTCTAAGAAGGATAGAAATTGACTAGTGAAATTCAATGTGCTATTTGGGTTGGGAATGGTTTTTAGTATGAATGATCGTGTATACTAATGATGTTGTAAACATGACGACATAAAAGGATGTGGACCTTGTCAAGATAGACTCAAGCATGGAGGGTTAATGGACTAAGAAGAGTCAAGTAAACGAGCATGAATTTGGAAGACTCGAGGTAAGTGATTCCCAAACTTAACTCGCATATATGATATTGAATTATGTTCATATAGAATGGGAATGATGTAGTAGTAGTATATGCGTATGAAAACCACCCTTGTGAAGTGTAGGCGTTAAATTGGTAGTTATTTGCAAAACTATGTCCAGTGCGCGCTAATGCGCCTAAGAATGACCAATAGTAATGTAATATTGAAATGATAAAAAACTAAGTCCATGAGGGCTTAGAGATTTCCAAATAAGTTAATCGGTTAAAAACAATGGAATTAAACCAAGTAGTGTCACCCACGGGTGACCAGTTTGTAAAATAAGCTGAGGAGGGTGTTTTGGGAATTCCAAGGAATTACCAAAGGATAAACCTATAAACTGGGTCATAATTAAATAATTGGATGATGATTTTTAGTTTAACAAGAGTTAGATGGGTTAACAAAATGATGGTTATGCCCTTTGGATGATCAAATAAGGTTTTGGTATAACTAAGACCTTAACGGGTCGATTTGGGTAAGAATCAGATGGATTGTAGTTAAACCGAAAGGGGTTATAAACCACCATAAATGGACATCTTTAAAGCATGATTAAATGGTGTTAAACAAGTCCCCAAGTGCCCTTTAGGAATGGCCTTGAATATGAGTTTAAAGGCGTTCAAAGATTGGGGGAAAGCGGGCAAGGAAATGAAGAAAATAAGCCAAATGTGCAGAGGCTACCGTACCTTACGGTGGCCAGAGTAAGGTACGGTGGACATCAGAAAGCTTACGGTGGACCTCTACTGCCTTACGGTGGAAACTGAAACAAGGGCTACCGTAACTTACGGTGGCCAGAGTAAGTTACGGTGGACCCCTGAATATTTTGTATTTGTCTTAGAGAATAGCGAAGAAAGAGTAACATAACTGGTCAAGTAAGTTATATGAGGGAATTGTATGCTTGTATGAATTGTGGGGTGATATGAGGGAATTGCATGCTTGTATGAATTGTGGGATTATTAGGGAAATTATATGCTTGTATGAATTGTGGAGTTATTAACCTTTGTTATGAGAATGATAATGAAGGTGCAGGTATGAATATATGAATGCAAGAGACTTGTGGGTTTGGTTCGGGGTACCACCCCCGAACTTGCAAAAAGGCGTTGGAACGAGATCATGGAGTATCTATGGATATTATTTCCGCATTTTGAGTAATGTGCATTAAGTCACTAAATGAACTAACGAAACGGTTATTTGGTGATCGCAGGTTGTCTTGTCTACCTAATAGAGTAAGGAAATGATGAAGATCGAGCAAGGAGGCGGATTGTACGAGGTCACGGTCACATAACTTATTAAATATGAGACATGTTGAATGTAATGAGATAAAATAAAAGATGTAACACCAAAAATATCCCTTAGATATGTTTTCCAAGTATTTGAGATTGTTTATAAATCAAGAAATTTTCTAGACCGTATTTCCGCTGCATATTTTCTGTAAAATGGTTTAGGGTGTTACAAGTTTTATATAATAAATTTTCTAGACCGTATTTCCGCTGCATATTTTCTGTATATTCTCTCTCTATGTTTAATATAATATATTATTATCTTGTCTTCTACTGATCGTGGGCCGGTGGTGGAGGTAACTCCTTAATTGGGCCTCGGCCTAATTGGTAATTTCAGGATTAATGTTGGAGGCCCGTGTGGAACCTATTTAAGGAGGACTTCACTTCCTTGGATAGGCCATTCAGAAAACTCTGAAGAACACACACAGAGCTTCACAACATTTTTGTGTTTATACGTTGGAATCGTTCTTGATTCCTAGCAATCACCTCCCACTGGCTTTATTTGTGTTATTTCAGGTCATCAATCACTCTCGCATCTCCCGGCCGTGGTATTCTAGTGAAGGATCAATCCTGTAACAACGGTGGTATATCATTCTTAACCGGAAGTTAGACCATTGTTTCTTCACAAAGAGTGTCAGAAT
This sequence comes from Ambrosia artemisiifolia, assembly GCA_032199755.1. Taxonomy (NCBI): domain Eukaryota; kingdom Viridiplantae; phylum Streptophyta; class Magnoliopsida; order Asterales; family Asteraceae; genus Ambrosia; species Ambrosia artemisiifolia. The sequence continues at coordinate 45,454,507 of CM063526.1, forward strand.
ATATAATACATACTAGTTTATACTAGAGCCTCTGATATATATCCTAATGGGTCTTGAGACTTAGCTTAGTTAAGGCTTCCTCCTATGTGCCTTGGTTTAGAAAATAGCGCGCTTTAAGCTCTTGAGGCAGCGCTTTAAGCCTGGCGCTTGAGGCGGCGATTCAGTAGCGCCTCAGCCAAAATCAGCCTTGAAGAATGTTTAAAGGACTAGGAAACTGAAAAACGATTATAGAACATACCTTTTTGATGGAGAATCGATGTTGAAAGATCTGAGAATAGAGGCGTGCAGCTGGAAGAAGATAGAAAATGTGTAGAATCTGAACGAAGATAGAAAAGAGGCTGCGTGTTTTATTTTTTAGGGTTTAGAATCCATCCTTAAAAAGGGTTTTCTTTACGGCCCAAATTAAACACTACCGGGCCCAAAATAAAACAAATATGGACCTGATTGGACTTGATCCAAATTAAAAATCTTATGATTCCTACGCTTTCAATATGGACCTGCTTTATGTTTTATTGAGTATAAGATTATTTCTGAATTTCTAATGTCTTTTTATGAGTTTTAAGTGTCTTTTGACTATGTTTATTAAAGTCGTGATTTATTAGCAAATATGTCATATTGACGCATATAAATATTTTTTATACTTTTGAACTCTCGCATACATGAAGCTCTCGCCTCGCGCCTTGGATTTTGGAACCAAAACGCCTCGGAGCGCCTCGCGCTTTTTTAAACCAAGCTATGTACATAGAACCCATGTATGATATTAAAATATACAAAAGAAATAAAAATATACAAGTCTTCAGTTATATAACTTTGGTGCATCTCTGCTTACGGTACTAAATGACATCGACATAAACGTAACACGATAATTTCATAGCTGAAGCTTCAACTCTTTATCATAACAGAAAAAGAAACAAACAACGTTTAAAGGCATGTGGTGTGTTTTCAAGCCTCAGCAGCAGGGTTGTTGGTAGTTGAAGCAACCGATTTGCCACGTTTGGCTTCATAATCTTTGACTGCTGCCTTGATGGCATCTTCTGCAAGCATGCTGCAGTGGAGTTTCACAGGTGGAAGAGAAAGGTGTTTTGCAATTTCTCTGCAAAAGTAAAAAAGTTACATAAAAGAATCAAATACGTATCAACCGCGAGCATCAATAACTGTAAATCTAATAAGGGTGAAAATGTGAAATTAGATTTACAGACTTGCTAGAAAGTGAAATTACAATTTACAATACATTTGATTTCAAATTTCTTCACAGCATATCCTTGGCCTACAGACTTGCTATCATTTACTTGGTATTTACTGTTGGTACTTGGTAATACAAAGTTCTTTTTTACCCTCAACTTTCACATGGCCAAGTAACAGAACCCTAGCCTCAAGAGTCTTTTGCGTGTGTAATTATACCTTAAACTCTTAAATATGTTAGGGCTACAACATTATTTATTGTTAAAAATAGTATGTATACTTAACACTAAAACTTAATACATGCTTTCCTTTAATGTTTATAAGTTGTGACAATGTAGTGGTGAGTGGTGAGTGGTGACATCAGAGGTTACACTAGTGGTCGACAAGAAAGTAACAGCACAAGCGGTGGTCCATGGTAGTCGTGGCCGGTAAGTTAGTGATGCGCTTATTTCACTCTCGATACTACATTATGAGTTTTGACTTGTTCCCGATCTGTCATAACACATTCTTCATTTAGCCAGTCCTTAGTTGGCCCATTTGGACCTATTTTGTAACTTAGACGTGACCCACTTACACCCAGAATGTTAAAAACCTTGCCCACACTAACCCGTCTTTTATACGAGTTAAAATGGTCGGTTCTAATAAAACCTATTCAGAATCTTGTTCTGACTCTACCCTGCTAGAAGCGTAATTTGTTACAAATCATGTTTGCAAATCTTTTTTATTCCATTTTACATCTCATATTGATATTTTTTATGTAATTTGTAATTCACTTGGTATGTTTCATCTAAACCGAGATTTTTTTTAAAAAGAATTTTAAACTGTTTTCAGGAAATTCAAGGGGTTGACCGGTTGTGTAAAACTTACATGAGTTAAATGATTTGTTTGATAATTTGAATGGTTCAAAAGGCCTTCTTCATTATAGCAATTCTTGAGGGGAGGAAGTAAGACTACACGGTGTCATGAGGGCAAGGGCAGAGACCCCACCATGCCCTGTAGGCGCCACATAGACCTTGGGGGCTTTGTCCTCAACATCACAAAAGGAAAGGGGTGGTGAACGTAAAGGGGCTAAAAAGTCAAGTGGGTCAAGGGTTTGAAAGTGGGCACCGTCAATGGAAATCTCCACAGAGAAAGGGGCAACGCCCAAGGTGAAGAAGAGGCGGGGTGGTGTGGGTGGCGTAGAGGTGCTTGCCCTCCCCTCTCCACGCCTACACACCGTGTAGTCTAAGTAGAATAATTTGCTTCTAGCTCAAAGTTCTAAATAAGTAGTGGATCTTTATGATAAGTAGTTCGTTCTTCATTATAGCAATTCATGAGGGAAAGAAGTTATTAGCTTAAACATGCATGGCAAAAAAACGGTGCATAAGGGACCAAAACTTACGTGTTCTTGATGGTAATAACTTCTTCCATCTGTTTTCCTTTGACCCATTCAGTAGCTGCAAAGACAAGATATACATTTACAAAGGCTATCATTATGCGAAAATACGTAACAATTCATCAAAATCTTTAGCACATAAATAAATTTTGAACTTTCACACTTATCAATTGTCATTAAAGAAGAAAGTATTCTAATCAACCAACATAAACAACCTAATCCTATTAATTATGACATGTGCTCTACAAAAGAGAACATGTCTATGCTCCTTTTAGTTGAAAGCTAAATGTAAACAGATTAAGCATAGAGGGTTATGTCACTTTACAGAATTTAACTTTGCCTAGATTATCTAAACATCAATGTAAGCCTGGTCTTAAAAGGCACACCTGGGTGCCCAAAGCTGCAGTTGCAACGCTGCAGCGCTCCAGCGCTCCAGCGGGGATGAGATAGTGCAACTACAGGAGGCATGTTGGAACCGGTGCCTCGTGTATCCATCTAAAACTCAATAACTGGCAAACCATACCATAACTCGATATATTCTAATCCAATTCCTCATAAACACTCTACACACATTAAATCATCATCTTCTTCATATCAAACCCTAGTTTAAAACAGCCCTATTAAGCCTCCTATAAACACAAACATCAATCCAATAGACAACACATAACTCTCCAAATAATAGGTAACCTAACCCAAATTCAACCTAAACACATATCTAAAAAAATGTTGCACAATTAAAAAAACACCAAAATCTTCACACGGTGATGTTACAAGAGAGATGTCAAAAATAATAAATATAAACCGTTGTCTATTGGAGCTCACTTGCTGAACCCTAGCATTTAAACATATGGAACAACGTTTAACTTAACAGATCAACTGACCTTTTAGCACTTATCACTGAAAGAAGATTAAGCATATAATTGAGCAGAAGTATCATAGGTTATGTCAATACACAGTATATAACTTTTCCTAGATTATACACACATATAACCTTGGTCTTAAAAGGCACACCTAAGCACCAAAGGCAGCAGCGCTCCAGCAGGGATGAGGCGGTGCAATTACAGTTGACACGTTGGAGCCGGAGCCGGTGCCACATGTAATTATCTAGCTAATTCTATATATTCTAATCTAGACCTAGTTCCTCATAAAACAGTAAACACTCATTCCATCATACTCATCTTCTTCGTAGTTATCAAACCCTAGGTTTCAACAGCCCTACCAATTCCTCCTAACCTAATAGACAACACATAACTTCTAATTAATATAGCAATAAACAGTAATATTATAACCTTCACACGGTACAAAATATAAATCAATATAAACAACAGCTTTAGTCTCTTTTTATTTAAAAAAAACTAACCAACAGAAGAAGAAGCAATAGCAGAACCACAACCAAACGTCTTAAAACAAGCATCGGTAATCTTGCCAGTCTGTTCATCAACCTTAATCTGGAGCTTCATAACATCTCCACAAGCAGGAGCACCAACAAGCCCTGTTCCAACGGTGGGATCGTTCTTATCAAACGCACCGACGTTACGTGGATTATTGTAATGATCCACAACCCTCTCATGGTAGAACCTTGGCAGAACCCTAATTGGTACCGGTGTAGACCCTGTGTTAGATGATCGGAACCCTAGAATCGTCTTGGTTGCTTGCCTCAACATTTTCGTTATTATCTGTTGGTTGGTTGGTTGAAGAGAAATGGATTATTATTATTATTATTAGGTTTATATATAAGGATGTGAAATGGATATTGTGCGTGTACCCGTTTAGGAACGCAGGATTCAGTTTAACCGCCAATCATCCGATCAAGTTGGGCTTTTTGGGCCACAACTTTTGATAGGATTGTCCAGAGTCCAGACTATGTACAAAACTCGGTTTGAGACCTTATAAACCGGACCGGGTTTTTTGGATCGAAGTCATACTGATTTGGCTAAAACCAGTTCGTGTTGAGAACTGATTTTAGGGTTGTAAAATCTAACCCGCTCAAACCGATTTGGGTTGGGTTCTAAACTGGTTTGGCCTAAAAAGAATGGTTTTGCATGTAGTGATTTTTAGCTTCTCGAACCGGTTTATACATATGAAATTCCTAACTTGGCTAAAACCTTGGTATTGATGTTTTTTAAAAAAAATTGAATAATAACCAGGTAGGTTTTTGTTATGAATAAAATTTTATTGAAAGCATTTGTTTTTATTTGAATAATCACTTTTGATGATAATGAGTGAAACACCATATAAGTAAAAGATGTTAATGTCATGATGAAGTGGCATAACAAGTGGATTGTGTAACATGTCAAATCAAATGCACTCAAAACCCGGTGCACTAAAGCTAGGTGTAGCACGTTATGTTTTTCTTTGAACAATTATTTTACACCTTAATGCCACCAAACCTTACACTTGCAAAGGTCTAAACTCATATCACTAAGTCATGAGTGTAAGCGTGTATCATGTTATGTGCCCGGTATTTAACTTGTGGGATATCATATATCGATAGATAGTTATTGTTACAACTGCAAGTGACGCCAAAAAGAGAATTCATTTTTCCTTAAGGTGAAGGACTAGCCTATGTGGTAGTTAATACTGGGCCAAGTCTTTTTTTTCAAAAAGGCCCACATCATATATTTATATTAGGTATCTTGTTCACCTTTTATTTTAACTGTTAGGTTGGGAAGTGGGGTAACGCCCCCAGCTACCTCAGTTGAGTAACGTTCTTAACACCGCCCCTCCGCCAAATTTTTTGAAAGCCCTCGCCAGCTTCTTAGCGGGCATGAAAGGTGGATTTTTGCGTGCCCCTGTATCTTGACCAATCAGATTTTCTTTTCTTTTATTTTCACCTGTTTTTCTTATTTTCTAGTTATATTTTTTAATTAATAGTTAGCGGTTTTATTCGACGTGGAGGCTTTAAAGCCTTCTCCGTCTACGTAGCTTTATTCCACACCCCTACATTTAGTAATCTTCAGCTAGTCACCGGCTAGTTCGACTAGAAAAAAAAAAATCTAGCCATAAGTTTCACTCATCTGCAACTGATGTTCTAAATGAAGCAAGTACCCAACACGAAATAACCCCAAAAACATATCATACTCCAATCTCAATTGCCAAGATTCCATGTTCTTGAATAATCACTCAAACACACTTGACAAAGCACACAATTTCACCGCTCGTCTCAAGACATGAAAACATGTACGCTTTCGGTTTTTGTTGTCCGACAAACAGGACACTGTTCCACCAACACTTCACAATCTTTACACAGGCACAAGTGCCTACAAGGCAGTAACAAAACACAAACTTCTTTACGACTGCACGCTTTGCAAATTAGCCGCTTCGTTGAAAATGTCTGATCCGGGTTCCCCAAAGCATCATTTACATTTGTATAAGAAGCAGCATCATCTACCTCACTATCACCATACCCTTCTTTCGGTTGCACATGCTTAGGTGGAATGATTTGTTGAATATTATTCTTGAGGGCATTCACTACCGATTCGTTATATTTTGCTCTGTGATGCCAAGCTTGAGCTTCCATGGAAACTTGCTTTAGTTTCATTTCTAGTTCCATGTTTCTTCGGTTCATGATGACTATTTCAACATCTTTCTCGTTCAACTTCTTTCGTACTTCTGTCTCCAATGTGTTTAGTAACAAAGCAGTATGTTTCTGATTCAATTCTCTTATACCCTTCATCATATTTTCTTCCTAAAAACGACAACATGCCAAAGTTAATTAGAACGATATATGGGTCAAGACTTGCAGCCATATGAAACGGATCAAAACTGGTTCAAGTTGAAAATGAGACAATTTTAGCACGGGTCAACACGGGTCAGGTTGACCCGTTAATACTTTCTTTTTTTTAGATATGGTTACAACAATTATCACAAGAATAATATAGATCACTGAAAAATGCATATAAAATTACTGTGGATAACCTTCAACCTATTTTATTTAACATGTTCTTTCAGTTAATTTTTTGTTTGGCCGGTTTGAGATGGGAAAGGGATAATGTGTACACAGACCACCCACGCATCAATTTGGTTTCTTTTCTTCTGCATCTAGCGAAAACTTGTCATGAAATTGTAAAATGACATAATGCCCTAATGTTGAAGCTTTTGTCAACGACACTAGCAGAGGCCCCGCCGATTTGTCACTACCGATCGAAAAAAATTGAGCCCCCCCCCCCCCCCCCCGACTCAACTTCCAAGCTTCAAGCTTCGCCCCTGAACGACAAAATCCTCATGAACCTACTCGAAACAATCCACTCTATATAGATTGTCAAAACATATTTGAGAAGATTCGATTGTATTTTTGTCGTCTCACAACTCTAGAAGTACAAAAGCTTTCAATTTTGGGGCATTCTGTCGCCATACAATTTGCCAACAAGTTTTTTTGTCCCGGAATTGATGCAAACGAAACCAAATTTACACTTGGGTGACTTATAAAGTTCTACTATATGCGTGGCGTATGCACATATTATCCTATACACTAAATTGACCCATCCATTGGTTAACAAGCCAAAATCACTAGCTCAAATATGCACATATGATTCAAGGCGCGGTTTACCTGAACTTTAACATAATGATCAAGGAGTTTATATTGGCAGTCCATATCAAGTAATTGTATGCTATTGTTGAGTGAACAAGTGACAGGGCGAAGACCTCCTAAGCTTTCATTAACAGATGTGATAGAAGAGTTGCGTTCGTCTTCACCATACGATAACTTCAGGCCAGTCGATACATGATCCTGATTCATGGTGGTTCTAACAAGGCCTGCATCATCATGACATAAGTTGTTTAAAGATCTTTGAACCTTTTGCTGTGTGAACCCCTGTCCAACCTCACGGACCCTCTTCATAGGCCGACCTGACCCCGTTGCGCGTTCATTTCCCACAAAGTTTATGTTGTCGATCGCACAACCAACTGGCACTACAAGCAATCAAAGATTGTATCAAAGATCATGTAAGAACATTATGATCTTTTGACTATTTAGAGTCAAAAAAATTATCTAAATTTTCATTCTCATTAATATCATATGCATCCTATGCAGTCAATAGCGGTGGGATAGCAGTTAGCGGCCCTTGTGTAAAATAGCGGTCAAAACAGCAGTCCAGAATAGTGGAACCATTATTATCGATGCTATTGACCGCTATCTGACAGCTATTATCAGTTGCTACAATGCTAAATCTTATATATGCTTTACATTTTATATGTGTGTGTATTCTGCAACATATTAAAATTACCGATATCCCACCACGATAACCTGTATCTCAAATATCAGCACTTGACCGCTATTTGATTTTGGACCGCTATAACCGCATAGGATATTAGGATGCATCAAGAAAATGTAAATCTTGAATAACAAAAGTCATGAAATGAAACTCACATTTTTCAAATATCTGAAACTGAGGCAATGCACACATATTAATATTAATATTATCATATTGTGACTGATGTTCCTTAGTGAAATTAACAGGATATCCATTTGTAACACCACCAAACATGTTACTATTTTCCCACAAAACCTACACAGAAAACAAATATTATCAACATCAAAATCTAAACAAAGTAATAGAGTTAGATCATGTAAAAAAAATACCTTTGAAACTACAATCAGTGGTTTAGAATAATGAAGGTGGTGATGATGATGATGATGATGAAGGTACAAGAAGTAGTGGGTCAAGAATGTGATGGTGATGATGGAGATAAAAAAGGTACAATCATAAGTTGTTGTTGTTGTTGTGGTGTGGTTGATGTAAAAAGAGAGATGTTGTGGTTGTTGTTGTTGAATTGTTCTTGTTGTTGCATTGTTGCAGCTTTGATTTGGTTTGGTTTTGGCACCAGTAAATTATTTAATAATGTTGAATACGGTTACCGACGCAGTGTCCATAATTTGACTATTCTATTTATATCTTCATCACTCTTTTCGTTGTTTTCCGGGTTTTGGACTTTTTTTTTATTATTATTATTAACGCATATCCCCACCTCAACAAACTTCATTCATCTTTTTCCTTGCTTATTTTTTTATTTTTTTTTATATGTATAGAATTTTGTTTTGATTTGATTGTTTTTTTGGGGTTTATTCAACATTCAAATTTGATCGGATCTGATTAACTATAGCGGTGGGACTATTATTAGAAAATACGAACAAAGTTTATCTAGCCTTAGACCATACGTAATGGATAATGCCCTCTAACGGCATTTTTCGCCACTTCATCATCATAATGCCCATTTAAAAATGTGTAATGGTTAACATCTTTTTTAATGCCCTTTCAATAATTATTTTCCTTATTTTTTTCCTCTTTGATCATTATACTATTATACTAGAAATGTTTCTCATTCTTTATGCCCCTATAATGCTCAGGAAGACGGTGTTAAGAGCGTTATCAAACTCATTCATGCCCACATAATGCCCATGTATCACATTTTAATCAATAGTTTTAAGCGTTAATTTTTATTTTTATTTGAAATTAGTTGTGTATTAAATGTCTATCTACATTATTTTTCAATGCATAAACAATTAAGTAAAGAACCGTAGTTAATAAATATGCGTATGTAGTGAAGATCAAATGTAGTGAGAGTGAAAAGAAGATGGTTTCGTGGTGGTTATGTACTTATGTAATCGTCTGAGGTATCACATTTTAAATAAGTTATTTTTAATCATCATTTTGTATATAAGATTTTCGTAAAAAGCTCGAGCTCGTTTAGGCTCGACTCGAAGTGGTTAACAAGTTGAGCTCAATTAGCTCACGAACGGCTTGACTTATTTACACACTTAGGCAACTATGTGTATATACTATTCATCTACTTGAAATTAAATTCATATCAAGAGTAAGGGATAATTAATAATGAAATGAATACTTTATTTAGCATTTGGATCGAATTTTGACAAATTATTGATATCTAGCATAATTATATAATCTTCTTTATAAATTGTTTTTTTTTTTCATCCTCATGCAGTCAGTAATCAATAATCAAAGTAACGGGACGGCAATAAGATGATTTTAATAATTTAACATGTGTACTAATCATAATAATTCTTAAACTTAAACCTATATATTTAAAAATGTTTATAGTCTTTCTATTATTATTTCCGTAGTTTACGAAAAAGATATGAAGGTTAAGGAAAGAGGGATGATGAATAATGATATACATTGATGGGTGGGAAGCAAGGGTTGTCAGGCTTTAAATGAGGAGTTGGGGTTTGACCACATGCATCCATCTTTTTTCTCGTGGGTCCGAACCCCATGACCTGACCATGGCCCTGCTTGCTTTCGCCTTGTCTCCCGCTTCACCTTTACTTTTACTCCTTTTCTCGACTCCGACCCTTTCCACTTTTCTCGGCTCCTTATTTCAACCATCACCATTTACGACTCCACATGTTCACACTATGAATTAATTACTACTTTTATAATTTATTTTATATCCACTAATCACCTAGAATCTGGTGTTTTATGAATAACTATTCTCCTAAGGAAGATGTAAAATGTATGTGATGAAACTATGAAAGAGAGAATTTTAAGCCATGTAGTAAGGATCCAACGATTATATATTTTAGATTGATGTAGAGGTGCACAAAAAACCAGTTTGGAAACTGAAACCGGTAAAACCAAACCAAAACTGGTCAAAACTGGTTTTACCTGAAACCGGTACTAAAAAATAACAAACCGAAAACAAACGTTAAAACCGGCCAAACGAACTGGAACCGGAATCAAAACCGGTACACAAACTGGAACCGAACCGAAACCGGTACCGCTAAAAACCGGTTGAAACCGGGGAAAAAACCGAAACTGAACCAAAACCGGTTTAAGAAAAAAACATTTTGGACATAAAAACTTTTTGTTTTTATTAAAATTCAATTTTCTTATTAAAAAACTAAAAGTTAATAACAGTAACATTTTATGTAATTTGTATGATTTTAAAAAGTGTTTATGTGAACCGGAATGAATCAAAACCAAAACCGAACTGAAACCGGGTAAAAAACCGATTTGTGGCCGACCAAACCGGTATAAAACCAAACCGGTTTGACTTGGAACCGGTCCAAACGAACCATGTTAAATTAAAATTGTCAGTAATATTCATAGTCAGATGTAACTTATTGTAAATCATCAGGTGTTATCTGTTATCCCGTTCTAGTACCTTGTTAGTCTAGGATGGAGTTTGGGGTTAATAATGTTGCTTTCTTGGCTGTTAAAAAAAATTCATAATCAAAACTTATAAATTATGATGTGAGACATCACTAAACAGTAGACACTAGCTTTGATTTTATAATCGCAAACTGAAGGCCCAAATATTCATCAAAGGCTAATTGGGCTCATTTAAGTATCAATCTTGGGCTCAATAAAAACTTACAAACATAACAATTAATGCTCGAAGAGGTATTTAACAATGCTAACAAAGCCACTACGCTAATGCTCGAAGAGGTCAAAGTGGAGTCCTTTGGTGGTTAATAAAAAGGGGAAACATATCGGATCTAGAGAAAGCATCTTGGTGGGAATAGTGAAGTCCTTTGGTGGTTAATAAAAAGGGGAAATATACCGGATCTAGAGAAAGCATCTTGGTGGGAATACTCGGTGTTTGACAACGGTTGAAAACATTAAGAAGCATTTGGGTTGAATTCTCAGGTGTAGGTGTATTTGTTTATATCTGTTTTTGTTATGGACTGAAATCATTACAAGGTATGGGACTTGTCCCACATCGGTTGTATGGGTAACCAATGTGAGGTTTACAACCCAAGTGGGCTCTCTATCTCAAAAGACTATTGTTTATATCTGTTTTTGTTATGGACTGAAATCATTACAAGGTATGGGACTTGTCCCACATCGATTGTATGGGTAACCAATGTGAGGTTTACAACCCAAGTGGGCTCTCTATCTCAAAAGACTAGTCTGATGGGAGAGAGAGCCCACTTGGATTATAAACCCCACATTGGTTGCCCATACAACCGATGTGGGACAAGTCCCATACATTGCAATGATTTCAGTCCATAACAGTTTTTATTGTAGTTTTGTGTTGATGTTACTACGTTTTAGGTGTTGTTATTGGCCCAGATAGCTTCTGGCTAAATGCGCCTGGGCAATTATTGTGGTGGTTTTTTTGGTTATGAATAAAGTTCCGTTTTGATCGTTCAAAAAAAAACATAACACTTAAATGATTACGCAGTTAATCGTTCAACCGATTAAACCACTTGGATTATAAACCCCACATTGGTTTCCCATACAAACGATGTGGGACAAGTCCCATACATTGCAATAATTTCAGTCCATAACAGTTTTTATTGTAGTTTTGTGTTGATGTTACTACGTTTTAGGTGTTGTTATTGGCCCAGATAGCTTCTGGCTAAATGCGCCTGGGCAATTGTTGTGGTGGTTTTTTGGTATGAATAAAATTCCGTTTTGATCGTTCAAAAAAAAAACATAACACTTAAATGATTACGCAGTTAATCGTTCAACCGATTAAACCAAATTCCACAACTAGTAAATCCAAAAACCGATTTGTGAATTCAGATAAGCTTAAAAACCGAACTGAAAACCAAATTCACATTCCAATGGATGGAATATAATGAAATACCAAGAAGTCGCTGTAGGTAAAGCGACATCTCCCCTTATCAAACAGTTGCAAAAAAAAAAAAAAAAAAAAAAAAAAAAAAAAAAAACCTCTTGTATAATGTATTGGATGGATACCAACTTATTAATACATATCCGTTACCAAACCCGACTTTTTTGCAAGACTTAGTTTTTTTTTAATGTTTAGTTATGTTTATGATTCGGTGTACTGTGCTGATCTGCCTAAGGTTGGTTAGCGTTTGGACTTCTTTTTTTGCTTAATCTAAGTCATCCCATTATTTATATATGTAATAATACTTTCAGTAATTTAAGTTAAGTACTTGTGTTGTTAGTCTGGTACACTGCACAAAACATATGAGCTGATTACCAAACTGTTTGTCCTTCCTACAATATGCACTTGATAGAGCTATTTAGTGTTCATCCCATGTGTTGTGTTCCATTCATTTACTCCACTTTTGGGAATTTTGCTCCCGGTTTCCGGTTATGTTCTACCTTTGCCCATCACATATGACATAAACATAACTGTTAACATACCAAAAGTTTGTGTTATAAATTCGTGAAACACTCGCGCCATTTGCATTCAAGACCTTTCTGTGTTCATCTGCTCTTACTTTACTAGCATTCATGGCATTCACCATCAATTTTAAAGGTATGACCCTATACTCTTAAATGATTCTTGTCATTGATCAAAACCGAAATCCTTATAAGTTTGTCTCTGTAAATAATTTGCAAATTATGGTTCAACTAAAGCCTTACTTTTGAACTAAAGCTTTTCTTGGTGAGTTTGGACTGTGTTGGAAGAAGGAGAGGGGGGGGGGGGGGGGGGGGGGATAACTTATGATTGTTGCATGAGTTTGTTATCTTTTGGGAGGCTTGAAAAGCACAACTTAATCAAAACAATTAGGAATAAACACGTGTCACGTCCTGATTGGTCTAACCATGGTTTTACGACCCATATATATGGGTTCTGGGTCATCTGGTTTTGGTGGTGGTTTGGGGAAAAACATGAACAAATATGTGAAACAAACGAAGGTATGATAGAAAAATGTTTAAAAATTTCAAAATTTGTGGTGTCATTCGCGTTTTAGATTCATGTATTATGTGTTTTCTACATGTATAAATTAAAGATCACACTAATCTTCACATTGCTTAGCATGCAAATGAGATGATCCACTGATTCATGTGCCCCACAGCCCATGCAGGAGATGTACATGTTATGTACTATAAAAGTTTTTTATTTTCTTTAAATGTGAGTCACGGTTTTTAGGAGCTAGTTTTAGAATAACCAATATAGTTAACTATAATGACTAGAAATCATGTAACCTTCATGCTCCCGTGACTACGTGAGCTCGCTCGGGTTGTCGGGTATTCGGTTTCATCTTTTCAAGGAAATTGGTTATAAATCATAACATATAGATGGTTACATTTTGCATTATAACCATACAATACATTTGACAAATGATTTATGCTCTAGTTCTCATGTATATTTTAGGGATATGGGTTGGGCCTTAAAAGCCCATTCCTATTGTTATGGTAGCCCAATGCTTTTATTATTTATGATACTACTAAAATTGATTTATGTATTGAAAAAATGAATAAATGAAAAATAGTACGCAAAACTTCAAAGAATCACTAATGGTGATCGGTTTTAATACTGTATAAATCACCTTCTATTTATTGGCTTAATAAGACCGAAGTATTGCAAATAAACTATGAGTTTAAATTACTTGGAGCTATTTTATTAAAGTTGGATTCAAACCGAGCCTAGATAACTCGATACAAACTGAAGGAACAAATTATTTAGATACATAATACTTATACATAAGAAATATATATTATGAAATTTTAAAGTTATAATTTATAAAGCGATTATGAAGTAATTTCAATAGGAAATTAAAGTTATAGTTGACAAAAGTATATTTATCTATATATAAATGATTATAGCATGTCATAATTGTACCAAAAGAATGATTAAAGATGGATTATTTTGTGATCAATCAAGTAAGCACAAGACTTTTGTCTATAAGTTACAGTGGTTCCCTTCCAGTTAGAAAAATTCGAAATTATATTTGGAGTCATTAAAGTTAAATAGTTTTGTCCTTTTCCATTTTGCTACTCATCTAAAATTATGTTTTCCATGTGTTTAATAACTCCGTTAATTAATTAAAGATTAGACAATTATTAGTAGAACTGTAGAAGTACTTAACATACCCTATAATCTTAGATAATTAAACTATTAAATGGTTGATTATTTTATGTAGAAGTCAAGGAGTCATGAATCATTATTCAAGACCCTTCTTCATCTTTAGCCTTGAAATTTTGGCATTAAAGATTTGTTAATAAGCCTGAAGTACTAGTTATTTAACTTTTGAGCAAAATAACTTGTTTATTGAAAGTTATAATCGGTAATAAAATCACTTACTCATTACAAATTATTAAATTGTTTAAATTTCAGGCTATTTTTCTAACTTTCAAATAGAACTCTTATCAATTGACTCTTATATCTCTATTTCGTGCGAGAACTCGAGGCAAATACCATTTAGGATGATGAGTTTTAAGAGGACATTTGTAACACCTTAGACAAAGTGTAAATTGGTAAGATATTAGGTTGATAAGGAGTGCTTGACCTCAAATACCATTAACGTGTTTTTGAGCGCTTTGGTTTTAAAAGAGATAAGAACTCCATAAGTATATGTGATTGAATGAAAAATGTTCATTAAAGAATACCTCTTAACACGTGTAACTAAAAACTATATCGAAAAGCTTCTAATATACAAAACTAACAATATTAATCGGTATAAAGAGTCGGGTATTACACAACTAAACTAAACATTTTATTATATATATCATATAAACTAAATAAATAAAAGTTTTACATTATAATAAAATTGGTTAGTTTTTACAAAATCAAGATATGGGTAAAGGAGCATATCAAAATCCAACACAAAATCCACATTCAAAAGCATTTCTGATAATGGGCCCCTCACTGGTCCTCTTCACTTTCATGGAAGACCTCATATGACCAACAACACCCCTCTATGAAAAAAAAAGTTAAAATAATTGCATGGGAGAAGCATATATTTTTATTGAGATTATGACATAATAATAAGACCACACAAACATAGAGAGCTCTCTGTTCCCCAAATCTGCCCATATAAAACACCTTGAAAGCTAAAAGCTTATGCTCCAAGCACATTTATTTATTTATCTTTTTTATGCAATCTTAAAGATGGTATATTAATATACACTTTTTAAATTTAAATTTATATAAATACAAAAAATTATCTGAACCAAAGAAGCAAAGCAAAGCATCTCTTGTTCCTCCACATCTTCTTCTTGCTTTCTCTTGTAAGTATCTCTCATCTTACCTTTGCTTGCAGTTAACAACTTGACATCTTTCCATCTCTTTCAACTGTTTTCTTATTATTATATCTAATCCAAATCTTTTAATTAAAATTCACCTTCAAAGTTTAGAATCTTGTGTTAATATTATGCCTCATTTCAGCCATTAATGATGCTGAATATATCACATGATCATCATCATCATGATCATCATTCCATAAACTTATTCACTTGATCAAATTTGATTGCTTTGATAACCAAAATGGATTTCTTTACAGGAGGGTCAAAGAACACGTGGCAGCCTGTGATGGGGGCTGATACAACCACCTCAAGTTACTGGTTAAACTGGAGAGTGTTGTTATGTTGTGTATGGATCTTGACAGCAATGGGTTTGGCTTCATATCTCATTACAAAATATGAAAGACCCTTAAATGGTAAATCAAGAAACACAAGTGGTTATAATGCTGATGGTAATATTGATGATGATGATGATGATGATTATGGTGGGGTGGTGTATGATGATGAAGTTTGGAAACCATGTTTGAAAGGAATACATCCAGCTTGGTTGATGACTTACAGAATATTTGCTTTTGTTGTGCTCTTGATTTTAATTACACTTAATGCTGTTGTTGATGGAGGCAGCATATTTTACTACTACACACAGTAAGTAATTTCCTTGTCTAGTTCCATGCATTCAATTTTTATTTTATTTTATTTTATAAAAAGAATGCGATTAGAAGCTTTCGTTCCACAATAAAAAGACAAATTTACAATAGGATTAGTCAAGGACGAAGAATTTTGAGGGACAAGGGTGGCCCTGGCCCCCTGTTTTTGGCGCAGTAGTTAAATTTTCGATTTTTGTAGGTAAATTGTGTCCGAGCTAAGTCCAGCCTCCGCCGATAGAAAAAAATTGAGTCCGGCCCTCATTGATTGGTGAACCAAGCTTTGCCCCTGATAACAGTCAAAAAGCAATACATTTCATTCAATATTCATCATTAGATTAATCTTGATATTCCTCAGGATTTTCAAGAATCTTTGGTGGGAATTAGATTCTTCATACATTCAAGAAAGCTGCATGTTCCCTCAATTTACCAATTTACCCTTGTCATTAATACAAAATTACTAAATAGTTTTAACTGATTTTGATAACTTTTCAAAAGTTAAACATACAAAATTACTGAATAGTTTTAAGTTTTAACTAACTTTGATAACTTTTAAAAAGTTAAATATCAAGAAAGCTGCAAGGTCCTCAATTTACCATTCATCCATGTCATCAATACAAAATTACTCAATAGTTTTAACTAACTTTGATAACTTTTCAAAAGTTAAATATCATAGTGACTTTATTCTGATTCTTCAATTTCATAATTATTATTTTTTTCAAATTTATGTTTTCTTTTAAATCATGATTCTGAAATTTACTTTGTGTTCTTTTGGGTGGTTGTTACAGATGGACTTTTACATTGATTACCATATATTTTGGGGTATGTTTGTTTCTCTTTATCTTTCTTTATTAAAGCTGTTATTTTTATTTATTTTTATTTTAAGTTTCTTGATTTTTTTTTTTTGTACAGATTGGATCATTGTTGTCAATCTATGGATGCTGCCAGCATCACAACAAAGTTGGTGGAGACAGAAGTGAAGAACAAGATGAAGAACAACAGGCTGCAGGAGCTGAAATTACTAATATGCCCAATGCTGCTAAATATGTGGGCCCTAAACATAGTGTACATCCTAGACAAGTTGCTGGCTTTTGGGGCTATGTTTTTCAGATTATGTTTCAGGTAAAAATCCCATAAACATTAACAAAATGTTAAAAAAAGGAAATTTTAATTTTTTTTTATAACAAATAAATGTCTTTTCATTAAATAAAAAACATTACAAATTACATCAAGATAGCGGGAAGGTGGACAACAAGTTGCGCCGCCACCTATTTCTGAATGGCAAAGCCTAACCGACTAAAAACGTAACCTTTCCCACCCAGAGCCGAGACACTGCTATGAATAAATATTAATTAAAATGTTTTGTTATTTTAGATGCAAGCAGGTGCTGTTGTGCTTACAGATTTAGTTTTCTGGTTTATCATAGTACCATTTCTTGCCATTAAAGATTACAATATGAACTTTGTAAGTGTCCAATCCTTTTGTTCAATCAGTTGAAATCCTTTTTTTTTTTTTTTGAGTTTTTTATTTTGTTTTCGGGTATTTTGCGCAGTTTATCATTAATATGCACTCCATCAATGCTGTGTTTTTGCTTGGTGACACTGCTTTAAACAGCTTGGTAAGTTCATCATCAACTGTTTTCGGGTTAGGTATCACACATTTATATTTCCACTTATGATTCTTAATAAAATTTGTTAATTTCAGCGATTTCCATGGTTTCGAATAGCATACTTTGTTCTTTGGACATGCGTTTTTGTTGTCTTCCAGTGGATCGTTCACGCGTGCATAGCACTTTGGTAAAGCATCATTCTTTCTGTTCCTTTGGCAAAACGGGTGGGTCGGGTCTGGTAGGGTGACGGGTTAGTGTCAGCACAAGTTCGGGTCAGAACGGGATGATAAAAAAAATGTTCAAATTGATTCGGGTCAGAAGGGGCGATTAAAAAAGTTAAAATTGGTTTGGGTCAAAACGGGTCAATTTAGAAAAAAAAAAAAAATACTTATATCAAATGACCCATATTGTAGAAAGTTGTTATAAAATCCATCCAACTTCTAAAAATTACTATAAAAATCACTCAACACTGAGTATTCCTCTACATTTGGCAACAGTCAGGGGCGGACCTAGCTTGAAGCTAGGTTCCGCGTCCGTTGCTACTCAACTTCGCGCGTGTAGTGGAAAAATTGTTTTTTTTTTACGATATTTAGAAAACGTTACTACTAAAATGAAAAACGTTACTACTTAACTTAATTTCTAGATCTGCCACTAGCAAGTAGCAACAGTTCGCATATAACAACACATAGTGAACATTTTATGTGTGTTTTCATCACTAATCATGTGAAGATAATGATCTTTAACAGGTGGCCTTATCCGTTTCTTGATCTTGCATCATCATTCTCTCCATTATGGTATGTTTAATTGAAGGTGTTGTGTTTGTTTCCATAAAAAAAACTTGCTATCTAAAATCTTTAATGTATACATATGCAGGTACTTATCAGTGGCATTATTGCACGTACCATGTTACGGAATTTTTGTTCTAGTAATAAAAATGAAGCATCTTCTCTTGTTGAAATGGTTTCCTGATTCGACCCGATACGTTTTATGATCCATCCGAGTCTTAAAATGGGTCCACAAGGGCCGAGACGATGGCTAGAGATTGACTGCACACCGCGATTTTCGTGTGAAACTCATAAAATTGTTAGAATGTTAATAGCATTTCTAGAATGTTTGGAATATATAAAAAAAATTGTTTGCTGTAACTGTAACGAACTTAGAGCGTTATAAAAGGCGTTCTTGTTAGTTTTTGTTTCTATGCCGATTAGTAATTTATGCTTTATAAATTATAATATGCACGATCCGAATTGGCCACTTTACACTTTTCTGACCCATATGTTTTTGAGCCAAGAACACATTCAATTCCAACCATTTAAGAGCTTTTTGTCATATAATTGAATTTACATCATATTTGTTTCATAAGTTGAGTGTCTAAACCGTTGCTGCGGATGGTCCAGAGTCGAAAATGGCTAACATATGGCAAGGGTCCTGATGAGCAAGTATAAATAGAAGCGGTTCCTCTCACTGCCCCCGTATAGGGTTCTGTGCCTTGTATTTCAAAGAACAATGGCAGGAGACCACATACCTGTTGGAAGTTAATCCTAAAACGAAGTTGAAAGAAAATTGAAGGGTCAAAGTGAAAGTTTATATATTTAATTAGTTTTATTAACTAGTTGAATTGTCTAGTAAGGTCATGTTTTTAATTATCTATTAGGTTAATTGTTTTGCAAGTATGTTTAATTTCCAAGAAAGCACGTTTTAGAGTTCTAGTATGTTTAGGTTTGGTTTAGTATAAATAGCATGGTAGGTTTATTTATTTATTTATTTTTTGTATGTAACTTCACAGTTATTGAAAACTTTGTTTGAAGTTCATCTTGTTTTAATATTCGGGTTTGATCTTTCGGGTTGGGGCCAACAATACCAAAAAAGAAAAAGTTAGGGATGAGCTACTTACTAGCTTAGGCCTTTGCGTTTCAATATCAACGATTGGAAGAGGTACGAAGTGAATCACATTCCATCTATCTAATTATGCTCATTCAAAGGTTTATGGCACAGATTATGTCAACTAAATTGGAAACAAATTACATAAAAATTTTCAATGATAAGAGTGTGTAGGAACAAATACATACATTACTTTATGTGAAAAACCATAAGAACCAAAATATTAATAACAAATAACTCGGTTCTATTATAAATTATAATAGTAGCATAAAATAGCAATGAGTTATTTTGTTAGAGAGTTATTTATAAATAGCACATTGGTTCTCACAGTTTTTACATAAAACGTGGTTTGTACCGAAACCACCCCAATGGTAATGTCCTAGTTAAAATGATAATAAATCCTATGATAGAGACCGGGTTATGCCAAAAATAATAGGGGAAGATAAATGATAAAATCTTTTTTTTTTTGAAGGGAGACTTTCATTAAAAACACACGCCAACTATCTCCAAGACGGAGAAAGCAAGCGGAAAACCAAAACAATGATACATATTACATCAAATCGAAAAATTGATCCACCTATTCCAATCGTCTATCCCTTCTTTAAACCGATGTTTGTACCAAAGAAAGCTCACATTCTTTATATCCGAAAGTAACTTCACCACGTTCGTATCTACCTTGGAAAACACTTTCTCGTTTCTCGCTTTCCAAAGCATCCAACAAGCAATGATGATAACACCTTTGAGGATATCCTTCTTTGTAGCCGAAAACCCATTAACCTCATGAGCCGTCATTAAGTCTTGAACATGAAACGCATAAATGTTTGGAATACTACACCATCTCGAGACACCATGCCAAACACCATTCGCTACACCACACCCCGTAAACAAATGCTCCGCCGATTCTTCTTCCATCTCGCACCATTCACACAACGGGTTGCTCACTATAAATGATAAAATCTGTAGTGACGGTGACTCGGTAACATTGGAAACGCCCCACTCTCCCACCATCGAATCGCATGATATAAGCATGACATATTGCATAAATGAAAATATGAGTGATGGCTATAAGTTTAGTTGATAAGTGTGTATATAATCTATATATATATATAAAAGAAAGCGTATATGCTGACGTGGCGTGTAATGGAGGCTTCAACCTTCCATTGAGAGTGCTACGTGGCATCATAATTGAAAGATTTTAGTGTTTTTGAACTATTTCCTTTTTTAATTAAAAAAAAAAGATAAACATAAAACCCTAAATTAAATTGAGTAATTTTAGGAAAAAAAGAATTTAAAAATAAATTTAAAATTTTCTCTCTCATGTTTCCTCCCATAATTTTTAAACGTTTATATCTTTTATATACGGGATTTTTTAAAGAAAAAAATTACACCAAATTAACGAACGTTTTATTATCTTTCCAACGAGTACCATAGTCCTATATAAAAAACGGAGAAAAATCGACTATTTTTTGTGGGGTTTCGTTCATACAGGAAAAAAACATACAAAGTGTTCATGTTATTCATTAATCATGTTTTTTCTTTTAAACCAGGTTCTTATCTACGATGTTGAAAATCAACCCAATCGCCATGTTATCATTGGAATTTTACTAGGTATACTTCATCAAAAGAAGTTAGGAGAAAGAATCGCGCAACACTGCAACACATGGTGTCACCTTATAGCAAGGTTATTTTTTTATTTATTTAATTACAAGAGTAATAATTATTACTATCAGTATTAGTATTATTAGAATGGTTATATTTTTCAACCCCCGGGACGCTCCCGGAAAGAATTGATAGTTGCTGATGTGGCGTTCAATGGTGGCCTCAACCATCTCTTGATTATGCCACGTGGCATAATGAGATGCAATGATTACAACTTCCAAATTAAGTGTTTGTTTAGTTGATTAGGTTAGGAATTATAAGAGCCATTAGAATGTGAGAAATTAAAGAGATGTGATGAGTTTTTTAATAGTTACAGCTTACATAAGTGATTCTTTAGATGATTACTGATTAAGTTTTAGATTAGGGAATATGAGTTATTACTGAATAGAATACTATGAACATGCAATGATTGAAAGATTTTGTGGTTAGTTTACTTGAGCCATTTGCAATAGGTTATCACGTAAAATTAGATTTTTCAACCCCGGGACCCTCCCGGGGTAATCAGCTAGTTAGAAATATAGGTTAGTGGAGGAATGTTTATATGATTAGAACTGATGTGGAGAGGAGATGGTTGTGAAATGGATGAAGAATAAAATATTTATAGCAGAGTTGTCTAAAACTAGATGTTATATCTCGTTTACTCGTTAGATTATTTTGTTGAGTCTAATACCTAGTCCAATTAAGTCACACGTTATAGTCTGAGTCGGATGGCTGGTCTTATAAAGTTAGATTTTTTTTTTTTTGGAAGGCAAATTTCATAGTCAAACTACAACAAATTAATTTCGGTATAATTGACATGGTTCTCATTTTTTTTTGGGGGGGTGGGGGTGGGGGGATAAGTTATAAACCATTTGTGGTGTGCCAGTGACCTTCAACCCAGCTGGGGAGAGGTGGGAGGGTTTACCTCTTCGGAGGGTTCCTGCCCGGGCTTGGTCTTGAGTTCGAATCCTGCACACCACGAAAAAAATTCCCTGTAACGGTTTGAGATAACTTCAAAGTGGACACCGGTGCGTGGGTAGTGATTCGAACTCGGGTCAAGGGGTTGTCTATCGATTGGTTTCACCGCTGAAGCAAACCTTCCAAAAAAAAAAACCATTTGTGGTGTGATATGATTTCGTAACAAGGTAGTGACTATAAATAAAGTGATAGAAAATTGATAAGTAATTTTTGTTTTTTCTTGTAATCGCATTGAAGACTTGGACCATCCACATCCCAAGGGACTGAAGGGAGATTCGGATGGCAAGTTCACCCCTCTTAATTTTTACCTTGCGTAAAATGAATTAAAAGTACTTCGGTTCGACGTGTTTTTAGCACCAAGTATCCAATAGTGGTCCTCCACTACAACCGCATGTGAACCAACGTACGTTGATGTCTCTATTGTTTGGACCGCTAGATTTGCACTATCCCAAATTGTTGTCCTCGAATGTAGTGTGTGCACGTATCATTTTCAACAAGTTAATTGATTACACATACTACTCAACTCTAGTTCAAGTTCATGTTCGAGGATAAACCTGTTAAGTGTGTAAATTAATATGATTATAAAATTTTCAAGTATAATTTATATGCTAGTTTTTTTTAAGTCAAATTTCTTAACTGAACTACACCATATATGCATGCCTAAGATCGAACATATTACATATGACTATTTACCTAAGAGACATTGTGTCTCTACTATTGAATTTGTATGTTACTTAACTCGTGAATTGTTAAAGTACAATAGATACAACAAAAAATCAAGCATAATTTGAAATATTTTACGGTATAACTAACTTGACTGAAATGTAGAAGTACTTTTTTTAAAAACGGGGTGCATACCATGGCATTATACAATCTAAGCAGAAGCGTTTTGTATTTGATTAAGCTTTGTCTAGCCCTGTTGCAGCCGAGGGCTGCTCGGTTTCTAGTCACCGACTCTCAAAACGGCTAGGTGGTTTTTGGTACAAGAAGTGTAGAGATAGAATATGGAAGATGCATATATTTCTTATGAATGTTTGGTACAATTCAAAGAGAAAAGAACCTCCTATATAAATACATAAAGAAAATGTAAAATCAGGAAGGGACTAACCTTTGGGCACAAGACAAGGAGAGCTAATCATAGGGCCAGGGCCGGCCCTGAGCATGGGCCGGGTGGTCACCGGCTCAGGGCCCGACCCACAAATGAGCCCGAACTTTTTATAAAAATATACATATATATTAAATTCTATATTTAGAATATATATTTGTGCTTTAAACATAAAAGTCTTGTTAGTGGAGTTGGAAAAACCATGCAAATTTAGAGGGTGTTTGGGATTGCGTTTTAAATCTGATTTTTAGATTATTGCGTCTTGAAAACGCAGATAATCAGTTTTTAGTGTTTGGGATTGCGTTTTGAAAACGCAGATAATTATTTTTTAGGCCACCAAAACGCAATAATCTATAAGCAGCTCCACCCCTGCTTTTCCAAAACGCATAATCTGTTTTGAATAATCAATCCCAAACACCCCCTTAATGTTGAGGTCTCAAGTTCAAGCCTTGGCTCTAGTATCATATTTAGTTGTTTTTTAAATTCATTCATCTTTATAAAATTTTGGGCCCAAATAATCTTTTGCCCGAGACCCAAATTTTTTTTAGCGTTTTCGGAGACGGCCCTGCATAGGGCATAATGCAAGGAGCTAGACTTGAGCATAATGTAAGGAGGAAAATCATGGTCAAAGATGTGAGGATATTATGGGATTATGAATGGTTTCCATTACATTCACGTAGTGATACGCACAACTAATTAGTTGGATTAACATCGATACAATTGACGCTATAATTTAAAACATTCAAATCAGTGGTATGATGCTTATCTTTCACAAAAGCTGTGTGGGTTCAAATTTTTGCAAGTTGATTGTAACATGCTTTCTAAACAAAAATAACATATTGCTTGGTTTGTGTTTGAATGTGTTCAAAATTTGTAAACTTGTATAATTAACTGTATAAAAATTTTAACAGCACGTATTTATAAATGTAAAAAACTTTACTATCACCATTTCTGACGAACGGAATCTCTGAAAAGATGCAAAGAAGACAAACATTAAATAACATCACAATGGTGTAATGTAATGACACGTATTCAATCTTGAAAAGGAAACAAGTATCATGAATTTTCACTAACTTGGTCTTGAATAAAGAGATAAGGTTGTGGTAGAGTTAAATTTAGAGGTGTACAAAACCCAATTTGGGCCCAAACCTGTTCATTTTATAAACTGGTCCGATTTTTTAGTTTGGCCTAAACCGGTTTGGGTTAAGAACTAGTTTTAGGGCTGAAAACCCAACCCACGCAAACCAATTTGGATCGGGTTTAAAAGTGGTTTTAGCGTTTAAATCGGTTTTCTAGACGGGCGCAAACCGGGATTGGAACCGGTTCTCAACACAAAAATCCAAACATGTACCAAGCCGCTAGGTCGGGTTGGAGCCAAACCAGGTTTTTTTGTACGCTTCTGGTTAAATGTGTTCTCATTTTTGGGCCGGTCCAACGGCCTTATGTTCACTTCGGTCAAACCAATAATTTTTTGGTCAAATTCTATCCATACTCTACTTAAGGATGTCATATAACCATCTAAGTGGAAGACCTTCTATTCTACCTCTTAAGTCTCCACACCACATGTTAATAAGTATCAGTGACGGATTTAGGATCTAGGATTTCTTTTCTTATGGTGTCATTTGTGTTCGATACTCGGGTTTATAATAACTCAGAGTTAAGCACATCACATAAGCCTCTTTTTGGCGGGGATTTTCGTCCGCTTAAACACATCACATAAGACATTCCTGATTAAGTAAAGCGGGAAATTCTCAAAAGAAATTTTTAGAGTCTATAATGACTTCAAGTATGTTTTGAATAACATATTGAATTCTAAAGAATTCAATGTACATATGATGCTTTATGTTTTGGATTAATGTTTTTGCATGCAAAGTTTGTTCTCAACAAATAAATTATTGTATGTTTTTTAAAAACAACGTTTTCCTTTAACCTGGTATCATATTATGTGACTCAACCTTAACCAAAACGACCCAAACATTTTGAGGTATGCTTGTTAGAAATTCGACCAGTGAAAAATATTAATCCCATACAAAAGTATTATGGCCCCACCATTGTAGCTTACTAAACACAAGATTCAAAAACTCTATTTTTTAAAAGGATAAGCATAGCTACTAAGCTGTAATATCAAATTCGCGAATTTGTAAGCAATATAGTGAATAGAGAATCATCAATGTACATATGTGGGTTGTCCAAATCTACTCATCAAAATTCCGGACGAGATGTGGAAACTTCAACTGAAGAAACAATGGGTATCACGGAGATTACGAGTAATCTACGTGGGGTTAATACCCAAGGTCGTCAGGGTTAATCCTTTACCCAAACCACAAGGTCAAACCCGTTTGATAATGATGTATGTATGTGTGTGGTGAAAGTAAGTGAGAACACGAGATGTAAGTGGTTCGGTCAAGTGTTGACCTACGTCCACTGGGAACAGCCGATAGTATTATTAATGATCGAATACAAAGAGTACAAGTAAGTAATACTAGGCTAGTAATAACTATTTTCGGATGCTTAGCAAGGAGAGGTATCCTTGTATTTATAGGAGAACTCGTGGGCTTGATCGAAAGGCCCACGAGTAACCATTCCTTATTGGGCTTGGTCTGGGCCCAAGTCCAATGTTTCTCCTGGAATTGGCGGGAGAACAGGTGTACTGTTCATGACGTCACTGGGGCAGCATGGTTGTTGCTCGAGGCAGACACGTGGCGATCTGTGGTTGGCAGATGGCGCCTCTTGTCAGTCGTTGACCATGCTCCTGACAGCAGCGAGGTATGTCTGCTGTTTACTGTAGACGCTGGTATGGTGGAAGCATGGCTGCAGCCATGCTGCTGTCCTTGTCTTGTAGTTGTTGGACCACTTTGCCACCTGTAGCTTTCCTATTGGCGCGTACCCTGTCAGTAATCTTTGTGAATCTTCCTTTTGTTGTCTTGTGTACTCTGTACGATGATTGTCAAGGGAAGATTCCGCGTGTGATGGTACGCGCTTATCAGGTGATGTTATTGCTTATCAGTTGTTGTTCTTGCGCGCCTCCTTGCATGTATTGCTGGTTGCGCTTTGTTGGTTCCTCGCGCCGCTGATTGGCGCGCGGAAGCTGAGTTATGGGGATAGGGATGCCTCTTCCGCCTGGATTAGGCTCCCTATCCCTTCAAGTCCCCCTAGTCTAGGGCTTCTTCTATTCTTTGTGAAGAGTAGGTGGAGCGCTAGACTCAAAGTATGAGGTCGCGGATGAAAGCTCATCTGCTGGTGTGTCTTGAAATTCGTTCCTCTGCAAATTTTGGCGGGGAACGTCTTTTCTGGTTTTACGTCAAATTTGCGCCGGGAAAGAAGTTTGCCGCCAAGACCTGTTAAGGCGCTGGGCGGAGAACGTCTTTTCTGGTTTTACGTCAAATTTGCGCCGGGAAAGAAGTTTGCCGCCAAGACCTGTTAAGGCGCTGGGCGGAGAACGTCTTTTCTGGTTTTACGTCAAATTTGCGCCGGGAAAGAAGTTTGCCGCCAAGACCTGTTAAGGCGCTGGGCGGAGAACGTCTTTTCTGGTTTTACGTCAAATTTGCGCCTGGAAGGACGTTTGCCGCCATGACCTGTTAAGGCGCTGGGCGGAGAACGTCTTTTTTGGTTTTACGTCAAATTTGCGCCTGGAAGGACGTTTGCCGCCATGACCTGTTAAGGCGCTGGGCGGAGAACGTCTTTTTTGGTTTTACGTCAAATTTGCGCCATGTTGTAGTTCTTCCGCAGTTGTAATAAATCTTGAATCATTGGCATTTAATTTGTCTCTCATAAATAGGAGTTAAGGCGCCTGGAATTCGAATGATCAGTTACTTGTGATGGAAGCTTGAGGGTTGCTGACGAGTCAGCCTCGTCTGCTGTGCTGACTGTTGGCTGTCCCCTCATTATGGTGCAGTTACCAACATTTCGTCTGTGTCAGGCGCGTGTGTTGTCACGCGCCCCACTTGTTATTTCTGTGGTTGTGCTTGTGCCACGTGTCGAGTGGCACGTGAAGTTCGTCAGACGCGTGATACTTCACGCGCCTGGTCAGTTTACATTGGTGGGATCTAGTGACACGTGTCAGCCATCCGTCGCGTGACGGTTGAATTGTTTATCCTTGTTTGATCGTAGCCGTTCACTCGCGCATGAGGACACGTGTCGTCATCTGCTTCTCCAAATTTTGAAAAAGTGTGACGACGTTTGTTTCTCCTTGGGCCCCACCGTCATTAATGCAGTGGGTATATATAGGAGTTGGGATGCATGGTAGACGGTTACTTGTTCATTTGTTCATCCCTTCTTCTTACTTGCATTCTCTCAATTTTCAAAACACTTCCGATCATTTGAAGTTTTCTTTGAATCTTCAAAGATTGTTTCATCAATCTTCAAAGATTTATTGTGAAACTTCTTGTTGATCTTCTTCGTTTTCTTTGATTTTCTTTGAAGATTCCGACTGATCTTCAAAGTATTCGTTGAATCTGTTGAGTTTTCCGGTGAACTTCTTGAGTTTTCCGGCGAGTCTTCAACCATTTCCAGTTAGTTACCCAGAGTTCTTTTCTTTTCTCTTATTCCTTTGTGAAAATGTCAGAAGCTTCTAACATTGGGTCTCCTTCCGGCGATGTTACCGGCAAGGAGCCAGTGGTTGAAGAGGTGGAGGAGGAGGTGCAGGTGGAGCACGGAAAAATCAAGGAGCGAAAGCTCATGACAAACACTTTCTGTGTTTGGTCTGAAGAGGCCTTTGATAACTTTTGCAGGGGCTATGGCATATTGCCAGAGTGGGAGCCAACTCTGCCATCTCCGACGGAGAATGTGCTCTCTGCTGGACCTGGGCAACTTGCCCTTTATGAGGCCCACTTCACCAAGTGTGGCTTCCGGCTACCCTGCACCCGCTTCCAGATTGATACTCTGGTTGCTTATGGTGTTGGGCCAACCCAGCTTACCGCCTTTGGGATGCTGAGGTTGGTACATTTTGAGGCGTCCTGCCGCGCCTTAGACATTGAGCCCACTGTGGAGATGCTCAATGTCTTTTACTTTCTTGCGCGTGACGAGATGTGGTTCTCGTTCAAGCCGCGCCCAAAGGTGCCTCCAATGGCCACCCATACCCCCAAGTCCCTTCATTGGGCTAAGGAAAAATTCTTCTTTGTGAAGAGGGGGGTCATCCCCATCAGTCTGCCTTGGAAAGTTATTGCAGACGGTCAGCGGGTGGCTGACGTACCAGTGATGAAGGATTTCAAGAAACAGGCCTGGTTCACCACCCTCACCGCCAACGCCACCAAGCTTGAGTTCAAAAATCTCACAGATGGCATCTTTTGCCTTCTGGGGATGAGCTGTCTGACTCAGGGTCCAGGAAAGGAACCCTACATTGCTGCGGAGGGTAAGCACAGTTTTTCATTTAATTGTTCTTGAATTTTATGTCATATTGTGCTAACTGTTTCTTGCGCAGGTGTGAGCAAGTTTCAATTTTATGCCGCTCGTCAAGAGAAGGGCATAAAGTGGAGGCGCTTGGCGGAGGGAGAGGCGTCTTGCCTTGAGGCGTTTGTGGACAGGTTTTATTATCCTGACCTGACCATTGCGCCCAAGCCCTATTACACCACAGGTGAGTCACACCAACTTTTGTTTTCTAGCCTGTTTGGCGATGATGCCTCTGACTCCTCAGTGGAGATTGTGGAGGTTCAAAAGGCGCCCGCGGGGCG
Source organism: Ambrosia artemisiifolia (assembly GCA_032199755.1). Classification (NCBI taxonomy): domain Eukaryota; kingdom Viridiplantae; phylum Streptophyta; class Magnoliopsida; order Asterales; family Asteraceae; genus Ambrosia; species Ambrosia artemisiifolia. The sequence continues at coordinate 45,483,496 of CM063526.1, forward strand.
TGGCCGTTGGAAACACGCTCCGCGGAGACGTAAACGTCGCCAACGCCCTTTGACAAGTTCTGATTCGGGCTCTTCCGTTTCAGTAGGTGAAGTGGTGAAGGGGCGGCGCCGAAGGAAGGACGGGCCCGCGTCAGAGGATGAGGAGGAGGAAGAGCCCTCCAAGTTGGAGAAAAGGAAGAAGAGGCGCACCACCGGCGCCACTTCTAGCAGCGCGGCTGCCAACTTGGAGAAAGCTGCTGCTGCCACCGGCGGGGAGGTTGGTGGGGTTGAAACCCCTGTTGCAGAGACCACTGCTTCCCCCTTGTCGCCGGCGCAAGGGGTGGTGCTAGAGAAGAGCTCCAGCGCTGGAGGGGTGACTGCCCCCACCTTTAGTGTGGGTATAGGTGCGGCGCCTACACGTCAGCCTCTGTTCCAGAAGCTGTTGAAGAAGAAAGCCCCTGGTAAGTTAATTTCTTTTTGCTTTTTCTGATGTCTTTTTCTTTAGTTGCTCTTAACACTTTGTTGCTTCTGCAGTTGCGCCGAAAATTGTGCCAACTCCTCCTCCCACATCTCCATCTGCGGAGGCGGGTAGGACAGAGGTGGATATGCTCTTTCAAGAGCAAGAGGCAGCGCAGCGGGAGGAAGCCCGCTTGAAGGCTGAGGCCGATGAAGCCCTTCGTAGGGCGGAGGCCAAAAAGAAAGCGGCGGCCGATGAAGCGTTGCGCAGAGCTGAGGCTGAGAAGAAGGCTGCCGCCGATGAAGCCAGGCGAAAGGCTGAGGCGGCTAAGAAAGCTGAGGCGGACCGTCTTCGTCTCCAAGAGCAACAGTTCTTGGAGGAGAAGGCTCGCCAGTTGAGGGAACAGGCGGAGCAGGATGCTCGTACCAGCGCCGAGGGCTCTCATGAAATGGATGGGTTTGAGAGGGCCCTTTTGGCGTCAGGCGCTGGTGGCAGTGCGGAGGGCTCGCGTCAAGCTCGGCGCGAGTTCTCCAGGGTTGATGATAGGGAGCCATCAGGCGGGTATGATGGCTCCAGGTGGTCCGGGGGCGATGCAATTTGGCGCCCTCGGTGGGCGGTCAGGGAGAATACTTTATTCTCCAACTCCTTGGCCGCCGAGGAGTTTGTGAGGGAGGTAGTGCCTCCCTACGAGCGCGCGCATCAAGATATGCTGAGTCGCGCAGACCTTATGGCTGCTTTGTGCGTTAATCAGGCGACTCAGCTATCTATGGTTGACTCGCTGCGCCGCCGAGATGCGGCGGTGTGGCGAGATATCCAGCGCTTGGAGGCGGAGAAGGCAGACCTCGCTGAGAAAGAGGCTGTCTTCAAGGCCGAAATTTCTAAGTACCGTCGCCGCGCCCATGATGCAGAGGCTAAGGTCACCAAGTTGGAAGGGGACGCGGCGGCGGATAAGCGCCGATGGACAGAGTCTTGCAAAAAGACAAATGCTGAAACCATGAAGTTAAGGCAGGCTCTGTCCGAGGCGCAAGAGGAAAGCAGGGTGCTGACTCGGCAAGTGGAGGAGAAGAGCAAGGCCCTCTCTGAACGGACTGCGCAAGTCGTAGAGAAGCGCTTGGAGCTTGAGTCCAAGGATGCAGATCTCATTAAAGCTACTGAGCGCGTCTCCTTCTTGGAGCAGGAGAGGGTCCAGATCCTTCATGCAAAGGAGGATTTGGAGCAAGACCTTGGCTCCGCCGAGGAAGCCCGCGCTGCGGCTGTCAAGGAGTGTGAGACAGCCCAGCGTCTTTTGGAAGAGGCGATGGGCGCCCAGACGCAGACGCAGGATGCCATCAAGTGGATGATGACTGATGGGATCACTGGGGTAAGTGTATCTCTTTTAGCGCCTTTTGTACTACCTTTTGAAGTTTTTATGCTAACTTAACTCCTTTTGCAGGTCTTCAAGAGGTTTTGGCAAGAGCCTAATCTGGGCGACCAAGTCGCTGCCATAGCCGCCACCGCCCATGCTTATGGGTATGGTGAAGGCTATGAAGATGGTTTCTTGGCGGCTCAAAATGGTGGGCGGATCGAGGATGCGGAGCACTATGGGAAGCCACTGAAGGATGATTATGAAGCGGAGCTCCTCAAATTTGAGAAGGTGGACTTCCCAATACTTCAAGTGGTTGCAGATTGCAACAAAAATGCTGATCCTTTGTCCGCCCTCAAGTACTACATTGACAAATCTGATGAGCTGACCAAGGAGGAGGAGCGCAAGCGCCTTGAAGAAGAGCGCCAACGAGCCAGTGGCGAAGGCACTTCGAATGTTTAGTTTAATAGGCGCTTGTCTTCTCTTTTCTTTTTGTGTTTGTAAATAACTTGTAATTACTAAGGGTTTTTAAGTCCCTCACGATGAATGAAAATTGTTGTTTTTCCTTATATCTTGTGTTTCTCGTCCTAACTTAACTTATCTAACCAAGTCGTCACCTGATTTAACAAGTTAAAATTAGGCGCGCGTCCTGCTAGATAGTCCGGCGTGTTAAATATTTGCCTTGAAGACTATAGCGGGGCGCGACTTGTGCCATAAGGTCCGAGTTAAGCGCGTGCGCGCCTTGCCTAGAAGACCCATGACTGCGCGCTGAACTAGTTTGCTCTTTGTCCAACTTGTTTTACAAGTTTAGAAGACAAGGCTTTAAGTTTGTTCTAGCGGCGCGCGTCTTTAAGTCCGGCAAGTAAACTTGTCTTGAAGACCATCTTACGTGGCGTTGGTGTATGATTTTATAAGTCCGACGTGCGCGAAGCATGTCTAGAAGACTTTATCATGTTAGCACCGCCTTGTTTGTGGTCCGACGATAGTTTTGCTTAAGTCTTGAAGACCTTGGCGCGGAAAAACAAGTAGAATGACAGATATAGGGAATAATTTTCATTGATAGACGCGGCATGTGTAGCCGTAATTACAAGTGTTTTACAAGTAGCAGCGGCGCAATTGTGTTGCATTCCAAGATCTGGGGATAGGTGTTCCATCAAGCCTTTCTAGCGCGTAAGCGCCTTTGCCGAGTACTTCTTGTATCTTGTATGGGCCTTCCCAGGTAGGGGCTAGTTTTCCGGGCTTTTCGGCGTTGGAAGCCTCGTTGTTTCGGAAAACGTAGTCGCCGATCTTGAATGTGCAGGCTTTGACGCGCTTGTTGTAATAGCGCTCTAGCTGCGTTTTGTACTTCGCCTCTTTGATTGCGGCGAGTTCACGTCGTTCATCTAGGAGATCAAGGTTTAGGCGGAGCTCTTTGTCGTTGTCTCTTTTGTTGGTCATGAGTACTCTTGCAGAGGGGCAGCCGATTTCGGCGGGTATGACCGCCTCCGTTCCGTATGTCAAGCTGAATGGCGTTTCGCCATTGCTTGTTTTGGTGAGGGTGCGGTATGCCCATAGGACATGGGGTATTTCGTCTACCCACCCTGTTCTCTTGGTACCCAGCCGTGCCTTGATACCTTCAACAATAGTACGATTGGCCCGTTCGACTTGACCGTTGCCTTGAGGGTGCGCGACAGATGTGAAGATTTGTTGGACACCCATTTGAGATAGCCATTCTTGTAAGGATTGGTCTTCAAATTGTGTGCCATTGTCGCTTACCAATTGCAGCGGTAGACCAAATCGGCAGATGATGAATTCCCAGATGAATTTTTTGACGTGTGCGCCGTCAATTTTTGCTAGCGGTTTCGCCTCGACCCACTTTGTGAAGTAGTCGATGGCGACGATTAGGTACTTTACATTTCCTGGAGCCGTTGGGAATGGGCCTACCAAATCAATAGCCCATTTTTGAAACGGCCAGGCCGCTGTGACTGGCACCAGGTTGTTTTTGGGCCGCAAGGTGTTCGGGGCGTGGCGCTGGCAACTGTCGCATTTGCGCAACTCGTTGACCGCGTCCACGTGCATCCCCGGCCAGTAGTACCCCGCGTTCATTAACTTCGCCACTACCATTCTTGGGCCCGCGTGTAGTCCGCATGTCCCTTCATGTATGTCTCGTAGAAGAAAGGAAGCATCTGCGGAGTCTACGCAGCGCAATAGCGGTCCCAGGTAAGAGCGGCGGTATAGGATACCGTCGATGAGTTGGTATTGTAGGGCCTTGTTCTTGACCTTCCGGGCCTCTGACTTTTCGTCAGGCAGGATGCCGGATGATAGGTAGGTCTTGATCGGAGCCATCCAGGATGCGCTTCCTGTTTGGATTACGTTGACTTGTCGCAGCGGAACAGATGGTTTGTCTAGGATCTCGACGCGGACTTCTTTGGCCATATGTTCAAAAACCGTTGATGCCATTTTACTTAGCGCATCGGCGGGTTTATTTTCGCTGCGCCGGATGTGTTCGACTTTGCAAGAGTCGAATCGGCGCATCAGCTGTTTGGCCTGTTCCAGGTATAACGCCATCGTCTCGTCCTTTGCGTCGTAAACCCCGTTGATCTGCCGCGCCACAAGTAGAGAGTCCACGTGTGCCTCCACGTGCCTGGCCCCCATTTTTTCCGCAATGCGGAGGCCTGCCAGCAGCGCTTCGTATTCCGCCTCGTTATTCGTGCTTTTGAAGTCGAGGCGGATGGCGTACGTGAACTCTTGCTTACCTGGGCTGATGAGGCGTAATCCCGCGCCAGCGCCATCCTCGTTTGAGGCCCCATCGGTAAATAAGGACCATTTTTGCGATGGGTCTTGCGCTAACGCGGGGGTTTCTTCCGCTTGACATTCGAGTACTTTATCTGCGGGAATTTCCGTGGCGAAGTCCGCAAGAACTTGGCCCTTGATGGCGGGGCGGGGCTTGTAGTGGATCGTGTGTTCCCCAAGTTCAATGGCCCATTTGGCCAGGCGCCCCGACAGCTCGGGCTTGGCGAGTATGTCGTTTATCCGGTAGTCCGTGAGGACATTTATCGGATGCCCCTGGAAGTATCTGCGGAGTCTTCGGGATGCGTGCACCAGAGCGAGAACCAGTTTTTCCATGATTGTGTACCTTGTTTCCGCGTCTAGAAGCGTGCGGCTGATATAGTATATCGGCGTTTGCACATTCTTGCGCTCCACCATGAGGACTGCTCCTATTGCGCGGTCCGTGACCGATAGGTACAGTGTCAGTGGCTCTTTGGGGAGGGGCGCTGTTAGCGTCGGAAGGTTCATTAAGCATTGTTTCATTTCTTTGAATGCCGATTCCGCCTCTGGTGTCCAACGGAAATTGCTTTTCTTTAAACAGTTCTTCAAAGTGTCCACAAACGGAAATGACTTTGAAGCGTAGTTGGATAGAAACCGGTTGAGGGCCACGAGGCGGCCCATGAGTGTTTGCACCTCCTTGATGGAAGCGGGTGAAGGCATTCTTTCTATGGCTTGTACTTTTTCTGGATTAGCGCGGAACCCATCGCGTGTTACGATGACCCCTAGAAATTTGCCTTCTTCCATCCCGAAGGAGCACTTGCTTGGGTTGAGCTTCATGCGCACTTTGCGCAATTGTGCGAACGTTTGCTGGATGTCTTTAAGCATGTCGCTTTCATCTTTACTCTTGATTACCAGATCGTCGACGTACACTTCAAGCCGTACGCCGATTTCATTGATGAAGGCGGTGTCCATGAGGCGCTGGTAAGTGGCTCCCGCGTTTTTCAGACCGAATGGCATTTTGGTGTAACAGAAAATGCCCGCGTCTGTGCGGAATGCCGTCTTGTCTTCATCTTCCTTTGCCATTTGGATTTGGTGATAGCCTTTATACGCATCTAAGAAGCACTTAAAGCGGTATGGGGCTAAAGAGTCCACCTTTAGGTCGATCTCTGGCAAAGGATAGCAATCCTTTGGACACGCTTTGTTGATATCTTTATAATCGACACACATGCGCCAGCCGCCGTTTGCCTTAGCTACCATGACTGGGTTAGCTACCCATGTCTGGTACCTGATTGGTCGAAGTATACCCGCGTTGAGCAGCTCGGTGACTTGTTCGTTCATGGCCTTTGTTTTCTCCGGGCCCATGCTGCGCTTCTTTTGCACTATTGGTTCCACTGAGCGGTAGACATTGAGTCTATGTTCCGCTATGTCACGCGGGACCCCAACCATGTCGGCTGGTTGCCACGCGAACACATCAATATTACTGATTAGAAGCTGTTTTAAGTGGTTTCGAATGGCCTCGGAGATTTCATGGCCGATGATCACCGTTTGCTCCGGAAATTTAGGGTTAAGAACCCATTTTTCCGGCTCGGCGCGGGTGTCTGTTTTTACCATTTTTGGCGGCTTGGCGGTTTCTGTGGTGTGGCAGTCTTTGTTGCCTCTGATGAAAGCGATGCCTGTTTTGGTTGGGAATCCCACCATCGCATGCGCCGTTGAAGCATTGGCGTTGAAGCGTGCGATGCCTTCCCGTCCAAGAAGAATGTCGTGATTGGAGTTGGCCGGTAGAACCATAAAGTCACATATCTCCGTGCGCTCGTGGGTGCCGTCCGACCATGTTACTGGCATGGACAGCATACCCCGCGGCATGATGGTTTCATGAATGAAACCGGAGATTGGTTCGTTGACTGGTACGAGCTTTGCTTTGTCTTCCGGGTCTAATTGTTGGAAGCATTGCTCGTACATGATATCAGTACTGCTGCCGCCATCTAGGAACATGTATCGCGTGCGATAGTGCCCAAAAATGGCGGTGATGACAAGAGGGGCTGTGCATGAGGCGCCGCCTCTAATCTTTGGCATGAGGACGTCAGCCTCTTTCCATGAATCGCTTGGAGGTGGCGCTCGGGCGCGCTTTCCTTGGTAGGCGCTTTTGCCCTTCTTTGTCATGTTGCAGTGGTGTCGAGGGATCAATGTAGCAGCATGAGTATTCAGGTCGCGGATCTTTTTTCGCGATCCTTCATCTTGATTCTCGTCACCTGTTTGATTCTTGCCCGTGCGGTGCACGTTCTTCACCAGATGGCCGAGTTGTCCTGACTTTAGCGCGGTTTCGATTTCCATCTTGAGGGTGTAGCAATTATCTGTGAGGTGACCGTAGTCGTTGTGATACTCACAGTATTTGCTACGGTCTACATTCTTGCGCTTGGCCAGGGGAGGGGCGGCCTTCAACGTGACCTGTTCGGTCTTTAAGACCTGAGATGGTGTCTTTGTCAGCGGGGTCCAGTCATAGTTTTTCTTTGAATGACCGCGCTGGTCCCGCGTTTGTTTGGGGCTGATCATCTGCCTGGCGTCCCCGGCTGGGGAATATTTTCCCTCATCCGCGGCGCCAGAGATGCGGCTCCAGACTGACTTGTTTTTGTTTTTGTTATTATTATGATGGTGTTGAAAATTGTGCGTCTGACTGAAGGACTTCTCAGACGAGGCATATATCTTGGCGGAGTGGATGAGTTCATCCCAGGACTCCGGTATGCCATCTTTACCTGTAAGGCATTTCATTAACTCTGGGCTGCGCACGTTATGCACGAACGCTGCCCTTGTGAGTTCTTCCCCGCACCCTATTAGCAAGGCCTCTTTGTTGAATCGGACAATAAAGTCTTCAATGGATTCATTGTCGTTTCGGCGGCACAACAGGATGTGCGCCTTGTCTTTCTTATGTTTGCGCAGATGCGAGAAATGGTTGTTGAATTTGTCGGTGAGGTCGTCAAAGTCTTTAACACTCCCCGCAGGAAGGTTATCGAACCAGACCCTAGCTGCGCCCGTCAGAGTTTGCGCGAATAAATGGCACCAAACCTGTACGGGCCAGTCAACCGACATTCCTGCGCACTCAAAGTCGTGCACATGGTCATCAGGGTCACGCAGGCCATCGTATCTGCCGATGCTGCTAGGAAGCTTTGCTTTTCTTGGTATTGTTGCTGTCGCTATACGAGCGACAAATTTTGACTTTTCGGCGAAAGCCTTTGGTCTGAATGGTTTGACCAAGTCATCATCCTCATTGTTGTTGCGCGAGCGATGATGACTCTTCTTTCCTTTGTAGCCTGAGTCGCTACTGGAGGATTCGTAGCCATCAGGCTCTGCTCGTTGCTTTGCGTAGCCCCGAACTCTGGCGTCTCCGCCGAGTTCCCCGCTACGACCAGCACCCGAGACAGCTGTGTCCTTCCCCTTTTTGGGTGGGATGTCATAGGTAAGGGCCTTGCCCTTTTTCTTTGCCTGTTGCAAGAGCTTACGCTGGTAAATTGCAGCGTTCTTTGTGTTCTGACGGAGGAGCCATTGGTCAAGGTCCTCCTCAGAGCTGGCACTGCTGTCGTCGTCGGAGTTAGCGTCCCGAACCTCAACTTCTTGGCTTTGAAGCCTGGAAGTAGGTTTCTTGACGACTGTGGGTGGTGTTATTTGGTCTTCCGGGAGCTGGGTGTTTCCTTCCCCGGAACGATTTATGGCAGCAGTGTTAGGGTTGGGTTCAGCCATGGGTGGGTTGAAAAGATGAGTAAAAGGGCGGTTCTAACCGTTGGATGGCGCCAATGAAGAAACAATGGGTATCACGGAGATTACGAGTAATCTACGTGGGGTTAATACCCAAGGTCGTCAGGGTTAATCCTTTACCCAAACCACAAGGTCAAACCCGTTTGATAATGATGTATGTATGTGTGTGGTGAAAGTAAGTGAGAACACGAGATGTAAGTGGTTCGGTCAAGTGTTGACCTACGTCCACTGGGAACAGCCGATAGTATTATTAATGATCGAATACAAAGAGTACAAGTAAGTAATACTAGGCTAGTAATAACTATTTTCGGATGCTTAGCAAGGAGAGGTATCCTTGTATTTATAGGAGAACTCGTGGGCTTGATCGAAAGGCCCACGAGTAACCATTCCTTATTGGGCTTGGTCTGGGCCCAAGTCCAATGTTTCTCCTGGAATTGGCGGGAGAACAGGTGTACTGTTCATGACGTCACTGGGGCAGCATGGTTGTTGCTCGAGGCAGACACGTGGCGATCTGTGGTTGGCAGATGGCGCCTCTTGTCAGTCGTTGACCATGCTCCTGACAGCAGCGAGGTATGTCTGCTGTTTACTGTAGACGCTGGTATGGTGGAAGCATGGCTGCAGCCATGCTGCTGTCCTTGTCTTGTAGTTGTTGGACCACTTTGCCACCTGTAGCTTTCCTATTGGCGCGTACCCTGTCAGTAATCTTTGTGAATCTTCCTTTTGTTGTCTTGTGTACTCTGTACGATGATTGTCAAGGGAAGATTCCGCGTGTGATGGTACGCGCTTATCAGGTGATGTTATTGCTTATCAGTTGTTGTTCTTGCGCGCCTCCTTGCATGTATTGCTGGTTGCGCTTTGTTGGTTCCTCGCGCCGCTGATTGGCGCGCGGAAGCTGAGTTATGGGGATAGGGATGCCTCTTCCGCCTGGATTAGGCTCCCTATCCCTTCATCAACATTATGGCAGTCGTCCTCTAGGAAGTATAGAAATTTGGTCCGGAATTTCGGACGAGATGGTGGGACTCCACACACACATATAATACTTTTAATAGGATTTGTGAATGTTTGTGATTCATGAACGTTTGTATATTATGAGAAAAATAAAGGTTTTCTAGAAAAGTTTGAAAATCTAATGTAGTGTTGCAGCCGTAGTAGATTACGGATTAGGGATGAGCTCGGGACGGTATCGGTATCAACAGATACCGATCCCAAAAAAACCAATACCGAAAACACCCTAAACCCAATACCGATACCGAACACATATGGTACGGTACCAGTATGGTATCGATATTTTACCTTAAAATACCGATACAATACCGATCCCGATAATACCAAAACCGAAAACCTTTAATTGTGGATACCGATACCGAACACCCTCGGTTCGGTACAAGATCGGGATCAGAACGGGATGGTATCGATATTCGGCTCTATGTGCTCATCCTGTTACGGATGCTCTTTTTTTATTTGTTTGTTTCATTTACTTTTGTTGTAACATGAAGACTGTCAACTTAAAATCGTTAAACAAAAACCCATATAGGGCATGTTTGGGATTCCTTATTTTATCTCCTTATAACTTATCTCCTTAATCAAGAAGGAGATAAGGAGAAAATAATGTTTGGGTAATGGGTTGAAAAGGAGTTTTTGTGGGTTGAAAAGGAGATAAGTTATAAGTAAGGATTTGTAACTTTTGGGATTAAGGAGATAAGGAGGTAGAAAAGGAAATAAGGTGATAAGGAGAAGTTTAGCCAAACATGGCCATAACAAAACCCCAATAAAACATAAAACCCTAAACCCTAATAACCCTTTTTCTGCTCAATCAACCGTACGGAAACCACCACCGATGGCGGCGACAACCACCACCGGAGCAGAAGCACTCCACCGTCTGAAGCAAACAGAGCCACCGATGTACCTAACTCCGTCACCTGAGCTCTCAAACATTGCTCGTACTGCTTCAGAACACTTATTTTCTTTACTCAAAACCTACACTCCCAAATCACCGTTTGACCGTCTCCTTGTGGATAAAAACTTCGACGCCGAACAGATTTGGCAGCAGATTGATCTTCAATCTCAGCCGTTGATCTCTGGTATTCGCCGTCAGGTTAATAAGTTTGAAAAGGATCCACAAGAGGTTAATAATATGTTTAAGTTTGGTGAAGTTAATAAAGAGGAAAATAGGGATGAGGATAGGGATAGGGATAGGGATAGGGATGAGGATGAGGATGGGGATGATATGGAAGAAGAAGAAGAAGATGATGATGAGAGAGAAAGTGAAGAGGTAGAGAGAGAGAATAAAGAGGGGGAGACAGATGGTGTTGATTTGTTTGATGAAGAGGAGATGAGATTAATGGAGGATGATGAAGATGGATATTATGGACTTAATAATAATAATAAAAAGAAAAAGAAGGAGAAGAAGATGGATAGGGAATATGGGGAAGAAGATGAAGAAGAAGATGAGGAAGAAGATGATGATGATGAAGATGATGATGAGGTGAGCACACTTAGCAATTGATATATTTTTTCAACTTAATTTTGTTAATTAGTTAGTCTTAATTTGTTTTAGTTTGGGTTGGGTTGGGATACATGTTGGAAAATGGATGGCTAGAAACTTTAGGTTAGGGATGAGCTCGGTACGAACCTTACCAAACCGATACCAATTTTTGCCAAAACTTGGTACCGATACCGAAAATGTATGGTACGGTAAAACTGAACCGATATCAGTATTTTTTTTATTATTGTTATTTACATATGCCATTTCTTAAGATCAAAGTTTAAAACAATGGAATCGAGCTTCGGTTATATCGGTCCGATATATCGGTTATCGGCCCTAAAGCATAATCTCGGTGCATAATATCGGTCACAATCTCGGTAGCGATAATATCGGCCGATATCGGCGATATATCGCCGATATTTGACTTAAAATCTCGGTCATATCACCGAAATTCTCGGTTTCTGTTTTTTTGGCCCATTTTAGTAGATAGAATGCCCAAATTTTAGTCTGACTCATGTCTAAGACTAAAAAATCAACCTTTTATGCTCAAGAATGGAGATGAAAATGAGGAAAATTAAGCTTACCAGCTTAAGATAAAAGAAGCTTTAGGAACTTCTAACTCTAGTTGCTAAATAACTATGAGCTGTTTAGTGTTTGTATAATCGATGTTTTGTTTCAACAAATGACTTGATTGATGATGTGATTGGTAAAGTATTACTGAAAGGTTTGGTTGTTAACTAGGAAATGGAAATGTAATATGCTTTTGTTTGCACTAGAACAATATACAGAACCACATGTATATCTTGTGTGCAAGAACACAGCTTTAGTCCTATCTTTAGCTTTAGGTTGTTATGCAATACTTCTTGAGTTGTGGCATCTCGACGTTAGTATGAACATGTGGAGTTCAAATATCTATTGTTAAGTTAGAATCATGAGGGGGTTTGTTCTTGTGAATATTTTTGCGGTTTTCAAAGCTATACTTGACTCTGTCTCCTGGGAGCCCTCATTCCACCCTAAAAATAGCTTGCTATTAGTAGGATTTTACTGGGTATGTTGTTTATTTTGGGTTGGGAATAGGGTATTTGTGGTTTGAAATTGGAATTAACAGATCCTCAGTTCATCATAATATTGTTTAATTCAGTTGACTTTTTGGTTGGTATTGATTGTTTAATCATTCCACTTGGTTATTGCAGCTTGGACTATTGGAACTTGCAGGGGAAGAAGACGATTCAGAAGCTGAAGAGATTAAGTGAGTTTTTATTATATATTAATGTCTTGTGAATGATGATATTTACATGATAAATCTTCATGTTCCTTGCTCTACCATTTTCTGTTTGTTTGTGTATTTTGGGTTGTTCTTTGCATCAACTGCAAACAGTGAGTTCTGAAAGTTATTGTTTTATTTCGGCAGATACAAAGACTTTTTTACATCCAATAAGAAACATGACCAAAACAAGAAGCCTAAAGTGAACAAGGAAGTTGAAGATATAAACATGAGTGATGAAGAAGAAAATGAGGATTCAGATGACAAAGATGATGATGAAGATGGTGATGAAGATGATGATGAAGATGATGATGATGACATGGCATCTGATGAGGAGGTATTGTCCATATAATCCTAACAAATGTTATTACTGTATTATTTTGCTGGTAGATACTGGAAAGATTTGAATAGATGCATTTTTCTCAACTTTTATAGACAAAGAAAGACAATCTTTCTACCCATGAGAAGCAGCTCTTAGAACAACGTGCCAAAATAGAGCAAGTGGAGAAGGAAAGTTTAGAAGCGAAGGCATGGACCATGCAGGGAGAGGTACAAAATCTTAGTTTCTAATTATTATTTGTGTACCATTTGGACTTTTAGTTTTTATAGCAACATATTTGTTTACTTGTCTATCGTGGCAGGTAACTGCTACTAAAAGACCAAAAAATAGTGCATTGGAAGTTGATTTGGATTGGGAACGTAATGCAAAGCCACCACCTGTAATCACGGAGGAGGTTTCTCAGTCCATTGAAGAACTAATCATGAAACGTATATCTGAGGGTCACTTTGATGATGTTCAAAAAGTTAATAGGTTGCCTTCTAAAGCACCAAGGGAAATGAAGGAATTGGTATAACACCACAAACTGCTATATTTAATTGTTTTTTAATTAATTTTATTTAGTAGTTTGTTTTATGTATGTTTGTGAGGATATAAATTCTGAATGTTAACCTTGCAGGATGAAAATCAGAGTAAGAAGGGCCTTGGTGAATTATATGCGGTTAGTATTGCCTGCTTTAGACTGTGTTTTGGCTTCTTTGTTTATTTTACATGGATATTACCTAAAGAAAGTTGCATCTTTATGTGTGATGTCATACAGTAATAGTAAGTTCTTGGCAGTGGTTCTTTCCAGTTTAAATCTGTATGTTGTTGTTTTGCTGGTTATCTTTTTTTCAGGATGAGTATGCTGAAAAGACTGGACTGGTTTCACAAGCATTGTCTTTCTCTGATGAGCAAAAGAAAGAGGTGCTTCTTTGTTTCACATTATTTGTAGTTATTGTTTTCTTTTTTGCTTACAATCATACCATAAGTTTCTGATGGTTTTTCCATTTTATGTTATCAGGCAAGTCTTCTTTTCAAGAGATTGTGCTTAAAGTTGGATGCCCTCTCTCATTTCCACTTCACTCCAAAACCGGTATGCACCCACTATTCATACATGCCATTGTTTTTCAGTCTTAAATTATTTTGGTATTAATCCATAGGTAAACTTGTTTTGTTAAAATAGGTGATCGAAGACATGTCTATTCAAACAAATGTTCCTGCTCTAGCAATGGAAGAGGTATCTATTTCTCTGCATTTCATTTACTTCATTATATTTAATCTGTGCCCTTCCTTTTGTGTTGGTCAAACGCTTGATTTTTTTTTTCTGTGGATGTAGATTGCTCCGTTGGCAGTGTCAGATGCAGCCATGCTGGCACCTGAGGAGGTATTTTCTGGTAAAGGAGACATCAAGGAAGAAGCAGAATTAACACAGGCAGATAGAAAGAGAAGGCGAGCTAGCAAGAAAAGGAAATTTAAAGGTAGCTCTCATTACCAAGAGCATGAATTTTTTCTTGTGCTGCTTTGACTGATGTTTGACTTGACATGAGTCTAAGTAAAATATTGATTATATATTTATATGTTAATTATCTAAAATACATGTAGGACCAAGATAAATATCAAGTGTTTATTTGTAATGATGATCTAGGGCATTTAGCTGATAATAATAAAATCTGAAGTCCTAAAAAAGTAAATGTTGCAATTTTCATGGGAAAGAATGAATCCTTTTGATATCTTGCTTAAAAAATAAAATAAGGAGCATGGTGGATCTTTGAATAGCTTTTAGTGATTGCATGTTTCTGTGAATCCGTGTCAATTTGGTTGACTTTTTCTTACAATGCTAACTTGTCAAATGGGTAAAAACTAGAAGAACTGGGTTACACTTACGGGTCAAAGTCAAACGGGTTGAGTGGGTTGAAAGTAGTTCATGACATAGTCAAGTATTTATACCCTTCCAAATTGTTATATTAAACAAGTTGGATTGCTGTTTGAATGATTAGTTTGTTTAATCATATATAATTTATTAAAATACTTACCTCATTATTTTTTTATTTGAATGATGGTAACAGCTGAGAATGCGAAGAAGATGGCAAAGAAGCCACGAGAAAACACACAGACAGCTGGTGATGGTGAGGACCGATATCTTTATAAAAGTTTTAGATTTCATATATGATATATCCATAAATTTCATAATATATATTTACCTTTTCACGATTTTTTTTTAAAATAACATGTTTTTATAAAAAACAGTTATAACAACATGTTTACCGAGTAAGTTAACAGGAAACAAATGTTATTACTGTGAAATATCCTTTGTTTATTCAGTCAAACATACTCTTATAGGTATAACTGGTTTTATTTTTTGTTACGACTTATGAAATGTGTAAACATGATATATGTAGTATTATGAAAAGGACTGATATATATGAAGGTTTGGAATATTATTGTCTCCAGCTCTTATGGTGCATTTGTAACTATTAATACCTCATTAATTATTTTTGCTCTTTTAATACACAGGCAAGGAAGAATCATAATTTTGAGGCACATGTTTGTTCATCTTCAAGAACACACGGTTCATCTTGCGACGGTTCTGATTCTACACCAGTGGATAAGATGGAATGCTCGGAACTCAGAAGAGCAAATGATGACCAAACAGTTAGACCTGTGATGGCAAAGAACCATTTGGATAAATTTTGTTTTTAAATGTTATTATAGAGGTAAAGAAGATGAATATGATTTGGGTATTGATTTGAATATGAGCAGTTTATTTTAATTTTGAATCTTTTTTTTTTTTACTCAAATCTTGAGAACAATTATCACATACCTTCTATGCATCTACTATATTATTTTTAAACATCTCAATAAAGTGTAGATAACACAATTATCACCTCTAACCATAGACTACCAGATGTAAATACCTAAAGATATTATTCTTCTCATTTGCTCGTGATTATATTGCAACTTAAAAAATTAAATGAACCTTGTGAATAAATAAAGCCCATGTGTGATATTATAAAATATACCATATGATCAAATATACTAGTTTTCATAATATGTGATCAAACACTAAAGAAACATCACAATCACAATGAGAACAGACCTTTTTCCCCCTAAACCTACTACATTGTCTTATTATTGACATCGATTGAAAGAATTGAGCAGAGTTGTTGGCAATGGCACTTGCTTCGGTCAGCAATGACAGCGGCTTCCCAGGCCTACCTAGCTCAATGCTTCTCCATAACAACTACAAAAGAAAGACCATATCGGGTCAACACACCGTTAAGAAAGACTTAAAAACCAACAGAAAAGTAAACGGGTCAAACAACTCACCATCCGAACCACCAATATGCTTCCCACCTATGAACACATTAGCCTTTTAGAGTAGATTGGATTTCACCACAATCACCTTCTGAATCCATACAAATTAGTTGTTAAAATGTTGATGATACAAATGCAGATATGAATCATTTCATAGAAATTATGAAATGATTCATATCTGCATTTGTATCATCAAGCAAGGAAGAACGCAACTTTCAGGAACATGTTTGTCATTTAATCAATACAACTTCAACAACAAATGGAACCTTTTTGATGATTTTGCTTCTACACCAATGGATGAGATTGAATGCTTGACCAAACGTGATGGCCATGAACCACTTGGAAAAGTTTTAGTGTGGGGTGGTTTCTATCGGTACAATCTTGCTAATCAAACCATGTCGTTGCATGTAACAACATATTCAGCTTAATGTACTTCTACAAAGGTAAAGAGATTTGAAATATGACCATTTCAATCGTTTAGAGATGGTTTAGCTACAAGATGAGAAATCTGATGTGACGTTGATGTGAGAGAGAACGTGTTATGAATTTAGGGATGACACCTAGTTTAATAATTCTAATCACTGTTGTCCTTCGTGGCAACCTCTCACTCTCTACGTTCTCCTCTGGGTTAATTAGAGCCATATCGTGACGCATATCCACTGGCAACTTGGTTCTAAACCACGAACAGTTTTGAAGGCCGACAAATAGCCCTTCACCAGCAGGAGTGCTTCTTCTTCGATTTTCACATGCGTCGGTTTCTTAGATTCTCCGAAGTGTACGAGTTTTTCAAAGACAAACTAAACTGCTTTAGTTGCAAAGGGAGGATTCCAAACTCATGATTCTATTAACAGATTAAACGAATCTGTTGTGATCACATATGACTAAATATTGTATTTTATCAAGTATCAACATAACATATCATACCATTTAACATACTAGACGAAACATCACAATCACAATGAGAACAGACCACTGTTTTTTTCTCCTAAACCGACTTAATCATCTTATTCTCGACACCAATCTTTAGAGCTGAGCAGAGGTATTGGCAATGGCACCGGCTTCAGTCAACAACGGCACCAGCTTCCCAGCTCGATGCTTATCCATAGCATCTGCAAAAGAAGACCATAATATCAATCAATCCACCATCGACAAACACTCAAAAACCGACACAAAACTGCTCAAACAACTCACCATCCGAGCCACCAATGTGTTTCCCACTTATGAACACATTAGGAACAGTACTCTGACCGGTCCACTCCCTTAGAGCAGCTTGGATTTCACGTCCATCGCCTTTCAAAGCCATACATATTAGTTCTATAATGTTATTGATACATATGCAGATATGAATCAATTCATGTAAAGACTCAGAAGCCACAACTTACTTTCTTTATCCAATTCAATAACCTTGTAAGATACGTTGAGCTTCGAGAACAGTCGCTTCACGTTGTTGCAATATCCACACCAAGTTTTGCTGCCAAAATCAAAGTTAATTTCTTAGTTCCCTGACTGATTAGCGACTAACCTATGATGAACATACCATCATTCAACAAGACAAACGGATCAAAAACGACTGTTTTGTCTAAGCATCTATACTTTCACGATTTGTCGGAATAACAAAGTTTAGTTAACTGTTATTTTACTTTTAAACATTTGGTTTGCTAGCCCCCGAAGCTTTGGAATTTCTAAACAGGGTTCAGCGGGCCATGCATAGTAATTTTTCAACAAATAAGACCCAAAACTTTGTTTTTAGTAGGATTAGGGTCTGTTTGGTAGCCTCTTAAGGAGGCTCTTAAATCATTCAGCTCTGAATGGTTCGGCATTCAGACTGTTTGTTTCAACCTAACAAAAGGCTCTGAATGGAATGATTAAGAGCTGAATCATTCAGACTTTATTGTAAGGATCGTTTTATGTTCATCACGGAATGTATACTTCACTGTTCTTCCAGTAACACTTGTTATTTAGCAGCAATCATTGCTAATCTGAAAGAGCAGCAACTAATCTATGATATAACAAAACATCATTCAACAAGACAAACCGATCGAAAACGACTGTTTCATATCTATACTTCCACCATTTGTCGGATAAAAAAACTCAAACTAGTTAAATATTCTTCCAGTAAAACTTGTTAACATTTTTATACGTCTAACAAAGCCCGACCACCCAATACACCCATAGACAAAAGGCCACCCACGCCCACAATCGCATAAAGCAGCGCCGATGACACGGTTTGCCACCAATTCTAAGGAAAACCCACTGCAGACAGCGTTGATGACCCACCCTCATGAGCATTTGGCACTGAATACCTACCGTACCAATAGATTTGGTACGGTATTTGGTACCCATTTCTTCGAAAATTCGGTATCGGTATTTTACCGATACAATACAGGTACCGTACCCAAAGATTTGGTACGGTATTCAGTATGTATCATGGAACTCCAACTTCTCTATAGAAAGTAGGGAAACTCCAGCCGATACCGATCCCAAAAATACCGATACCATACCGATCCCGAATATACAGAAACCGAAAACCTCTAAATGTGAGTACCGATACCGAACACCCTCGGATCGGTACAGGATCAGTATCGGTTAGGTATTCAGTGCAATATGCTCATCCCTGAAACTCCAACTTCTCTATAGAAAGCAGGGATGAGCTCATGACGGCCGATACCGATCCTAAAAATACCGATACCATACCGATCCCGAAAATACAGAAACCGAAAACCTATGTGACTTGTGAGTACCGATATCGATAAGAACACCCTCGGATCGGTATCGGCTCGGTATTCGGTGCGAAAGTCATCCTGATACCTTAGAGGACTTGTTAAATAGCAGCAAAACTAAACAAATAGGTTTAATAATAATAATAATAATAATAATAATAATAATAATAATAATAATAATAATAGGAAGAGAAAGATACCTGAAGACGACGACGGGATTATCGGAAACAATTTGTTTAGCTTTGGAGAGAGCCATATCGAGTTCTTCTTTGGATGTGCTATTGCTCCAGACGGTTCCCATTTATAAACAAACCCTATGATAATATTAAATGCAACTTATTGTGCAAGCAAAGAGAGAGAGAATAATAAGATGTGTAAGAAGCCGGCGTATGATAATTGTGTTCAAACAAGGCCCACTTGGCGCTTACATTACATAGCAATTGAATGGAATAATATTGAATCTAGACTTTAATATGGTTGGTTACAAGGGGCTTTTAAAGTTTTAAGTTCTCACCACATGCTCTTCTTCATAAAAGATGAGTTAAGTGCATTTTTTGTATCTGACTTTTGACTTTTGTCGGGCGGAATAATATTGAATCTAGACTAGGGGCGGTAATTATTGATACGACCCGAAAACCAACCCAAAAACCAACCCGAACCCGACACGAAAAAAATAGATTTGGGTCAACTAACACGACCCGTTTAAAAAAACGGGTCGAGTTCGGGTCAACTAATACAACCCGTTTAAAAAAACGGGTTGGGTTCGGGTTGACACATATATAAAATGGGTTGACCCATTAACCGTTTAAGTATTTAGAAAAAATAAATATATTTTTTGTATCTGACTTTTGACTTTTGTCGAGCGAAATAATATTGAATCTAGAGTCTAGACTTAAATATGGTTACAAGGGGCTTTTAAAGTTTTAAGTTCTCACCACATGGTCTTCTTCATAAAAGATGAGTTAAGTGCATTTTTTGTATCTGACTTCTGACTTTTGTCGGGCTAGCACTTTACATCACTCGTTGTAATGTCTGTCCATGTTGTCGTTAGTGTGCCTCCACGTGCACATCACGTGGGGGTATTTTGGTCAATTCGTCTCGTTTTATAACATCTGCATCAATCAAACGAATTGACCAAAATACCCCCACTTTTTATAACATAAGGTGTGAGTGGTATTGTATAGCTTTTTTTTGTTACTTACGTAGGTATCCTGATGGTAAATACAATACAAATTAGAAATATTATATCCCAAACATCCTTTATTCCTTTTTAAAAATTTGTATTTGATAATCACAGTCACCGTTATAAAGTATTCACCATATTTCTTGGCTTAAAAAATATACCATTATACATTTTAGATGGTTACATATATTAACATCCCACTTGCGGTGTACGCATATAATATGTATATTTGTGGGTCCTCGCAGTGTGGGGTGGAAACAACATTAAAAGCGGCGGACAGTCAATCATGCATCATGTGGTGGCGTTGATAACCAAAATACAAGGGCTACATGCACAAACCGGCCTCTGTCATGAGTGTTATGTACCGAGTGACTCAATGGAAGTATATTCTTACGGGTAGAGGTAAGACTGCCTACATCTTAATTCTTACCTTTTTCAGAACATACCTTAGTTTTGCAATTAGTGAATTTTACTAGGTATATATTGATGAAACAGATACATATATGTTCATTGCTAGTACGAATAATCACAATCCACAATTTATATAATATCACAAAACACTAAAAAATAAGTGTTTAACAAAAAAAAATTATCTGATGCCTAACTTCAAATATTCTTGTTAATTTAATCCTAATACACCTAAATGTCTGCTAGGTTTGCATGTGTTGAACTCTATGTGATATAAATTGATATGTTGTAAAATAATCATATTTACAACTTACAAGCTAACTAAGCACCAAATATTATTATCAAAGCATCTAAAATGCTGCATAATCACTTATTTAAACCAAAAATGGCTTCAAAATCTTTATACATCCCTTTTTGTTTCGATTTCGAATCGCTAGATGTTGTCTGGGTCGAACTCCCACTTCTCATCCCAGTCCAAAACTCGCTCCATTTTGCCCGACTGCTCGACGGATGAGTTGGAGTTCCACTAGAGCCGCGGCCACTTCCCTGTCCACTAAAACTAGACTTTGCCATATCTCTCAGTTGCTTCATCCAAGTCTGCTCAGGTGTACCTGAGCTTCTAAATCTCCCCACAGGCACGCTGGCATTGTCACACCTCCGCGCGTTCAATGGGAACTGACTCTCAATGTTTTTCATCAATCTAATCGGGACGAAAAGCAGTAGAATCCCCCATGATGCTATTTTCAAGCCCTTACACAAAGATTTATCGTCCGGATCAAGCTGCTTTATCTGACAAAGCAAAGAGCTCCATTCGTTCAAGATTTGCGCAATGAACGCAAACAAGAACAAACAAACCATTGTGATCCCAATCTTGGTCTGATCATGGGTAGACAAATTCTTTCTCAAAAGAACCAAACAAATCACAAAGATCGCAACTTGACTTGATACCGATATTATCTCCACCAACTGAACCTTTTTCTTGATAAATGGTTTCTTTAGGACCATGAAAAACAGCTGAAATGAAGTGACACATAGTAAAGTTTTCGTTGGTGTTTCCGAATACTCATTTCTTGAAAATGTACCCACCATGATTCCTAAAGTGACCCGTTTAACTGATTCGAGAAAAATGTAGTAGATTCTTAATATCCCAAACACTCTTTGAACAAAGGGTGCTTCTGCATCTTCATTTTCATCATCTGATGCAATTATACTATTACTTCTGCTGAGGTTATAATCTAATCCTCCTGTGATTTGTGAGAGCATGTATTTTGGTGGGCCTCTAAGGTCTTCAAAAAGGGGGCCTAAAATGGTTAGCCATTTGGAGTTTGAGGTGTTGATCCATGTCCATTGGCCGCGTTTTCCCGGGCCTAAAGTAACCTTTACCAGTGCTTGATACCAGTGCATTTTTTGATCTTCATGGTGAACTTCTTTGTATTGAAGTAGCTTCCCTAGTGATATTCCGATTGAAAGAAATGTAAACAATGCTAGTAGTAGGAAAATTATAGCTCCTAAAATTAGAATCCCAACTGCAATCCCTGAAGCTGATCCACCTGAAAAAAAAATATAAGTTTGACCAGTGGCGGATCTAGAAATGAATTTCAGTAGTAACGTTTTTCATTTTTTTTCATTTTAGTAGCAACGTTTTCCAAATTTCGTAAAAAAAAAAAAAGAAAATTTCCACTAATTTTCCACTACGCGCGCAAAGCTGAGCAACAACGGACGTGGCACCTAGTTATTAACTAGGTTCGCCCCTGAGTTTGACTTTAGAAGTCAAACAAACTAATCTTCGGATTAAGATATTGGTATGGAATCTCATGTTTCAAGAGATTGTAACACTGTGTAAATACCATAGCGAGCATAATCAAGTTGAGTAGTTACCATTAGTGAGAAATGGGCAGGTTGCGAACTTGAAAAAAGTTATTTTATGAACATGTGAATTGTCAACATTTATTCACTTACGCGCGTTTATGTTCCTTTAATTGTGTCCGTTATTTTACATATATAACAACTAGCACATCATTCGTTCATTTATGTTCATTTACAATCGTCTTGAAGCTTGTAGTTGACTTAATTTTTGGATCATCTAATGGTATTTAGACCTTAATCTGGATATTGTCTCTTACTTTTAAAATGTTCTATATTGTTGAATGGTATGCAAACTTTTATTTGAAGGCTGTTGTTTACTTTTAGTTAGTGTTATGTGTTCGTTTATGTTTGCATGTGTCCGTTTATGCTCATCTACAATATTAACAAACATGCATAAACAAGCACGGACACCTTCATTCTCTTAACAAACGAGTAAGAACAAAAAATGTTCTTAAATTTAAATGAATGAACACAAACAAACCCCGTAAATATTGGGTTCGAAAGTAATAGGTTTGACCTTGAAAGTCAAAGCACAGAATTTACCTTTTAGCAGAGACGCAGAGGCTGCAGAAACACAAGGAACTGCAAGAATCACTAGAAACACTTCAAATCGTGGGAAAATAAGCGAAACGTAAGTATTATCATTCTCTTTTTTCTTTCTAAATCTGAGTATTAGCAGAAACAAGATATGCAGAACAATCAAACCGCCACTTATAACCGCCAGCCAAAACATACTCCTTTTAAAATCCATCCACCTGTATAAAAACAACGCAACTTTAATTCAAATAATCAAACCAACACATGTAATGTTACAGTCAAATCATTATAACTCATCTCAAAAGACTAGTCTAGTACTCTAGTCGGTGAGGGGACCCATTTGGTTTATATAACCTACATTTGTTGCTCATACAATTAATACGGGTCAAGTCTGATATCCTGCAATAGTTTCAATCCGTAACATGTTATTTGTAACCAATATATTAAAACTTACCCGTGTGAATCATTCAAATCTTTTATATATTGAGCCTCGGGCGCCACTTTTTGGCTCTGCGTAATGCGTATAAAACCGTCATCAGAAACAAACACAATAATTTCAAGAAATTATATATTTACAGCTTGTTGACCTCAAAAAATGATTTATATTCCATTGCAGTGAGTGGCAATCCGTACACTGAGTCAACTCGTTCTGGACTTGTGGCTTCTGTTCTTATATTTTGAGCTCCATGATCATATGAATGTGGATTCATAGGCCACATGGGATTCATGTGACCAGATTCCCATGGGAGGTTGAAGTAAGGGATGCTCCATCTTAAACCTTTAACGAATTCGCTGTACTCAATGGGCAATGGAACTGCTAACCATCCGGATAACGCGAAGATTTGAATGTGGCATACGATTCGCTGATAACATAATGCAGAAAAACGAGTTAGTTTTGCTTGAAAGTGATCAAAGTGTAGGGTAGTTAAAATAAACTATCTTACAAAAAGAATTCTAGCTGGACTGGAAGTTAGTAGCGGTGATGATGTGGCGAATGCTCCGTAGTTCTGGAGGGAGGCGGTGGAGAGAGTGAGCAGGGTTGCAACCAGGGCAGTTAACGCGAAAGCAGCTGTTGTGGAGGTGGAAAGCATAATGGATGCTGCAGGTACAGAATCTGTAAGAAGTTTAGTTGAGTATGTGTGGATATGTGATTTGGAAGAAGTGTTTTAAGATCTAGGAAATAAATGCGTACAGTGAAATAACTGTAAGGTGTTTGATGCTAGATTTGTGTTTCCGGCTACGTCTGTGGTTATGTTTTCAGGTATGAACATGGATACCCAATTTTCGATTAGTTGAATCTCGACTGAGTAGATGATTTTACTTATTTCACGAAATCTGCACAATATCATACAATCTGTCAACCCGTTTGACCCATTTATTACAACATGGTTAACATATTTACTACTGGATTACAGCCTGTTTACGATCCGTTCACATGTAAATTTGTTTTAGATAAACAGGGTAAAACGGGTCATGATTATGTTACATAAATCCAATAGGAGAAAAAAAAAAGACTAACCTTAGGATCTGTCCTCCAGAAATAGATAAGTGAGAAGAGTTAAATCCGAAAACAGGTTTCATGAACTTTATCGTCACAGGGATACGCTCCTGCTGAGTCCTTTTATAGCTCGTTGTGCTTAATCTCACATGAGGCCGTTGAGAATCTACACAAATATTCAACAAAGTCTCAAACACTTGAACTACCAAAGTCAATGCTACAATGTTCTAAATTCAAATTCAAATTCAAATACAAAGTTTGAAACGTACCAAAAAGAAACGTGACTGGTGCAACGGGTGAAACTGAGGAGCCTTGTCTGCTTACAAGTAATCCTGAATCAAGTCTAGCGGTGACAATGGCGATTTCTGAAATATCTACAAACTGAAAGCCGAATCTTCGGTTTCCAAGGCTATCCTTGTTTCTCGTGGTTGAAACAAGTGATCCTTGACTAACTTTTAGAGATTTCAAGACTTCAGTTGATGTATTGACTATAGGTTGTGTAAAATATAGATACAACTTCAAGTTCTTGTGTTTGTTAGTTGCTTGAACCGATCTAACATTGTTATCGAGTTGAAGTAGTTGTTCGGGTATATGAGTCCTCATGTCAACATATACATTTCTTCTATCTGTAAAATCAATCGACACGTGAGTATAGTTTGACTTTATGAGTCAAACCACCTACATTTTACTTACAAAGTAGATCTTGGTTTTCATCGAACTTGAAACCAAATGTATAGGTTCGAAACACATTCGTTATAAAGTTCTGTCCGCATTATAGGTTTCTTCATGAAGTTCAAATTCTAAATCAACTTTTGGATTTATAAGATTACTATGTTTGACCTTACAGAAATCAGTCTTACCAAAATGAACCAAGAAACTGGAACCCGTTGTTCGCATAAATTGATTCCCGGCTGCATCTTTACAAAAATCTTTATCTGTTACTAACAGCGTTCTTCCATACTCAACATTTGTAGACAGTTTCACTGAGATAGAATATTCAAGATTCGGCTTGATAGTCTTTAAAGTGTTTGGAATAACCTGACCTTGACCATAAGCTAGAAGCTGCAAGTGAAAAACTTGACTTAGTCAAATTAAATTCAAAACATGTAGACACACAATCTTATATCTAACGAAACCGCTAGGAAGCACCTACTTACGCTGCAGTCATTTGCCGATAAACACCTAAAACCACCACCACCACCACTGCAGGGTTCACTAAAAGATATATGCACAGAAATATCCAAAGCATTTGTAAAATTTGTCGATGATGTAACGTATGCTGTAGGTGGGACAGTGTCTGCATGACCAATGAATAACTAAATATAAAGTGATACATTTTAACTAAGTTAAACTAATAGGATGAACTGATGAAGGATAGTTAGGTAACCAATGGTCCAGTTATATGCAGCACAATGGACCGGATAGGGTCTGTTGGTGCACACTACAAACGTGTGGTTTCCGTCTTGCAATTTAGTGTAGGAAACTTCTCCGGATGAACAGTTAGATGGCCGGAGATCATCCAGCTGCAGGGAACACAAAAGAATTGTTTTGTGACACAGTTGAACATATATATCCTTATGTGAAGAGATGGCAGTATGGACGAGTCGGATAACTCTATAACGGGTTGAAACAAGTCATTTTTTTCATATGGGTCAAGCGGGTATGTCAACTCGAATAAAACAAATCAAAAGCTTAAAGAATTTCAACGTGAAAATATATTGATATGAGCAGATTTGAAAATACTCATATCCGAAATCGGACCGGATTAAGTTTTGGTATTGTCATTGATTTGCAATAGAATGGTTCAGTTTAAGTTTCTTAACATCATTATATGCAGTTTGTGAACCTGTTATTCTGATGGGAAAAATATCACTACTGGAAAATCTGAATTTTTTTAACTGTTGACTTTAATTTCAAAGCTGGAGCTAAGTTTTGACTTTTGTGGTCAAACGTGTTTGAGCACTAATCTAAATGAAAAGTGAGGGCAAATGGTATCGGGTAGCGACCGAATCATTATCGGTATTAACATTTTACTGACTCTTTGACGTTTTCGGTACCAGTATTTGCCGATTTAGTACCGTATCAGTATTTTACCGATTTTACCTTCAAGTACCGGTATTTACCCATTTCACCTTCAAATACCGGTATTTTACCGATTATACCTTCAAATACTGGCACCTTATGCTTCAAAGTTAAGGGAAACACTTAAAAAAATAACAATTTATTGACTTTTTGACGTTTCTCATCCCAAAAGCTAATCCAAACACTTTTTTTAAAACTCCTTCTCAAAAAGTCATAAGCCAATAAGCACTTCTGATCAAAAGCGCTTTTGCATTTCCAAACACAGATTTTACCTTCAAATACCGGTACCGAACCGAGCATTTTCAGTACCATTACCGGTACCCCCATTTTGGCGATTTTTGGTACTGATACCGAGCTCATCCCTAACCAAAACAAAAGGTTTTTTTAATTCACACACACACCGGATTTTGAAACCTGACTGACCGGTCTGACCAGTGAACCAGTGTCCGTCACTAAAATCTTTATCATAACTTTTATATCTAAATAAACTAGTATTAGTTCCAGATTTGTTTAACTAACCACGAGATGTGAAACACATCTCGAAATCAGGAACTGACCGAAGTCCCAAGCCATGCAGGAACACAATTGCATGGATTACACTATTTATGATTCTAGAGTCTTTAAACCAAGATTTTAATTTTAATATTAATTAAAGCAAACATATTTAAAGAGAACTGAATGTACAAACCTTGCAGCTGAAGGTACAATCAGTGCATGAAACATTAGCATTACCAACATGGAAAACAAAGGTAGGTGAGTCAAGATTAGAGACGAGTTCAGGTTTTGTTATTAACTTAACAGAAATATGTGAACTATCATCACACTCTATAACTTGCAGAGACAATAATATTCCAACAATAAATATCCAAATGAGCCATGATGAATATTTGGTGAGTAGAGGAGCCATTAGAGAATGGTTAGAGGTCATGGATGCTTAGAAAGAAGAAGAAGATGATGATATGATGATGATGCATGGCTGGCTGTAGTGTTGTAAGATGAGAGAGATTAGATATCTAAACATGAAAACAATAGACAAAAATTGGAAGCTGAAGGTTACGTGGAGAGAAAGCACGTGAAAACTGACACTCCATACCCAATCAGTGGTTTTCTATTCACATTTTTATTGAAAGATAAGAGAGAGAGAGAAAAAAATCGTTAAAACTAGGATGAGCTCGGGACAGATCGGTATCAACCGATACCGATCCTGAAAACTCTAAAAACTCAATACCCAATATCGATACCGAAAACATGGTATGGTACGGTATCGGTACGGTACCGGTATTTTACCTTCAAATACCGATACCGATAATACCGAAACCGAAAACCTCTAAATGTGGGTACCGATACCGAACACCTTCGGTTTGGTATCGGTTCGGTACGGGATCGGTATTCGGCACTATGTGCTCATCCCTAGTTAAAACCATGTGTAATGGTGGGTTAATTGGGCGTGGAAAGGGCAATTTGCGCCCCAATTCACATTGCAATACTGTCCCCAAGGCGTGAAATGGGCGAATTGGTTTGTGCTTGATTTTTTTTCACGGCGTGAATTTAGGTGAAAACCTCAGTTTTCTTTTGAACCAAACATATCACCCCACTTTGAGTGAAGGACGTGAAGTTAACCCTTCCACTACGTATGGTCTAAGAGTAAATATTTACTTTTTTTTAAGTGTCAATATGCACACTTCAGAACTCATAAAACTCGGGGTTGATATGATTTAAGGAGCCTTTCAAATGAATACCTTAACTTTATTTACAATAAAAAATAAATCATTGAGAAATGATTCATAGATATTAGAAACAAGTTAAAGAAGTAACGTACATTATTGCTATCAAAAGAAAACCTAGATGTAAACTCGTTTTATAATAAAACCAAAAATAATTTATTTTGAATTTCAGGACATAAATAAACACTAAAAATTCTATGATATATGACTTGGTAGTTGGCACACATGTTTGTTGAGAGGACAAGATGTCAAGATGGAAGATATAATATGATATTCTTCGACAGCAAATTGTACCAAGACCAGACCAATAACATTCATTTTTGGGAAAATCACCAAGATAACCATTGACCAAACTGGTTTTATCAAAATAGCCACCTCCCATCTCTTGGAAGAGTCCTCACAGGTTCCGAGACCTCTCCAAGAGGCTTCCCATAAGAAACCAATAAGAAAGTGACACATGTTTAAAATATAATAAAAAAATAATCACACTTCCACCTACATTTTTAAAACGGCCATAACTTTTCTATACGACATTATTTTTTAAAAAAAATTACACCATAAAAACAAGCTTTTTATCCTCTTTAATTTCCATACCATATTGCTATACTTTAAAAAAAATTGTTAGGTTGATAGTACTTGCGTCTAAATGTAAACACTTGATATTATTACTTGCGTTTAAAACTTCATGGTCTTATATAATATGAACAATATTATTACTAGCATAAAACTTCAAATTTTAAACTGAATCTCTAAAGTTTTTAAAACATATATAACAACAATGTCAAAGTTTTATGTCAAGACTTAAATGGTAATTTCTCTTGTTGCACCCCTTTTTGTAGTAGTATTCAACATATGTGTGTAGGTGATATGGGAAGGAGGATGGGTTGGAAGTAGCAAGGGAAGTGATAATGTTTATGAGGCCAAGATAAAAAGATAAGATCATTATATATACTCAAAACTACAGCAAACCAGCCAACATCCAAATGACCGAATGTGTCTGTAAATATATTATATCACTAGCTTTTATCCCGGGAGTGTCTCGGGGTTGAAATATCTAATATAACATAATAAAATATCTAATATGAAACATAATTAATGATTTGTCAATACATGATTAATGAATAATAATAATAATAATATAATTATTATTATTTATTTTAAACAAATTTATGCCATAAGTTATCATATTCAAATATAAAAAAAAGAATCTCTACCTATGAAGTTATGTTTATCGTTTGTGATTTATTAGTAGAGTAAATATATTTGAAAACAAAACCCCACAAAAATAGTTGTTTTTTTTCTCCGTTTTTTATATAGCACTATGATACTCGTTGGAAAGATAATAAAACGCTCGTTAATTTGGTGTAATTTTTTTCTTTAAAAAATCTCTTATATAAAAGATATTAACGTTTAAAAGTTATGGGAGGAAACATTAGAGATAAAATTTAATTTTGTTTTTAAATTCTTATATTTTCCTAAAATAATTATTATATATATAGATTTATTAAAAAAAACTCAAAAATTAAAAAATCCTACATGATGCCACATGGCACATTTAAGGAGGGGTTGAGGCCTCCATTGAATGCCACATCATCAAAGTTCAATTCTTTTATTATAAGTTATAGATTATAGATACCGTAACTCCGTAAGAATATTGTAATAAAATTAAATGAAACGTTATGTGTAATTTATTAGAATACTGAATTGTAAAAACTAATAAAAAAATCTACATCATGATAGTATTATAATTAAGCTATACTTGTGGATGATGATAGTTTAGTGTATTCAACTTTGAATACACTACTTATTGATATAAGGATGCTTTAGTGTACTTACCAAATAACACATGTAGCCAATGGATCACAATTTGTGGATCATGAACATATATACTTTGGTGTATTTGTGGATCTATTATACATGTGGACAAGCGAGTGGTCGGTCACCAAACTTGATTCAACGACGAACAGAGTGAATATACTTGGTTCATCAAACATGCATTAACTAGTTGACGATACACGTAAACCAGTGTCTGAGTTTGATTTTTTTTATCTGGGGGCCGAAAGTCACGGGAAACGAAGAGGGACGGACTCAATATGTATAAAATTTTTAGACAAAAACGCGTAAAACTACTGAGCAAAACAACCAATGGGGGGGGGGCACTAACCTCTGCCCAAGACGTAAACAATTAGCTAATGATGATTATTTCGACAACTAATCTTTTTAAAATCAATAGTTAATTACATTCACATGTTCATCTTTTAACACAGTTATAATAAAATTTTTAACCGTATATGAGTGGCCCTACATCATTCACTAATGAGTAGTAACTTTTGTTTCAAAAAAATGTGTTTTCCTGCTTATATTCTTCAAGTCACATGGACCACTATTGGGTAACCCTGGTGAAACTTAAGGTGATTTTGCAGGGATTAGAAGAAGTTTTTACCAGTTGTTTCAATCCAAATGTGGACTTCTCATAAAGAATATAAACATTAAAGTGACACTTCAGAATTTGTGAATGCTCCCAAATGAGTGACAACTCCTGCTGATTAATGACAGTGATTTTGAAAACACACAAAAGAGGATATTTTGATCAATGCTTCCAAACATCTAGTGTTTTCATTATATATTATCACAAAACATTAGCTTATAACCACAAAAATCAAAACCACTTTATCATCAATCAATTTCAACCCAATCATGTAAGTTCAAAATTTTCTGCATCCTATCAATCATTGACATTTAATTCATAACATGACATAAGATTCATGTAGTGGTACTAGACGAGTCGAGTTCTCGCTTAACTTAAAAATAGCTCGAGCTCTATAGTTAAATATTTTTATATAAAACATATATACTATATGCTATTTGGTTATTTTACCATAACTATATAAACTATTATACTATAATAATAGGTCTTCCACTTTGAACAGTAATTTCTATTTTACCCGATTTTTGTATATGTATAAATATGTTTCGTTCGAAGATTATTTACATGTTATTGCAATGGTGTGGTGGTGATATGTTATATGTTATAAGGAACCCACCTGGGTTCGAAACCTGGTTATGGCATTTTTTTTCCCTTCCCCACTTTTGCTGAGTGGTACTATGGTAATTATTCAGCTCAGGTGGGGTTGTTTTTGGTAATTTTGTTTCTGCTCCTTGTCCACGTGTTCTGTTTTGAAACCCTCCACCGAACACCACAAGTATAATCACCTACCCACCTCCATTTCTCCTCCACAAACCCACACACTCTCACACACACTTCTAGAGAGAGAGGATCCACAGAAGCCACAACTCTTGATTCATCATCACGGTTTCTAGAATTCGACCTACAAAACGACGCTGTATAACATACCAAAGAATCTCAATCAAAAGGAACAAGACATGAGGCTTTGGGGAATCCTAATATTTGGAGTAATTGGAGCTACTGCCACTTTGTTCGTTGTACGTTATCTTTCTTTTTTTTTCGATAAAAGATCTTCCTCTGTTTTATGGTCTTGTCTTTATTGCTTTGTGTTGTGTTAAGTATTGAAAGTGAAACATAATATTGTTTGAACAATTTGATAGATTGGGCAGATGCAGAGGTCCGTTGATTGATTTCATTCTCAGGTATTTCATTGTTTTAAATTGTAGTTGTTTTATGGGTATGCAAAATATTTGATCTTTTGGCGACCCGGATGGGAATTTTCGGATTTGTTTGAACAAACTGATGTGTATGTGTGTATGTGTGTTTTATTATTGTTGTTGTGAAAGCTTGCTATGTCGCAGGAAGCTTTTAAAGGCAGGGCGAGTGGCGGTTATTCAAAAACAACAGGTCAAGATGAAGCTAGGAGAAGGTACGCACGCCACCTGCGGGAGGAGTATGAACCAGAGATGGAGAGTGGTGTGTATCTTTTTATATACATTTTTAGGCAAATTCATACTTGCTATCTGTTTGATTTTGTTGAAATTAGTTTTGTTCAAGTTTTACAAGAATCCTAGATTCTTCAAACCCATGATTGATTTCCGATGATGTTTTTCGAGTATTGGGGTTTTCATTTTCAAAAGGAAAAAATAATATCTTTTTTGGATTGAATAAAAGATTTTATATGGTGATTAGATTGATCTTGGAATGACATTTACGTAACATCATCTTGGTTTAGATATTACCCAAAGGTACTCATCATAATTTGGCCCTTATGGTATGTGTATGCACACGATCAGGAGCTACAAGTGGTATCGGGTCCGAGGCAGCACGAGTCCTTGCATTGCGCAATATACATGTTATTATTGCAGTAATAAACATCAAAAAAAGCGATACAAGTTAAAGAAACTTTACGTCAAGACATATCAAATGCTAAAGTCGATGTAATGGACTTAGACCTTAGCTTTGGGGCATCTGTACGAGATTTTGCAGCCAAATACCATTCATCAGGCCTTTTCCTGTACTTTTTGATGTAAGAAATCTTACCTTAAATAAGTTGTTATAATAATTACGGATTTGTTTTGTTGTAGGTGATAAGGCAGGTGTTTTGTCTACACAATTCAAGCTATTAAACGAGAATATCGAACTACATTTATAGAGTGCGCGCTAAAGTATTGATATTTTGGTTAATTCGAGTAATTCTATAAAATTTTTCTCAGCACATTACTCTATCAAAGCATTCATACAGTGGAAAGAAATAGTATTTTGGTGTTACTGGTCAACATTGATGGCCCATGTGCTTAAATTAGTTTTCTTACATGTTTGCACCTACATTTGCAACATGTTTACTTTGATAAAAATATCAAAACGTAGCACCGTAGCAGCTGACTTCTAAGGTCAGCATCCATGAAGGATTCTGCATAACGCGGTAGCTTCATCTACGATTCGGGTGGGGGCGATTCGATGAATAAGGCGGTAGGGGATGAGGGGAATGGGGAAAGAGCGGCGGCTGTTGCGGCTGAGGTGAGTTATAGAGGTGTGCTGAAGGTGGTGGCGAAAGACGAGGATCCTTTGGAGTATGAGGTTCATGTGGTGGATAAAGAGGTTGTTGAAGATCAGAAGAAGCCGTTGGTGTATCATAACGATGCTGAAGTTGTAAAGGAAATTCAAACGCAATTTTATCGCGCTTCAGAATCGTGTGGCAATTTGGCTAAGATTCTTGAGGTTGGGAAAGTTCCGCATAACCGCAAGCACAATGCCTATCAAGGTTCAGTTTTTAGTTTATTACTCTTAAATGCAACAACTTGCTATTTATTTAGGGACAAAAGAACCAAACTTGATGGTTAAGAATCTTAAAAATAATGTTTTGTTTAATTGTTTATGCATCATTTATGTTCAATCTGTCTTATTGCTGACTTTAGTCAACTGTTGTATCTGTCTTGAATAGTTCCATCCAAGATGTTGAATGGGTTTATGCCTTTGTTAGCACTAGCTCCTGCCGATCCTGCAAATTTGGACGTGGATGTAGATTTATTAACAAAGTCCAAGAATCTTTCATCCACTCTGCATAAGCTTTATCTTTGGGAGAAGAAATTGTTTGATTATTGGCTATGGTGCTGTTAAGTAAGATTCTCATGCTTTGTGATAAATAATTATGGTTATAGTCATGCTATCCGCACCAAGTGATTAGCGTTTATTTTTTATATATGACGGGCCTGCTTTAATGCAGTGTTTATATCTTAACTGAGGTGTTTATAAACTAATCGCCCATTTTTGTCAAATACAGTATTGAAACTTTAAAAAGATCTGTGGTTCATTACAATTAATGCCACTTTTTTGTTTGCTTGAGTCAATTTCATGCCATTTTGGAAGAAGTTAAAAACTACTCCAGTGCCTCAAAAAGCCATGCTGCACCTATATTGTTTATATATTTCTTTTGGGAATGAGGGTTAGAACTATTTATGCAATTGCACTTTTTGATTTGTGTAAAACATACGATAGAATGGAAGGTTAAGTGGTCGTTGGATGTTTTTATGAAATGCCTCATCCTATATATCTTGATTTGTAAATTATTGTAGAGAACACTATATTTTGAAGTTATGTTATATTGATCCAACAAGAAACCATAGGCATTGGTTGATGAATGATTCTTACATAGCAGGTTCTTTTTCTGGGAATTTGTCCAGCAATCGCCGAATAACCCGAGACAGACCAAGAAGAGGGGCTGCCCAATGTTTGAGGTCTGGAATTGACACTAAAGGTTCGTAAAATTGGTGTGCGAAGTGGGCGTGTACTGGATTTTTGGTCAATATTTGATGCGGGTCTAAACGAAACGAAACGGATCAGGTTGGTTGGACCTGTTAACACATTTTAACCATTTTATAGTTTTTTAAATCATCAAAATGTTAAACAAGACTATAAACTATATTGTTAGAATAGCATTCACTTTTAATAGCTATAGCAATTTATTTAGTTATAGTCGTTCAAAACACTTTGGGTGACTTTCGACTTGCTTGACTTAGTAAACCCATTTGGCCCGTTCCATTTATTTGTACAATTATTTAGTTACAAAATGATAGAAATACAATGGAAGCCTATTAGCCTAATAATGGTTTTCTCATTGAAACAGTGGGTAGATAATTATTTTGTTCTGAACTTAAAGTCTTATGCAGTTTTAATGATCAAAGTATTTGTAACCATATGCAGTTTATAGACATATTATGATAGTTTACAACTAGAATTTTACCGGCGCCACGCGTTGCAGCGGCGCACGACGGATATGCTGGGCGTTTTTTACCCGACGCCGCGGTTTACGGAGGCGTCACAATGTGTCGAACAGGTAGCAAATAATCAACCAATTACCCGTCGCGCGTTGTGGCGGCGTAGAAATGTACATTAAATCGACATTATATTGTGAAATGAAAACGTATTATATTTGATCGACTTGCTGACGTCGCGTGGTGCGGTGGCAGCCGGCTAGCGTGCTTCTGGCAAAGTGAATAAGCGGCGATGACAACGTGTTTTTGAAAGTTTAGAATGGTTCGTTGTAATTAACTGAAACATAAGTGGGTGGCAATGGAAAGTATGAGGACTAAACTTGTAATTAACTTAAAGATAAAATTGGAGGACTAAAATTGCAATTACTTGAAACTTGAAAAGAAGGTTTTTGAAAGTGTCAGCCGACACTCTAAAATAGTATATATATAATATAATGTGTTGATTTATGTAAAGGAAGAAACATAAGAGTTTGTTCCTCCTCCAATGGATGGGTTGCTAAAGATTCAACAAAAAGAACCTACTTATGGCCCACCAACATAATAACAAAGCGACAAAACAAAACTTCCAGCATGGTTAACGCCAATTTGCCATGAGAAGTATTTGGGATGGTATTTTTTTTTTTTGCTTTATGCGTTTCTAATTGACTGAAAACAAATGTAATTTTGCGATGTGCATACGGTTTTCATATTTGGTGGTTTAGGGATGATTTTTGTAGAAAGATGATTTTTTTTATGTTGCAACAATTTGGTTGGCCTGTGGCAAGAAATACTATTAAGTACTTGTGTTTTGTTTTTCGAATGCTTCAACTTATTTTTGTTCGATTGTAAGAACATCATTTTTGGGTTAAATGGGGTTGCTTAAATTTTAGTTTGAACGGTTGTTATAGCGCGTGCACCGATATTAAGCGAATTCCCGCGGGTCCCGCAAGTCCTCATGTATCGTTTTTAAGGTAATTATGGTAGAGGAAGTTTGTGAGTCAAATGTGTTTGTTAGTATTAAAAAAATTGCTTTGTTTATGTGAAGCATTAAGGAAGTTAAATTTTAAATCCGGTTTGAAGTGCCGCAACGCGGCACCGAGTTAAAACACTAGTTATATATTATTATGGGATATATATCTATTACGTTGAATAACAATATATTTAAACATATGGTATACTCGTTTTGGCTTGCGTAGCGAATCAAACTCGGTATACGAAGCCCTGCCCCATGTATTAAATGTGCTTAAATTTAGGCTCAAGGGCTGCTTGTGCTCGTATAAGCTTTAAACGAGCCGATTTTTAGCAGTTCATAAGCGACAGAGCCCGCTTAGAACCTTGTTTTCATGTTTTAGTATTTATCATGAACCTGAATATCTTGAACAACTTTAAACAAACTTACAATCATCCGAACCGTTGTAGACCATATGTGATATGTGGTGGTCCTGGACAAAGGAATTAGTCAGGCATGGGATTTCCACTCTTGTGCATGTTTTGGTCTCTACAACATATATTAATGAGACCAAACCATTTGAAAGGACATGCTCAGAGTAAGAGACTGTTATAGCCCAGTGGTACTAGTCCAAGCACATTCACATATATAGGTAGCCCAATAATAAGATATATATGATTAGAAGAAAGTACAAAACATGCAAGGCTAACATCTATCTAACAAGTTACAGTAGGAAAACTATTAGACTATGGGGTATGGTCCCCTTCCCCCTTCTCCACATCAGCACCACGTCATCTTTCCCCTCCCCCCCCCCCAACCAGGGAAATGGTTCCCCCTTCTTTCCCCTTCCCTTTTCCTTTATTTTAATATTTTGTATAGGGGAAAAAGACAAAATAAGAAGAAAAGACAAAAAAATAATTAAACAATTTACAAGATAAAATGATCGGGGAGAAGGGGAAGATTTCCCCGTTTACACCGAAGGGGGAATGAGGGGGGCGGTGTTCCCCTTGGGGAAAGCCTCCATGTCACCTTTCCCGATCTCTTTCCCCATCCACACCCCTTAGAGCATTCTCATTAGAACCCCCAAAAAACTGGGTGACAAAACCCTATAATTTTTTTGGGGGTTGGGGGTGATTGTGAGTGAAGAAAATGGGGAATCTACAGTGTGTTGGTAAATATTGGGTTCTTTGGGGATCTTTTAGGGAAAACTGGAAAACTGTAGTTATTTTTTAATATTTGTTGAAAGTGGTTGTGAGTGGAGGAGAGAGAAAATTTAATGGGGTTTAGTGTAATATGTGGTTGTGATTGGTTGTGAGTGGATGAGGGATGGTGATTCTATTGTGAATGCTCTTAGTCTTATAACCCACATATTAAAGAAAAACAAAAAATAAACTAGTATTATACCCGTCCGTTGGGACGGGTTCCTAAAATTTACAACATTCAAACTATGTATACATTAAAGTTCCTTGTGACAACATATAAAGAACTTATTAGTATTTAAAATATATCAATAACATCTTATGTCGTTATAGTAGTGTACCCGTGCAAATACGGGTTTCTAAGATTTAGATTATATTTCCATGTATGTTTATTGTATTATTAGGGTTGCGGACGGAGTCCAGAATGAAATACATGATATTGTTTTCTAAATATTTCTTTGTTGATGTCAGGTCGGATTGGTTGAGAACTATATAATTGGTACACAACATATACAAACAATAAAGTTGATAGACACACTTTATAAATTCAACACTCTCTTATAGACCGAAAGTAAATCCCTAGCCTCTTTTCTTTAAAACACTCATAGTCCTAATTTATCTTCTTAGGTATAAGATGGAGGACTGAATGGGAAGGGCGGTGTTCCGTTCGACACATTACAGTTGCAATATTTTGGAATAATCATAGGAAATACAGGGCTACTACAAGATTCTTTCAAACAAAATTTAATTTTAACAAAGACAACTATAAGTTGAATTTCAGAAGCTAATATTGTTAGGTTTGAAACACACAACCACCTCATACCACATCTTAACCGAATGTTGCAATCAGGAAGCCTTTGTAAATGCTCATGAATTTAGCCACAAATGCTGCAAATTACACGTCAGAAAAACATATATATCAACCACCTTGCTTAACAAACTTAGCGGTACAAAAAAAAACACTCATGAAATCTTTCTGCCTTGATGAAAACCACAGCATTTCATTTTTTGGCTAAAGGTTGACTAATGATTTGACTTCACTACATGTAATCTAAATACTTGAGAAAGAGAACCAACTATTTTACAACATCTAAATGTATCAATCGTTGTAATTTAAGCCAGATGCATGGAGTATTTTTTCTTAGTATTGATGGTGGGTCTTAAAGCTCTCCATGTTATTATGTCACATATTATCAAAGAACAGGGGTATTAAAGAGGAGTCTTAGATGAGACATTGAAGTTATATTGCAACGATTATGACCACAATCCAAAGAACAATTGCGACAATCACCAAAAGCAAGAAAGTCTGCACAAAATCAAGGCATGATCATCAAACATTAAATAAACTAAATTAGTTAGTTAACCAAAGCCACTA
The DNA here is from genome assembly GCA_032199755.1 of Ambrosia artemisiifolia. NCBI lineage: Eukaryota > Viridiplantae > Streptophyta > Magnoliopsida > Asterales > Asteraceae > Ambrosia > Ambrosia artemisiifolia. Next base: position 45,521,353 of record CM063526.1, read on the forward strand.
ACATGATTTTACTCACCATGGAAGAGTTTGCTCTATAAGTTTTACGCAAGATGAGATCTCACCTATGCGGTCGCATCATGAGAATTCTCATTTTGGAGCCGATATCATCTGAAAACAAACAGCTAAGACATCCAGCACAACATAGAAACAAAAGGTTAAAGGTGACGTTTCGAACCCATTCACTTATAAAAGGGTTGATTGTTTTAGTCAAACTGAGCAAATACAATAAAATAGTCAACATGGCACATGCCAAATGATGGTGCAGGTTAAGATGTGTCATTTTACAAAAGCATCTTACCTAGACAATTTACAACCCCAACCTGGTTTAAACAAAAGCCATTTAAAAAACTTTTTCCCAATTTGAATCATCAATAAATACATATAAAGTTGTTTAAAAAAAATACAAAATTCTGGTTCCAAGGTACTCTTTTAGTATCTACACATTTCAAGTTTAAAACCCTTAAAAGTAATTAAATACCTTTTCACTCAAACATGTCATATTTCCATCTTATCCATTTACGAACACACTTTCATTTAATAAATAACATACCTGAGACTAACCACTAAAGAGTATTGTGAACCTCGATATTGAGATACCTAAGATCATCCTCTTAAGAGTATACACCATTGTATATTATACGCATGATTACAATAAGTAAAATACCTGCAAACAACTATAATCAAATAATGAAAGTGAATCAAAACCGAAACTGGTAAACCGATTCGTGGCCGACCAAATTGGTAAGCGTATGGAACCCATGATCTCCCTTTTCTTCTTCATAATCTTTGACGATGTAGTCAATACACCACAACAATGATGTGTTGTTGCTAATCCACATGAAGGGATCGATCATGTTTGTAGAAACCTAGAGGGGATTTTATTATGGGTTTTAAACAACTTTCATTTAGTTCGTAAATATGCTATGAGATCTAAAACTATGTAAATAAATAAGGGAAGAGATAATAGGAAACTGATTATGGTTTAGGTGAATATTAACACATCCACATTATACTCAATCCTTTATAATCGTGAGATATCCTTTCGCTGCTTTGCAATCAAAGTGCTTTGTCCTCGTTTTATCACAATCAAATAACTAATCTTTGCAACATGTTTATGTGATTTATCCATTTGAAACTAATTAAATGAATCAACTTTGAATCTAAAACATGGAGTTACTTTTCTTTCCAATCTATCTATATATATAAAAGAAAACGTATATGCTGACGTGGCGTGCAATGGAGGCCTCAACCTCCCCTTGAGAGTGTCACGTGGCATCATAATTGAATGATTTTAGTGTTTTTGAATTATTTCATTTTTTAATTAAAAAAAGATAAACATAAAACCCTAAATTCTCAATTACTAAAATTAAATTGAGTTATTTTAGGAAAAAAGAATTTATAAATAAATTTAAATTTTTCTCTCTCATGTTTCTTCCCGTAATTTTTAAACGTTTATATCTTTTATATACGAGATTTTTTAAAGAAAAAAATTACACCAAATTAACGAGCGTTTTATTATCTTTCCAACGAGTACCATAGTGCTATATAAAAAACGGAGAAAAAATCGACTATTTTTTGTGGAGTTTCGTTTATACACGAAAAAAACACACAAAGTGTTCACGTTATTCATTAATCATGTTTTTTCTTTTAAACCAGGTTCTTATCTACGATGTTGAAAATCAGCCCAATCGCCATGTTATCATTTAAAATACTATGAAAATGCAATATTTGAGAGATTTTGTGATTAGTTAACTTAAGCCATTTGCAATAGGTTATCACGTAAAATTAGATTTTTCAACCTCAGGACCCTCCCGGGGTAATCAGCTAGTTGTTTTATAACTTAATTATGCTAGTTTAGTTTTCAACAAACTCCCAAGCAACCGATTTTACTTTGTAGTCATTGGTTAATTAGTAATCATGCAATCAAAACATAACACTTTCCAACTCCTCATGAGTTTTACTTGTATTTTGCTGACTCTTCGACACCGGTCAGGCCCCACATATCTTGGGATATAAGTCACCCGGGGATCACCACATGCGCATACATACAACCGGGAACTATAGTGCAAGATCAAGAATGATGTGCATGGGGAGACATCCCCATAACATAGCGAGCCCCACCAGTGCAAATACATCACAATAACCACTAACGGGTGTCGCATGGGGGATCGCAAGGATATTCTGATAGCGACATTCCACCACCCCAACTATAAATAGAAGGACCATCCTCCTCAGGTATCATTCTCTCCCCCACGCTTATACTCGTTCTCTTTATTCTCTTACACACACACACACACAAAAAACAAGTACTTACTCTCACGTCAGTGGTGATCGTAGGAAGTCCTCTTCCTTTGACGAGGCCAATGACGATGTTTGTTTTGCAAATCCAGCAGTTTCCTGACCCATGGTAATCCTAGTTTGTTACAATTAGTCACATTAACAAAGAACTAAACATTCAATTGAATAGTCTTATATCACTTCAGTACCGTAAGAGCAAATATCAAATGCCACCATACGCCTTGTATCGAGTTTGTTCGTATACTGATTCAATTGTTTGATACGTTAAACAATCATTACCAAGTTCGATTGTTTGCTTTTTCAAAGGGTTTACAATATTGAATGAGTGTCGCCAAAAATTAAACGATTCCTTGATTGTTTGATGCGTTAAACGATTATTACATTGTATCGAGTTATGTCCATACACTGATTTGTCTACATCAAACAGAAATTTAAAAAAAAATCAAGGTAAGCAAATCACATAATAAAAGATATAGAATGGTCATTAAATATGGCCAGATGTATATTAAATTTAGCAAATTTATTAAGGTATATACAAAATTAATCCTTAATCTTAGTAAAACATATGAAAAACTTTGTCATTATTCAATAAATTATATATAGCATTAAAAAGGAAGGTCGGTTGTGAGGGGAGTTATTGTTTCGCTCGATGCAAACGTCTTATGCGCGTATGTACAACTGCATGGAAATGTTTTTTCTGGGCGGTTCATAGCATTCTGGGCGGGTTTGTAGTAGTTTTCTGGGCGTTTTATTTTTTTGGGCGGTTCAATTTCGGTTTTTGGGCGTTTTATTTTTTTGGGGCTATTCTATTCTTTTTTTGGGCGGTTTAAATTGGTTTTTTTTGGCAAAAACATTTCTTTATTAATCTAACAATTTCGATTTACTATACATTGCTTGAGTCATCCGATTATGCCGACAATCACGTATGATGACCGGTATTTCATAGAAATTTGATGATGATAGTGTTATAGGGATTGTGGATGGTAGGTTAACAGCTGCAACCCGCATTTTGACCACGTCTTCGCTAGAATTCTGACCCTCTTGCTTTGTAGGTAACTGTTTTTTTACGGGGAGACCGACTGCATCACGGTGGTCTTACGGCGGAAATGGCATGGCCATGCTATTTCTTTGCAGGCTTCGTCGACCACTACTTGACGTAGTAACACGTGAGCATCAATGGTGTTTATAGTTGTGAACCATCTCATTTTTAGACTGTTTAAAGAAACCAAACATCCGATCGCCCTCGCCGCTGCAACACGCGACGGGTATAAAACTAGTTTATAATAAAATATCAAATGAAGTAAAAAAACAAACATTCAATATAAGTCATGATTAAAGGGCCAAAAATAAGTGGGCCTAATTATTACAGGCCTAGTTTTTATAACCCTGAACCCTAAACACAAAACAAAACGGGATATAAATACGAGTATCATTTTTCTTCTCTAGATTCTCAATTTTCTCAAATATAGTTACACACACAGCCATCCCAATGCATGCCAGTTTTACATGACACACCGCCGTTTAACCGCCGATGGGTAGTTTAACGACTGCAGTCGACCATCCAACATTATTATCGCTTCTTTAAGATCCTTTGCATGCATCAGAATATCGACTCACAATATTCTGTAAACTTGAAACCCTTTTTATTATTATTATTATTATTATTATTATTATTTCAGGTTTTCTAATTCCTCTTTTTGCTGGTGACCTCCTTAATTGACCTTCGATCAATTAACACAGAGACATACTGATACTGGTACTTATGTAATCTATATATGTATGTACCGTTAATTTAATTTAGTTTTCGTAACCGTTTTTATTTTTCAATGTGTACGGTTTTTTTATTTATTTAGCAAAATCTGTTTGAATTTGAATTTGCATGCAATTGTTTTAGTATTTGTGGAATCTATAAAATGAAATTCTATATTGTTATGCTTGCGGTCCGGTCTAAAATGTCGCAAACGCTTTTTGGTTGCATTGGTTGTGGATTGAGAGCTTACTTCACAGTTAAGCGTGCTCGGTGGGAATGGTCCTGGGATGGGTGACATCTTGGGAAGTTTCCACGCGAACAACCGAAAAACAAATATGTGAACGTTGAACGTTTACGAGAGTAAACGATGTTATAAATGGTATCAGATCCACTAATGTCATGTTCGGCTTATGATGGTGGTGCAAATCTCATCGTCCGAAGTGGCGGTGTTTGTGATACCCTTAGGCACATAACGTTAAAAGCGGGGGAAGGTTAATCATGCATGATGTGGTGGCGTTGATAGCCGAAAGACAAGGGGTATAAACACCAATCGGCCCTTGTCCCAAGTGCTAAGTGTTATGTGCCTTTTGTCCAAGGCTTGATGCAAAACTGCAATCGAGCCGTGAGTCTCATTGGAAGCGGCCTCTCTATTCCTACGGGGTAGAGGTAAGGCTGTCTACATCTTACCCTACTTAGACCCTACCTTAGTTATGCTATTAGTGAGATTTACTGTGTATAATGATGATGATGATGCAATTTATTAGGGTATAGAATTTGTCTTGATTTTGATTTTGATTAAACTTTAAGACAAATCTCTGTCTTTGTTTCCTTTTAATTTTGTGAATCTTCACATTATTGTAGAATCAATTTTGTTAGGAAGGTATAATTTCCATAATAAGATCATGTTGAATTCCTTTGTGTTAATAATAACACGGTTTGATACGTGGCTGATACAAGAATTGGCAGGGCCCAAATTAAAACGGACATAACTTTGACGGGTTTCCCCAAATCTATTCGTTTTCTTTGATTCTGTTTCCTTTGTAAAATTGCATAAATCATGGATTTCATTAATTCACACTACTATTTAGTCATTTAATTTTAATTATATGTTGTCATTTTTAGTTTCCTAAGATTGTGCCACACCTTTCAAATTTAGATTTTCCCAACAAGAGCATCATCTAATAGTTAGGGTCTGTTTGGTGTGGGGTAATAAAATGGATGTGGAAATGAAATGGATAAGGTAATGAAATGGACAAGGTAATGGAATGGACAAGGTAATGGAATGGATCATTACCATTCTATGTCTTGTTTGGTTGCCATGTGGGAATAAAACAAAATATTACTTTGTGTTGTTTGGTAGGTAGGAAAAGACAAAGGAATAAAATCAGTGGTGAGTGACGGTGGTGGGTTGTGATATGTGGCGGTAGCGACGGTGGTGGTGGTGAAGGTGGATGGCCGTGATGGTGGGTGGGTGATGATGGGGAGTAGCGACGGCGGTAGGCGGTGGTGATGTGTGTGGCGGCGGTGAAGGGTGGCGACGGCGGTGGGTGGTGGTTAGTGGCGGTGATGGTGGGTGGTGGTATGTGAAAGTTGGCGACGGTGGTGATGGGTGGTGGTGACGGTGGGTGAAGTGAATGGCGGTTATGGTGGGTGGGTAATGATAGTGAGTAGTCGCGGTGGTGGGTGGAGGCGGCGAGGTGGTGGGTGGTGGTGGGTGATGGCTGTAGCGGTAGTGGGTTGTGGTGGTGTTGGGTTATGGTGTTGTTAATTAAATGTGAGAGAGAGATGGAATGAAAAAAAAAACATGGGAGTGGTGGAATGGTTTTGAGAATGGAATGCCTTGTGGAATGGGTGATTCCATTCTATTGACCAACCAAACACACTATTTTTCATTACCTCATAATGGTTCATTTCATTCCTCTTCTATTTCATCATACCAAACCCTGCCTTATGAAAAGAAGAAAAGGAATTTACTTTGTATTACAGTCTCAAAACTGTGTATTACATCGAAGATTGGACAGGATATATAATTACAAAGTTTTAAAAAAGGAAATAAAGGCAGCTTTTTGGCTGTCAATGTGGCTGACACTATGGCTGGAATATTGGGACAGTGCTCCACTCCTTTTTAATAAAATAACCTTCCTTTCTAACAGTTATTTCATTTAGAAATCAATATTTCATTCAGGGACATTCTCTTTCATCTTTTGTGCTTCCAAGTTCCTCCATGCGTCGCAGCTTCTTCTTTTGGAAAGATACTAACCCGACGTTTTGATCAGTTTGCAGTGAATAGAATAGTCTATATGGACATTGCTGAGTTTTTTAGTGATTATGATCAAGTTCAAGTGGATGCAACCACTGTTAAGTTGGAAACACTTCAAGGTGGTGCCGCATCCCAACAAAAACAAAACCATAATGAAGAAAATAGGAGCTCTACTGGCACTAGTGTGCTGGATCAAGAACAGTCACCATTAGATGATGCAAATCTTTGCTCCACATCACCAGTATGTGCTGCACCACTTTGTAGACAGTTTTGGAAAGCTGGGACTTACAATGATGATGTTACTCCTAAGTCCACAATTAAATGTATTGATCTTTTTCGATAATGTATTATTTAAGCTTATTTTTTGTGTTTTTTCACATTTTTTGTTTAATGATTTTTAATGTACATGTCAGCGGGTTCTAGTTATCTGCATATACATCCAAAATTCCTTCACTCGAATGCTACTTCTCACAAATGGGCATTTGGTGGTATGTTGAGCTTAACTCCTTATTTGTTTCTTTGATTGCAAGTTTACATTGTTTAATAAATTCTGCTAATTTGCATATGCAGCCATAGCAGAGCTTATTGACAATGCTGTGGATGAGGTAATGACCTTTATTATTGTTATCCTCACTTTTGTGAATTGTATTTTGATGATCTTTTATTCTATGTTTTGGCATGCTTCATATCTTGTAGATACAAAACGATGCCACTTATGTAATTATAGACAAAACAATTAACCCTAGAAATGGATGTACAGCGTTGGTAATTCAAGGTAACATCTTTACCCAAAAAATATATTTTTTGTTGTGGTTTTTAAGGGCGTTTGGTTCACGGAAAATTTTGAAGGAATTAGAATTGTCAAAGGAATTGGAATTTGAAGGAATTGGATTTGGGATTGAAATTGGTCAAAGAAGTTTAAATTTATTAAAGGAATTAGAAATTGTCAAGCGTTTGGTTGACGAAACAATCATTGACGAATTGGAATCCATCACTGCGCGCCCGGGGGTGGCAACGGTTAAATTCACTCCAATCCCATTCATTCCTGAACCTAACATGTTATACATGGAATTCAAATTTCATTAAATTCCAGCAAATCAAATTCCCCCGTAATTTTCTATTTGGAATTTGATGTTGTGACATTAGTTTTTATTTTACTTAATTTAGATGATGGGAGTGGGATGGACCCGGAAGCAATGCGCCATTGTTTGAGTTTTGGGTTTTCAGATAAGAAGTCCCAATTTGCAATTGGGAAGTGTATGTTTTCTTGACATCTGATCTTTTATGTTAGTTTTTTTATAGTTTATTTTGTCCCTTCATTTTGATTGGTTGACTTGTAGACGCGTTCAGATGGAAATGGTTTTAAGACCAGCACAATGAGGCTTGGAGCAGATGTGATAGTTTTCAGCCGTTACTTAACTGACAGGTTTGGCTTTTGATGACTTTTTCAACATGAATATAGAGTAAATCTTTAATTTATTTGTATTTGTTTATGTTCATTATAGTTAGTTATGTTGTGGTACTTTGTTAATCTTACTGTCAGGTCATTAACCCAAAGTATTGGTCTTTTATCATATACATTTTTAACCCAAGCAGGCTATGACAGGATAGTAGTCCCTATGGTGAGAATTCAGTTCTTTTAATAGTTCAGTTATTAGTTTACGATTAAAATGTATAAGATTTATTATTGTATTAGCGTATGATATCAATCTAAAGTCTTTGTAAACTGCAGGTTCACTACGAGTTTGATTTTACAACTGGAACTTTTGTTCCTCTACATGCTCAAAATAGCGAAAATCCTAATTCAAACCTGTCTGTCATTTTGAAGTGGTCTCCATATTCAACAGAGGAGGAGCTATTGAAGCAAGTAAGTCTAATATAGTTTACAGTTGATTTTACTGTTGGGAAATTATAGTATTTACTGAAGTATAACCGCATGCCTGATATGCGTAGTTTGATGATGTTGGTTCTCATGGCACAAAAATCATCATATACAATTTATGGCTTGATGATGACGGTAATATGGAGCTTGATTTTGAGTCAGATCCTGAGGTATGACTCCTATTCTTTCTCAAGTTTTCCATCACTATATTTGCGTATGCATACATATATACACACACATATATATATTGTGTATCATTATATGTGTGTATTTATGTATGTGTAATGGCATAAATGCATAATTTTCTTCAGGATATCCGTATCACATGGGATGGTAAAGGTAAAGCAAAAGAAGGTACTCGTATGGCAGCAACTGATCAACACATTGCTAATCGCCTATGTTATTCTCTCCGTGTAAGTTCTTATAATTATTTTTATATCGTCTCTTTTAATTGATTTATGTAATACTTCTTCTAAACTTTCTGTATTATGATCCTGTTTCAGACATACCTATCCGTTTTGTACAAAAAATTACCTGAAACTTTTGCAATGGTATTGCGAGCCAAGGTGGTTCTTTATCATAATATTGCTACAGACCTGAAGCACCCAGAATTTATCATGTATAAACCCCATAGTGACGGACGTGGTGAGGTTGTATTAAGTTGACATATTCTCTGATACTTCCTTTTCTTTTAGAGTTTTATATTTTTCCCATGGTTGAATTTAATTGTCACTGCAGGGTTCAGTGGTTACAACGATAGGGTTTGACAATGATGCCCCCAATGTAAACGTCCATGGTTTTAACATCTACCACAAAAACCGTTTGATACTGGTAAAAGATTCCCATTCCTCTTCACCTAACTCAGAAATTTCATTTAAATATTTTTATTTTGAATTGAAGTAGTCGCTTTTTTGGTTGTTTTTTGAAACATTGATGCCCCTTTTTAACAGCCATTTCAACAAGTTGTAGTTATTGGTGGCAGCCGAGGAAGAGGTGTTATTGGTAAGATTTTATATGGGCTCCATTTTTTTAGTAAGAAAATATGAATTTATAACATTATATATAACAAACCTAATCGTTTATTGTAGGTGTTCTCGAAGCAAATTTTATTGAACCAACACACAATAAACAAGATTTTGAGAAAACCTCTCTTTTCCAAAAACTCATGACCCGTTTGAAAGAAATGACATTGGAATACTGGTAAGTGATAAAGCAACACCTTAATGCTAAAATATTAGTACATTATAATTTTTGAATTTTCTTGATTTTAATTTAAAAAAAAAATAAAAAATAAAACTGCAGGGATTATCATTGCGGGCTGATTGGGTATCAACAAGGGCATAATAAAAACAAAAAAGCTCGGACCCCAACAGTTACCGGGGGTTCGTCTAATTCTATTCATCAGCACGTTAAGGATCAATCTACATTTAAGAAAGGATCTTCTGATGATGGGACCACTAAAGGAGCACCGTTTATAACTACAGTAAACAGCAAGGCTGCTCTTTATTCTAATTCCTCGTTTTTTAAACCAGTAGAACTAAAACAAAGCTTCCCGCAAGGTTTTAAAGAAGGTAAGAAGTGAATAAATATAAATTTGAAAAAAAAAGTCACTTATACTTCGTGATTGTTTTTAAGGGTCAAATTTGAAAAGGAAGTTGAGCGATGAGTCTCAAAGTTTTCAGCCAGAGGCCAATATGGGGACCACCGTGGTAAATACCGGCTCTAATTTTGTTATGGTACAATAGATTGAATGTTATTTGATGGGTTTTTAATGCTGTGTGCTTATTCATGTTTAGACTGATTTGGGAAATACTGGAGGGTCGACAAACGTGATAGATGAAAACAAAAGGCTCAAAACTCGGTGAGTGTATTTTTATATTCGTCTACATCTGATTTATATGTGTATATTTTAACCGGTTTCTTATTTTCGTCGAGGATTATGGTGATGTTTTGATTTTTACTTAGACCATCTCCAGTGCAAGGGCTATAAATGTATACTCTCTCTCCTGTTGTGCGTGTCACATCAGTTTGCCCAACATTTTGTTTCATCCGCTCTCCTCATACCCATTCTCTCTCTTCACTTTCTCATTCCCTCTCACAATGGCCTAAATGCAATGCACTTACCTACAAACATCACATTTAAATGCCAACCTCCTCCAATGCAATTCTTCTAAAAAATTTGCCACGTTATCTAAAATTTATATCCTAAATGCACCCATTGGATACGGTCTTGATTGCAAATGACATACCTTGATGTTTCATAATTGTTTCCTTGTGATTTCTTTGTTTCAGATGCTTGGAGTTTGAGAAGGCAGAAGAGGAACTTAAGCGCAAGGTATCCTATACCCACTATATAAATGGGTCGATTTGTGTTGTGTATATCTCTAATGGGTTGAATGGGTATTCTCATTAAAAAATGTGTTAAAACCGGCCTGTGTTTAGACCTACCAGCCTATCTTACCATGTCTTGACTAGTCACCCGATTTTTCCTTGACTGGGGATTCCAGAAATGTTTTTGTTACTAATGAATGTATGGGAGTTTTGATTGATGGTTGTTACGTATAAATGACAGGTTGAGCAGCTTAAAATGGAACTGGGAGATGCCAAAACGGAGTATAATCGATTGTTGACTAGTTTGCAGTACCTGGAGACTGTAAAGGAGGAAAAATAACTAGCCTGTTTTTAATTAGTTGTTTTTAGTTGTAAAGTATGTGTTTTATCATGGCTATTAGGCTTTTTAGGAGATCCTATGTTACAACTTTCCTGCATTTTGCGGATAAATTTTGAACCTGCAGTCTTAAAGGTATTGCACTATTGCCGCCCGATGATATCGTGAGGTTCATGCAGTGACCAAACATGTGTTCAACCAAGACCAGTATTTTTGATGGTTTTGACCGTCATTTTTGTAGACAACCAAATGTGAACAAGGGCTAATAAACCCTGAGAAACTAAAGTATATAAATAGTGACCACACATGCCTCTCTTGCTGCAAGTTAATGCAGTTGCTCCTTGAGATCCGAACGATCATTAGGCTTAAGAGTTCAAAGAGTAAACTAAAGTATATGAATAGTCCATGTGGTTTTATAAACAATTGACAATACTACCTAAGAAAAGAAATTACACAAGTAGTTCATACTTTATGGACTATTTTCAAAATGTAAAACCACAAGGACTACCCGTGTTTTTTACTCTTAGGCTTATGGATCATCTTGTTCTAAACAGTCAAAATTGTGACCGTTGAGTCTATTTGTTGAATTCATAATTGAATTGGGTGCAAACGAGTTTGGAGGTGTCCTGGCATCCTTAGTGATGGTGTTGCCGTGAACTCCATTACGGATTTTACAGTGATCAACATGGACATTTTAGGCATCTCTCATAGTTGAGCTTTCCTCTTTTGCAATTTTGTGCGCCTTTCTCTCTCAGTGTTTTTGCGCGTCAAAATAGCTCAAGCAGATGTTTACTTTTGCACCCTTGAATTTAAACCCAAATTTTGAAAATTCATCGATGTGTTTGGTTTTGAGCGTGTGGCAAGTGTCGAGCGTGTGCCAACAATAGCTGCAAGAAGGCGGCCAATGGGCTTATTGACGCCCACATGACACGTTTTTTTCACATAGCAACCCCCTTGGAGCCCACCATAACAGACAAGTCTAAACTCTACTTGCCAAAGATCCTGCAAGATTAGGACAATATAATTCTTTCATCTTGTTAGGTTTGAAATTTGAAATGCCAAGAACTTGCTATCTTTAGCTTCTTTTATTATATAAAACGCAAAGCACATTTTATTTTAGATGTATTATGTTATTAATGGAGTATTTGCTAATTTTCACATGCACATTATCAGTCCTTGAACAAAGGGTATAAGTTGGAGGCCTTGGGGTTCGGTGTTTCAACCCAACACATCCATCAAGTAACAATAGATGTAACAGTCACATAATCTTTTCACACGACCACCGATTTGATTTGATCAAGAAACCGCAGAGAACCAATGAAAAAAATCTGTTGGCGTTATCAAAACTCAAATTTATCCACCAACAAATATTTAGTTTAGGCAAGCAGATTCGAAGTTTTCCACCTGACTGATATCAAGAACGGGGGTGCACATCGCAACAACAATTTACCAACGTCATACAACTTTCAGAACAAATACGTCTTTCCTAAACCAAACCACCACCGTGTAAATGCAAAGCTTTTCGTTCGCCCTTCCCTTCGACAACCTGATTCTAACCCTGATCAATGCACCTGCCATGTCACTAACAGATTTAACAACAGAATGTTAATCTATAACATTATAGCTTAGACTATATGTAATGGAGCGCTATAAGTGGAAAAAGGAAAATATAGCGCCCCCCCACACCGCTACGGGGGGGCTCCATGATCAAAATTTTGTTTGGGGCTCCATGGAAATAACGCCCGTTCTCTTTGTGCCCCCACCAATAATCTCAAGCCACATCACCCTATCTCTCTCTTTTATTATTTTTTTAATTAAAAAGATATAATAAAATATTAATAGGGGCTTTATATATAAAGCCCCACCACTACACCCCTTTTTCAGTTTCTCTCCCCACGCTGACTCAGCTGCCACGTGGACCAATCAGAAAGGGGGGCTTTATATATAAAGCCCCCCACTACACATGGCCTTATAAACCATACCTGATACCATGGATCTATTTTCTGACAAAGAGAGAAGAAGCTCATCTGGATTCTTTTAACCTGACGCCATGTGACTGACTACTGCCGTCCATAATAGCTACCACCACCTCGTCTGGATTGACCGGAACCTGAACTCCTTTCTTTGTACCTTGAACCTGCATTGCCAGATTCATCTGCAGGCGCATCAAGATTGCTGAATTTATTACTATTGTTGTTTGATCCAACTGGCTGGTACTCGTAATGCATATTCTGCCTCTGCCTTTCCCTGTTTGTATTTGCGTTATACTGATTATGCTTGGTTTTATCTTCTTGACCACCAGATCGGTTGCTTTGACCTCCATACTTTCTAAAACCTGTCGAAACATGATGCCGCTGCTCAAACTGGGGGACTTGTGCTTCATCTTCCGTGTTTGGAGCATAGGTTCGTCCTCTATATGAAGACGACTTTCTCTCTCCCCTACCCTCTTGATTCCCATCGACATGTTCTTCAGATTGAACCTGAGAAGAATATTTTGTAGATTCCTTTTTGACTTCTGAGTTAGAAGTCTGACCACCGCCAGAACCACCTTTATGTGGTTGAGGTTTGGGGTGCCAGTGAGAACGATTCTCTTTAGAAGAAGCTGGCCGATCTGGTTGGTCAACCTCCATTTCTGCACCACTAATATCCTTGTGATTTTTCACCATGCTCCTTTGGCCTTTGTAAGCTGGTCTTTTCTCTTTACCCGTGGCTCCACCTTCATCTTTCATAGCAGTAGTAACAGATGTAACTCCAGTTGTTGGGTATTCATCAGGCATAAACCAGCCATCAGATGGGTCCCACTCATGCATAACATTAGTTTCAGTCGGAACAGGGTTTGTTTCTTCATGTTGGCTTGTAGATTTGTGATGACTTTTCTTCAAACCCTGTTGAGAACCCTGATCACGTTGATGCCAAGCTCCATGAGATTTCACCTGCTTATTTTGCTTATTATCAACGCTTTTGACCTCTACGGGAGGCCCCACGGTCTCAGATACAGGGACTGTTGGTTGAGAACCCGAACTCAGGTCTTGTCTATCTGTCTTATCTTCTACCGTGGTTTTCTTGGGTGAAGATGGTGATGCTGATTTGTTAATGTTTCCCTGATGATCCAGCTCTTTGGCCACTGGCTTTGGGACATATCTTTCCATTTCTGCCCTTTTGCTTTTCAAATTAGTCTGGCCGGTGGTAATGCTCTTTTCTGGCAAAGGCACATCATCCGGCACGATCTTCTCTTTGTTCTGGGTCCGCACAGGGGCCCACACCGCAACATCACCAACATGAAATTTATTAGCTTGTGGGTTTCTTGGCATCCTTCTTTGGTGCTGTGGTTTATACTGGTTACTTGGTAAAGATGAAACCTGTTCTAGATTAGATTGCTTTGTATCCTTGCTATCAGTCACCAACATGGTGCTTGGATGTGGATTTGCATCCACTTGCGAAGATTCTGGCTTTGAAAGATCGACTTCCCTTGATGCTGAAGCGTCATCAAGCTTTTGCTTATTCTTGCCACTCTTGTTATTTCTCTTTTTCTGCTGTGCTGATTCAGACACAATATTTGAGTTCTTTGGTAGATTTGGTTCTTGACTTGATACAGCTTCACCTGATACAGTCACTGTGTCACCTGTTCCACTCAGAGTTGACTTGTCAGCCACAGCCTCTACGGTTTGTACACTCAGCTTTTGTTTATGAATAGCCCGCTTCTGCCTGTGAACACCACCATCATCACCATGTGAAGCAGCTTTGCTCTCAGCATCAGTTGCATTAGCAACACCTTGTTTCACAAGCAAAGACTGGTCAGCAGGTTCTTGTTGACTGTTCACACAGATCTGGTCAGCAGGTTCTTGTTTGTTATCATCAATAGCAAGTCCAGTTGGTTTTTGAGATCCATCAACATCCACTTGCTCAGGAACACTAGTAGCGGTTTTATCTGCAATCTGCACTGTACCATCTGCTGCTGCAAGCGTACGTCGATTCAACTCTTCCAATTTGGCATGAGCTTTTGCTTTCTGCTCTTTAATTCTTTCTTCCTCTTCCTTCTGTCGTTCAATTGCCCGTTGTTTTGCCAACTCCCTCATCTTAGCTCGCTGGTAATGCATATAAAAAGTATATTTAACGATCACATAAGATGAGAAAACCAAACTATATTTCATCAATAATGATTTTACCTGCGCTTGACCATCAGAAGGATCAACCATTTGAGTTGACGAGTCACCTGTATTCTTAATTTCAGGGTTCTTGGCAGAAACACAATTATCTGGCGTAAGTATCTCCGAACCTAGAATTGGAGGTTTCTTTCGCCACCCATCAGTATCTTGATTACCTAATCTTCCACTTTTATGATGATCTGCTTGATTTCGCACTCCGTGATGCAATTGCCTGAATAACCAAATTTAGTTGAAAGAAAAATGTTTAAATTTAGAGTATGACATCAGCAAATACAAATCATAGACCTTGATTTGTCATAGTGATGGGAAAGATCTTCAGTGATGGAGATGCTACCAAATGCAATTGTAGCGGTGCCCTTGTGGTTATTTAACAATTCATTACTTTGTTCTGCACCCCCCTGAACATCCAAGGCCCAGACTTTTGGATTCAAACCTTCATTATCATGTATCGAATTTGAATCTTTTGGATCTCCAAGAAGAGATGACTTATTCCCCCAACTCTCATTGGATGCCTTAGACTTGTGTGGGCCCTCAGATGAATGTGCAATCACATGGTCAGAAGGATAACCTTGGTCGTTTGGTGTGTTTCTTCTTGAAGGCATATCTTCATTCCTTTTGGTGTCAGTTTTGTACAATGATGGTCTTGATCGGTCACTCTTTTCTATATTGTGCTCCCAATTGTCTTCTTCCATTTCAACATCCCTTTCATTTTCACGTTTTCTAAGAACTTTGTAAGGGCCACGAGATTCCTCAGGTGGAATAGAATCCAGCTTTTCCGAAACAAACATATTTCCAACTGACCCACGCCCACCACCTCTAAAGTGGGGATCGTTGAGTTCTGCAGGATTTTGAGGTGGGCACATGTTGTAAGCAGGCGGTCCATGCCCAGGTGGCCCACATGGCCCAGGTGGCATTCCCATAAAGGGCATATCACGATCGTTGGGATTGTAGCCCATCGGAGGACCAAAATAACCATCATATGGGACTGGACCAGGGTAAAATCCAGGCCTAATTGGCATACCCGGACGGATAAAAGCATCAGGCATTTGAGGTCTGTAGAAGTCCCCATTTCGTGGATGGTGACCTCGTGGGCCAGGCCCAGGTGGAGGGCCTGATTGTGAATTTGCTAACGGAGGGGGGATCTGAGGATGATAGTAAGGAAAAGGTTCCATTGGAAACCCACCATGAGGAACAGGTGGATATGGCGGACCTGCAGGTGGGGGTCCTCTATACCAAACACCAGAAGGTGCATTCATTGGTGGGCCACGCCAGGCATCATAATGTTGAGGGGGAACATTAGGATTGAAGTATTGCTGTGGATCTCCCTGCCACTTGTCAGTATGAGGGTGAACCCCGTCTTCAAAATTTGGAGAACCATCTCTTGTCCAAGAATCAATAGTTCCACTCTTGTGATCTGCATTCGAGAACATAAAGCACTTATTATGATACCTCACTAGCTGACATGATACACTAACTTATATAGCTAATGGAAAGATTAAGATTAAACACACACACAAAAATACGAACCAGCTTGAGCCATCTCATCTCTTTCTTTGGAAGGTGCAGTTCTGCCAGAACTTGAACCTGGACGAACATAAGAAGCACGATCTGCCACATATGCAAGTCCACATTCAGTATATTGGGTATGATAAAAATTTCTTGCAATCAACAGATATATACACAAAGCACAATATGATACTTATCAGATGACCTGGTAGTAAAACAGAGTTGGTTATTTGATCCATCTTAATCGCATGTACTAAGTCAAATGTAACTGATTGCAAAGTAGAGTTGGTGTGAGGAGGCAGGATCGGTTGAGGGAGAAGGGATTTGAGAGAGATTGATAAATGAAAGAAAACAATACAAATTCAAATGAATGAATGTGTTCGGTATTTATACATTGGGAAGGGTTGTGACCCTTGACTCTAACCGACACACCGGTTAGTTAATAACCGACATAACTATATAAACTTAGGATAAAGTATTAGACTTAGGATAACTTATATATATATGATAATATATGGAAATCAGGGATTATGTCTAACATTCTCCCCCCTAATTCTTGATTTCCCCAAGGTCTTCAACTCCTATGAGACGTCGCATCTCTATGAACTTTATCCTTGGTAGTGCCTTGGTGAGGATGTCGGCTTTCTGCATCTCTCCACTGATATGATCAACTTGTATCTGCTCGTTCTCTATGCATTCTCTGATAAAGTGATACCTTGTGTTGATATGCTTTGATCTTCCATGAAACACAGGATTCTTCATGAGTTGTATAGCTGACTTGTTGTCTACTTGTAGAGTTATCTTCTTTGGTCTTTCACCTGTGAGTTCGCTTAGTACTCCTTGTAGCCAAATTGCTTGACATGCTGCTGATGTTGCTGCCATAAACTCTGATTCACATGATGATAGAGCTACTGTGCTTTGCTTCTGACTTGTCCATGTGATAGGTGAATCTCTGAAGTAGAATATTGTTCCTGTTGTTCCTTTTCCATCTTCTTGGTCTCCGAAACTGCTGTCGCTGTAACCAATGATTTCTGCTTCCTTTTCTTTGCTGTATTGAATTCCATAATTCAATGTGCCTTTGATATATCTTATCAAATGTTTAACTGCCTTCATGTGAGTCGTCTTTGGTTTCTCCATGAATCTGCTCACGTACCCAACTGCGTAGGTGATATCTGGTCTGGTATGTGTAAGATACCTTAAGCTTCCAATTAGCTTTCTGTATTCTGTCTCATTTACTGGTTCACTCTCATCTTCTCTGGTGAGCTTCAGACCTGGTTCCATTGTAGTCTTTGTTGGATTGCAGTCTTCTAGTCTAGCTTCCTTGATAACTTTCTTTGCGTAGGCTGATTGCTTCAATTGTATCTTTCCCTGTGCTTGGCGTACTTCTATTCCTAGATAGTATGTGAGTGGTCCTAAATCACTCATCTCAAACTTGCCTTGCATTTCCTTCTTGAAGCTTGTTATGTCCTTTACTGAACTTCCTGTCACTATTATGTCATCGACATATACTCCTATAATGATTGTTGACTGTCTTGAAGTTCTCTTGTAAACTGCTTGTTCTTGTGGACATTTGATAAATCCAATCTCTTTTAGGATGTTATTCAGCCTTATGTTCCATGCTCTTGGTGCTTGCTTCAAACCATATAGAGCTTTCTTTAGCTTGTAGACTAGGTTCTCTTTTCCTTTCTTTATGAATCCATCTGGTTGTGATACGTAGACATCTTCTTTTAATTCACCGTGTAGGAATGCTGATTTGACATCCAAATGATGTACTTGCCATCCTTTCTGAGCTGCCAATGATAGTAGTAGCCTGATTGTTTCCATTCTTGCAACGGGTGCAAATACTTCATTGTAGTCTATACCTTCTTGTTGTACATACCCTTTTGCTACTAATCTGGCCTTATGCTTGGTGATCTGTCCACTTGCGTCTCTCTTGACCTTAAATACCCATTTTAGACCTATTGGTTTCTGACTTGATGGAAGTTTAGTCAGTATCCAAGTGTTATTCTTTTCGATAGAGTCTATCTCGCTTTCCATTGCTTCTATCCATTGTGGGTAATCTGCTGCTTCTTTGTAGTTTGCAGGTTCTTCATCATATGCTAGATAAAGATGTTCAAATTCTTCTGGTCTAAGAGGTTCTGTGGCTGCATAGATGTCATTAAGTGATCTAAGGGCTCGAACTGGTCTGTGTAAAGAGCCTGGTGAGTCTTCTAACTCTTGAGTACTCGTCTCAACTGCTGGATCACTTGTCGGTGTCTCTTGTACCGTTATTGGAGTTCTTGTAGCTGTGATTGGACTGCTGAAGAATTCATTATCACTCTCTTGATCTTCACTGTCCTCGTCATTATCTTCTTGTACAGCTTCACTTTCTGAATCTCCATGTATCTCAAATCTTGTCCAAGATGGTTCATCTTTACTTCCTTCTTTCAAGTAGTTGTCCCAATCCCATGGTTCATTTTCTATGAATTGGACATCTCTACTGATATGTATCTTCTCTTCTATGGGATCATATAATCTATAGGCTTTGGAACCACTTTCGTTTCCTAGATGTACCATTTTCTTACTTCTATCTTCTAACTTCTTTAAGAAGGGCGTTGTTACCTTTGCATATGCTGTGCATCCAAATACTCTAATGTGCTTGATATTGGGTGCCTTTCCATTCACTGCTTCGTAGGGTGTCATTCCCTGTAATGCTTTTGTAGGTAACCGATTTTGTATGTAAATCGCCTGTCTTGTTGCTTCTGCCCATAAGTTCTGTGGTACGTTCATAGCCTTTAACATGCTTCTTGTCATACTCATTACTGAACGGTTTTTCCTTTCTACTACACCATTCTGCTGAGGTGTGTAAGGAGCTGTAAGCTGTCTGAGGATTCCTTTGTCCTCACAATACGTGGTAAGTGCTTTAGAAGTAAACTCTCCTCCACGATCCGTTCTTAATCTTTTGAGCTTTTGACTTGTCTCTGTCTGAGCTTCACTTAGGAATTTCTTGAAATTCTCATAAACTTGATCTTTTGACTTAAGCATGTAGATCCACATATATCTTGAATAATCGTCAACTATAAGAAAGAAATAGTTGTTGCCTGCTAATGATGTGGGTGAAATCGGTCCACATAAATCTGCATGTACGAGCTCTAGAGGTCTCGATGCTCTAAAACTTGCTTGAGAGGGGAATGGAAGTCTGCTTTGTTTCCCCGTAATACATGCATCGCAAACTTGAGATGGGTGCTTGATATTTGGTATTCCATGTGCCATTTTCTTAACACTTAGTTGTCGTAGTGAATCGAAATTCACGTGTCCCATACGTGCATGCCATAACCATGCAGGTAAATCTATTCTGGCTTGTAAACAAATTGGACTTGTTATTCTGAGCCGTACCTTGTAGAGTCTATTTTTAGCTCTTGGGACTTTCATCAAAAGGTTGCCGTAGGCGTCATAAATCCTTAAATACTCATTCTCCATAATTACTTTACATCCTGATTCTGTAACTTGCCCGAGGCTTAAGATGTTGCTTTGGAGTGTTGGAATGTAGTAGACTTCTGTAACTAGTCTTTGTTCTCCGTTGTTGCATTCCAATAATACTGAGCCTTTACCTTTGATGTTGACACATGATCCATCTCCGAATTTTACACTTCCTGCTATCTTTTCATCTAACTCTGTGAAGTAGGAGCGTCTTCCTGTCATATGATTGCTTGCTCCGTTGTCTAAGTACCATACTTCATTTCCGTTTTCTTCACCTTGATAGCGTTCTGGTATAACTTTCTTTTCGTCAAGAACTATCTTTTTCTCTTCACCAACTGCCATAAGTAATGTGGGATCCTCTTCTTCCATTACTAGGTGAGATTCTTCTTGTTTGTTTCGAGGTCTAGGACATCTGGGAGCTATATGTCCTACTTCATTGCAGTTGTAGCATCTTACACTGCTGCCATCCTTCTTGGGCCTGTAACTACTGTCGTCATGACGATTCTTAGTGGGATTTCTATCACCTCTGTGATCTTGATGGCCATTTCTGTCAAAGTTCTTCTTTTCGTATCTTTGACTCTTATTGAACTTCCTAAAGTTCTGTCTACCTCGATTCTGATTGTAGTTCTTGTTGTTGTTGTTGCTGAAAGGCCTTCTCTCTTGCCTTGTAAATAACAGCTTCTCTTGACTTGCGGGTCCATATTTCTTCTCATCTCTTGACTTAAGGCGTTCCTCATACGCTTTGAGTCTACCAAGCGCTTCATCTAGCGTCATGGTATCCATATCTGAATATTGTTCTATGGACGCAATAATCTGTAGGAACCTCTCTGGTACGGAGTCCAGCAATTTTCGCACCAATATTGACTCTTCAATTTTTGTTCCTAGGGTTTTTGACTTTGTACTAATCGCACTTAACCTACCAGCAAACTGGTCTATGGTTTCTGTCTCTCTCATTGATAACATTTCAAATTCTGTGCGTAATGATTGAAGTCTTGCTTTCTGGACTCGGTCAATTCCAATAAATCTCGTCTTTAATGCTTCCCAGATCTCTTTTGCTGTAGGATGTGACGCTACCTGCATCACCATATCCTCTGGAATTGCCTGGAAGAGATAAAGAGATAGGCAATCGCTGTCCTATCCTTCTTTACATCTACCGTTGACGTGCCTTCTGTGGGTTCCACTACTTCCCAAAGACCATTTGCACTTAATATAGCTTTAACACGAACAGCCCAAATCGTGTAATTCGTAGATGTCAACATCGGTGTTTGGAGGCTGAAAGTGAGAGTCTCCTTCGTGACTGTCTCTTTCGATGTCGTTTCTTTCGACATTATGGGTTTATTGGGAGTTTTCTGTGGACTCTTGGTCTTTTTCTTCCCTATTGTCCAAATCTAATATGGACTACCCAATACTTTAATGGAACTCTTGCTTGACTTCCCTTGTCAAACTCTACTATGATAATTTTGAGGGATACTATTTGCTTAACAAAGTTTTGATAATTGTAGGCGCCTTTAACAAAGTATCAAGATCTTCGTTATAATAACCTCGTATACCACTAGTGTTCCTCTAAATAAATTCTAAAAGTCAATCCTTATGACTTAACAATCCTCCAACAATGATCGACTAGTGTTTTTCAATAACACCTTTTCTCAATCCTAAACACCTTTCCTAAAACAAATCACTATGTTTTTGCTTCAATCTTTTCTTTTTCTGTTTTTTTTCTTCTAATCAGTGAACAAACCCAAATAAATAAACACTGATAAATACCCTTCACAATTTTCCCTCTAATACAACTAATTTTCGTGAGGTTTGACTTTTCCAAAAAAAGTCAAACTGTTTCTTCCTAATGGTTTCCCACGAAAACACACTTCTGCCCAAAACAAATGAAACGCTATGTTCCAAATAATCCGAATAACTTGATCCTAAATCTGTTCTATACTAACAGACTCTGATCCTATGTAAACAATTATTCGAATATGAGCGATATACCCAAAAATCCGATTCTAAAATCCGATTAGTATGATCTTAATCCTTAACGTTTCTGTGATAGGACTGATGAAACAAGTTCGGTTATGTCCTGGTGATTGTTTAGAACAATCGCAGATGTTTTGTTTGGCTGTTTGTTCGAAAAAAAATTTTGGCGGGAAATTCGGTCGGATGAACACGAACAGAGTATGATAAAAGATTGTGTTTTTCTGACTTTGATTAAGATTGGGTATTCGAATATGATACTATAAAGAGGGCAGGGATAGATATAACCCGTAAGAGATGTGTCCGATTGTTTTCTGAAAATTCCGGCGAGTCACCGGAAATTTCTGGTTTGGCCGGAACGAACGTCTCCGATTGTCTTTTCTTCTTTCAATGGTTATACTATCTTGGTATTGATCTTTCTAACAATCCTGAATGGCCTTGAGTGATTGTTCCGGTGTTTTGATATGATTTTTGTTTGTCTCTGTTTCGGATAAAAAACAGGGGCGATCGTCTTCTTCGTTGTGTTCTTTATAAACGATGGAACAATGATAACCTAATGCTCTGATGCCAAATGTGAGGAGGCAGGATCGGTTGAGGGAGAAGGGATTTGAAAGAGATTGATAAATGAAAGAAAACAATACAAATTCAAATGAATGAATGTGTTCGGTATTTATACATTGGGAAGGGTTGTGACCCTTGACTCTAACCGACACACCGGTTAGTTAATAACCGACATAACTATATAAACTTAGGATAAAGTATTAGACTTAGGATAACTTATATATATATGATAATATATGGAAATCAGGGATTATGTCTAACAGTTGGTAAATATACATCGCTATTGTGCCTCATGACTACACCAAACAGATCATGTTATTATGAAAAGTCTTGCAGCACTCTAAGATGAAATCCTAAAAAAGATGAGGACCTAAAACAGATCAGTCTTAAAGACTTGACTACACAGCAAAAACTACCTCCAGAATGATGCTAACATTACAAATATATTGGATGCCTCGTCAACAGTGACATAAGCATTGATATGAATAATCACTTGCCAAGTCAGCAAATGTGACAGCTCAGCAATAGCTGACAGAAACCTAATCATCAGGCTACCGGTTACTGTAACTTGTAAAAAGAACAAGTTGGTTGCTACTAGGGATAAAGCTAGTAGAGTTTGCTATAATCATGAAAAGTGGCAAAGTTGGTTGCTAACTTGCTATTAAGCGCAATTCGCGCTTATAGTATTACCAACGGTTATTCATTTTTAAACTCAAACCTGCAGCCTGAGCCTGAGTTTGTCTCAGAATTTGCCCGGAAGTTACAGACTCTGGCCGAAATCTTGCCGAAGCACCTTTGACAGTGCAAGGCACTTTTGCTGTGATGGGCTGCGCCTTTGACAACTATGGCATAAGGAGCGAGAAAGTTTTTGATAGAACAAGAATGTTGCAAGATATAAAAAAGAATGAAATTAACACGCTCGGTAAAAGAACATAGCAATTACTTAACATTGTACCATATTGGGTAGAAATTACCATGTGGTTCATTACTCTTATCTTTTTCTGAACCCAGGGTTGGAAAGTCCCCAGAACTAAGAGAGAAGTCATTGACTTTAGAGGATATTGACTGCACATAAAAACGAAAAAATAAATAATTAAAATGGGTGTTTGGTTCACTGCTGCACTTGTTAAAGATTAGAGATTAAAAAAAACAAGCGTTTTCTCTGTTACGTGATAGATAACGTCAAGCTAATAACATACCAACTTATCTGCAGTACCATTAGGGCCCCACCCTACTGAATTGTCATATACAGGCTCGGCAAAACGAGATAAATGTGAGCTGCCTGGTCTTGTTTCTGCACTGAGTGGGCGTGAAGATGTTAATGATGATTGGTTAGATGCCAGCACTCCAGAAGCTGATGATGGCCTAGAATTTGGGCCCCACGTAGCAGAAGTCTCGTGTCTGTCACTGCCAGCTGTGGATGGCCGACTAAGACCACCTCCTGATGAAGGACGGCCACTAGGATGATGTGGCGAAGCAGTAGTACCATCAGCTTTTGGTGAAACTGCTGATGAACCCCAAGGATTTGATGCTGATGAAGATGATCGACTTCCCCAGCTAAGGCTACCCCTGTTCGTAATATGAGATGAACGTAAATTTGACATAGAAAAACATGTAAAGAAAAAAAGTCCAATGGCGAATAAGCACAACTCACTTGGGAACAATTTCCACATTTGGATCCAGACCATGGTTTTCTAACCTTGAAACAGCAGCACAAAAGTATCAGATCATAATTACGTAAACAGTAAGATAAAATACCATGATTTAGCTGTAACTACTTACTTTTGGCTGGGTAAATTAATAGGTTTTGGAACAGAAACTTTGCCCAAGACAGTCATGCCACCTCTTCTCGAAGAGGCCCACCTAAAACAAAAAACAATAGAAGATTTAGTACATACTAATATTTGAACTTTCCTTCAAAGTGTACAGCTTATACTATTGCTTTTTAAAATCTTGACTGTCATGCTATACCATGATTGGTTCATCAATTTATTCAGGAACATATAAAAGCAAAACCGAAAAATTAGAAAGTAAATCAGAAACTTTAAAAAATACTTGTAATAAACCTGTGTTCTTCTGCACTAAATACATGCTTTATAAAATTAAAATACATAAACACAACTGAGATCAGATGTAATGCATATGAATGAAACTGTGAAAGAAATATACCTCCGTTCTCCAGCCAACATACTTGATGTCATTGCTCAAAGGTAGTCCCAAGGTCATCCAAGAATTATTTATAAAGCCTGAAGATCGAATAAAAAAAATATTACTGTGCTTAATATATATAACTGGAGAATTTAATTTAGCCTAGCATCCCTGCAACAAGTGATGTTATGAGGATTACACCATCGGCAACTTAACATCTAGTCACTGCTAGATGCAAAGTTCACTACTTGAAGTCCATGCAAGAATGACAATTTTAAAATGAGCTTTGAATAAGATGCAAAACACCAAATTAAATGTAAATGAGCCAAAAAAATTTTTTTTCCTAAATTATAGTTCACGTAGTTATCATTATAGGCAGTTAAAAATAAATGAAGCAATTAACCAAAGGCATCAGGATGCCATTTGCCAGTATGAGTTCAACCAATTCAGTCTTATAGAATCTTTATCACAAAGAACTAAACCGGATAATTTAAGAGCATTGTAATTTCACTGTTCTTCTTTTATTTTGCTTCATACTGCCCAGCTGGTAACCTGAGCAAGAGCGTGAATATTTAATTTTTTATACATCTAGGAGTCTAAGAAAACTAGGCAATGGGTTTTTGCTTCAAAGTTATGCTACTCAATAGTAAAATAAGACTAGAAATTGATCAGTATGACACCAAGTGGATTGATTTACGAAGTGTTCGACTATAGTTCTGGACTTCTGGTGTCTACAAAACCATATATAATGCTGAAAACATTTTGACATGCTAAATGTATAGATTTTGCACTCATCCCCGAACGCCGACCAAAACGTTGTGTTTATGCAACAGCAATCTAACAGATGTTGAACTACTCTCATATGGTATATAACAAGCGTTTCGACATGCAATACCTAGTGCACATCCTTTAGCAAAAAGTAAAGCATGTATTTTTCCCATAAACGCATGGATACCATATAAATGAATTAATGAAAAACAAGATGCAGAGGTTTATAAAGACTAAAACTTTTATATACCGCTGGTCAGAAACATTCTAAATTTTAAACCTAGCTGATTATAAAAAAGAATTTCATCATTTCTCCTGTATTTCATATTTAAAGATCAAACCAACAGATGCTATCATATATAATAACTAAACTCAGCCATGAATAAAGTAAACCTAATCGAAGACGTAAAATTCTAGCTGTGTGCTTCAGTGCTTCTCACATAATTAAGCAACCTCCCTAGCACTAGTTCATAAAGCGTACAACCACATACATACCAAACATGTCTTTAGTTTCAACATATAGCGAGTAGACGTACTATCAAAAGTATTTTTTACTCTTATATTACATCCATTCCATATGCATCCTGTCTTGCAATTAAAAATAAATAAAAAAAAGAGCAACCGAGTGTCGCAATATAGCCTCCGTATATGCATATCGAACTATGTCCATACGGACATATAATTACCTTACGCTAATAAAATTCTAAAAAAATAACAATAATAATAATAATAAATATTAATGAACATTATGAGACGTGCGAGCGTCTCCAAACCCTAATTTAACGACTAATTGAACAATAGGTGAGAAAGAACAATTAAATATATAGGAGAAATGATGTAATCAGACATACGTAGAGAGATAAATGATTTGGATCTAGAACCACGACTCCGATCTGTGATCTTTTAAAACGATAGGAAGGATGATTAGGATACGACGACGTTGACGGTGACGGTGACGGAGACGATGGTGTTAGGTTTTGCGACGGTTACGTGTGGAGATGAGTGATGATGCTAAAGGGAATCGAAGCGTCGAGTACCGGAAAAAGGTTAGGCCCAAAATAACATATGGAAACTGGTTAGTTAATAGCTAGTATTAACCGATTCGACTCACTGACAGTTCAGACGATATTTAGTTGGCCGTTAAAAAAAAAGTATTAACCGATATGCTTAAAAGACGAGGTCAAATGCACAGTCAAACCTTTGTTCGACAACTAATGCCGTCGTCATCTTTTTTAATTAACATTCAAGGTGATTTGTTTATAAATTTCTTTTTGTTAACGTGTTAAAGACATGTATAGTTAAAACAAATAAATTGTATGTAGGTTAGTGACTAGACATGATTGTGTTTTAAATTCATAATTTACTCTCCTAAAGTTGTACTAGAATTGATGACTTACTGACTTCTTGATAACCTCTTAAGTTTTCGTTGGTAATAATAAAGAAAAAATATTTTTGTGTAGTGGGTCTTATTCATAAGTTAACCAAAAATCTTTAAGGACTTTTTCATACCAATGGAATAACAGGCTAACCAATTTTTGTTTGTCCCAACGTAGAGTCGTATTGAGTTAATGGCGAGGATGTGATCCAACTGTCAAACACGTAATCTCCCTTATCTTTCTAATAAATATAATGACTATACTTTTAACTATCAAGATTTCCTCGTGTGTATATTACATGAGCACGAAGAAACAACTCGTGCCTTCCTCACAATAAACTGAGTAAATTGTTGTTTTGATCCCTGAGGTTTGTCCAAATTGCAGTGTCTTACGATTCAAGGCTTTTATATAACATGACATCCTGTATTGGAGTTTTTTGTGATAGCTGTGACCAACAACCATCAGTTATCAACTCGTTGTAATGGTTTAAGCAAAAGAGTGGATGTACTACTATAATGCTGAGATGACCCCTTTTTATTCATCGCAATACAAAATTATGAACAACAATGACAACAACCAAGCCCAGTAAAATCCCACAAATAGCAAAGCTATTGGTAGGGTCTGGGGAGGGTGAGATGTAGACAGGCCTTACCTCTACCCTTTTTATTCATCGCAATACAAAATTATGAAGAAGTTGTAATAACTTAGAAAAAGAGCGGTGTTTATGTTTAGCCGTTAAGAACATTTGTTATTTTTTGTAGAGTAACACTACCCATCTTGGACTACTTGCATATAAATATGTGCTAGTCACTAACATTCAATAATGCTCAAATAATATTAATAACTTGAACTTAATACGCAAAAGACCGATGGTAAGACTCTTTCCTCATGTCTTCCTCGCCATAAATTTACCTTTTATCCTATAACCCTACAACTCCCTTTACACAATGTAATACATAGGTTAATTAGATATGAAAATCACAAATTCATTTAAAGTTTTTACACACCGTATGACTTGGTGGTGTGTGTTAAATAAAGCCCCGCCATTGTATTACCAAGCATGAGATGGTAGGGCTTTATTCCACACTATGTTAGTAAATGGATAAGTTAGTTAAAGTCCATTGTACACTTGACGCATATGAGCTTTATTTCACACCACCCAGCCTAATATACGGGTTAATTTGGTTCGAAAATTCGGTTAAACTTACTCAAACCAAAGATATATAACGAGCGATTTTTAAATCAATTCACGCGACAATTTGGTGAGTAATTACGCTATTCTGCAGCTTCCAGACTAAGTTTTTATGGCCTAGGAACACGTTTTGGCAAAAAAAAAACCCAACTCCAATGTAAAAATAGGCGAATGCTACCGATTCCCTATTTGGTGAATAATTATAAAAGAAGTCGTGAAAACTCACCTTAGTTTGCTTTGAGTTAAAAACCCAACTCCAATGTAAAAATAGGCGAATGCTACCGATTCCTTATTTGGTGAGTAATTACGCTATTCTGCAGCTTCCAGGCTAAGTTTTTATGGTCTAAGAACACGTTTTGGAAAAAAAACGCAGACGATCTTGCCCATTATGAAAAGCTAAGACCATGTACATTACACCCATGCAAAAGAATAGATCAAAACAATGGCTTTTAACCCACGTAACAAACCCTACAAAAAAACGACTAGAATAAGAATCACAGATCAAAGAAATCAAGGCAACAAGGTTTGGCTGTTTTGAAATTTTTTGAAAAACTGTTCGAATGAAGGTTCGAACAATCTGACACATGATTTACTTATCTCTCGGCTGGTCTTCTTCACGTGTACGTACACACTCCTGCAGATGAATATTGACTGTTTTCAGCTAGACATTTAAACATATAAGTGGAGTGCAACAATCAAACATAATAAATACTTGCAAATGTGACAACCCAGAACAGAATTATGTGGTGTAATGGTATTACACATATACTCACTTAGTGACACTTGTAATAGGGAGTCGGTAGCATATAATTCTTCGTGGAATTTGGATTATTTGCTAGTCTAGATTGTAGTTTATAGTTTTTTCTTTTAGTTCTAGTGTGAACTAACTCTGTTGCGGTTTGCAATAAACCAATGAGAGACGCATTTCTGACCCTCGATCCTGGTAACACCCCCGCAACCAGGCTTTCCGGCACCATCCGATTAACCGATCTGCACCAAACGGATTGATCGCCTATTGTAGGCAGTGGATCTGTGTTTTATATAACATAGAGTGACAGAGGTATGTAGTGATTCATAAGTTGATTATAATTTGTAATCAACTTTATGTTAATACTTTTCTAATGGAATCCAAATCACCTTCAAAAACAAAGCTTCCATCTTTACCATTTTTTCATCAATCTAGAGTATTAAAATTTGCTACCTTTATAGCATTAGTTGTACTCTTGATATTAATTGGTTATTGTGTTATTAATAATCATGGGTTTGCAACAAATAGCTCTTATTTCACTGTTGTGTTAGACTGTGGAAGTAGTGGAACAAGAGTTAATGTATATGAATGGATGTCAACAAATGTAGTTACAGGTAATAGTAATAGGGATTTAGGATTCCCAATTTTGCTGCATACTTTTCCCGATAATTCGACGAAAACCGATGAGCGTAACGATGGATGTGCATACCATTGTATGCAAACCGAGCCGGGGTTGGATAAATTTGTGGGAAATGCATCTGGGGTTAAGATGTCTATAGAGCCGTTGATTCGTAGGGCGGAGAAATGGGTGCCTTATGAACAGCATAAGCGTACGCCGATTTTTGTGTTGGCTACGGCTGGATTGAGAAGACTGGATAAAGAGGTTGCTAATAGGGTTTTGGATGATATTGAGGCGGTTGTTAAGTTGCATGAGTTTAAGTATAGGAGAGATTGGATTAGGGTTTTGAGTGGGGAAGAGGAAGCTTATTATGGTTGGATTGCGCTAAACCATCATATGGGTATGTTTGGGAATTCATCAAGATTGGACACTTTAGGTCTACTTGATCTTGGTGGTTCTTCGTTGCAGGTAGCGACAGAAATTAAACAACCAACGGTGAATGAACGTGATGTTATCAGATTAAAGATTGGTTCTTTTGAGCACAAGATTATGACAGCCTCGTTACCTGCTTTTGGATTGAATGAAGCTTTTGATAGAACTGTTGTTATGCTTAGTTATTCGAAAGCTTTTGTAGAACGCGAGTTTGGAAGTTATGAGATCGGACATCCATGTCTTGGTTATGAATTTAAACAAGACTACACTTGTCATGGGTGCTTTAAAGGGAATTTAACTAGTAAAATGAGGAAAAACGACGATTTTTTTATAAATTTAGTTGGAGAGCCAAATTGGGAGAAATGCAAGTTGTTAGCAAGAGCTGCAGCAGTTAATTTAAGCAGTTCATCAGACTGGTCAAAGTTATCTGATGACTCATACTGCACAGGACTTTCTTCGATAAATGGTCAGTTTTCAAACTTTTTTCTTATGTTTTATGTTGTTTACATGATTTTCGTCATTTAACAGTTTCATATAATCATATTTATGTAGACGTGGCAAGATGGACCAGTCGAGCGGGTTGGGGTAATATGTCAAATGGGTTTTTAAAACGGGTCGGGTTGTGTTGACCTAGTAACACTATTTTGTTCTTGTTTGACATTTTTAATCAAGTATTGAATTTGTTAAATCTATGATTACAAAGATTATTTTAAAAAAAAATCGCAGTATTTAAATAATTAATTTAAACAATTTAAGAGGTTGTATTTGTTGAAGACAAAGTCACAAAGCATCTCATTCGTAAGTAGATCAAAACTGCCACCTCTAATTTTAGGCGTTCAATAAATTAATATGATGTTTGTGATTGAAAATGGGACAGAAACTCACCGCCAACTTCTATTTAGGGGTGTAAACGAGCCGAGCCCAAGTCTGACTAGGCTCGAGCTCGGCTCGTCATGTTTTTATGAAGCTCGAGCTCGGCTCGAAAGTAAAACCCAACAGCTCGAGCTCGAGCTCGGCTCGGCTCAAAATAATTTTAGAACAAGTTTAAAGGAGCTAAAAGCTCGGCTCGCCAATGTTAAATAGTAGGTATATTATAAATAAAATAATAATAATATAAAATTTGTATGGGCTCGTTTAGGCTCGCGAGCCTAAACGATCTTTGTATAAACAGCTCGAGCCCGATCTTTGTATAAAAAGCTCGAGCTCTGGCTCGATAACTAAACGCGTTATTTTTCAAGCTCGGGCTCGGGCTCGTTAAGGCTCGGCTCGTTCGCGCATTTTACCGATCCGATCCCGAGTAGCTCTCGAGCCATTGCGCATCATTTACACCCCTACTTTTATTGCAGGTGAAAGCATGCTCAATTTTGTTGGAAAAACTCGCCCAACTGCACGTTTCCACGCGTTATCTGGATTCTTTGCTGTTTACAACTTGCTAAACTTGAATTCAACAACAAATCTATCAAAGGTTTGGGAGAAAGGCCAAGAACTATGTACAAGATCATTATCTGGTTTGACCAAAATGCCAATAAATCAAAAGTACGCCGATTTTCTATGTTTCCGAGTTCCATATATGGTTTCACTTCTCGAAAACACCCTTTGTGTTGGTGATAAAGAGATAATATTTGGTCCAGGGGATGTTTCTTGGACCTTAGGAGCTGCATTGGTTGAAGGAAAAGACTTATGGCTTAGTGGTTATGACACTTCTAAAGCTAGTTTAATTTCTTATCTTAAGAGGATGATATTTTCACCTCTTTTTCTGTTTGTTGTTCTTGCTTTCCTTCTGTTTGTTGTGTATCACAGCCAGATTAAGTTGCCCATGTTAGGAAGAAAGGCGACATCTTTGCCGTCTTACATTGGTCCCAAACGTCGGCCCACCTAGGGTCCTGGCTTGTGACAGTTGATTCATTTATATAGTCATTACTTTGTAGGTTGTAAAACAAGGAATGGGTTATTTTTGTAGAAATTGTGAGTAATGTGTGGAGCTGTTTTTTTGTGTTTTCTGTCTTTGGAAATGGACGTGACAAACTTTTTATTTGAAGAGAAAAATTAATAAGAGATGGGCCACGATAAATAAAGCCCATAAAAACTAGACATTTTTAATTAAATCTTTAAAAATCAGACTTCATCTTTCATCATGACTCTTGAGTCACCACTGTGTGCCTTTGAAAACCAGCAAACTGGAAATGGGCTTACAAAACGACCCATGAACCGGATATGATGAGCTTTTTTATTTATTTTAGTTTACGTTAGTTTTTATCTTTGGTTGGGAGAGGGGGATATGCTTGCGTGGACCTCACAGGGGTATCTCCTTTGGTTGGGTTAAGGGAAACAGGGTTTGTAGCTGGGCAAGCATTGAGAAAGGCGGAATCGAAGAAGGTGGATAAGCATGCTAAAGCCTGTGCAGAGAACCAACATGTCTTTATCTCCTTGGCCTTTGATACCTTCGGTTCCCTAGCGCCAGAAGCTATTCGTTTCTTGTCCAGGGGGGCAAGGATTTTTCTTTAGTGGACTACTGTTCGCAATTCAGAAAGGGGTGGCGGCGCAGCTTGTTGCCCGTCTACCTTCTATTGTGATGTAACGTTCGTATTTCGTTTTAATTAATAATATAATATTTTGGTAAAAAAAAATATTTATTTTATTGTTACTTTGCTTTTTTTTTTTCCACACCCTATTAATAGTTTTGATATCAGGGGTGAAGGTTATGTGGGGCCAAGGGTGGCCCTGGCCTCCTGTTTTTTGACGCAGTGGTATAAATTTGTGATTTGCGTAGGTAAAGTGAGTCCGGATTGAGTCCGGCCCCAGCTGATTTGCCACTACCGATCGGAAAAAAATTAAGTCTGGCCCCTCCCGATTTAAAAACCATGCTTCGCCCCTATTTGATTTTACTACGTAGAGTTACCGCGTGTCACGAATGACTAAAATAATGATGATGACTAGTGAACACAATACAATATTTTAACGATAGTTATAATTTCTATTGGATGTATATATAGCTATGTATAAATAATCTTTTTTATATATATGTATATGAGAAATTGCAGTTTGGAAGTTGAATACATGTAGTGGGAACTTTTATATAAAGCAATTCAGCTTTTACATACCTTAATGTAAAATGGTCTAACGGAAGCTATCTGTTTCCTGACAATGGTCTAACGGGTTATTCATAGCAATGTTTCGACTTCAGGGGCAGGGGTTTGTGTTTAGTAGATTGGGTTTTGCGATTTAGAAAGGTGTGACAGGGCAGCTTGTTGCCCGACTGCCCGTCTGCCTGTTTTAATCTAATTTGACAGTCATGAAATGAAGAAATATCTTGATTTTAAAAAAAAATAGTGACATTAATTTGTTATCTAAAATATGTGAAATAACCCCATGATATAGTTCAATCGAGAAGAGATTATGGTATGTACCTACATTGTTAAGAAATTAACCAAAATTTAGCTTCATCCATGCTTAACGATTAAACAAATATGCAATTGATTGTTACCATAAATCTCATCAACTTCCTCCTCTCGATGTCTTCACGAATCATAAACCTTTCAATTCGTTTGTCTGGGCTTCGATCATCCATGCTTAACAATTTTAGAGTGGTAGGGTTTTTTGATTTGGGTAAAAAGACGGTTGTACCCTCACATAAGGGGCATGTGACATTATTTAATGTTAAAATTAAACCAGGGTTAGTGTAAAGGACATAATGAGTGCATAATACATAAATAAAGGATATGATCAATGCAAATGAAAGACAAATGACAGAGAATGAAATTTTGGTGATAAATAAAGGACAACTTGTGTAATTTTGTCTAATAATAATCTCCTTTTCCCCAATCTACTTAGTAGGTGTGAGAAAGGTTTGATTTGCATGTGATGGGGAAGGATTTTGAATAAAAATTAGAGTGGGGTGATAGGTTTTACTATAACACTATGTTCCAGAGTTTCATTAAAGGATGGAAGAGAAAGGATTGGGAAGGAAGTGGGGAAAAATGTGTTCCAGAGTTTTTTGTAGGAGGGAAAGGGAGGGAATGAGAGGGATAATAAAGAGGTTTTTAAGGTGATTTTTAATCTTTCCAATTTGGAAGGAATGGGAGAGAAAGGAGGAGATCCTTTCTCTTCCATCCTTTAATGAAACTATGGAACGGAGTGTAAGTGTGAGAGCATTCACAAGCCATCCCTCATCCCCAACCATATAATTTAAGGAAAAATCATAGCTTTCTAAATTTGCCACTCACTTTTGCAAAATCTCTCACATCCCATTCCCCATTCATATCCCCTATAAGCTTTTTTTTATTATTATTTTATTTCTTTACAACCAACATTAATTCACTCCACCTTTCATTTGTATTATTTTATTATTATTAAATGATGTGGGGGAAGGATGTAAGACCCCATATATGGGGGCTCAACATAGGTTTTTTGTAAATTTTAGAAATGGGGTATGGGGAAAGGGGTTGAGATGGAGTGAGTTTTTGTAAGATTTTCTTAAATTTTAAGAATGGGGGAGGGAATGGGGGATGGGTTGTGAATGCTCTTAGTAGATTAGGATTTGCTATTCAGAAAGGGGTGGCGGCGCAGCTTGTTGCCCGCCTACCCGTTATCTTAATGTAATTTTCTTTGTCCTGGAATTATATTAAATATTAACTTACAACAATTAGAAGGTTATTTTTTGAAAATCGAATTATGTGGGAATTATTGTGGGTTGTTTATCGTTTGATTCAAAAGCATGACCTGAAGTGAGCAACAATATGTAAAAATTCCATCACGTATCAAAGAAAGCCTTACAAACTAAACCGCAATTAAGGGTTTTCATGAGACACTTTCAAAGTACCACTTTACAACTAGTAAACTTTTAATTATTTTGGGTAAACTGCTAAAATCGTCCGTATAGTTTTCATGGGACGATTTAGACAAACAATTTAAAACCAGGTACGATTATGACAAACAATTAAAACTAGGGTACGATTATGACAAAAAATCTCAAGTTTGTACGTAAGTGACAACTTTCAACAAACCACAGGGACGATTTTAGCAGTTTACCCTTTTAGAAAAGTTCCCTTTATTCAGACTTTAATATCAAACATTACAAAAGGCCACTAGGGCTTGTTAAAATCACACATATCCAATATATGATCTTTGCATATATAATCATCACTATCCCATTCGTACCCTATCACTATTTACTAGTGTCGGTGCTTTTATGTGGTAATCAGCTCATTCATATTGTTTTAAGAATAACATGTTTATTTAGAGTATTACAAGATTTCAACTATCACTTTGTGGTGATCAATGTTTGATCATCATAGTTTTAACATCGTTTTTTATTTGTCACCTTGGACAATCAAACTTTGCATGGTGAGTTTTGAAATATTAGGATAAAGTGTATCATTCCAAATGTTGTCTTTGTAAAATTCTTTATAGTGACTGACATCTTGGCTAAACAACAAATTTTGACTTCCACAAACACTAATAAAATCTATCTATAGAGCAAAATGCATCTCAACCTTTTAACTATAGGCGATAATTCCTGAAAACACGACATGAATATATATTACTAGACTTTGGGTTGGCTTATAACATGTTTATAATAACCAATTGTTTATTGAAGAGATAATGTAAAAGATTAGATAGTAATTTAATTTATATATTATGGTTACAAAAAACATGCTAACTAGATAGTGGATTAGTGGGGAGCATTTCTTGCCTAAAACCTCTTAGTAAAAAGAACCTCAAAGGGCCCATACACATTTGTCCTCTCATAAGCTAGTGGCAAACCAATGCCACATGGTTTTCTCAAGCGACCCAAATGACCGAAAAGAAAGATAAGAGTTTTCTATTATTTGCTTTAAAAAGTAAGTATCTTTTGAAAATATAATATACAACTAGATATGCACAATGTACAACTCTTAGAAGCAGTAATATTCTTGGACAAAGCTACCACACAATAATGGGCACCATCAATTTGCTAGTACAAATAGGTAAAGGTGCTTTATGAAATACACAACATTGGATGCAAAGTGTACAACTACTAGAAGCATGAAGTTGTTTGGAATAAGAGTAAAAGACAATAATCAATGGATTGTATTCCTTGAGAAAAAAAGTGTTAGAACTTAGAAGAACTTGAAGGTTGAAATAAATGACTTTAACTTTAGTTTTAAATAAAATAATACTTTTTTTAATCATAGATATGAAAATAATAATATATTAATTTAACTTTGAAGATACTTTGATATGACTGACAGAGTGACAGTAAAGAACAAATAATTTGATGTAGGAATGCAAAATAATAAACCTTGGATTGCTCCCTATTGCAATATTGGCCAGACCGCACCACCTACGAAACCAAACAACTTTGTTGCGAAATGCGAGTAAAACGCTGCTTTTTAGGTACCTGCGAGCTTGCTACCACATGTTTCTCTTTTCCATTTTGTATTTTTTTTCTTAATAATTTTTGTATAGTTAAATGAAAATGTAAGAATAAAACTGTATTTAAACAGCTTTAAACATTTTATACAACTAGTATAAATCTATGATCATTATGCTATTAGGATTTCTCTTGGCATCTAAGTGAAAGTTAGGACGGAGCACCATTGCTCAAACGTTAAGTTTGGATTATCATTAGCAAAGAGGTCATAGGATTATTAAGTTCTAATTTCTCCAATTAACCTTTGTTTAACTTTTTTTTTTATAATAAAAACTAGCATCTTTACCCACCGCGCGTTGCGGCGACGAAACGTAAAGTAACTCGAATTTAAACTATCAAATGAAAATGTATTATATTTGATATGATTCATTTAAAAGAGAAAATACGTTAAAATGTAGACCAACTGAAATCATACATAAAAATAAGCGCTTTTACTTAACATTTCCGAAATATTACGTCGAAACGTAAAACAACTTTAATTTATGTATCAGCATGTAAGATAATAGTGTTTTTAAGTTAAATAATGGTAAACTCGAAACTTTAAAAACTCGAATGTGTCAAAATGATGTTTTATTAAGTCACTAACACCGTTAGTGGTTCGCTGACGTGTCAATCCACGTGTGCACACATCAGCATGCCACATCAGTAACTTGTGCCACATCAGCGTGCCACGTCAGCAACTTGTGCCACATCAGCGTGCCACGTCAGCAACTTGTTCCACATCAGCTACCCAACTAACGGCGTCAGTTAGTTGGGTGCTAGATTCCAATAAGTCAATAGTTTAGGTTATATATGGCCAATTTTTTAGTTGAGGGTGCCAGTGACTAATTTCAAATAGTTCAGGTTATTAAAATCCAATTCCCCATTAATTAATATATAATCTCTCTATATATAAGATAAATGAAAAATCAAGCTTGGACCATAAGGCAAACGTAAAACCAAAGTGTGTTGGTGGGTTTTGAAATGATGAATGATATTATAAACCAGGGATGACCTTACACTACTTTAAAATCAAGATATGCATGGTTCTAAACCAAAATCATTAGGCAAATATATCAGGCTTAATAGTAAAAGACTGGGTTTAATTGCACTAGAAAAAATACTTACTTTTAAAAATCTATTATAAATCAAGTTATTTTTTTTTATAAAAATCAGGATTTAAAACCTAATTTTATATAATTAAAGCTGAACTTTTATAAGTAACCAGGTTACATTATATGCTAACTTTTGTAAGTCATTTTCTTAAAAATGTTTTTGAATAGTTTTAAACTTCACAGATATGTATAGTTTATGTCATTGCTTAAAAATGTTTTTGAATATTTATTATATGCTAACTTTTGTAAGTCATTTTCTAACTATTTTCTTTGATAGTTGAATAACTTTATTCTATTTAAACTAGGGATAAGCATTTTGGTATAAAATAGCGAAAATACCGATATCAAAGCGACCCCGATACCGAAGATACCGATCGATATTTCATTTTCGGTATCAATTCGGTACCAAGTTTTGGCGAAAACCGGTATCGGTTCGGTATCGGTATTTTACTTTAAAATACCGATACCGTACCCGTATTTTCGACATTGGTACTAAGTTTTGGCAAATATCAGTATTGTATTTTCGGTATCAGAATCGGTTCGGTACCGCGCTCATCCCTATATTTTATACATTTTTCATGATCCCTTAAGTTACCTATGTTGTTGATGTATTTTTCTTTTAAGAATTAAGTTACCCTTTTTTTTAATTGATGTATTTTTTATGTATCTATGACAATTACCAACCATTTATTTTAAGACAAAACCTGATCAATCACATTTTACAAAAAAATTAAGTCGTCATTTTAGACTTTTAGCATATATACACAACATTTTTGCTTTCTTATATTAATATTGGATTCAACCTTTCACTTTCATATTATTTAGCAATTATTAATCAGTAAAGTTTTAGGGAAAAATAGTTAATAGAATAGCTTTCTAAAAAGTATTTATAGCTTATGTTAGTACATATATATATTATAAAATAGTTATGGGAGTGAGATAAATTAATGATGTGAGTTGTTTTAAAACTCACAATTTCTTTGTCTTTTGAAGGGTTGCAACTTCAAGTTTCTTCTATCTTGTATCCATCTGTGTTTTCTTCCCTTTGGAATAAAACCAAAAAACTGTTTCTTTCTCTTGTTGTTTTCTTGAATAAAATCTGAGTTCAGTAGGAAGGAGACAACTCCAAGTGCATAAAACATATCCACATTAGATCCAATTTCACCTTAGAATACAGCCAAATACCAACAAAACAAACATCATGGCTTCTTCTTCTTCTTCCATTTTCTTTATATTTGTTTGTATACTACTAATCATGTTTGTACCCGTTGCACCGAAGAATGAAACCGATTTCAAGCCAATGCAAGAGTTAAAGAAACTGAAAAGAATCAGAAGTCATCTAAAGAAGATCAACAAACCTTCAATCAAGACCATTCAGGCATTTTTCTTCTTTTTCTTACATGAGATTAATTTTTTTCTTTTTAACATTTTTTTTTAATGTTAAGTAACAATCTAGATTTGATGTTTTTTTTGGAAGCAGAGTCCTGATGGAGACTTGATAGACTGTGTTCTTTCTCATCTTCAACCTGCATTTGATCATCCTAAGCTCAAAGGACAAAAACCATTGGTATTTTTGCCTTTAATTTGTATTCGGTTTTCGTTTTTTTTTTGTTTATAGAAATTGTAACAAACAATCATGTACGTACCCAGTAAAATCCCACTCATAACTAACAATACTGGTAAGGTATACCGGTATGAAGATGGTATGATGAGCATATTTTTCAATTTTCATCTATCCCGAAAGATAGAGAGGCTGCTCGGGTTGTGTTTATAGAAAATGTCATGACCTTAAATGGTTTGTATGTTTTTTTTTATTTGTAAAATTGTAGGAACCACCATTGAAGAGGCCAAAGGGACACAATACTAGTGATGAAAATATTGACACCTTTCAGCTATGGGCCTGCCCTGAAGGCACCGTTCCTATCAGAAGAACAACCGAAAACGATGTTCTAAGAGCGAGTTCTCTAAAACGATTCGGAAGAAAGATCATAAGGCGTGTGAGGCGTGACACAACGAGCGGAGGCCATGAAGTATGTACCAAGTCTTTAACATTTTCACAATGCACATAAATGTTAATAGTTCAACAAAAGTTATATATAAGTTACCATAGGATCATAATAATATATTATGGTCATTTATATTGTAGCATGCGGTTGCTTTTGTGAATGGAGAACAATACTATGGAGCTAAGGCTAGTATAAATGTATGGACACCGGCGGTTACCGATCCATACGAGTTCAGTCTGTCGCAGTTATGGGTTATCTCGGGTTCATTTGGCAATGATCTGAATACAGTAGAGGCTGGTTGGCAGGTAATCTCTAGATCTAGGGTTTATAACAAATGTATGCATGCATTATATAATGTTATAACAACTATGTCTAGTTATGTATTTTACTATTTTTATACAAATTAATATGCTTCTTATTATTATTATTATTATTATTATTATTATTATTATTTGTTTTACATAAAAACAAACCAATGTACCTAATTAACCTAGTAAGATCTCACTTATATATAGCAAACTACTAATAGGATTTGGGGAGGATAAGAGGAGGACAAACATTTCCTATATCTTAGTAGATAATATCACAAACATTTTTTTTTATTATATTTGGTATTTACACTAGAAAATTTACAAAAAGAAAGTTCAAGGTATGCACATTTTAGATATATACTTATTTAGACCTAATTATACATTGTCATAGAGACCATGAAGAAAAATATATCATCCATGGCAAATTTAGATAAGATTATAAGAACAAAAGTATATCGGCTAATTAATGATAAACTTATTATTATTATTATTTTATTAATTATATATGCAAAACAACACTTTATGAGCCTGTTCTTGTATGGTGACAGTTCATTGATGATTACAGGTGAGCCCAGAGTTATACGGAGATGGTTACCCTAGATTTTTCACTTACTGGACGGTAAGTATTATATATCATTTATCTACGACAACAATTGTACCAAGTAAATCTCACACATAGCGAAGCTACATATCATTCATCTAAACTAACATAATATTAAGTGATAAAAAAGCAGGTCAACGGTCAATGTGAAAGCAAACTTTCACAAAGATATAATTATTAATTTAAGATGATAATTTCTTCATGACTATTGACCATTGATTTGGATTTAGATATTGATAAGGTTTATCAAAAACTCATATTTGTTAATTAATTAACTTTGCAGACTGATGCATACCAAACTACTGGATGCTATAACTTATTATGCTCAGGGTTTGTTCAGACAAACAACAGGATTGCTATAGGTGCAGCAATATCTCCAAGATCATCTTACAAGGGTAAACAATTTGATATTGGCATCATGATATGGAAGGTAATTAATATTCTTATAATCAAGAAAATCTTTATATTTAATTTGTTCATATAACCTTCTCTACTAGGGTTTTCAGGCTATAAGTGGACCTGCATATAGATAATTTTTGTATATATTTTTTATTATTTTTTTAACCTTTATATGGACCAAAACTAATTACAAACAGTTTTATTCTGGTTATGACACTAATCTTAATCTTATTATTATATTGTAAGATTCCCTTATTTTCTTCAAGGAAGTGGTCTCCCATGTGTAGACCTTTCCCTAGTGTTGACACAACATATTTAACTAATGTGGAACAGTACTAAGTCGATACCAAGATTTGTCATTTTTGTTTATTTCTATTTTGTCCATCCCAAGATAATTTGTTGTATTTTAATTTAGTTGAAGCTTGTATGAAACTAGCTATCATCCAAAACAAGTTATTTCACCTCTACCTAATATTCAAACAGTCAATTACATAATCTTTTTGTTGTACCATAGGGCTTTGTAGCGTAGCCGTATCATATCAAGGCGTGTGTTGAAAAAGTGTCCAGGAGGTTGAGGGCTAAAGTCTCGTTGTGAACAAATGTGTAGATTTAGTATCGGATAGGGTTGCAAAGACTTTGTCTTAGCTATTAAAAACATATTTTTTTTGTCCAAACTTTAATTCATAATTGATAATCGCGACTTCACAAACACTAACCGGAAAATGTTGTCAATGTTTAGGACCCTAAACACGGACACTGGTGGCTTCAATTCGGCTCGGGACTACTCATAGGCTATTGGCCAAATTTCTTGTTCAGTCATCTACAAAGACATGCAAGCATGATACAGTTTGGAGGGGAGATAGTGAACTCAAGGTCAAGGGGATATCACACCTCAACACAAATGGGTAGTGGTCATTTTGCAAATGAAGGGTTTGGAAAAGCTTCTTACTTTAGAAATTTGAAGGTTGTTGATTGGGACAATAGCTTGCTTCCTCTAACAAATCTCCATCTATTGGCTGATCATCCAAATTGTTATGATATAAAAGCAGGAAAAAATAATGTTTGGGGGGATTATATTTATTATGGAGGTCCTGGAAGGAATGCAAGGTGTCAATAAATAAAATTATTTGGTCTATAATATTTTTTGTTATATGGTTAATTCTTTCCATTTATAGTAATGTGAGTTTGTTAGTTTTGAATATCAGGTGCTGTAAAATGATTTTATATGGTTAGGTTTTGTTATTGAGTGTTTTGACCTTGCTTTTTATATGTATTAATATGGTACATGTGCAAATGTGTGATATCATAGGTGCAAACAAAAGTCTGGCACATACCTTACAAATGAAGTCAATGGTTTGGATATCTACTTTATTTCACTGTTTTTAATTTATTTGTTGGTATATATTGAAAGGTACTTCCACCAATGTAACCTAATATTGGTGTACCAAACACCCTTCTATCACCATCATATATATATATATTCATGTATAACCTTACTCAATACATGGCCTTAATTAACTAACAACATCCCACGATGGGTGGGTTAGGGGTGGGTTGGGTGAGTGAGGGATATACTAGTAAGTCATAAGATCGACTCTGATGCTATGAAAATGACTTGACATGCAACTTCAATTAGTCAACTATGAACCATCCTTAGCTAAAGCTTGAGGATCGAGCACAATGGTAAAATTACTATACATACTTTATAGTTGTGCACATGTGATGTGTCGGTTAGTAACCACAACATGTAAAGTGTGATGGTTGAGTGTTCATTATAAACCATAGCCACAATTATTCAAACCTGATAACGAAAAGCTGAAATTTTAACAAAAATATTACGGAATTTTCTCGTAATTTACTCTTCAGGAATATATTTTTTAAAAAGGCATTATAGGAGAATTATATTTGTTTCGTTGAATTGTATTTATAACTAAAGTAAACTAGGTTTGCTTTTCAGAAAAGGAAGGCGGCGCAGCTTTCATGTTGTCCGTCTCCCTGCTAATTAATGTAGTTTTGAAATGAAAAAGCAACTTATAGTTAAAAAAAATTGAAGTACTGCATTAAATTTCATATCATCTGAGAGTTGATTGACCTAGCTCTAGACATATGATAACCAATTTGCTCGGTTTTCGTAGGTTTTTGTCCGCTAATCATGATCGTCTAGTTTTATCCATTATGATATAACATTGCAAACCCTTCTATATATCTATGTTTTTAGTCCAAGTTACACTAATTTTGAGATGAGAGCTAGTGACATATATTATAAACTCCAGTCAACCCGGCACATTTGATGGAGATAAGACAAGACTATTTCTAAACCCAACCCATCTTGTGTGTGTCGAGCATATATATATATAAGAAATAATAATGAACCATGCATGCAGGGGATAATTCCAAGATCTTGTTTTGTCTTTATTAATTGTAACACAAAAATTCAAACCCTGCATTTCTTAATATGTGATTTTTAACAAGTCAATGGTACCACCAACGAGGAGGGTACGGTCACCAGAAAAAAAAGCTTATGCAAATCGATATGTATTTATTAATTTTAAAATAAGTAAAACTTGTTTAGGTGAGAAATAAGTAAATTTTGGGTTGGTCAAAGTGTGAAAAATAAGTTTTGGTGGCTTTAAATTATTGAATTAAATGGTTAAACTATGGATGGGTGACTTGAACAGGCACATGTTGTTAACGGGTCATAACGGTGCCGGTTGAAGCAGGCCATTTCGGGCGGCAACGGTTTGGGTCGTTAACGGACCTAGTCGAGTCGACACGGCCCAGGTAGGTAGTGAGCCCTGTCAGGTCGGGGACTAAAGAAATCACATCTTACGTCGATTGCTGTTCAGATTTGTTGAAAGGTAACAATGTTAGGGTTTGGCAAGGAGGAAGAGATGATGTGTGTAATGAGGTGTTTTTCTTTGAAAACACGTGTTGGGTAGAACAACTAGCACGTTATATGGACATAAAAACACAAAAAATTAAATAATAAGGAAGAGACTCGAATCCGCGGAAACAAGGGAATATCACAACAACTAAATCATTGGACCACTGACTGATTTTGTAAAAAAGATGTCTTCAAACATGTAAATACAAGACGTACACCGGCCCTAATGCAAAAATGAAATTAGCAAAATGCCCAAAATACTATTCATAAGGTCTGGTTATTAACATATAGGATAATTTCATCAATTTCTCTACCAAACATGTTATCCTTTGAATTCATATTCCGATCCTAATGAACTTGGAAGATAAAGAATCGGTACGAATTTTATATTAAATTTCCCAAACTAAATGCACTATAAGTGTATGAATTACGTTCTTTCAATGAAATATCATACAATTTTATCGGAAAAGGCCCATCATTTTCATCCAAAATCAGTAAATACACAATATAGAAAATGAACACAACAATTTAAACGTCCAAAACATAGGTTGCCCTCGAAGCACTTATTTCGAGTCTGCTAGTTTGCTATATATTATAGAGGTGCTTCTTGATCCAGCTTCGAATTTACTCGGTTTGAAAATTTTTGTGTCTTAACCGAAAACCAGACTAAATCGAATCGAAAGTGACAAAATTGAACATAAAACTG
Organism: Ambrosia artemisiifolia; assembly: GCA_032199755.1. Classification (NCBI taxonomy): domain Eukaryota; kingdom Viridiplantae; phylum Streptophyta; class Magnoliopsida; order Asterales; family Asteraceae; genus Ambrosia; species Ambrosia artemisiifolia. The sequence continues at coordinate 45,565,567 of CM063526.1, forward strand.
AATCCAAGTTCCGTCTCAAACCGAAAAAATCGTATTCTAGCAGACAAAAAAAAAAAAATCAAAATGTAATACGAGCTCCTTGATTTCAGTTGCACTCAAATTGGGATTACCTTGGGCTAAAAAGGACTACCCGATTTTGAGGGATATGAGCAGAAATGGTGTTTCATAATGTTTTTATTTTTCCTTTCATTTTTTCAAATTTAAGAACAAAATAGTTAATTAAATATTTTCTGTTTTTTTTAGCAGCCAACAAACAGACGTTTCAACTATCCTAGACACCTACCAATTAATTACGAAAGCAACCCGTTTGCCTCTTCAATCTCTGGTGGAGTGACACTCTCCTTACTTTCATTATAGAAGGTGGGGAGTTCGAATCTTACCGGCACCAAAATGCTGCTGGTGGGCCGGATTTTATCGCAGTGGGTCTTCGGGCAGCGGGTTTTTCCTGAGAACTGGTGTGAAATTATTAGTGGACCTGGGTTACTCTCGGAGTACTTTTTGTCTAGTGAGTACTTCGTTCGTGAGTAATCAAGATTGATTTGTTAGCCGTTAAAATTAACTGACCGTAAATGCTATTTGGTTTTTTTACTGAAGTGTGTTTTACAAATAAACCTACGAACCAGACACACAAAACCTAAAGGGTTCTGGTCGAGCAAACAGCAAAAGCTAAGTCTCTAACACACATGGCATCTCGTGCTCACATAGACGACGTAAGTGATCAATTCTAGGGTTTATAACTTTGTATTGAAAACCTTTTGTTTACATATACACACATTGTCTATTAATTTGGTCTTAATAATCTTTTTCCTAACTAACTGCAATTGCAATTGTAGGATGATGATTTCGATGGGGATTTTACCGGAACCAACCCGACAAGGCGTGCAGGTTATTATCAATTCACTTATAACCAGTGGTGGTTTTGATTATCATCTAATTCTTTTTTTTTGGATTTCGTTATGTGATTGTAGGCACTAAGAGAGAATTTGGAGATCTTGATGACGACGACGACGATATATTTGGCTCTAAAAAGGTTTTCAATTCCTTCATACTTTTTATTTGTTTTCTGTGAGGTTCATTTTTGGTGTAGTTATTATGCCCACTTGTGTAGAAATAGAAAAGTAGATCAAATATATTCTAAAAAGTTATCTTGCTGAACTTGGCTTGGGATGAGGGGATTAGGCAGGATTTATTAGAGTTGCACCTCTATGAGGACATGGTCCAGGATAGGGCTTCATGGAGGCGTAGGATTAAGGTCAAGGAACACTAGGGAGGGTACAGTAGAGCTTTAGTTGTGTCTCAGGGACTTAGATTTGCGTACACTTTAGGGGGCCCTATAGGTGATTGCCTTTATGTTTTTGCGCGTGTGGTTTGATGTTTAACGTGTTTTTAGTTTATAGAACTCTCTCCCTTTGTCATTGATTATTAGCCTGCCCCTTCCCCCTCCTTTTTTTTGGAGTCGGGGGTCTCTATGAAAGCTGCCTCTCTATTCTAAGGATCATAGTTGTTAATAGCGAATAACGGACGATAGCGACAACTACCGATACGCTACATAGCGATAGCGATGAAATAGCGGGATAGCGACAGCTACCGATACGCTACATAGCGATAGCGATGAAATAGCGGGCGCTATTTCATGTTTAGCAATACACTAGAAGAACTTTTTAGAGATGTTTTATATGCATATTTTACCAAAAAAAGTAAAAAAAAAAAGTACTAAAAGTAGAAAAATCTCGCTATTTCCTCGCTATTTGTCGCTGTCAACCATATAGCGACACATGAGCGCTACGCTACGCTATGGTCGCTATTAACAACTATGCTCAGGATAGAGGTAAGGTTTACCTACATCCCACCCTCCCCAGACCCTACTTATAGCTTGCTATTTGTGGGATTTACTGAGTATGGTTGTTGTTGTAATAAGAGCCTGAAACTAACAAGACAGTTAATAAACAAGTAGATATTGCTAAGGACACATGAACTTATGGAACACTTTGTTTTTATTGGTTTTGTTTCCGGACCCCTTTTTTGCGTTTGATCACATAATGTAAGCAAATGAAGAACGACTTAGACAGATAATATTTAACCTTCTAAGTTCTACTACAATGACCATAAGATGTTAAGGTGAAATGTTTCAACATATGTATTATCTAGAGTATATGAAGATCCTAGAATGTAATGGAGGAATGAGGATGTTAGATTATTCTAGTGCATCTTACATAAAACACTTAGTCAATGTAAATTGCTCCATGTGTATTATTTTTTACCAATGGATTTGCTGAGAAATATGATAGGAATCGGAGTACGCAACGGATAGAAGATTTTAAGTAAAATGAAATGGATAGGCTACGGGTCAATAGGCCACTCGAGATGCAGATACACCACTCGATCAATCTGTAGGGCAGTCTTACACGAATGTAGGATACATAAATCATCACCTAAACTTGTGATTAGATTCCATAGAACACCATTCAAGTTGCCAAACTTGAACTAGCAATGGATAATTAATTTAACTCATAATCCAATGTGAAAAGTTAACACACACTTTTTTTTAATTCAAAACTCACTGCCCTTTTCCATTGATTCATGCAATACATGTAAGGTACGAAACCAGTCACAGCCCACGTCTCTGCATCTTAGGGAATGGAGAAAACTACTTGAAAAAGTCAAAATACTTGAAAATAAAATTACATGCCAAATAAAACTAAATTAAAATTAAAATAACTTGAAAATAAATAACATAAAATTAAGTTGCTGCACGATGGGTCTTTGTGGGCTGCAATAATAGGTCTTCAAGGTAGAACCGGACTCTGGTCTAAGCGAAAACAACTGATCCATGATTAACCTGTATCGTTCAACATGATTGTCATGGGTCGGCTATCACAATGTCTCGTTTTAAGTGTTATTTCCACCATCAATTTTACTAATCAGTTAGTACCATTGCTTTTAGTGGCATCTAGGGGAAAAGTAAAAAACCCTACGCATTTTCGTGGTTGATTCAGAACATACAGTTCGATCATGTGGTTTAGTCCCTTGATTTTTTTTAATAAGACCATATTTGGGGCCTTAATCTGTAAATTAAAACTAAGTTTTGAGGATTCTACCACTCACAACAATATTTTCTTTTTATATTTCTGAAGAATTAACTTTGAGAACTTAGACACTCACAAAATCGTTTAGGGACTAAACTTGCAAACTGCACTTCCAGTGAAAGTGTATATTTTTTTCCCTAAGATGACTCTTGTTTTTTTACTGACGACACATGATAGCGTATTGTATTTGTTAAAATCTATTTGCATCTAATCTTTCAAGATGTTTGGTAAATTTAGATAATTGTGATGTATTGAAACTGTTTACAATAATATAAATTTTATCAAACACAAAATGGTTGAAGTTTCCATGATTTTTTGTGTTTTGAACAAACAATCATTTATTTAAATTTAAAAGGTGTATAAGAGTATTACCACTTAAGACAACATATTTTATCTTCACTTCTCATTGTATTTTGTCTGTGTAGCTGATGATCAATACAGTGTGTATAATTCTCATATGTTAAATGAGTGTATTTATGATTGTTTTCATGCTTATTACTACTACTTTGTTGTTGCATCTCAGGCTAACTCAAAAGCAGAAGAAACTAAACCAGGTGTGACAACCGGGATGATTTTATCCCTTCGTGAGAGGTATTGTTAGTTGATATAGATTATAGGCTTATAGCCTTTTTTCTCGAAATACTTATAGTTGGATCATCCATTAATCAATCCATGCACCTCTTTCTATTTGTTGTCTTTTGTAGTCTCCAGAGCTGTAAAGATAATCTTGCATCATGCCAAGTATGTATGACGTTACTTTTACACTATATTCTAAATGCCTTATAATATTGAAAATTCTCTTTGTACGTTAACATAAAAATGCTGGCTTTTTCTGCATATTTCTTGTTTGTAATTATACTGATATTGTTTTCAGTTAGAGCTTGAAGCCGCAAAGTCAGAAATTCAAAAATGGCATTCTATATATCAGAACGAGTCCATTACAACAGGCACATCAGTTGGTTGGTTTCTGTAATATATATCACTAGCATTTTAGAAAGAGCAACTATAACATATGATTTGTGTTTAGTTATTGTTCTATTGATACACCACCTTTTTTGCATGCAGAACCTAACGTTGTTATCAGTTATCTACACGATTTAAAATCTTCTGAGGGATTACTGAGAGACCAGGTTACATAATAATGCCTTTTTGTTAGTAATAAAGTACTAACCTTAACTTTTGAATTTAATGACATTATATATTGCATTTTTGTTTTCAGCTTAGAAAGTAACCTGCATAATAATGCCTTTGTGTTTGTAAACACTATACCAAACTTGCCTTCTGAGTTCTGATCAAGATTATTCCCTGTGTTCCTGTTTTTAGCTAGAAAAGGCAAAGAAAAAGGAAGCAGCATTTATAGTAACCATTGCAAAAAGGGAGCAGGAGATAGCAGATTTGAAGGTATTTTTGTTATTTGTTCAGTTGTGTTAAAACATAATGAGCCTCTATTCACAAATTATGCAAAAAGTTGATCTCTTATTGCGCCACCATATCTACCACATTACATTTAATTTTTTTGCTCTTAGTTGATTTTTCTCTAAAATTTTGGTGGATTCTGTTTAAACTTCAAAAAGTATTTTCCTAATTGCTTTTTATATTCAATTATTTCAGTCTGCAGTTCGGGATTTAAGATCACAACTCAAGCCTCCATCCATGCAGGTATGCCATTGGTCATTTAATATCTCTATCCCCAAAGCCAAAATGAGGTACATGTACACTGTGTCCAATTTTGTGCTATTCTAATTTTTGGAGTCAAACTAGCTACTTTTAACTTTCATAGCTGAAAAGGTCAACAACAGTAATGACTAAACCGTACTAGAAAAGCTAGAAATGATGAAATTTTCTGTTCATTAGATTACATATTGTGGTTAACTGTATTTGTTTTGTTGAATTTCTTGGTGTGACCTTTATGTGAAAAAACTTTCAGGCAAGAAGATTGTTACTTGATCCAGCAATTCATGAAGAGTTTACACGTTTGAAGGTAAATGCCTAAATGAATCAGACACTTAAAGAGTTTTTGATAAACTTGCATTGACCGTGCTGTCTGATTTAGATCATTAAATGATTTGAAGGCTAGTTATAAAACTGATGTTGGATGAAGAAGTTATTTGTAAAACATTCTGTATGGAACATCTTAATAAATGAATTTAATGCCAACTACAAAGATACAATTATTATTATTGTGTAGGGTATATATATACTAATTCTAAAAGCGCTGTATGATGTCATAATCTCAGAATTTGGTAGAGGAAAAGGATAAAAAAATCAAGGAGCTGCAAGATAATATTGCCGCCGTAAATTTCACTCCACAAAGTAAGATGGGGAAGATGTTAATGGCTAAGTGCAGGACTCTGCAGGAGGAAAACGAGGAGATTGGAAATCAGGCCAGGGAAGGAAAGGTAATAATAATTTTTCAAAAAAGCTGAATTGCCTAGAACTAAGAGGTTCAGCTAAGGATTGATTCGCATTTTTTGCCTGGCAGATACACGAGTTATCAATGAAACTTGCTTTGCAAAAATCTCAGAACCTGGAACTCAAAAATCATTTTGAAGGTTAGGGCTCGATGCCTCTTTTTTTATTTCTAATCTGAATATCTGATTTTTCTTTAGGTTTCTCGTTCTAAGACCACGTATGATATAAATTTAAGCCTACACTAAATGTTAATCAATGATATAATCAGTAATACATATATACAATTACAGTAAATCCATTCCTCTGTTAGTTCAGATAGAGGAACGGGCATGGAAAAGATTTAGGGAATACTAAGGAATATAATGGAGCATTCCATTGCTTTGTGGACACACACACATATGTGTGTAGCATATTTCCAAGAAATGCAACTTAAATATCAAATTTTACGTCGGGGGTATATTAACTTTGTCACTATGTGAAAGTTCCTTTTTATAAATTTGGGAAATTTTGACAATATTGAACGTTACTTGGGTTCTAACTTATCAATTTTTAAAATTCATTCCTATATTTGTAAAAAAGTTGAACTATCACTCCTTTAGTAAGAGAAAAGATTAATATACCCACAGAAAAAATGATTTTTAGTTACCTTTTTATGGCAATTTGTCATTTATATTTTAATATTTTTATAATATAAAATTAAGACAAATGAATGCAAGGAATGGGTAATGAATTTCCATCATCACCGGGTTGGTAAGGAATGGTGTATTACCCCCTTTTAAGTAATGGAGGATTGCATTTTAAGGAAACCGACCATCATCGTTTCATTACCCTTCTCATTCGTTATATATTATTTCCACCCTCATAACTTTCAATATATCATATATACCCAAATCCTCTTCCAAGAGTCTTGTATATTATGTATTGATAACTTGTGTTTTGGGTATATATACATGATAACAATTTATGAATTCGATACTGTCTTCAGCCGTTGCCTATTGCTTTTAATGTTTGGAAATCATGGACATTCTCTTCGAGCCATTTGTTAATCATCATATTTGAATATGCAGGACTTAGCAAGCACATGGAAGGATTGACAAATGAGATCGAAAAATCAAATGAAACGGTGTTTATTTTTCTTAAAAACCTTCTCTGTCAAATAAAACATTACTTCTGACCAAGATAGAATATGGATGGACCTCAATTAGCTGTACTGAAGTTATTCATATGCACCAAATAGGGGTTGATTAACATGTTTTCGCCTTGTTACAGACACTAATCCTGGAAGAGAAGCTAGAAAACAAAGATCTTGAGATCCAAAGACTAAAGCAGGAGCTGCAACAGAAGCAAGGTAAAGTAACCGAGACAGTAGTTCCCAACAAAGATGATGATGAGGATGGAATAAAGCCAATGGACGATGAAAATGAGGAATCGTAAACTTGCAATCGACATTGCATTTGCATTTCCTTTTTGTATTTTTCCTTAGAAAGACCCGTCAAACGTCATGTATCGGTGAACTTTTTTCTTTACAAAATACCAGACTGTACATTCATGTGATACACTCTTGTTTATTATGTTTTGTTTGAGGCTCGGTAGTCATTCAGAGACAAATGGGTATAAGCTTATGGTATGATGGTAATAGGGTCATTCGTTTGAAGTTACATTTGTTCTATGGGAGCTCATCCGTTTGATTATCTTGTTTGTTACATCGAGTTTATTGTTTTGCTACATTGAGTTTAAGGTAGGAAGTTTACTCCCAGTACCATAGATTCCAATAACCGTGAATTGTCAACTCACTTTTACCTTAAACTATCCCTAAAACATCCTTAATAGGTGCCAACACTATTCTCTAGTACCAATAAAAAATTTAATAAAAGAAATACAGAATTTTCCATGCCTTACCATAAAGGTATACCCAATTCTAAAAAAGGTTCTAATAATAGTAGCTAAACTGCAATTGACATCATAAAAATTGACTGTATACCCAATTCTAAAAAAGGTTCTATATCTTTGACCTCAAGGAAAGACCGAAAGAAAAGAGGTAATTGATAAATGGAGCATTGAAATAAGCTTGATTACTCAATCTAATTCAGAAGAACTCTCAAACTCTAGAGCCGATTTGCTTTTGGTAGAACCCAAGTCAACCGGAATTGTCCAAGATTTCATTAAAGGGACAACCTGGAATGAAGATATGCATGGGATAGATCTCTTTGAAGAAATCATCAATGCCATGTGTATGATGTTTTTAGGTCTTGATTTCTTAACCAACAAAGACTTTGAAAATATAAAAATAACGAACCCATGTGTGGGGTCCAGTTATCTCGTCTCTTCATCTGAATAATAGAAACTTTTTTCAGTGAAGGGTCCACTCGTGTCTTCTTTTTACAATAATCACATTTATGACATGTAGTGATTGATAGTATATTTTGACAGAAATTTGTCTTGGTTGTGGGCCCGATTTCAACATTAATGTTAATGATTCGTTGTGTGAATCTGTTGATGACTGTCCCCATACTACGATAGATTCTAACAGCCACGCATTGCCAACTCACTTTTACCTTAAACTACCCCCAAAACATCTCAATAAGTGGCAACACTATCCTGAACAATGGGTCCTCACGGTCATGTACAAATCAATGGGTTTGGTTTGGCTGGGGATAATTTGTTTTTTTTTTCAATTTTTTTTAAGTCAAACTGGAATAAACTGTTTGATTCAAAACCTGTCTTGCATCAAACGGGACTGGATATTACCATTAATCCTTGTTAAAACAAATTAATACCAATAGTAATATGTTATGATGTAACAAATTTTTAATTTTTGACTATAAATGTCAATGTCTTGCATGGTTCTCCAATAATTTTTTTTTATTTAAGAACTTAATAAGTCTATCGTGTTTTTCTCACAATATAAATTAATAAACCTAAATTTTGAAACTAAACTAAAGTATCAACACATCTTAATATATCAATATTTTAGTTGTTTTAGAGTTTAGAGAGATTGAAGATGATGACTAATGATTTGGATCATAATTTAACCTAAAATTCATCAATACCTCCTAAATGTCATTTGTACACATTTATTAGTTATTTACTTATTTCTTGTTATGAAGCAAGGGTTACTAGTTCACCTGAACACGTTTATAGTTATGAGGCAAGGTTAACTAGTTTAGCTGGTTTGTATTCTTGACAATATTTTGGGCTATATGCAAGTGCATAATAAAACGATTTTCAGCAAAGAAGTTTTTTTATGTAGCATCTATTGTTGACAAGTCCACGTCACTGGGTCTTTGATAGGTTAAAAGTTAATCTTTCTTATATGGATTGGCTTAGATGGTGTAATTTTAGTTTTTGTTAAGCTGACAGTATCTACATATATTATACATTTTTGCTATAATTTTATGTATTATAATAATTCCTCCATTAAAAAAAAGTTAGACAAGTTTAATTTTGAAGCTAAATCACTCAGGTTAACTAGTTAGGCCGGTTCACTATGTCGTAGAGGTATTTATTACATGGTTATAATCGAATTAACCAAAAAAACGAACCAAAATATAAAGAACTTAATTGAATAAGAATTTGCTTATTCAGTTCGGTCTGTAACCGTAACCAATTCATATTCAGTTATTTGATTGGATTATCGGGTTAACATATACTTTATTTCTGTTAACCCAAATTACCGAACAAATTTAACCGTCAACCGAACCGATCAACACCCATCCTATTCTCATTTGGCTAATGTTTTGAAAATAGAAACCAGCCTTTGGTTGAATCAAAAAACCAGATAGAGCACAATAAACAAACAGATGATAACGATCATCAACGGAAGCGATTCAACAACCAGAACATGATTACGTAACTCTTTGATCCTCTTTATCAGTCATTATCGGTATAAAATGGAACATTATAAGTCTCGTAACAACGATTACTTTCACTTCACAAACCCTCATGATGATGTTAGTGACTTAGATGACGATTTTTACAATGAATCGCAATACTCCGATGTTATTAATGATGATGATGATGATGATGATGATGATGATGAACGCAGTTGTGATTTTAATTTCCACACTTATCGCCCCCTTAATTCTCAGGTAATAATAGTTCGTCTATCAGTTTTTTTTTTTTTTTTTGATTGTTTATTATTAATAACTAATTTTGTGTTGTTTGTTAGAAATAACTTAGAAATAGAAGCTTAATAAACATGTAGGTTATGAACCCTAAGTTGAATTAGATACACAATTAGGCAAGGTTGCAAAAGGCGCTAGGTCCAGCCTAGGGACTAGGCGGAATTAGGCGTTTTGGTATTTTATATAGATACACACAAATTTAGGTGTTTTTTGAAAATATGTTAAGATATATACACATAATACTTAGAAATACTTAGATATATACGCATAATACTAAGAAATACTTAGAAATTTAAAAATAAAAATAAATAAAAAATCCACCGCCTAGGCCTGACTAATGGCCGCCTAATGGCCAAAACGCCTAGATCAGCGACTAGGGCTTATTTCCGATTTTTGCTCCCGCCTAGGCCGATTTTTGCAACACTGCAATTAGGTTATGTTTACGTTTCTGTGAAGCTTGTAAAACCTATAATACTAAATTGAAACAAGAGTATGCTGGTTTATGTTACAGACAAGCGGTGTGATGAACCGAGGTGATACTGTCGAAATCGGGGGTTTTGATAATAGGGCTTTGATGTATCAGTTAGACAATACAATGAAGAATATTTTTAATAAACTTCAGCACACAATTGAAGGTATCGGCGCACGAGTCTCTCAGATTGAGGATGATACTTGCAAGATTGATAGTTGTTTGGAGGATGTGAAGAATTGTGAGGAGAGGTATCATGGGACGACTAATCGGAAGCTGAGGGAGATGCAGACTGTTTTACAAGAGGTTTCGATTGCTACATAACTTAATGTTACAGATTTGTTTCATTACGTAAAAACTTTGTTTCAATTGTTTTCCCATGAGCGAATGATTTGTCTCAGGTGCACGATGATGTTCTGTTTTTGAGAGACAAACATGAAATAGCCGAAACACGCCTTCAGCTTGCTATTCTTCGTGGGTCAAAAAGAGAAAAAATGAATGTTTCTCCACAATCGTCTTGCAGTACATTTTTCAACCAACGATCAAACGAACTCACTTTCGCACAAGCTGTTTCTTATCGTCCAGTAGTTTCGCAAGGTCATGAAATCACAGCTCAGCAGTACATCAGTCCTCCGTTTCAGCAATCCCACACACCTCAGTCTCAGTTTCCGCATTTCGTCCAATCAAAGCTCAGCAACACATCATATATCCACACCGGCAATCCCAGAAACTACAAGTCTGAGTTTCATGCTAAGTATATGCCCGAATTTGCTACTTTATCCAACACTCACCTTCGTGGTGTACGATCATCTTCATATGAAATCTCAAATGTGAAACCTGTTAATTCCTTTCTGCATCCACAAAAAGAAGGTAGTAGAAGTAATTACATTCACACCCCTGTAGCCCAAACATCGCCTCACGCATTGCCAATTGCCATTGATGTGAAAGAGGAATCAAGATCTGAAGAGGATGGGGATACAATTCCGGTAGATGATATAGTTGACAAGGTCACAGGTATGGGTTTCAGGCGGGACCTTGTCAGAGCGTGTGTGAGAAAACTGACTGTGAAGGGATCTCGAGTGGATCTTAATTCAGTGCTTGATAAGATGATGAACAACGAATGAAATGATTCGATATTGATGCATAGAAGTTACACCAATGGAATGGGACAGAAATTCCAGAAGGCGACTCTTTGCTATCCTGGACTGCTGGTAACCCGCTCTTTTTAGCTTTTAATATATGTTTCGTAGTTTCCATGTGAATGTCATTTGTATAATTACAAATGATCTGTGAATAATATAGTGTATGCATAAATCATGTTATAGTTTGTCGTCAGCTGTGAATGAATAATGTAATTTGCTTAACGGGCCTGTGACTGTACATATGATTATATCTGTGGCTGAATGTTAGTTACAAAAAGATCAGGCGTTATCTATCTAGGATAAGATTATTGAAATCCAAATCTCTATTGACATAGATACATTTTAAGCTAAGAACATTATGTTGATTCTTTGAGTGATTTTGTGATGGCTCTATGATACAAACTACTGGTCGTGCTTGTTCATTGTTATTAGTTCAATATACTTAATTTTATTCAAGAAAATGACATAATTCCAAATATATATGCTGGATCATGAAGACTGTTTGTGAGATGCTCATGAGTTTGATACACTACTGGGGTTTAGTTTGGGTAACTTATGGGTATTTGATATTGAAAAGCCCAATTAATATCTCTATCCATTTTCAACTATTCAGTTGGATTGTTTTATGGTGATATACTAGTATTCTTTTTCAACTTATGATTTTATTCTCTATGATAATATATAATCTTTTCATATTATATAAATTATGGGTGCCTGGTATTGCTTATTAAATGGTTTTGAGCATTATCATCCGAGTCTCTGTTTCCATCTATATAATTTAAGTAAAAACACCATTTTCTGTGAAGTTTGTTGATTTAATAAAAATATTTCACATCTGACTCTTTATCTGTATATCTTACTCACAAACACTTTGTTTTTTCTTGGTTTTATACACTCACATTGATATATAGATTGACGGAGAGTAAGAACATTCGCAGTAGCATCTGTATTTTCATCTTTATAATTACACTAAAAATCATTATATTTTTTTCTCCTTTTAAATTAAATAATATTTTTTTATACTTTTATAATTACCTTTTATCTCTCCTCCACTCACAACTACTTTAAAAAAGTATTAAAAAAATTATAGAATGTGAATAGTGCCCCTCCAAATTTACTGATGAAGAGTAATTTTTCTCTCTCTTTCACTCACAACCATTTACTATCACTTATCAAATATAGAGATTTCACTCGAGTAAATATGAAGAACCAAATGTGAATGTTCTAAACCCTTTAAGAGTATCACATTCGGTCCACCAAATATATGTGAGTGTGTCCACCAAATTATATAGGGTGAGTGTAAGTGGTTGTGAGTGAAGGAGAGAGAAAATATTTGGTGGAAGCACTGTTCCACCATAAATATGAAAAACTACTGTTCACCCCTATATATATTTTAATATTTTTGTAAGTAGTTGTGAGTGAGGAGAGAGAAAATATAATGATAAAAGTATTATTATTTTAATTAGGAGAGAGAAGATTTAGGGGTGAAGTAGTGATTTTTAGTGTAATTTGATGGATGGAATTTGATGGAGGGGATGAGAATGCTCTAATATAGAAGGTCACCTTAAGTTTCTTTTTCCATAATATAGAGGCTTCAACAGGTGATTTTAGTTTGCGTGTCTATTCTTTCCTCTATAAATATAGAGAATGTAAAAATAAGGGTGTTTTGTGTGTGATGTGGAGACAATCTAAAGGGGGAGGATTACCCTCCACATCACCTACCACCACATAAGTAAGGAAGCCCCATCCCTTATGGTTTGGTGGTAAAGGTGTTGGGATTATAAAGGAGAGGTTGGGAGTTCAAGCCTCATATGATATAAAAATGGGAGAGGAAATTAGCCGTTTAAAAAAAAAACTTAAGCAAGGAAGGTAGTCCTCCTTTTTTAGACAACTCAAGGGTGTGGGGATGGTTCTTCCCCCATTTCAAACTCAATGTACAACCTACAAAGCAAAATGTACAACCCACAAAGAACACCATCATCAACCACCACCACCTTCTCCATACCTGGTCAATAACCATCACCGTCACCGTCAGCATCCTTATCTTCCCCAACCATTACCGCCGCCGTCAGCATCCTTATCTTCTTCCCCAACCAACACCGCTGCCGTGCACCACCACCACCCATCTCCTCTTCTTCCTTCCTTTCTTCCCCGGTTGAAGTTTTTAAGAAAAAAAAAAGATAACAGACCCTCAAAATTATTTAATAATTGAAATCGGCCAGTCCTCCATGTTCCTAATGAGGCGTTGAAGCCGAGGACGTCCCGGGGGGCGGTGTAGCCCGTCTTGGACGAGCCAAGACTACCCAGGGACAAACCGCAAAGCCTTATAGTTGACATAATGATGTATGAAATGTACATGGAGTAACTTTAAGGATGTTGGGTATGGGGACAACCCATAGAGAAGGACAACACTCTACGTCACCCTGCTACATAAGCAAGGAGGGTTGTCCCCCTTTTTTGGATAACCTAAAGGTGTGGAGACAACTCTCCCCTATTTTTTTATTAATTGTCCTCCTTTTTATTATTGTTACTAACAGTAAAAAAAATATTAAAATAATTGAAGTTGGCCCGTCCTGATCATCCTAGGGAGAACGTTTAAGGCTGGGACAGCCCTAGGGGGCCGGTGTGCCCCGTCCTTAACAGGCCAAGACAGACCAGGGACGGTCCACATACCCTTCAGCCTAAGGAAATATGTGAATTGTACATTGCTTTTGCTTATTATAGGGTCAAGACAAGACCCGAAATCAAGAATTGAATTTTGAAAAGATTGTGCAATCTTTCTTCTTTTTCAATCTGTCACTTTCTTTTCAGTATTGCAATATTGAATCTAAATTCTGTTTTATTTATGCATACCAGCCTCTACTCTACTGCACCACAATTAATTGTAGCATTGCAGATTGACTGTGGGTCCCACAACAAGAGCCGTCGTCTCAAGCTCTGTCGATTGTTTGAGCTTGAGTTCAAGTCGTTTGTTATTTACTTGATGTTGGCTATGTTCATTTCAGACGGTAGCGGAATGTAAACATCATAAATTTAACGCTAAACATAAACTTTTTACAGATACAATCATAGACAATTACCCCTTCGTTTTGTCTAGCATCTTATTTAACATATTAAATCCTTTTGAGATGTGTAATAAGTGATACATACCAATAGTTAATGGTCTTAAAGTTGATCCATGCAACATTAACATCTTAGCTTGAAAGTGGCCTGTGGCTACGTGAAAGGCATGCTTACATAGACCTATGACCAGCCTATAGACTCAGGACCCAATAAATATCATAGTCTCATCAAATGTGATTTTACTATGAGGAATGGCACTTGCATAAATGAGCAGGCATAAAATACATAGAGAAATGTTAAAATGAGACCATACTTTAATAATAAACTTTCTTGCTTTTAAGGTGAAAGGAGTGGTTGGAAAATTGTAACCCATCACCTATGGACCGCGCCTTAGGGTGGAGGGGCCAGGTGGGTTAAGCTGGTTGGTTAGGGAACAACGCTAAAAATGTTCCCAAAAAAAAATAAAAAATAAATGCGTGATCACATTTTAGTATTTTGCTAACCAGCGCCCACTAAGAGAATCCCCAAAATTCTAGGGGGCCTGGGGTGAGTAGAAAAACGGACCAAGGGGAGAGTGGGGTCTGGAAAGCCCCCCGCACCTTGCCCTCCTCCTGCCTAATACATATTCAGCATGAAAATTGTAATTCGGACGAATAACACAGCCTTGATTTAGACAGCAATAACAATTGGACCTTGCTTTGATTGTATTCAACATACCATTTTTATAATGTTACCTTGCTAAATGTTGTTAAAAAGTGTTCACATTTTGGCAAGAAATTTCATGCCCACATGACCTGTACATTGTGGTTCAAATTTGTTCTCTCCTAATTCTGTTTTTTTATAAAACAAAAATTGTATAGGTAACTAACAAATGACAAAAATGACTAATAAGAAATCAAAAGTATATTTAATTACGATATATTGTTAATTTAAGTTTACTTTCTTTCAAAAAGAAATTAAAAGCATCTTTCTTGATTGACATGTTTGTGGTCCAAGACTATCATCAGTGGAAGAAGATACATGCTTGGAGGGTGACGATGCATAGATACGCTTGGGATCCATTTCTCAATCTTGTGTGGTTTCAAGTCTTCAAACGGTTGATTCATATTGTGGTGTCAATTGTTGAAGAAATGGTCGACGAGTCTGACTTTAGGAGAGGACACCGTCCAACTCCTCATGTTGGCCAAAAGTCAAGTGTAAGCGAAGTTTATAATGCATAATTATACATGCGTATATAGATACATGACTTCAGTGTGTGTTTTTTGTGTGTTTAGACATAAGAAGCAATTTAAACATGAATCATGCTTTTAACTCTTGAGTTCAAGCTGGTTAGTATTTCTCATAGCTCACATGCGTGATGAGATCTCATTGTTGAAATACTCGTCACACAAATTCTTGAAAGTTAAGGACATGGCGTATTAGTTTGGTTGACAAGACGACATCTCATCTTACTTGCATCAATCTTATCAAGTTGGCTCGGTGTTGGACAAAACACTACTAATCAATAACGTATCAACCCATCGTCGAATGAACCATGTCCTTGAGTTGTTTTCTTGCCTCAACCCCAACTCGACAACCAAACTAACGGTTCTCTCTTTATCACATATTAGATTTCCGAATCATTACATCGAATATTATTTTTTTTTTTGAACGGTCAATTGGAATCACTCACGGATCACTGGAGTATCATTGTGCCACCAGTGTTACCACGCGATCATATTCCACCACCAAATCACCAATTCAGGAGGAAACTCATAATAATGAGAAAAACCCCTTTGTGAGATTCGAACCCAAGACCTTATAGTCCCTAAGTCTTATCCCACCACCAAGATGCCACTGAGCAATAATGCCTTTGGCACATCCAATGTTAGTTGCAACAATTCTAAAAGAAACAAGTATTTATGGATAGAGGATTCTTATAACTGTAAAACTAGACACAAAACACTAAAGCTAAAATATGAGGTCGTAAAACTAATGATGGTAGAAATTTACAAGACATACGACAATAAGCATGTAATATTAATAAAAACATGCGACGTGTCAGATACCCAGTAGGGGACCCTCTGAATGGGACTTCAGTGAAAATAAATCGAGGACCATACTCTTCCCTTCCCTTTATGCCATTTTTTTCCTCAAATTTATTTCTCTTTGGACCACTTTTTAGCTTCTTAAACGACCACAACATATATATATTGAATAGTTTTTAATCACAATGCTTTTAAATGAATCTTTTATATTTTTGTTTTCAGAATCTTTTGATTGTATTACGTTTTTGGAAATGGTAAAGATGGTTTTTAAATGTATTCATATGCATAACCACATATTCTAGTATTTGAAAAAAAATAATAAAGGTAGCCGACTAGATTCAAATTTAAAACCAAAACAAGTTAGACCTATTAGATTCAAATTTAAAGTTGGGATTATTGTCTTTCTACCTGACAAAGTTTGGATAATGTACTTCCACTTCCCCTTTAATATTTAGAGAGACACATTTGTGAATTGTGACTAAAACTAGCATTTTACCCTGCGCTTCGTGGTAGTGTCGTATGTATTGGTAAGGATGTATTTGTTATTTGGTACGTTTAAGGATTAGTATTAGATCATTTATGCATTAATCTAAACGACAATAAATATAAGCAAACAACCAAGTTAAGTTTATCTCTAGAGTTAAACGTTAACTTTAATAGGTTTAATTAAAAAAAAAAATTTGTTACATTTGAAAGGTTAATATAGACCATGCGAACTTTAATCTAAACGGCGCTGCAGCGGGGACGTGTTGTGAGTTCGATTAGTATCGCACACTAAGACAAAGTACAAAGAAAAAGTAGTAACATTAACCAAAATAATATCAACATGTGCGCGATTCGTTGTAGTTGTGACTCGACTTAAACATCATAACATAGTGACGCAGAACCACACAATAATTAAACAAATTGTGGTTGTACAACTGATATGAACCAAGAAAAAATATTCACACGGAAATGCTAATAAAAATAATTAGCACGTAAATAATTACGTGTCGTAACAAAGAGGCTTTTAATATTAAAAATAATGTAAAACTAATATATATGTGTAATGAAATAATAATGAAATGTTAATATAAAAATAAAACTAGGATTCTATTACCCCGCGCTTCGCGGCGGGAGCTCATGTTGCGTTGAGGGTTTGATGGACGTTAAAAACCGCGTGTCGCTGTGGGAGCTCCTGTTGCGTGAAGGGTTTCATGATAGCTGTGGCTTAGTAATTTGCGGGTCATTCGAAAACGGGTCTGGATTACGGATGCATGAAATGGAGCTTCATTTTATTTAAGATTAAAATAAATAAAGATTCATGCAAATGAGATAAAAACCCCACGTTCCCAATTCCCACCAGAGCCGGCCCTGGGGGTGGGCGAGCCGCACCCCCGGCCGAGGCCCGTAATTTTGAGGGGCCAAGTTTGTATACATATAGCCGGAACTTCATTAGGGGAAGGGCGGGTCTCGGCCCCTTTATATTATCACTTAGAGGGTTGCTAATGTGAAAACAGAAAGTTTAAAGTTTTCCGGCATCGATTTTTCTTGCTCCGATTTTCTGCAACGAAGACTAGAAGGTCTTAATAAAGAAGATGGTGTTTAAAATATTTTTATATTAATTAGCCAAAAACTCAAAAGTAAAAAAGTCACACTGACAACCCTACTAAATAGGACCATTTAATAACTTTTGATAATTTTCTTTTTATTTTATTTCACGATGAATTGTAATTTTTATTTGTTTTTTATGTTAGATAAAAAAAACTATATTATCTGAATGTATATTTATTTACTAGATTTATACCCCGGGAGCATCCCGGGGTTGAGAAATCTAACATGACATATCAATTTTAAATACGAAATAGACTGATGCGCTTTACAGTTACATGCAGGAAAGCTTCGGGTAGCACCTAACCTAAAACAATTAACAATGTATCTCCAATGTTAACGGCTAACCTTAAACAATGTATAACTCTAATATTAAAACCTAACCTAAAACAATGTACAACTCTAATGTTAACATCTGTTGTAAATAAAATTCATATTTACTGGTTTAAACACAATTAATGAGTTGTCTATACATGATTAATACCTGAACACTTTGTGTTTTTTTTCCTATATGAACAAAACCTTACAAAAAATAGTCGTTTTTTCTCCGTTTTTTATACAGCACTATGGTACTCGTTGGAAAGATAATAAAACACTCTTTAATTTGGTGTAATTTTTTTTCTTTAAAAAATATCGTATATAAAAGATATTAACGTTTAATCAACGTTTAGAAAATTATTTCTTTTATATAATTCTTTAGGGCTCAAGGGCCCTTTTTTCGGCTCGGCCGAGGCACTTGAATCCTCAGGACCGGCTCTGATTCCCACCACCACTACTTTAACATTCTTTTATTTTATGCTTTGTCATGTTTTATTTGCTTTCTTAGTAGTACTTTAATTTATAAATTTCCTTAGAAGTAGGACATGGGTTAGAGGTAGTTATTGTAATTTAACTCTTTAAGTATTTTCGAGGTTCTGTAATGAAAAGGCAGTGTATGAGTTTATGAAAAGTTTCCTTGAATAATTTTCTCTCAATGGATTTTGAGGTTGATTAATTGTTTCCATGCTAGTTCAAGTTTGGCAACTTGACTGGTGTTCTTGGAGCCTAAATTAGAGTCGAGTGGTGTATCTGTATCTTGATTCTCGTTTAGTTCGCCCTATCGTTTTTTTGTGTGGTGTTTCTGTATCACAAGAATTCGTTAGATCTATCCGTTTCGTTTGATTTTGAATTTTCTATCCATTGCGTGTTTTATTTCCTATCAGTTTCGTTGACATAAAAGATAATATTATTATTCTCTCGTGGGCTTCAAAAAAATACTCACGGCTAAAAGCTAAAAGTTTGGTGGTCAAAGTTTGAAATCCTAAAAGCTAAAAGTTTGGCAAAAGTGCAATGGAAGTTTAAAAAAGTTGGGTGGTCAAAGTTTGAAATCCTAAAAGCTAAAAGTTTGGTGCTCAAAGTTTTAAATCTTAAAAACTAAAAGTTTGGTGATCAAATTGGAAGAAAATAAAGTTAAGCTAAAAGTTAGTTGCCAAAGTTTTAAATCTTAAAGTTAAAAATTTGGTGGTCAAATTGAAAGAAAATAAAGTTAACTTAGTGGCCAATAGATATATATAATTGTTAGAGGGAGAGAGCATCAAAATCTACACCATATGTTTTCTGACTTGTGCAAAGCACGGGCAAAGTAAAAATAGGTGTGGTAATAGCACATTACTGTTCAACCGTCACATCTTTATTAGATAGAATCAATAAGAAAACATAATTGTTCACATTTGTAAATGTTTTAGTATAGGAATGTTGGATTTGGGCTGGGCCTTTAACCGTGGCCCTGAAGTTAGCTTGATTTGGTGGACCCACAGGCCACAAGTAAACTTAAAACAAGCTCAAAGGTTGTTTAGGTTTATGTTTAGCCCCCTCTATGTCATGTGCACATAAATCCACCAGTCGTCCCTTTCAGGCTTTCATATTCCTTTTTTATTATCATATATTCTCTAACCATATCGATATCAATCATTTTGTGGGTCTATGGATTTTAATTTTTCGATAACGATTTATGCTTAGAACAAATTATCGTTCTGTGTGTCTGAGCAGAAACATCAACTTCACGGGAATAAATGGGTTTGAACAAATATACACAAAAATAAATTATAAAAACTATTATATATATACATATCAAAAAGGATAAAATGCAAACATATAGGTTATTTCTAAAACTATTCTATTGTGTGAATTTGTAACAAAGTTTTATTTATTTATTAATAATCATCAACTGCGAAGACCATTTATTAAAAAGTATAAATTATTAGGCCTCAACTGAATTACAAAAGTCATAGTAAGATTATACAAAACTATTCCAAAAGACGTAAGCTAAGAGGGTGTACAAGGTGGCATCACAACATAGCTTAAGTACATAACTTCAATCACTCTTACCATATCTTAGGCTCCAAGCATCCAATCAAAAGATAACAAACTATTTGACCGAATGAGATGATCAATTCACCTAAACATGCAGGAATACTATATTAGTAAACTCTAAGTAGGTACTTCGTTTTGTTAAACATTAATGTCCTCTTAGGAAAACATAAAAAATTGCCTAAATTCAATTAAGACAAATGTATAGGTCAACATTAAGCTTCTGATGATTCATTGTAGCTTACCTTGTGTTACCATAACTCCATAAGCCTATGGTGGCTCTAAAGTCTACAGACTTAATGCACACCACATTTAAAACTTCTGGGCCCAAAAAATAGGTCAGAACAATGAATAGACCTTGAAAGATTAGGTCTAATTTTTTTAGTATTTAATGAGTAACTAGTGGGATACCTGCGCTCCGTGACGAGGTGACACGATTTTCAACAAACTGTAAATGGAAACGTAGATGCAATGGTAAAATGACGCTAAGAACAGGAATCCAGTTGATACTGGTTTGGTTCATTATGGTAACGAACGATACGATACTAGCACTCAATATATCAACTGAAAGAGAAAACTTTAAAAATAAAGTCGTGATCAGCCCAAAAGGATGTCGACACATGTTTTAGACCAATGGAAGACCACAGAACAAACACTAGTAACGATTCTGATAGTGCCGATACTGGTACCGATGTTTTTGCTTGATGGCTTAAGTGGGTTCGTCATGATACCGGTACGAATACCTTATCAGCGCTTACTATAGCTTAAGATTAAAAAGAAAAATCTGTGACAAAAGTACATAAATTGTCATTTATTTGTTTTTAAAAAGCATGCAACGTGTCCTTTATAAATATATTTTGCACGCAATTTGTCCGTTAAGCTAACTGATGTTAACTTTTTCAATTAACTTTAAGGTAAGTTTAGCATTTTGCCCAAATAACATAATCTGAAATTTATTTATAAACGACATAATCTGTAAT
The DNA here is from genome assembly GCA_032199755.1 of Ambrosia artemisiifolia. Taxonomy (NCBI): domain Eukaryota; kingdom Viridiplantae; phylum Streptophyta; class Magnoliopsida; order Asterales; family Asteraceae; genus Ambrosia; species Ambrosia artemisiifolia. The sequence continues at coordinate 45,586,809 of CM063526.1, forward strand.
TTAGTCAAGTTTTTTTCTTTTACTTTCTTTTCTTTTCTTTGTTTTTTATCACTACTATTTTATCAATTACTTTAAGAATTTCTTAATTCATTAATTACCATGCTTTAATAAAAAGATATGTGTTTTTGCATAATTTATTTATTATTAATTGTTTGATTAAATTATTTACTTTTCATATCTTACATTTATCGATAATATTTATACTATCTTTAGACGTAAATCATTGGTGTAATCGAGTTACTTTTTTATAATTTTTATAATTATTCTAGGTTGTTTGAACAAAACTTACACCGAAAGGTGGATAAAATAATTAAGCACACCAGTCACACGTTACGACAATTCGTTGAAACGTAGATAATAAAACATGTTGCAACGTTTTATATTGAGATTAGCATCAAGCAGTCTATAACACGTTTAAAATAACTAGTTGCTTTAAAAATGACATTAACAAAAATTCAAAATTTTATAGAACATCATAGTTTTAATAATCATGCCCGTATTGGAGAGTCCATAGGTGCAACAACCAAAGAGTTTGTGGTACGTTATGCAAAGATTCGATTTTGAAATTGACAAGACGATGTGTCATTGATGGATTAATATTCCACATCGGTTAAAACATGAAATTTATAACATATAAAACACATGTTATTTTCAATTCGAAACCGCAACGATGTAATTAAAAACTCTTCGGTTATTGCAACTATGAACTCTCCATTTGCGGCGTGGTTAAGTAAACCGTGATGTGCTATCTATATTTAAATTTTTGTGACGTCATTTTTAAAGTGATTGGTTATTTTTGACGTGTTTTAAATTGCCCGGTTCTCATCTTTAAATACAACAATGAGACGTGTTTTTTTAGCTTTGTGTAAACTGAGCTGTTGTAACGTGTTTATTTTGATCCTCATTTCGGTGTAAGTTTTGTTCAATTAACTTATAATAATTATAAAATCGAACCGGTCAGATATAATTGATTTTATTTTTAATTCTTTACCTTGGCCAACCAAACTTATTTTGACTGAATAACATTGATACTAGTATCGATTTATTTTTATTGTTTTCAATCGATATAAAACAAGTGTCAATATCCGCTGAAATGTATCTTTTTCAGTTGCTATATCAAGTGATTGTGTTACACTAATACTAAAACGAACCAAATCAATATTGACCGAATGTATGCCGCAACACACCCTAAGAATTCTATTAGTTATCATTAAAAGTAGTATCTATAGTCTCCTTAATAAAATGCTAGTTTCTTTTTGTAAAATATAAAATAATAACAAAAGAAACCAATATAAATATAGTAAGCAAGTTGGAAAAAGCTCAACTTAGCAAAGGAACAGTAAATCAGCCTTTGAATTCCATTTCCAATACCCTCCTTCCCTCTTCTTCTCCATCTTATTCTAACTTCATTTGTTTGCTTATTATTCCAAAACAAAGTACGCATGTGTGTGTGATCCTTGAGCCAATACAACTCAGTTTCCCTTATTTTTCTTCAGTGTTTTATATCATTAATCCTAACTTCATTTGTTTGCTTATTATTTCAAATTTCTGAACTAACTTGGTTCAAAATCTGAATATCTAAGTTTGATGATTTGAAAAGGATGGCGGATTATGTTTTTAATTTGAAGAATGTGTTGGTGGTGTCTCTAGCGATGAATATGTGTTTGATATGGAAAATAAGCAGGTACAACAAAGATGATGAAGAAACCCTAGCATCCAGCTGGAAGCAGAAGCAGAAGCATGGCGTTTGTTTTAATGGAGAAAAAGAGAATAATAATAATAACAGAAGAGAGCAGGACGCTACCAGCAGCAGCAGCAGCAGTAGTCAGATACTGGCAACGACGTCGTCTTGTGGTGTTTCTGCTCCTTTGGTTGCAGATGGCGGGGTCATCAATCTTGATCAGTGAGTACTCTACTACCTACTTCATACTGCTCAATCTTTTTTTTTATATATATTTTTATATTTTTTTTTGCTAGAGGGGTATTTGTGTGAAGGGAGGGGAATACATAAACTATACTAGTAATCACGTAATATGTTAAAAGAAAATAAAATTACCGTTTTTAGTGTTATTTTTGTAAAAAAAAAGTTATTAACGTATAAAAAATTAATGAACGTTTACAAAGCATGAAGGGAACTGATTTGAACATCATCAATATATTTTAAAAGATTATATTATATGTTTTAAAACAATATGTTAATCTACCTTTTTATCGTGGTCATATTATATATAGATACTGTTTACATATATAAGTTTAAAAATAAACATTATTATTACTTTAGTTATGGAAAATAAAAAGATTATGCTACTTACTATTGCTATTTATAACAATATTCTTTTACAACAACATTGCACTATTGCATATAACTAAAGGCAAATACCATAAAACTAACATAATTTATGTTTTTTCTTATAATAGTTTCTTTTAACACTTTTTTTTTCACATAGAAAACTAAACTACTTTGATGTTTTTTCTTGCATAAATCGTTAAAAAAATTGCATATAAAAACCAATATAATTTTTACTTTTTATCATAAAGTCCCTTAAGATACTATATTTTTTGAAATATATATCTCTAAATTATGATTGTATGAAATCATGAAAAAATTGCAATAAAAATTGTATGTTTATAACTTTTTAACAATTTAAAATTTATCTGGACCATCCTTATGTATTGATATTTTCTTATTTTGAGTTACATTATCAATGCTCATCTAATTTTATCAAATTGTTTTTGAAAGATGATATATTATTATCAACTTATTATATTTAAAAATGAGAAAGAAAACGCAAAAAATTAAACGGACCTTGCCTTGCCACGAGTCTAATTTAAAACATTAATTTATCTCAATTTTTTCGTCACGATTTTTAACGGCTAATGGTACAAAATTCACACTCGCTAGTAAGTTGCATCAAATTATCACTTTACATGGTTTCGAACCCAAAATTTCATACTAAGAGACAAGAGTTTCTACCGAATACCAAATATTATTCTAAGAGACAAAAGTCTCTGCCAAATACTAGATTGCATCAAATATTATTCTATCTCTAGTCACTTTTTTAAATTATACAAGATCTCTCACCACCTCTACCATCGACCATGTGTAGTGGAGTGGGGAAAATACAACGTCCATGTTTCTGATTGATCCACGTGGCAGCTGAGTCAGCACGGGGGAATAAAGTGAAAAATGGGTGTAGTGGTAAAGGGGAAAATATAATACCCCAACGTTCGAAACCCCAGACACTCTTTTCTTTCCTTCGGTCACGTGGCATTGCCCCATTCGTTCCCACAAAACTCCTCCGGCGCTAAACCTATGGCGCCACACATGATTTTGGCAAAGTAACGCCCCTGCGTTTCGGTGTTTAGGGCGTTATATATCAACTTACGCTATATAGCGCTCCCACTACACACTCTAAAGTCACTTTAATATTCCCAAGTGACTTTTACGTTAATATATAGTATGTTTTTTTTCCCTATGTAACTATTTGAAGAAGTGTAACAAAATCCAATATAAAAAATCAATATAATATTTTCATGAACATAACCTAATGGGTTGTAACTAAAAACATTAAAATGGAAATACGACAAGACACTAACGTGCACCAAGGTATGGTAGACAAGAGACAAAGACAAGACGACGCAAATTACGACGGTGAATGTCAGTGTTCGGGGAGCTACCCGTTTTTCTTTTTTACCCCCCAAAATATGACTTCCCGATTCTTGTGTCTACCGTTTAATGCTACTCTGAATTCTCGGTTAACGTGCCCGTCGTCCTCTTGCCTTTTAACGAACTGTTTAACGGAAAGTTTTTTTGTGTTCGTTCATTTATGTTTGTGAATGTTTGATGGCATAATCGTTTATGTTTGTGTGTGTTTAATAGTTCTTTACGGTTTTTAAATTTTTATATCTTACTTAAATACTTCAAATTCCCATTAATAAAAATATTTAAAAAAAATTTAATGTATTGTATACTACATTTTTTTTAACGAGGATTTTTTTCCTTTTTATTGCCGTGGCCAAGGTTTGAACCCATAACCTTTTGGTTGTAGGACTCTCTTCTTACCACTAGACTAGGGATGAGCGTCTCATTATCAACACCGAAAGTACCGATCTTGATACTGTACCGATACCGGTTCATTTTTTGTACCAAGTTTTGGCAAAAATCGATATCAGTATTTTTGGTTCGGTATCGAGCCGGAGGTCTCTCTGGAAGCAGCCTCTCCATCTCACCATCCCCAGACCCTACTAATAGCGTCGCTATTTTTGGGATTTCCTGGGTTCGGTTGTTGTTGTTGTTGACTTGTTGTTGTATCAAGCTCATCCTTACACTAGACCCCAACCCCCACCCATATTTTAATATATATTTGTTTATGTTCGATTCTGTTTGTGAATGCTCGTTTGCGTTGTGTTCATGGAAGTGCGTTTCCGCTCGTTTGTGTTAGCTAATTACCTAAAGTTACTGCACAAACTCAAATAAATACGAACACGTATAGATAATATCGTGCGCTAAGTGTCATGTTCGTATTCACTCGGTTAGTTTGCAGCCCTACTGCCACACACTACCACCAGTCCACCACCACCGTCCATAATCATTTTCATTGCTTTGCTGGCTTATGCTTTCTTCATGCACCTAGCTAGTTCCTTTCAACAGAATAGTAATAATAATAATAAAGAGATAATAACTTTTCCACTTTATGTAATTAGTTTAATTAAAGCAAGATAAAGGACAATTGCCATTACATGATCAGCTGGCTGCTTTTAAACAACTCCACAACAGTATACTTCTATTCATCGTTGAATCAAACAATGCAAGTGTCATTGGTTTTCTTTAGAAAATAATAAAGGAATCACGTGTATTAGTATGTAAGTCACTGTTTATGCTCATGTGGTTGGTTAAAGTCCACAAAACAAAACATGTTACCATGTCAGTCCCATGGCCAACATGCTTAACTTGTTCCTTTTGTTTTTCATAAAATAATAGTTTAGAACTTTAGGTATAACTATAAAATAATCTACTGCTAATGACAAGGCAACTGTTATTGTGTATCGGGATTCGTGCCGATTTGTTTCTCAAGATACATTGAAAGATGTATGAGTAATAAAGCTGGGAAAATCACGATTTTAGCCACTGACTTTTCCAAAAAAGCGAAAACAGCCACGCCACATGGAAACCAAGACCATTCATGCGTCTCTGAAGCCCCTCGCTGCTAATTAATCGCTTGATTGAATAAATGATTAACAAAAGAGTGCCGCTAACAACTCTTTTCTAATGACATGATCAAATTTCAATGCACTTCAAGTGGCCGCTATTTAATGCATTTGACTAAATGAATATTGCAAATGGCCAAAATGTAGATAGTTGTTACAGACAAGATCTGCCTCACATACCTAATTGTATACAGTATTTTGACCCCTGTTGCTTGCATTTTTTTTTTTTTTTTGGTTTATTAATTTTAAGTTCACATCTGGATCTTTAAACATGTTACCATCTTTTTTTAACCATGTCATGTGTCATGACCGGACCAGTCATTGTTGTATTATTAATTGTACTTATTTTGTTAACATGTGACACTTTTTAGTGGCGACCCAACGATGTATGAGAACTTCTGGAAAGAAAAGGGCGAAGAAACAACCGTTGTGACATCCAGTTGGCAGCATATAAGCTACTTTTCGGATATAAAAAACGTATGCTGGTTTTTGGAGCCGGCGCTCATGAGTGCCATTACGAGGCTGCACAAAGTGGTTGGCAATGCGGTCACAGAGGGTCGACACATTGTAGTGGGAACAGGTTCTTCACAACTATATCAGGCTGCACTTTATGCACTTTCACCTCATAATGCTTCAGAGCCCATGAATGTGGTGTCTGCTGCTCCATTTTACTCGGTAATTAAATTAAATCCTTTATCCTTAAAGTTTAAGAAATTACAAACTGTTGATTACTAGTTTATGAAGTCACGCATGGTTTAATAACTATATGCATGCTTTTCTGCAACTATTTATTGATCCCTTCTTGTGAAAGCAAAAGATAACACAAAACTGAAAAATGTTTTTATATTGGGTTTAATGACTTGATCCTTGGGCTTGCATATCCATTAATGGCGTGTTTGCATTTGCCATGAGACATTTGTTTAGGTCACTCGCTTACCAAGGCATTTAGGCTATCCGGTGTGCAGACGAAACAACCCCCCGTCCCAACACTTTTTGCCCCGTCCCATGTCTCAACACCGCCCCCTCCTTGTGTCTCCGTCACCCCCACTCATGTCCCAAGAGAGAAAAATAGAGGTATCCTAGGTGGCATGGAGACATGAACTTTTTGGTGTCTCCACACCCACTAGCCTTAGTGATTCATATCGTTGCACCTACGGATTTGGTTAAACTGAGGTAACTTAGCTTGGAAGTTGGAAGTTGGAACTTCACTTACATAGGAACACAACATGGCTTCAAGGAGTCAACAGATTACTATGTCCAACTTAAATGACATAAAACTTGAAATTATAGGTCATCTAAAATTGCATGGATTTATTAACACTATCCCTTCCGATTTATTCGGTTTGGATTTTTTTTTTTCAGATGAAGCCAAAAAACGATCTGAATTCAGGTAGTTCAAAAGTGAACCCATGTGAGCTCACAAGTAGAGACTAGTAATCGGCATTAAGATTATGATTTTGTGATACAAAGCTTATTCACAGTGGCGGATTTAGAAATGAATTTCAGTAGTAACGTTTTTCATTTTTTTTCATTTTAGTAGCAACGTGTTCCAAATTTCGTAAAAATAAAACAAATTTTCCACTATTTTTTCGCTACGCGCGTGAAGTTTAGCAGCAACGGACGCGACACCTAGTTGTTAGCCCCTACTTATTCATAAGCTAGCATACTCATACTTAGACTAGCTACAGAGAGGCAAATGGACTAGAAAATGGCCCAACATAAGAAGGGTATAACTTGGCTATTTCTAGAGTTATAGGCCATAAGTAATGGACAAAAATGTTTCAACGGGCCAAATCATGTGACAGTTAGCTGTTTATCTCAACTGTCGAACCCAAATTCTATTATCCGGAGCCCTGATTATTAAACTCAACGATTTCCCCTAACTTCGCAAGTTTTATTTCAGTCATTTTCTAAATAAAAGCATGTTAATCTTTGTTTTCAGTAATTTAATTGTTTATTTATTAAGTTCAATTCAACTTCCGAAATTTCGCTCAACCTATCATATTTAGATCTACCTATAAAAGAGCGTTTGATGTAATGGTTTAATTAATCATGTAGTATTATATCAATTTTTCTCTAAGAGTAATCTCTTTGTTATCATTTGCTTCCGCTCTGCGTCATATTAATCAAGTCATATTAATCAAGTCGTTAAAAATTGCTTGCAGTCTTACCCCTTGATGACCGACTACTTGAAATCTGGGCTACACAAATGGGCAGGTGATGCAAATGAGTTTAACAAACAAGAACCTTACATTGAGCTAGTCACTTCTCCTAACAACCCTGATGGATCCACAAGACAAGATGTAGTCAAAGGAGATAAAGGGATCTTGATTCATGATCTTGCTTATTATTGGCCACAATATACGCCGATTGTATCACCTGCAGATTATGATATAATGCTCTTCACTGTCTCCAAAAGTACTGGCCATGCTGGTACCCGAATCGGGTAATTTCTCATCGCCTTATCAAGTCTTGTTACCATTGACCTTTTGCATTCAAAGTTTCAAACATTAATCAACACTTTAATAACATTTTGCAGTTGGGCTCTTGTGAAAGATAGAGAGATTGCTAGAAAAATGACCACATTTATAGAGATCAACACCATTGGTGTATCTAAAGATTCACAAATCCGAGCTGCAAAGATTCTGCAAGCGATATCCGACAGCTGTGATCATGCCAACCAAAAAGATGTTGAAACTTTCTTCGATTATAGCTACAAACTCATGGCAGAAAGATGGAAGGAACTTAGAGAAGCCGTGAACAAAACCGAGCTTTTCAGTTTGCCTGATTTCCCACTGGAAACATGTTCATTCAGCGGCCGAACTTTTGGACAGCTTCCTGGTAACTTCACAACATTGTTTACAGTTTCTAACTAAGCATTTAACAACATAGTTGTTAAAAGCCATCGCCTTTTGCGCCTAGGCCCATTTTTTAGGCGAGGCGGTGCATTTGCGCTTTGAGTCGAGGATATTGCGCTTTAATTTTTCTGGTGATGGTTTAAGCGCAGATTTCAGCTATATTCCCATATTTTGGAGAGTTTCCGGCCAAATTCGTTAAATTATGGCTAGATTCCAGCCAGATTTCTACTTTTATATAAGGAAAACTACTTATACACTAATACATCAATATTTTAAAACTTTTGATAGTAGCTAAATCAAAAAGAGTATTATTTTAATATATTTTTACTTTATTTTCTTTGTTCGTTTTTTTAATCTCAGGCTCTCGCTTTTTTTGCGCCTCGCGCCTAGGCCTCAGGCGAGGCCTATGCGCCTTGAGTGCGCCTAGCGCCTTTGATAACTATGTTTAACAATATTACTACAAATGATTCATTTTGTTTGTGTTTATGCATGCAGCTTTTGCTTGGTTAAAATGTGAGGGAAATGTGGATGATTGTGAAGGGTTTCTAAGGAAGCATAAGATATTAACAAGAGGTGGGAAGCACTTTGGGGCTAGCATGAAGTATGTGAGGGTGAGCATGCTAAGTAGAGAGAAGGAGTTTAAGCTTTTAACTCAGAGGCTGCCTGCACTAGTCTCTTGAAAAATGACGAGTGCGGTTAGATCTGTAAAAAGATGTTTTCTTTATGTTGGTGATCTTAAAAGCTGATATAGTTCATGTATGACCAACCTTGGTTTCAAGATTTCATGATGTTGTGTTGTGTCGCGTTAGCGATGTTTGTAAGGTAGATTCTAGGCAATGAAATTAGAGGGCTAAGGTCCTTTTCAACACAACATATTAACAAACTTGCTTGTGATTTTATCAACTGATTCAATAGTTTGCAATGATACACTCAGGGAAAACTCCGTTAGCTTCGTCACAGGAAGGGATTTTTTCTCTATGATTACCCTTTCACGTGAGAATAAGTACGTGTTTAGCAATGAAAAATGATTAAAAGAGAGGGATTAGTTTTTACTATAGGGTATAGGTGCACTTTCTGTTGGTGGACACACTATCGAGCCACTCACACCTAAGGGCTAGGCTCTCAGCCCTTTTGGTGACATGGACATTGAAGCACTTTTTTGTGACATGGGCTTTGTAGCCCTTTTAGCATTGTGGGCGCTTATAGGTCCAGCACCATACCTCATCATATGTATCCTTTATTCCTATAAGTCTATTTATTTATTTTCATAAAAGATAAAAGAGTGAAAAACCATTACATGTATAACATTTTTTTTTATTATTTAAACCGTATTATTATGTTTCTTATATAAGAAACAACTTTCTATCTAGGGGTTATCTGCCAATCTCTACGTCAGTAAGTGTTAAGTCGTGAAAAGTTTAATTGTGTAAGAGACTGTGAACCAGTAAAAGACCTAACTTAGCTCGGCCTGACTAGTTTGTGGTGGTGGATCGAGAAGGTGGTGTGTGAACACATGTGAATAGATAAAGGAAACTTGTTTTCATTCAACATCATTTTGAAATTTAATGAGTAAGAAAAGACTAACTGACTATTTAAGAGATGTCTTAGTGAACCAAAGACACATAATGCTGAGTAATTCAAATGTAGTCTTCTTAATAAAATCATTAAAAGGCTACCAAACAACCAACCTCATATTAATTTTTTTTTTGGGAAAATGACCGATATAGCCCGTTGACCGGGCCATTTGCACAAATAACCCTTGCACCCCCCTTAGGAGAGACGGGACACGGCTCCCAATGAGCCTGAACCGTCTCCCAAGGGGGCTTACCGTTTCAGCCAACAGACGACCGCCACGTGGCGTTGTTGATCCCGAGGCTGTCCCTGCCGTCTGAAGCCGTCTTGGGAACCGTCTGAACCGGCTCAAAGTGTTTCGGGAACCGGCTTTCGGGTCTTTCGGGAACCGGCTGAAGCCGGGTCACACTTTACAATGGTGACTCGCCGTCTCCCGAGACGTCGTCTCCGGTGAGTCCCGATGGTTCGACCGACGCTTCGGTGTCCAGGTCACCACCTATAAATACCGTCTCCCGTCTCCCGTCAGAACATCCAAACCACCACCACCGTCTAACAGTAGCAGCACTATCCAAACCACCACCACCACCGTCTAACAGTAACAGCACCACCACACAACCACACCGTCCACCACCACCGTCTAACAGAAATGGCACCCCAAAGATGGACAGAAGAACAAGAGATTGCACTTGTATCAGCTTGGCGCCACGTTGAAGAGAGCACCCATCAAACGAACAAATGGTTTCGTATCCAACACGAGTATAACCGGCTGGTTGGAGGGTCTGACCGGACAACGGACTCACTTAGCCGGAAATTGAATGATTTGACAACGAAATGTCAAATCTTCAACTCGTACCACAACGCGACACTTCAGTTGGTACCCCCGTGGCTTTCCCGAAGACACGTCAATTCGACACTCCAAAAGACAATATAAAAACGGGCAGGGCAAAGAATTTAAACATTTGTCCGCCTGGCAAATGATGAGGGATTATCTTAATTAGTTTATTTGTAATCGAATTTTATTTAATGTTTATTAATGTTTATTTATGTTTTTTTAGTGTTTATTTATGTTTATTTATGTTTTTTTTATTAATGTTTATTTATGTTTTTTTTAGTGTTTTTTTATATAAAAGTAAATATTTCGTTAATATTACAATAACAATATTATTACAAAAACAATAAACAAACTATACTATTACAACAAACTTCCCAAACTATACTATTACAACAAACTTCCTAAATTTACTTGCTAAGAACTAAGAACTTTGTTTGAATGGTGTATGTGCGCTACATAGACAAAGAACTCTTCTTGCAAATAAAATAGACTACCACATTGTCAATGCAAATTACACGGGTTAACCCACGCGCAGATGCAACAACAATCCAAGTAGTCGTACGCAGATGAAACAACAATCCAAGTAATCGGCCATTATTTTCGTAAGCCGGTAGGCTTCGGTTGGCAAACCAAAAAACATTATTTTCGTAAGCCGGTAGGCTTCGGTTGGCAAACCAAAAAACATTTTGGAAGATGAAAGGTTTGGAGAGGGTGGTTGGTGCAAATTTTGTTAAATGAAATCCGGTATTTATATACAATTTTTCAGACGGCTCAGACGGTTCCCGAGACGGCTTGAGACGGCATGGGGAAGTGTGAACCGTCTGGGGAGAGAGACGGTTCAGCCTCGGGATCAACAACGCCACGTGGCGGTCGTCTGTTGGCTGAAACGGTAAGCCCCCTTGGGAGACGGTTCAGGCTCATTGGGAGCCGTGTCCCGTCTCTCCTAAGGGGGGTGCAAGGTTTATTTTTGCAAAAGGCCCGGTCAACGGGCTATATCGGTCATTTTCCCTTTTTTTTTACTTCTTTTACACCGTGTTAAAGTTGTCAATTGACAAGACAAATCTACCCTGTTGCAGTCCTAAAATAGCTTTCATTGTTAGCTTCCAATAAACTAATTACACTATTAATATAACCAAATCCTTATTCAAGTATTCAACTGCATAAACTTAAACCATTAAACAACATCAACATCATTATTATATTCATGCCCTACCCAACTAAACCCATTATGAGCCTCACAAGGCCCATCAATTAAGACCTCAGGCCCAATCCGTTTCTTGGGTCCTCTGGCCCACATACCCGGCTATATCCTTTGCTCTCCTCTTTCCATAATCATGCACCAACCTACGTCTACCACCTCTCGTCCGCCGTAAGTAGCTCGCTATGTACGCCAGTGATGAGAGCCCCGTGATTCCGAGAACACCCGACGCCCAAAACCCGCCGACGGTCAACGCGACGGTTAGAATCGCGGGGACAAAAATCGGGCTGAGTATGAAGAAAAGTGGGGTGGCAATAGTGAGCCCGATAAGAGTTCCAATGAAAATGAGACCGGAGAAGAGGAGGCCGAGGCCGCCGATGGGGAAGAGGGTTAGGACTGCTAGCAGTTTTGATGTAGAATATTGATCATCTTGTTGTTGGTAGTCATAGGGCTGATCATGGTGGTTGTCAGCCATTGAAGGTGGTGAGTTGGTTCGGTGGGTTAAGGAGGAGGGTGGGGGTATGTAAAGAGGAGAGGGGTGTGGACACGTGGGATATTAATGACAGATGTTGGTTTATAACTTACAAGTCGATATGTTTATGGATAGATCACTTCTTCATATATCTGACAATAATTTTGTCACTATCGATTTGGTTTTTCAGTAAAACAGTCAATAGATAAAACTAGAAATAAAGCCACCGTATGTCCAAATCTTTAACAAAAAAAAAAAACATGTTCTGTTTTTTTATACACTATAATAATTGTTTTAGTCCGAAGTTATTTTTAAAAGGGTTTCTAGGTTTCATACACCTGTGATGTCACTTAAAACAGTTAAACCCTATACGCACTTAAAACAGTTAAACCCTATACGTATCACATTTATGCATACATGCTTACAAAATCCCCTATACACATCTACCAATGTTGGGCTAGCCTACTTGATAGGGCTCGTATCTCTAGGGAAGTCTTAGGTTCATACATAGGCAAAAGAGTACTTTAAGACTATTGGTGTAAATTGTTGAGTACGGGCAACATTTTTCGTTAAAAAACATAACATGATCTGCATATATGTTGCACACACATAGGTATATTGGCACGAATACACATTTTAAATGTGTGTGCATATCACATACCTATGCATATATCATATATTTATTTATGTGCACATGTATAGATGACATGAAACCAGACACTTATGCAAGCAAAGGACAAAAAGCAAAGAAAACCATCCAAGTATTGTACGTGTTCGGATGCATACACCAAAAGACCAGGGTTCAAAACTAACCCAATGTTTCTAATATCTTACATTATTTTATGATCAAATTAAAGCTTGGCTATCAGGCCATTTGAAACCGGCTTGGGACCAATTGCGTCTTTAGGACTGTCTTTCACATCTGACTCGCAAGCTCCAGGAGGGACATCTACCGCCGGAGAGCAGTTAAAGAATCCATGTGGCTGCACACAATACAATAACGAAATAAAATAAATCAATTTTATTATATGGTATAGGGGCATATTTGACATATAAATTCATTTCCCTTTGAACATTACCTGAAGCATAAATCCAATCCGCTCCACTGGCATCACCGGCCAGTCTTCCAACCTAGGAACATGAGTGATCCCGAACACGTACCTGGAAATTTAAATTAAATATATAAAAAATCAGATAAGTCACTCAATGTTTAATAGACTTGTATATTAACATTGGAATTTACTGACCAGAGAACGATATCGGTTTCTTCAAGAGATCGATTTTTCTGGACCCATGAGGCCAGACCTTCGCCAACACGTGGGTTTTGGTTAGGGAACTCGCCTCCAGGAAAATCCTCACCAGGTGTGTAAGGTGTCACCCATAAGTTATGCTTTAGAAAGGCGGCCCTTCTCAAAAACTTGGCTTCTGAACCTGCTAAAGGCAAGCAGTTTGAACCAGGTACGAGTTTGTAGCCTGTCAGTTGGCCTGTCCTATTCACGGTCCTTGTGTGTCTTACCTGAATAAAAGAGACAAAAAACTATTTAAGCAAGTAAAAAAATACATTTATTAGGATAAAATAGTGTTTTCTAACCCATGTTAAAAAAAAAAAAAAAAAAAAAAAAAAAAAAAAAAAAAAACCTTTGTTAACATGTTTTTAGTAACAAGTCCATGTTAAAAAATCTGCCCCAACCCCACCCAGCCAGATGGTGTTAGGGTTGGATTAATAGTTTTCACTAAGAGTCCAAAGGGTTTGAAAAACCATGTGAAATATAAGACATAAGTTTTAAACCATTTGTCCTGTTAATACATGGTGAACAGTTCAACAAATTAACAGCCTTACAATCCAATGACGAGCAGATAACGGATTACAATCCCGCATTGCATGAGATTCAGATTTAAGCAATGTTTCCTGTGTGTAGAATGCATTATTGTGAACATTATCTTTTCCTGGTTCTTCAACTTTAACATCAACTTCAACAACCTAGAAAAAAACACGACAGATTATGACACACACCTACAAATGTAAATACTGTAATTCACGTTCTGAATTTTAACCAATGTAAACATAATGACATAGACAATACTTGGTGAAGATGCATACCTGATTGTATGTTTCTCCAGGCTTACAATCAACCGCCATGTCCATACGAGCAACAAAAAAATGTTGATGAACTGGCGCATACAGTCCTGGTGCAATGGTGGTGCCATATTTTCGAACTTCTCCTGGCTGCAATGCCCCTAAGCTCAGAATTCCAGTGAGTTTAACTTCAGCTTCAATCTTTCCATCCTGCAACCAGAATGCATATTAAAGCGCATGCTACCACTATTGCAAGAACGCCGTGATATCAAATATATGACTGTAGATGTTTAGATGCTACTTGAGGTTCATTAAAGAACTATAAAACATGCAAACTTTGTTTTGTGAATTTTGAATATAAATAAACTAACCTGGTAAAAGTGCCAATAGAAACCATATTCATAGTTTGCAACAGTACATATAAAAGACACTGTGAGTCGTCGAGATCTTCGGACTTCTGCTAAGCCGGTTCTCCAGTCTTGATGCTTCCAGAGGATTCCGTGGTCCTCTTCATGCATACACACACAATTTTCAATCGTTTCAACCCCTCCAATGAAGTTCGTAAAATGTGCATCAAAGTACTTGATATATCCTAAGCAATCACATCCCTGTGGAGATAAACATAGAACCATAATAGTCCACAAATTGTCTGGAAGTTTCTTATAGAATATGAGGTGAAGCCCAAAAGAAAGTTCACCAAACTGAATCATTAAATAATTTCTTATTTTGATTGTTTTTTTTTTTTAACTTCTTTGTACACACACATGCACATTCGTATCTCTGAATCCCTAGAATCCACATGACATATCATGCACCCATACATCTGTCCTTTCAACATAGGAATTTAAGGCATCTTAGTTTAAGCACAAACCTTCTTTAGGGAATGAGCATTTTTTCCAAGGCCATCTTCACCAGCATCAAATGCATTCTTTCTATAATGTGGATCATTTGGATCGCCATAAGGCACAACCATCTCCACAAAGCTCAATCTATGAGCTATTGATCTTCGACCTCTACTACCATCAACATATGCCACCGAATGTAATACTAAACCCTCCCTCGGAGTGAAACCGATACGAAAGTTCCACTGCAAACCAAACAATATACAAAAACAAAGACTGATTAAACATGTATGTTATGATATCGACGAGGAATTACAACCCATTTTGTATTGGACGAATTGATTTGGGTTGTTTTTGTCTCAAACGGGTAAAACCAAAGAAAACAGCTAAAAGGAAAATGGTTTGAACGGGTTGAATTGGTCAAACGGGTGATAGTTGTTCAAAGTTTATTCTTAGTGCATACAATCTCATAAATAGGTTTTGTTCAAAGATTTAGCTTGTTATGTTTAATAATAAAGTTTTAAAAAAAATCCTATTAATGCACTAATTGGGTTTATCTATTTAAAACGTGAACACAATTTATTTGGTGGTTGACAGACTCACCCCGATACAACCAGTACTAAAAAATTATTTCAACTCGAACTCGCGTTGACTTGTTATTCAACCCGCCCGGCCCAGAAAGTACCAACAAATATCACACCTCAAAACATTACCTTTTGCCACTCAACATAGTATCCATTAACACGAAAGCTTGGTCCTTCAGGCTGAAGAATCAGTAGCGGCTTTACATCACTGCGGTCAACACCGCCTCGCGTATGACCAGGAGTGTAGTTTCGCAATGGATCTGCTGGTGGTAGGGGAACAAGCTTATGGTCTTCAAATTCAAGAACTACCATATTTTGCATATCAACAAGAACACGTATGCCTTCAACTGGACGTGCATATCCATTTTCCATTGGACTATCACTTTCTGTCCTACAAAATATAAGTGGTTTTGCTAATCTACGGCTAGGTGCATCAGCCTTGCTATGGTATCCAACACACCTGCATAAGTTTTCAAACAAAAATGTAGCACATGTAAGTTAGATTATATATGAAGTGTGTTAAAATTCCCATGTGATTTTAACTAACCAAGCGTCAACCATCACTAGATCCATATCATCTATGCCCCTCTTCTTCATGGCCTCCCGAAAAGGAGGATAGTCTTTCACCACAGCTTCACATTCAGCATATTCCACAGCATCCTGTTATGAATAACAATATGAGAACAAATAGCATGAAACTATTGGGCAAGCATATAGAAAAGGTACAATTGAATAAAGCACAGCATTACAGCAAGAAACAGTGCTCGTAAGTCTATAAGATAACACAGTGGATGAAGAACATCATATTGTTCAAGTATGATGGCTCTTTGCACATTTTAACAATATTTTTTCAATTAATCTAGTATCTCAAAGACAGAGTGTTGTATAGTTAGCTAAAAGATCATATTCAACATCATAAACATGCATCGGGATTACCATAGGAGGCTGAACATCTTGGACAACTCGAGAGGAAATGACTTTTCCTCTATGATGCCCACCTCGGGCAGCTGCATGCACCTGAGATAATTCAACAATCCACACGCTCGTCTCATTTGATTTCTTATTATAAACAACAAGCCGAGCTCTCCTTGGAGGAAGCTTAGTAGGTATCACAGCCCCTCCTTTACTTCTGGGTAGCAATGATGGCTGGAATGGTGGAAAGAAGTATGCATCAGCAAGCGCCACAACATTTTTATCCGGTTCTGCTAGAACCACCTCCACAAATCGCATGCCATCTCTGACCTGAAAAGGAGGAATTAACAATTTAACAAATTCCATCACAGTCACTTTGATCTATCATCATGATTGAATGCCTTATCTATAAAGCAGTAAATATTATTTAGTACCTCAGGGGTTGCTCCAGCAGCCCTGACAGTTGCAACAGCTACTTTGATTTCAGCTGCAGATAATGGGTCCAAAGGATGGCTAGTTTGAGCCCTAGTGAGAACTTGGATTCCTACACATTACAGCTCAGTTAGCGGATTAACAATAGTGAAAGAGAAACCAAAGAGTCTATATCATAATCAAATCAGTCTCCAATTTTCAGTAGCTGCTATGTGCCATTACATGAAGAACCTAATATGTGTGTAGAATAGATGGCTGATAGGTCACAAGATTATTCTTATCTTTTCGACATATTAAACAGAGTAAGGAACACAAGTTCTGTCAAGCGACATATTCAAAGAAAGAAGATGAGCAATAACTTCAACTCTTGAAGATATCCATATGGTGCTGTCCCCTTTAACTGAAGTGCTTATTCAGCACAATTACTAGAATCACAATAACCAAAAACATCATAATATCATAATAAAAATACACCTTTGCCACTGTGGTGTTAGTAAAGTCAGACTATATAACCTATAAAATCAACCCTCCACTATTATAACTAAAAAAAACACAATCGTCTTAAAAAGGATCCAGCCCAGATAAGCAGACGTCGGTATGAAATACCGAACATCTTATCTCATCTTGTGTCATATCACACAAAAAGCCAAGAATATTAATTCTTGAACCCCAACGCCCTGATAATCACACAAACACTCTATAAAACTGTAGCAAACAAATTATAATCAAATTTGTGACTATCAACCTATCCTTACAGTCTGTCTATCACTTAATAATGTTTAAACCCTATCGATTAAAACGATACACTAGTTTAACAACCGAAAAATCCATTTGAAAATTGAATATATGTATGTCAATATGTACCAATTTCCAAGTCAGGTAAAGCCCCACCAACCAACCAACAAAGGTGACAACTAAAAAGTAACACATACAATCATCAAGATCTAACATAAAATTGTCTGAATCTACACATCCGAATTTCGTACATCCATTATCATTATCCAACATCTATACGTATACGTATACGTATATATATACGTATACGTATACATCAAATTAGTATATCCTAATTGTACACCGATGATATTAATATTATTACAAATTTACAATACCTATACAGAATAACGGAATTAATAACTACCTTTCGATGAAGGATCAGACGGATTAATCACGGAATTTTTGATCTGATCGGCGTTATTCCAATCATCGACGGTAACGGAAGCAGCGGAGGCAGTGGACGGAGCAATCTGACGGCGGTCAGTAACGGAAGAATGCGACGTCGTTTTCGAAGCTGAGGCCATTGTAAAGGGTTAGCAAGGTCAATAAATCCACCGTAGTAGTTACAATCTACTGACATACAGAAGCAATTCTGTCTCCGTATAGGTTCAGTACCACCACTCCCCCTTTAAAATAACCAGTATCGATGATCGTTTGTTATTATTATTTATTATTATGTAATGGTGGAAAGAGGGGTGTTCTGGTTTGTTCTGAATCTAAAACAGAGGTTACAGAGAGAGGGGGTGGGTGTATGTATATATATAGAGATATATAGATATAGATATATAGATGACACTATGACAGGAGATTGCTAGTTCACGTGATAGAGTCGTGATTCTAATTATTTTAATCTGGTGATGATGTGTACTTCCAAATACCGCTATCATATCGAAAAGAAAAGGTAATATTTAGTTTTTCATTTATCTTTTTACTAGTTATTCTCTATCTCTAATTTAGTTATTATCTGTTTCTAATTGATTATTAATTAAAAATAATTCATACATATTGAAATAAAAATTAAAAATTATCATGTATATCCTATACAATTTAAAATTTATAATTTAGGTTTATTTTTAAAGAGAATATATAAAGAATGGAGTAAAGGTGTAACTTGTTGCCTATCTATCTACCTGTTATTTTTATGAAAATTGTTATGGTTTTTACGTTTATCTATACTACATTATAAAGGAGGAGAGATGGCTAAAATAGTCACTTTATGTCAATTTTAAGATGGCATATCAAGAGCCACAAGTCTAATCTCATAACTTTTATCTTATTTCTTCCTTTTTATACCCTTGTGTACAAGATGTAAAGCATATTGTATTTATAAGTAATACACACTCTTTATCCCTCTCCATATGTAACCCCCTTCTTAAGTTTCATTATTAAAACACCATAATAGAGAAATAAAACCCATCATCAATTTCATTATAAAACACAATAATTGATAAGTAAAACCTATTTAGTCTCCATTCAATTAAGTTCGTTCTTTTGAAATCTCTAACCGAATCTCTAACCGAATGTAATATTAGACCAGTGTCTTCTTTGAGCTGCCAATGAAACAAACAAAATGGTTCTCCTTTGTTCCTAAACAAAATCACAGTTTGACTTTTGTGGTCAAATACCTTACATTCCAATTTCCAAAAACTAATGGTGATGGTAAAGTTTAAAAACCTCAATATATATATATTTATTAGTTAAACCATATTGTTCCCCAATGTAAATACGTAAATTTTGGGAGTGAGGGGCGAATTTAATCTTATGTTCAATACTTGTAGATTATTTGGTTTATACTCACTTACTCTCTGTGAATTGATATATTAAATTTCTTAGCGAATTGGATTTTGAATAAATTATGGGCATCTTGTTTGGATATAGGTAAAAAACAAATTATGTGAAACTCGTTGTGCAACGTGCGGCGATAAAACATACGACCCGCGGCAACGCGCGGGCCTTCCCACTAGTATTATATATGAATATAGCGATCTCTAATTTTTAAGGAGGATATATTAAAATAGGTTATTAATTTAATTTAGTTAGCTAATTTAGAATTTAGAAGAATATAGTAAATTAATCAATTATGTAAGCTGTCTCATATACCTTTACAATACCATTATTTATTTATTTATATCCAAATCCTTTATTGTAATTAAATAATTCCTAATAATGAAAGGTGTCATTATTATATTTACTCTTTTGCTTTTAAATTATTTATGGTATGCAATTATATCCAGAAATTGAAAAAACTTATAAATGTGGTTTTAATGATAAATTTATGTCATTGTAATACCAAAATAAATTTAAGTTGTAATACAAGTATTTCTTGTAAATTTATCTATGTAGTTTAAAATATAAGGATATAGATTTAAATAATTTAAACTTTGACAAATTGATCAATATTAATCCCAGCTTAAAAAAAATTGTGTCTCGTTACATGTCAAAATAACTTGGAAAGACTACGCATTTCATACTTAAACACAATTCTAGACCTTATCTTTTCATCTCTAACATTTTAAACAACAAAATCTCCAGTGTAGTTATATGGCAGTGAGTTTGTTTTCTTTTATTTGATCGGTACTTAAAAATGGTGTAGTTATAGGATCCGGCGAAACAGATATCAAGATTTATTAATGGATTGGAGTTGTCGATAATGGTGTAGATGTGAAGAAACGGGTACGGCTCAAGATTAAAAAAGAGAATGAAGAGATTAATTATGAGTTAAAGAGACAGAGACCAAACGATTTATAAATAATTATTGAGTTTTTTTTTATTTTTAAATTAGGTATAATTAGTAGTTTGAAACTTTGAATTAATAAGATTTATCTACGAGTTTATTTATTTATTAAATAGAGTTTAAGTTGGGTTAGAATTAAGAATGGGTTATTATAAATCTATTATTATTTATCTATATGCTATCTGTCTTTTTTTCCTCTCCTAATTCTCCTACTTAATTATGGATATTTATATGTTGTAATTAAAGATATTAGTTTTTTTACTTAATTAAATATTCTTGTATTTTAATTAAAGATATTATTTTTTTTCTATCTTACTTAATTATGAATAATTATTTTTTAATTAAAGATATTTATAACATTATTAACCAAATTAATTTTGATATAAAAAAAATTATTAATACTTTAAATAAACGTATATTTTTTACTTACAAATTTAGCCAAGTTCAACCTTATGTTAGCTAAAATACTATAAATGAAAAATAATGAAGAAAATTGTTTTATAAGTGATATCTAAACATTTTAAATACTTGATGTGGTTTGATAGTAAATAATAGTAAAAATATAATATGTTAAATAATAAAAAAAATTGTGGTATTGGAAAATCAAAGTTAATTCCCATTTGAAAAAAAAGGGTTTTAAAAGTAACTTAACAAAATTTATAACTGTCACATCAATGTTCATTTTTTTAAATACATATCTTAACGACTGTATATATTAACAAATTATATTATATTTTATCTTTTTAGTATAAATACATCGATTTTTCCAACTGTGAAATGCATATGTTTTCTTAAATATTTTTTTAATTATTGATATAATATTACATTACATTACATTTATCAACCTGTGTAATTCACGGGATTGTGCCCTAGTAAATAAATAGATGGTTATGACTATTGTATTTGTGTGTTTTCATTGATAATTAATAAAAAGAGTCAAATTAATTTGTTCATCTCGTGTTTGTGTGTTTGATGACTATTTTCCAACATATTATTGCAATTAACGTTTTCAAATAAAATGAGATGTAAAAAATAAAATAAGATCTATGAGTCACAGATAAATAATTGGTGATATTTTTCCTTAATAAATAGGAAACTTGTGTTAGAAGGTTATGAAAAAAAAAAAAGATACATCTTATAAGTAAAAAAAAAACAGATTTTATGATCGTTTTATTGAAATCGATTTTGTTAGGTTTCGGTATTCTTTCTTGGTTTTGTACAACTTCAATCTTATTTAAAAACCAAATTCAAGTGTATTTGTTAAAGTAAAGAAGGTTCATATATAAATGGTTCTTATCCTATATATAGCCTTTAACGTGAGAAGTGAATGAGTGTATTTTTTTTTGTTTTTTTTTTCATATTGTTAAACATAACTACTATATATAAAAGAATTGAAGTTAGATGATATAGCATTCAACCAGCTGGGCTAGCCCAGTTGGCCACCTCAATGAGGTTTCGGAAACACAACCATAAGGTCGTGGGTTCGATACTGAGGGGGAGAGGGTTTACCCACATTAGTGGGGTTCCCGCTCTGGGGAGACACTCAGGTTCGATTCCGGTCCGCCACAAAATACACCCCATGATCCTCAGTGCGGAGCAGCGCTCGGCTGGGGTGAGACGTTGACGGCTTCGGCCTAGGGACGAGTGTAGCTGGGATTCGAACCGGGGTGTTGAGGAGAACGTAGTGGTCCGCGGACCACTACGCTAGCCGATCAAAAAAAAAAAAAAAGATGATATAGCATTCAATGAAGGCCTCAAAACCCCTTGAATATGTCACGTGGCACGATGAGACGCTTTCTTTTTATTTACTTTTTTAATTTTTAAGTAGACATTAAATTTGAAACCAAATCTACTTATATTTTAAATATACTATTATTATAAATTCAAATATTTTATTAAGATATGACCATCTTCAAAATAAAATATATATATATATATATATATATATATATATATATATAGGGGAAAGTTAATTTGAGAACACCTATATTTCGTGCGAACCGCAAGAACGCCATCTAAAACCATTCAAATCAAAAATTTCTTTTTACACTTATCTTTATTACTAAAATACAATTCCAAAAACACAATACGCGTAAAAATTTAAACGTATATGAAAATAAATTGTTTTTATACATGTGTAAATTTACTGTTTGTACATGTGTAAACTGTTTCATTTACACATGTGTAAAATGTTAATTTGAAAATGTTTTTTTGTAAGAAAAGATGAAATATTTGGAAATAAAATTCGTTTTTTAATGTTGTATTTTGATTATAATTAGGTTTGTATTGAAAAAAAATGATTTTGATTGGTTTTCTCATTTGTTCTCACGGTTCTCGCGATATTTAACGTTCTCAAGATAACTCTCCCCTATATATATATATGTATATATATATATATATATGTTTAGATTTTTTTAAAATTATTGTTTTTAAACATAAATTAAAGAAGATGTGGATATCTTCAAATTTAAATTAAAAGATTTATCTTCCAATTTATCTAACAAGCATTTATTAAATGAATATTATAAATAGAGGTGAACATTCCGTTAGCTTCTACCTTTGATTAGGAGGTAAGGTTTATACCAATAATCTAATGCACAAATATTATAACCTTTGCTTTGACAAATAAAACATACGAACTCACTGATAGATTTAAGACAAAGCACTAAGACCATGCGTAGTGGGGGGCTTTATATATAAAGCCCCCCTTTCTGATTGGTCCACGTGGCAGCTGAGTCAGCATGGAGAGATAAAGTGAAAAAGGGGTGTAGTGGTGGGGCTTTATTTATAAAGCCCCTATTAATATTTTATTATATCTTTTAAATTAAAATAATAATAAAATAATAATATATATAGAGAGAGGGTGATGTGGCTTGATCTGATTGGGTGAGGAATTAGTGGTCCGGCGTTATAGCAATGGAGCCCAAATGAGATTTTGAGAAATGGAGCCCCCCCGTAATGGTGTGGGGGGCGCCATTTTAGTCCACATCAGACAGGGCGTTATCCATGAAGCCCTAGTACATAGGGTCTAATTACTTTAACAATTGTCATATATACCCTTAATAACAGAACGCAAATGGAATTAATGATCCGTATGACTGAGTTTACGATTAATATGTTTTCTACTTTTATCATTTTTTATTAAGTCATATTAGATTTTTCAACCCCACGACACTCCCGGGGTAATCAGCTAGTGTACTTTAGTACTGAAATCTAAAAAAAACAAAAATAAAATTTGGTGCAGAGTAATGATGTAATTATGCTAAACTTTTTTAAATTTTTTTGTATTATTCATTTAGAAAAGCATGTTTAAGCAGATGGAAAAAAATTAAAAAAAAAATTTCCCTATTCACCTTTCATTGTTAATAGGTTAAACCTATTTGTATTTGATTTTTACACTTGTTAAAATAATATGTTAATTGGGACGCACAACTACTTTCAGTTTTCTTCTTAAACAATATGCTAACATTTCTTAATAACACTTGATATTTAATCATCAAAATTTAAATTAGTTATTATTAATAGTTTATTTTAATTTGTATTTAAAAGGTGTAAATAATTATAAAAAAAGGTATAAATGAAAAAGAAAAGAAAAAAGCTTGGGTGGATTGAGAAGGGCCGCACAACGCGATAAGTTGATAGGAGCATCTCCCTTTGCTACTTTACATATAATATAAGCAAATGATGCCTAAATTGTAATTTGCTTATACTTGCATGATAATTGATAAGTCGTCCTCATTTTTACTTTTCCAATCGTACACGTTTCTTATATTCACGTTCATCTATGTTTTAGGTTGTGTGTTGTGATGCGCGAGCGAGTCCACAAGTCACATGGCTCGCGAACATCACAACCATCACGCGTGGGCGTGATCGCGAGTGTGCACATGCTACCGTGCTCGCGTGGGCTACCGAGAAGTTTCGACCGTTGACGGATGACCGTTGGATAAAAAAATTCATTATTTTCCTATATATACCAAACCATTTCATTTTTCGTTCAAGATCCGTCATTCATGTTAAACCATCAAATCGATTGGACATATTGATTTACTTCTGTTTAGGTAGTATTCTCGAGTTCATTGGATTATTACATCCCTGGCGCCTATGATTATTATTGAAATTATTTGTTTCTCATCAATTTGTTTGTTTTTTCTATTAATGTTATATAATTTCATTTTACCGTAGTATTATTATAAGGGAATATTATTATTTGGTTGTTAAATAACACTTTTAATTGTTTAACAAAGAATAGTTGACGTAACATTTTACTGAAACATTAATTTTTTTATGTCAACTTATAAAACTACAATTCAGATAATTACAATTTTCACCTAACATGACAACCAAACAACTAGTGTTGGTAATCTTGGTATCGTATACGGAGCGGAAGCGGTTTATATATTTAACGAAAAACGGATTATATATACAATATATATATAGCCGATTTATATATATAAATTATTAGTTAATTTTATTAATCCGATTAATAAAATATTCCCAATCAGGATCTCAGTTAAACGCGTATAAACAAATAAATAAGAAACAACCATAGGGGGTTTAGCGATCAACCTTTGACGACTACACCGGAATTGTAACACGCGGGTTACAACGAATCCTCGCTAGTAGGAAGTTCACAACCGAGCACGAGCCAACCGGGAGCAACACTTGCAAGAGGAAGGTGGACGGTGATGGTGGTTAGCGGCAATAAGGAGGCGGCGGTCTCCTTGTGGTGGCCGAAAGTTATAAGGAGGAGGCAAGGGTTTGTGGTTTGTTATAAAAGTGTGTCTAGGGTTTACTCCTTAACCCTCCTTTTATAAAACACAATCTTACAATAAGCCCCCTTGTATATTACTATAATATTCCTTAATATTAATCTTATTAATATTAAGTCCCTCAAGTCTAAAATATTATTATTTCATAAATAATAATCCACCTACACGTGAACTTGTCTGATTCGTGTACCAACGTGTAACTCTTCGGATCGTACCGGGTCGGGTTACATTGACCTTTATTTTAATTACATTGGACATATCCAACAATCTCCCACTTGGACGATTTTAATTAAATGAGTCAATGTGTGCAGAGTTGGACACCTAGCTGCATCGCACTGCACCCAACACAGTATGACACTTTACAGTCGTCAACTAGTTCTTTGAGTTCAAGTAACGCTTTACTTAACCAAATACTATAGCCCTGATAATTCTATCAATAAGTCCCTTCTGTATAGACATTCGTTGATCATAAGACATGGATCATTCATTCTTATATTGATCAACCATTCTCTATTCTCGTCTATAATTCAAAATGGTCTAACGGACTACATTAGTCCGAGCGTGGCCACGCGTTTACACCAGTTTGAGTTCACGAGGGCGCCAGAATGTCTAAGCTTCTAATCCTATAGAAGTACAGAATTCCATCAGCGTCATACAACTCCCACTTAATCTTGGATTTCTCCCAATGCTATCCGGATTACCACCCATGTTTCAGGACAGTGTTAGATAACATCAAAGATAGTCCTTGATCAATGTAGTTTAATATGTGCTTTAAGAAAAAGAACAGATTGAACATATCAATATCAAAACATCTCATGACATAGATCCATGGAGATCGTTTTGAAGCGAGTTACATCCAATATTATTCCCTAATAATATCTGTGAATTATGATTCTCAAACCCTTGAGCTATTCATCTCATGAATACAACCATCTCTATTCACAATAGTCTTACATTCAAATTCATTCCCATGTAATTTGATCGACTATGGATATTTTAGAATACTCTTATTCAAGGATTTAAACATACAAATAATGAACACAGTTAATAAATATTTAAATTTGCATTTAACCCATTAAATCAAATAAACATTCAATATAACTGTCATAGTTCAAAATAAAACACCAATACTAACTACAGATCATGCCCACTGTCTAGCAACTCTAAGCCCTATCTTTCCAGCATGCTCCTCATGTTTAGCTTGAGGTAAAGGCTTAGTAAAGGGGTCAGCCAGATTTAGATCTGTATGAACTTTGTTCATCACGACGTCTCCACGTTCTACTATTTCTCTAATATAGTGGAACTTCCTGAGTATATGCCTTGCGGTCTGATGTGACCTTGGTTCCTTTGCAAGAGCAATGGCACCAGTGTTGTCACACAGTATCTCGATTGGTTTCTTTATGCTAGGCACAACATCGAGATCAGTAATGAACTTCTTCATCCAGGCAGCCTCCTTTGCAGCATCCGATGCAGCAATGTATTCTGATTCACAGGTGGATTGAGCAACCACACTTTGCTTAGAGCTCTTCCAAGTAATAGCCCCACCATTCAGAATGAAAACATATCCCGTTTGTGATCTTGAGTCATCACGATCAGTCTGGAAGCTTGCATCAGTATAACACTTAACTGACAGCTCCTCATCTAGTCCTCCATATATTAAGAACATATCCTTAGTCCTTCTCAAGTACTTAAGAATGTTCTTCACTGCAGCCCAGTGACTCTCTCCTGGATTCTGTTGATATCTACTTGTCATGCTAAGAGCATACGAGACATCAGGTCTAGTACATAACATGGCATACATAATAGAACCAATAGCAGAAGCATATGGAACTCTTTCCATTTTCTTCTTTTCCTCTTCAGTGTTTGCACACTGTTTGCTACTAAGAATGGTTCCATGTGCCATGGGCAAGAGCCCCCTTTTTGAGTCTTGCATTGAAAAGCGTCGAATGACCTTATCAATATATGTACTTTGACTCAAACCCAATAACCGCTTTGATCTATCTCTATAGATCTTTATTCCCAGAATATAAGCGGCTTCACCAAGATCTTTCATTGCGAAACATTTACCCAACCAGGTCTTAACATCTTTAAGCATAGGGATATTGTTTCCAATGATTAGTATGTCATCTACATACAGTATAAGAAAAGTGATATAGCTCCCACTAGATTTCTTGTAAACACATGGTTCATCTTCGTTCTTGATGAAACCAAACTCTTTGATTTTCTGATCAAAACGGAGATTCCAGCTGCGAGATGCTTGCTTTAATCCATAGATGGATTTATTTAGTTTGCACACCTTATTAGGATTCTTTGGATCGACAAAACCTTCAGGTTGAACCATATAGACATCTTCCAATAAGTGTCCATTAAGGAACGCGGTTTTGACATCCATTTGCCATATCTCATAGTCATAATATGCAGCAATGGCAAGTAGAATTCTAATAGACTTAAGCATGGCTACTGGCGAGAAAGTTTCCTCATAATCAATTCCTTGAGTCTGAGTAAAACCTTTCGCTACAAGCCTTGCTTTGTAGGTTTGCACATTCCCATCCATGTCAGTCTTCTTCTTGAAGATCCATTTGTTTCCCACAGTCCGACATTCGGCAGGAAGATCAACCAAATCCCAGACTTGGTTATCATACATGGATTGCATCTCTGCATTCATGGCTTCTTGCCATTTCTTGGATTCCGAATCCAAGATTGCAGCTTTGTAAGTACCAGGCTCAGCTTCATCAATCATGAAGATATCGTCATACCTTACAGGTGCACGACGATCCCTAATACTTTTCCGAACACTTGGTGTTTCTGTTGTTTCTTGAGTCCTCTCAGGCTCAACTTCAACAACTGGATCAGTTACTTCTGGTTCTGTCTGAACAACTGGTTCAGTCACTTGTGTTTCTCGAATTTCTTCAAGATCCACATGGTTATCTCCAATCCCTCGCGCCAGAAGCTCTTCCTCCAAGAAAGTGCCTCTACGTTTAGTGAAAATCCTATTTTCTGTGGGGTGGTAGAACAGGTAACCAATCTTCTTAGCGTATCCGACGAAAACCACTTTTTCGCCTCTGGGATCTAGTTTATCCGAAGATTCTAGAGTGACATAAGCATTACATCCCCAGACTTTAAGGTAGGATACATGAGGTTTCTTTCCATGCCATATCTCATAAGGCGTTTTATCAACCTTCTTCGTTGGAGCTATATTTACAAGTCTTGCGGCAGTTTCCAAAGCATAACTCCAAAAGGATTTTGGAAGGTTTGTTCGACACATCATCGATCGAATCATATCTAATAGAGTTCGATTTCTCCGCTCAGACACACCATTATGTTGTGGCGTTCCAGGTGGAGTGAGCTGTGAAACTATTCCACAGTCCTTTAGATGGTCGATGAATTCCTGACTAAGATATTCACCACCTCGATCTGATCGAAGCATTTTAATAGTTCTATTTAGCTGATTTTCTACTTCGTTTTGGTACTCCTTGAACTTTTCAAGAGTTTCATGTTTATGCTTCATAAGATAAACATAACCATATCTACTGAAATCATCAGTAAATGTAACAAAGTATCTTTCTCCATGTCTTGACATTGTTCTGAATGGACCACATACATCTGTATGTACAAGTCCTAACAGATCATTAGCTCTTTCTCCAACATTTGAAAAAGGTGCTTTTGTTAACTTTCCACTCAAGCATGATTCGCATTTTCCAAACGACTCTGAACCCTTGGAATCTAAGATTCCTGCGTTTTTGAGTTGTTTAACACGATTCTCACTTATGTGACCAAGTCTACAATGCCACATATACGTATCATTAAAGTCCAACTTATTACGTTTATGGGAGATATTGCATAATATGTTATCGTTTTGGATTTCTATCTCATAGATCCCATTGTTGGGTTTTGCATCAAAGTAAAATACATCGTTAAAATAAGCAGAAATAAATTCACCATTAAAACGATAATTAAAACCTTGTCCACGCAAAGCATAAAATGAAACAATATTTCTAGTCACACTAGGAATGTAATAAACATTGTTCAAAACAAGTTCTAAACCAGAAGGAAGTAAAAGAACATATTCTCCTATTGCCTTCACAGCAACTCTTTGTCCATTACCAACATGGACCTCCAAGTCGCCCTGTCTCAGCTTTCTAACCTTTCTTAGTCCCTGCAAAACATTACAAATGTGGAAACCACATCCTGTGTCAAACACCCATGTTTTGCTAGAAAAAGCAAAGATTTCAATAACATATATACCTGAGGACTCTCCTCCAGAAGCTTTGGCTTGCTTCAGTTCAGCTAAATACTTAGCACAGTTCCTCTTCCAATGCCCAGTTTCATCACAATGAAAACATTTGGCATCTTTCAGAGGTTTCTTGTTGGCAACAACTTTGCCCTTTCCCTTCCCTTTGCCCTGATTGCCCTTCTTCTTGGTGTTAGGTTTCTTAACTTGACCCTCCCTGATCATTAGCACTGGTGCAGTTTTGCTAGGTATGTTTACCTCAGCAGTTTTGAGCATCTGATGCAACTCTGCAAGTGTCTTCTCCATCCCATTCATATTGTAGTTCATAGTGAACTGATCATATGACTTGGGCAATGAGTTGAGGATAATATCCCCAGCTAGCTCATCACTCAAGGGAGATTCCAGACGAGCTAGGTGATCAACATAAGCCTTCATCTTTAGCACATGAGTGCTAACTGATGTACCCTCTTGCATACGAGTGGTTATAAGTGATCGCATCACATCAAACCTCTCATGACGAGCATTTTGTTGGAACATTTCCACCAGATGCCGGTTCATGTCGTACGCTTCCATGTCCTCCATGGTCCTTTGAAGTTCAGGGATCATGGATGCCAACATCAGACATGAGACTTTCAAAGAGTCATCAAAATGCTTAGCATAGTTTCTGTAAGCATTAGTTTGTTGGTTGATGGGTTCATCAGGGATTGGCGTTTCAAGAACATACAGTTTGTTCTCCGCCTTGAGAACGATTTTCAAGTTGCGGTGCCAGTCCATGAAGTTGGAGTGGTTCAGTTTGTCCTTCTCTAAGATGGACTTGAGAGAGAATTGGGAGGCGGAATTGTTTTCGTTTGACATCTACAAAGTTCAAAATTAATTTATTAGTATTTCATGTTTTAAATATCCTAATTGTATTATGACCCAAAACAAAATTAAATAGGATGAGACCCCGATTCATCGATACATAGTGAACTGGCTAAGCACTGTTCACTCGTATGATTAGGTAGGTAAACAACGATTGTTAATTGTGTCCACTACACAACTCTCCATTTTGGGGTTATCGCTAGGAGCGATGTATGTTTAACCCCAACTATGCCCACTTGTCAAACAAGCGATGTTTGGTCCTTTACTGTTAACTGTAACACCGGCCTATGTTACACAGGAACCGCGGTGGTTACCTTCTTACATGATCAACCCCCAGAGCAGGGTTCGGCACTAACTTCTGGGTTCGATTTAGAAGAAGTGTTAACGTGTTAAGGGTGGCATGAAACATCAATTTAAAATTTGGGATTTAATTTTTAATATTTACCATAAATATATTGAATGACTCGTTAGCATGAAGTGAGTCACACAATAGTTTATAAAATCCAATTTTATATTATTCGTGATAATTGAAACTCCTTTCAACACTCGACACGGTATAGTTTTAAATACCCTATTTAAACTAAATTGGTCGTATTATCGCGAACGGACTTGTTTTAGTATTAATAAAACTCCTTTTATTAAATATGCTTTTCGGTTTTTATAAAACTTGTTTTAACAAAACCGTTGTCATGATTGTGAAAAATTTTATTTATTTTGGGTTATCTCGATTATTTACAATAAATAAAACACAACCACAAAACATAAAATAAAATAACCGAATCGAGCCCCTAACAGGTCGCCCGTTTCGTTTTAGCCAGAAACGAAACGAACTAGTCTAAAAGGGTTTCAAAACTATTTGATAACTCCCACTTGACCCGAGATCTCTATCTTCATGGAACCTGTTCGTCCTTTTATCTTCATCTTGATCTTGTACTCGTAGGATTACAAATAAATTTGAAATACAAAATAAAACAAATCTATTCTAATCCTATCTATTACACCGGATCCAATATCCGTAATAAAATACAAACCAATAAAAAATAAAACCATCACAAACACAACCATGACAAGGGTCAAATACCTAGGGCTCGATTCACATCACAATCCATGAACAACAAAAAGCTTTTGATCTTTTGTCAAAAAAAATAATAATAATTTTTGACAAATAAAACATAGATCAAAATTATAACTTTACCATCTATACGCGCGTAACCGTGGCTCTGATACCACTGTTGGTAATCTTGGTATCGTATACGGAGCGGAAGCGGTTTATATATTTAACGAAAAACGGATTATATATACAATATATATATAGCCGATTTATATATATAAATTATTAGTTAATTTTATTAATCCGATTAATAAAATATTCCCAATCAGGATCTCAGTTAAACGCGTATAAACAAATAAATAAGAAACAACCATAGGGGGTTTAGCGATCAACCTTTGACGACTACACCGGAATTGTAACACGCGGGTTACAACGAATCCTCGCTAGTAGGAAGTTCACAACCGAGCACGAGCCAACCGGGAGCAACACTTGCAAGAGGAAGGTGGACGGTGATGGTGGTTAGCGGCAATAAGGAGGCGGCGGTCTCCTTGTGGTGGCCGAAAGTTATAAGGAGGAGGCAAGGGTTTGTGGTTTGTTATAAAAGTGTGTCTAGGGTTTACTCCTTAACCCTCCTTTTATAAAACACAATCTTACAATAAGCCCCCTTGTATATTACTATAATATTCCTTAATATTAATCTTATTAATATTAAGTCCCTCAAGTCTAAAATATTATTATTTCATAAATAATAATCCACCTACACGTGAACTTGTCTGATTCGTGTACCAACGTGTAACTCTTCGGATCGTACCGGGTCGGGTTACATTGACCTTTATTTTAATTACATTGGACATATCCAACAACTAGGACATGATAGATAAGGACACACCATTGCACATCGTTGTCATATAATGAATGTATATTAGAGTACTGTCAATCTTAAAACATGCTTAAGTATATTCAACTAGTTTCTTAATGTCACTAAATTAATATCATTATTTTTCTAATAGTCTATAATACTATGATGTTTACTTATAATTGAAAATATATAACTCAGTGCTTTGTGTTTGTAATGTATAGAACTTATCAAAAACGATATAAATAATAAATAAAGATAATTAAAGATGACAAATGAATCCAAACCCCCCGGCATACAGTTCCAAGACCTTCTAACTTGTTGACATCATAAAGTGTAGGGGTGATTAAACAATAACCGATGACCAGGGGCGTAGCCAAGTACAACCCAAGGTGTGCGGCCGCACACCTTGAAAAGAAAATTTTAGTGTATTTTTATAGGTGAAAATCCCAATCGCACCCCTTGAAAGTTTGGAAAAAGCCCCCGATCGCACCCATTGAAAAACAATCCTAGATCCGCCACTGCCGATGACTCATATAGAAACCGGTCTGAGAGAAAACAAAATCTAAAGTCGTTCAATATCATATAGAATACATGTGTTTTGTTATTAAAAAACGCATCATGTATTTTACTGGTTCTAAAGCTGAGGCCCACTCTCACGTAGAATAGAGGATGTGTTTTTCTTTTTTTTTTAAACAGAACAAAGATTTGTGTTTGAATTTCTTTATAGTGTCATCATTTCATGTAGGGGTGAGCAGAATTGGGCCGGACCGAAAAATACCCGAGGACCGAACCGAAAAACCACCAAAACCGACCCGGGTATGGTTTTTAGGTTCTTTAGTCGGTCCAGGATTATTACTCCAGCCGGTTCTCGGGTCGGGTCGGTCCAGGAGCACATGAAAACCGAGCAAAACCGATGGACCGAAGTAATATTGTAAACTAATGACCCCTTTTCTTAAAAAGAAAATCTGCACAACTCCTTTGATCGGATACATAGTCACTCGTATATATGTATGTGCGTTTTGAAATTGATTTTGTCATATTCAGTATTCAAGAATTACATTATCGGTTGTAATAAAATGGGTCGCAGAATATAATGTTTTGGATAAAAATAATCAGTCTGGTTTATGACTGTGTATAATGGAAGCACAACATGCATAGTGCTCATCTGTTATTGATATTGATGCAGAATGGTGGAAACCTTGCAATACCAGTAGATAGATTTCTTCATGAAGTTGCTTTTAAGCTTTTGAAGGCCCCTAAGTATGGAGCATGAGAGACTAATAGTTTGACTCGGTTGACTTACCCAAATAAGCTTATTATGGTTGTTTGCTTGTTTCTATTTACTTTCAGGTACATCGCTGTCTGTATAACAAGTTGTTTGCCAGTTGATACGCGTATGGTGTATCAACGTCTAGGCCTCTTATATTCTGATAATATTCACTACTGTTTTTTCGCTAACTCCTTCATTATAAGCAACAGAAACACTATATGTTATCAGTTTTTGGAACATTTATGAACCAAAACTGAATTAACAACCATCACTGAAACAGTCAATACCTCGAAATACCTTGTTCAAGGGAAATTGTGAATAATCCATTCAAGTATATAAGCTATTAAGGGTTTAAAAAAAAAACAGAAAGTCGCTCTAAATAACAATTGGTTTTCTACTTACTTTCGGGTCGGGTCTTCTTCATAAAACCGACAGAACCGAAATGGTATGGACCGAGGACCGAACCTGTATATAAGTTTGTAGTTCGGTTCTGATTTTTTATTCCAACCGGTTCTCGGGTCGGGTCGGGTCTTGTCGGGTCGGGTCAGTTTTGGACCAATGCTCACCCCTAATTTCATGTTTTTAAAGTATCTATGATTATTTTGTTCAATTAAATATTAAATATCATAATGAGCATTAAAAAGAAGATTATATGTACGGTTGATAGTGTACTTAGAAAGAGTTACGTGGTCCCCTTTACAGCTGGATTCCACCTCATATGAAGATCCACTTTGTTATTCTATCACTCCACTAGATTTAATAATTTATATTCTAGATTCTTCTATTATTGTTCGAAATCTAATTTTTTTTAAAAGGCGACCTTCTTTTTCGGAGGAAAGAGATTATCGTGTCCGTTTAGATAATAGTCTGATGTAATGACAGGCTCATCCCCACTAGTCCAGATCTGAATCAGGTTTACACTGAAGCGGTGGGGTGGGTTCTGCCCGAAACCGTATTGCCTGCACACGATATAAATCATTAGAGTAACAGCGAGATGAAACCGGGTCAGCTTGGGATCGAACTTGCATCACTAGGACCACAGGTTCTCACCGTCATTGCCTGGTGTCCCCCAAATAATGCCAATGGGGATCGAACCCGGGTCTAACAAAGGAGAACCTGGTCCGCCTACCACTGAGCCACAAATGGAAGACGTTCGAAATCTAATTTAGTTAGCAACTTTGCATGAATGTTTAAAAACTCACCATGAACCGTAAGAGGTAGCATAGTTATATGTGATGATCCGTGTCAAGTTATAGAATAAAAGTGATTTTGGTTATAAGTGCTTATTGGCTTATGACCTTTTGAAAAGGAGTTTAAAAAAAATGTTTGGATTAGCTTTTGTGATAACTGATGATAAACAACAAAAAGTCAATAAATTGTTTTTTTAAATGTTTCGCTTAACTTAAAAGTCAAAAGCCAAAAGCTAGGATTTCTAACTTTTTGAAAACAAAATTTTCAACCTTATTGAAAAGACAAAACCAAAAGTGATGTGATTTTGGTTTATACAAGGGTGATACTATCTACACAACCCAAAAAAACCCTAAACAACCTTTATACGGACCGTGGAGGCCTTGATTGTAACAACCGGCAAAAATAAGGTAATTCCGTACTGATTAATTAATATATGATTAACGTAATTAAATGCAATTATGTGTGATTTAATTAGCAAGGCCTTAGGAGATAGCAATTTCCAAATAATGCATAGGTGTGCATACGTTTAATGGTAAAACATGATTGGATCATGTGCGAATAAACTATCCGGTATGGACGTTGGCAATTACCCGGTAATAATTAAATAAACGAAAAGGATCCCGGACACCCGGGATATAAAATAAAGGGTAGTTTCATAAAATATAATGAGTTTTGGAAACCCCAAAACCATAAGTGGAAACGTCTCATACAAATCTCCCGGTAACGAATAAAGTGCGCGTACCGCACCCGATACGCGCATAACTCATAATTTCACCCGGTAAAAGCCTAAATAACCAATCAACGCTTAAATTAGACTATATTTGAGGATTATTAAAGGTATTTTTAATGTCCGAATAACGTGTGATTAAAACCCGAAAAATACCCGAACGACACCCGAACGACGGGGGATTAAACATAACAAGTATTGGGTAAATATTTGAAGTTGTGGACCCCACCTATACCCACAAAGGGGCCGGCCTTATGGCCACAAAATAACCAAGCAAGAGTGGCAATGATAATAATCTATAAAACTAGATTAAAGCATGCTTAAACATAAGACAAAAGGGTGTAAGACATGGAGTACAAAAGTAACCACTCTCTTGTCCCCCCCTTGTATAATTTTCGGCCATAGGCCCCTAATAATCCAAGACACAATCAAATCCACTACACACTAGTATACACATGCATGGGTGAAGATCTTGTATAAAGATTAAGTGTAGGATCACTCAAATAATAAACCAAGATTACAAGCAAACATCTCCCCACTCTCTCTCAACTCACACGGCACACACACACACATATATCTTTCCAAAATCCCAAGTACACAACTCAATCTTCCATAAGATTACTTGAATCTTTGGAAAGATTACACATGATAACACTATATAAACATGTGTTAGCCATTTGAAGAAAAGCAAAACAACTCTTCTTCTTCTTGGAACCGTAAGTTTCACCCCTCCCATACACATTCTTCTTTCAAGTTTTTACATCTCCAAATCACTCAAAACAATCCATCATCCAAACCCCTATTGTGTGTTTCAAGCTTGGAGCTTAACCATTGAGGAAGAACACACTAAACCCCTCTCAAAATCCAAGGTTTTGTCTTCCCTAGCCTTGTGCTAGTAGTAAGCTTCTTAGCCTTGTTTTTTATTATTATTATTCATGTATGTGTTCTTAGAAGCAAGTTGTACATGAAGGGTTTAAAAAGGTGGTTTGAACATAATCTTTAATAGGTTTTACTTGTGTAAAATAGATGATTAAAGATATGTAAATAAATCATGGATTTGTTGATGATAAAGTAATAATCTTGAAAATATATAAAGTTTACACTTAAACTAAGTAGGATGATGATTTGGTTAAGATTTGTGGAATAAACTTGAATGTAATAAAAAGTAGTGTTAATCATCTTAATATGATCATCTAAGGTATAATATATGGTGGAACATGTTAGAAGTTCAAGAGTAAAGAAGATGAAAAATTAAAGTTAACTTACTTAGAAGAATGATATTTTGTTAAAATGGACAAATACATAAAACACACATACAAGTAGTCTTATATATGGAATATAAGACTAATAAAAGTGATTTGATACAAAAATAACTTACCAATAAAAAGTTGAATCTTCAAAGTCTACTATTTTGAGTGAAAAATGCTAACTTTGGAAGTTAGAGTAGAAAAATGCAACATTTGAAAGTTAAGGGGCTAATATTGTAACTTTGAAGGTTAGAGGACTAAAATGAGCATTTTAGAAACTATTGGTCCAAAAATACAATAATGGAAAGTTTGGTGTCAAAAGTATAAGTAATAATTTTCCAAGGTTGATTTGGTAAATACTAGTAGACATACTTGAGTATTTGGTATAAAAAGTATATTTTTATAAAAGTGAAAGTTATAAAAATATGGATTGTATTAACACAAGGATTTTTATAAAATAGAGATTTTATAAAAATGTTAAACAAACTTGAGAAACTTATACAAAAATGAATACTTTTATATAAATGGAGATATAAAAGTATTGAAAACATTTTTGTAGTTAAGTTAACAAGTTGGGTTAAAAATACATAAGTATTTAAAACCTTCCAAGTAACATGTGTTAGGAGGAAGAAATATGAATAATATTTCTATAAAACACATGTTGGGAAAAACTTGGAAAAATTAACTATTTGAGCTAAGTTAACGAACTAAGACGCGTTAACAAACTATAAACGGACAAAACATAAGAAAAATGCCATTACGGCAAGTTGAGAAAATATATATTTTTGAGAAGTAAAATATATATATACTTCATGGGTGAAGACTACTAAACACTTTCCTAAGTGTTGAGGGAATTATTCGTGGGAGAAAAACGTGACGTAAAACGAACGTATATACTTAACAAGAAAAATTACACATTTATATATGTATACACTCGTCTCGGCAAAATTCTAGTATATCTACTTAATGGGAAAGTAGATATGTGAGAAGGAAAACCGAGACGAGTAGACAAAGATATATATATGTGTATGCCGTACCGACAAGATCCTAGTATATTTATTTGAATGAGAAAATAAATATACGGTATGGTGAGTTGAATCGGGTGTTGAGAATATACAATCGAACGACAAGATCTTAGTATATTTGTTTAAATGGGAAAACAAATGTGCGGCAAAGTGAGTCGGGTCGAGTGTTGAAATATATATTATATCGAGCGATGCGTTCTTAAGTATAATTATTTAAATGGGAAAATAATTATATGTTAAGTGAAGTCGAGTCGATGATAATGAGGTACAAGTTAAGGAAATATTAACAAGAGTAATATATAACTTGTAACGCAAAGGGTAATCTAACGCCAACGAAACCTAGGATACTCGCTAAATTAAACGGGATTTGGAATAACTTGTGGTCGGGAGTTGGGTGTACAACTTGCCAAGGCACATGCGCTATAGGAATAGTGACTTACACGTCTAGGACGTTTGTAGGTGCGAGACCACCCATTTGCTATCTACCTTTTGAGCCGGACACTGATTCAGGTGAGTCTCACGGCCCCATTTTAAACTATTTTTACGTTTTCGGGGGAAAGATATGTTAGGGAAAATGTTTGACGGATTAGTTACTTGAGGTGTGACCGCCACTCGGGGTTGAGTCCTCGCCTCTATAATCATTTATTCGAAGTATGAAACCGGAGGAATATTTGAATAGTACTATTGGTGCCTGACAAGGCCCACCCCTAATCGATAGCGTCGATTATGCATTAGTGTATGCCTGGGGTGCATATATTCTGAACTTAAGTCGTAGGATACCGAGTAACGACTTGGAGCGGGGCGTTATTATTATATGTCTTGGTTTGATTATAGTCTCAAGTAGAGTATAGGAATTTGCAACTCCTATATATTGTCATAACATGGTATTTCCCAAGTATTCAAGTTTTGGAAACTAAAAACCTGTGAACTCACCAATATATTTATATTGACGAAATTTTAAACATATCTTTCAGGTAACTAAGTGAAGACTGACATGGCGGGCCGGGTCGTGGAATTCTCCTTGAGGCGTCGGATATTTTGTGGGGTTTCACTCTTATTTCCCAAGGCTATGGGATATATTTGAGAAACCTCATCTATTATGTTAAAAACTATTTACTTGGTGTGTAATATATGAACAAGATTTGACGCCTAAATAAATGACCCGTTTTCTTAAATTACTTGTGTTTAGCATTAACCTTGACTTTATGCTCTTGAACCGTCGCGCCACGTGTTTCCGCCATTGTCGTGGTGTGACAGAAAGTGGTATCAGAGCCAAGGTTATAGCGAACTAGAGTATTTTCTTTAAAAACTAGACTATAACCGGATTTGGTTCAAATAATAAAGTTTTCAAAAGAAAAATATG
Source organism: Ambrosia artemisiifolia (assembly GCA_032199755.1). Taxonomy (NCBI): domain Eukaryota; kingdom Viridiplantae; phylum Streptophyta; class Magnoliopsida; order Asterales; family Asteraceae; genus Ambrosia; species Ambrosia artemisiifolia. The sequence continues at coordinate 45,625,901 of CM063526.1, forward strand.
TAAAGATGCTAAACGCAATAAAGTAATTTTTTTTTCAAGAAGCGTTGGGCATGAGGAGATTCCGACCAAGCCAGCCATGGGTATTGTTATGCATTAGCGTGAAATTAGAAGTTAGGAAGGTTACTGATAACGTACGCCATAACTATCTAATTCAAAAAAATTTCATATATATTAGTACGGTTCTTTTGCCAGGGATGTCAGACGCAGACGCAGGGAGCGTAGCACCGAGCTACGATAGCAGTATTCAGATTATCCCAGCGCCGCCAGCAGAGCCGATCGAGGTTGTGGTACTCGATCCGGAGGATGACGAGATGGAGATTGACGCCGCCGTGGAGGGCGCAGGAGGAGATAGCTCGGATGAGACTGACCCGAGCGAGGACCCGGCGTGGGCCCCCGCTGAGGGCGACGTGGCCGACCTACCTATGGCCGAGGCACCACAGGCTGACTTGCCTATAGTGCCAATCCAGGCAGCGCCACTGCCAGTACTGCCCCTCCAGGCCATCAGAGACTTTCCAGAGGGCTGTGCAGGTCCATCGAGGCCTGTCCCCGCGCAGTCAAAGACCGTTGAGTCTCCCTATGACCGACACGCACCTGTCGACCGTGAGCCCTCACCTACCCCACTTATCCCCGTACCCCCGGGCATGATGCTCGTGCCCGTTCCCCGAGGGCACAACGGGTGGATTTCTGATGACTCCGACGATGAGTCGACCGCATCGGTGGAGCACATTGCTGTGCCGATCCCACCAGCAGACCAGGAGGAGCACGTCGCTCCGGTGATCGAGCATGCCACTACTGCACCAGCTACCCTACCCACCATACCCGAGCCCGTACCTCAGGATGGGCCAGTTCCTACTGGGCACATCCTGGAGGGGAGCTCTGCCCGCAGCTCGGAGCTGCACCGGGCGGGCATGACGGCATACGCCACTGCGAGCCCTCCCACACCCACCATAGTGGTGTCCACCCCAGAGTGGGCCACTATCTCAGAGCCCCTCTTGGCCCCCTTGGCCGAGCTTGCACCACCACCCACCATAGCCATGACACTACCGATCCCCACTGTGCCCAGCATGCCACCTGCACCGTATCCTCTGGGTGCAGGGGACCCCTACATGATACCCCCACACTTTACCCCCAGTCCACAGGGTTTTGCCCCGATATTTTTCCCCACACCGATACCAGACCCCTTTGGCCCATTCCCGCCAGTTCATCCCGATGTACCCGGACCATCCCATCTTCACGGGATGACACCCCTATCTGGACCAGCATGGACCTCTGCCATCACACTGGAGCGAGACTTTCAGACCCTCACCAATACGGTGCAGCGCACCGTGAACCAGGTAGAGCAGCAGACACGATTGATGTGGACGCGGATGATCGATGCCCGTGATGCTTTAGCGCATTACGCGGAGGAGTTGTTGCGCATGGATGCGCAATGCGGGATTACTGGAGATGCGCATTTGGCGCATCGACAGTTCTTATATGAGCGCATCACGGAGATTAGCATGACTATCAGTGTGCATGCACCGCAGTATCAGTTCCCTCCGCCACCGCCACAGTAGGGATGCATCAGGGACGCACGGAAGAATCACCAGCTCATGTACATAGTAGCAGCAGTATGGTAGTATAGCACGGGTTATGACACTCTTCTGCCTTTTGCCTAGCCGTACGGGTACGACGGCACATGATATGATGTTTTATTTATTTCAAAAACAATGTATTGTATGAGGGATGTATCCCCCATTTTGTTATTATGAACAAGCATTGTACTAGTACTATTGAAATTAATGAAAAATCTTATTATTATGATGGTGAAATATGTTGTTGTCTACGATTAATATTGCTTACTCCATATATTGTGATTCGTGTGATTGGGTGGTGATATTGTGTTGATTACTATTTATTCCGTATGATGTGTTGGTATGTTGTGTGATGACATGGTGTTGGTTAATTGTGTTCAGATTCTGGTTTGTTATTTATATATTGTATAAATGTTTGCCAAATTAACCTTTGATAATTATTATTGAAGAAAATGGCACCAGCCACCAGAAGCAACAGCGGTGCAGACGGACTGCCCGCTACACCCGCTGAACTCGAGACACTGATCTCGGAGCGCATAGCCTGCGCCATCGCAGAACATGAAGCCGCCCGCTCTCAACACTCGCATGACAGGACAGGGAGCGAACGACGAGAAACCTCCCCTATTGGTAAGAGGTTTAAGAATAAATGAAAAAGTGATGGGAGAGTATTTCGAAACTCCTGTCCCATAATAACATACTACATTACTATTACAGGAACAGCCTCAGGAGAGCGCGGCTGCACTTTCAAAGCTTTCTTGGACTGTAAGCCGATTAACTTCAGCGGCACTGAGGGATCCATAGGCCTGGTCAAGTGGTTCGAAAAGACCGAGGCAGTTATCCGCATCAGTGGGTGTACCCCTCGACAGTCCGTCATGTACTCCACCAACCTGTTTCTGGATCAGGCACTAACTTGGTGGAATGACCAAGTACAGTCGTTAGGAGATGATGCTGCATACTCCCTATCATGGCCGGCACTAAAAGAACTTATGATTGCCGAATACCGCCCGGCAAGTGAGGTACAGAAGCTGGAAACCGAATTCTGGAACCATACTATGGTAGGAGCAGACGTTACTGGGTACACGTCTCGATTTCATGATCTCGCTCGACTAGTACCTCGTTTGGTTACACCAGAGACTAACAAGATAGAGCGCTACTTGTTCGGGTTAGCACCGCAGATACGCAGCATGGTCACCTCTTCCAAACCCACGACCATGCGCGAGGCTATTGATCTTGCACTGAGCCTCACTGAAGACGCTATCCGAATGGGTACCTTGATCCGACAGGTTTCGGGACTGAAAATTTCTGAAGCAAGCAGTGTGGAAGGTAAGAACCAGGGAACAAGTTCAGCAGTGGTGACAAATGAACAGGGAAACAAACCAAGGTTTGGGAAACGTAAACGGGAGGAAGGAAAGAAGGATGGAGCATCGGGTAGCTCCAACAAGAAGGGGAAAGGGTATGTCGCCACAGGGCGTGGGAACGGTGGAAAACAGGGCAACCGGGGGAGAAATAATGGGATGACATGTGGGAAGTGCCACCGATCGGGACACAAGACGGAAGATTGCCGGTCAGGAGCACCGAAAAATGGAGGAGCTAGACCCTGCTTCGCTTGTGGGTCACTTGACCATTGGAAGAAGGACTGCCCCAAGGTCAACAACCAAGCCCGCGGGCGGGCGTTTGTGATCGGAGCCGGTGATGCACGACAGGACCCCAATGTGGTCACTGGTACGTTTCCTCTTAATGGTCATTATGCCTCTGTATTATTTGATACCGGTGCTGACTTTAGCTTCGTATCCATTGAGTTTAAAAGACTACTCGGATTAAAAACTAGTAAACTACGGGCCGTGGAGGCCCCCACGGTCCGTCGACTTATATATTTTTTTTTATAAAAAACACGAAGCTTCTTGGGGAAGTTTGGTGTTTCTACGGGCCGTGGAGGCCTCGATGGTCCGTGGATAGGTTTTTGGGAGGGGCCGTGGAGGCCTCCACGGCCCATCGTTTTCCATTTTTAAGGCCTCGACGGCCCATTATGGCCTCCACGGCCCTTGAGAACCTTAATTTTTTTTAGCACGTTTTTTGTATTCTAAGCTTAATATTTGTGTTTTTTATAAGAAATAAAAGGTAATTTCTTCTCATAATCATAAATTAGTGTACACAATAATTTTTTTCCGTTAAATATTTTAGTATACATGATGAAAACAGTAACATACGATAAGCTAGGTTAAGTCGAAGTATTGAGGTGGTGGAACATCAACCCTTTGTATACGGTCGTCATATATCATGGCTTCCATCTCAATATCATGAATACATTACAGACATTCAAAATGTCCGTGGAGACGGTAACTGTGAGTTTCGATCCGTAGCTGTGGGTTTAGGGTGGAAAGAGGATATGTGGCACTTCATCCGCACATAGCCGTAGTCCGTTAACCAACCGGACTGTTCCGACCCGACTGGCCTGTTAACCAATCGGACTGTTCCGACCCGACCGGCCCTTTAACCAACCGGACTGTTTCGACCCGACCGGCCCGTTAACCAACCGGACTGTTCCGACCCGACCGTCCGGTTAACCAACCGGACTGTTCCGACCCGACCGGCCCGTTAACGAACCGGAGTGTTCCGACCCGACCGGCCCGTCAACAAACCGGACTGTTCCGACCCGACCGTCCCGTTAACGAACCGGACTGTTCCGACCCGACCGGCCCGTTAACGAACCGGACTGTTCCGACCCGACCGCCCGTTAACGAACCGGACTGCTCTGACCCGACCGGCCGGTTAACGAACCGGACTGTTCCGACCCGACCGGCCCGTTAACCGACCGGACTGTTCCGACCCGACTGGCCTGTTAACCAATCGGACTGTTCCGACCCGACCGGCCCGTTAACGAACAGGACTGTTCCGACCCGACCGGCCCGTTAACGAACCGGACTGTTCCGACCCGACCGGCCTGTTAACCAACCGGACTGTTCCGACCCGACAGACTAGTTAACGAACCAGACTGCTCTGACCTGACCGACCCATGAACGAACCGGACTGTTCCAACCCGACCGGCCCATAAAAAAGATCATATTATACAAATAAAAAAATAATATTTATAAAAAACCAAACATTTATATTTACATCTCAAACCCATTTTAAACACCTATACTACACTTATAAAAAACCAAATAATCATTGCCAATGATTACCAATGATTGTTATTGATTTGGATGCTAGTGCACGGGGCGTCGAGACCCCAACGGGCCGTCGTTTTTAGGGTTTAGGGTTTTTGACGGGCCGTCGGGGCCTCTACGACCCGTCTTTTTGGCTGTTTGAGCTTCCACGGGCCGTCCAGGCCTCGACGACCCGTGGAGAGGTTGTGCAAATAAAAACCCTAGTTGTGCAGATATCCGGAGCCTTATACAAACAGCTTATTGACTTATTGGTTTCTTGGAGAAGTCAATAAATCAATAAGGAGTTTGAAACACAATCCCAAACACCCTCTAAAAACTTAATTTTTTCTTTAGCGTTTTTTAATTTTAGTTCCTTCGTATTGTTAATACAAATTACACTAAAATAGCAGGTAGACAGACATCAAGTTGCGTCGCTATCTCTTTTGAATGGCAAAATTAATCCTACTAATAACATAACTTTGGTTCTTTGTCGACGAGGTATTGTTGTGCACGACTCTCTGCACTCTATCGAGGAACCTGACAGCTTCGGGAGCTAGAGAGCCAAAGGTATCAAAAGCGAAGGAAATGAAGACATACCGATGAACGACGTGAAATATTTATGTGAATCTACATGAAATATTTATAGGAGGTTTTTGGAATAGTGTGAAAATTGTCTTGAAAGTCCCTAAATCTTGTAGTAAATATCTAGATCAGAGACTATGATAGCAACCAATGATCTCTCGCCCAGCTGGTTTGCGGTAGGATGAGTTTTTCCTTATGGGTTCCCATCCTGAGGGTAGGTCACATGTTCGATCCATGCACACCACAAAAAAATTTCCCGTGACGGTTTGAGCTTAGGCAAGGAGGACACCGGTGTGTGGGTAGGGATTCAAACTTAGGACCGCTAGGTTAGGGTTGTACAAGGATTTTCACTGAATTAAACCTTAAAAAAAAATAAGAGGGTAGCATTACGTGACACAAGACGCTTAAAATGTAATTTGTAAAGCCCTCTTTTAGTTCTCAAAATAAATAAAACGTGTTGCTCCTTCTCCTTATAATCTTGCGTCTCATTATAAATTATATGAATCGTTGTAAGTATTAAGTTAGGTTGACTTAGTTGGACTTGTAAGTGTCGTATACATGGAAGGTTGAAAAGAAAAGTTCGTGACAAGTGATATCAAAGCAAGGTGTTTCATTTGATGGCAATTGAGACTAGCAAGATTGTGACACTAATTATTATAATGGTGATGATGATTCTCTCAAGATGGGTTTTGACATAGAGCTAAGAACAGTTAGGGGTGGTTTGGTAAGCCCTTTAACGAGGTTCTGAACCATTCAGTGCTGAATGATTCAGCATTCAGCGCGTTTGTTTCAGATTCTGAATGAAATGCAGGGCCGTCTCCGAGAACATTGAAAACAAATTGGGCCTCGGGCGAAAAAAAATTGGGCCCAAAATTTTGTAACAATGAACGAATTTAAAAAAAAATGAATATGGTGCTAGAGCTAAGGATTGAACTTGAGACCTCTACATTAAATTAGTAAGGTTTTTCCAACTCTACTTACAAGATTTTAATATATGAAACACAAATATATATCCTAAATATAGAATTTAATATATATATATATATATATGTGTATATTTTTAAAAACGTTTGGACCCATTTGAGGGTCGGGCCCCGAGCCGATGACCACCCGGCCCATGCTCAGGGCCGGCCCCGATGAAATAGTTAAGGTTGAACCATTAAGACTTGGGATGTTGCTGAACCATTAAACACTGAACTAAGTTGAACCTTAATGAGGCTCTCCTACCAATTTGGAACAAGAAAATTAACCATTAAGAGATTCAACTTAATGATTCAGCACTTAACCATTCAGATCTTTTAACCAATCTGCCCTCTTAATAATTCAGCACTTAATCAACTAAACAACGTTTTAGAGGTAGATTTGATAAGAGAATTGTGGATATGTAGTCATTTTTGCTAAAGCTGATATCACGAGTCAAACGTTCATGATAACTGAAGCTATATATTGTATATTTTACTAATTAGCAATACTAAATGTGAACAATATTAATGTATAATTGGTACACGTTATTTTACATGGTGGTGCCAACTTAGATACTCACACCCACCATTCAAATGCTTCTTTTTTCAATTTGCCCCACTTATTCTAATAAGTAGGTGGCTATTAATTATATTGTATTCTTTTCTAAAGGCATTAATGGATTTTAAGTTGCATTATACAAATTTGATTTATATGTTTTTAATCAAACTTAACTTTTACAATTATGATCCAATGCTAATAATTTGATTATGGATACTTTAATGGAGGATAGGGAACTTAATGAGGAAGAACAGTGGGTATTTCAGGAGTCCAAAAAACGTTTACGCGAGTTAGAAGCTATTCAGGTAGCGGATCTTCGTCAGAAGGCAAGATACAGATGGGCTGCTGAAGGAGATGATAACTCTAGATTCTTTCATGGTTTAATAAATGAGAGGCGTAGTGCAAATTTCATACCTGGTTTGTCGATTGGGGGTGAATGGGTTACAAAGCCATCCTTGGTTAAAAGAGAGGTGTTAAGGTTTTTTCGCCAGAAATTCGTTGAAGATATGGAGACGCGTCCGGCTTTGGTGTGTTATGGTTTGAAATCTCTTCAACAACAAGAGGCGGATGGTTTGGTTGGGGAGTTTTCTTTGAAGGAGATTAAAGAAGCGGTTTGGGATTGTGGGGATGATAAAGCGCCAGGGCTAGACGGGTTCAATTTAAAATTCATAAAGTGGTTCTGGGATTGTTTCGAAGATGATTTTGTAGCCATTTTGAGGAATTTTCATGAGACGGGAGAATTTAGTAGGGGTGTTGGGTCGTCGTTTATAACTTTGATTCCCAAAAAGTTAGAACCGACTGATCTAGGTGACTACAGGCCGATCAATTTGATAGGTGTGATTACTAAAGTGGTATCTAAAGTATTAGCCAACAGGATCAAAGGTGTTATGGACAGTATTATTTCTGATTCTCAGTCCGCATTCCTGTCAGGAAGATACATTTTAGATGGTCCGCTAATCACGAATGAGATTTATTCTTGGGCATGAAAGATGGGAAAGGGTATTTTCATGTTTAAGATCGACTTTAACAAGGCCTATGACAATGTCAACTGGCAATTTTTATTGTCAGTTCTTGATCAGATGGGGTTTCCTCAGCGTTGGTGTTTATGGATTTGGGATTTATTATCATCTGCTTGCTCGTCCATTCTGGTGAACTGGTCGCCTACATTTGAGTTCGATTGTCAGAAAGGTATTCGCCAAGGCGATCCGATTTCTCCTTTTCTTTTTATCATTTTGATGGAAGCTTTTGCTGGGCTGGTTAAAAAGGCGTGTCATATAGGGTCATTTGATGGTGTTCGGCTTCCTAGAGAGGGCTCGGTTTTGTCTCACCTTCTGTATGCGGATGACGCGATGTTAATGGGGGAGTGGTCGGATTTTAACTTTGATAATATGAGAAGGATTCTTAGAATCTTTCACTTAGTTTCGGGCCTATGTATAAATATCCATAAGTCTGTTTTGTTTGGGGTGGGCGTTAACAGTGAGGAGGTTGTGTCGAAATCAAGTTTAATGGGGTGCAAAGCGGGGGAGTTCCCGTTCACATACTTGGGTATAATGGTAGGAGCCAATATGAACAGAATTAATAACTGGGACCCGGTGGTTGAGACATTCAGGAAACGGTTATCGAAGTGGAAGGCAAATGCGATTTCGATTGGGGGGCGTGTTACGTTGATTAGATCGGTACTTGATAGTCTACCGACGTACTATTTTTCGCTCTTTAAAGCCCCGATGAAGGTTATTCAGAAATTGGAGCAATTAATTTCTTTGGGGAGGGTCCGATGAAGTCAAAAAATTAGCCTGGGTGGCTTGGGAGAAAATCACGAGACGAAAAGAAGATGGTGGGTTGGGTTTGGCTAATTTGGAGATCAACAATAAAGCTCTTTTAGTCAAATGGTTTTGGAGGTACCTCACTGAACCTGAGGCTCTTTGGAGGAAAATCATTAATGCGATACACGGAGTTGATAAAAAACGGGGCCCCTTGCCGGTTAACAACAGGATCACGGGTGTATGGAAAAACTTAGTGCTGATGTGTAATAGAATCAAGAGCAATGGGATTGGAATATGCAATATGGTCAGGGGTAAAATTGGCAACGGAGAAGACATTCGTTTTTGGCTCGACCCGTGGTTAACACATGAAGCATTGAAAGACACATTTCCTTTACTGTTTGGCTTGGAACAAAATAAGCGTTGTAAAGTAAAGGATCGGCTTGCAATATCTAACAATAGGAGAGCGATTACTTGGAACTGGAGCAGGGCGCTGAATTCAGAAACTGAACGGGCTACTAGGGACGAATTAGAACAGCTGCTGCTGCAGTGTTCCGTAACGAACAGCCAGGATAGGTGGGATTGGAATGATACTAAGGATGTTAATTTTACAGTTGCAGGTGCTAAGAAATGGCTGCAGTTGTCGGGCGATCAGGTAGAAGTCTTTGATTTCAAGTGGTGCAAGTGGCTTCCAAACAAGGTTAATATTTTTATGTGGAGAGCGTTTTTAAACCGACTACCTACCAAGGCTGCTTTGCAGGAGCGGCATATAGCCATTGATGATCCGGAATGTGTACTATGTGGGGATTATGTTGTAACTGTAGATCATATTCTCACAGGTTGTGGTTTCATGGCCGGCGTGTGGAGTGGTATTTCGGGATGGTGTAGGATACCAAATATCTTCGCTTTTGCGACTGCAGATTTGGTCAAGCTGCACGAGATTCATGGCTGGACGAACACGAAGAAAAAGATTTTACAAGGTATCGTCATGACCACTGGGTGGTGCGTTTGGAAAGCTAGAAACGAGAAGACATTTTCAAACAAGAGTTCAAAAGTGGCAGACATTATTTCGGATGTTAAGGCTTTAGGCTATCTTTGGTTTAAAAATAGAGCGAAATGGGGTTCGGTGGATTGGGATAAGTGATGTATTTTTGACGTTGTGTAATTAGTCGTTTTTGGATTGTATTCCGTCTTGGAATACTAATCTTTTTTGGTGGTTTTATGAAAGTTGCTTCTTCAAAAAAATAAAAATAAATACTCACACCCACCATTCAAATGCTTCTTCTTTTTTCAATTTGCCCCACTTATTCCAATAAGTAGGTGGCTATTAATTATATTGTATTCTTTTCTAAAGGCATTAATGGATTTTAAGTTGCATTATACAAATTTGATTCATACGTTTTTAATCAAACTTAACTTTTACAATTATGATCCAATGCTAATAATTTGATTAACAAATAATAATTATGATTCAAAGTTAATAATTTAATTAACTAATCAAGTTGATTAACACACTCAGGGTACCGATATTGATACTATTGGAACTGGTAACACTTTTTGTTTTAATAGTTTTTAATTGATAGAAAACATGTGTCGATATCCTTCGGGCATATTATGATTTTACTCTTTAGGGTCTATTTCAGTCGCTATAGAGAGTGTCAATACTGTAATGAACTGAAACAATACCCACTGAATGCCCTGCAGCGTAGCGCGGGGAATCCTGCTAGTTAGGAATATTTTAAGCTATCATGAATAGTAATCTAGATAGGGGTGGTCTCATTTGCGCAAGAATTATATATGGAGTGTAACTCGTTAAGTGAAAGAACACTGGTCGAAACGAATCTTAAACTAAGGTTTGACATGTTGGAAGTTCCTTCGACCACCGTGAGTTCTTTGAGAGTAAAGTTCACCTACAAAGCTAAAACCATCATTAAGCTCATCACGAGAAGATGCATAGTAATTAGTTTACTAGTGTTAAAATATTACATAAAATTCAATCAATACATCAATTAAACTTTTATGGCTTTAGAGTTAATTACATGGTTAGTCCTTATGTTTTCTTAAAAGTAACGAGCTCGAGTATTAAAATTTGATTACTAACTTTCAATTTTGTATTATTCGAATATCAAGTTTAATTTTATTTGTATATCCTTTTTAAAACGCTATAAAATCAATGTTTTCAGAATTGGACAGGACGTTGACCCGGAACCCCTGCTGGCCGGTTCAACAGTCCAATGAACCGGCCATAAAAGCCCATCAAACCCAAAGAAAAAAAAACGGTTCAACCTTCAACTTCCCGGTCCGGCCGTCCGGTTTTCCATTCCAACCGCAGGGGTCCGGTTCCCGGTTCAGTTGGGTTTAATTTTCGGTGACTTATTTAGGCCTTCCTAATGCCATCAACTTGCAACTTGTAGAAGGGTGTTAGTGATTTGTGTGTATGTGCGAGTAACTTACGTGTGTTGGTAAAATTAAAATTCAAAGACTTTACAAACTTATGTCTTTGACCTATTCTAAACTTCTCACATATTTAAGTTGATCTAAGTCAACTCAATTTATGTATATATATACACATATGCATACATGATACAACCCTCATGGTATATGAGCAACGTAGCCAGGTACACAAATGGATCTATTGAGTCAGAAAGTTAAACGATTAAAGCTTGAGAAAGCAGGCCATGTATATATACTTGGAGACAGAACTTACACACTCATCATGGTTGCTTATTACTAACCATTAATTTGCTTGTGTAGGAATTTTCATTAGAGAAGGCAAGATATATTCATTTTTGTGAACCCAAAAAAAAGATGGAATTCTTCGCTTTTTGGCTGCTTGTGGGTTGGAGATAATAGCCTATAGTGGAGTAAGGGTGTCTTGCATAGATTGCTTCACAAAAAAAGGCTCACTATATCGATTCAAATATGAAGTAAGTCGCCATTTCCTTTGTTGCCAAACTTAGAGGTGGAACATGTTAGATCGCAGGATCGATGAGGGATTATAATTGAGAGAAACTAAGTGTTTTATAAACAAAGAAAGTTTCATACAATTTACAAATGATGGGGTACAAGCCTATTTATACTATGTGAATGGGTGTGTCTCTAATAGACATGACCCTTCAAACTATCATAACTACCAATAACTAACTTGTGACACAATGGTTCACTTATTTATATTCTAGACTTAGGATATATAATATATACTTATGATATAAATCTAATATTATGCTAACATTCTCCCCCTTAATTTTGATTTATCTTCAATACTTTGCAGTGGGGTCTTGATCATCTTCATTGCGTCTTGCTTATAGCATTACTGGTCCAACTTCTTCACATTGAATTAGATGAGCTTCCTCTTTTTCTTTTAGTTTTGGACATTCGTGTTTGAGGTGTCCAAAATCATTGCAATTGTAGCATCTTATATAGCTCTTGTTTTGTTGGTACCTCCTGTTATCATTGTTTCTCCAAGTCTTCCAATTTTTAGCTTTATCACGTCCTTGACTTGAATTTGCATGACCACAATGTTCACATTTATCTTCCTTGAATTTTCCTTTAGCATCTTCTTTGGTGAATAAGAGTTTACTGTGTGATTCACCTTCTTCTGGTTTCTTGATGCGTTCTTCGTATGCCTTTAATCTTCCGATAGCTTCTTGAAATGGCATAGTATTAAGATCGGCAAATTGCTCGATTGCAGCAACAATTTGGATGTACTTTTCTGTACGGAGCTGAGTAGTTTCCTTACTAATCTTTTGTTATCAATTGTAGATCCAAGGTTGTTGGCTTGTGAGACAAGTTTACTAATTTTGCCGGTAAAATCATCTAGTGATTCTGAGTCTTTCATCTTCAGAGCTTCAAAGTCTGATTCGAGTGTTTGCATTCTTGCTTCTTTGACTCTGTCTGCTCCCACATATCTTGCTTTCAAATCTTCCCAAATGTCTTTAGCGTTTGTATGATGAGCGATTTGAAATACTAGTTCTTCTGGCATGGCTTGATAAAGATAAGCAATAGCTTTGGCGTTTTTCTTTGCATCGACTTCACCTGTTGGTTCTATTGCTTCCCAAATTCCATGTACGTTGAAGATTGCTCTAACTTTTACTGCCCAAATAGTGTAATTCGTCGAACTTAGAGTTGGGCATTGGAAGGTCATTGACGTTCCTTCTTCTCTTATGACTTCCTTAGTCATTGTTCGTGTCTTCTTTTTCTTCTTTCCAATATTGGTAGATACACTGACGTAACTTTAATTTCTTTGGTTTCGGACTGATTTGATATCAACTTTGCTAGCCTCGGATCAAATCAATATCAACCTTGCTTTGGATTAATTTGATATCAGCCTGAATGACTTCGGATCAAATTATCTTCTTCTGGTTTTTCGGTCGCGTAGCGAATCAAAACCTTAATTCCGAGAATAGTAACGGGGTCTTTCGGTCGTTTAAAACAAATCAAAACCAACTATTCCTTTTTACCACAACAATAACGGGGTCTTCGGTTGTAAGACGAATCAAAACCTACCAACTGGGTCTTTCGGTCGTCTAACAAATCAAACCAATTGTTGCGCGCCGAGAACAGTAACAGGGCTTTCGGTTGCAGGACAAATAAAAACCAATAACGGGGTTTTTTCAGGTTGTCAAGCAAATCAAACCAACTGTTCTAGGAACCGGTCCTTCGGTTGCAGGGCAAATCAGAACCGTTCCTCCCTTTTTTTTATTTTTATTTTTAAATCATATATTCTCTTTTAAAAAAATGGTTTTCCCCCCCTTTTTTTTTTTTGAAATCCTCCCACAATACTTAAAAGTCAAACTTGTTTGACTTTTCTATTAAAAACTATTGTTTTCGAAATAAGCAGAGTATATCCTACGTTGTTCTCTAAAATAATATATTGACTTTTCAAAGTCAAACTCTTCTTTACAATACTACTGCCCAATTACGATCAAGAAAAATTTATGTTTTTGATCGAACAATTGATAGAATGTCAACACTGTTTGTTCCACAACAAACTCTGATCTTTACTCTTAACAGAGATGTGATCGAATACAAAAAAAATTTTAAGTTTCGGTTCGTCCGAAAAGATCTTAATCCTTGATATGTTGTTGATGTTTCTTTGTAAAAACGAGTCTTAATTCGAACTAATAATCGTTCAAAAAACTGATTTTGATTCTGAAACTATGGTTCCGTTCGAAAGGATTTTTGGCGGGAAAAAAAAAGTTTGTACAGAATGAATGAAAAACAGGGGATGACAACTTTGAATCGTTTTCTGCGCTAGGATTAAGGTTTTGTATTCGATTATGATAATATACGAGGGGCAGGGATAGATATAACCGTTTAATCGCGTTTAAATGATCTGTTCGTCGGTTCCGGTGTCTCGCCGGAAAGTCTGAATTTCGCCGGAATCTTTATCTGGTTCTGTTTCTTCTTCTCTGAACGGTTAATCGATTATGTATTGATCTTATAATAATCCTGGTTGGCCTTCGATTCTTGTTCCAACTTTGATTGATGGTCTTTTTTGTGTCTCTGTTTTTCGGACAGAAACAGGGACCAAACTTTTGATCTTCTTCTTCTTTGTGAATGATGGAATCGTCTAATGAACCTATTGCTCTGATACCAAATGTTAGATCGCAGGATCGATGAGGGATTATAATTGAGAGAAACTAAGTGTTTTATAAACAAAGAAAGTTTCATACAATTTACAAATGATGGGGTACAAGCCTATTTATACTATGTGAATGGGTGTGTCTCTAATAGACATGACCCTTCAAACTATCATAACTACCAATAACTAACTTGTGACACAATGGTTCACTTATTTATATTCTAGACTTAGGATATATAATATATACTTATGATATAAATCAAATATTATGCTAACAGAACATGCACCACCGCAAGGTCAGATCAACCCGAAGAAGTCATACACCGAGCCACTTATCTGTATGAAAATGTTTATGAAGAGTATAATTTGATGAAAACCAACTGTGAAGATTTTGCACTATATTGTAAAACTGGTCTATGGAGCACGGATATATGTTAAGAAGGCAGGAGCAGCCAAGCGAATATGGTTCAGCCGACTAAAAAAGAGGATAAAATTGACAACCATACGCAATGGTACGCAACAGCTATTCCAAGAGCTTGTTTGAAGAGAGAAAATAAAGATTTGGGCATTCGCGAGGATGTTGTGAAAGTGCGTGTGGAGAAGTTGTCTTCTTTCTGTCTCATACTCTGAGACAATTATGGGTAAAAGAAACATTTTTTTATCGGCAAACGATTATCACATTTCACCCAAAAGGTATGTACAATGTTGCTTCCTAGTAAGGCACTAGATGCAACCAAATACACCTGCAGTACACCCAATTGTTCCAGACATTGCAACCTTTTACAGTTTATGCTACACATTAAAATCAAGTAATGGGAACATCAAACGGTTTCCACCTCTCCAAAGTCCATCCCGTATGCTTTGATTTGTGCTTCACCCAACTATTTATGTTGTGAAAGTCCCCAATGGGACATTTTGGTTGCAAGTGTTGTACTCCAAAACCAAAACAAAAGGTGTGGTGTATTTGTTGTTAAAAAAATTACATTAATCTTTTTTTTTTTTTGAACGATCAACTAAAGTATTGCCGGGTACTCTGTACGCGGCCCCCAATGGCCGAAAAGGGCCCCAGACGGCCTCTAGTCCGTACGGACAGAGCCCTTCGGCCCACCCGCCTCCTGATCCAGGGAAAATCCGGTCCGCAAACCCGCCCGAAGGCACGACGGTAGTGAACCGGTAAAACCTGGAGGGATCAGGAGTCGAACCCATGACCACAAGGATCAAGTGTCTCTCCGTCACTTCCCAACACCTACCCCACAAGGGTGGGGGTTAATATCCATCAAATTGAGACTTATGGGGATCGAACCCATGTCTCATGAATGAGAACAAAGGCCTCCTACAGGCCTCCTACCACTAGGCCACAATTGATGGATAAGGTTCCATCAAAGGCCTCTTTCTTTAGTGTAACAATCTGGATGAGGTTCCATGAAAGTTAATTAAGTGCTTTCATCCATGAATATTAATGTAGTGTGTTTCTATAATTAATGAAGTTGAATATGTTACTTTTCCAATGCTAAAGTGTGTATAATCTATGGATATTTAAGATCAGTAATGACATAAAATTAAAATATTAAAGTACGATTAAACCAAGGTATAGATGTATGAAGACTTTCACCTCATCCAGATACAGATTTATGGACCTCTCATTTGTTATTTGACAGCCATGCAAGTTTATATATAGCTATGCAAGTAAACCAGATCATGGTTCGTCAACTAAATATATATAGTTAATTAGTTAGAGAAAAAAACACGACTTCGTAGCATGTCGGTATTGTCGGGTGCAAATTGATGCCGGTGTAAAATGACAACTTACACACTCTCTGATCCTACTACTAAACTACACATGTTTTTGTCCACCTGAGGGATTGAACCCTCACATTTCAAAACATGACGCGCACATTTAAAACAAGCTCATTCTATTTACCTCCCCTGCAACAAATAATAGTTACTCACATAGGAGCATGGCATTATTTTTTTCGGTTAACCGGTAAGACTAAGCGGTACGGGGATCGTCCAAGGGCCGGCCAAGCCGGCTTGGCCCGGCGAACACCGCCCCCCGCCGTGCCATTTCCGGCCAAAACGGCTAACTTCAAAGGAATTGGACGGGCTTGGTTGATTGGCTGGTTTGAATTTATGTGCGGCCTTGCATTCAATTTTGTGAACGTTAGCTTTTTTAAAAAAAAAAATTTAACATTTTTTTCAACTATAAAACCCACTTAACCTTCTCATTTTTACCATCCTTCTTTATGCTTCTCATTTTACTCTATTCTTCTTCATACCCCTTTTTTTTTATAAAAAACCAACAACAAAACAAAACCCCTCATCTCATCAAATGACGACTTGGACTAACGAAAACGAGATCAAGTTGGTGACGGTGTACATCAATACCAGAGGGATGACGGACTTAGAAGTTAATTCGGGTTTTTGGAACAACGTTTCGGTGGAATACAACCGTCTAACCGGAACAAATAACCGCTCCGTGGATCTACTCGTTAATAAGTGGCGGAGTGTACAAACAAGGTGTACGAGGTGGAACAATTTGTTTCATGCCACAATGGAGGCAAACCCTCGTCTTACCGAACGAGCGGCAATCCAACTTACACAACAAGACTATCGGGGGCTAATTGGTTGTCACCCTTCTCCTCTCATGGCAATTGTCGCGTTTTTTTCGTATCGACTAGTAGATGGTTTTAAGCTTTCGGTTGTTTTAAAATGTTGTAGGCTTTGGCTTTTTTTTTTATGTTTCGGTTTGTTTGTTTTTTTATGTGTTTCATTTTTTTTTACTTTTCTGTCTGTAATTTTTTTTATAATGTTGTTATGTGACCTTTTATTTTATTTACTTTAATTGCTTACTTATTATAAAAAATTAGAAAATATTAATTAAAGTGACCAATAGGAGTGGAGAACTACACCCACACCCTTGGTAGTCCTCAAAATTACTAAAAGCATGTGGGACTCACTTTTTGATGACGTGGCGGCAAGGCTTCCCAAGCCTTGTCTCCACCACACCACATAGTATAAAGTGGTTAATTAACCGGTTCCTTAAAAAAAACCTTGACCGGCTCGAAACCTATGGTTAAAAAACACTAAACAGTTACTCTTCAATCGGTTATTAACCGGCTTCAGTTAAAAACTAGTTATTTTGTGCACCTTAAGTATGAAAAACCCTAACTAAGTCCTTAACTCAGTTATAGTGTAAAGGGATCCATAAGAGTAGAGAAGCCCATTGACCATTGTGTTTTTTCGTGGGCTGAGGGCTCTAGTTTTATAATGGGCCGACCTTAAAAAACATTTCTGGACTTTTTAAAACATCACTAATAATCATTAAACTCATTATATTTTTGTCTCCACATTGACAGGTTTGGATGATAAGTGATAACATATTATTGAACATCGATAGCGTGATATTACACCCTGACAAAGAAAAACTCAAAAAAGCAATCTGTTCGTTTTTTAAGGGTGGGGAATGAGCCTGTATGGAACGTTTTCGGTCATTTCAATCACATAACATGGTTGTAAATCTCTATTATACACTAGGTTTGTAGGTTTCTCGAAGGGTAGCGAGCATAGTTGTTT
This sequence comes from Ambrosia artemisiifolia, assembly GCA_032199755.1. NCBI lineage: Eukaryota > Viridiplantae > Streptophyta > Magnoliopsida > Asterales > Asteraceae > Ambrosia > Ambrosia artemisiifolia. Next base: position 45,643,641 of record CM063526.1, read on the forward strand.
ATGATTTTTATACGGTTAGAAGTTGCTTGTTGGGTTTTCTATAACCCAAACCCGTTGTATTTCATCCCCCCCCCCCCCCCCCCCCCCCCCAAACAAAAAACACACAAAAAAAAAAAACAACTTGAAATAGCAAACACAATTACAAGCTAATGTATTTATATTTTTCAGTAATTTCAAGTTTCTAACTAAGTTAACATATCATGCATTAAAGATTATAATATCAATATTTTATTTTATTTTTAGTTGTGGATAAACTGGTATGGAGGCTGCTAATACAACACTTGTCCAAAACCTATGAAAACATTTATAAATAGCATCATTCGTCGTACTTCAATACTCATCCCGAATAATGTTAATGTGATAATGTCTTTAATTATAGATACCCCTTAGGAGTTAGGCATCTACTATGAATACATACAACAATAAGTATCTTGGCCATGTTGCTATACGCCGCTCATTAAGCACTTTGATATAGAGTTGTTCACATAATCAAGCTAATTGCGGTGACATGCGTTGAGCCATTTGAAATATCAAAAAAAAACACACACACACACAAGTGAGAAACAACAGTATGTACCAACTAAACGTTTATCAACTTGAACTAAGTTGACTTATTAGAATTTAACCGAAACTTGGTATGGCTAACCGGTTGGACTATTGAACCTATAGTATTGTTTGACAAGGTTCCATCGAATGGACGATACTCGTCCCCCATAATGGGGCATAAAGAAGCTGATGACAAGACCATTAATCCGTAGTGCCATAGAATTGTCACATTTTTTTTTGGACACCAACACACAGTCTCAAGTTCTACACCTACTAAATTCATCTCATAACAAATTAAAATAACAATTAAACCACTAATTAAAAATCTAATATAATAAAAAAAAAAAAAAAAAAAAATAACAAATTAAAAACAACTTTCAGAGTTTAGACTAACAAAAATCCTTCTCCAATGTAACATAGTTCATTATATATCACATATGTCAAAAGTTTTATAATTTAAATTAAAATATGTTTATGGTGACATAAAACAAACTCTCAAGCAGTGTCTCGTACCCCTGACATTTGAGACCTTTGGCTCCTTCATCGACTCCGGGGGAGGCAGGGGTTCGTTTTTAGTAGGCTAGGGTTTGCCATCCAGAAAGGGATAGCGGCATGCCTGTCCGCTATCTTGATATAATTTTTCGCGACTAGGAAAATAATATATAAGAAACAAACTCTCAAGAGCATAAAAATGAAACTTCAAAATTAAAACAAAAAACCATCAAACTTTAATTCTGAAATTCAAATCCCTATTTTTGGCACTAATTTAATGAACGAATAATAATACCACCTTAAAAATTGGTGTTGCAAAAATTTTCATTCAAATGATACAAACAACGGCCATAATTACGTTGTCATCGTCCTTTAATCGTTTCTGCCCAGCCTCTTCTTTCTTTCTCCTGTTCAGGCGAGTCATGCGTAACGCAACGATCAATTAATCATCAAAAAAAAAAAAAAAAAAACAAAGCGTTACGTTCATTGATCTCTCTGAAATCTGAATCATCATCATCACCATCATCATCATCATGGATCCGAGTCCGAGTCCTAGGAAGATGCGAATCCTTAAATATGTCATGACGAGGATTCCAAGCTTTAAACGTAGGCAATTGCAGGAGTTAGAGAACGAAAGGCTACTACGGCCATCTGCATTACCAGAAACGTATACCGAACTATCGCAACGTGAATCCTACACCGAACTAGCCGAACGTGTGGCTCAACTAACTGATGATGATATTCTGGCCAAAATACGGGCTGTTGTTGTAGAGGTGTCGCAGATACGATCCGTTATTCAAACTCTTGGTGAACGGCCTGATCCAGAAGCTGTGGGGCTCGCTAAGTCGCGGTATGCAGAAGCTGAGTCACCGTTCGCGGTTCAGTTTGATGGGATTAGTTTAACGGAAGAGGAGATGGAGGTGGTGGAGAAGAGGAGGAGAGCGGCCAAGCGGGAGATGCAGATGTACAGGTATGTGCATGTACGGGTGTCAAGAAAATTAATACTCCATCCGTCCCATTTTATATGTCATTGGGCCCACAAACACATTATTAAGAAATCTTTGTTTGTATATCGTAAAATGATAATAATATCCTCAAGGTTATTATTTCAAATCTTTGATTATCTTTTATGGGTAAAACTGAAAATTGTTTAGACAACAAAAAGTGCAAAAATAGACATTTAAAATAGGACGGAGGGAGTATCAAATAGACGTTGAATTTGTGGACTTTTAAAATGAAATAAGCAATTCAAACAAGCAATTAGAATAGGAGGACAAACCGGCACCACATAGCTAATACTTAGATAAGCCAACGCCTACATACAGTGACGATTCTTTTAAGGGGCGGGGAGGGGCGCCCCCCCCCCCCCCCCCCGAGTTTTCGCTTAGTAGTTCTGATTATATAGTATTCGTATAGAAATATATTGATATATAAGGTTTTGACCCCCCGAAACTAGTGACTTTCGACCCCCCGAAGTTTCGGGTCAAGATTTGCCAACACCTACATAGCCGAGACATGTACAATTCAATCCATATTTTGTTAATTTTAATGATCAACTTGTCTACTTCTATGATTTTTCAAATCTTTTTTATCAGCCAATATACATTGTATTTACACAAAATTCTTACTCTAATAACAGTGCTCTGATCTCGTTGGATGAGATGCATGAAACATACAACAAGTTGTTAGTTGTGGCAGAAAGACGACTCCATAAGCTTTACGATACGGCTAAGGCTGCAGGAAAGTTAACCGCAATTGATAAGAAGGTTTCCTCTTTTCTTCCATCAATTACAGAGGAGGTGAAGGAGGAGATGGCTGATATTCTTCAAGATGCATTGATGAACGGTGTTGAACGGATTGATTTATCCTATCGTCAATTGCCATTTGTTCCTGAAGCGTTTGGGAAGCTTCGTACATTGGTTTTTCTTAACCTGTCTGCTAATAAGCTTACGGTTAGTCTGCGATTTGCGTGTTCAGCAGTTTTGGTTTTAGATTTGATCATATTTGTATTTGAAATAGGCTCTTCCTGATTCACTTGCTGGACTTGCTAGTCTCGAGGAGCTTAATGTTTCGACTAATCTTTTTGCATCGCTACCAGAAGCTATCGGCTCGTTGCAACAATTGCAGATTCTGAATGTCTCCAGTAACAAACTCATTTCGGTGCCTGATGGCATTTGTAAATGCAGGTAATCAAATAGATAAAACATCGTTTAGGGTTGTGCGAAGCACTCAACTCATTTACCTTAACTCGAGCTCAGCTTATCAAAAGCTTGAGTCAACTTGTGGCTCGTCAAGCTAGCTTGTTTATTTAACAAAAGGAACTTTTTTGATTTTTTTTTTATTTACACATCTTAAGACATATAAAAAATGTTATATTGAAATTTATATATACACATATATTTAGAGAGAGAGGGGGGGGGGGGTATACAAAGGTCATATTTTGTAAGAACTGAGAATTGTGAGAAAGATTAATAATTGGCATGCAGATATCATGCTTTGGATTTAGGCATGATGTTTGGGTTGTTTTAGCAAGAAAAACATCAAACAGAATAATTTATAACAGAATGCAATGTACTATAGCCATAGAATTTAAAACACAACTATAACACACTACTTTACACTTAAAACACATTGCTGACCTTTATCAGTATGGTATTTTAAGTTTTAAGCCTATAATACACTATAATACATTGTTTTCAATTGTTATGTTTGGTATTTTTCCAGCCAAAACAATTTAAAACATCATGATTAAGTCCCACAAATAATACATACATATCAATTCTTAATCATTCTCACTCTTCTCACAAAATATGGCACTTGTACACCAACTTCACCAATATATGTGTGTGTGCGCGCACGCGTGTGACTTAAAATATTAGGTTATTATTTTTATATACTAAATTTTGGGCTTTAATTTAAATCGGCAAGCCAACCTGCGAACCATGAGCCGTCCCTGGCTTCGGGCTTGACTTGTTTACATACTCACAAGCCTGTTCCAATTGGCTCGTGTATATCACCATCGAGCTCGGTTCGATAAAGGGTTGACCTCATGGCTCGTCAACCTAGCTCGTATATTTTATAAAAAAATAGTTTTTTTTAACTTTGTACTTACATATCTTGATATATATATACACACACATGAAAGAAAAAGTAATATGTTGAACATACATATGATGTGTAACATAATTAATTAATAGTTGATATATTATATCAAAAATTGAGCTATAATTTTGGGTCATTAGTAGAGTTTGATATTATTGTTTCAGATCATTAGTAGAGTTTGATATTATTGTTTCAGATCATTAGTAGAGTTTGATGCCAGTCTCAATCAGATCAAAAAACTTCCCTCCAACATTGGCTATGGGCTGGCGAATCTAAGGAAGCTTTTGATGCCTTTGAACAAGTTGCGATCCCTTCCTAACTCCATTGGTGAAATGATATGTCTTCAAATCCTTGATGTGCACTTCAATGAGCTCAAAGGCCTACCACCTTCAATTGGAATGCTTAAAAAACTTGAGGTTCTTAATGTAAGCAGCAACTTTAACGACCTCACATGTCTTCCAGAGACAATTGGGAGTTTAACCAGCCTTAGAGAACTTGATATATGTAACAATCAGATTCAACAGCTGCCTATTACATTCGGCCGACTGGTGAACCTGACTAGACTGTCGGTGGAACACAACCCGTTGGCGGTTCCACCACCTGAAGTGGTGGAGGAAGGTGTTGAAGCTGTGAAGGTGTATATGAGCAGGAAATTGTATGATTTAATAGTAGAAGAAGAGAAAATTATGGTGTTGGAAAGGGAAGAACAAGCGCGTGCTGGTTGGAAGTCTTTGTTTTTTGGGCCCAGTTCGGGCCCAGGATCAACGTACCCTTACCTAACTCATCGATTATGATCATGATCGATTGAGCTACAGTAGTTTGAATCGAGTATTCTATTCTTCACTCCACCTTGTTATTGGTCATGTGTTTTAGTGTATGCTTTCCAAGCCAAAAACCAAACCTATAAACATGTATGTAGAATTTTGCAAGCACGATGACTTATGTCTAGATTGGGTTTATTGTTTGGTTTAGGCATGGATGCGGCTTGACTTATCGGGCCCAATCCAAGTATCCAACACACATTTCACTCCTATAAAAGAGGGGTAGCCTTCTTACTAAGGACTCTCTTTTCGTCGGTTTAGCCAAGTTTTCGCTGTACATGCTATGATGCTAATATTAATCATACACTGCCTAGAGGCATGAAGACCCCTTCTAACGGGTTATCTTCATGTTGTAGTTCTATATAAGACCCGACTTAAAAATTGTTACTTCAACGATGCATGTGATGGTATTAGTATATCACATATATGTAATACGCTAATTTTACCGGCCGTCCATTTGTAATGTGTTGTGGTTTTAAAAAAATTGTATGTGCTTGTGTTTTTTCATCATTATTTTCGTAAGGAGTTAAGAATATCGTGAAATGCAATTAACGTGAAACTAATTTTAATATTATGTATTCAAGTAAATAAGTTCATTACATTTTAAAATATCGATCTTAGAGATTCAGTAATTTTTTTTTTATTTCTTTTTAGCAATAATGGCTGATATAATATGGATGTGTTTAGTCGCACAATGCAAAAGAGTAGCAGGTCTAGTACCTACGTTAGCATTGGGCTTGCCATGTCCAGCGTCCAAACTTCATCAACAAGTTGAAACCTGCCTATAGAAAGAGGGTTTGCCCAACCCGTAGCCAAACCAATTTCCTCTTTCTTGGTCCAACATCTTGCCATTTAAAAATTTAATAAAAAAAATCAGAAAGCTAAAGATTGGAGAGTGAGTTGTGTGAATATATATATATATATATATATATGAAAATTTTTAATTCATTTAATTTTAATCGTTGACAATGGTACAAAAGAAAGGGCCCCACCATTCCAAGCTGTTTGGCGCCTGTTATAAGGCTGGTGAACTGACGAATGACGCTCATAAAATGATAGAGGAGATGCTATTGGGTTTTATTAGGCTGAGGTGGTAGGGGAGGCTACCATGTAATTGAACTTTGAATTGGCGCCTTAATTGCTAGGGATATGTTGAGAATACATATACACCCAATGGCGGATTTAGAAGAAAGGGGTAGCATGAGCTAAAGAATTTTGTTCAGGGGTAACCGATACATAAAATGGAGAAGAAAACAAAATTTTACTAAAAACTACTTCGCCAAAAAAGTTGTGAGGTAGTGCGGGCTATCTCTCAACCCTCTAGGCCTGCCCCTGTATACAACTAGAATCCAATGGGCTATGGCCCTGCTATTAATATAAAACCTTTAATATGCACGTAAAATTCAGGCTATAATAAAAACTTAGGCATTGGATATTGACTAATTACAAACATTTTATTATTTTTATATATGAGAAAATCTTATATATTCAATTATACTTTGATCAAAATGGTTATGATTTATTGTTATACTTGTCAGTTCGTACAGTGGAAAAGCTTGGTTTTCGAATCGGAGGGGTCCGGACTCAATTTTTTTCGATTGGTAGTGGCCGGAAGATCAAATTGTTATACTTCTTTAGGTTCTTGCCTGACACGATTTTCACATTCATCTTGTATTCAAGTTCATTTCAGGTTTTCTTTTCATCTCGGGTACCAGGTTTGGTTTATTAACCTACAAACATGAACATGAACCATTAATCCTTTACATGCTCTACTATATATTCATAAAATCTCATTTATATAACAAGTGAATTAAAAGTTGATGTAAGATCTCATGTGACCCTCATGTTACGGGTCGTACTCGTGTCAACCTATAAAAACTAAATCATATCCGGATTCATGTCTAACATGGTTTTCACGTTTATGTTATATTCAAGTTCGTTTCAAGTTTTCGTGTTCATATCGGGTACTCGGGTTCAGTCTGTTAACCTACAAACATGAACCATTAATCCTTTTGTACTATGCTATATCTCTACTACATTATAAAGAAGGAGTAATGGCTAAATGTGTCCATATTGGCAAACTTAAGATGGCATTTGAAAAGCCATATGCTTTAACCTTCAAATGTCATGTAAATCTTCCCCAAATTACCCTTGAATGCATTAAGATGCTTGTACCATAATGCATTAAGATGCTTGTACCAACCATTTTCCATTAACTTTTATCTCATCTTTGAGTTAATATATACACAAGTGTGGTGTGCTTTACATAATTTTGGTTTAAGTTGCATCTTATCTCCTCGAAATCCTTGAAACCGTAACGGTAACACCCAATCAATTGAACCAGATCATGAATCATTCGTAACCCCCATTCATTTGAATGTGATTGATTGAATGAAACACTAGAGGTTACAATTGAATCCCCCATTTATACCCCTCAATCCTCTTGTATTTTTAATTTCTGTAATTTTCTTAGGCAATATACTCATACTCAGGTTGGTTATCTGCATTTTATTACTATCGACTTTGGTTACTATAGTTGTACTAGCAGATAACAAGTATACTCATTTGAGTTTATAGTTAATATATCACATTTCTATGTATAATCCATGATTACTCATTTTGTACACTTATCATTCACCATCACCAATGTGTTACTATTTCTAAAAGGCTTCTGTTCAGAGTTATAAATTGGTCACTTCGTTGGTTCAATAACCATCGAAGACAATCCTACATACATATTCGAATCTTCATATATAGCATTGTCTTCTCTTCATTATTAATTTTTTGTTTCAGCCCATTAGTCGTGTATTGTTGAAGAAATTAAATAAAGGCTTTTAGTATTTTGATTGAGCATTTTATTGATGGCTAGAAACAAGTTACATATAGGTAATTCTATTGTTTTATATAGGAAGTTTTAATTTTTCTTATGTACCTAAGTTCACTAAGTTCACTTTATTTCTAACTGGTATGTGGAATTCATAGCAACCTATTTCAAGGCATGTCTCGCATGGAGTATCTGAATTTTTGTACGAAGCTAAGGAGGTTATCGCGGAGGTAATGGTTTGACTTTAACTTTAATTTTAATTAACTCGATTCATATGTTTAGCTTAATTGTAATATACTTGTTTTGTACGTGATAACTAAGAGTTCGATTTAAGTACAATTGGAATATGAAATTTATGTGGATTTTGGAATATGTTTTAATTTTGGTGTAAAGTTCAACTGTTAGACTTTTCTAAATATCTTTTATGTTGAATAATAGGCCATTTGGCATGTAAACAAATTGTGGGATGTTATGATCACATCAACCGTGGTTGCAGAATTGATATGATGAAGACAGAGACGAGGAAGGAACTTCGGTATCAAGAATAAGGAGGGCCGCACTAAAATGAGACCGTGAGGGTATATTACATTATTTTATTGTGTCAACCACATTTGGAACAATTTCCGTGTCGATTTCGTTAATGACGAGTGGTGGTTTTCTTATTTTGTATTTTTTTTAGTTTGTTTTTATGCTTTTAGTTTGTATTTTGTTTTTTAAATTGAAACTTTTCTTTAATGTAGAAATGATGTGGTGCTGATGTGGACAAGGAGGAAGAGGGAACCACACCCCTCAGCCTAACAAAAAATTGATTTTAAAAATAACTTACACGAAACCCGTCGTGCTACGTGCGATAATAAAACATACATACCCGCGGCAACGCGCGGGCATTCCCACTAGTATTCTTAAAATCTCATTTATATGACAAGTGAAATAAACTTTTTATAAGATGTCATGTATGCCAAATTTGCTATTAATACTCCCGTCTATACGTTATATCTTTTAAAATGTCATTATATAATACTAGATATTTGCCCGCGTGGACACGCGGTTCAACAACGTACGGTTATTTGGAGTAGTATAACCTATAACAAAAATAAAGTAGACAAATTTTATTAAAATTTAAAAGCAACGAATACACAGTTATTCAAAAATATCGCTGAAAATTTCCTTATAAACTACATTCTTTGTTTTGGTCATCACTTTCCCATCAGCATCAAGTATAAGTAACTTCACGCCTGCCCTGCTTTTAACTCTTGACAATGCGACATAAAGCTGGCCATGTGAGAATACAGGGTTTCTTAAATACAATACAACTTTCGATAAAGACTGTCCTTGGCTTTTATTGATGGTCATTGCAAAACACACGCTTATTGGGAATTGATGCCTTTGGAACTTTACTGGAATCTTGATATCAGACGGTATCAAATTTATTCTAGGAATAAGAGTTTTGGTACCAATGTTTCCCCCTGATATGATCTCGGCTTCAATAACACGCTTTGCAAGTCTGGTGATTCGTAAATCTCGTTCCATTGCACAAACCATTTTGTTGATCTATATTTCTCAACAACATAACTGGTACACCGACTTTTAGTGCTAAACAATGATTAGGTAAGTCAGAAATTTTTAAACCATTAAGGACATCAGGAGAGTATAATTCTTCGTGTGAACGGTTATTAGCATTCTCAATCTGACATATACTATCAGAGCTCAAATACTCGACTTCATCTCCAGGAAACAATGCAAGAAGCCTTTCATTTAAAATATCTCTTCTACTCCCATTTGGAACAACAGGAAGGATCTGTCTAAAATCACCACCCAAAACCATAACCTTACCACCAAAAGGCAACTCAGAATTACCTGAAGAATTTGACTGCAAAGACGTCTTTCATTGTACGATCAAGTGCCTCAAAAGCATGCTTGTGAATCATTGGAGCTTCATCCAAAATAATTAACTTACTTTGCTTCAATAAAGCAGCATCGTCACTATTCGGCTTTATACTGCATAATTAACTTATCTCCAACAGAATCCTACAATGTTAAAAGCCATGTCGAAATTGTTAGAATAAGGTACATTCAAATCTAATATTAAAGATGATTGACCAAGTAAACTGTAGTTCATTCACAGGCACTGCATTCTGTGTTGAAGATTGACGTAGATCAGTATTTTGAAGCACAGGTTGATCGATCTAAAAAACAAAGGTTTAAACAATAAGTAAATAACAACAATAATAACGATTCATAACAGTAATTATAACGAAATATTTAAATGATAATCATAACCTGAATGTCAAGGAACCGTTCTTCAAGAGAAGCTACAATCTCCGAATCATTTGTAAGCTTACGTATACCATAACCATCAAGTTTCTCATCAATGTTGAATTGCCCTACTTTAATTTTCAAAGTAGGAAACCTAGATCATACAAATTTAATAATTATATTTAAGGTAAATTTTGGTATTAAAAATCTTATATATTACATCAAATCTCTTATAGTAATAAATATGGTAACAATAACCATTAACTTTTTTAGTTTATATTTAATTATTCGAATTATAATTTCTTAAAATAAGAACCGCCATTTTCGTATATAGGCTGCACCATTAGTCTTTTCAAAAGATCATCAATTAATAGGGTATCAAATATTAATTAGTATTAGATGTGAAAATTGAAGTTGTCACTTCGGTTCCCCTACACGCGGTTTAATGTTTCTATATAATGATAATCACTAAATCTAAATCACATATTTACTTTCTTCAAATTAAACACACACAAATCCAAGGAAAAAAAAATTTCAACAATGGAAAGGGTTGTCAGTTGGAGGTTCTGCAGCATAAAGCGTAGGTATTTTGTGAACATGAGTGACACTACGTTATTAGTTTTTGGTTCAAGAAACGCGATTATGCAAATGGATGAAGACTTTAAAAGACAAGTGTATGAGTTTGGAAGAACCATCAGGTTACCGAGCAATGAAGAGAGCAGATTGATTGCTAAGTTGGAAGAAATCTTTGAAGTGGAAGAGTTTGATGAACTTATGGAGGTATTTCATGTCCAAAGTTGGTTTTTTGCTGAAAATCTTAATGTTGCAAGTATTCTGTTTACCGATGGTGAATATCGGTTGATGTCAAGGGATCAGATTGAGAACTGCAATGACTATGACTTGCTTGTGGAACTGGATAATGTACGCATGTCTAACAACCGTAGAACCACTGCAAGTTTGAACCTGGAACAAATGATTCGCCTAAGAATCATGAATCTGGAAGAGGAAGCGGCAATGGTGGAAGCAGAGGAGGAGTCCGATTCTGAAAGGGATGATGATGATGACGATGAGGAAGGTGATGAAGTTTAGTATGTTTTATATGAACTTTTAATAGTTTTTGTTAGTATGTATTTGGTACTTTATGATTTAGGTTATTAACAACTTTAATAAAAGTTGTAATTTTGGTTTATATTATCTATAAAAAGTTAATCAGTTATGCTTTTTTATATATTGGTTTTGTTATTAGATTAATTTTTTTCATTAGTTAGATTTTAACTTGGCTTTTAGGTTGAAAAAAGAGTGTTCCAATAATTGCTTATTATGCTCTTAAGATCCGTTGATTAAAGTGTTAAGAATAGAAGCACTTTGGTCAACTGCGTGTAGACGTGGGCATTAATCTAGTAAGTAATACAAATTAACATCGCTTATATTGTTAAAGACTGATAAAAATAAGTTACCTGTTTGCTTTTCTCAAGAAGCTGCATCGCTGACATGCGGAACATTTTTTTGGCTTCTCGATCAAACAGTGTAAGCGATGTTATTCCAGTACAATCCTGCACCCTTATTGGAATCCTATACCTAAAACACGAAAACTAATAAATAAACCCTATATCTAAAAAAATTAATAACGTAAACATGAATACTAAAACGTAAAAAATAAATAAATAATATCATACAATTATAAGTTATGTATATCAAATAGAAGTCTTACCCTGGATCAGCAGAGACAATCTGTTTGGGACAACCTTTATTCGTGCAAACAAAAACTTGTTTAAATCAAGTTACGTCCTTCACCTCTTCATCATCAGGTAAACTTAAAGTTGGCTCAACCTTAAAAATGTAAAGTTGTTTCCATTATTAACTTAAAAAATGTAAAGTTTAAATTATGACAAACATAATATAAAAATTGAACACTAACGAAATTTACATTTAAGTATTTCCATTATTAAGTTAAATTTCGATTAAAGTTATGAAAATATAATTAGCATTTTTATATGTTTCCTGTATTAAGTTAAAAGTTTAAATTGTTGAGTTTTGTTTACATACCTACGAATTTTGGTATGGTAGTATTTTCAACTTTGTATAATTGAAATTATAGTTTTAAAAAAATTGTTTATTTAAAAGTTTACGTTGTTGAGTTTTATTTAAATAGGTAGGATTTTGCGTTTGTTCATACATTTTGAAGTTTGTGTAATTGTATTTAATTTTTGAATAAAATTGTTTATTATTAATTTTTTAAAATAACCGATTTAAAATAATTGTAAAAGTGTAATACAATTTAATTAACATAGTCAAACATTGATTTTAAATGGTTGAAAGGGTTGGTTTTAAATAATTCAAATGTACTATAAATATTTTGATGATATTATTAATTGTAATAATCTTAATTTGATTTTGTTAACAATGATATGTAAAAGTTAAACTTCGTAATATAAAAGGAATTTATATTTATTAAAACATCATATGCACAATCATACATGACTACTAAACCTACCAAAAGATTACAACATTAATGTTAAGAAAACCTTTTTCTTAAAAACATATTGATATGTAATGTTAGAAAATATAGTTTTTTCTTAAAACATATAGTTTTTTCTTAAAATATGTTACAAAATATAGTTTTTTCTTAAAACATATGGATATGTAATTACTAACTTACTCAAACATTGCTAACTTACTTGCTAAACAACCTGGAACATTACAATATACGACTACTAAACATAGATCATAAGCACAATCATATGTATATTAAACATAACCCAAAAAATTACTGTTTATCAAGATATATAAACCCAAAAACCACGACTTACCACATGAGTAGTAAACGTGGAAATGTTTGTGACTACCAACCATAGATCATGTTCTAACTTAAAAAAGTTACCCACCAAAAACTATTGTCTACAAACCACATAACCACCACTGTTTTAACTAACTACCACTACCCCTAACAACATTAGAGAACTTGAACACACCTTGCTTTTGGAAAAACAGGAAATGCATTTGATCACCAAGCTGAAAGTTCTTATCAGCTACAAAAGCCGACATACCCTTGATGTACCAACGGTACTTTCCAGGTTCACCTTCCCTCCCAACAGACACTCCCCAACTTAAACCCTCACCATCAAGAATGCTCAAACCCCTCTTCCTGCACAACCTGTTTTCCCTTGCCCAAGGGGTCTTCATACGCTACGCAAATAACAACGAATACAAAGTTACTAAATAAAAATATATACATATAGCTGATCATCTCATTTGGATATCACATAAGTGGTGCATATGACAACTAAACACAAAAGTGAGTGCAGTTTGACCTCATAAGGTCAACAATGTCAGCACTAAAAATCTATATTGATTATGTAACACTTAAAATGACCCATTTAGTGCAGTTGACTGATGACCACAGATGACCCATTTGAATCAGATATATATTTTTGACATCAATTTGTTCAAAAACTCTGCTCAACTGCACAACCAGTTGCATGATTTGAGCAGATTGAGCCATTTGTGTAGCTGTAGGGTTAATGAATCTAAATAACCTGCTACCAAAGTAACATCTAACATTTACACCATTTCACCCATATTTCACATCTAAATAAACAACAACAACTGACCACTATCAAATTACATCATTAGATTTTATTATATGGGTGAACTGGTGTAATTGTTGACCCACATTAGGAGGTGGTCAACTTATAAACCACTACTATGGCTAAACTAACATATAAAGACCCAAAGTTAAACCTGATGGACTAAAACGCATATAAGTTAAACCTAAAAGATAAATATTATATATGTATTTGGTGCAGTTGACTGATGACCACAGATGACCCATTTGAATCAGATATATATTTTTGACAAACTGGTCACCTAATGTTTTAGTGCTGAGATTCTGTATTAGATTTGAAATATGATGTGTACAGTTGAAAATTAAAGTGAATCTAAATAAGTGACATATAACAAATAAATTACTTGACATCGATTAGTTCAAAAACTCTGGTCAACTGCACCAACAGTTGCATGATTTGACCAGATTGACACATTTGTGTAGCTAAAGGGTCAATGAATCTAAATAACTTGACCCAAAGTAACATCTAACAATTACACCAGTTCACCCATATTTCACATCTTAATAAACAACAACAATTGACCCACATTTGACGAAATCCTAACATATAACATCTAAATAAGACTAAGTAACAAAATTTGACACACATTAGGAGGTGGTCAACTTATAAACCACTACTATGGCTGCACTAACATATAAAGACCCAAAGTTAAACCTGATGGACTAAAATGCATATAAGTTAATACATTTAAAAAATAAATTATGGTACTTACATAGTGTTTGTCAACAACGAACACAACTGGCACACCAACATCCTCCTCTTCCTCAGAGTCATCATCCTCTTCCTCCATATCAGTGTCCTCTTCATCCTTCTCGCTTGACTCATCAGAAACTAAAACCTCATCACTATCATCAGTAGAAAGAATGATGATGTCTTCATCAAAGTAATCTTCATCATCATCCTCCTCCTTAACTTCAGCTTCCCATTTAAGTTCAGGAGGAAGAGTAAGCTTGTTTTGCTCAAAAACCGACATATTGTATGTGCTCTGTTAAAAAAAAGAAATATATTCATTTGATCAGGCTTATGACGTATCCAGCGAGAAAAAAACATATAGTAATAAAGATTTAGAATTTATATTTAGTAAAAACAGAGAAGACCTGGTCAATGATTTCGAAGACAATGAGATGATCAGGTGTGATACCAAAACTTTCCTTAATGAAAGGCCATCCTTTAGTGACATAAAAGAAACCATCATCCACTGCTAGCTGGATCTGAAACTTTTTTCGTGGAGCAGCTCTAACTGCAATTGGGTCCTTCGGGAGCAGATTGTTCATTAAACCATGAACAACGTAACAACTGAGATGCTGTAAAAAACATCAAAAAAGTTGATAGTGGTTAAAATAAGTTATTGTATGAAAATATTGTATAATAAAATCTAATGATGTAATTTGATTCAAAAAAAAACATACCAATCGCTTCTCAGTGGTGTAAGGATCGGACAATCTGCAGTAAAAGAAGTTACCAGGTGCATACACTGCATCTTGATGGAAAGAAATCATCCTGAAAGAGCGAAGGTTGTCCTCGTACTGAAATAGAAAGTTACAGCCAGATGGGTACCTCAACTCAGTAATCATTGTCCTCCAACCATTGTAGAAGAACCACTTGCCACCAATCTTCAACACTTTAATATCGAACACTTTTGAATCCAAGGTACGGATTTTGGTATTACCGCTTGGATAACCATAATCTTCGATCCACTTCTCATACAGTTTTGGTAACACCTGATTAGAATTAGAAAGATTAAAATATTATTAGGAAAAGTATCGAACATACTGTACTATATAAATTTTAGCATGTAACAGATATCTTACAATACACGCACGGTTGTTAGCCTCCGACTCACACCAAAATCCATACACCATTGTATAACTTTGGGGTGTATGCACCTGTAACAACCACCAAAATCCATATCAGCATAGTAATGTTAAGGTTTGAGTATAAGACCCCCTAAAATGATTCAAATCTTTGTATGACCGAACAGAAACATCAATGTGAACCTAAACAGAAACACATAATCATTGTGAATAATAATAAACTTTTAGTAAAGAACAATGATACAAAGCTTATAACATCAGTTGAAGCCTGAAACCTAATGAATGCATACCTAAAAGAACCTGTGGCATCATTAAATTTTAAATCTGAATAAAACATCATTCATATTACTACAATTGCATCATTCTGAATAATAATAAACGAAAAGTAAAGAACAATGATTTGTAATAATATAACATCATGTGTTTGAAGCCTTAAACCAAATGAATGGATGCCTAAAACATAAAACTCTAATACAAACCTAAATCAGTAGTACTCAACAGTAGCTTTACTAAAACATCAATCAAACCTTATTGAATCATTGAAACCTATAAACTGGTTGACAATACCTAAAACATAAACCACTAATCGAACCAGAAATCATAATAAACAATTATCCATTTTTCTTTTAACATCAATTAGTACCTAAAAATCAACCCATTGTTAAAATTCTGAATAATAATAAACGAAAACTAAAGAACACTGATTCAAACCTTATTATAACATTAGTTGAAACCTGAAAGCTAATTTATCGATACCTAAAACATAAAACTCCAATAGAAACATAAATCAGTATTTGTCATCAGTAGCTTTACTAAAACATCAATCAAATCTTATAACATCATTTGAACCCTATAAACACCTAAAACGATACCTAAAACAAAAACCACTAATCGAACCCTAAATAATAAGCAACCATGTAAATTTTTTGTTAAAACATCAATGAAAACCTATAGAACAATCATTTAAAACTTATGAAATACTTGAAGATTGAAACTTAATAAATTGATACCTAGAAGATAAACCTCAAATAGAAACCGATATCTACTGATGAGTAGATTTCTTAAAACATTAATGAAACATTATATCATAATGTGAACCCTATAAACACCTAAAACGATACCTAAAACATAAACCACTTATGGAATCCTAAATCATAATAATTTATTCAAATATTTATTAAAACATCAATGAAAACCTAAAACGAAATCTAAAAAAGATAAACCTAATAAAAAACAAACATAATACCCTAAATCTAAAGACTATCTAACAATGTATACATGAACCCTAAACCACTAAATCTACCAGTAGAGAAATAACATACATGATATTATAATAAAAAAATACATAAAAAACAGGTTAATATTAGAATCAACTATGTCAGTAGACAAAAAACAAACATGAACCGTAAACCCCCAAATCTGAACCATTATGTAAAACCAATCAAAAATACCAAAAAAATAGGTTACCTTGCAGGAGACACACGATGAAGATGAATAATCGCCGACGGACGTTGTTGCAAAGCAGATGAAAACACAAAAAAAAATCAGCTAAAAATAAAACAACTGATTAATTCTTAAATAATTATAAGAAAGAACAATATGTAATGTATAATCGTATGAAAAACAAACAATGAATCGTTACCTTGAAGGAGAGATCGTCTGGTGTGGGTTGATGAATAAATCGCCAAGATCGCCGAGGATGATTGAGTTTAGGGTTTAGAATATTGTGAATGAATGAGAATGATTGAGTTTAGGAAAGTTATTAATGGTTGACCGATTTTGACTTACAAATTGAATGAGAATGACTGAGTTTAGGAAAGTTATTAATGGTTGACCGATTTTGACTTACAAATTAATATATGATTTTCGATTTTTTTTAAAATAAAAATTTTTATAAATTCCATGGTTATGCCATGTGGCACAATATGGGAAGAGAGAGGAATTGAGGTGCAATATGGGAGTGCCAAGTGTCCTAATTGAGTTTGTTTTATTAAGAGTATAGATATTAATTTTTGAACTTATTTGAATAGTGTGACTAAATGAAAAGTATCTATTTAATTGTGGCGATTACTGATTACACAGCTTGGTGGCATCATATAATTTTTTTTTTGAACGACCAACAAATTGGAATCACTCACGGAACACTGGAGTATCATCGTGCCATCAGTGTTGCCACGCGATCATATTCCACCACCAAGTCACAAATTCAGGAGGAAACTCATAATTATGAGAAAACCCCCTTTGTGAGATTCGAACCCAGGACCTTATGGCCCTTAAGTCTTATCTCACCACCAAGATACCACTAGGCTATAATGCCTTGGGTGGCATCATATAATTGGACCGATATTATTCAGCTTCGTGGCAGCAACTCGGCAAAGGGCCTGCTACGTGGAAGGTTATTGTGTAACCCATTTAAATACTCATCCTCCTATGTCTCCTATCCAAGTTCAATAATTATGTCTCTCTCATCCATCCTCTATCTCTACTGCCGCCAACATCTCCTCACCACCCCAATCTACCCCCACAACCACAACTCCACCGTCAGCTACTTCCACGCCCACACGAACCTCCGTCACCCCGTCTCTACTCCATCGTCACTGTATACTTCACCACTTACCGCTTACTCGCCGGCGCAACAACCCATCAGAACCACCATAACCCACTCCCCGAAAGAGTTCACCACCACAACCGTTGTCAGATCTCACGGTAGAGACTGCTGTGGTGACTCTTCCGTCGAATCTCCTGCTTCGTTCTGGATCCACCATAGCATTGTCAACATCCAAGAGTGGTAGAGAGAGATTTAAGCATATGAAGGAGACTGTTAAGCCTCTCGATGACGGCATAAGTGATCGTGACATGCATTCATTTGTGTCGTGGAAGTTATGTGTTGATGTTGCGTTGGGAGATGGCGAGGGTTAGGCGGTGACAGTGTTATGGTCCCCGGTTCTTCAAATGGATAGATCGTGGTCTTGGTGGTACATTGCAGGCAACGTTGAAGAAGGCTGAAGCCTTGGGTTGTTGAGTGAGATAGACAGAGAGACAGGGAGAGTGTACGTGTGGGTGGATGGATGGTTGGTTGGATTGGATGCTTTTCATAAAAACTGATTTGTGGTTGTAGTTGTAGTTGCCTATCAAGATTAAATAAGGCTCATCTCCTATTAAAATGGACTTTCAACTAAATACTAAAAAGCGTTAAATGTATTGTGTTACCTTTTTAACTATCTCCGTTGAAAACAAAGAAAACAAAATGCTACTTCCTAGCATAAATTTTGTGATGCCATAATTGTTGTGATAATCACCAACATACAACACTCTTATCACTAATCTTTTGTTTTAACAGTAACGTTTCTAGCCTTGGTTTTCCATTTCGAGTACTATAAGTCTATATAAGTCTATAACGAGATAAATAAGCAAAACGATACCAACTGAATTGGCGCTTACCAACCGAATTGATTTTACGCTAACGATACGACTAAATTCCCGCCGCAACGCGGCGAGTTGCGGCGAAGAATACCACTAGTTTATATAACACGTCATGTGAGACTTTGTAAGATGTCATGTGTGCCTAATTTGCTAAATAGTGGATGTGACCCGTAATCTATTAACATCTTTAATTATAAGTTAGATAGATATAACTAATAGAATCTTTAATACCATTAATAGAAATGAAACATAACTTAGATCACTCTTTTATATAGTTAGTCACTACTTTAAACTAAGTTTGGCATCTTTACCCAAGGATATAAAAAGGATGGTATAACATAGACATCACCTTCAAATCTGCACGCTAACATATTTCTCATATCATACGTGTCGTTTAACGTCATATGAAGGATACGATAGGACAAAATATGGTTATACATGCCTTATGACTTTGTTAGTTACCAATATCGACACAACACGACATAATTCATCAGGGACGCTTCTGATCAATGGAATTGTAAATTACCAATATCGACACAACACGAAAACCTTAAACCGTAACCAAAACAACATATTAAAACCTAAAAAATAAAATAATAGGATTTTACAATCACATCATCTAGTATTTTATAAAAGTTAAAAAGTTCTAGATAGATATATTTTATCATTTAAAACTGAAGACTTTTGGGTTTCCTTCATGTAATTGTTTTCCAAGCTTTCTTTGGAAGAAAGATAACCAACCAAACACATGACTACGTACTCCTTCCTACACTATATATAGCAACAACATAGCGATTTAATTGTAACCGACTACAACATCATTTCTGATTGATCCAGTATTCTCTCTTTTATTTCATAATAATAATAATAATCGTTCCAACAAATTATTATTTTCTTTGTGTGTGTGTGTTTTTCTAGGGCTTTTGGTGCTTCATTATCTCTACATGGCTTCTTCATCAATTGTGATCAAGGTTCGTTTATTCACGCTTTTGATTATTTTAGTTTTGTATATGCATGTTTCAAATTTGCTTCGATCGTGCTGTAATGTGATTTTTTTTTAGTTTTTTGTTTGTTGATTATTTTTATTTTTTAGATGATTATTCTGACTTATGAATAATTATGTGAATAGAATAAAACGGTTGTGTAGTGCCGTTTGAAGCTAGGGTTAGGTTTTTTGTGTGTGTGTGTGTTTATTTTTTTTGTAGATGATGATCAGTACCATTTTATATTGTGTTTATTATTTTTTTAGCTAAATATGCTTATGGTTTTGAATTGTTTGTTGTAATAGCAATTTCGAAGAATTATTTAGGTGTATCGAAGGGTTAATTGTGTAAATTCTTGGGTTAAAACTTATAAAGTGAAATTATTAAACAATGTTGTTGTACAGGTTAGCTGAATTTGTTATGATGCAGTTTTAGTTTAGATTAGTCCGTTGTTTAGAGCGTATGTCGTCTGGCTTTTAATTGCAGCTCTCTGTTTATAAAATGTTGAAATATATGTGTGGTAATTTTTGCAGGTTAAGTTTGGGGAAACGCTTCGGCGCCTCAATGTTTCCATCAATGACAAGAAACTTGCTCTTGACATGGTTATGTTGAAGGAAAAAATTCGTAGTCTGTTTGGCTTTGGCTCTGATGTTGAGTTCACTTTGACTTATGTTGATGAAGATGGTGATGAGGTTACTCTTGCTGATGATGGTGACCTTCTTGATGTTGTGAGTCAATCCCTGAATCCGTTGAGGATTACTGTGAGCTTAAAAGGTAGCAACTTTAACGGACCAAGTGGGAATTCCACTCCCCTGAGTTCACAAAACCAGCATCCGTTTCAAACCTTGAACTCTGGGGTCTCCGAAGTTTTGAAGTCTATTCCTGAGCCGCTTCTTGAAGCTCTTGCAAAGCTGCCTCTTGACTTGGCATCTAAAGCATCATCATCCTCTGCTCCTGCGGTTGCTGAGCTTGTGGACAAGGTGAAGGATGTGTACTCGAATCAGATTTTACCCTCTATGGCTAGCCTGAGGGTGCAGCCTACTACTGGTGGTCCTCCAAATATGAACTCGGAATCATCTACTGTTAAAAACAGTCAGGTTCAGGTGAATCCTGAAGCTGGAGATTTAAACTCTAAGAAGAAAAAAAAGCAGGTTCAAAAGGTTACTGATGGTGCGAAATCCAAAGGTGTCCAGCCTCCAAGAGGTGTGGATCCTAATGTTTCTTGTTTTGATTATGGATCTTTTCAGGCTCCAATCAGTTCAATAAAGAGTGTTGGTGAAGCGTCTACTGGCAAAAATAAGGACGCTACTGTTGGTGTCGACAAAAAGAAAGATTCTAGCTCTGAAAAGAAGGATGACATCAGCAGTGATCCTTTGAAGAAACCTTTGAAACATGACAGTTTTGTTGAACACATGAATCAAATGAGGCAAAATTACAAAAATCAATGGCACCACTTACAGGATCAATTGGCTGCTCAGAGGGCCCAATATGCGACAAATCAATGCCCATTTTCCGGGATGCCTTTAATGACTGACTCTGATTTACACGGACATCATCATCGTTCTCGCAGTCCTCATTGGAAGAGATACAATTTTGATAACAACAACAACAATAACAATAACAACAACAACAACAATAATAATAATAATACAGGCAATATATTCCACAGGGGTATTATTTGTGATGGCTGTGGAGTTCACCCCATAACAGGGCCTCGGTTCAAGTCAAAAGTGTAAGAAATTTTGAATGTTAATTTACTAATCTCTCTGTAAGCATGTTCTTTTACTGAACTTGTAGTCTTTTGCAGGAAAATCGATTATGATCTGTGCAGTATGTGCTTTGCGGAAATGGGAAATGCTACTGACTACATCAGAATGGATCACCCAACAAGCAGTTTTAGCCATCATCTTATGTCTTTAAGGGGTTTATATGATCCTGTATGGCATTTTTTGAAATACACTGTATTTAGTTATTTATTATGGTTTACTTTGTGATATTAAATAATGATTAAATGGTGTATATTCTGTGTTTTTGCAGTCTCTTCATATTCCACCACCTGGAATCGTACCTCATACCATGCAGACTCCTGGGTCGAATCTATCTCGGTCGAAGCTCGATAGCCGGTTCATACTTGATGTCAGTGTTCTTGATGGGACCACCATGGCTCCCTATACTGCATTCACTAAAATATGGAGGATGCAGAACAACGGTTCCGTCGTATGGCCATGCGGCTCTCAGCTTCAGTGGATTGGGGGAGATTGTTTAAGCAATTCGCATTCGGTTGATGTTGAGGTTTGTACCTTTTGTAGCCATACCTTATTTTATCTTATTTTGGATATTTTAAATATGATCCCTTAACTTTTACCTTCTGTCAGATCCCAGTGCATGGGCTGCTTGTGAACAAGGAAGTTGACATTGCAGTTGACCTTACAGCTCCTGAACTCCCGGGTCGTTATGTTTCATACTGGAGGATGTCATCTCCATCAGGAGAGAAGTTTGGGCAACAGGTTTGGGTCGTAATCCAGGTAATTAACTTCAATGAGAATTATACTATTGCTTAAAGGTCAGCGTTAATGAATTTGTCTATCGTTCATGAAGGTTGATGCGCCTGTGAAGAATTTGGGTGAAACCTCGATCAACCTGAATCTGCCACCAGTCACGAGAGACCTGGAAGCGGTTAATCACGATCATCTGGTTGACAACATCTTTTCTGGTAATGATATCATCACTGATTTGGAAAATACATCTGTTGATACGCCAACTAAGGATCACGCAAAGGATTTTCCTATTAATGACTCACTGATTATTAATAGTGGTGGTGTGTCAAGCACTATGGCTACTCTCTCTGCTCCACCAGAGACCGCTAGCTCTTCAGTTTTGAATTCCACAGAAGTGGGGGCCGCTTTGGGTTCCCTTCCAGCAGGCTCCATGGTTATGTCAGGCTTGGATAATGAGCCGATTAGCCAACCTACAGTGGACTTTTCTGTAATGCCGCCTATTATGAGTAGTGCTGCAGCATCACTGCCCACAGTGGTGCTTCAGCCGCCATCAGGTTCTGTTAGTCAAGTGATAACTGATGATAAGGAGCAGGCTCTTGTGAAGGAGCTGGAGGCGATGGGATTCATGAATCTGGATTTGAACAAGGAGATCTTGAGGATACACAATTACGACCTTGATAAATCTATTGATGATCTTTGTGGTATTCTAGAGTGGGATCCAATACTTGACGAGCTGCGGGAAATGGTGAGTTTGTATCCTGGTTTTTAAGCATCAAATGTTTCTGTTTGTAATGTTTTGTTTATAAGTGAATGTGTTTTGATAGGGTTTTGTAGACGACGAAACCAACAGGAGGCTGTTGAAGAAGAACAATGGAAGCATCAAGGGTGTGGTCATGGATCTCATCAGTGAGGAGAAAGCTTAATCCAGGAACTCGTATTCTATAAAAGCAACAATATCTACCTATCTATCTATATGTAATTAATGTGTCGGGGAAGACTTGGTGTGCGTTTGTGTGGGTGTGTGACCCTGTGTCTTTACTCTTTTATTAATGTGTGGGGGAAGACGTGGTGTGTGTTTGTGTGGGTGTGTAACCCTGTGTCTTTGCTCTTTAATGTTGATTGTTGAATAACACTAGTTTTACAGGGTTGATGCCGTGGTTGTACAACCCTGGTTCTTGCTTTATGTGACTTTGATGGTGTATGCTTAACCTAAGATGGCTTTATGGCAGGGGCGGGTGGGAGCGGCCCTAGGCTTGGTGTCTCCGAGGGCCTGGATTTAAAAAGTTTTATTATATATTTTTGTAAAACTCTGTATTTTTGAAAACACAAAAATCAAATCTGTTAAGTCACTTGTCTGTGATCATCAAATCTAGGAAGCAGCATCTCCGGCTGAAATCGAGTGTTCTTGATCTCTTGTCATTTTCTTTGGTAATCAAGACAACCAGTATCGAAAAACTTACGAGACCCCACCATTATTAAAGCAATTCATACATAATTTCATAAATTCCATACTTTCATGATTCTTGAATCGTTATTCAAGAATGCGAGTGTGAGACCAAGTTCGGAAACTGTACCTAAAAATTTTGCAATAATCTTGAGTTCATGTTGGGTTGAGGACCGTTATCTCGATCAGATTTCAGTCGGATTATAAAAATGTTGCTAAATTATTTTTTTTGAATTTTGCCATCAGCACGCATATTTCTCTCTCGGCTTTCTAGCTGAAAATGCTCAAATGTCTCTTGAAACCCCGGTACAAGTGTTGTATTGGCGGTTTGCAGTTATACCCTGGATAGACCTAGAGAAGAAATGGAAAGCAAGCCAAAAGGTATCTTTTTCCTGCTTCAACCGGTGCTATCAATGGCTATTGTCGACATATCACAAAATGAAAAACGTGTAGTTTTTTATAACGGTGTGGTGTTTTCCTAAGAAATATGCCATATCATCTTGCAAATTGAGACATGGTCGATATAGACGTTTTTTAACCACCACAACGGAAAACTCACAGACCCACGAATGGGACAATGTAGCCTTCAAGTGGATATAAACAGGGGAAAACAGGCGCTTACTATTGCGCCATTCCTTGAAGGTTTTGATATGAATTTTGTTCCTTCTTCAAATTACTATCTTATACTAGAATCAGACCAGATCACTAAAACCTGGGTACTTAGAAAGACAAAAGCGATTAAGCGAACCCATTGGTTTCTTTCAGAAGACGACATGATATGAACATTGTTGAATAAACTTTCTATTCAAACATAATCTACCCTAAAAGAAATAAACTCTAGGAGTACAAGGCAAAATTTGAAATAAAGGGTAAAGAGTTCACCAATAGTCATTGCAGGAACAAGAGCCGTCTTTAAAATGGTGAAACCTAATTCGATCCCTAACAATAATCTCTCTTTTATAAACCTTTGAAATCACTTTTGATGCATTGTGGCAATCGGTACATACCCTTAGATTCTTCGATATTCTTATAGGGGTACCAACACAAGTCTTAATAAGCCCAAAAGCAATTGCCAGTTTTTCACTGTGATGAAACACCGACGTTTCTTTATCATATTCTTCTGCTTCCAATCGTGCATCTGATATATTCGGTACATAGCCAGCCAACTTAATTTTCTTCATCATGATCTCAGTTTCTTCATAAATTTTCTCGGACTCAGGATGTGCATTATCTTCCGAAAAAAACTCATGAATGACTCCGTTTACCTCGATTGAGCTACAACCTGGAGTCTTTTTAATTCCCTTTTGTTTCATCTCACTCCTAACCCTAATTGCGTCTTCTGATCTACCAACCGACGAATATATACTAGCTAGAAGTAAATAGTCCCCACTATGAAGAGATTCCAAATTTGTTATCTGCTTGATTGACTGTTCACCAATCGTAACATTTTTATGAACTTTGCATGATGCCAATAATGTTCTCCAAATAACTGCGTTCGGTTTAATGGGCATGTTTTGTATAAACTCATATGCATCCTCCAACAATCCAGCTCGCCCAAGTATGTCAACCATGCAACCATAATGCTCGATTCTTGGCTCTATATTAAAATCTCTACTCATCCTCACAAACAAAGCACGGCCCTTGTCAACCAGACCCGCATGACTGCAAGCACAAAGAACGCCAATGAAGGTGATATGATTTGGTTTTATACGGTTTGCAAGCATAAGATCAAAGTATTTGAGAGCTTTATTTCCTTGCCCATTGCTTGCAAGACCTTGAATGAGCACAGTCCATGATAATACGTTTTTCCTAGGCATATATTCAAATACGTCAATAAGATTCTCAGACGAGCCACATTTTGCATAGAAAACTAACAAAGCGGTTCCTAATGTTACTGTAAGAGGTAGCTTTTTCTTCTTTATATAAAAATGGACCCATTTACCGGTCGCTAGAGCTCCAAGCTCAGCACACGAAGAAAGCACACTGACCATTGTAACCTCATTCGGTTCCACATTAGCCTTTTGCATATCATGAAACAAAGAAAGTGCTTCTTTGCATCTACTCGCTTGGTTATAACCCGATATCATCGCACTCCAAGCAACCACATCCCTTCGCGACATCTGATCAAACAAACTCCTCGCCCTATCCACACGCCCACATTTTGCATACATATCAACAAGCGCAGTAACCAAAGTAACATTCCTTTTCATCCCATTAACATCTATATACTCCTTAATCCACTCCCCCAATTCAATCTCCCCAGCTCTCCCACACGCCGTCAAAACACTAACCAACGTAACCTCATCAAACTTAGCATCCATTTCCAACATGTAATAAAACAACTCAACCGCCTCTTTCCATCTCCCATTCCTCGTATACCCCGAAAAAAGCGCATTCCACGTAAAAACATCTCGTTCAGACATTTCATCAAACACCTTACGTGCAACCCCAGCTTCCCCACAATTCGCATACATACTAACCAAACTATTGTCAACAAACCCAAACCCACAAAACCCACATCCCAATTTCATCAACTGACCATGTATCTGCTTCCCCTCTTCCAACCCTTTTAATCTTGCACAAGCTTTTAACACACAAGAAAAACTAAACTCATCAGGCTGCACAAAACTTTCCCTCATTCTTTTAAACATAATAACAGCTTCATGATAACGGTTGTTTAAAATGAGTCCTCTTATTATCACATTGTAGGCAGATGAATTGGGTTGGTTTAATTTGTTGAAAATAGATATAGCGTAGTCGATTGGTTGATGACGTATGATAATGGCAGCTGATTCTAGAAAGTTTTCTGCTATTGATGGGTCGTTGAGGAAACGGGTTTTGACTAAATGGGCATGGATTTGATTGAGGTCTTTTAGTGTCTTGCATTGTTTAAGGATTAGGGGTTTTGGGTTGGATGGGAATTGAGTGATTGTTATGGGTTTTGTGGTGATTGGTTTGGAAGGTGAGATGGGAGCAGCTACTGCCATCATCATTTCTTTGTTTGGACTTTGGATCGAACAAGTTTACAGTGTGATGAAATAATAATGTTTCTATGAGTCTTTATCACTGTGACCATGTACTGATCATTTGATTAGAAGTGTTTCTTCGGACTTCAACTCAAAGTCTCGAGACTATGCTTTACTTCGGTAATATTTCTTGGATTTTTTGATAAAATAGATTTAGAGTGTAATATTATTGCGCAAAGGGTGTGTGTTGGCCAAGAGTTTGTGAAAATGGGGAATCCGCAAGTTCAACTTGTGGATTGTGCTTATGTAGACTGCTGCTTGTTCTGCTCGTTGATGACTAGGATGGATAGTTGATGACTAGGAAGGAGGGAACGAGGGAAGGGAGTGATTAGGAGAGAAGAAGGAATTCGCAAGTTTGACTTGTGGATTACCTTCAATCTAACTGACACACAGGGAGGACGATGATGCAGTTGAATTGAAGGAAACTAGTTTGGTCATGTGAAAAATAATGGGACTACGGAGAATCCGCAAGTTCATCTTGCATATTTATGCCAAGTGTCATTTCCCCTACCACCAAATGAAAGTAACTTACCATTACTGAGATTCAAGTACTGCCAAATGTGAATTCATGCATGCAACTTTGAATGTCTAATCTCTCTACACCACCATGAAGGACAATCCAACAACGAATGCATGCAACTTTGAATGATTATAAAACTTGTATGAGAGGACATGCATTCATTCACAGTAGAGACTCAAGCTCATAACTCAAATTCTCAAGTTCAACTTCGAACTCAAATTCTCTTATACATCACATCCATCGTTCACCATATTCCGTTTTTTCCTCCCTATTCCTTCTTTCATTGTACGGAACCATCAGACGCAACTAGGGTTCATAGAGTTTCATTGATTTTGCTTCTAAATCATTGATTATCATCCAACTTTGAGGTAAGAACTTGTTTTATTTGATCGATTTGCTTCAATTTTGACCCGTTCAAATTCATTTTTGATCTAATTTTGAGTTTTTTAGGTCCGACTACGACCAATTTGGTCTGACTAATCGGTGATTAATCGCGACACCGATTAATTGAGTGATTAGCCCAAAATTAATCAGCAAAGTGAGAACTAGCGATTAATCACCAATTAATTGGTGATTAATCACGATTTTCACAACATTGACTACAATCATCGTATGCAATTATAGGACCCCAACATTGTTTTTTCTTGTTCTTATATTAACCTAGCCTAATCCATGACACACGATCCACTTCCTTCGAAATTCCCTAATCATTTCCTTATTTTCCTCCAATCATCGTTTCGCTAGAAAATAAAGTATTATTTTATAATTTCTAAATATTCATCATTAACTATTTAATATTTCATTTATTAAATCTGTCTATTTCTAACCGGTTGTATTACTTAAGGTTTTTGACACATGGAAATAATACTACTTAATAAAGAATATCTTATTAAAATAACATTTTTAAAGTCTTAAAATAAAGCGTGTCAATATCTTAAAGAGCGTCTTTTATCGTAGAAGCCATTGACTTAATTTTTTTTTTTTGAACGGCCAACAAATATTATACTGGGTAATTAACAAATTTTGTGTTAGGTACATACACTTCGTGGTAGTGGACGAATATTTTTAAGAGAGTTCTTCATTTTTTAAGTGATTACTAAACTTTTAAATATAAAAGTTAAAAGCACAACCCATGTTCTTTTCTTTTTTTTCGTCTGTCTGCCTAGTGCATGCGTTATTAATTTTGTAATCATCTTTTAGCTAGAACCATTTACTTATCAAGAAAAATAGCTCTTTGTCATCTTGTGAAGTTGCAACACCTAAGTAAATACAATGGCTTTTTTGTTCTATTCCGTCACTTGAAAAACTTTGAGCCATAAGTAATTCAGCGTCTATTCGTCTCAGATGTCATCAACGCGTTTTGGGTTTAATGGTAGTTAAGAAGAGAACTCTACAGTTAAGTGTGTTCAGTTGTGAATAGTACCACTGCTAAGAAAACAATATTCGAAACTGATTTTTACATGATTATATCTTATTTAAGACCTTTATCGGGTTTATAGAAACATTTGTAGAAAGGTTAAAGTGGAAAATATTCATAAAAATTTTAATATTTTGGATGGTTGTGACAGCATGACTCGACAGTGATGTACCGATGTGTACAATTTTTAGTATGACAAAGCACAGCTGAAAAAGCTAAATGACACCATATTAGCCAATAGCTATCTGCCACATGTCCCATATCAATCAACTTTGCTTTTCTTTGAGAGAGATATAGTTAAATACATTCCAAGTAGAGGTGTACAAAAAAACCGGTTTTTAAAAAAAAACCGGTTTTTAAAAAAAAACCTATATTGGAATCGAAACCGGTTTAAAAAAAACCGGTTTTTTAAAAACCGGTTAAAAAAAAAACCTATTTAAAAAAAACCGGTTTTTTTTTCAGTTTTTCATCACCAAGGAACAACCGGTTTTAAAACCGATTTTTTTTTAAAAAAAAAAACCGATTTTTTAAATAAAAAAACCGGTTTTTTAGGTTAAACCGGTTTAAAAACCGACCCCAACCGGTTTCACCGGTTTGGGTTTTAATCAGTAAAAACCGGTTTTAAAACCGAACCGGTTTTAAAAAAAAACCGATTTTTTAAGGAGTAAAAAAACCGGTTTTAAAAAAAACCGTTTTTTTTTTAAAACCGGTTACCCGGTTTGTACACCTCTAATTCCAAGGCCTGAAATGAATACTCATTTCTCTAATCTAATTGAGAGTTTGTTAGAGACCGATTCGAGATGGTCAATCTCCCAAATGACCCATTGAGTGGGTTAGACTCCAAAGAACGAGATAAGAAACTAGACAATAATTTTACTCAATTTTTCTTCTTCTAATATTGAAACATAAGTGCCCTTTATATAGGCTACAAACAATTGGAAATAACTTCATGAAAACTTAACATCAAATAACTACCTAAACATGGGTCACTAACCCACTACTCTAAAGTAACTAAAATTAAGGAACATGGAAAAGAAATGCAATAACTAAATGTAAGATAATCCACACGTGAAGATGCATGCTTGCATGGATGGTGTGGTAACTTGCTAGCCATGTAATAATTAGAACGTGGATCGTATCAGAGTTATTAATTTGGAACGTAATTTACTAATTTTTAGTTATTAATTGGACCAAAAAACTAAATATAAAAAACAGTGTTTTGAAACCCGGACCGACCGGTCGGACTGGGCTCCGGACCCCCGGCCGATCCGGGTTGGCACATCAGACCGCCCTGACATCGAACCGTCTTTTAAACCGGTTGGACCAGTGGTCATTATATCGTTCAATATAAACATGTAACACCAAAAGTAAATATGAATTTTAAGTCCTTATTAATTAAACATTTTTTTAACATTGAACCAAGAAATTAAAACATGAATATAACAGAAAAATATGTATCAATTTTCACATGTTTAGTTATTAAAAGATGAATTATTATCATTTGTTTTATTGTTTATAATCTCTTTATAAGACCAAACGCACTCGTACGCGAAATTTCGCGCTCCTCTCCACTTTGGTTGTTTTCTATTGGCTCAGCAAAAAGGAGGGGATTTCACGCCCGTTTTTCGTGTGAAAAAATTCACGCCAAAACTGGATTTATAGCAAAAACGCCCCTGAAGGCGATATGGGGCGCGAACAGAGGCATTTAGCGTCCTTTCACTTCTCAAAGTGCGGGTGGTCTAACTTATGTAAACTAAGCCCATATAAATTATGAAGTTATGATTTATTATGAACAATAAAACCTTCCATCTGGACTTCTCCCTGCTTCACTTCCAAGTTCACACACACAACACACATTAAATATTAAATAGTTGTCAAAGCACACTCCACCTCAAAGATTCAATCTTTATAACACTTAAAACAAAAAGTATCAAACTTTCTTTATAAATTAAGAGTTTCAGCCTTTTCTGGTTCTGGGTTTTAAGTTTTAACTGTTTCTTGAATCTTGATTAAGAAATGGATTTCTGGGCTCACTCAGCAAAATACCACCACTTCCACACTCTCCAATCTGACCGTCTTAACAACTCTGGTGACTCTCAAACCTTCTTTTTTTTTAATTTATTTTGTAAATCTTGTTTTGATGGATTGTTAGTTAAGAATTAAGATGATGTTGAACTGGGTCTTTGTAATTATGATGTTTAGTGGTGAAAAATCCAATCTTTTTGGAAATATTCATCTTTTTTTTTATAGAACATTTTTTTTTATGTTTAAGTGTGTGTGGTACTGTGTGTTTTTATGGTGCCCAATAAGATCTGATTATCCATGTTACTTTCCAAACACAAAATGTTCAAAATCATAGTTATGTGTCTTTCATTGGTTCTTGATAGATGATGATATTAGGTTCCATTTAATCCTATCCATGTGTTTGACTTAAAAAGTCAGACCACATATTTTTGTGGTTTTTGATAGACAACTGAAAATTTCCATCTTTTTTGTTTGACTCTTAGTCAAACTACATTTTTTTTTGTAGTTCTTGATGTATATAATTATATGACTATATCAAAACTGGGTTGGTTCAAATTCTATAAGAAAAATATTCAACAAGTCTCAAAATTGAAACTTGGATTGCTTTTTGTTTGATGTAGATAATCATTTGACAATGGATGGAGATGATGATGTAAGAGCTTGGTTTCCCTGCCCTTTTTGTTATGTTGAAATAGAAATTCCTGTGCTTTGTTGTCATCTGCAAGAAGAACATTGTTTCGACCTCAAAAACGCGGTATTTGTTCACATAAATTCATTATTAATCACTTTCCTGATATTCTTCAGTTAAATTAAGATTAAGATGAAAGTTTTTGTTTAGGTATGTCCAATATGTGCAGCAAATTTAGGCAAAGATGCAATTGCTCATTTCACATCCCATCATGTCCATTCTATAAAGGTACTTGATGCATATATCTTGACATGAATATAGGGCTTTTAGGATTTGCATTTTGTGTTTGATGATTTAGTTATATACTCAACTTCATATTAGCTAAAAGCATCAACAATGCACAGACACTCACTGATGGAGATGGTATGTATCTATGTGAGGTGGATAATTGGATATGGATGTTCCCTAAAGACACAGGGGTGGCCCCCTGTCATACCGCGTTTTTTTCTGCATTTTGTTTAATTAAAAATATATAAATATATATATTTTTTTAATTTTGATATTTTAAAATATAATGTGTATATTAAATTCCAAATGATGTAAGACCACCCATAGTGGAGAAGTGAAAGGGCGCTAAATGCCCACATTCACACCCCATTCGCGCCCCACACCGCCCCCAGGGGCGTTTTTGCTCTAAATCCAGTTTTGGCGATTTTTCACGCGGAAAACGGGCGTGAAATCCCCTCCTTTTTGCTGAGCCAATAGAAAACATCCAAACTGGAGGGGGGCGTGAAATTTCGTTTGGTCTAATATGTAAAATATGATTTTTGTAATTAGATTTTGAGTTATGTATTTTTGTGAAAAGTAGAATCTGGTTAAAAATAAAAGAATAGTTGTACGGATAAATGTATTACTCCGTACTACTTTGCTAGGATGGTCTGAGACAAACAACCCAATCCCAAACATCCTTAAAAACTGCTTATCATCAAAAACACGTTTAAGTTACAAACATATTTTTGATTAGTCATCTCAAACGGGTTTAATCATCTGATTAAATATCTTTTCATTGCGCACCTTCCATATACACCAACAGAAAATGAGAATGACTGCATTCACAGCCTGTTTTTTAGATTTTGACACCGGTAAGTCATTGTGAAACTTCAGTAGGTCACGTAAACAGTAAACTAAATGTGTATATAGGCCAAACATAATTCGCTGTATTGCAATGAATTAGAAGATGTTCCACCGATTCCTCCATGTCTCCAATAACAGACATGATGTGGATGATACCCCCACTACATTCCTTTTTGCTAGAGCGACAAGTGTAGGTGGTGCCGGTCCAAAGTCCATACAAATATAACTACCATCATCTTTATACCTATATTTTACTACACTTAATTATCTACTTAATATATTTCAAAAAAGCACATTAAATCAGTTTTAACACATTATGACACTGGTTGGTGGCAGAGGAGGAGAAAGTCCCCGAAATCAGGGACGTCGAGCAATGGCTCAGGCCACACGCGAGAAATGGCCGACAGAGGAAACATGCATGGAACCACACCCGATCCGCTATCAGCATTCCTGTCCAACATTCCAATTTCAGAGCTTCAAGAGGAACAAGTATCAAGTGCCATTTCTGCCATCAAGAGGTATGCAGTTTTCTTATGATTATTTTGTGGCTATAGGCGAGTTGCAGTAACGAAACCAGACCAACATGAGTTTAGTTTTCAGCAATGGCTCACTATATGATTCATGTGCAGCACAAACGCAGTAGAAGAGGTCAAGGATCACGAAGAGAAGCGACATCAAGCAGCATTTGTTCAACAAATGATCTTTTCAACCATTTTCTGATGTAAATGTTTCACAAGCACAAACCATATCACTAGAGAAAGTTAACATTGTATCAATTTAAGCATTTGTACACTTACATTTGATCATGACTCTTGTTGGTTTCAACCGAAGTTATTAGTTATAAAAAGCCACTTGATTGCGTATTCATCATCCTGTTTTCGCAACTTCTCATGTGAATCAAATCAATGTCTTCTTAAAGAAAATGTGGTTTTACACAAACTCGCAAAAACACTAGTGTAAACAAAGCTGCAAGATCAACACATTAATATATAATAACATTGATCAAACAAAGATCATATTATCACAATTAAACTAAAAGACTAGCATAATGTGTAATATCTTAAAAACACAAAAATTAAGTGCATACAGTTACGAAAAATAAAATCTCCAAACTCAAAAGGACTTTATAAAACCAAAGATTCAAGATACATCACTCGATAATCGACTGGATAACACCAGCACCGACGGTCTTGCCACCTTCTCTGATAGCAAACCGCATACCTTGCTCACAAGCAACAGGCATAATAAGCTCGACAACCATCTTCACACGGTCACCAGGCATAACCATCTTCGACTCCTCATCCTTATCATTCATAATCGACGTCACCTTCCCCGTGACATCAGTAGTCCTCATATAAAACTGCGGTCTATACCCTGCAAAAAACGGCGAATGCCTCCCACCCTCTTCCTTCTTCAACACATAAACCAAAGCCTCAAATTTCGTATGCGGTGTAATCGTCGCAGGCTTAGCCAACACCATCCCTCTCTGAATATCAATCTTCTGTATCCCCCTCAACAAAAGCCCTACATTATCCCCGGCCATCGCTTCATCAAGCAGCTTCTGAAACATCTCAACACCAGTCACAGTAGTAGTCCTAGTATCCTTCAACCCAACAATCTCAACACTATCCCCAATCCTAACCGTCCCTCGCTCCACTCGCCCTGTTGCAACCGTCCCACGCCCTGTAATCGAAAACACATCCTCAATCGCCAACAAAAACGGCAACTCCGTCTGTCGTTGTGGAATAGGTATATAATCATCAACAGCAGCCATTAAATCATATATCTTATCAACCCATTTATTCTCCCCTTTAGCGATTTTCGGGTTCTCAGTCAATGCTTCCAAAGCTAACAAAGCCGAACCCGAAATAATCGGAATATCATCACCAGGAAACTCATAACTAGACAGTAATTCCCTAACCTCTAACTCAACTAACTCAAGTAACTCCTCATCATCAACCTGGTCTTGTTTGTTTAAAAACACAACCATATTAGGGACACCAACTTGTTTAGCTAATAACACATGTTCTTTAGTCTGAGGCATGGGTCCATCAGCACCAGAGACAACGAGGATAGCACCGTCCATTTGGGCAGCACCGGTGATCATGTTTTTGACGTAGTCAGCGTGACCAGGGCAGTCAACGTGGGCGTAGTGACGGTTTTCGGTTTCGTATTCGACGGTGGCGGTGTTGATGGTGATGCCACGTGCGCGTTCTTCAGGTGCGGCGTCGATTTCGTCGTATTTTTTGGCGACGCCGCCGCCGGTGGAGGCTAAGGCCATGGTTAAGGCGGCGGTTAGGGTGGTTTTGCCGTGGTCGACGTGGCCGATGGTGCCGATGTTGACGTGGGGTTTGGTTCGTTCGAATTTGCCTCTGGCGGCGTGGACGGTTAGGGAACGACGGCGGTGGAGAAGATGGCCGGAGTTGGTAACGGAGTTGGTGAGGGATAAGGATTTGGAAAGGAAGGAAGAGGAAAGGAAGAGTTTAGGTGAGGGTTTAGGGAGGGAGAAGGAGGATGGTGGTGGTGAGGTGGTGGTGGAGAAGGTGGTTGTGGCGGTGGTGGTGGTGGAGATGGTGGCCATCGACGGTGGTGGTACAGAGGATAGGATAGAGTGGATATGTGTGTGTGTGTGGTTAGAGGGAAATAAGGGATTTGTGATTGGGGGTTTTATGGGTTGAAATGATGGGTTTTCTAGGAGTGACGTGTGTTATCTTAGTACATACCATTTGCCAAGTAGGATTCATATATCTTTTTTCTCACCACAAAACAGGGGAAAATTGCCAAAATGGCTTTTGACCTGAGGAAATTGCGAAAATAGCCCTCTCAGCCGTCTCGGGAGAGACGTCTCGCACCTCCCGAGGCTTCCCAACCGTCTTTGGTTTGAAATCCCCTACGGTCCAATTACCGTCTGCCACGTGTCCGACGTGAAAAGTCGTCTTTGAAATTACCGAGCCGTCTTTGAAATTACCGAGCCGACTTTGACTGAGCAGGAAAAAGTCGTCTCCGTGGCGACTTTTCCAAGGCGGCTTTGAAATTACCGAGGCGACTTTAAATAACCAACGGGACTTTGAATTACCGAAGCGACTTTAAATTTAGGGAACCGACTTTGTACTTATATATCTCCAAAAGTCGCCACGGAGACGACTTTTTATACACATTGAGTCGTGTATAAATACCCCATTTCACTTCACAAAATTAAACACGTGTATACCATACAAAACGTGGCAAGGAAAACATAAAGTAGGTGTGTACAAATAGAAGTTACCAATATGACCTTGATGCAGACATAAAATTACCCATGTGCCACGGGTAGTGGGATTCGTGTAGGCAGGGGTACCTCTGTGTTCTAGGTCACAGTGTGCAGAGGAGAGAGGGAGGGGGGTCACATGTGGTGCCGCTAGTGGAGAGGGGTTTATGGATGGTGACGTGCGGGTAATCCAGGTGGCGAGCTACGATTGGCATGATGAAGGGTACCTGGATTTTTCATGGTTATTGGTTGGCGCCCCTCCCACCCTAAGAGAATTGTATATCTATATAGAGATCAATTAGGGGAATAGAGTTAGGCAGTTGCCTAGTATATGATCACTGATACACGTTTTGGATTCTTAATTTTATGAATGGTGTAAAGGAGGTCATGCATTTCCTTTCCTTCTACCGTCTTTCTTTAGAGACAAAGGTAGAGCTATCAAATGGCATCAAGGTGAAGAACACAGAAAGAAAGAAAGAATGTTAAGTGTTTAGCAACATAATCACATAGAAGCGCTCAGAGAATAGATTATAGAGTGTATGACGTCTAAACCTTTAAATTCAAGAGTAAAATGCGAAAATGTCCCCTTAGGTTTGGCCCAATAAGCCACTTTAGATAGGAAAGTTTTTTAATGTCCACCTTAATGAACTTGGAGGACTATAATTGACATTAAGGCAACCTCAAACATGTATAAACTTGCAAAAAAGTAGGTTCTCGTAAGGAAGAAAAAACACAGTGTGTTCATGTCAAGCATGTGTGTGTATTTGTGCAATTCTTCTACTTGGTCGATTTTGGGAGGTGTACAGTAGCGGAATGCTGCTAGGCTTGACAGTGATTGTGGTTTGAGAAGACGACTAGCAGCAGTTATCAAGGGGAGAGGGTGGGACTGAGACAGCAATTCCAGTTGGAGGTGGTCCATAGGCGAAGATGGTGCATGTTCACAGTTGGACAGACAGGACCAAGATCATTTATGTGTAGAAAGGGGAACCAAACTGAGCTAGTTTAGACCCTCCAGTTCCTATCGGTCTTTCAGGCTTGACCACTGACTAATGGGCTGGGCTGCCGCTTGAGATGTAACTACCTGCCACTCATATCACACTCACAGCTCACTAAGTGTCAATACCAGAATATGTATAATTTTCCATTAAAACCAACAAGTTTTACAAGTGGGCGGCAGGTAAACGGGCTACAAGTTTTACCAGAAAGGGAATTTTTTTGTTGCGCTTTCTGAACATCATGGTGTTCATAGCAATCAAATAAGCTTTTAACTAGATAATCATAAGTTTAAACATTTTGTCATGATATGAACGAACTTATAGGTGGTTGGCTTTGTACAGGCTATTGTGGTTTAGAACTGGACCCAATCAAAAAGTGAAATTACTCAGGGTCCTAAACTGCAGACCATACCATATTACCATAAGCATGTCTTCGAAACGGTTGGATTTGAAGTCAGTTTAGGCCGGCGGTTATACCAGTTTAACCCGTGTTTTGCGCACCCCTACTGTGATTGGTTGGGTGCCAAGTGAAAGATGCGACTATTTCTTTTTAAATTATTTTAGCAACTTTGATGCGATACGAAGAAAATCCACAACCGCCCCTTGTACACCATGTCATCAAGTTTATTTATATACATATATATGTTGAGAAAACAAAAAGATCTTTTATGTTTTAATAACACACACTCTCAAAACTTCATACATAAAAATAAAACGACGACATATAAAGCATTCGCAAAAAAATGTGAAGTACAAATTACACCCTTAAAAACAAACTGTTAAAAAAATCCAATAAAGTTTTAAAAGTCATCTTAAAACTCATTTTAAACCATGTTTACCATTTGAGTTTTTTATTTACAACTATTTTTATCAAGTACTCCCCCAACTACAGCTACAAGCCTACAACTACAGCTAAATTTGTCAAACACCACTCGTGTTAAATGTTTCGACTGTTAATTACAATCCAAACCAATCTCCGTATCCAATGCCTACATTATAGATACCCACAGGCCACATCTATGTTTAACACTAATCAAATGCATAAAACACACAATTCTTCTTGCAATTATTAAGTAAAAGATCGGTCTCGCTTATAACACTCCTAAACAAATACATGAGAATAAGTTTAGATTGCAAAATTCGCTAAGCACAAAATACTTGATGCAAAGCAACCCGACCCACCCATTGGACATACCTCTCTTAGTGGCGGTTACTATTTCCTGAGCGCATTCATTTTGTCCCTAAGATAGTAAAGCTTTGCCCTCCTCACTTTCTTCTTGTCCAAAACCTTTATCTCTTTGATATTCGGTGAGTACCTGCATCATTAAACCACTTATTTCAGAAACACCACCAACAAACATTTGTGTAAAAAACCTTGTTTTGCTAAGTAATTATGCAAGAAATAAGTAATAATCTTTTCACTTACAGAGGTAATAGAGACTCAATCCCGACTCCTGCAACCATCCTTCTTAATCTAATTGTTGTATTTAGACCCGCGTTGCGTCTTGCTATCACAATTCCTTTCACTGTTGATACACGTCTCTTATTCTCGGGCACCTCCTGCAATTTCATGGATTATAACAATAACAAATAAAAAGATTGGTGTTTACCTATTACCTAAGTTTCAAATACAATAATAACCACAAAATATATATACTTTTCTTACCAATCTGAGCTGGATTATATAACCTGGCCTTATATCAGGTATTTCTCTCTGTGTGCGCACTTCCTCCACCGCTTCTTTATCAAGTATCTGAAAAGGAGTTACATTTTTTAACAAGTACTACAAACCGTCTTTCCAAAATTAGTAAGTATGAATATAGGCCTGCCTGCATTATGTGTCTGGATGTTTTATCAAGCCTCTTGAATTTGATGCGAGGTGTAACTTCAGTAGCAGTAGCAGAAGCATTTTCAGGGTTAGGTTTTTGTGAATCGTTCAATGTTGTAATGCCCCTGTTAGTCAGAATCTGAGACCCCAAAAAGAAGCCTGGTTTGGACTCTCTGTATAGCGATGCTACTGATGGCATGCTAGTACTTTTGCATGAAGCTGGTAACTCTGTTAAGGATCCATAACTTTTTCTCTGAAAAAATATTCAGAAGTCAAAATTATTTTAATCTTATTATTCAACGCACAAGGTCATAAAGAGCTACACATCTTGGTTTTAAAAGCGTGCCATAAGAGCACTGATGCACGACTCGCGAGGCGCACTAAGGCGCAGAGACTGGCGCCTTGTGTAGGGTGAGGCACGGCTAAAATAGAAAGATTCAGAAAAGCGCATTTTTGGGGGATTTTTCAAGCCTGAGGCGCACGCCTTGCGTGCCAGGGATGCTTTTATGCATTAAAATATTGTACAAAAGGTTTTTTGGCTTGTACATGTAGGTATAATCATATAATCTAAGCAGTTAATGCGGTAAAATATCGGATATCGGTCGAGGACCGAAATTTGAGATATAGGTTATTGCGGTGAGATATCGGTGGGATATTGGTAATTTTTATATCATGCAAAATCCATATATATAGAAGTTTTAACACTAACAATTAAATATAATCTCCTACAATTAACAAATTAACCTCTTGCAACATGCAAAACAATAACAATTGTAGCAAGTGGGAACATATTAAGAGTTTAAGCACTAATACTTAACACTAATAATTAACAATTAAGACTTAAAACACTAACAACATCAATAAGAAGCAAGACAAATGGAAGAACTAAGAAGAAAGATACTGATATTGGGAATATCGGTGATATATTGGTTAAATATCGGAAAGATATCGGTCAATATCGTCGAGAACATCGGTACTGATATTTTGTACCGATATATCGGTTAATAACCGATAACCGAGATATCGGTTAATAACCGAGATATCGGTGATATATCACCGATATATCGGCCGAGTTAACTACATAGCATATAATATTGAATTAATTGGCTGGAGCTAAAAACCTATGGGATATTACATAATCGGATTAACCGTTTGGCGCCTCAGGGTACGAAAATCCCGCTGCTTTTGCGCCTTGCCCTTCATTTTTATACCTAGTCGCATTTGCGCGCTTCGCACTTTTTAAAACCAAGCTACATATTGGTTTTAAAATGGGAAAAATCATCTACAAACTCCATATCAATGGCTAATAGTTCTTTAAAGTGTGCAAAATTATATAAACATTGACTGCACCAAATCTTGTGTCTTAGGTTGGTTTAAACAAACTAGAGCTAGAGACTACATAATATAGTATCATCATAAACAACTAATTAACATGATTTCGTACTAAAATGCATAGTTTCTATAGAATAATCGAATCAATTAAGTAAAGAGAAGAAAATTACCAACAACGGTGAAACCCTAGACGATGTGGAATCAGAAAGACGGGTGCATTTAAAGGCGTTGTTTGCGATTAATCTGATTCTCCCACTAAACGATTGCATTTCTTCAGATTAGTTCAGGCAAAGAGAACCCTATGATATGTGACCGGCGTCTTTTGTAAAGAGGACGATGCAAAACAAAACCCTCGTCGGAGGTTTATGATCCAAGCGTTATTTGACGAAAATGCCCCTCAAATAAACCCACCCGATTAGGCGATAACCCGACTTCGGCAACATACAAACCGAATCGGGTTAGAAATTTCTATGACGTTAATTATCATCTAATCTTGCACTTACCTTGTAAGGATGACTACATTGAGCCCATGTTGGCCCAACACCACGTGAGAGTCGGGCTGATGCATGCCCGTCTCTATGAGAGAAAAGACCCCACTCAATCGGCCCGCAAATATTTTAAAAAGAAGTCTAGTAGATGGTGGTCTTTGTTATTTACTAAATTTGGGATTTAGTATCTAGCTTGTCAAAAGTAAACAAATAGCCAGCCTTTTGTGTAGGGCTGTAAACAAGGCAAACGTTCAGTGAATAGTTCGTGAAATGTTCGGTAGGAAGTTCGTTTGTGTTCGTTTGTTTGTTAAATGAACGAACACAAACAAAAAATTATGTTTGTTTAATTAAACAAACAAACATGAACAGAGGTCACGTTCGTTCATTTATGTTCGTGAACGTTCGGTAACGGGTTTGTTTATGTTTGTTTGTGTTCGATCTTTCATTAGGGTTTTTAATTTTTTATTTTCAATTTAAGTACTTCAAATTTCTCAGTTGTAGATTATTTAATATATTTTAGTGTATCACATATTTATATTACGTTAACTATTTTATATAACTGTTATTTTAGGTGGATTAAATGAGGATTTCAAGTTTAATATGATAATTTTATGTTTTTATGAGACATTATGCGATCAAGATGATGTCAAGTATAATTGGGTTATTAGATTAGTATATTTTAGCTCGACAATGTTTGTGATGAAAATTTTGGAATTTAATATGTGTTAGTTTATGCTCGGTTTGTTCATTAATGCATGTTTGTGTTCGTTTACATTCATTTGGTGTTTTTTTGTGTTCGCTTTTGCCTGATAACTAAATTTAACAAATAAAGACAGATGAACACAAACACGTTCATTTCCTTAACCAACGAACACGAGCAAAAACCTCGTTCGATAATAGTTCGTGAACAATTAATGGGCCAATTGTTCCAAAATTTGGAAATTTTGAAACCCTTGGAAAACTGCCTAAAAGGCAGTTAATGGGCCAATTGATTGATGACGAATTCTTCTTCTTCTAGGTCAAATTCTCTGGTTCTTCTTCTCGCAGTCATAACATACATAAAATTTTCAATATCTGGTTGTATCTGATTGAATATTCAATAGAACCATTGAATTGATTCAATCTGAAAACGATTACGTGCCTTTAGAGATTTATGTTATCCAGTTGTTCGTTTGTTTTACTGTAAATCCCCAGCACGATCATATAAAATTAACATTATATTCTTAATTCCTTCAAACAATAGCTTGTATTGTACTTTATAAGTCTAATCAAACTTGTGTTTGCGCTCAAGATAGTTTATTAAATGGGCTTATCTTAAACTTGAGTTTGATTAGATTGAGTTTTTAACGAATCTATTATCTCTCTCAAGTTGCTAATGAACGTCTTGTACAACCTGTTTGTTGTTGTATTCTTGAGAATAATTTTTTTTGTTAGATACGTATCATTGTTTTAATGTGAATTTAGATATCTATCCCCTTTATAGTAAAGATTTATATTCGCTACCAACCATTAAAATTGATTCGAAACGTACGTACAATAATTGATTAACCCAATAATTATCGTTACACCAATTTCTAAAGTTTGAGATATTTTATAGCTTATTGGAGATATTTTATGTAACGCTACATAGCACCCTGTTGTTTAGATTCAAGTGGACCACTCGTGTGTATCCAAACTCTTTTTCATATATTAAATTATATTTACTAAACTATTAATCAAGACATGAACACCTGGGTACCTAACTTTTAAACATTTACTTAAGAAAAAGGTTAAACAATTTAACGTTTTTACGGTTAACCCCATATCATTTTAATTGTTATTAGAATGTATAACAATGGTAAAACTTAAAGATTCAAGTGGTGTAAACATACTTTGCATTTCGTACAAATCACTATAGATGTTCACAAATTGAAAGTGTTATCCCGTAATCATTTAATCAAGTAACCATGACTAGCTTCCATCCTACATAACTAAATTAGGGACCTAGTAAGTCCACGCTTCGCAACCGTCAATATTTATTATGCATAATAATACAACTTTGATGAACAATAGATTAAGTTTTTATTTAAAACGTGATAAAAAAATATGATTAAAATTATATAATGTGAAAATACTAAAGGAAACTAAATGATAAATTGATAAAATATATCACAATTATAGAATTTCCATCCTATATAACTAAATTATGGACGTAGTATGTACCCTTCGGAACTGTCAATAGTTATTATGCATAATTGTGCGATAACCATGTGTTTCTACGGTGAGGTGACAAGAATTCAATTAGTATCTACTTATATAGTATCCGCACATGTCATAGCAAATAAAAAAGAAAACCAAAACTAACCGTGGGTTGGGTCGACAAACAACGGCAAAAATAACATTAATAAAAAAATCCTAAAACTAAAGTATTAAAAAACACAATAAAGAAATGTATTCAGTCAAGGCATATTACATTTGATAGTAAATAACTCATGTCGTAAGTAGCAAAAATTTAAGATAAGCACACACATATATGCTTTATTGTAAAGGTAGATATTATAAGAAACCCAACTAGCAAGAAGCAGGCTGGAAGGAAAACCAAATAGAAATATGTAACTATATAAGTGGATTTTGTACCCACTCGATACAGTTGAACAGTTGGAAGTTTATTTTTTTCCTCATATTCACTAATCACTACCCGCAAAAAAAGGATTGCAACAAATATCTTAAAAAAACCATCGCCTTCCTTTTGTTGTTATTACTTATTAGCTCGAAACAAAGTTTCGTTTTATTGATAAAAGACATAAAATCAAAAATATCAATTGACATGTTTTGTAGTTCGCTTATTTGCTTAACCAATAATTTGTTGATCTTAACATAAATTGGAAAAAAAAACATAAATCGAGCAAAATACAGAGTCTATCAATAGAATAGACGAAACCAAACTCATTTAAAAATTTTCTATATGTAGTTAAATGAAAATAAATACCATTGATAAATTTTAACACCCTACAACTTGTATTAAATTTGTTGTAAATATAGTGAGGGTAACATTATCCGTTGGAAAAAAAAAAGAAATTTGAAGACAAAATATCCATATATGTTCAAATTAAGCCATGTATAATATATGTCATGTTAATGACTTATGCGACCCAATTCAAAACTTAATTTAGTATCGTATTTCAGGTCGGGTTAGAAATCACCTCCTAATTTAGTGACTAAACTAAATAAATCCAATTATGATTTATGATTTAAGCAGTGTTGTCATGAAAGGGAAACGGTATGAGCGACTTATGGAAGCAATGTCAATTCCACTCTAACCCCTAAAAAACCATGAGGTGGTGGTGGTGGTGTGGGAGAGTAACGTGGAGAAATTTTGTTATCTTTATTTTTTTTATCAAACAACCAATCACAATCATCCATAATCCAACAATCAACCACAACCACCCACCTCACCCTCACCTTTCGGCTCACGCTGGTGAAAAACTCCACCCCGCTTGCCCAACGCCAGCTTCCACGCTACATAGGGGGTGCCGTGAAAGGGCTTCACATCCCCTTTTCACGCCACCACACCTCATAGGGGGTGTTTGGGATTGATAATTCAAAACAGATTATACGTTTTGGAAAAGCAGGGGTGGAGCTGTTTATAGATTATTGCGTTTTGGTAGCCTAAAAACTGATTATATGCGTTTTTAAAACGCAATCCAAACACTAAAAACTGATGAAAACGCAATAATCTAAAAATCAGATTCAAAATGCAATCACAAACATATCTTTGGCTTTTAAAATTTGTATTTAATACACTCACTTTCCTTATCAGACTACTCATCTACCTTCCTAAAAATAATTCTGTTACTACAACTAACTTCTGCCTTAAAACTTTAAACATGTTGCAGGACCCAATTGGAATTCCATCTTGTTTTTCAGCAGGTGCTGGTGAAGATCAATATGCAGTTGTCACAAAGTCCGGACAGACTCTTTTCATGTCCGTCTACAAGACCCAAATAGCCGGTAGTTTCCGTTGCATCACCATAACATGGTTGAAACACCACCTGTTTCACGGGTTATCGGTTTCGGTTGATGGATCTAACTCACTGGAGGCTGAGTCCACCTGCAAGGTGGAGC
Source organism: Ambrosia artemisiifolia (assembly GCA_032199755.1). NCBI lineage: Eukaryota > Viridiplantae > Streptophyta > Magnoliopsida > Asterales > Asteraceae > Ambrosia > Ambrosia artemisiifolia. The sequence continues at coordinate 45,688,214 of CM063526.1, forward strand.
TAAAACCTTGGTGTTTTTGGAGAAAACAAGGGTCTAAAAGGTTTAGCATCAATGGTAAGATTTAATAGATATTGTAAAATGTAAATATTGTGACATAGTAAATTAGGGGTTAAGCCCATTAATATTTTATGTTACTCGGTCTCTGTATATACATAGATATTGTTAAGATCAAATACAAATAAACTTAACGTGCTAATTGTACAAATAACTAGAGTAATTATTATCGTACTTCATTTTTTTTACTGAAACTACTCTAGTTGAAAACTGTAAATTACTCTAGTTATTTGTATATTCAGTAGTTTAATTTCGTTTGTATAAATATATACACTCACTAGCCGATTACCCCGGGAAGGTCCCGGGGTTGAAAATTTTAATATGATTTAATAAAAAATGATAAAAAAAAGAAAACTCAAATCACGAAAAGAGTAAATAACTTAAACATAATCAATCTTAGTTAAAAAACATTTATTTAAAAAGTTAAAAAAAATAAAAAAGCATAAACCATATTAAACATAATAAAGTATTAAAAGGATAACTTCAACATATAATCATCTTCACGTAAATTAAAATATGTTACAATTTGATTAATGAATAACCTGAACACTTTGTGTTTTTTTCTGTATGAATATAACCCCATAAAAAATAGTCGTTTTTTTTTCGTTTTTATATAGCACTATGGTACTCGTTGGAAAGATAATAAAACGCTCGTTAATTTGGTGTATTTTTTTTATTTAAAAAATCTCGAATATAAAAGATATTTATGTTTAAAAATTATGGGAGGAAGATAAGAGAGAAAAATTTTAATTTGTTTTTAAATACTTTTTTCCTAAAATAACTAAATTTAATTTTAGTAATTGAGAATTAAGAGATAGAGAGATAAATTTAGAAAAATACTCAAAAACACCAAAAACACTCAATTATTAAGCCACGTGGCACTCTCAATGGGCATATATGCTTTCTTTTATATATATATATAGATGTATATTGGTTATTGGTATTTGGGATACACATAAGTGTACAATCCTTCATGGTATCAGAGCCAGAAAACCCATATGTCGTTCTCTCTAATATTTCCATCTTTTCCAGAGATTATCCTGGACGTTTATTGGGACCTCAAGGGTGCAAAATTTAACGGTGAGACCGAACCAAGCTCAGAGTATTACGTCGCAGTGGTTTGCAATCAAGAAGTGGTGCTTTTGCTAGGTGATTTGAAGAAAGATGCTTACCGGAAAACCGGTTGTAGGCCCGCTTTGATCGAGCCCATTTTGTTGTCAAGAAAAGAACATATTTTTGGTAAGAAAAGGTTTTTAGCAAGATTGAAGTTTCATGAAAAAGGACAGTTTCATGAGCTTTCGATTGAATGCAAGAACAAAGGCGAGGAATACGCGGTTAGTCCGGCGATGGAGATAAAAATAGATGGATGTTTGATGATCAATGTAAAGCACCTTCATTGGAAGTTTAGAGGCAATGAATGTATCCAATTTAGTAAAGTGAGAATAGAAGTTTATTGGGATATTCATGATTGGCTTTTTAGTCCGGGTTTAAGGCATGCATTGTTTATCTTTAAGCTCATGGCTCCAAAGACTTCTCTAGAGATGTCGGGGCGGTCTTCACCCGTGTCATCACAGAGTTTGGGTTCGATTGATGGGTTTGATCCAAGTGGTTTGAATGAATTTTGCTTGTTTCTTTATGCTTGGAAGGTTGAATAAGACCATCGTATATATGGTCAATTCCGGTCAAAGTTTCGATTGTATCTAGGTGTGTATGTATACACCATCTATAATGATGTGTATCGGGTTGGTAGGGACTTGTTTGAAACGACGAGTCATATGATATAACATGCAATTGTTTGTTCTTGTTTTATGGAATATTTTGAGATGAAGATTGTGCTATTCATTGGCAAATTAGTCACCGAAGCTTGAATGGGCCTGTGGGCCAGTGTTAGAAAGAAGGCATGTTGTTCTCAGCCCATATGCTATATATTTGATTTACTTTGCTGTTGGAGTGGATCACAAATGTAGTTTGTGTATTGGGTTTGGGCTTGGTCTAGCATGCTCAGCCCATATACAATTGATATTGATGCCTTGATGGTACATCTTAAAATCATTGTATTATGACTATAGTTTATTGGAATTCACTAATTTTATCCATGTTGAATAATATTAAATAGTGATTTAAGTTCATGATGGATTAATTAAGATTTCTGATTTACATGTATCATATGTTTTTTTGTTGTTTCGTGAGGTTCTATGCTATCTTAATCTCTATTAGGCTACAAGGGGTGGTTAGTGATAACATCACACCACCATCTTATCACACCCAATCAGATTCTGTCACCTCATTCTATCACATTCATCACTAACCAGTAGGGGTGGTGTGCACTTTCATCACATTTCATCACTAATTTTTTTTTTAAAAAATAATCTAAAAACATTACATTTAAATTAAAAAATATTACATTAACTAAAAAAAACATTACATTAAATGAAAAAAAAATACATTAAATAAAAAACATAAAAATAAACCTAAAAACATAAAAAAACCCTAAAAAACCGGAAAAAACTTTGGTTTGGAAGCGAGAATTGTTGGGTTTGAAACATAAGGTTTTGAAAACTTTGGTTTTGAAAGGTTTGGTGTGTAGGTTGTGGGGTTGGTGGTGCGTCTTCACGAAATCGAGCCGGTTCGCCTACGTTAGGCCGAACCTTTGGTCTAAACTTTCGTTTGGTAGCCGATTGTTTCTTGCTTGATCATTCCATATTATTTTTTTTGATTGTATTGTTTGATTGTGTGTTGTTTTGATTGTGTGGTATTTTGATTTGGTATTGATATGTATATATAGTGAATGAAAAAAAAAAGTTTTTTTTTAATAAAAAACGGTCAAATTAACGTTAGCCAACGGCTAGTCTTGGCCAACGGCTACTTTTAGCCAACGTGATGTGTATCACGGAAATTTGGATCGCGGCCGTGATATTTCTTGGCGGGACGGTGTATCACGGCGTTCACGGTATCACGGGGTGGCCATCACGGACCACCCCGGCTAGCCTTACACTTTTACCACTTCCTTTATGATTTGGTTACTTCTGATCTGTTTGTTTGGAAGTCGGCTCTCTCTTAAGGATAGAGGTAAGGCTTCCTTACATCCCACCCTTCATAAACTCTACCAACAGATTTGTTATTTGTTAAATTTACTAGGTATGATTGATGTTGTGTAGTTCTTGGTGGATTATATACTTAACTGTTGACTGCTTATATTTTAGGGATACTTTATATAATAGTAACCAACTTTCAAAAGCGTTTCAATTAGGCCAATCAAATAATTATTATTTTTGTCTCAATTAGCACACTCAACATTCACGTTTTATATTAATTAGAGGTTTTTCATCTATTTCATAAGTAACTAAGTAATATAGAGTTTTGTTTATTTTTTTTCCTATTTATTAATGCCAAAGTTAAGTGATGACGTGGATTAACACATTTTTTTAGTTTTTTTAATATAATTAACATGTTATTTTCTTTTTTTAATGTAATTAGATATATTAAAAAAAACTCAACCCCAGATCTTCTCCTCTATTTCATTCTTGATACATATTAAATTTTACAAGACTCGATTTGAATGATAAGTGACTTAATTCAGACACAAATTGAAACTTGGTTTTTTTGGACCCTTGATTAGCCAAAATTAATCGAACCGAACGGAACCGTTCATATTTTCATATATTTCTAGCTTTAATACATATAGTTCGTGAATTCATATATTGTACTTCCATATCATGTATTTAATCCCCCACTTTCATACATTTGTAAGGAAAAATTTTAGCCAAGGTGTGGTTTTGACTTTACCGGAATTAAACAAACCGAACCAAAAATCATTAATTTAACCACAAGACATGGTGACCTCATAGAATATGAGAAGCCAAATTTGTGGCTTAGTCAACCATGGCTAGCTGGTGTACCTTTCCAACCAGCAAAAGTCCATATGACCACATGCATGTGCGACTCGTTTCCTCTTTTTGGTCTTATGATCTTTCAATGCTTAAGGGGGCAAAGTCCACATGAATCTTATGTATTTGTTCATGCACATTAAGTCAACTTATGCAACACAAACAATCTGATCCCTTGAATAAACCTAATAGTTACTCCCAACATCAGGGTCAAGATTCGCCACTGCCCAACATATTTATGCAAACTGTATATGCAAAATAGTTTTAAATTCCATTAAGACAGGTACCTTAAAGCTGACTTTGAATTAATGGATATTTTAGAATGAGTAATTTATTCATAAACTAGTTTATTAATATCATACCTTGCATCATTGGGCTCTATATAAACCTGTTTAAATCCAAATCTTTACCCATCATCTGATCATCAAAATCAGCATAAGTGGCTTGCATTCAAAGACTTAAGGTTTTAAAAGTCAACCCATCATCATCAATGGAGGTTCCTACTGGTTTTATGGTTGTTTGCCTTCTACTATCTTGCTTTGTAGCTACTAGCTATGGTGTATATTTCTCCTCGCTTAATGAGACACTTATAGTTACTGCTACACACACCAAAAACCAAGGTTTGACCATATCTCTAAATTTAGTTGTGTACACAACCTATGACTGTTATGAATAAGAAAAGATGTTTTGGTGCATAAAATTCAAATCGTTTTAACTTTTAGTTATCATTGAATTGGATTTTGCAGTTCTAAAGGCGGGGGAAGACAAAATCACAGTGACATGGAGATTCAACAAGACCTACAAAGCTGGCACAGACTCGGCCTACAAGACCGTAAAAGTCAAACTTTGCTATGCACCCATTAGTCAAAAGGACCGATCTTGGAGGAAAACAGAGGACCGTTTGAAAAAAGACAAGACCTGCCCACACAAGATTGTGGCTCGCCCATACGCTGCTTCAAACAACTCATTTACATGGACTATTGAGAGAGATATACCTACTGGAGTATATTTTGTGAGGGCCTATGCATTTGATTCTCAGGAACAAGAGGTAGCCTATGGTCAAAGCACAAATGCCAAAAAAACTACCAACTTGTTTGAGGTCCAAGCAATCACAGGTCGCCATGCGTCACTTGATATTGCATCCGTCTGCTTTTCTGCTTTCTCCATAGTCTCCTTGGCTGGTTTCTTTTACATGGAGAAGAGGAAAGGAAAGGCATCCCAACAGAAATGAGACTACTTTTTGCATACTTAATAACAAATAAAAAAAGAATCCTAGTTTGGTTTTATAACTAAAAGACGCGTGTTTGTAATACTGTGTAATGATGTTCGTTTCTTCTAATAAAAAGGTACCCTTTAAAAGGATGGTGTTTGGATCAGGTATAAACAAAACTAAATGAATGCTTGTGTGGTCTATAAAGTAGTTTTAACAGTTAGATGACCCTAAAAACCTCGGATCACCAAGTATTTGCCATCTTTACAACAGATGGATTATGACAAACCCCCCGAAAAAAAAACAAAAATTCAAACTGATTATCTAGAAATTATAGGGCTTTTCCGTTGTTATTAGCACCGAGGATCTGATAAATGAGCTTCTCTGGTAGTTTTTTTGTTGCCTGAAAAATAAATAAATATGCGTAAATAACCTGCACATGTTTCTTTTTTCCTCAAATTTTTGGTATTATGAAAACTGACCTGATAATGTCTCATATGCAAGATCGGCTCACAACCTACATCTGCAATTAAGTTCCCTTTTGGTGTAAGCAAACTAAACCGTCCAGCTTCATATTGGGTAAGACCATCTTTACCATGCGGTAGGCTAGTCAAGACTTTGAGAAGTGAAGTAAGCGAGTTCATCTGGTTAACAAGTCCATGTAAACATAACTTTAGCTTAAACCATTTCATTACAAAAAAAAACTAAATTATTATTGTAATATTATAGTTTTTCTTATCTATACAAAACATACTGTATTTTGAACAAGAAAAATGTTTCAGGTCAACACGTTCATATTTTAATATTATAGTACACATACCTTCATGTATGGACAAGATGCACAGCCACCATGAAGAGAACACCCTTCACCGCTTGCAACACCAGGTATTACAGAGACATTTAAACCATCATCGAACTTCGGGCCTGTGGATGACTTTTGTGAAACTCTGGTCACTGAATCTGAAGAAACTGGAAAAACTATCTCCACACTAACTTTCCCTGTCCTAGAAGAGGATTCTGAAGAACATAATAATTGACGAACAGCAGCAACGATGGAGGTCACCATTCCTGACTCTGTTCCTAATACAAACTGAAGATGATCATCAATGTTTCTATCTAGTGCCTCTTGTACCCTACTTTTTATAAAATCTAGTATGTTTTGGGTGGACCCCACCACCCCCATTCCTCTTCGTTTAGCTTCCATGGCTAAAGAGAACATTTCCCCAGGGACTTCAAAATGAGCTGTAAGAAACGCATCGCAATACATGTCCTTTATCTTTTCCACAACTTCATGCCCAAAGAGATGATGCACAATGCATGTTCCATCCTGATACAAACAATTCATTGTAAGCAACAAAAATTTCACAAGAGGGCTAGCAGCGCAGCTTGTTGCCCGTTTACCATCTATTCCATGTAATTGTCAAGTATAATCAATTCAGTGATGACCCGTTGATTTTTACAAGAGATTAGTAGCTGAATTACCTGAAAATAATGCAGCCGAGGTAATAATGAGTTAATTGAGTTTCTAGTATGTTCCGGATGTATCTTGGCTATTTCTTCATCTGTCATGAAGGTCATCTGCTGAAATAACTCAACGATGTTTGCACCCATGTAGGAATCCGGGCCATACCATACATTCAAGTTTGGTACTTCAGCAAAGGCCTGGTAAACAGAGCAATTACAATAGGGTAGCATTTAGCTAAATGAAAGACATACTGAAAATCTGTTACCCAAATGAGAATGATAAAGAACCTGTAAGATAGTTTGTACGACATTAGAAGAAGTACATGTAATTGTGGGCACAAGTTCGTGTGCATGAGCTTTGGTTTCTAAAGAAGTATTAATGTAGACAACATGCAAGGAAGGAGAGGAATTAGAAGCTTCAGAGAGATAACTCGTGTATGCAGGGCTGGATGCAGCATCAGCCAATGAGCAGCCGATTTGTTCATCAGACATCCTGTACACACCAACCTGCAATACCTTTATGTAAGTCGCTGAAAACATAAATTGCAAAAGATTAAAAGTCTAATCCTTTTTATATAGTTTGCCACCTTTTTAATCATACCAGTAATAACAAGAATCTTAGTTGTTATTGGGTTACTTAACTTATCATAAGAATGCAAACATAAAATCAACCAAAATTGGGTCAATAGATATGTTGTAAAGTGATGCTTACCTCAGGAAAACCTGCCTGATCAAGAATGGCACGCACGTTTTCTGACATAAAATCTACCCCTAAAACAGCTATGAATTTGCATCCCGCTTTCGCCATGCTAACAGCACTGTCTGCCATAACCAATGAATCCGATATATGAATGTGAGGCCAAAGCTTCTGTGCAGAAGTTAGAACACCTTGCACCTCTGGATCCATGTAAAAATGTGCAACGACCCCAACTTGCCTTTCCTTCAACAAATTAGCAAGCTCTTGAACCTTTGCATCATCAGGGAACAAAAACCTTGCCTGCAATCGTACACAGCAGCTTAACCTGATTAAAAACTCAAAAACAAAAGAACCTCATCTGATAAAACTAAGACACCAGGCTCCTAATTATCTTGTTATGTCCACAGTTGATTGCTTGGAAGCTCCTATAGACACACGAGCAATGCTATATAGACACACTAGGCAACACCTATGACAGGGCCAAGATGGTCTACAAGCCATATAACCTTGTCCGTATCCAAATCGGTCATTTATGTATCAATCAAACACATCATAAGCATCATATGATTTGGCAAACGTCACCTCATATGAGCTCTCATACGACCCATATGATTAGCGCTGGCAATTTCCGAAATGGACAAGATAACCAGACACGAACCGACACAACCTTAACAGGTTTCGTGTCTTAAACAGGTTAAAGAGACGTTAATAATTTTTACTTAAAAAAATAGGATGTGGGAATAGGTGATACTAACATACGTGGCCTCACAACTGAAAAAACCCAAACTTTTGAAATCGCATCTCACATTCAATCACATTCACAACCCTCAATCAACGACAACCTCACCACTACCGCCCCATTGGTCGTCTCCTCCACCACATCTCATCAAGGTTGTAGAACTCACTAGGCGCTAGTCGGCCGGTGGGGGTACCGACTAAGGATTAATCGGGATTGGATTTTTATATATATTTTTCCAAATGTATACATATATAAAGTTAATTTTATACTCCATCTTATATGTATAAATTTAGAAGTTTAGGGGCCAAATATAAACTAGTGAATATGGATGGAGGTTAAATATTAAAATACCTAAACTTAAATAACCCTAATCACCTCCATCTTTCACCATACCCCGTTTTTTCCTCACATTTCTTTTTTCATCGTACGAAACCATCAGACGCAACTAGTGTTCATGGAGTTGCATCGATTTTGGTTATAAATCATGGATTACCATCCAATTTTGACGTAAGAACTTGTTTGATTTGATCGATTTGCTCCAGTTTTGACCCGTTTGAATTCATTGTTGACCTAATTTTGAGTTTTTAAGGTCCGACTAGGACCATTTTGGTCCGACAAATCGGTGATTAATCGCGATTTTTACAACCCTAGACCGCCACAAATTAATTTAGTGATTAGCCCAAAATTAATCAGTAAAGTAGGGACTAGCGATTAATCACCGATTAATCGGTGAGAAATCGGGATTTTTACAACCTTGCATCTCATTCTGTCACTCCTCCCCCATCCCAGTCAGCCGTCACTCTCTAAGGTAAGTTACTAAGTTATGATTGTTATTTAGTCGATTTACTGTTTGTCATTCTCTAGCTGTTGATTTCTTGAAAACACCATCCATATGCTTCAAGGTTTGTAACTTATCATGTTAACCTGTTAGGCTATATGGTGTGCCCCCCCTTTCCCCCAAGTGCCACATCAGCGCCACATCATTTCCCCCATTTTCTCCCCCAAAGTTTGGAAATGCCTTCCCCCATTCCCCCTTCCTTTTTTTTCTTATAAACTTTGATTAAAAAAAAAGAAAAAGAAAAAGGACCAATGAGAATTCACGGGGAGAAGGGGGAAAACACCCCGAACTCACCGAAAATTTTACGGGGGGGGGGGGGGGGGGGGGGGGGGGCGGTGTTCCCGGGTTCCCCGGACGCCACATCACACCCCGGATTCCCTCCCCGCATGGCACACCGTATAGCCTTATAAACATGTTCGTGTTTGGAAATATTGACATGAGAAGTTATCATGTCGTCTTCATGTCTAGCCCCTCATGTTATCTTGTCTTATCATGTCGTGTCTGACCCGATATGCTAGTCCCACATATGATATACACAACCCACATGACATATCTGTAGTTCTGTATATCCTTCAATTTAATACAAAAGAGAGAGTTAAAAGTTAAAACCCTAACCTGCGCCTCGGCGAAGCTCCCTTTCGCCCCAACACCATCCGCGGTAATCACCAACGACGGAAACGCCTCTCCAACCGCCTTCCCTTCTCGCTGCGCCACAAGCGCCTTAGTCCTCTTCTGCATACTAACCAACACATTATACCAACTATTAACCCTAGACTCAACCTTCCCTCCATACAACCCACCACCAACATTCAAACCCTCAAAATCCTCCATCCTCATCCCCAACACCTCCTCAGGCCTCGCTCCATCAAGCACCCAAACCAAACACGAACAAAACCCTTTAATAACCTCTGAATCACTATCAACCATAAACCTAACCGTTCCGTCACCATCCATCCTCACATCTAGCCACACCTGAGCCGTACATCCCATCACTCGGTTCGAATTAACCCTAACCGAACCGTCTAACTCAGGCAGGCGGTTCGCGTAGTGAATAAGCCGCTTGACTCGGTCAATCGGGTCGGGTATGGAATTAAACTCGGATGTGAGGGTTTGAAGCTTGGATAAAGCGGATATGTGACCGTCTGATGTGACAGATGGAGTTACAGTAACGGCTGAGCATGAAAGAGTAAGTCTAGGGTTTCTGGAAATGGATATTATAGGAGTGGATGGATTATTATTATTAATATTATTATTATTATTAAAAGGTTTAAAGGTTTTGAAGAGAGTGAAAGAAGGGAGAGGGAGTTTAGTAGTGTTGAAGGAAGGAGAAGAATAAGTGGTGATGCTGAAAGTTGCAGTGTCCATCGCCGGAAAATTTGAACGGTGAATATTCCGCCGCCGCCGGTGGTGGTGGTTGATATGATGGTGAGAGCTCAAGAAGGTTCAGTGAAAGACAGGGTAGGGAAAAAAGGCTTTCTTATTGCCCGCGAAAAATGAATATAATACCTTTTCAAGTTTATCAAATAGGTGGGACCAACCCGTGACCACTCACAAAGTCCACGATTTTTTTTTCTTTTAATCGCAAATGAAATTCAACAAGAAATCTCTTCAGATTCCTTACTCAGTTAAATCAGGATCCCTTCCACCCGGCATAGTCAGACATTGAAGGGAGCTCCTGGTTTCTCCAAGTCCACCGGTTCCAAAGGCACGACAATGGAATAATCGGTAAAACCCGACGCTCTCAAGAATCGAACCCATGACCTTTCAGTCATGGGTGTTCTATCATTGAGTCTCTATACCACTCCACCATAAGGTGGTTGGTACAAAGTCCACGATATTAATTAAGTATGACAGGTCTAGAGTATCGCTCTACTTGCTCACCCTCATCACTGGCGCTATGTGGGAGATTTAACTATTACAATACTGGTACTTCGTAAAGTAACTAAAAAGGACGTCTTCGTGACGATATCAATATGTGTTTACATCAATTGAGAACTATAAAAACAAACTCGGGTCGTCAATGCATTGACAGTGCTCCTTATGGTGTATGGTTTAAAAAATTACTCTATTGTCAATACAATTCTGTTTTCAACAAATTTTATGTTGTCACGTCGAAAAAACTATAAAACAACATATGGTGCATGTTATTTGGAAGGTAATGGTTCGATTCATAATGGTAAACAACAAAAGAAAAATCAATCACACGTGAGTCGTTTAAATAAAAAAAGTTATGAAAACGTAGATAAAAAGAAACATGCCGCTAACAGCATATTTCAAATTTAATGTTATATTACTAAAATAACATAGTATTAGTTTTCGGCGAATACAATATAAAATAGAAATTGGGATAAGAAATGAATTTATGTAAGTGATTTATAGTAGTTGTATAACAAAAACTGGTTATGTTAAATTGAGAAGATTTTTATTTTTTTAGAAATTCTAAATATCTACAGAAGGATAATGATAAAAAGTTTTTATCATATAGTGGATGGAAAATATCTGCCTCCGTTTTGCATAGTCAAATTTTGGTGGGTACATTTTATAAATTCTCTGTATCATTTTGGTCGTAGCAAAATTCGTTTCTTGTTTTGTTTGTTCTTTATGATGGGTACCTCGAGAACCTTATTACCTTAACTTTTTATGTAGGGTCATCATGTCACATGGAATCACAAGTCTTTTTTGGCTAACCACGGACCCGAAAAGACGATGGAACTTATTCATTGCTTTTGTAATTTACTTCCCCAACTATTACAAGTGCCTCTATTCTTTTGGCGGATTGATTCTGTGGCGAATCGCTTTCCAAGCTTCAAAATTCGCCATTAACGAGTAATGACATACGCGTATTTATTCGACGATGCATACGTTTTTGTTTACCTAAAGAGATTTAAATATGGGTTACGAATACTGATTGATACATGGCATAAAAAAGGATAGTTCTTTATACAAGGTTAAAACTATTTTTTTTTTTTTTGGGTCCTAAACACGATTTTAGTGAATTAAAGTCCAGTGATAACTCTTTATTCACGTATGAACATGTGTAAATACAATATTGTTTTCTGTATTTTTTAAGGTTTACATCTAAACACCTCTAAATACTTCAATTTCCTATCCAAATCTAATTATCAAATAATATACCAACAAAGGTTGCAAATTATTTCCACAACTTACTAGACACGGCTATCCATCATATAAAAACTTAATAATGCCCTTCAACCTAAAAAAGTGCTAAATAAAATCATTACATGTCCAAAAGACTATCGGCACATGTTTTGTATCGATTATAAAAAGGAATGTCAGTAGCCAATTTAATGGTACCAATACCGGTACCAAATCGGTTCGGTTCATCATGTCTCCTATACGTTACAGGCACTCGATATAGCTTATTGATTCAGCAGGAATCAAAACGATATTGATACTGGAAACCATGTAAATGTATATTAATATAGTTACCGAATTTTTTTGGACGGTATCGATATGGTTTGCCACGGTAATTAACTAAAAGATCAATTTTGTATGACTTGTTTGATTTTGAACAATGCTTTTATTATAACGTATATAAAATTAAGCACATCTTTAGAGAGTATATTTGGAATTTTCTAAAGCATTACACTATTTTATTAGAAAACGAAAGTAAATTTTAGGTAGTTTTGACATCTATGATTCCATTACTTTGGAAAGTGCATTTACTACTCACAACTAAGTTTCAATAAAAAAATATATATATATATATTGAAATGTAAATTAAAATGAAAACTTTGCAATGGTATTTTCAAAGTTTTTAAAAACCGTATCTTATAAGTTATATGAGAAAAACAAATATAATTATAATTATATTAATAAAATAATAAAAATTATATGAAAAAAGGTTTCTACTGTCGAATGAAAAGTTAAATTATAAGAGGGCCAGCATTTGCAAGTTGTTATTGTAGCAATATATATAAGAAATTATTAATAACAACTTTTTTAGAAAATGCTTGCTTTATTTTTAGTATCTTTGACTTCAGAAACCTTACCACCATGCGCTTACTTACACGCTTACTACTCACGTCTTGATTAAAAAGAAACTCTATATCGACGTAGATTGAAATAGAAACTTTGCAAAGGTGTATGCAAAACTTGTAAAATGTCGTAACTTATGTTATAAGAGAAAACAAATAATTCTAAAATTTAATTATATTAATAAATAATAAAAATCAATAAAAAAATGTTCTTTTTACTTTTGAAGGAAAGTGAAATTGCGAGAGGACGAGCATTTGCAAGTTGTTATTGTAGCAATATATAAAAAACATTATTATCACCTTTTTCTTGGAAAAAGCTTGTTTTTTTAAGGACTTTTGACTTGGTGGAAAACTAAGATTTATGAAAACCGGTTAATGGATAAAGGGGTAAAATTTTCATTTAACACCATTCTTATATTTAATAGGTAGGAGGCTTAGAAAACTAATCCACTGATGTAAGAGATAAAATCTTAACTCAAAACGTGATGAGCACCATGTTTGAACGGGAACAACTTACATGAACTCAATAGATCTGTTTCAAATAAATCAGCACATATCGACATCAACATACAAATTACAAAAAAATGTATAGAATCCTTCAATAGACAACTCACGATTTTATATAAAAGAACTAAAAAAACTTCACTTTAAAATAACCATTTGAAAACGGGAAAAAAATACAAATTACAACGACCATGCGTTAACTGCTGAATAAAGTCAGGTAGGTAACCATGGCTTGTACAAAGCATATAATCTGTACAGTCAAAAGAGCCCGACCAGCATTCTCTCTTGATCTTTCCAATTAACCCACGTTTTAAATTCTAAGAAAACTAATACCGTCTAAAATGATCCCTAGTGAAGAAAGGATGTCTTAGCGCAGCTCGTGCTGTTAGCCTCTCTGACGGATCATACCTTAGAAGCCCTTGCAATAAATGAATTAAGTCCCCTGCAGAATGATCTACATGCTGCATAATCAAGTTCTGCATTACAGAATCACGCTTTTAGTACAAGATTTCACACAAAAAAAAAAGTATCTAAAAAACAATGCTTCTTCTAAAAGTGAAACCTGAAGCCGAGGTAGCTTCGTCACAGCTTTGATACTTTCTCTTGAAGTAGCACCCTCGGGCCAGTCCAACCTACCCTTTCTCACATACTTCTCAGCGTGTCGGCTGTAAAAGAAGTTATGCATAGTTCGTAAAACAAGTTGTTACTATAAAAAGGTTTCAAACCCAGGAAATGTAGAGAAAATCTTACTCTGATTTCCTCAACATGTGATTAGGCAACGGACCAAAAACTCTCTCCATCATTGCTAGATGTTCCAAGTTTTCATGAGTTTGGAACAAAGCTTCACCCTGATCCAAATAACCACAGTTTAAAACATGATTCAAATTAAAAAAATCCTCAAAACACAATTAACTAAAATATGGTACAATAGAGTTCAAACTCACTGTGCATAGTTCAACCAGAATACAACCGACACTCCAGATATCACATGGGTAGCTCCATCCAAGTCCTAAAATAACTTCTGGTGCACGATAGTGACGAGTAGATACTATGTAGTTCTGATCCTGACGGTCATATGTTGTACTACCAAAGTCGATCACCTTAATAGCACTTGATATTGGGACCCTTTTAGAAAAAGAACCATCTTTTGGTGATCTTGATGAGCCCTAAAAAACAGAGAGAAATTAATACTCCGTAAAACATTAGTTAAGTCACCATCACTGTCACAAGTGCAAGAGCAACCCAATAACTCATACCTTGTAGTCAGGCACTTTCACATACTCTGGAGAGACTAAAAGCACATTCTCAGGCTTTAGATCAGTGTGTATTAATCGCAATTCATGCATAACTGCAATACATACAATAGTAGTCAATTAGTCTGTTCATCGGACGCCCAAAAAGGTTTTTTTAGATAAAACTAAGGTTTTTTAAATGATACATCATGGCCTTAAGAAACAAAATAGATATGGAAAGAACTAGCTAAAGCGATTACTACACACATGCTATACAATCCAAAAGTTGTCTGCCAATCTCCCGAACTAGGTCAATTGGGAATGAGCTATAATTGTTTTTGCGTAGAAAATCATATAAGCTTGGTCCAAGCTTCTCAAAAACCTGTTAACACCATTTGAATACACCCAACATCTTAACCCTAAAATTTTTTGTTGATTGGGGAAAACAAATCCACCATATTAATCATCATATCATATACTTACAATACAGATATGGTTACGATAGTCAAACCAGTTCCTTATTTGAACACAACTGCAAGGAATAAACCAATTTAACAACACAAACCCAAACACAGAACAACTCTTATGCAAATATATTTAAACTGCATGAAGAAACTGAATGGTATTTGTCACTCACCGGTTGCCACCTTTGTCATGTTTACCAAGTTGTTGCAACATGTCGATCTCTATCATAGCTGCCTCACGATATTTCTTTATGCCACGAACAACTTTTATTGCAACCATCTCTTTTCTTTCTTTGTCCCAACATTCCAATACTTGGCCAAAGGTACCTGAATTAAATACATATAAAAATATTTGACACATTATCAATACCATCTACAATCTACATTCTACAAAACCACAAATTGTTAACAAGGCAAACTCACCTTCGCCCATTTTTCCATGAATCTTATCTGCAAGTTATGACAAAACAAATGAAAATAAATAAGGGAATCAAAACCATTAAAACTCTGTTTATTATTTAACTTTTATTTAAAGCATAAACCACAGAATAATTCATGATGTGTAATTTCTTATTTATATGCAAAAGCGAAAATGGCGTAGGCAACAATCAATGATAAAACTTTTTTAACGATGGTGAAAGGTAGTTACATCGGGTAGTCAGATTATCTCCAACTGCGAACACAAAATGTCCATCCTTATCATCTTGACGCCATGGGGGAGATACATTTCGAGCAACACGTTTAAAGACGGATGAACTACTATGGTCTGATGTGACCCCTGAAGGTGCAAAGCTGGTCACATTTCCAATCTCTTGTCCACAAAACAATCCTACCTGAGCCTACACACAGGGATCCATTCATGACCCTTCCAATATATTCATAATCATATTCTTACAGTTTGGTTTGTATGCAAAAGGCAACCGCATGTCACAAATTCATAAGCTGCCATTACCATGTCAATAAAAAGCAATGGAAAAAGCACACAATGCAAAACAACCACTTACGGGTGATCGGTTTATCAACAAATGTAAGCTTCATCTAAAAGGCTTTGCAGTTATTGCGGTCAAAATCATATAAATATCATGCATAATATATACACACACGCATACATATATATATATATATATATAACATAAAACGTATATAATATTAACGGTAATATCAAAAGTCAAAACACAAAAGTGTTCATATTTGAAATCTTAAGCCAAAGTTCATCAAGACCTAATCATAAGCCACGGAATCTTCCTCCGAGTCCACATCAACCAAGGCGTTTTATGGGCTATTTCTTAATGTTGGCCCCAAATTATTGAATTTTAGTATTGGGTTATTTCAAAAACTGTTGAAAGTTGTGGTCGGTTTGTTAATTTGAGCCCGAGAATCTAACACCTTAAAAAACGGTGCCATGACCAGTACCCGGGAACCAAATAGCGGCCCATAGCACCGATAATAGCGGTTCCGCTAATTTACATTAGGTCCGCTAACCGCTATCGACTGCATAGCTAAAAAACCTTAATATATTATTAAACTCAACATAAAGTTTCTTTTAACTACCGTAAAAAACTCAATATTAACAATTTTACACCAAACCAGGTTAAAAAATCAGCAATATATTATTCTTGCATGTATATCATATAAAAACTTAGTTTTAACAAAGATAGTTTGATTGTTATATCTAAAAACATAACAACATAAATCTTAACATGAAAAAATCTGTAACAACGGGTAAAAAGCAATTTATATGTAAATAAAACAAAGCCTAATTCACCAAGAAGAATAATAACAAATAAAAAAAAGAGCAGATCTAGCTATACAGGTCATAATTCATCCAAAACAAACCGTTAAAACAATTAAATAGATCAAACCTAATGTTTTTACCTGTAAAACAATCAAATTTTAATATATAAAATCTAATAAAAGAATAACCAAAACATAAAATAAAAAAAAAGATATATACCTTGGGTGTCAGAGGAGCAACATCCCAACCCAAACGCTGTCGTTTTCGTGGCCTAAGATCCAATTGACTCATTGGAAACTCCGTAACACGTTCAGTCTCCATAACCGATTAATACAAAGAATCTGATTATTATTGATCTATTGGAAGATGATGATGATATGATGTTTTCTGATGAAAGATTTAGAGAACCTAATTTGGTGATAATGTGTAGATCTGTGAAAGATGAAGGAAACCCTAATATTGGCCAGACAATAAAGCGTCGGTTTGCAGAAGTTGCATCCTGCCGTACACGTGTCTATTGTTACGTACATTGATAAGGGCTTTTCTTTTTTCACGAACTTATTGGTGTGTTGACCGTGGTTGGGTTTATGAGTTTGTTTTGAACTATGGTTAGATTATCATGATTGAGGTGCTACTTTAGATAAAGGATGAGTATTTCGATAGAAAATACGATAATATATGGATATCGAATTATATTTGGTATAATTCAGAATCAAGTTTTGGAGATCTTTAGTAGCGTTATTTTCATTATTGTTTGCGGTTCGAACCGGTATTTTACCTTAAATTACTGATATTGTTCCGTACAGTATATTTTCGGTATCGTTACTAAATTTTGACAAAAATCGGTATCCGTATGGTATGGTATGATACCGAACTCATCCCTACTTTAGACCATATTTTTTTATCATAAAAAGACACAGGGATTTTATTGAATACCGGTTTTATACTGACAGATTAAGTATAATATTTGATTACTAGATTATACCCCGGGAACGTCCCGGGGTTGAAAAATCTAATATGACATTAATTTTACATATGAAATAGAATGATGCGCTTTACACTTACATGCATAAAAGCTTCGGGTAGCAGCTATCCTAAAACAATTAAAAATATATCTCCAATGTTAACGTCTAAACTTAAACAATGTATAACTCTAATATTAATATGTAACCTAAAACAATGTATAACTCCAATGCTAACGCATGTTGAAAATAGAATTCATATTTACTAATTTGAACATAATTAGTGACTTGCCTATATATGATTAATGATTTACTTGTACAGTTTATGTTTTTTTTCCTGTTTGAACAAAACCCAACAAAAAATAGTCGTTTTTTTCTCCGTTTTGTATATAGCACTATGGTACTCGTTGGAAAGATAATAAAACGCTCGTTAATTTGGTGTAATTTTTTTTCTTAAAAAAATATCGTATATAAAAGATATTAACGTTTAAAAATTATGGGAGAAAACATAAGTGAGGAAAATCTAATTTTGTTTTTAAATTATTTTTTTCCTAAAATATCTCAATGCCACATGGCACACTCAATGAGCAGAATGCTTCTTTGAGTGTCATGTCATTACAATGGCTTTGGTTTATTATATGTATAGATTATTTTTTTAAAATTCATTAATGGTACAAGAAACAAGTCCAAAAATATTACTTGCATATTAAAATACCTATAACTTTGATTATAATGATAAAAATATATTTTTTTATGAAAATTTCATTAGACATTCATCGCAGATTTATTATCAACATAGCTCATAAAGATATGGGGTTGGATGTGAAAGAAGGTGAGAATGATGAAGATGATGATGAAAAGAATTCGACACCTACAATGGTGGGGGTTGATGGTGGTATTGTTACATCAAACAGAAGAAATAATAGGTTTCAACATCAACCACAATTTCAAGATCAACTGACCAAACAAGGATGTGGTCAAAGAAGGTGTAGACCGACAAAAAAGGGGAGGAAAAAACTTCGGGAATGACAACAGAGAACGATTACCGTAGATATTGTTTTAATTCGTATACATGTATTGAATTTGCGTTGAAATTCATTATTTGTTTGTTTTGGTGCAAAGTCTGTTTCCGGGCCTTTACTTGGATGAGATTTCACCAGACTCTTATCGAGTTTAGATTGTATTCATTCAGTAATCCATCCATCTTTTGGTACTATTATTAAAATAAAAGTAAAGCAACATAAGAAGAATGAATGTATAGATCCGCCACTGTGTTGTAACAGATCTCTTATTTACATCTGCTTATATGTCTTCTTATCTTCAGGTGATTGTTACTGATAATTATTTCACTGGCTCAAAAGACAATATTAGGAAGTGGACTGGTCATCCAATATTTGACCTTATCCGTCATGGTATGTTTTTATTACATGCTGTAATGATTCTTAGTAATAAAAACTTATGTTTTATCACGTGAACACATCATATTAGATTTTCAACCCCGAAACGCTCTCGGGATATAAGCTAGTAAAGATATAAATATTCAAGTGACCAAATTATTAATAATGTTTTTTTTGCATTGATCTTTGGCTCTATTAGCAAACGGTAGCTGAGTTAAGTGTTAGGCCATGTAGAAGTACTAAGTTCAAATCATTTTGTGGCAAGGATAATGAAGAGTCTTCCTAGGACGGTGAGATTTGATCCCCGGTCTCTGTAACTCTCAGTTGAGAGGATGTTGATATTCTTTGGAATCATAGGATGCCTCACCGATTTCTACGTGGAAGCGTCTTTGGCATGAGTAAGCCATATCAAACAAGGGTCTTATGGGGTTTTAAGTGTGTACGCTGCTGCTACAGTGCTACTTTATCTAGTCGTTCTAAAAAAAATTAATAATAATATTATTGGCAAGTTACTAGCTTACATAGTTTTTTACCATGATACATACTAAAGTTGTATAAATAATATATAAATAGTTTTATAAATTCAGATCGATAGTTTTATAAATTCTAGTAATACACACAAAAAAGTTTGTAAATAAATTAGGTAAACAGGTTGAAGCAACCTTCAAAAAAGCCTAGAAACACAAGTAAAACATCCCAACCCACATTACCATGTACATTAACTTGAAAGATGGCACGATGCATCGGTAAAAGCTTGGTAGAAATCGAGTTTCCATTGCATGTTACATTGCTTGAAGTAATGTGTAGAGCATACTTGTGAAAATGAATTAAACGACATCGTATTGTCGTGGACTATTTCTATGGGATGGGCATCAAAAGAGAGTATTATACGAATATTCTTTTGTTAAATTGAAAATAAAGCAAAGGGATTATTCTGGAATATTCTATGCAGAGATTTTAGTCATTCATTATCCATTTGATCATGTGGTCAAAAAGAAAGTTTTCCTTTCGAAGCAAACTTACAGCTTCAAATCTTCAATTCAATCTTACTTTTGCGTGTGAAAATCGTGAATGATTAACGATTAAGATAAACCTTAATGCAATTGTGTGACATATGACTGATTTGTAGACAGACACTTTCATCTTTTATTAATTGGGCTAGTTATGACCCATTTGTGAGTTGTTAGTTTAACCTAACTACGTTGGTGAGCTAGTAGATTCAGATTGTTGCTCTACAAGGAGCTTTTGAGTTTTGACTATATTTTGAATGCATAATGAAACCCGTGAGTATTGCAACTAAAATAGTTTTTGTTTTTCCATTGAAATAAACTAGTGGGCATGCCCGCGCGTTGCGGCGGGTGTTCCGATTGATATCAAAATCAATCATGATGTCTATTACGAACCAATCATGCAAAAAAAAGGTATTAACCTGAGAAGATGTATTCGAACGTACACTGCAGAATCAATGGATACATGGTCTATAAGCTCAAACATATTAATGTTCCACCAAAATTAGCTAAACACTTCACCTTAAAAAAACAAAAAGCAAAAACAAAACAAACAATAAGAGTTCAAATAGAAATAGCCTAGCGGTAGTAAGTTTAGTTTAATTGCCTAACGATCAAGAGTGAGATAAGAATTATCTCGTCAGCCTATACAACTTTTGTTGACAGGAAGTAAAGAAACTTTAATGTTCCACCACTACTTAATAATTTGAATGTGTGACCAACATAATTAGATGAAAAAAAAATAAGTGTGTTAATGTTTCTTTGATTTAGTCACTAAAAAGGGGCAAGTTGGGTCGGGACGGGCCGTTCTAAGAAATGTATATTGTGGTTCGGGTTAGAACGAGTCAATTTAAAAATAGCGATTTTAGTGAGGTCAGAACGGGGTTTGACAAAATGGGCACATGTTAGAATGGGTTTCAGTTATACACACAATAATCGAACTGATGTCACCATATTTCAAAACAACAGCTAATAGCTCAGCAAAATTGACAACAATGCTCAAAATGGACCATCAAAAGGATTAGAGGAGTATATTTGGGCAACAACCAACATCATATTAAGATGGACATCAACATTAGAATGGATTAGCAGCAGAATACCATAAGCAAATATTGTCAGTAGCAGAAGCGGCAAGTAGGAGCACAAAACGCAAATAAGTGAGTATATATACTGTTAATATGAAATTTTTAAGTCTTTCTGGTGCATTAGTGCCTACTTGTTTAGGTTTCTATTTATAGTATATTCAATCAAGTATGACCCTCTAATTAATTCTTAAAACATAAATAGGTCAAGCAAATGTTATGCAACATATGTTGTCTGCTACATTTGGCTTAAGAAACTCAATTACCTATGACCCATCTATTTACTTCTTGCTGGTTGAACATGTGTTACATCCGATATTCTTGCTGAATTTTGTTCATCACCAACGAATTCTTTATACACTTGTTACATTATCGGTTACTAATTGATGTAATGGGGGACCCGTTAAACTATCCTTGTGATGGTTTGGCTTGCTCGATGGGCATGCTACTGCTATGCTGGGTCAGACCTGGGTATTCTTGGACATAAATTAGCTTCTTTTTTCATTTTGACCCATCACTTGGAACCACTTGATAAAACATATATGGACACATCTATATGCATATGTATATATGTATAACCTCTTAGACCCATTTAGGTTCGCCACCTTACGAAGATTTTTTATACTCTTATATATCATCTCACTGTAACCAACCGCAAAAAGAGGAATATGTTTTCAAAGACCCACTCTTTCATTTTAAAATCCTTAACTTGTTTAACAGATCATCCTACAACTTTTATATTCTTTATTTAGGTCACAATCAAAATACCTTTTATATAGAAATAAATTCTGATTATACACCAAGACCCAAAAATTCAGCAATCACATATATAACTGAAAATGAAAGGAACCTACAAACGTAACTTAAGTTCATGGTATCGCTAAATGTTGATGACTGAAAGCACCATTAACCTGGATCAGAGCAATTTTACTGATCGTTTTCAAACTCCAAATCATCATCGTCTTCTTCATTACCAGTTGGAGCTTCAATCACACTAAGCGCATTTCTTTGTAAGCACACCTCTATGCCACTAATGAGCGCCTATACAGCCGCTGTCGAAGCCATGGCAACGACACCTCCACCTTCTACACTTGAAAAACATTTAAGCGAATAAACAATATACGATAATTTAAGAACCTAAAGAATATTTGTATTAGTGATGGATGTTGTTTAGTCGGTCATGTTACACTTATAGGTTGTAGTTGCAACCCATTTACTTATGAATGGGACAATTATGGTTTACCTTTTATCTCAAACTGGTCTGATCAGAAAACTCAAATGGGTCAAACGAATCAAGTCCAGAGTCACTTACATTGATAGTGCAAGTGACTTCTTTGAATCCATAACCAAAAAACTAATTTATAAAAGACTTAGAGTGGACCAAAAATATTTGTGTGTCGACCCGTATTGTTAACCAATTCGCCCATTTTGTCACCACTGCACTTAGCCATATAGATTCATAAGATGTGTTCATATTTTGACCTGGTCTTGGATGGCTATTTTTTTCACCAACAGATTTTTGAGCATCAACCCTCATAACAACCTTTGCAATTACCTTAGCCCTAGTCCCTTCAAGTCTGCTTTCTCTAAATATTTGTTTCTCCTTGTTTAGACTAATGCTTTCATGTTGAATGAAGTATTGCATGCTCTTGATCTGCACCAAGAGTAAAAATCAAATATCATAAAAAACAAAAATAGAAGGTGTTTCGCTCTTCCTCGGATTACTAAATGGAAAATGGACTTCCTTATGCACTAAATTTGTGCTTACAACATCATTGAGCTCTTCCTCTTATGAGCATATGTAGCCTCCTCTATTGTCTCACCATCACTAACCACCGCTACCCCTACAAACTGCTATTGCAACTATAGGAACACCAAAAACTCCAAGATAACGGCCGTACAAATTGCATAATTACATCCCAATCAACAAAACAAAAGATTATATACCATCAGTTTATATATTTAATGATATAAATGAAATTAAAAACAATAGTTCAAAGCTGAATATCAAATTTAAGGAAAAAAAATAACCATGACTAATTTTTAGTAACTTTCTTTACAGTTTGATAAACATTTCAATAAGGGCGAAAGAATAAATCAGTTGTTCTTTTTCTTCACTTTCCTTATTTCAGAGTACAATTCCAAGTTGAAAGATACTAAACAGTAAACACAAGGATACATTTTCCAAGAGGCAAAAAATTGAAGAGATAATTAATAATTATTAGTGGCGGCCTGGCAGGTAGACTACAAGACCAAATCATTTGAAGTAACAAATTTAAGATGAATCTTATAGTTATAGATGTATGTAGATATGGTGCTCAAAACATACTAACAATTCAAATGAAGCAGAAAATGAAACTTAAGATGAAGAGGAGTATATGTGCATATTCATAATTGTTTAAACTTGGACATCAGTAGAATGTTTACTTATTGTACTCAAAAACACAAATATTGTATGTAAATCTACAATTCACCACTCGTGAAATCAGTATGAAAAATCAAGATTTCTTACAAAGCTTGATCTCTGTGCCTTGGGGCTTCTAATACTTGCTTTGATAAATCAACAGAGTGTTATCACTAATAAAAATGGTTTTGTTACTTTTTATATTTGTATGACGTAATATACAAATCCAAGTGCAAGAAGATTCTAGAAGAAAAGCATTCAACCAGTTGAAAATAGAAGTCAATCTAGCCACATGTCTGTTTGATAAATCTAGCCAGACCTTGATCATGAAAAGGGACAAACAATCTACAGAGACAGAGTTAAAGTAGAAGTAAATCCACTTACCAATTGAACCAGTTGAAAATAGACTCTCAAGCTCTGATATATCAATTTCAGGAGCCCTACAAAAATCACTTTCAGGTAACACTTCAATCTGCACAAGCGAGCCAATAAATAATATATTATTAGTTACATGTATGTATCAGAAATTACCTTGACAAACAAGCCACATTAAAAAGATCAGAAGAATAAATAGAGACAGGAAGAATACTGAATAATAATAATATGATCAAATTGATGAATAATATGATGATGGGAATTAAGAGTGAGGAATTAAGGGCGATTTAATGACTGAAAGCACCATTAACCTGGATCAGAGCAATTATACTGAGCAATTTTAAAAGTCCATTACCTGGGTAGCAAACTCCCTAAAACCAAAATACCTTCAAAAGACAACAAACACTTAAAATTTTCGTAAAACACCTAGAAATCAAATTAGCTAATTTTTAATAAAAAATAGTGATTTATTAAAACTTTCACTAATCTGAATCTTAACTTATCCTATGGATATGAATTTAACGGTAAAAAACACATACCAATTCTTAACTACAAACCCAACAAAACCCATCAAGATAATCACATATTCATCTTATAAATAATTAAATATAAATATAAAAAACAATAAACTAACCAAAAAGAAGGCGGTGAGACGCAACAGCAGAAGGCAACGTAGCACTTGCAGAAAGTTTGTCATCACAACACCTACAATCGCTCCGTCTCTGATTCCGTATTTGTGGTTTGGATTTTAGGTGAATAATCGTTGGAAGTCTATAATTAAGTTGTGGTTGAGGATACATAGGACGGAGAAGGGAACGACTGATGAAAAAAAGGGCAGTGAAGGGATTAAATATTATAATAACAGTTAAAGAATGAAACCATATGAATCGATTAGTATTATGCAGAGAGGAATAAATTTTCAGTTACATAAGGGTAAGGATGGAACATGAGGGGTAGTATTGTAAAAGTGTTTTAATATTGTAAAGGAGAATGTGGGTAAAATGTCTACATTACCCTCCTAAGTGTCTTAATTGTCCCTACTATTCCTATAATACCCTTATGAAATAAGCTTTATTCTCTTATACTTGTTGCTTTAAAAATTGTACCCATGTCAAAATTCCAATATGGTACATCACTCCTCCTTTATAATGTATTATAGATAACAATAAACAACTGCCTAATCCCCACTCTTTACAACATCAGGAAGGACAAGAACTACCTAATCAACATAAGAATCAAGATTAACGAAGACCTGTTGAAAACTATGAAGGGTATGTTTGGCAAACTAGCCGGTGACTGTAAACTAGTAGCTGGTGGCTGTAGCTGGAAGCTGATATCCATAGCTTTTTAAATATATTTTGGTGTTTGGCAGAGTAGATGAAGCTTTTAATAAAATGTATAAAATGACCAAAATATGCATTAACTAAAAGCTTGTATGCATGCTTTTTTATTTTTTAATGACCGAATGGGCATTTGTGTCATTTACTCATTAAAAGTTTGTAGCTAGTAGGAGTTTTTTCTTAAACGCTAATACAAGTAGCTCTTCAATATATAACTTTTTTTCCTAACCTAAAAGCTTCAAACTCCTTCAATCAAACAAGACTTTTTATTGAGTAGGGTTTTTTCTTAAAAACTTGAAGCTTGGAGTTCTTGAAAACTCCTTGCTAAACATACCCATCTCTTAGTGTTGAGACAGTAAACTTCTAGTCTCTAGAAGACTGACGAATGGTGACACACCAGGCTCGTTGTGAAGTTGATTTGTTCTCCCAATTGGAAATGACGGATTAGACAAGGTTCATGATAAACTATAAATACCTTCCCCTCATTTCATTCTTGGCATGCCAATTTTTACGTTCAAATCATTTCCTTCTAAATGTCTCCTTTTTAGACCAAAAATATAGACCCGACAATTTACGAACTGACGTGTCGTTACGTATTATAATATTTCAATTTTCTAAAGAGAAACGACGATTCCGTTCGACAAAAGATGTATCGGTTTGGATGGTGTGCAGCGTGTTTCATAGTCTTCACCACCGCCATTATTGTCGAAAACAAATGTTGGGTCTTGTTGCTATTTATAAATATGGAAATTGTTAAGTTGGGCGGTGAAAAGGTGGATATTGGATTGTGAAACGGTGGGAAATGGTGGTGATGGATGGTTGGAGGTGACTCAAGTTGGTAATTGTATATTTAGAACACCCCATTTGTGGGCTACTTAATACAACTAGTTCCCAGCCCATACACTTCGACTCTTTCTCTTTTCTCATTGTGGGCTGCTATTAAATTAAACATGGGCTAACATATTGTTTGAGCCCATCTTGCTAATTCTCTAACAGTTTCTTTTGAAGCTGCTACCAAAACAGAAGACCATGATTTCTGTTTCCTTTAATTAATTCTTCGAATGCAAATAATCTGCAGCTTGGACTTTTATTTTGATTTAGCTCCTGAATTAATTATCCCACTGTTAATTCGTTCCATCATATTTTTTATTTTTTATTTTTTTATTGACCTTTAAAATGTTGAAGTTGCATATGAAACATGTCTAATTAGAGCATTCACATCCCATCCATCATTTTTACCTTATAAAACTTTCTAAAATTTATCTCTCACTTTAAAAAACTTCCCACATCCCATCCATCATTTTTATCTTTATCTTACTCACAAACATATATTTTATTATATTTCTCGTTTTTATACACTCGCACAAATTTGGTGAAGGATGAATAGTAGCTTTTCATATATGAAAAGCTAAGATGACAAATTTTTATAATATAAAGATGGGGTATAAAATGGTGGATGGGTTGTAGTATGTTTTTAGTAGGTTTTTTTAAATTTTAAAGATGGGGGAAGGTTTGGTGAATGAGTTGTGAATGCTCTAACATGTTCACCATTTTATTTGTTGAACTTACCAACACTTTGACTATAAAATGGCATAAAACATCAAGTCATGCATACTTTTTTTTGTTGAGCAAAATCGTAGCTTGAAGCTGACACATCTTACTGATTTTCAAACAATTAGTTTATCAATTGGATCTCTTAACTCAACTTATTAATAAGCGTTGTCTTCTTAACTTAGACTTGGTCTCTAAATACATTGCCTTCTTAACTTACATATAGTTTGTGAAAAGGTTGGCTTCTTAACAGTCCATATCAAACTCACTAACTTAAGAACCCATATCTCATTCATGTTAGCTCTATATTAGACACGATTTGATTTGTTATGAGGCCTGTCACATGATAGACAGCAAACCCACTAAATAGTAATAACTATATTAATAACAACTAGTTAAGCAAGCGTCGTAAGTTACGACAATAAAATCACAATTCTTATTGCAATTCTCTTATGTTTTCTTACCCTTCAAGTCCCACAAACTCTTTTGTGATAAATTCCATATTTCGACTTGATTGTCTAGTCTATTTCGAATTGCATAGATTAAAATTGCAAGTAAATTGTGATACGTGCCAGCTGATGCACGTCTTCAACCCACATCACATTCTCCACATTATCCTATGTGTTTAATTAATTAATGGATAAGTATGAAATATGAATTAAGTATCTCAATCTCTCTCTAAATGTTCTCTAGTCTTCTAAAATCCCCATTCTAGTTATCTAAATCCAATTGGAACACATCAAACTAAAACACAACAGAAACCATAGCACATTTCTAGTGCAATTTTTTTCTTATTCATTTTATCGGCTACCACTGACCCCTCAATCAGATCCGCCACTGCTGATTACACTAGATTAGATCAATGATAAGTTTTACAAAATTATCTAAATCTAGGAGTTGGTTAATAACTTCTCTAAACAATCATACTTTTCTTTCAAATCAATACATAGTTAATCTCATTTTAAGTAAGAGTTGGTGTAGGTCCACCTCTAACCCAAAATCACGGGCCGTAAATGAAAGACTGGACTACTATATGACCAGGTCAAACGACACTTTCTATTCGTGCGAGCAGGTCTAGTATTAATTTATATATTTATTAATTAATTGTTTTTTTTCTATATATATAAAAACATAAAGGCAAGAAATCAACGAAACTAGACACCAGTCCACTACCGTTGCCGTTGGTCAATATTTTTGTTAAAAAATGTAGAAAAAACCAGGATTTGGTAAATATATAACCGACCCCAGTTGTCTTCTTGTACTACCAATTGCATCTTTTATTATATTTAGTGTTGGTATATCTAGACCTTTTCTCACAATTAGATTTTATTCTTGCAATTAGATCGTGGCTTTCCTTTAATTTGACCTATAAACCCGAAAACAATTTTAAACAACTTGGAAAATGACATAAAGTCATGTGGTTGCTTTGTCGGTAAAACCACAATGCCTCTTTAATCTTATTTTCACCGTAGATGTATCGTGGGACATACAATACTTGACATGACATTGTATTTTTTTTTAAAGGTTCAGTTTAGTGGAAATCTTTGTACAACCCTAACCTAGCGGTCCCAAGTTCGAATCCCTACTTATACACCGGTGTTCTCCTTGCCTAAGCTCAAACCGTCACAGAGAATTTTTTTGTGGTGTGCATGGATCGAACCTGTGATCTACCCCCATGATGAGAACCCTAAAGGAAAACCCACCCTACCTCAAACCAGCTGTGCTGGAGATCATTAGCTTGACATGACATCATATGGCTACAACATCTGAGCATGGGACTATATATGTAGGGGTGGGCCTAGAGGGGCATTGTTAGTGTAATTTTTTTAGCTTGCGCTATCTTTCAACATTTTTTTAGCTCCCTTTAATTTTCCTTATGCAATACCACACTGAGTTTATATAGCAAATTTATACAAAATCAAGTCGCAAGCTATACTTCTAAAATTCAAAAGTACGGAAACCAAATTATGCATAGTCTAAAGACTATGGTCTATGGCATAACTATCAACTACTTTCGTTTGTATAAGCATGATAAATCATAGTTCTTGTTGTGTTTTCTAATTACAATTGCAAAGTTCTCAATGCAAAAATCCTTTATTAAGAAAGTGTGAGATTTACAGATACCAAACAATTTAAAAAACTCAAAATTCCATCTTATAAAGATCATGTCTTCAAATTCACTCTTTCAATATGATTATCCACAAAATAACCCTTGCTAAAATAAGAGTCATCACTAGTGGCAGATCTAGAAAAAATATCAAGGGGTAACATATTATAAAAATACATTAAAAAAACAAACTTTTTCCACTTCACCAGGAAAATCAAGGGGTAACGGATGTTCCCCATGCTTCTACTATACATCCGCCACTGGTCATCACTCATGAGTTAACCATACAACTACAAGTGAGAATAACAAGTCTCAATTGCTTGTTAATGCATATAATTGTCTTCAAGACCATATTTGTTATGAGATACTTACATGGTAGACACAAGTATGACTTATAAATAAAAAAAATAAAAGGTCGACCAGATTTGTTCATATCATGAAAAGTTGACACATCAATAATTAAGTTAAGGTATACCATAGCTACACGGAAAAAAATTGTTATGAGATACTTACAGAGGTATTACTTACACACTTATTACAAAACTTAAGACATCCAACAATGTTGTGGTTCATGTTGTAAACATATAGATGAATTCGTTTAACAGGTTTGGGTTAAAAATGTCATTGTTAAGTACGGGCCAGCAAACATTATGTTGTCTAATGGGTGTTTTTCCTCTGTAGGAGTTTATGTTCTAAGTGTATCAAATCATCACATGGATTTTAGATATTCCTTTTGTACCTCGTACTATGGAACAAGTCCTTTGTTTAATTTTCATGCACTTCATCACATTTTTACTTTTGTGATGAAATCCATCTAAAGGAAAATAAGAGACATTTTAGGCTTTTAGCTACTGAGTTGTCTAAGAAGTTTGTTGATGATGTTACCTTTAATGATTGCATATGACTTTTCTTCATAGGATTATGACGTTTCAAACATTTTCATCACAAATTGTAAATCAAGTTAATACTTCTAACAAACACATAAGTCTACCTTAGCAAAACATTTATAAAACGTACTTAACTTGGTTAGTTGAGTCGGTTCAGTGATTCGGGAATCATCGGGAGTCGGTTTTACACACTAGTCATGGTTTCGTGATTCGAGGAATCACTGGGGAAAACTGTAACACCTCGAGGTGTTACGGGTCTCTTAAACGGGTCGGGTCGTACCCGACCACCCGACTACTTAATAAATTATTTAAGTTTGAATCTCGCGACTAACCGTTTCAATCGATTATATAGATAATAATTATTGGATTTTTATTATCTCGGTTAAACGCTCCTTATCTTCTATTAAAACGTTGCCAAACGTTTCTTATTTTATTGTTATAACCGTTACCAAACACCCGAGTTTCAGTTATTATCCTCGTTGCCAAACGCCCCTTTATTTTATATTCCCTTATAAACCTTGCTTGCCTCTCCCTTCTCTGCATACAAACGAATTACATACACACACACTGATGTGTGCAAAACAAAACAGCAGCAGCCATGCCGGTCATCATCTCCGGCCACTGGAACCGCCGGCCGCCGGCACCGCCATCATCTCCGTTGAGCCGCCTTCCTCCTTTTCTGTTTATGGTCCGGTGACCTTGTCCCTCTATTCCTAGCCCAAATATAATCGGTAATCATCATCCAAGTTCAAACCCCTCGAAACCATCTAACCCGGTAACCTCCCTTTCAACTCGTCCCTCTGTTTCTGTTCTGAATCAACCCGATTAACCCTCGGGTTAACCAAAACCAACCCAATATAACCCGATAATCAACCGGAAACACCCTCTGTTATTAGCCGGACAGTCACCCAGTTGTGGTGACTGTCAAGAACCTGTCATAACCATCACTGAACCCTCCTCCTTGATTCCGGTTATAACCCGATAACCCACCATATTAACCGAAGGACCTGTTCCTCTGTTTCTGTTGGTCGAAGCCGGGTCAGTCACCAGCTGGGTGACTGCCGTATGTGACCCGGAGTCACCGGTAACCACCCTTTAATCCCAAACCCACCAAGTTCCAACCTGATAACTATAACCATTCTGTTATTATCGGAAGTCCTTGTAAACCGAGTTCCCTTCTCTTTGGGTGAGTTTTGACCAGAAGTAGGAACGGGTCAGACATGCTCGTGTATAGAGCTCCGATTATATTCCGGTTCATCTCCAATCGGTACTTCGATGAAGTTCCGGTCACTCTCCGGTGAGGTCCGGTTAATCTCCGATCTATGTCGGTTATGATTCAGATTACAAACCCGAAAGGTATAATCTTTAACAGTTATTATATATATATATATTGGTATTAGTCGTTAATACCCGATTATAATACCGTTTCCGTGATTATTGCGAGGTATCGTTAATCGAATCGGTGAGTTAAGCGTATACCGAGTCGACTCAGTGACTCGATCAACACCCGGAATAGAACCCGGTTCAATAGCTAGACGAGGATTATTAGAATTATACGAATATATATATAATACGGGAACGTACGGACTTGATATAATAATAAGAGAATAATAAACGTATATAAAATATATATGTTTATATATATAAGATTCGATATATAAAACGATATACTAGACTCGGGTTAATAATAATATGCTCAGCCGAACCAGCATCCGGGTAAGTACGTGTCTAGAGTTCTGTAGGTTCGTGTGCCAAGCTGTAATGGCCAGCTTTATTAGCTACGAGTGCCAAGCTGTAATGGCCAGCTAGATTTTAGGATGTCCGTGTCGTGTCAATAATAAACCCCGAGTTTAGGATTATCTAATATATACCGAATTCTATATGTATAAATTGTATATGTGATATATATCCTAAGTATTACAATCTAACAAGTCCCACGCGTAAAACGTATCGATATATATATGACATATAATTGTAATAAAAGGAGACTATAGAAGATTATACGCAAACCTGTGAGTATCGTGAACTCCCCACTTTTACTGTTTTATTAAACGTTTTAAGGGAAATACATGTCATTTATAAGAAAACCTAGAAATGCTTTACATAATAGATTTTATAAAAGAAATATAATAGAAAAGGGGATAATAGAAACGACTAGGACAGTACTGACCGGTATATCGCCATTTCCTTTCTTGTCCGACTAGAGGACAAGAACCCGTCTTACCCGAGTAGAGGGTAGGAATAATTATATTTACCACAAACAGAGTGGTACCATCGATAGGAATGGCAACTAATAGAATATAATAGATTGACACATAATCGGTATAATTTAATCGAATTGGTATAATAGAATATATTTTTCCCCTCCAGAATTAGAATTGTAAAGCATGTTTATATAAAAGAATTATAAATAAACGAACTGGCCATTCACTTTATAAAATACACGACCTCACCAACTTTATGTTGACAGAAACTATTTTTGGCATGTGTTCAGGTAACCCAACAGATAAGACGACGTGGATCCTGGAAGAGTCAAGACTGTCACTATCCTGAATTCCGCTGCGTAGCTCCGATAACCCGACCCGACGACCCGGCACCGACAGCCAGGGTCGTTACAAAAACACATGCACATGAGTCTCGAATCCCGAGGGGTGGTGAAATAACATAATAAGTGTAAATTGTCGGGAATTAGATGTTTTACAGTCATTATATAACTTGCAAATATGTGTATATGTGAATTAATGTGTTTATTTAGCAAACGACTTGTTGAAAACCCAGTTTCCCTTGGGAAAGGGGGCTGGCTTAAGTGGGGAAACCCAGTCTCCCTCATAGGGGGCGACTGGCTTTGAAAAGTCAATCTCTCCAGGGGGAGGCGACTAGTAACGACTTTAAATACCATACTTGACTTGTTTTTCATCATTTGTGCAAGCCTAACTCACCCCAAGTGCCATCTCTCAACCCTAACCTCTGTAAACCCATTTTTGCCCCGAAGTCATCATTTTCAAGCCAAAAACAGCCTTTAAACAAGTGAAGATCTAAGGTGTGTGGTTTATCTAATCCTTCTTCAATCATTTTTATGTTGATATTATGAACCCAAAGTGTCCAGATTTGAACTTAGTGTGTTTTCAACAATAAAAGCCTTTCAAAAACCTTTCTAAACTAGGTTTAAACTTTACCTATGAGTTTCTAGTAAAAAACACAAGCTTTGAATGATGTTGGTAATCTAATACATGGGGTTTCTTATGTGTTTATTGTTAGAATGACACTACGTTGTTGATATGATGATCATCTAGGTATTAGGAACATGATTGAAGGATATTTGGGTTGTTTATGTGGTTTTATGAGTTTTGACCCGTTTGAGGATTTTAGTAAGATCTAGGGCTTGATATGATGTTATAATGCTTGCAATATGTTAGGATTCATGCTAGAACGATTATCTTGAAGTATGATGATGCCGTGAATGTGATTATGTGACTAAATCGGGTTATTTGCCATTTGGGGAAACTATTTCATGCATTGATGTGACTTGTTCATAATATTAACCATTTTGGGAAAAGCTTGCAATTTGTGCACAAAATGAGATGTTAATTGGGACATAATGATAGGTTGGACTAGATATTGATTGTGTGCTGATTGGTAGTGTTCCAACAAGTTTCTGACCTGATCCAAAGAGTTTCGTGAGTCAAAATGATACTCAACAACAGTGCAGGTGACTGCCATACCCAGTCGCCCATCAGGGAGGGTGACTGGCTTGCCCAATCGCCTCCACCCAAACTCAATCGTCCTAAATGAACCCAATCGCCCCAAAACGAACTCAGTCTCCCCAAAACAAACTCAGTAGCGTTTTTTTGTGTCTCATACATGTATTACATGATCCACATGCTAGGTTTTGTGATTTATTCATTAGGTGTGATATGTATCTACATATCGTTATCGTAGAACCTGTACTTAAATGATAAACTGATATAACGGGTCACCAACGGGATATCGAGTCTTGTGTG
This sequence comes from Ambrosia artemisiifolia, assembly GCA_032199755.1. NCBI lineage: Eukaryota > Viridiplantae > Streptophyta > Magnoliopsida > Asterales > Asteraceae > Ambrosia > Ambrosia artemisiifolia. The sequence goes on from CM063526.1 coordinate 45,722,149, forward strand.
GTCATGTCAAAGTCAAATGATTACACAAACATACAAAGTCACGGTTTGGACATTCAAGGGTTATCAGACCAACATATTATCAGTTAAACACTTATAGGCATCTTATGATAGGTTTTCCGCAGTGGAGACTATCACATATTTCTGGTCTATTATTTGTTGAAGACGCAATCTAACGTGAGTTTCATGGCCCCTTTTACTATTTTCCTGCTAGGGGAGAAACATGCTACATGAACATTAACGTTTTAGATCACATATATTACATTATATCACATGTGTACCAAGCGGCACTCACCTAAAGCCCTTCTAACTTGTGAACCATGAATATGTGGAAACATAGCGGGAAAAGTGTGAATAGACCTACTGGGCCTGGCAAGCCTCACTCGTGTCGGCCAGAGGTCGAGCGGGTGCATATTTGTCTTATCTAACTTACGGCACCGGGTGATGATCGGTGGAAGGGAACAAGACAAACTTATACTAACGTTCAACAATGGTTCATAACGCTTAAGTATGTTGTAACGATGTGTAACGATGTCTAGCTAGCATCAGATATGGATGTAAGGATTATGTGGGTCTGGTTTTCAAACATTTACTTTCATTGCAAACATAAACTCTGTGAACTCACTAGCATTATATGTTGACAAACTTGCATGTTTTCTCAAGTCGCTAAGGTAGTAGTCTTGGAACAGGATGCATGGAGTCTCACTGCATCCTGTCATTTCATTTTACCGTTTTGAACATTAATTACTTATGTTTTTTACAAACATTTGCTTGTGTTGGTTTTTGGAGTTGTAACTCTTATTGCTTCCGCTGTATTTTTGTTAAAACCTTTTAAATCTATGTGGTTGTTTTTTAACGTTATTTCAACTCATATAGATGTCGTTTATTGTGACCCTTGACTTGGATCCTGGTGTGTCACACGCCTCGCGGTAAAACCCTGCAAGTGGAATTTGAGGGTGTGACATGATCTAACCAAAGTAACACGGTAAGCACTCTTAAAAAACCCATGGTGGATTTGATGCATTAGTGCTGGTATGATCGCAGTTTGAACCTTCATTATTATTAGTGGCTAATGAATTCCATCAACATGGGATGATTTCGGTTGCAAATGGAGCCTCATTTATCTCACTTATCCCGAAGACTCTTGATCCGAAGTTATACAACGACTTTATACCAATCTCTCTGATTGGGGTCGTCCAAAAGGTGATATTAAAATTGTTGGTAAATAGATTGGTGGTGGTCATCGATAGTCTTATCTCATACACACAATCAACATTTTTAGGTAGACAGAACATTATCGACGACTCATTAATCCTCAATAAAATTCACTCGTGGGCTAAAAGGTAGAAAAAATCGGTTTCCTTATTCAAAGTTGACTTCGATAAAGCCTACAACACTTTAAACCGGAAGTTTCTCATTACTATTCTTACACACATGGGCTTTCCTTCAAAATGGAAATGTTGGATTTAGGGGATCTTATATGTAGAGTCCGCCATGGTTTTAGTAAATGGGTCACCTTTTAAGAGTTTCAACCTTGAGAGGGGTCTTAGACAAGGGATCCCTTGTCCCCCTTCCTCTTTATTTTGGCAATGGAAGCACTATATGTAGTTATGGAAAAGGCTGAAACTCAGGGCTTATACAAGGGTATCAAATTGCCAAACGGGGGGCCATCAGTCTCACATTTATTTTATGCTGACGCTGTTGTGTTCATAGGAGAAAGGAAGTTGGAATACATTAGAAACCTGCAGCGTATTCTAAGATGTATCTTCTTAGCATCAGATTTGAAGGTGAGCACCACGGAAAGTGTGTTTTATGGGGTTTGTTTGACGAACCTAGAACTATGGCATATGGCTTACACACTTAAATGTAAGGTGGGGGATTTTCCTTTAAATACTTATGGATGATAGTCAGGGCCAACATGAACAGAGTGTTAAGTTAGAAATCGGTAATTGATTGTTTTAATTCGAGACTATATAGATGTAAGTCCAAATGCCTCTCTTTTGCAGGATGTGTCACACTTGTTAAGGCGATTTTAGGTAACCTTTCTACATATTACTTCTCACTTTATAAATCACCGACGAAGGTATTGAATGCATTAGAAGGTATTAGACGAAAATTCATTCGGGGAGGCGGGTTGAATGTTAAAAAAAATTCCATTGGGTGGGCTGGGAGAAATTGATTGCCTCGAAGAAACTTGATTACCCTTGTTGCAGAATCGTACAAGAAATGGCTCACTACGTCATGGTGTCGTGTCTTTTCGCGAAGGTTGTTTGGTGGACGATTGGCGTGTGGATGAAATGGCCTGACATATTCAAGGCCTAGAAAGTCAAAGACATTCTAATCAGTGTGGCGAACATGAAGGGGGCTAGAAGCACTTGCAGTAAAATTGTTGAAGAAATGAAAGAAAATACGTGTTTATGGATGAAACATAGATCGAGCAAAGGTGCCCGATTTCTTGGTAGAAAAATAAATGTGTGATAGCATATATGTAATAGACGGGTGATAGTATTGCGTGTGTATCTTGCTTTCTAATTCCTGACTAGAAAGCAAACCCATGTCTTTGTATGGTTTTTCGTTTATGATGAATAATACGCTCCCTTCTCTGTTAAAAAAACAAACAACCCCATGAACCATAATATATTGATAAGGCTATGTCATATTAATCTATGATCACACACAATTATGCATATCACATGGAGAAAAAAGGTCATCTATGCAAAACGTTAATAGTGTTTCTTTTCCAGGTTTAGTTATATGCGTGTTGTGTTTTTAGTCTAAAGATTATTTGACTAATCATACATCCTTTAATGATCACATTCTTTTGTGTGCCGTCATATGCGCTTAACCCAAATACTTAATGTTAAAAGTATGGTTTAATATGTCCAATTCTATTATGGGTCAAGATGGGTGGTAAGTTTGTTTTATAATTACATTTTATTTTATAAGGAATTTGAATATTTTGCATAAGAGTGTGTTTCAGGTTATTGGGCTAATGTGTTGATAAAGTCCAAGATTGAAGTCTGTCCAAGGAATCAGGCCCAGAGAAAGTAGCCCAGATAGCAGCCCAGTTGCAGCCCAGTTCGTTAAGTTAGAGAATGATGCTGATTTGGCGATCCGGGTGAAGAAGCACAAGTTTATAACAGCCGTTGGATTCCTTTTGTCTCGTCCGTTGGATTATTCTCAACAAACACACTTTTTAGCTATAAATAGCTTTCATCTCATCTGTTTATTAGTTTAGATCGTTTGTTATTCTCTCTTTACTTTCACTCGTCTAAATAGCTAGGGTTTTGATCTTGAGTTGTTTGTGTACAGATACACCTTGTATCTGTTCACCAGATCGTTGTCTGTTTTGTCTATTGATGGTAGTGAGAGTTTGTAGTTTAGAGAGTTTTGTATAGATCAGTTTGTATTCAGATTGTGATTCTTTGATTCGAATAAAGTTCTTTTAGTTTCTGTTAAATATCATGTTTGTAACATGGTATCAGAGCTATAGGCTTTGAGTTCGTGTTGATCGTCTTCCGCTGGATTTAGGGTTTCTTCTTCTTGAAAGAAAAGAAATCCTGGTGTGTATCTGGTTAGATCTGACAAATCAGATCTAGGGTTTGCACTCTGGTTTGGCTGGACCTGTGGGATCTGTTCTGTTCTTGAGATCTGTCTGGATTGGAAAGCATATTTTCTTGTGCTCTCTGACCTGTAACCCTAAGTGAAGGTTGCAGGTTACGAGTTCTTGGCGATCCCTAACTTGGGCTCTTTGGTGAGATCTTTTCATTATTTTGTTTGTAGAGTTTGTCCTAAGGAGTCTTTTGCTCAGGGCTTGAGAACCTGATTAGCTTTAGGGTTTGTCTAGGTCTTAGGTGGCTCCTGTACAAGGACCTGCGCTGGCACCTTGAGTGATGAACCAGTGATCTGGAACACCTGTACAGCTTCGCCTGTGTGTTTTGATTATTTGCTTTCTTGTTCAGTTGTTGTTGTGTGATCTCATTTGATTTGTTGTGTGATCTTGCTTGATCTGCTCTGTGTTTGTTTCCTAAGTGTGATCTGCTGTGTATTCCTGTGTTTGTTTGACTAGATAGTTATGACGAATGAAGGAGGGGGTCAGGGCCAAGGTCAAGGTGGTGATGGTTTACCCATCATTGATCCTGTGACCTTGGTCAACAAGATTGATGCTGGTGACCCTCTTTATCTTCATCCCAGTGATTCCACTAATCTGACTATTGTTAATATCAAACTTAAAGGAACTGAGAATTACAGTGTATGGTCTAATGCTATGATACTTGGTTTACAAGTTAAAAATAAACTAGGTTTCATAAATGGGGAATGTGTTAGGTCTGTTGATGATCCTGTTCTTGCTAGGCAATGGGATAGGTGTAATTCTATTGTTCTTACTTGGATTCTTAACTCTATGTCTGAGGAATTGTATCTTGGACAAGTATTTTCTAAACTTGCTAGTGATGTATGGAAGGAATTAAAGGAAACTTTTGATAAAATAGATGGTTCTGTGGTATTTGATTTGTATCAAAAGATTAATAGTTTTAATCAGGATGGAAGTTCTGTGTCAGAATACTATCAGAAATTGAATGTGATGTGGAAGCAATTGGATCAGATCCTTCAATTGCCTCCATGTACTTGTGATGCTGCAAAAGATTTTAATAGTTTTAGTCAAATGATCAAACTTATGCAGTTTTTGATGGGATTGGATAGTTATTATCAAACTGTTAGAACTAATTTGTTGACTAGAGATTCTTTGCCTTCTGTAAAGGAGGCTTATGCTATTGTGTCTAGGGAAGAGTCACATAGGAACTCTAGTGGGGCAAATAAAAAGTCACAAACTGTTAGTTTTTTGTCAAAAACAACTCAAACTAATCAGTTTGAAGATTTTAATAAACGGTTTGCTAATAAAAATAGTAGTCAATCTGCTTTAAAATGTACTCACTGTAATAAGAATGGTCATCTTGCTGAAAAATGTTTTGAGCTAATAGGATATCCCCCTTGGATGAGATCAAGGGGGAATCAATCTAGAAGGATGGGGGGTAATAACAACAGTAATAACAGTAATGTTGATACTAATTCTAAAAACCCTATGTCTTCTTTAACAAATGAGCAAATGACTAAACTTTTGAATCTGTTAAGTGATAAGACTAAGGAGAGTCCACAGAGCTGCAATGTTTCAGGTAGTTTCTTCTGTGCTAATGTGTATGGTAAACCTGTTTTTGGTTTTGCAAGTTGTGTAGGAAATAAGGTTAAGATTGGTTGGATTGTTGATTCAGGGCCAGTCAACATATGGTCACTAGTGATGTTGAATTAACTGATTTTATAGAAGTTTCTGAGTTAAATATTCATGTTAATCACCCTAATGGTACTAAAGCCTTGGTCACAAAAATTGGTAATGTCTGTCTTGCAAATGGTGTAGTTTTAAAAGATGTTTTAGTTGTCCCTGAATACAAAGTTAACCTTATTTCTGTACACAAATTAGCTAGAGATAATAAACTATATGTTGGTTTTGATGAGGACACTTGTTATATACAGGACCGGTTAACCAAGAAAGTCCTGGTGACTGGTAAACAGCTTGAAGGGTTATACTTATGTGGCAATACCTGTTTGAATGTTAAGGTGTGTACTAGCAGTAGTGAACTTTATGATGTTTGGCATGGTAGGTTGGGTCACCCTTCTGAGCAAGCTGTTAAGGTCCTTAGATCAAAACTCAATATAGGAGATCATGACAAGAGTCAGCCATGTGAAACTTGTCTAAGGGCTAAGCAACATAGGGAGCCCTTCCCATTAAGTGAACATAAGTCAAGTCAACTTGGTGAACTTGTTCACTTAGATGTTTGGGGTCCCTATAGGGTAGTCAGTAGAGATGGTTTTAAATACTTTCTAACTATTGTTGATGATTATTCTCGAGCTGTTTGGGTGTGTTTATTAAAAAATAAAACTGAAGTGTTTGAAAATATAAAAGACTTTGTTAATATTATTCAAACACAGTTTAATAAATCTGTTAAGGTTTTCAGAAGTGACAATGGACTTGAATTTGTAAATAGTCAAATGTCAATGTTTTGTAAAGATAAGGGAATAATACATCAAACTACATGTGCCTATACTCCTCAACAAAATGGGATTGTTGAGAGAAAGCATAGACACCTTCTTAATGTTGGTAGGGCTCTTTTATTTCAAAGTAATCTTCCTATTAGGTTTTGGACTGAGTGTATTTTGACTGCTGCTTATTTGATTAATAGGACACCATCAGGAGTTTTAGGAGGAAAAACTCCCTATGAGTTAATATATGGTTTTGAACCCTTTCTTGATCACTTAAGGTTGTTTGGATGTCTGTGTTTTTGTGCTGTTTTGAATGAAACTGATAAATTTAATAGTAAAACAGAAAAATGTGTTTTCATTGGTTATTCAAATGAGAAAAAAGGTTATAAAGTATTTAGTCTTGATAGTAAAACAACTGGTTATTCAAGGGATGTAAAATTCTTTGAGAATTGTTTTCCTTTCAAAGAACCAAAAATTTTTGAAACTTTTGATTCAAACTTTGAAAAAACTGTTAATCATTTAAATTTTTTTGACATGTTTGAAAACACAGACTCACAAAACAATTTTGAGGTAAATGATCCCTATGATGATAGAAAGGGGCTAGGTAAGACTAATTCAGGAACACATGATAACATGCAATCAGACTCTCAATCTGATGTTAATGGCTTGGCTGAACCTCAGCAGTCAAACATCAGAAATAGTGAGGCTGATAGGGCAGAACATCATGTGAATACTGAAAATGAAGACAATTTCATTTCTGAGGGTGATACTTCTGAGTCTGCTGAAACTAGTAGTATTAGAAAGTCATCTAGAAGTTCAGTTTTTCCTTCTAAATATAATGAATATATTGTAGAAGGTAAAGTGAAATATGGAATTGAAAAATTTGTTAATCTTGCCAATTTGTCCTTTGAATCCAAATGTTTTGCTTCAACTTTGTCTAAGTGTTTTGAACCTAGAAGTTTTAAAGAAGCTTCTAACAGTCCTGAATGGGTTCAGGCCATGAATGAAGAGTTAGAAGCTTTAAGTAGAAATGATACTTGGTCTGTTGTAGATAAACCTAAGGGTAAGAATATAGTTGGCTGTAAATGGATTTATAAAATAAAGTATAAAGCCAATGGTGAAATAGAGAGGTATAAAGCAAGACTTGTAGCCAAAGGCTATAGTCAAAAGGAAGGGATTGATTTTGATGAGACATTTGCACCTGTTGTGAAAATTGTGACTGTTAGGTGCATAATTTCATTAGCTGTTTATAATGATTGGAATTTATATCAATTGGATATAAACAATGCATTTCTTTATGGTGAATTAAATGAGGAAGTTTACATGTGTCTTCCTGAGGGTTACAATACTAAAGAGGAAAATAAGGTGTGTAAACTAAAAAAGTCTCTTTATGGTTTAAAACAAGCACCTAGAATGTGGAATGAAAAACTTGTGAATGTTTTATATGAGTTTGGTTTTCAAAGAAGTAAATGTGATCATTCACTGTTTTTTAAGTGTTCTAATTCTGTGTGTATTATCCTTTTAGTATATGTTGATGATATTGTAGTTACTGGAAACTCTATTGTTGAAATAGACAAGTTAAAAGGCAGTCTTAAGTCTAAATTTTTAATTAAAGATTTAGGAAAACTTCAATATTTTTTAGGGATAGAAGTTATTAAAGAAGAAGATGGTCTTGTTTTGTCCCAAAGAAAATATTGTACTGATTTACTAGCTGAGTATGGATTATTGGCATGTAAACCTGTTAATGTTCCAATAGAACAAAATCATGTGGTTACTACTTTAATAGCCAATCAATCTATACCTATTGATAATTTGTCTGGATATCAACAATTGATTGGTAAACTCATCTATTTATCTCATACTCGTCCTGATATAGCATATACAGTTCATTTCTTGAGTCAATATATGCATAGTCCTCTGAAAGGTCATCTGGAAATTGCTTTCAAGTTATTAAGATATTTAAAACTATCTCCTGGAAAGGGGATCAAGTTTAAAAAATCTGATAACTTTGAACTAGAAGGGTTTTCAGATTCAGACTGGGCAAAGTGTACAAACTCAAGAAAGTCTGTTACAGGTTTTTGTGTTTTCTTGGGTAGTAATCTTGTATCTTGGAAGAGTAAGAAACAATCAACTGTTTCTAGATCTTCTGCTGAGGCAGAATATCGTGCAATGTGTGCAGTTGCTTGTGAGATAATGTGGATTAAAAATCTTTTAGAAGAATTAAAGGTTTTTGTTAAACTGCCTGTTGATATAAGTTGTGATAATGAGGCTGCAATGTCCATTGCAGCAAACCCAGTTTTTTATGACAAAACAAAGCATTTTGAATTGGATCTTTATTTTTTAAGAGATCAAATTTTAAAGGGTATTGTAAAAACTGTTTCTATAGATTCAAAAGAACAAGTTGCAGATGTGTTTACAAAAGGCTTGTTAGCCTCTGCTCATGAATATTTGTGTAATAAGTTGTGTCTTGTTGACCCATTTAAACAATAGAATTGTGGGGGGGTGTTAAAAGTATGGTTTAATATGTCCAATTCTATTATGGGTCAAGATGGGTGGTAAGTTTGTTTTATAATTACATTTTATTTTATAAGGAATTTGAATATTTTGCATAAGAGTGTGTTTCAGGTTATTGGGCTAATGTGTTGATAAAGTCCAAGATTGAAGTCTGTCCAAGGAATCAGGCCCAGAGAAAGTAGCCCAGATAGCAGCCCAGTTGCAGCCCAGTTCGTTAAGTTAGAGAATGATGCTGATTTGGCGATCCGGGTGAAGAAGCACAAGTTTATAACAGCCGTTGGATTCCTTTTGTCTCGTCCGTTGGATTATTCTCAACAAACACACTTTTTAGCTATAAATAGCTTTCATCTCATCTGTTTATTAGTTTAGATCGTTTGTTATTCTCTCTTTACTTTCACTCGTCTAAATAGCTAGGGTTTTGATCTTGAGTTGTTTGTGTACAGATACACCTTGTATCTGTTCACCAGATCGTTGTCTGTTTTGTCTATTGATGGTAGTGAGAGTTTGTAGTTTAGAGAGTTTTGTATAGATCAGTTTGTATTCAGATTGTGATTCTTTGATTCGAATAAAGTTCTTTTAGTTTCTGTTAAATATCATGTTTGTAACACTTAAGAAAAACAAGTAATGGTAGATGATAATTTTGATTATAAGACTATGACGAGTGGAGGGGCATGAGTTGACATATGACACTAATAGGCTCCCTAACTCAAGCCTCAAAATGTAAGGGAGTGAAGGGGCTTGGTATTTGAATTAGACTAAGACTATATGTTTTTTTAATCTGACCAGTAAACAACCTCCACATCACCGCCTCTGCCCTCCACGCCCGTCTTCATTCCGACGCCAAAGAGCCCATGCCCCAACCCATTCAACAAGGGGTACGGTGTAGCTTGGAAGGGTTGGCTTCCCCGCCACAACCCCCCACCCCACCCACACAATTAAAAATATAAGGGTTTAGATCTAATTTTCACCTACAAAAACAAATTCTTTTTTATATTTTCACCTAATTGTTTAAGCTTAATCCAATCTTATAAATTAAATCAAATCAAATCTTGTTTAATTCGATGTGAACATGCACAGAATTATGATGTCCAATTATTAGGTATTTAATATAGTTTTATAGACAATGGGAGACTTATTAATATATTTATGGTCTTTCGTTCAAAAAAAGTCTTTGAAAAAGGAAAAGGAAAAAAAGGAAGAACTTCACAACACTTGAAAGTTAAATAAGATAAATTGTTAAAGTCATTTAATAGTTTTATTAAAAGAAAATTTATAAACCAAGGTCATTACTCATTAGCTATCCTAAGACCTTTGGTTCGCCTGTAAATATGTTTTAATAGTAAACACACATCTCTTTAAATTATACACTAGATTATACTCCGAGAATGTCTCGGGGTTGACAAATCTATTTTGACACATCAACTTTACATATGAAATAGACTAATGCGCTTTACATTTACATGCGGTGTCTGGCAAAGAGACCTTGTTTGGTGTGATTGATTCGACAGCCATAAATTGGTGAGTGTGGCTTGCCAGTTGCCACGCATCGATGGAACAATTGAAAGCGTAGCCGTTTGGTGGGGCCCTCCCCACTACCTTTAGATTTAAATTTAAAACCTAGTTGTGGCACGGGAAGCGTACAAAGAATGTAAGATTTGCAATGATTTAACAAGTTGTGATAAGTAAAAAGAAAGAAAAATAGTGAAAAAAGCTAATGTGATGTGACGCTAAGATGAGACGAGAAGGGTTATGTTGAGTTACTGAGTTTGACAAGTTAGCCTAGAGTTGGTGTATTTGCATTGTTAAGTCGTGATGGCTTATTTGCCTATAAATAGAGCTAGTAGTTGCAAACACCATTAAAGAGACAAAGAAATTAACAATGGTTCCTTTGGTGTATGCTCTACCCACGTTACTCCTACTCTTCTTTATCCTCAAATTATTCTACTCTAATCAGCCAACCACCAAAAAAGACCTACCACCTTCACCCCCTAAACTTCCATTGATCGGCAACCTTCACCAGCTAAGCCCACTGTTACACCACTCCCTACACTCTTTGTCCCAAAAACATGGTGGCCCACTCATGCTAATCCACTTGGGCTCAGTCCCCACTCTTGTGGTCTCATCAGCCGATGCAGCTCGTGAGATAATGAAAGCCCAAGACCTCATATTCGCAAACAGACCCGACGTGAAAATGTGGCGTGTACTCCTTTGTGACTTGAAAGAAGTCTCGGTGGCACCTTATGGCGAGTATTGGAGGCAAGTCAAGAGTATTATGACTCTCCATTTATTGAGTAATAAGAAGATCGAAGCGAATAGGATGATAAGGGAAGAAGAGATTAATGTTACGGTTGAGAAAATAATGAACATGTGTTGTAATAAAAAGGTGGTGGACTTGAGTGATTTGTTTGTAACGTTTACTAATGATGTGGTGTGTAGAGTGACGTTTGGAAGGAAGTATAGTGAAGGGGAGAGTGGGAAGAAGTTTAGGAAGATGTTGGGTGAGTTTTTTGAGGTGTTGGGTGGGCTTAGTTTGGAGGATTGTGTTCCTAAGCTTGCATGGGTGGATAGGTTGAGAGGGTTTAATAAGAAAGTTGAGAGGGTTGCTAGAGAGATTGGTGAGTTTTTGGATGGTATCGTCGAGGAGCGGTTGATGAAGCAATCGACGGTGGATGGTGATGGTGGTGGTAGCAGTGGTAGTGGTAGCAGTAGTAGCGGAAGAGAAGACTTTGTGGATATATTGCTTAAGATACAAAAGGAAGATAAGATTGGAGTGAGTCTCGACAGGCTAGTGATCAAAGCACTCCTATTGGTAATTAATTACTTAATTAACTTCCTCGTATCTCTAAATCTCTATTGCTAGATCTGTTTGTTTTTTTAGTACTCGAAGTCCTCGTATCTTTCGGTTATCACATGCCCCGTCTTTGCTTTTAGTAAGTAATTAAAAACAAATTTTCTTGTTACAAAATTTTATAAAACGGTAATATTATGTATTTTTGATACCTGCTCTATGAATATTTTTTATATATAAAAAATTGTTTTAAACTATATTTTACACAAACCATATATTTTTCCTCATAATAGGCATACTACTTCGAAAGAGCTGGCCCCCTATCTCGAAGCCTTATTTGGGCATGAAAAATATATTATAAACATAGAGTTCTATACACGGAATATAATTATATAAAGAACAAAATACTAAAACTAAACGTAACTAAAAGTAAAGATATAATATTAATAAGCAATCAATAACAAAGGTTGAAAAGTATAATAATGCAAATAATCCATTTTTCATGAAGGCAAAATTTTCTAATTCACTTATCACAAGTCAATTTAAATGTTTTTACTTCTCCTACCTTCAAAAATGAGAGTTTCAACTTATCTAACCGTGTCGTATGTCTTCTCTTCATATGTTACTTTAAACCACCTCAATCTCCATCCAAAGAAAAAATCGGTTCCTTTGCACACGCATGTGTATACACACAAAAATACAAAACTAACAAAGGCTAGATGGCTTCTAGAGAGAATTTAATAAATGAAGCCTAAGACTTAAGACTCTTCATTTCCATGTAGTACAACGAATGCGACAACATAATTTATTAATATCACCGGGTTCCTCCGTTTACAAAAAGTATAAACCACCAACAGGCCACTACCACGTCGAAAAACTTTTGTAAAATTTTTCATAATTAATAGTTTCTAATTTGTTTATATAATAGTAGGTTACAAGATTGTGTATTACTGTATTACACGAGTTAATAATTGTAACGTTATATAATTAGTAATAAAAAATATGTTTTAAAAAGACATATGCATTGCATGGTTAAAGAAACTCGTGTATTATACTAATTGAATAATATATAATATAATTTTTTAACATATCAAGTCATCAAGATATGTATTTTAAACATGAACATTGATATGACAGTTATAAATTGTCTTAAGTTCATTTTTAAACATTTTTTTTCAAGCGTATATTAAATTTGATTTTTTAATACCACCTATCTTTTTATTATTTAACATATTGTGTTTTTACCATCCATTATAAGTAATCACTCATAAAAACAATTATAATCAATCACTATTCTTTGTTTTTTTTAATTATTTTAACCAATATAATTTTGAATATGGTGAAGATTTTAAGTAATAAAATCTAAGTTTATTTAAAGTTAATAATTAATTTCATATTAAAGTAATTTTGCTAATGATATAATGACAATCTTTAATTAAAAAAGAAGTATTTATAATTAAGTATGAAAGAAAGTGGGGAGTCCTAAAAATAGATACATTCAATGATTTTTTTTGAAAGGAAAATTTCATTAAACACACACTCGCAAGTCCTCAAAGAAAGGACCAACGAGCGAAAAAACAACCGAACAAAACAACATCAACCCAAAGGGTAATTACACCAAGTTTTCCAATCTAAATCTTTCCATCTCGACCTATTGCGAATCCAAAAATACGACAAAGACTTGACTTGTTGCACCATCTCAACAGGCCGTCGGTTCTTATTGTGAAAAATCCGGTTGTTGCGTTCATTCCATAAGACCCACAACGTGGTATAGACAATACCCCGAAGTTTGAGTCTAGTATCTTTCGAGTAGACTTGATTCTCCGGGACTCGGATAATATCCATGACATCAAAAGCGAAATCATGTGGAATGCGACACCACGATTCTATTCTTTGCCAAACCTCTTGAAAATAGTAGCAACCGGTGAAGAGGTGTAAAGTTGATTCCAAACCGTCTTGGCAAAGGTAGCAATCCGTATGTTGGATATTAACTCCTCTTTTAATAAGTTCAGCCACCGTGGGGAGTCTATTGCGAGCGAGTCTCCAAACGAAGATTTTACATTTTAAAGGCACCCACCCCTTCCATTTAATCAATGAAACGCCACCTGCAGGATGATAAGACAAAGCAGATTTGGCCGAGGAAACCAAAAAAATCCCGTCACTAGCATGCTTCCACTTCCATTTATCAACTCCAGCGCTGCAATTGAAGGTAAACAAGTCTTCTAAAAGATTAAACAGCTCGGAAATCTCTGCTGGTGTTTCAGGTGTCGTGCGCCAATCCCACGAGATGCTCTTTATACCATTGTCATAGTGAATCCGATCCGCAACTTTAGCCCATTTACATCGATCAAGTCTGAACAGATTCGGATAAATAATCCTTAGGGGAACTTCACGCAGCCAAACATCCCCCCAAAAATAAGTATCTAAACCTGAACCCACATCCACAGCGAACAAAAACTTGGCCGATTGACCATTCGCTGCAGTCAGTTCACCCACCGAAGCAATATGTTTCCAGCAACTAGCAAACGCCTTATTACAAGGAATAAGCGTCCATGGTCTACTCGAGCCATGGCATTCTATAATAACTTGCTTCCAAAGACTATTACCTCCGTTTTTGAATCTCCAAAACCATTTTAACAAAAGCGCTTCATTGACATGTTGGAGCTTAGACACTCCCAAGCCCCCAATCTTTTTTGGCGATGTTACCACGTCCCAAGCAACCCAAGCAATCTTCTTATCCAAACAAGCGCCCGCCCAAAGAAATCTTCGCATTATGGACTCCATATTATCTAAGACCGCTTTAGGAGCCTTGTATAGCGAAAGATAATAGACCGGGATGCTTTCAAGAACCGATTTAATAAGAACTAGACGCCCGCCTATAGACAAATACTTGGCTTTCCATGACGCAAGCCGCTTTCTCAAGACCTCAATAACCGGCTCCCATTGACTAATCCGAGTCATTTTGGCACCAACTTTAATACCGAGATAAGTAAATGGCATCGTACCTCTTCTACAACCCAAGAATTCCAACATATTATCAACCTCTAGATCTTCCGTACCAATACCATAAATATTAGACTTATGGAGATTGATCCGAAGACCCGAACAAAGGTAGAAAATGCGAAGGATCCGGGCAATGCATTGAACGTTTTCAACCGACCATTCACCCATAATAAGAGCGTCATCCGCATAGAAAAGATGAGTTACACCCACTCCATCGTCGGACAAAGTAACGCCCTTGAAAACACCTATCTCCTTAGCCTTGTTTATAAGCCACGAGAGAGCTTCCATGACTATTAAGAAAAGAAAAGGCGATAAGGGGTCACCTTGTCGAAGCCCTTTTTCACACTTGAACTCAAACGTAGGAGACCCATTAACTAGTACCGCGGCTCTGGAAGAAACACAAATACCTTTAACCCACTCGCACCACTTATGAGGAAAACCCATTTGATCTAACATAGAGATCAGAAAATTCCAATTCACGTTGTCATATGCCTTCTCAAAGTCGATTTTCAACATAAACGCCTTTTTGTTTTGTTTCTTCAACCGCTCCATAATCTCGTTCACCATAAGCGGGCCGTCTAAATTGTACCGATCAGAGAGGAAGGCCGATTGATTTTCAGATATAATACTACCCATAACCCTTTTTAGGCGATTAGCAAGGATTTTAGTAATGACCTTACTAATCATCCCAATGAGGGTTATCGGTCTATAATCTTTAAGACCCAAAGGACTATTAACCTTAGGAATTAAGGTTATAAAAGAAGACCCGCACCCCGCTCCAATGGAACCCGAATCATGAAACTCCGACAAGATGTTGAAAAAATCATCTTCAAATAAATTCCAAAAACTCTTGACGAAGTGAAAATTAAAACCATCCGGGCCGGGGGCTTTATTAGAACCGCATTCGAAAACAGCGTCTCGGATCTCCTGTTTAGAAAACAAAGCA
The DNA here is from genome assembly GCA_032199755.1 of Ambrosia artemisiifolia. Taxonomy (NCBI): domain Eukaryota; kingdom Viridiplantae; phylum Streptophyta; class Magnoliopsida; order Asterales; family Asteraceae; genus Ambrosia; species Ambrosia artemisiifolia. The sequence continues at coordinate 45,737,430 of CM063526.1, forward strand.
ACCAAAGAAATGTTATCCACTTCATTAACTCTTTTGATACCTGTACAAACAAGCGCCGGCCTCGAGCTTTCATGTTCTTTGAAATGGCTTCTAAAAAAGCGAAGAACTTCTTTTTTAATAAGAGACGGACGTGTAACCCATTCACCATTAATCATAATACCCGGTATAGCATTACGCGCCTTCCGACCATTGACCATACGATGGAAAAAATTGGAGTTCTCATCACCCAAGGCTGCCCACTTAACACGCGATTTTTGACGAACATCGCGCGCCTTATGGGCTTCCATTTCCTCTATCGCCTTTTTACATTCTGTCCAAATCCAAAGGTCGGCTTCTTCCAATTCCTTTATCTCCATTTGAATTTCCAAGTCTTCTTTCTCTTTCCTTAATCGGCTTTCTTCCTCGTTTTCTTTACTACTACAAATAGCGAACCAATCCCTTAGACGATCCCGAAGAACTCGAAGCTTGTTTAAGAGATTGACATCGGCCGCCCCTAAAGGAATCCAATTCTGAAAAACAGAAGTCACAACCTCATTGCAACCACTCCGAAGCAACCAAGAATCAAACATTCTAAAAGGCTTCGGGCCAAAGTTCGAATCAGTGATGGTAAGAACAATAGGCGAATGATCCGAAAGGTGTTTTTCCAAGGCGCGAACACAAGCATTAGGCCACTTATTGAGGACATTATCACAAACCAAAAAACGATCAATACGACTCCAAGTACACTTACCTCTTCTGTTAGACATGTAAGTAAACTTGAAACCTTTCAAATTATATTCCTGCAAACCGGTGCTGTCAATAAAGGCGTTAAAATCACGAGTACCAACCGGGTCACAGACGGAATTTTTTCTTTCCTCTTTATCTCTTACGGCATTAAAATCACCGAATAGAATCCACCAACCCGAGTTTGCTGCCATAAGCGCTTCAATCTTTACCCAAAGACGTCTTTTGTCACAATTCGTTTGGGGTGCGTAAACGTTCAAAAGATTGACACGCACCGAACCCGCTAGAACAAAGCCAACGACATGAAGAAAGTTGATATCCTTAGTCACCGAATCCTTGACAAACAAGGTAGGATCCCAAAGACTCAATAACCCACCCGAGTTACCAATGGCGTTAACGGTCTCACAAGAGAAACCGGAACCACCCCAATATTTACTAATCAAAGCCGGATCAATATCACTTGTCATAGTCTCTTGCATTCCAATAAACGAAACCCCAAACTCCTTTTTTATTTTATTAATCCAAACCGATTTACCGTCAACCCCAACCCCTCTAATGTTGATAGAGAGGAAATTCATTTAAAACCGATTTGTACCCCTTCAGCCGCAATGGACTCTTTGATCATCTCCTGAGCCTTAGACAAATCAACTCCAAGTTTGTCACCTAAAATGAGAGTCGCTTGAACGTCCTTGTTTTGTTGTTGATCATCAAATATTTCATCCACAACAGGTCCTCGGTTAGGAGGAGTGTTGAGGTCCAAAATGTTGACATCGGACTGGGCTTCATTAGCAGATGGTTTGTCACCCCCACCTATTAGTTGATCAAGCCCAAAAGGATCATCCAGCCCCTTATGTTTTTTGCCAATTTTAGTTTTTTCCAGGCTACTAGAGTAGGCTGGATTGGGCTGGCCCACAACTTCATTAAATCCTTTTTTCTTTCTTTTATTTAAAACAAAACCGGGTTCACCTTCTAGAACATTGGGGTTATTATTTTCGAAATGGAAAAGATTACCAGGAATAAAGTCTTCCTCCAAAATAATAGGAGTTACACCAAAAGTCTTTTCCGATGATTGCTCCTCATTAAATGAGGAATTAAAACCCGAGTCAATACCTGCATTAATGTTATCCGAGAAAATAGGAGGAGCAATAACTGCCTCCCTTGCCGGAAACGTCTCCTGAGCCGGAGCGACTTTGATCGGAGAAACCATGGACACATCCTCATCTTCTGAATCGGAGCTATCTTGTTCCTCATTGTCTTCCTTATCGCTATCAATCGGGTCCTCTTCCGGAAATGAAGAAGAACTAGGAATCTTGTAAAATTCCGGTACCCAAGAACCTTGCTCTTCCGCCACCCAAATCCCAAATTTCCTGTCTTTCCAGGAGAGAGTAACCTCTTCAGCGATCAGTTTACCTTCTCCGACTAGAACACCTATGTAGTCATAGGATAAATCGTCATCGGAATCGGACCTAGTAGCCCTGTGTACAATTTTTCCGAATAAATTCCCGACACTATCAATGACTTCGTTGGTGACCAGATGAAGGGGCAGCCCCACCATTTTGATCCATGCAAGACGTTCAAAGCAGAAAACCTGACCTTCCCATATGTCTACCGAAGCAAAGTTGACGTTATCTTTCCTGGCTTCCTCACAAACCTTAACCGCCACCGTTGGTTCTTCAAAAGTGACAAACCTCCAAGGTATTGAACTTTACCCTTACCCGGACACGGATCATTCAAGAGTAAGTAAATACTCTTAAGCTTCTCCAAATCGTTCATTCTAACCACCAAAGCCTTCCCGTGTAACTCTTTATACGCATTAACATTACTATCCACTTCCAACGTTTTCCCCGTCTTTGCTACAAATTTCCGACCGAGCAGCGTATCGGAGAACGATCTTTCACCGTTATAGAATGACGAAGGTTGTAATGGAGGTCTATCTTCTTTTGTCTGGTTATTCTCCGCAGACGATCTATTCTTCGGCAAAACTTTCTCTGGCCTGATCTCTCCTTCTTCTAGTGTGAACCTGGCTATGTTAGCTTTAAGCCAACAATCGCCGATACGGGTGTTACGTAAATACCTGAGCAAATCTTTGCTGTCTTTGACGTCAAGAAACGACACAAAACCAAACCGATTACCTGCCTTGTCTCTCTTACGAGCGATGTAGATATCATAGATATCTCCATACGTTCTAATGAAATCCGAGAGATCATTACCGCTACACTTCTCCGGCAAGTTGGTGATGAATACCTTGGTGATTCTGCTGAGAATAGTCGCCGGAATATTGGGGTTCCGGCCAGCCATTCAGAGAGAGAATATTTTACTGATTAGAAAAACTACTTAATGACCTTAAAATCCAAACAATGTTCTTATTGATTTTCTTTTATTGTATTATACTTACTTATTTTTCTAGGAGAGGAAGTATTTTTATCATTTTGTCATAGTAAAGTTGCTTAATATGGAAATTATACGTCCGTCACCAGTTATGAGAAATGACTAAATTCTCTTGTACTTTTTACAGGATGCTTATACTGCTGGAACAGACACAACAGCAACAGTATTGGAATGGGCATTTACAGAACTTTTAAAACATCCTAGGGTACTAAAGAAAGTACAAGATGAAGTGAGGACGGTTCTTAAGGGTAAGCAACAAATAAACCAAGACGACATAGGTAACATGCAATACTTGAAAGCTGTATTGAAAGAAACTCTTCGTCTTCACCCACCAATCCCAACACTAGTTCCTCGAGTAGCGAGGGAAGACGCTAAAGTCATGGGCTATGATGTTGCAAAAGGAACTAGGGTTATCATTAACGCATGGGCCATAGCAAGAGATCCTAAAGTATGGGATAATCCCAATGAGTTTCGACCTGAGAGGTTTTTGGATTGTACTATTGATTTCAAAGGTCATGACTTTGATTTGATTCCATTTGGCGCCGGAAGAAGGGGATGTCCAGGGATTGCGTTTGCAATGACGACGAATGAAAGTTTGTTGGCTAATCTTTTGAACAAGTTCGATTGGGAGTTGCCTAATGGAGGAAAAGCAGATGATCTGGATATGAACGAACAACCTGGCCTTACAATTCGCAAAAAAGTTCCTTTGTTGGTTGTTGCGACACCAATTTCTTTTATAACTCCCATTTAATATGTAGCTAAGCATTCTAAGTATTTCAAGTGATAATCGATTGATGATTTGACGCTATTTAGGAGTTTGCAAGATTAAATGTGAGAGCTTTTTCATATAGTTGACGTGGAATAATATAACATACTGATTGGTGAGTAATTTTACATATAGTTGAATTGGAATAATTATCTGTTTACCTCATGACTGCTTGATAAATTTGACCTTATATATCAAATATATGTTTTTTTTTTTGTATTTTATAACAATTTCGTTGGTTTGGGGAGTTGGAAATGACGTGGCGTTGATGTGGAATTTAGAGGAGTTGAGAGAGGGTGTCACCACACTAAATAGCCTACTCTTAATTTAATTGTATAATTTTTTTTATTTTTTATTTTTACATCAAATATAATTTCGATTTCACATTAATAATAACCAAGTTACATCTGGATAATGGGTAAGCGACCTGATGACATAGTTAAGTCTAATTAGTTCTACTTTGATGCCTGCATTTAACTTGGGCTATACTTGTCGCGGAACAATTGGTGTGATTATAGTCAAAACATAATTAATGCTATAGAGTATGGTTAATTAGGGTGGCCGGGCACCTTCAGGTACCCTTTTGCGGGTTCCCAGGAACCAACAAAAACACAGCCACCACCGATTACCTTCGGGTACCCTTTTGCGGGTTCCCGGGAACCAACGGAAACACCGCCATCACCGATTACCTGCATGCTTGCGGGTTGATTCCACGGGTAGTGAAACACGTATCTGCTAGTCAAATGATTTCCTTTAATCTCTTTTCATTTTGGAATTCTTTTCTTTTCTATTTTGTTTATAGGTGGGTGTTCTTAACTTTTTTTTTTTTTTTTTTTTTTTTTTTTCAGATTTTCTGTGAAGATTTGGCCATGGACGATTTGGGTGAGGGTGATGATGATTGACTGTTTTTTTTTTTTTTTTTTTTGAATTATGTAATGTTTTAGTTGTAATGAAATTTTAGGTTTATTTATGTTTTTAATAAAAAAGAAGAAAATGGTTTAGGGTACTTTAATCATATTTTTATATGGGCTCAATAGAGCTTACAAATTACAATCCAATTCAAAGCAAATACCAGGCCTTTCAAACAGAGCCCATTGTGAAGATTCATGACCCATTCCTATATTAGTCCATCTCCATTGCCTCGTAGTCTGTGGACACCTCATGATCTAAACCTTTGACAGTTTACAAAAAAAATGGGAGTGAAATGACAATTTTATACAAATCTTGGGGACAAAAATGACCATTTACATTATAATATAACTTATGTGCTTTAGACCATGCGTAGTCGCACGTTATTGTGCTCGTGAAATGGTGTTTCACGAGGAGAACACCCCCTCTCGTCTAGTGATCATTAGCGTGAAATGCTGGACGTGATACATATCACGCGACAAATATGGGTTTGATTTCCTAAAGAGACCGTTATGGGAGTAATTATTAGCACCAAGTGAAATGGTTTTCAATCACTACACCATTTTCTAATAAAATTTGTCCATGCTGACGTGGACTACACATGGCAAAAAAAACTTTCATTTCACTTGATAACCACGGTGTTAAAAATTAAATTGACAAACCATGCCATTAATTATCCCAAAACCTTATGTTCACCTATAAATTGACACCATCTTACAATTGCACAAACCATATAGAACACACCAAACAAATCAACCATGATTCCTTTGGTCATGTATCTTCTTGCCATGTTACCCCTAATCTTATTCATCATCAAATCACTCTACTTTAAACCACCATCAACCACCAAGAACCTACCACCATCACCACCAAAACTTCCATTGATCGGCAATCTACACCAGCTAAGCCCACTATTACACCACTCTCTCCACTCTTTATCCGAAAAACACGGCGGCCCACTCATGTTAATCCACTTGGGCTCAGTCCCAACTCTAGTGGTCTCATCAGCCAAAGCAGCCCATGAGATAATGAAAACACACGATCTCATCTTCTCTGACCGGCCCAATATTAAACTGTTTTGGCAGCTCCTTTGTGAGTTAAAAGACGTCTCGGTTGCGCCTTATGGTGAGTACTGGAGACAAGCCAAGAGTATTATGATTATCCATTTATTAAGTAATAAGAAAGTCGAAGCGAATAGGATGATAATGGAAGAAGAGATTAATGTTACGGTTGAGAAGATAAGTAACATGTGTTGTAATAAAAAGGTGGTGGACTTGAGTGATTTGTTTGTAACGTTTACTAATGATGTAGTGTGTAGAGTGACGTTTGGAAAGAAGTATGGTGAAGGGGAGAGTAAGGAGAAGTTTAGGAAGATGTTAAAGGAGTTTTTTGAGGTGTTGGGTAGTCTTAGTTTGGAGGATTGTGTTCCACAGTTTGCATGGGTTGATAGGTTGAGAGGGTTTAATAGTAAAGTGGAGAGGGTGGCTAAAGAGATGCATGAGTTTTTGGATGGGGTGGTGGAGGAGCGGTTGAGGAAGCAATCGACCGCGGCGGCGGATGGTGGTGGTGGTGTAGAAGACTTTGTTGATGTATTGCTTAAGATTCAAAGAGATGATAAGATAGGGGTGGGTCTTGATAGGATGGCCATCAAAGCAATCTTGTTGGTAACTCAAATTCTATTCTTCTACTTCCATTTTGTTTTTTTGTTTTTTTTTTATTTTGATTTGTTTGTTTTTAGTATAGGAAGAAAGGTAGGTTTGAAACTAGGGACAAGATCGGTACTGGTATTGGTCCTGTATCGTACCGGTATTGTATCGTATAGTATAGTATAGTACAATGCACCGAATATTGTGTTGTATATATTCGGTCAACCGATGTGGTACGATACCGTTAAAAGTCACGAACTGGTACGTACTGCATCATATGGTATCGATACCAAAAGTCTGTGAAATTTCTCATTTGTTGTCATAGCAAAAGCAATCCCCGTGGCATCACATTCTAAGGGTGTGACATCACATTCTGGGATATGTGGCAGACTTCTATTGGTGTGTGATGCATATCAGGGTGTATCATTCTTAATTAAGGAGTACTGTATGGTTCCTAAATTCCATTATTTAATTAAATTCTTAAATAGTAACATACAGTAATACTATGGTAGTTAAAACTGGTTGAATATGAACGATTAGCCAATTTGTTTGAAATACAAATGAAGTGGAACTCATATTATCATATTCAGAGGTATAGATGGACTTTTAGAACATCTATGATATGTCATTTTCTCAGTATTATAATTGTCAATAAAAAACATAGTCAATTCAAATACACACGCATCACATCATCATTCAAAGTTCAAACATATGGGCCGTTATGGCGTTATCACTTATCATCCTATCTTCTCCATCGCACCCTCACGACCTCACGAATGATGAAATATATATTTTCCTATTATAATGATTTATTTATAAGTTTAATAAATCAATACACCTGTAAAATACATGTTTATTGTATTTAGGTATTCATTATAAAATATATAGTATTTACAAGTGCATATCTAATACTATAATAAGAATGTATGTATATATTATCAAAGAATAGATCTATCAATCACTCTTTACGGAAAATGACTTAATTCTCTTCTATTTGGTGTAGGATACTTATACTGCTGGAACAGACACGACGGCAACAGTACTGGAATGGGCATTTACAGAACTTATGAAAAATCCAATGATTCAAAAGAAAGTACAAGATGAGGTGAGAACAATTCTCAAGGGTAAGCACCAAATAAACCAAGATGATGTAGATAACATGTACTACTTAAAAGCTCTGTTGAAAGAAACTCTTCGTCTTCATCCACCAATTCCGACCCTAGTTCCTCGAGTAGCGAGACAAGATGTCAAAGTCATGGGCTATGATGTTGCAAAAGGAACAAGGGTTATAACTAACGCATGGGCCATTGCAAGAGATCCAAAAGTGTGGGATAACCCAAATGAATTTCGGCCTGAGAGGTTTTTGGATAGTACGATTGATTTTAGAGGTCGTGATTTTGAGTTAATTCCATTTGGTTCTGGGAGGAGGGGATGTCCAGGGATTTCTTTTGCTATGACAACAAATGAGAATGTGTTGGCTAATCTTTTGCACAAATTTGACTGGGAGTTGCCGAATGGGGTGAATGAAGAAAATCTTGATATGAATGAACAACCTAACGTTATAACTCGTAAAAATGTTCCTCTTTTGGTTGTTGCGAAACCATTTTCTTTATAAATCATACATGCTCAAACAAATAGGACTAAAAACATGTACTTTATAAGCATTTCAAGTGATCGTTTATTTGCACTATTTATAACTTTCGTGTAATCAAATGTAGTTGTTTACGTATAAACTGATTCCGAATAATGGAAATGATTGTCTCTAATTCATTAATAATTAATAGATTTTACACTTGCACCCTTTAAAGTTTTTTTTCTTTTTTCTTTTTTTTTTTTTTTAAGTCAACTAACACTTATGTCCGACTACCCAGGGGTATCCCCACACTATGGACAGACCCCCACGACCACTCATTGGAGGGCCCATATGTACCTCGAGCAACTGGGTAGCCAAGGCCCGCCCATGTAGTATCCGAAATCGGGGAAACCCAAACCCCACCCGCCCGAAGGCACGACAGTGAATGATAAAACCCGACTCACTAGCAACATTTTGCTGCCGGTAGGACTCGAACTCCCAACCTCCCATAAGAAAATAAAGAAGAGTGTCACTCCTCCAGTATAAGGGATTGGCATTTGGCTACACCCTTTAAAGCTAATTAAAGAAAAAAGATCATGAGCCCAATTCAAAACATATACCAGGCCCTAAGGAGAAAGCCCATGTAAAGAATGCACAGCCCATTAATATCCATCCTATATTAACCCATCTACATTCTCTCTGTAGACTGTAGAACACTACCTTATCTAAACCCTATGTCTTGTACGGCAAAACCCATGTTATCTAACCCCTTATCTATGTCTCTCACTTGTTTACTTTCACCATCTACATCCTTCCTCACTGCAAAATCTTTAAAACCAATAAAACTGCATCTCTCTGCTTCTCACTCACATGTTTCTCTACAAAGAAAACATAATTTACGTTGCATTACAACTTTTGTTGCAACCCAACATCAAGATAATGCTCTAGCTCTTGAAGAAGAAATAGCAACAGACCCCGAAGGCGTCTCCGACTGGGAAGCGGATGCGATTGGAGACGCTGGAACCGGAGATGATGATGATGAAGAGGAGTGCTCTGAGGTGTCTGAAGATGCTAAGGTTTTTGTAGGGAACTTAAGTTATGATGTTGATAGTGAGAAACTGGCTCATTTGTTTCAACAAGCTGGTGTTGTTGACATTTCTGATAGGGGTGTTCATCGGGTTTGGTTTTCGGTTATCGGGTTATTCGGGTCGGGTTATTCGGGTTTTCAGTTGTTAAAATATTACCCGATAACCGACCCAATCTAGTTAAATGGTTATCGGTTATGGGGTTAATCGGGTTCGGGTTTTTCGGGTCAGGTTAATGGTTATCGGTTTAATGGTTCGGGTGTTTGAGTTACATATTTCCAACCATTTGGGTTGCGTATTTCTATCCATTTGGGCTACACTATGTTTAAAATAAAACCACAACATGGGCTACAATATTTAGTTGTAACTTTGGCTACAAAAACACTACTCCGATATACATAAAAATATGAAAACTGGATCATTTATTTGATTTTGAATTATTCGGGTTATTCGGGTCAACCCGAATTATACAAAACTAATCCGAAGACCGACCCAAAAGACTCTAGTCGGGTTTGGGTATGCACTTAATCGGGTTCGGGTTAATCGGGTAAGGTAGTTTTTTGGGTCGGGTCACTTCGGGTTCGGTTCGGTTATTGGTTATCGGTTAAAAAGAACACCCCTAATTTCTGAGGTAATCAACTAATGACTTGTTTTTTTTTTTTTTTAGGGAAAATTGCCAAAAATAAACGATTGACCAAACATATTTGCCAAAATAAACATCTGATGCGTCTAAACATTAAGGACGAGACACTCTTTTGCGTCTACCAATTAGATGATTACACGTGTAAAGTCTTCATACGCTTTAATTTTTAAGGTCTCTGCGGCTAAACTTTAGACGCGAGGCTGTTGTTTAGACACATCATTCGTGTCTAAAGAATAGGTTATCCCCTTTGCGTCTAAATAACAGCCTCGCGTCTGAAATTTAGACGCAAGGACCTTAAAAATTAAAGTGCATGAAGACTTTACACGTGTAATCATCTGATTGGTAGACGCAAATAGTGTCTTGTCGCTAATGTTTAGACGCATCATGTGTTTATTTTGGCAAATATGCTTGGTGAATTGTTTATTTTGGCAATTTTCCCTTTTTTATTATGGATTTTGATTTGAATTAAGGTTTTTGTTGGTGGTTTTAAGGTTATTTATAATAGGGAGAGTGATCAAAGTAGAGGTTTTGGGTTTGTGACTATGAGTAGTGTTGAAGAAGCAGAGAAGGCTATTGATATGTTTCATGGTTATGTAAGTTTCTTTATTGCTTTTGGCTTGTAAAGTTTCTATTTTTAATACAACTAAGGGGATTTCTCGCGCTTCGCTGCGAGTGTTCGGTCGGTATATTTTCGGTTGGTTACGGCAGTTGTTCGGTTTTTCATTGGCGGATCTTCTTTCGGGTGAGATGAGGCCCCAGCCCGCCCAACTTTTTCGTTTCGTAGTGTAAATTTTACCTAAAATTTTCAAAAAAAAATTATATGTATTGAGTCCGGCCAAACCAAATCGAGTCCGGCTTTATAAGGTTTTTGTTTCAAGATCCGCCAATGGATACCGTTACCATACCGCAACTATAGCCTATGATCCGTCAGAATAAAACCTTTACCGAAGCGTGGATAAAAATAAACACGTCTCCGAAACTTTACCTTTAATATTTTGTATTCCTAAATATTTTCTTTAAACCGAAAAGTCATTTCTATAGTTTAACATGAATAATTAGTTGAACATGGTTTAAAGTTGATTCACCTGCACTATTTAGATACTTGATATGTAAAACCAAATGATATGTATAATCATCTTTAACCATAAATGAGCAAGGGATTGAGAACTTTTGAAGAAGGAATTGTCTTTATTTTGTTTGAAACAGGAATTAGGAGGAAGGATCTTGACTGTGAACAAGGCTGCAGCAAAAGGATCAAGACCTGTACGTGCAGAGCGCACACCTTTGAATTCTGGACCGTCATACACAATGTATGTCGGGAACCTACCATGGGACACGGATGGTGAACGTCTTGAGCAGATTTTCCGTGAACATGGGAAGGTAGTCAATGCACGGATTGTTTATGATAGGGAGAGTGGCAGATCTCGTGGTTTTGGGTTTGTGTCAATGTCGTCCGAAAGTGAAATGAATGCTGCTATTGAAAATCTTGATGGACAGGTATTGCAATTAGCTTCTTGACCTTTTGAGAATTTACAATCTCACCCCAGAAGCGCGCATTTTAATACCGCGTGTGTTTGTTGGTTGCAGAGTCTAGGTGGGAGAGCGATCAGAGTGAATGTAGCGGAGGAGAGACCGCGACGTGGTAGTTTCTGACTAGCAGAACCTTGATTGAGCTTTTCTAGAGTGGTATTTATGTCGTATTGCAGGGTTTACATTGGGTAATAGTTTTGCGTAGGACATATAGAGTGTAGATGCCAAAACTCTCCAGTTGTTCATCGAGTTGTGGCTCGCATCCTTTACTTGAAACTTATATATCGAAATGCAGGCTTATATCATTGTGACATATTTGTATAAGAATATTGTTTACTTCAATAACAGGTATTAATGTTGGACGTATATAACCATAGACGAGAGGCTTTGTATATACAATAAACTTATCAGCCAGAACCAATATCAACGAACACCTTTACAGTGTCTCGACGTTTATGTGCAGAAAAGTAGCATAAGTGTACTGAAACATAAACCATTACCATCAACAGACCTGCTGTGCTATCAGTAGCCATGCAGCTGGGCTTCCTTGCTAGTGAGGGGAACGTAACGTACTGAAGTCTCAGTACGCACTTTCACAGAACCATCCTCATTCTTATCAACAACTTTCAATTCTTGATATATGTTCCTGAAGAGGAAAAAAGTTACCCCTTAGTTGGTCCGGTGGACCAGATCTGAGAGATAGGATGAGAGGAGATGACAGTGGAGTAGATCTGAGATTAACCTGCAAAACAAAACACCGTTAGGCTCGTCACAGGGGAGAGGAAGGGTCTCTCTGTGACCACCCTCCGGCGTGAGAATAAGTATGGTTTTAAGAAGTGGAAAGTAAGTACGAAAAGTACAGAAAGTACAAGTAAGTGAAGTTCCCAAATGAGGAAATTTTGGGAGGTATTTATACTTTCCTGAATGGGCTTCGGCCCCAGGCCCATGGGCCTTATGACCGAAGCTAGTCCATCGGTCGTTTAGTCTAGGCTTCGACCTTTCTTACGTTCCTTCAGGCTTTAGCTTATAACCCTTATATTTGATTGGTTCGGACTCGATCTCCATCGGATGGTTCGAGCTCCGACCTATGACCATATATTCTCTTCAGTTCCCAACTGGAATCACCAACCTACCCCCTGGTTTTAATTGATCAATAAGTGGTTTTGGGATTTCTGGTGCTGCTGCCCCAACATGAATAGCGTCATAAGGTGCAAACTCCGGCCACCCTTCTCTGCCATCTGTCGTCATACATGTAAATTTCATAAAATATTATTCACAAGAAATATATATAAATCGAAATGTAAGTGTCTTTACTCACCACCAACATGCAAAGCGAGAGACCCTTCTTTAAGTAATGGAGCAGCTGCACTTTTTTCAACATTCTTAAGTGACATTGCAACCAGCTCAGGAATATGCTCGACACCAACTGCACGACCCTGTGGACCAACCATAAGTGCAAAACATGCAGTCAAGTATCCGGTTCCTTCAAAGGTTCAATAAGGCAACAATCAGTGAGAAGAACCTAACCGCATTCGAGATATGATATAAAACAATCAAATTGACTCATTTAGGTTCTAAAGTACAAGTGCGATCAAGCGATCAATCCAAATAAAGCACTTTGTAAGTGATGACGTGGGTACCCAAACCCCCACGTTTAAACATATTTAAGAAGCTATCATGCTCGGGCCAGGAAGCCGAAAAGCCAGAAGCTGGTGTAAAGAAGCTACCTGCAAAGGCTCCTCAGCTCCCTAGCACAGGACCTGCCTTACACGAGCACAGGACCTGCCTTACAGGAGGTCAGTAATAAAGGTGGGTCCAACATTTATGGGCCAGCCCAGCCCATTACTACAAAGCCCATTAGGGTTTGGGGTTTCACCCTCTATAAATAGAAGGGTCACACCTTCACCCAAACCCATCCCATTTGTCTTGATCTTCACTCAAGACATCTCACTCTATCTTTCTCTCTCTCTCTCTCTAGAAACAATATCTCACTAACTAATCTGCCTAGCTCCCATAGAGGAGCCTACGAGCTGCTAAAGTATCACATCAGCAGCTCATGAACTCTCTATAATTACACACGATTGAGCTGTTAAGCTCCCCTGCTCAACTCCCGAGCTCCCCTAACGGAGCCCTGGAGCAGCCATATCAAAAGTTTACGCATCCATGGTTCTAATAACCAACTTTCAGCCATCGAGCTAAGCAACCCGAAATCACCTCGGCCGCTAGCTAACCGCCGGTTTCAACCATCACCTCCTCTCATACTTCGTATCCCTCATTTACTCCTTTATATTTACTTTTATGTACATTTCTTGGGATAAATCACTAATGTTGAGCGTCGGAGGGTGGTCCAGAGACCCCGGTCTCTAGACCCCTTCTAACGAGTTGTTCATGGTGCAGGTACATGCTCGGAAGGTGTTAGGTTCAACCCGAAGAGACATCCATACTACCTCCATGCCTTATTCTTGTTGTTTCAACAAGTGGCGCCCATCGTGGGGCTATCGCGCTTAGAACATGAAACTCTTTGTGGTTTAGCCCCAAATGTTCCTAAGTTCTTTCTTTTTAAGGATGGAGAGGATGTTCTTACCGGAAAAATCACTCCTACACCTCCCACATATGTTTGCGTTTTTGCGCCACAAAGCCGGTGACCGGGTTCCATACACTTATAACTCGGTTGCTACACGTATCTTCTTGGATAAAAACGTCAAATCTGAAAATTTACTCATATTCTTGATGAAAAACTACAACCTTTGAACACATGTTTACACTTTGTTCAAACCTAGTAAAAAAAAAGAATAGTAAAGAAGTGAAAGACTTTGTGTACACAATACTCAACCCCACTTTATGTGGTGCCATCCAAAAAGTCATTAAAAGATAATATTATATTATGAAAAAATATCTTCACAAAGAATCTGATGAAAAAAAAAGTATGAAACATCTCAAAACATATTCTTTAAAGAATAAGTCTATTGGAAGATGTGTACACACTTGTCCCAAGGTTTGACTATCCCACTTTTGTCTTTTAGCACACATAAAAGTGTGTGACAATAAAGCTCAAAAAAAAATCAGAAAACAACTTTATTCAACATATTTAAAGTCTCTAGTACAACAAGTATTGCATCTTGTACAACTTATGCTGCAGGCTGCCATACCGCAGCTCCATCGTAAGTGATGTCATCAACTCTATAATTCACGACGTGGATGCTAGAACCCCACAACTGATCTACGAGTAAAAAAAAAATCGAATGACATAAATCGGAGCTGGGTACCCTATGGAAGCTTTAGGCTGCCATATCGCAGCTCCTGCTACAGTGGGGAACAGTAAAAAAGTAAGAAAAGTCAAAAGTCAGACTTTCTTACACACTAATCCACAAAAGTGCTTAGTCAATAGCAAATCAGACCTCAAAAGCATAAAAAGTGGTATCTTTCACCAAAATGGCAAAAACACTTGCTGCCATATAGAAAGAGGGGTCAGCACTTGCTCCCATAAGGGAGCACCGTGAGCAGGAAGCCTTCCCCCATGGCAGCCTATGTTACATCTTAATGTGCCAAACGTGCACAAAAAGAAGGTCAACACTTAACAGGTATGGAAGGCAAGCTCCCCAATGGAAGCTCCCTGGGCTAGAAGTCCTTCCCCATGGCAGCTCATGTTACATCTTAATGTACTAAGCGGAGGTCAATACTTGCTCCCCTAGGTAAGCTCCCTGAACTAGAAATCTCCCTCTATGTAAGCTCATTTTACATCTTTGTGTACTCAACATTCATTTATAGCTCTTCACGTCACTTCATGTGCACATGCGATACAAGCACATGATCGCTCTCTCGATACTAACATTAGGCATAAGCTCCTAAAAACTCCTACTAGCTTAAGCAAGGTAAAGTGTAAAAATATTTTACTTCTCATATCGGTGAAACGAGCTTCTAAAAAAAAAGTAATCAATAGTTCTAAATGTTGTTAAACAAAGTCCTGAATAAAACTAACATTACATCTCGTTTCAACTTTTAGCCTAACCTATATTTGACCCAAAATTCTTAGTAAAAAGTGAAGGGACTTATGGGTGTAACCATGGTGTGTAAAAAGCCCATGCACTTATAAGCTAACCATTAACTTCACTTATAAAATAATAATAAATAAGTAAAAACAATAAACACACACTTTATCAGCTAGTCAGGTCAGGTACAGCAGCCTGGCTCCCGTAGGGCAGCTACAGACTAGTATCCAGCTTTATCAGCCTAAACAACTATTCATGTCAGAGAATACGTCAGCTGCTACAGGACAGCTGTGGACAACTATTCATGTCAGTACGTCAGCTGCTACAGGACAGCTGTGGACAACTATTCATGACAGTATGTCAGCTGCTACAGGACAGCTGTAGACAACTATGTCAGTGCGTCAGCTGCTATATGACAGCTATAGACAACTATTCAGCTTTATAGCTATCAGAAAAAGTACACTACTCATACCAGCTGCCATACGGCAGCTGCAGACTATTCTATAAGTAAACTCATGAGCTACAGCCCGGGAGCTACAATCCTATAAGCTGCAGCCTAGGATGCTACAAGCCTAAAGCTCGGAGCCCATAGTTCGAAGCCAGAAGCTCTAAGATTAGAAGTTTGAAGCTCGAAGCTCAAGGCTAGAAGCTACAAGCTCGTAGCTAGAAACTATAAGCTCAAAGCTACAAGCTAGAAGCTCAAAGTCACAAGCTAGAAGCTCGTAGCTACAAACCCAAACCTATGACATATAATATACTTTAGCTTTTACATCAAAGAGACAAAAATCAGATCTACACAAGCTATAAGTAGGTAGCCTAAAGCGAACAACATAACACATACACCCAAGTAGCCCTTTGGGAGAGAACACGTGTAATAGGGTGCCTTGAGTACCTCTAAGATATTTGCTTCCTAAGGCCACGCTTGTCTTTAAACAGTTATATATGACATATTGGAAGACACAAAAAACAAACATGTCAAAAGCTACGAAAATTAGCTCATATGTCATACGCTACATAGCCTCCGGCTGAGGTAAAGAAGCTAACAGCTTGACAGCTCAGCTACACTTCACCATATGAATCAATCCAAAGTTTTATAAGTATTGACGAACGCTAGGACGAACCGTCCTTAGAAAATTAACATCTTTTCCATACACCAAAGTCATTTAAGGAAACGAGCACATCGCTTAGGGCAGGCTCAACACCTTCCTTAAAAAGGCTAACAACTTGGAAAAGAAGAAAGATACCTCCTCATATCAAAGAGGCTGCTAAATATTATGCTAAAAATGAAGGCTTGGCCCACTCACTATGGAGAGCATAAAACATAACCTCGTATACTTGCTCCGTTAAACTCCAATTCAATGCTTCGCAAAGATGAGTTGCTCTCCTAGATAGAAAGGGAAGCCACCCTATGGGAACGAAACGCGCTTCGAGTGACCTCACCTATGGTGACTTGAGAAGCTCACGAAGGCACCATTAAGCAGTTTTTTGACTTCCATAACACACCAATAAGAAAATGTGCAACTCGCAAAGCCAAGAAGCACAGAAGCTACTAAGCCTCCTACGCCTTCACAAAATCCCTAATTAGCTAGCCTTATCGAGTAACATGAGGCACAAGTAAGGCAACCGTATAAAGATTACATCCCACAAGGATGACCATCGGCTCAAAGCCATAAAGGTCCAAACGAGTTAACTCATTTAAATAAGCTCACCTCTTTGTCCTATCTTTCTCACAGGATAAAAAACTTTAGCTTGCACACAAAAAACAAAGATGTTCGCAAATGACATGGCACATAAAGAAGTTAACCGCCTAAACATGTTCATCCAATGTTGAACAATAGACAAATGTTACTTGTTGTCACATGTTCAAAGAAACATTTATTCGGTTCCAAACCAATAACTTACTTGAAATAAGAGTAAACCTCCTCAAGCACCTAGCTTCACACATACGGATCTTTGGATCCCAAAAGCTTGACATGTCTAGAGGCTTAGGAAGCTCATAAGTGAGAAGTTCAAAATCGAATGGTTAGGTACCAAGTCATATGCGCCCATGACTACGTCATGACCACTCATGACTGGGGGCTAATGGTACGGGTACCTAATTTTGAACAAATCAAGGAGTTTAGAAACCGAAAAGGCGGGGAACTAAAAAGTAGAGAAGCCGGTTAGCTACACATGTCAAGGCTCCCGCCCTAAAAGCTAAAAATGGTCACAAGCACATTGCTACACACGTGACGTTACCGGTAGGAGCAAAGAAGCCTCGAATAGAATCATGGTATGAATAAGGCAATATGCTTCTCTATGGGAGGAATGTTGCTTATTGCAGCTAAACAACAAAGAACCTATCAAGCAAGCTAAAGAACACCACATCGTCCTTTCAATTGCTCCTGCCCAGGTGGCTCCGCTTACGTAAAGGATATAACAATACTTACCTTGCACATAATTATGTACAAAGAATCAGGCATGAACAAAATCGATAAGATCAAGGTTAACTAAAGCAGCTTGCTCAATCATCGAGGCAACCTGCTAAAACCTCCATACATCTTGTCGACACTAACACTTTGCCGATATATGGAAAAGTTTAAACACTTCGTCAAGGGAACCTCATGAAAAGAAGGAGCCTACATGCCTAAACCAATCCTATCAAGTGTGATGGTTAGTACTCGCAAAGCCTACAAGGCATAAAGACATGACAACCCACAAGAAATATTAAAACAACTTGTGGAACAACAAATGGCATACTAAAACAAGCAAAGAAGCTTCAAGCAATGGTTAGGGCAACACAACAAATGATCAAATAAAGGAGCATTGTTACTCGCACTTACCTAAGAAGCAAGCAAGCAAATTGCCAATGGAACAATGCAACTTGGTAACACCAAGGATCGTAGTAAACAACTTACAGTGGTCGTGCACTCGACAAATTACCACACCGTTAGAACTCCAAAAAATAATAGAGTCGGTGAATCCATATTCGCACCTTCCCTACAGCAGCAACCAGTTGCCGGGAACATAGAAGCTTCTCACAAGAATGTAGAAGCTGCCAATAGGAAGCATGACGGTAGCCTTCCAGAAGTTGTTCACTATAGCAAGGAAGCAGCAGGAAAGAGGTAGCCTTCCATAGCATCAAAAAGCGTTGATTAGGAGATATTTTTGCCATATGGTAGCACCTTGCTAAAGAATTGTTCGAGTCTCAAAACCTCAACACTCGAAGCCTTGAGGCTTCACCACCTATGAGGTAAGTGAACACCTACCCCTTAACTTTTACTTATTAACTATCCTTCAATCAAACACCACGCTGATGCACCATGCCGTCAAACAAGCTCAACCTCTACCTCATGCACTTTAAAGGTGCCCGATGAGTAAGAGAATTTTACTAAATTATGGAAAAACTTATTTTTACTACCTTCTCTATTGAATCAACTCATGAGGAAGGTCGATCAACGATCACCATATACTCTATTTTAAACAACGTGGTCGAAAACGTAAGAGTCTTTTAAATGTCACCAAACATAGGATGATAAGTTCTTACGCATAAGCGTCATCCAAAATGTTATGAGACATCCTTGCCTCACACAAAAGTTGATCATGGACTCAAGCGTAAAGTGCTTTGACCTTACAAGAAGTTGTTCAAGCATCATCTAAAACCAAGAAAACTAACCATCATATTCTAGAAGGCAATTGCCTTAGCACATACAAAGCTTACTGTTGTCAACAAAGAAGATTACCTTCTTACATGACAAGCTAAAAAGCCTCTATAAGGAAGCTAACCTTCTCATATAAGGAGCTGTCCATTATTACCTAAATAGCTTCCATTCTTACATAGGAAGTTAACATTCTCACATAAGAAGCTTCCATTCTTACATAAGAAGCTGCCATTCTTACATAAGAAGCTGCCCTTCTTACACAAGAAGCCGCCATTCTTATGTAAAGAAGCTGCCCTTCTTACACAAGAGGATAACCTTCTTACTCAACCGGTTGTTATTCTTACGTAAAAGGACTTATGAAACTACAAAAGAACCTCCTAGCATTTCCTCATGACATTTCGTCTATTTGACATATGGCGAACACAAAAAGAGGAACTTTAGAGGGAAGCTTATCATATGAAAAGTCCACATTACTTTAAGTGCATTATTGCATTACCCCAACTCATGGAAAAACTAACAAGGTATGCTCTTCAAAGACGAGCTCCACAAGACATCGATCCATGAAAGTTGGTCGAATACCGCAACATGCATACAAAATCCATGATATAGCCTACTCTAAGGCAACCTTAGTTACTATAACATCTTGGTATTCCATCCATGAATCCAAGTCATACTCGAAGAGCGTTGTTTAGACAATGTAGTTTCTAAGCTGCAAGCTAAGGGAACGAAGGAAACTCTTTCTTACAACAACAGCAACTACTTGTCTACTTTAACCTATCAAAGGGTGAGCCCTTCTTAACCAGGCTCCATGGGATCCGGAGCTATACCTACCCATGAAACGGGGATGAGCTCCTAGGCCACATCGCTCAAGGGTGAAAAAAGAGGCCTTCAGGCCAGGAGACCTCGTGTTAAGGTGTAATGAAGCCAGCAGGCAGCAAGACGTAGGAAAGCTAGGTCCCCGATGGGAGGGTCCTTGTGTCATCAAGGAAGCCCACAAAGGAGGATCCTACAAGCTAGCTGACCCTGATGGCAAAATGATCCCAAGGCATTGGAGTGACAAACACTTGAAACGTTTCTATGTTTAATGGTTGTAACGTCTCTTTGTATTCCAAGAATCATGATTAATGAATGAACTATGTTTCAACTTATTAACTTGTCGCTTATCTTATCAAAGGGTGAGCCCCTCCTAACTAGGCTCCATGGGATCCGGCGCTATACCTACCCATGAAACGGGGATGAGCTCCCAGGCCACAACTGCTCAACAGGTAACAAGGCTAAGTAACCTTCCTGTATACAGGGTGAGTCCCTAATACAATCCACGACTCCATGGGACAAGTCCTTGGAAGGAATACCTAAACCCATGAAAGAGGGTGAGCTCCTCACACCAAGACAGCTCCCACATGTTCACAATACACGAAAACGAACATATCACTAAAAAACCATTTAAAAAGGTTTAAACATAAACAAACAAGCTGATAGGGTAAGCATTGCATCGGTTCCTTAGCTAAGTATCCTAAGTTGGGTGACTGCAGCATCCACCTTAAGGAGAAATGTTAAAGACATTGCAAACACTATGAACGACAAGTAACAGAGTCAAGACAACCGAACATTAAACATAACTAAGGCATCACCCCTAAAGGGGGAGCATTCCATTAGACACTAAAATAAAACGCCCCAAGGGCTAAGTACAATAACAGTTCAACCACAAAAGACATTTTAAAAACTAACAAAGTCTAAAACGAGGCTGGATCATGGGGTAGCGGAATCTTCGGCTTCATTGGTGGCATCGCCCTCACCGGTGGAAGCCAAGGTTTGGTTACCAACATCATCGTAAAGGCCATGAGTGTCAAGACCTGCAAACGGATCATCTTCGCTGGAAGGAGGGATAGACTCAACCTCCAGAGCTTGAAGGGGGGAAGGACCCTCAAATATCTGCTCTAGACTAGGAACCTTTGAAGAATCAGCAGGTTTTGCACGTCTTGAAAGCATATTTCCTTGGCTCCGTCACATCTATCATAAAATGAGCCTACCACAACACTTAGAGAAGCTCAAAGTCTCAGACTGGTAAGCTGCCACATCTGATAGATGGAAGCGATGGGCTCATAGAATGAAGCTGTCATCTACCATCAGGCACCAAATAATATCCGGGAGAGCAATGCCCACGTTGGTATAACTTACCACAAACCCCGACAAGGTGATTATGAGCTTATGGGACACGTAGTGACATGGTAAATACCAAGATCAAAGCCACTACTTGTCTATTGCAAGATCACCAACACGGTATGCCATACATACACGATAAGCTCATTCTCTTACATCGTTGGCTTCTACTTGCTTGAATTCATCAATCCTATCATAGAAAAAGTTTATCAAATGCTTCAAAAACCCAAAGACTTTGGGAAAGTAAGCTATGCCATTTGCCAAACAAATATCTATGAACTCTTACCCATTTGGGACACACGACTAAGATGTCTACGGTGATATAGCTTACCATGAACCTCAAGGCTACGAACTCTACAAGGTAAAAAGGCGCGTACTAGCATGCTACCACATATGTCCGAAGCCACTACTTGTCTATGATAAGTCCGTCAACAAGATGATTCCATTCATTCATGGACTTTTAGACCCTCTCCAATAAGGGAGGTAGAGTCCCCGGCCTTGATGAACATCTTCTAGTTCTTCACACCTACAAGCTTATCACCTAGAAATTTTCCAACATGTCAATGCAACATACACGATCCCCGTGAGATAGAAACTTGTTCTATAAATGAGCAAGAAATGCTTGTTGTCTCCTCTAAGGGTAAGATTGTAACTACCTAACAAGCTGTCCCTAGCCTCTTGGAGCTCCCTTGCTCCGTCGTCCAATCATGACAAGTCAAATTCAAGCAAGTCGCCTAAAAGAAAGCTAAGCAAAAACCGAAAGCTTGGAAGCTTCAAAGACAATAAAGATGTTTCAAAGCTCATAAGCTACAAAATAAGCTTGGATACTAGAAGCTCTAAGGACTTCCAAGACGTCCAACAAGCTTTGCATCTTCTAAGCTTCTCAAAAAACACCGGAAACGTAGAAGCTACAAGAAAAGGCAAAAATTATGAAGTCCAAAACGAGAAATTCATAAACAAATAAGGCGCAAACACCTTACACCAAAGCTTATGAATTTCTAGAGGTAGGGAAAAAGGGGATAAGATTACTAAGTCACAAGCACCCATGACTACGTCATGACTACTTATGACTGGGGGGCTGATGACGTGGGTACCCAAACCCCCACGTTTAAACATATTTAAGAAGCTATCATGCTCGGGCCAGGAAGCCGAAAAGCCAGAAGCTGGTGTAAAGAAGCTACCTGCAAAGGCTCCTCAGCTCCCTAGCACAGGACCTGCCTTACACGAGCACAGGACCTGCCTTACAGGAGGTCAGTAATAAAGGTGGGTCCAACATTTATGGGCCAGCCCAGCCCATTACTACAAAGCCCATTAGGGTTTGGGGTTTCACCCTCTATAAATAGAAGGGTCACACCTTCACCCAAACCCATCCCATTTGTCTTGATCTTCACTCAAGACATCTCACTCTATCTTTCTCTCTCTCTCTCTCTAGAAACAATATCTCACTAACTAATCTGCCTAGCTCCCATAGAGGAGCCTACGAGCTGCTAAAGTATCACATCAGCAGCTCATGAACTCTCTATAATTACACACGATTGAGCTGTTAAGCTCCCCTGCTCAACTCCCGAGCTCCCCTAACGGAGCCCTGGAGCAGCCATATCAAAAGTTTACGCATCCATGGTTCTAATAACCAACTTTCAGCCATCGAGCTAAGCAACCCGAAATCACCTCGGCCGCTAGCTAACCGCCGGTTTCAACCATCACCTCCTCTCATACTTCGTATCCCTCATTTACTCCTTTATATTTACTTTTATGTACATTTCTTGGGATAAATCACTAATGTTGAGCGTCGGAGGGTGGTCCAGAGACCCCGGTCTCTAGACCCCTTCTAACGAGTTGTTCATGGTGCAGGTACATGCTCGGAAGGTGTTAGGTTCAACCCGAAGAGACATCCATACTACCTCCATGCCTTATTCTTGTTGTTTCAACAGTAAGTAATGGTTATATGTCTGCCTGATAGTTGCAGTAGTATACCAGTCCCTTTCTTGTCACACTCACACTCCCATCATTCATTCTACAACCAATTCAAATTCAAATGCTAGATTTTAGTTAAGGTTTACCGTTTATATACCTGTGATTCTCAAACTTGCACGAGCCAATGATTTTAACAACAGTTGTATGTTTATTTAATCTGTTTGATTGTTTATCTAACCATCCATCATATAACTCATAGCTATATGGGTGAAATTGTTCTCTAGTGACCATAGAGGCAAATACACACCAAAAATGGACTCCAGGTACTAACCACCTATAAATAAATACATTTGAACTGAAACCATAGAATAAATCAATTCCCATTTCCTACTTCAAAAGTTAAAAAAATAACCTGAACCAACATCTAAAGCATGCATCCCAGGCTGTAAATTTTTCTCCAACAACTGAAGACAAGTAGCATGCATATGAGGTGCAGAAATGGTGGCATTAAAACCTATTGGCATTGGACTGTCTTCATAGGCCGGGGATCCATCAGGTACAAACAATGCCCTGTCGACACTCTCCATAGCTTCAGCTACTTTCTTTGACTGAACGATTCCATAACGCTGCAAATGCTCCACCATGCTTTTATTCTTATTGATGCTACTTCCTGCCCAGAATTGCTGTTGTATGCAAACATAAAACAATATTGAGCTAAAAAGTAACACACGATTCCAAGACATTACCTGCCCAAATTAAATGTCAGCCAGCAATAGCAAAGACACTGACATAAGAAAGAAGTCTTTTAACACATATTTACACATTCATTCATCATGTCAAAATGTTAACTAAGACTTTCAGAGCTCACCCATCAGCTCATGCTTCTCAATGTTATTGATCAATGATCATAGACTAATATTCTGTTAACGATGCATGGTATTTTATAAAAACAAACTATACATGCTTTTTACAACGCCTCATCACCAATTAAATTATATCCCTGTGCTTCCTTTTCAATAATAAACTTCAGTAATTACATGTAGCCCAAAGACCACAATATATGTGTTATATATATATATGCATCAGCACTTCAAATTTTAATAATCACCAAGAATTGAGAATTACTAGAAAGGTACAAATAATATAAATTCTGAACATTAAAACAAGGAAGATCTACCACCAAATCCTGTACTATATTTCACACAATACTTTACAGATCAATGTTTTATCTATATTCCATAAATTACTTGCTGGTAAGCAAAGAGCATAGCAGATCAAAATCAGAGATAACAGAATAAAAAATATAAATTAAAAAGGAAAAAAAAAGTTGACAAAAGACTAATCAGAATAAGTTATTAATTAATAGAAGATTGATTACCTTCATTATGCGAAACAAATAATTAAGGAGACTACGGGAAGCGGCGTTGGAGAGATAATGACGGGAGAGGACGGTGGTTTAACGGAATCCACATTTTCGTTCTTCACTATAAACTTCCCATTTTTACTAGAACATGCGTAATGATTGGTGAATGGGGGTCAAATTTGGTAGATAAAATGGGCGTTTTTTGACCACACGTGGCAATGTGGGCCACTTGGTGGGTGAAATGAGGTGAAATGAGCAAGTGGTGTAATGGTTGGTGAAATTTGATGGGTGAAAGGGGTGAGTATATAATGGTATTAGATTTGAATTAAAAAAAATAAATAAATAAAAATGACATGTCACCCTATGATTGGCCAAGCCCAACATTTTCACCTGGTGAAAATTTTCACTTTGCCCCCATTCACGCCCCTTTAACCGGGGGGGGGGGGGGGGGGGGGGGGGGTGAAATGCCCCACCTCACGCCCCTTTCACCAACCACTACGGGTGGCATTAGGGAGGAAGGGGGTCATAGGCTTCAAGTTGGTGCATCAATCTCATCGCGTCATGTTATTTCAACTTCAAATTAGCTTGGTCTAAGCATCGGGAACGCCGAGTCTAAAATAACTTGGAACCAAGGATCCCATCACTTTACTATAATCACCAATCACACACACCTAATGAGATGGGCCCACCAATACACCATTTTCTTTCTTCTTGTTTCTTCTACGAGCAAATGCCAAGATTCCTTGCCGATCCATCTAGCCGAACATCACGGGGCAGTGTAGCTGCTTCGGCTACTTTGCCGATCACCTCTTGCCGATCCTGCCATGTCTTCCCTTAGGCACGCGGATCGCGACCACCTGTTTGGACTTTTCCAATGGGCTTATTGGGCCTGTAAACTATCCCAATGGATGCAGTTTGCAAAAGCTAGCTTGTAAAGCAGTCTTGGGCCAGTGCATAATGTGAACCTCAAGTAAAGGAGTAAGGCTCAAAGTAGAGGTACACAAAATAAACGGTTTTATAACCCACATCGGGGTATAAATCAGAACCGAAGTTGGTTTGTAACCAAAATAGAAAAACCCGGTTGAGGTTAATTATTACATGTTGGTTTCTACCGGGTTAATAGTTTTAGAGATGAAATATTTTTTTAACTGAATTTTAATCGGTTAACCCCGCAATGGAAGTATAAAATGGTATTTGGTGTATTGGGTTGGTCACACTACTTCTCTAGCTCTCAAAA
The DNA here is from genome assembly GCA_032199755.1 of Ambrosia artemisiifolia. NCBI lineage: Eukaryota > Viridiplantae > Streptophyta > Magnoliopsida > Asterales > Asteraceae > Ambrosia > Ambrosia artemisiifolia. The sequence goes on from CM063526.1 coordinate 45,762,997, forward strand.
CACTAAACGCTAAAAAAACATTGAAATTCACACGTATCAAAACGTTTGCAATCAATCTCAAATGACCAACTCTAATGTTCAAGGTAAGTTTTAAGGTCGGTGTTTCCTCATGTAAGTTAACGGTGAAGAAGATTATAATGACAATGAGGGACCCAAGTCTTTATGCAAATTGTCGAATGATAGTTAAAAGCTCGGTGCAAGAATTGTGTATTTGGTTTGAAGTTGGTGTATTCGGTTGGTCGCACATTTTGATTTATCGAAATGTCGAATAGTAGTCAAAATGTTGAATAAAAAGTTTAAATCACGTTACAAGAAAACTAACCTTCATTATCTTTAATATAATATTTTATTATTCAACCCGTGTAATGTATGAGTCTAAAACCTCTTGTGCATATTATTTGCCAACTTTTATGTACTAATGGTTGTATATTGTGAGTATTTTTTTATGCACTAGCGTGTGTGATGTATTAGCTTTTAACCTTGAATAATTAACTCTCAATTATTCCCCACCTATTAGTTTTATAATCAACAATTAATCATATAAACTTTATGGTTTGTTATCCAACAATAAAAACTTATTATCATTTAACTATTAAACAACAATACCACTTATCCACACACATATATATTTATTAATCCGACCATAAATCCATCTTTAGAATTAGCACTACTAGAAAAATACCCTTTCTTGACACTCTTTTTATGACATACCCTATTTAATGACATGCAAAAGTGCATGTCATAAAAAAAATGTCATCTTTGATAAAAAATGATAATTTCTTGACGTTTTTTTATGCGTGTCAATAATTTTCCGTCATAAAATAAAAAGCATGACGGTTTTGAAATCAGCGTGTCATGGTTTTGTGTCACCTAAATCTTGCATCCTTCTCTCCGCACGCTTCCCCATAAACCTTCCCCCTCCCTCCTAACAAAATAAACACATAATAGTAACCTCATCAAATCCATCATCTGCTCAAACATCGCCTCCCCCATTTTGCCTAACCCTAATCGATGATCTACTCATAAGAAAAACCCTCCTTCTCAAATCAAACCCTCCTTCTCCATCATTACATTTATCTTCGTTTCAAAATCAGACTGCTCCTCAAATGAGACATCGCCTCCTTCTCAAATCAAACCCTAATTTGAAGTTTGAAGTTCAAATCAGACATTGCTCAAGTAAGTTTTCTGTTATTTACATTCCCTAAATGAATTGTTTGTGATTAATTTTGGGGGTTCTGAATTGGGTGTCAATTTAGGGTTTTTTCTTATGTAGATCGATTATTAAGCAAAATATTTAGATTTTTCTGTTCATGTTCTGTTGGTTCTGAATTGGGTGTCGGTCTGTCGGTTCTTTCATGGTATGTTCTGTTTTTTCTTCTTATTTTTTGTTCCAATGCTAACAGAGGTGAATTTATCTAGTAAAATGATGTTGGGATGGTGAGTACTTGCAATGAACAAGGAATATGAAACAAAATGTGAGCTATATGCAGTGTGTTATTAGTATGCCTACCAGGTGTTTGATGAAATGCTTTTGAATTTTGCCTGCTATTTGATTGATTTGCTGTATCTTATTAGTTGTTTGAATCAGTTTGATGATCCTATTTTTTTATGTGAGCTATATGCAGTGTATTATTAGTATGCCTTTGAGAACCGCTCTTCAACATCTCACCAGATCCAGACTACATTAACAACAATCCAGTAACTGATGGAAACCTAGATCCAGATAACGCCAGATCCACCCGATTCGCTCCAGGATGCTTCACGGAGGAGAAAGCGAAATTGATGCGGATAAAGACGATTGAAATGGCTAACTTCCATGACGTCATGTATCACTCCGCCATTGCGTCTCGCCTTGCTTCCGACGTCTCTGACCGTTACGATCGTTGACATTGCTGTAAGTCACGCTTTAGATCTTAACATTTATAGTCTCTAGATCTGGTGTAACTCTGTTTTTATTATTGAGTTCATTTCGTGTTGTTAGTTATTACACTGTAGCTTTTCATTATTTATTTATATTTAAGTGCAATTGTTTATCATTAAACTCTAGATCTCGTTTTAAGTTTTAACACATCTCATTGAAATCTCCATGTTTATTTTTGTTAAATAGAAGTGTTGCAGTCTTTATTAATATCTAATTATAGTTATGGACAGTGGTTAGTTTGTGGTTTGATTCTCTTGGTGTCCACTTTGGTGACATGTTTCAGGTCCATGGTGTTCTTCAGTGGGATATGGAGCTACACAAGAGATAGGGCCATTCATTATTACCCGTCACAAGAAGAGAAAGATAATCCAAAATTGTATGCAGAAAATGTGCGCAGATTGATGGCTCGTGAGGTATGTGTATACATTCATTTTGACTTTTATGGTCAAATCCTTGATTATTCAAATTTAACACTGATATGATCTTTATGGTTCAAATACCATCATTTTTTATTTGTGCTGATATGATCTTTATGGTTCAAATACCATCATTTTTTATTTATAATTATGTAACTTTTTATTTTCATTTAATTTTTTTAGATCATAGTTGTACGCATAAAATAGCTCGCGAGCCTAGTACAACTCGGTTAGTGATGCTCAACTTGAGCTCCAGCTCCAGTGTAGGCTCGGGCTGATTTAAGCAGTAATTTGCACCTCCAAAATTTGCAATTCAATAATCGGTTTTTATTAATGCTCTAACTACTGGCTCCCTTCTTTCTATTGTTCTATACTCACGAGGTTCACTTTTGTTGGAGGCCCTTGTGTATGAAAAAATGAGATGTTATGAATGGCAATATTTTCTATGTTTTTTTTTTTGTGAGGATTGAAGCAGTAATTGATAATGCATAAGTGATAAGTGATTCTATTTCATTTTTATCATGTAAAAAGATGCAAGTATTTTTTAGGCCTGGAATGCACGCTGGTCTTCAGATGTAACGCCAACTGAAGAATCTTTGTCAAGTTTTCAGCTTTTAGTTTGCAGGCTTGCTGCTGGATCATGTGCCAAGGCTGTTTGTCATCCCCTTGATGTAGTGAAGAAGCGATTTCAGGTAAAACTTTACAGTTTTGATAGTAACATTAACATCTCTAGAAAGCAAACTCAAATTTTAAAAACTGGACAGTTTTAAATACTGGGTTTGTTTTGGGTCCTATTTTAGGGGGTATTTGGCGTTGTGACATGAAAGAGATTATCTGGTTATTGATTTTCATGTCGTATAAACATCCTAGAATCATACGTAGGGCTGTAAACGAACCAAATGTGTTTGTGTTCGTTTGTTAAGGAAACAATGTGTTCACGAACACTTACCAAACGAGATTTTTTGTTTTTGTTCCGTTTGTTAAAGAAATGAACATATTCGTTTGTGTTTGTTTGTTAGATTTACGTGATAAACAAAAGCGAACGCAAAAGAACACAAATAAACGCAAACGAACGCAAACATCTGAAACTAAATCGGTAAAAAGCATATTTTAAAGTTACAACTTTGTCATTAACAATTCTAGATTTTTTTATTTGTTTAACAGTCCAGTGATAGTAGAATAATATTTGATGTTAGTACTTAAGCAATATTTGTGTGAAGATTTTAGTTTTGCTTAGCCTACGATCTGTTGTGCAGGATGAATCAATACTTAGCCTACTATTTGTGTGAAGATTTTAGTTTTTAACGGACGTAAGTGTTAGAATCCAATTTGTAAAATAATTGGCCGGCCTCGACTAAGGTATTAATTTTATTGTTCTCTCAGGTTGGGGGAGGAGCAGATTATTACGGAGATGAGGACATGGATGTCGTTCGCGAAGAATGGTCAAGCTAGGCCGCGACATTTATTTTCAAATGATCGAAACTTGATTGAAGAAAATGCATTGTCGATACAATATTTTTGTAAACGTTAAACGTTGTCTCGGATTGGTTTGTAATTTGATAAGTATGTATTATATAATGAAATGATGTTTTTGTTATTGGTTAATTATTTTGCATATAATGAAATGGCTATAAATCCAGGAGGGTAAATATGTAATTTTATAGGAATTTTTTTTATATTAATAAATTATGACACGCAAAAAACGTCATAAAATTCTGTCATAAATTTCTGTCATAATATGTGTCGAAAAATTGTCAACAAAAACCGTCATAAAAATGTGTGTCATTAAAAAGTGTCATAACGTGTGTCAATAAATGCTGTCATAAATGCGTGTCATAAACAGATGACACGCGAAAATATGTCATATTAAATTTATGACACCGCCATCCTTGACGTTTTTTTTCTTGTCATCAGACCCTTTTCTTGACACGCAATGCGTGTCAAGAAAGACCTTTTTTCTAGTAGTGTATCCAATAATAATCATTCCGTCGTTTAACGTCTTAAATGACGTAATTAATTATTCTAAGTAATTAATCCATATGCCGAACAAGTGTTTATCGAAATGTCGAATAGTAGTCAAAATGTTGAATAGAAAGTTACATTGCGATACAAGAAAACCAATGTTTACTCTGAATTGGGATGTACCAACCCGATAGAAGTCTATTTGGAAAATGCTTTGTGTATGATTACTAGATCATTGAAGTGTCCTTTAGACTTGGGCCTAAGCTTCTAGTATGGGAGACCCCTTTGAATCACTAATATCTCTGGTGCTTCACCGTACTATTGCAGGGCTTTTCGTACTGGCTACAAAAATCCACTTATCAACAAATATAACAAGCTAGCCTTTCAAACAAATCAAGAACAACTTGATTCAGGACGATAAAAATTTAATTAAAAAGTCTCGACATTGGGATGACAAATGGTAGAATTGTAAATATGTAACGACCAAAGATAATCAGGGAATTTCAACTTTCAAGTGCATCATCAACTGGCGAAGCTTGAAAATCCAAAACGAAGGTCGGAAGTATATAACTAATATTTTTATTAAAAAACGGGGGTCGAAACCGTATATACAAAAAAAAATTATATGAACACTATATAATCGGAACTTCTTAGCGAAAATTTGAGGGAGGGGGAAGGTGGTTTTGTTTTGGTCACCCCTCACTCACCAAGGAAGCTGCGCCACTGGGGCAATCAAGTAAGTTGCAGGAAATTACCATGTTTGAAAAAAAGATCCAAAAGTGGAGATATCATCAATTTTCCACACGGTAAGCGACCATACTTTAATTTTGCACATGTACGGCAAAATGGCAAATAACAACTCTTACTTTATAAGAAATGCAAGATTCTATTTCTTCATCACTCTTCACGTACCTGTCATTTACTGCCGTCAATGGCCACCGTCGGTCACCTCTTATTCCTCCACTTGTTCACTCTCATCCTATTGGTTCAAGCCAGATTGAATCTCCATACTACTCCCTTGTCAGAATATAACGACTTGGATGTCTCCAACAATATTGTTAATCCAAAACGCTATATCTTGTCAGAATCTAAAGAACCAACAAACAATGATAATCTCCAAGCTCCGGCCAGCCAGCCAACACATAAAAGCAAGACAAACAAAGTCATTCGTTGGCTACTCGGGCTTTCGTTTGGAGGGGCATTCGGAATTATATGCGGAGCAATCTATTCGGTCATGTTTAAGTTTGTTTCGAATATGATTATAGGCAAAAAGAAAGATTCCGGTCCGGTGATCTTCAGTCAACTGATAAAAGCCGAAGACCTTGCGTTTTTGGAAAAAGACGACGGAGTAGCATCACTTCAAATCATCGGGAAAGGCGGGTGTGGGGAGGTGTACACAACCGAATTACCAGAAAGCGAAATCAAAACAATTGCGATAAAGAAGGTTATACAGATTACAAAAGATGCTGCGGAGCTCACCCAAGAAGAAATAAGGAAATTGAGACAAGTAAAATCAGAAATTCAAACCGTCGGTCTGATCAGACACCCGAACATACTCCCACTGTTAGCCCATGTTTACAGGCCCTGCCATTACCTAGTTTACGAGTTCATGAAAAATGGCAGCTTAGAGGATGTTTTAGAACAAGTTAAAGATGGCACCAGAGAATTAGATTGGCCGGCTAGACACAGGATTGCTTTAGGAGTAGCAGCTGGGCTAGAGTATCTTCACTTGATCCATGATCCTCGTATAGTTCATAGAGATTTAAAGCCGGCGAATGTTCTTCTTGATGATGACATGGAAGCTCGTATAACTGACTTTGGACTTGCAAAAGCCATCCTGGGGGCCAAAACATATGCTGAGACTTTCCATGTTGCTGGAACGCTAGGATACATGGCTCCTGAGTATTATGAAATGATGGAATTAACAGAAAAGTGTGATATCTATAGTTTTGGGGTGGTGTTGGCGACTTTGGTGATGGGGAAGCTTCCAACAGATGAGTTTTTTAAATATACTTATGAGATGGGTTTGGTTATATGGATGAGAAATATGTTGATTGGTGATGATCCAAATCAGCTTATCGATCCGAAACTGATGGGAAACGGGTATGAGGAACAAATGCTTCATGTTCTTAAGGTTGCTTGCTCTTGTACACTTGATAATCCTAATGAGAGGCCTGATAGTAAAGATGCTAGATTGATGTTGGCTCAGATCCAACATTAATATGCAAGTTTGTGAATTTAGAATAAGGATGCATGAGAAATATGATACTTCCCATGTAAATTTTATGTCTAATGAATTTTTTTTGTTCATCCTACGTCTTCTATCTTTGATGCAATTGTTCTTATGGGAATATGTAACATGTTTGAAAGACTTACCTAGCTTTCGTTTCATAGAATGTAATGGAATTGCAATTCAAATTCGCGTGAGAAGTGTAATTTGATTTGAAATTTAGGTGTCTTCGTTTCACATAAACAAATGAACTCTAGATGTAATTAGAATGTAGATTCCTTTCGGTATGTTGTTCAATTATAATTCTTTAAATTTTTTTTTTAAAACGGACAATATAAGAAATGGAATATTCATTCCAATTTCATCCGGATTCCATACCATTCTGCGAAACGAACACTTTTATAACACCATTTTATTCATGCGCATGTGTCAAATTTATAACAAAAATATTCAATCTTAGGTTTGTCACATGAGAGTCAAATTATTAATTTGCATTATTAGAAAATATATATGTTGGGTTAAAGTGAGGATTTAAAGAAATGTTAAGGACAGAGTAGATATGTTATGAACTTGATTCTTGAGCCTTAACAAAGCGTGTTTGTATGTTACAGTTCTTGGGGGTTGAGGGTGTAGCCGATCTCCAAACACGCGAATTATAATTCTAAGTGGATTCTATGTCAAAATCATCAAAAGATGGTTCAATAATCCCAGGCTGTAATTTTTTTTGTTCCTCATTAGTCTTCTATCTTCGATCCAAATGTTCTTATGGTAATATGTGACATGTTTGATATCCTATGAATCTTTTGTTCTTAAGATTATAATGGACTTAACTATGCATGTGTTAAAAGACTTAAAAGTTATAACACATTAAAGAGAATGGATGTTTGAAATATGAGTAGAAATCTGATGTGACACCTAATGCAACACGTTTGTGAACGTCTATACTTTTACAAGATCTTGCTTCGCTACTTCTTTGAACATTGGACAGAAACTTGATCGAGTCAAATTCAGTGTTATCGTGATATAGCATGTGATTGTTACCAGGAAAAAAAAACATGTTAAATGGACCGAACCGACACAAACAGAAGTCCAAACAACAAAGAACCACCAAAACGTTACATACAACTACAAGATCTTCATATTAGCCACATGACATAGGAAATAGTTTGATTGCAACATAGCATCTTACCAATGGTGGAGATTCTACAATTACAAAGGCCTTTCTTCTCCATTTGAGATCCAAATTGAGGTTACACTTAACTGAGAGGAAAGGCTTGCCATGATCTCCGGTTCTCAAAGAAACCCACCCACTTAACATGGAGAAAATTATATCAAAGTTAAGACTAAAACATGTTATACCATTAAAGTTGAGCATTGACAACAAGATTAAAAACATTACTTAAAATTGAGATGTAAGTGTAATCCACTCGATGTTAACTTGGTCCTCGCAATGCTCTCCTCCTAATCCCTTGAAACCCAACTTCAGATCTCGCTTTCCAAAAGGGACAAAATATGTCAACAGAGGCGGAATTCTTTTGTGGTGGTTGGTAACAAAGATATAGAGACGAGAGGCCACTAAGAAAGGTGAAGCCTCCCTGCCACAAGGAGAGTCAAGTACTAAGCATAATATCTATACCAAAAGGTTTTTAGGAGAATTTAGATGTTGAAGATAAAGATAGAAGGGGGGCTTTCTATACATAATAAACTAATTAACCAGAACCAATACAAAAGAAAACCTTTACAATGTTTTAGAGTTTATGTGCAGAAAAGTAGCATAAGTGTACTGAAACATAAACCATTACCATCAACAGACCTGACTGTGCTATCAATAGCCACGCAGCTGGGCTTCCTTGCTAGTGAGGGGAACGTAACGTACTGAAGTCTCAGTACGCACTTTCACAGAACCATCCTCATTCTTGTCAACAACTTTCAATTCCTGATATATGTTCCCAACTGGAATCACCAACCTACCCCCTGGTTTTAATTGATCAATAAGTGGTTTTGGGATTTCTGGTGCTGCTGCCCCAACATGAATAGCATCATAAGGTGCAAACTCCGGCCACCCTTCTCTGCCATCTGTCATCGTATATGTAAAAATTTCATAAATTATTACTCAAAAGAAATATATATAAATCCACAAATGCAGGTGCTTTACTCACCACCAACATGCAAAGCGAGAGACCCTTCTTTAAGTAATGTAGCAGCTTTACTTTTTTCAACATTCTTATGTGACATTGCAACCAGCTCAGGAATATGCTCGACACCAACTGCACGACCCTGTGGACCAACCATAAGTGCAAAACATGCAGTCAGGTATCCGGTTCCTACAAAGGTTCAATAAGGCAACAATCAGTGAGAAGAACCAGACCAGATTCGACATATGATACAAGGTTCTGTTGGACAGTTATAGTAGTATAACAGCCCCTTTTTGTCACACTTCCATCATTCATTTTACTATCAATTCTAATTCAAGACTAGATTTTACTTAAGAGTTTACCGTTTATATTCCTATGATTCTCAAACTTGTACCAGCCAGTGATTTTAACCATAGTTATCAAAGGCGCTGGGCGCAAAAAAAGCGAGGGCCTGAGATAAAAAAAAGCGAACAAAGAAAAAATGGAAAAATATATAATACGTATTAGAAAAATAATATAATTCTTCAAATAAATAAACATAAGCTATTATATAACATTTAATCTCATCTGATTAGTATCAAAAGTTCTAAATTATAAGTGTATTAGTGCATAAAACTAGTTTTCCTTATATAAAAGCAGAAATATGGCTAGAATCTAGCCATAATTTAGAGAATTTGGCTGGAAACTCTTCAAAATGTGGATATCTCGTTGGAATCTGCGCCTAAACCATCATGAAGAAACAATAGGTATCACGGAGATTACGTATAATCTACGTGGGGTTAATACCTAAGTCCGTCAGGATTAATCCTTTACCCAAACCGTAAGGTCAAACCCGTTTGATAGTAATATAAGTGTGTGTGTGGTGAAAGTAAATACGAACACAAGATGTAAGTGGTTCGGTCGAGTAATGACCTACGTCCACTGTAAACAGCCGATAGTATTATTGACGAACGAATACAAAGGTTACAAGTGAGTATTCTAGGCTACCAATAACTATTTTCGGATCCCTTAGCAAGGAGAGGTATCCTTGTATTTATAGGAGAACTCGTGGGCTTGATCGAAAGGCCCACGAGTAACCATTCTTTATTGGGCTTGGTCCGAGCCCAAGTCCAAGGTTTCCCCTGGAATTGGCGGGAGAACAGGTGTACTGTTCATGACGTCATTCAGGCAGCATGGTTGTTGCTCGAGGCAGACACGTGGCGCTCTGTGGTTGGCAGACGGCACACCTGTCAGTCGTTGACCATGCTCCTGACAGCAGCAAGGTATGTCTGCTGTCACTGTAGACGCTGGTATGGTGGAAGCATGGCTGCAGCCATGCTGCTGTCCTTGTCTTGTAGTTGTTGGACCACTTTTGCCACCTGTAGCTTTCCTATTGGCGCGTACACTGTCAGTAATCTTTGTGAATCTTCCTTTTGTTGTCTTCTGTACTTTGTACGATGGTTGTCAAGGGAAGATTCCGCGTGTGATGGTACGCGCTTATCAGGTGATGCTATTGCTTATCAGTTGTTATTTTTGCGCGCCTCCCTGCATACATTGCTGGTTGTGCGCCGTTGGTTCCTCGCGCCACTGACTGGCGCGGGGAAGCTGACTTATGGGGATAGGGATGCCTCTTCCGCCTGGATTAGGCTCCCTATCCCTTCAAGTCCCCCTAGTCTAGGGTTTCTCCTATTCTTTGTGAAGAGTAGGTGGAGCGCTAGACTCAAAGTATGAGGTCGCGGATGAAAGCTCATCTGCTGGTGTGCCTTGAAATTCGTTCCTCTGCAAATTTTGGCGGAGAACGTCTTTTTTGGTTTTACGTCAAATTTGCGCCATGAAAGAAGTTTGCCGCCGTGACCTGTTAAGGCGCTGGGCGGAGAACGTCTTTTTTGGTTTTACGTCAAATTTGCGCCATGAAAGAAGTTTGCCGCCATGACCTGTTAAGGCGCTGGGCGGAGAACGTCTTTTTTGGTTTTACGTCAAATTTGCGCCATGTTGTGGTTCTCCTGTTGACGCGGAAGTGTACCAGCAGTTGTAATAAATCTTGAATCATTGGCATTTAATTTGCCTCTCATAAATGGGAGTTAAGGCGCCTGGAATTCGAATGATCAGTTGCTTCTGATGGAAGCCTGAGGGTCGCTGACGAGTTAGCCTCGTCTGCTGTGCTGACTGTTGGCTGTCCCCTCATTATGGTGCAGTTACCAACATTTCGTCTGTGTCAGGCGCGTGTGTTGTCACGCGCCCCACTTGTTGCTTGAGTGGTTATGCTTGTGCCACGTGTCGAGTGGCACGTGAGATTCGTCAGACGCGTGATTCTTCACGCACCTGATCAATTTAAATTGATGAGATCTAATGACACGTGTCAGTCATCCGGCGAGTGACGGTTGGATTGCTTATCTGTGCTTGATCTCAGCCGTTCACTCGCGCATGAGGACACGTGTCATTATCTGCTTCTCCTATTTTTGAAAAGGTGTGACGACGGTTGTTTCTCCTTGGGCCCCACTGCCATTAATGCAGTGGGTATATATATGAGTCTTGAGGCATGTTGGACGTTTACTTGTTCATTTTCCTCATTCTTTCTTTTCTCTTGCACTCTTTTCTTCAACAACAACCCAGATCTTTTGAAGTTTTCTTTGAATCTTCAAAGATTGTTTAATCAATCTTCAAAGATTTATCGTGAAACTTCTTCTTGATCTTCGTCACCCTCTTGTTTGTTTACTTTGAAGATTCTGATCAGTCTTCAAAGTTTCCTTTGTGTCCGTTGAGTTTTCCGGTGAACCCTTTGAGTTTTCCGGCGAGTCTTCAACCGTTCCTGTTGATTTTCCAGATTTTTCTTTTCCTTTCCTTCATCTACTTGTTAAAATGTCTGAAGCTTCCAACGTTGGGTCCCCCTCCGGTGATGTTACCGGGAAAGAGCCGGTGATAGATGACGTGGAGGAGGAAGTGCAGGTGGAACACGGCAAGATAAAGGAGCGAAAGCTCATGACAAACACGTTTTGTGTTTGGACTGAGGAAGCTTTCGATAATTTTTGCAGGGGTTATGACATCCTGCCGGAGTGGGAGCCAACTCTGCCATCGCCGACGGAGAATGTTCTTTCTGCTGGGCCTGGGCAACTTGCCCTTTATGAAGCCCATTTCACCAAGTGTGGCTTCCGGCTACCTTGCACACGCTTCCAGATCGATACTCTGGTAGTTTATGGTGTTGGGCCAACCCAACTTACCGCCTTTGGGATGCTAAGGCTGGTACATTTTGAGGCGTCTTGCCGCGCCTTGGACATTGAGCCCACTGTGGAGATGCTCAATGTCTTCTATTTTCTTGCGCGCGACGAGATGTGGTTCTCGTTTAAGCCGCGCCCCAAGGTGCCCCCAATGGCCACTCACACCCCCAAGTCCCTTCATTGGGCTAAAGAGAAGTTCTTCTTTGTGAAGAGGGGGGTCATCCCCATTAGTCTGCCTTGGAAGGTGATTGCAGACGGTCAGCGGGTGGCTGACATACCAGTGATGAAGGATTATAAGAAGCAGGCCTGGTTTACCACCCTCACCGCCAACGCCACCAAGCTGGAGTTTAAAAATCTCACAGATGGTATCTTTTACCTTCTGGGGATGAGCCGCATAGCTTTGCGCCCGGGGAAGGAACCTTACATCGCTGAGGAGGGTAAGCACAGTTTCTATGTTCACTTCTTATTTTGTATTTCATATTATTCTAACTGTTTCTTGCGCAGGTGTGAGCAAGTTCCAGTTTTATGCTGCCCGTCAGGAGAAGGGCATAAAGTGGAGGCGTTTGGCGGAGGGAGAGGTATCTTGCCTCGAGGCGTTTGTGGACAGGTTTTATTATCCTGACATGTCCATCGCGCCCAAGCCTTATTATACCACAGGTGAGTCTAGCCAACTTTTGTTTTCTAGCCTCTTTGGCGATGATGCCTCTGACTCCTCAGTGGAGATTGTGGAGGTTCAGAAGGCGCCCGCGGGGCGTGGTCGTTGGAAACACGCTCCGCGGAGGCGTAAACGTAGCCATCGTCCTTTAACAAGTTCTGATTCGGGTTCTTCCGTTTCAGTAGGCGAAGTGGTGAAGGGGCGGCGCCGGAGGAAGGACGGGCCCGCCTCAGAGGATGAAGAGGAGGAAGAACCCTCCAAGTTGGAGAAGAGAAAAAAAAGAGGCGCACCACTGGTGCCACTTCTAGCAGCGCAGCTGCTAACTTGGAGAAGGCTGCTGCTACTACCGGCGGGGAGGGTGGTGGGGTTGAAACCCCTGTTACAGAGACCACTGCCTCCTCCTTGTCGCCGGCGCAAGGGGTGGTGCTAGAGAAAAGCTCGAGCGTTGGAGGGGTTGTTGCCCCCACCTTTAGTGTGGGTATAGGCGCTGCGCCCACACGTCAGCCTCTTTTTCAGAAGCTGATAAAGAAGAAAGCCCCTGGTAAGTTTTTCTCTTTTTGCTTTTTTCCTTAAGTCTTTTCATTTGTTCCCTTCTTTATGTTTTTGTCTCTGTTGCAGTTGCGCCCAAAATTATACCAACTCCTTCTTCCCCGTCTCCATCTGCGGAGGCTAGCAGGACAGAAGTGGATGTGCTCTTTCAAGAGCAAGAGGCAGCGCAGCGGGAGGAGGCCCGTCTGAAGGCTGAGGCCGATGAAGCCCTTCGAAGGGCGGAGGCCGAGAAGAAGGCAGCGGCCGATGAGGCGCTGCGAAGGGCTGAGGCCCAAAAGAAGGCTGCCGCCGATGAAGCTAGGCAAAAGGCTGAGGCGGCAAAAAATGCTGAGGCGGAACGTCTTCGTCTCCAAGAGCAACAGTTCTTGGAGGAGAAGGCTCGCCGGTTGAAAGAACAGGCGGAGCAAAGTGCTCATGCTAGCGCCGAGGGCTCTCAAGGGATGGACGGATTTGAGAGGGCCCTTTTGGAAACGGGCGCTGGTGGCAATAGTGAAGGTTTGCGCCACTCTAGGCGTGAACCTTTTGTGATGAATGAGGGGGAGCCGTCTGGAGATTATGATGGCTCCCACTGGGCTGGGGGCGACGCCATTTGGCGCCCCCGTTGGGCAGTCCGGGAAAACACCTTGTTTTCCAACTCCTGGGCTGCCGAGGAGTTTGTGCGCGAGGTGGTGCCTCCTTATGAGCGCACTCACCAGGATATGCTGAGTCGCGATGCGCTGATTTCTGCCCTTTGTGTAAATCAAGCGACTCAGCTATCCATGATTAACTCGCTACGCCGTCGTGATGCGGCGGTGTGGCGAGATATCCAACGCTTGGAGGCGGAGAAGGCAGGCCTCGCTGAGAAGGAGGCTGCCTTCAAAGCTGAAATATCCAAGTACCGCCGTCGCGCCCACGAAGCTGAAGCTAAGGTTACCAAGTTGGAAGGGGATGCGGCGGCGGATAAGCGCCGATGGTCAGAGTCTTGCAAGAAGACTAATGCTGAAACTATGAAGTTGAGGCAGACTCTGGCCGAGGCGCAAGAGGAGAGCCGAGCGCTGACTCGGCATCTAGAAGAAAAGAGCAAGGCCCTCTCCGAGCGGACTGCGCAAGTTGTAGAGAAGCGCTTGGAGCTTGAATCCAAGGATGCAGATCTTGTTAAAGCTACCGAGCGCGTCTCTTTCTTAGAGCAGGAGAGGGTCCAGATCCTTCACTCCAAAGAGGATCTGGAGCAAGACCTTGGCTCTGCCGAGGAAGCTCGCGCTGCGGCTGTCAAAGAGTGTGAGACAGCCCAGCGTCTTTTGGATGAGGCGATGGCCGCCCAGACGCAGACACAGGACTCCATCAAGTGGCTGATGACTGATGGGATCGCTGGGGTAAGTGTATATCCTTTTTTAGCGCCTTTCCTTCCTTTGAAACTTTATATGCTAACTTGTTAAGTCTTTTTGCAGGTCTTCAAGAGGTTCTGGCAAGAACCTAAGCTGGGCGACCAAGTCGCTGCCATAGCCGCCACCGCCTATGCCTATGGGTATGGCGAAGGCTATGAGGATGGTTTTCTGGCCGCTCAGAATGGTGGGCGGATTGAGGATGCGGAGCATTATGGGAAGCCACTGAAAGACGAGTACGAGGCGGAGCTGCTTAAATTTGAGAAGGTGGACTTCCCAATTCTTCAAGTGGTTGCAGATTGCAACAAGAATGCTGATCCTCTGTCTGCCCTCAAGTATTTTATTGATAAATCTGACGAGCTGGCCAGGGAGGAAGAGCGCAAGCGCCTTGAAGAGGAGCGCCAACGAGCCAGTGGCGAGGGTACTTCAAATGTATAACTTTAATAGGCGCTTGTCTCCTCTTTTTTTTTTGTCTTGTAAATATCTTGTAATTACCAAGGGTTTTTAAGTCCCTTATTATGAATGAAAATTTTGGTTCTTCCTTATATCTTGTGTTTCTCATCCTAACTTAACTTATCTAACCAAGTCGTCACCCGATTTAATAAGTTAAAATTAGGCGCGCGTCCTGCTAGATAGTCCGGCATGTTAAGTATTTGCCTTGAAGACTATAGCGGGGCGCGACTTGTGCCATAAGGTCCGAGTTAAGCGCGTGTGCGCCTTGCCTAGAAGACCCACGACTGCGCGCTCAACTAGTTTGCTCTTTGTCCAACTTGTGTTACAAGTTTAGAAGACAAGGCTTTAAGTTTGTACTAGTGACGCGCGTCTTTAAGTCCGGCAAGTAAACTTGTCTTGAAGACCATCTTATGTGGCGTTGGTGCGTGACTTTTATAAGTCCGACGTGCGCGACGCATGTCTAGAAGACTTTGTCATGTTAACACCGCCATGTTTGTGGTCCGACGATAGTTTTGCTTAAGTCTTGAAGACCTTGGCGCGGAAAAACAAGTAGAATAACAGATATAGGGAACAATTTTCATTGATAGACGCGGCATGTGTAGCCGTAATTACAAATATTTTACAAGTAGCAGCGGCGCAATTGTGCAGCATTCCAAGATCTGGGAATAGGTGTCCCATCAAGCCTTTCTAGCGCATATGCGCCTTTGCCAAGTATTTCTTGTATCTTGTATGGGCCTTCCCAAGTGGGGGCTAGTTTTCCAGGCTTTTCGGCGTTGGAAGCCTCGTTGTTTCGGAAAACGTAGTCGCCGATCTTGAATGTGCAAGCTTTGACGCGCTTGTTGTAATAGCGCTCTAGCTGCGTTTTGTATTTCGCCTCTTTGATTGCGGCGAGTTCACGTCGTTCATCTAGGAGATCAAGGTTTAGGCGGAGCTCTTTGTCATTGTCTCTCTTGTTGGCCATGAGTACTCTTGCGGAGGGGCAGCCGATTTCGGCGGGGATGACCGCCTCCGTTCCATACGTCAAGCTGAATGGCGTTTCGCCATTGCTGGTTTTCGTGAGGGTGCGGTATGCCCATAGGACGTGGGGTATTTCGTCCACCCACCCTGTTCTTTTGGTACCCAGCCGTGCCTTAATACCTTCAACAATCGTACGATTGGCCCTTTCAACTTGACCGTTGCCTTGAGGGTGCGCGACAGATGTGAAGATTTGTTGGACACCCATTTGAGATAGCCATTCTTGTAAGGATTGGTCTTCAAATTGTGTGCCGTTGTCGCTTACCAATTGCAATGGTAGGCCAAATCGGCAGATGATGAATTCCCAGATGAATTTTTTGACGTGCGCGCCGTCAATTTTTGCTAGTGGTTTCGCCTCAACCCACTTTGTGAAGTAGTCGATGGCGACGATTAGGTATTTTACATTTCCTGGAGCCGTTGGGAATGGGCCTACCAAATCAATTGCCCATTTTTGGAACGGCCAGGCCGCTGTGACTGGCACCAGGTTGTTCTTGGGCCGTAAGGTGTTCGGGGCGTGGCGCTGGCAACTGTCGCATTTGCGCAACTCGTTGACCGCGTCCACGTGCATGCCCGGCCAGTAGTACCCCGCGTTCATTAACTTCGCCACTACCATTCTTGGGCCCGCGTGTAATCCGCATGTCCCTTCATGTATGTCTCGCAGGAGAAAGGAAGCATCTGCGGAGTCTACGCAGCGCAATAGCGGTCCCAGGTAAGAGCGGCGATATAGGATACCGTCGATGAGTTGGTATTGTAGGGCCTTGTTCTTGACCTTCCGGGCCTCTGACTTGTCGTCAGGCAGGGTACCGGATGATAGGTAGGCCTTGATCGGAGTCATCCAGGATGCGCTTCCTGTTTGGATTATGTTGACTTGTCGCGGGGGAACAGATGGTTTATCCAGGACTTCGATGCGGACTTCTTTAGCCATATGTTCAAAGACCGTTGATGCCATTTTGCTTAGCGCATCGGCGGGCTTATTTTCGCTGCGCCGGATGTGCTCGACTTTGCATGAGTCGAATCGGCGCATCAGCTGTTTGGCCTGTTCCAGGTATAACGCCATGGTTTCGTCTTTCGCATCGTAAGCCCCGTTGATCTGCCGCGCTACAAGTAGTGAGTCCACGTGTGCCTCCACGTGCCTGGCCCCCATTTTTTCCGCAATGCGGAGGCCTGCCAGCAGCGCTTCGTATTCCGCCTCGTTATTCGTGCTTTTGAAGTCGAGGCGGATGGCGTACGTGAACTCTTGTTTATCTGGGCTGATAAGGCGTAATCCCGCGCCAGCGCCATCCTCGTTTGAGGCCCCATCCGTAAATAAAGACCATTTTTGTGATGGGTCTTGCGCTAATGCGGGGGTTTCTTCTGCTTGACATTCAAGTACTTTATCTGCGGGGATTTCCGTGGCGAAGTCCGCAAGAACTTGGCCCTTGATGGCGGGGCGGGGTTTGTAGTGGATCGTGTGTTCCCCTAGTTCGATGGCCCATTTGGCCAGGCGCCCCGACAACTCGGGCTTGGCGAGTATATCGTTTATCCGGTAGTCCGTGAGGACGTTTATCGGATGCCCTTGGAAGTATCTGCGGAGTCTTCGGGATGCGTGCACCAGAGCGAGAACCAGTTTTTCCATAATTGTGTATCTTGTCTCCGCGTCTAAGAGCGTACGGCTGATATAATATATCGGCGTTTGCACGCTCTTGCGCTCCACCATGAGAACTGCGCCTATTGCTCTGTCCGTGACCGATAGGTACAGTGTCAACGGTTCTTTGGGGAGGGGCGCTGTTAGCGTCGGAAGATTCATCAAGCATTGCTTCATTTCTTTGAATGCCGATTCCGCCTCTGGTGTCCAGCGGAAATTGCTCTTTTTTAAACAATTCTTCAGAGTGTCCACAAACGGAAATGACTTTGAAGCGTAGTTGGATAAAAATCGGTTGAGGGCCACGAGGCGGCCCATGAGTGTTTGCACCTCCTTGACGGAAGCTGGTGAAGGCATTCTTTCTATGGCTTGTACTTTTTCTGGATTAGCGCGGAACCCATCGCGCGTTACGATTACCCCTAGAAATTTGCCTTCTTCCATCCCGAAGGAGCACTTGCTTGGGTTAAGCTTCATGCGCACTTTGCGCAACTGTGCAAATGTTTGCTGGATATCCTTAAGCATGTCGCTTTCATCTTTGCTCTTGATTACGAGATTGTCGACGTACACTTCAAGCCGTACGCCGATTTCGTTGATGAAAGCAGTGTCCATGAGGCGCTGGTATGTAGCGCCTGCATTTTTCAGGCCGAATGGCATTTTTGTGTAACAGAAAATGCCAGCGTCTGTGCGGAATGCCGTTTTGTCTTCATCCTCCTTTGCCATTTGGATTTGATGATAGCCCCTATACGCGTCTAAGAAGCACTTAAAGCGGTATGGGGCTAAAGAATCCACTTTTAGGTCAATTTCTGGCAGAGGATAGCAATCCTTTGGACATGCTTTGTTGATATCCTTATAATCTACACACATGCGCCACCCGCCGTTTGCTTTGGCTACCATAACTGGGTTAGCTACCCATGTCTGGTACCTGATTGGGCGAAGTATACCCGCGTTGAGCAGCTCGGTGACTTGTTCGTTCATGGCCTTTGTTTTCTCCGGGCCCATGTTGCGCTTCTTTTGCACTATAGGTTCCACTGAGCGGTAGACATTGAGTCTATGTTCCGCTATGTCGCGCGGGACCCCAACCATGTCGGTTGGTTGCCACGCGAATACATCGATATTACTGATTAGAAGCTGCTTTAAGTGATTTCGAATGGCCTCGGAGATTTCATGGCCAATGATCACCGTTTGCTCCGGAAATTTAGGGTTGAGAACCCATTTTTCCGGCTCGGCGCGGGTGTCGGTTTTCACCATTTTTGGCGGTTTGGCGGTTTCTGTGGTGTGGCAGTCTTTGTTGCCTCTGATGAAAGCAATGCCTGTTTTGGTTGGGAACCCCACCATCGCATGCGCCGTTGAAGCATTGGCGTTAAAGCGTGCGATGCCTTCCCGTCCAAGAAGAATATCATGATTGGAGTTGGCCGGTAGAACCATAAAATCACATATCTCCGTGCGCTCGTGGGTGCCGTCAGACCATGTTACTGGCATGGACAGCATACCCCGCGGCATGATGGTTTCGTGGATGAAGCCGGAGATGGGCTCATTGACTGGGACGAGCTTTGCTTTGTCTTCCGGGTCTAGTTGTTGAAAGCATTGCTCGTACATGATATCAGTACTGTTGCCGCCATCTAGGAACATATATCGCGTGCGATAGTGTCCAAAGATAGCGGTAATGACAAGAGGGGCTGTGCATGAGGCGCCGCCTCTAATCTTTGGCATGAGGACGTCAGCCTCTTTCCATGAATCGCTTGGTGGTGGCGCTCGGGCGCGCTTTCCTTGGTAGGCGCTTTTGCCCTTCTTTGTCATGTTGCAGTGGTGACGAGGAATCAATGTGGCAGCGTGAGTGTTTAGGTCGCGGATCTTTTTTCGTGATCCTTCATCTTGATTCTCGTCACCTGTTTGATTTTTGCCTGTGCGGTGCACGTTCTTAACCAAATGGCCGAGTTGTCCTGATTTCAGCGCGGTTTCGATTTCCATCTTTAGGGTGTAGCAATTATCTGTGAGGTGACCGTAGTCGTTGTGGTACTCACAGAATTTGCTGCGGTCTACGTTCCTGCGCTTGGCCAGGGGAGGGGCGGCCTTCAACGTGACCTGTTCAGTCTTTAGGACCTGAGATGGTGTCTTTGTCAGCGGGGTCCAGTCATAGTTTTTCTTTGAATGACCGCGCTGGTCCCGTGTTTGTTTGGGACTGATCATCTGCCTGGCGTCCCCGGCTGGGGAATACTTTCCCTCATCCGCGGCGCCGGAGATGCGGCTCCAGACTGATTTGTTTTTATTTTTATTATTATTATGGTGGTGTTGGAAATTGTGTGTCTGATTGAAGGATTTTTCAGACGAGGCATATATCTTGGCGGAGTGGATGAGCTCATCCCAGGACTCCGGTATGCCATCTTTGCCTGTGAGGCATTTCATTAACTCTGGGCTGCGTACGTTATGCACGAACGCTGCCCTTGTGAGTTCTTCCCCGCATCCTATTAGCAAGGCCCTCTCCGAGCGGACTGCGCAAGTTGTAGAGAAGCGCTTGGAGCTTGAATCCAAGGATGCAGATCTTGTTAAAGCTACCGAGCGCGTCTCTTTCTTAGAGCAGGAGAGGGTCCAGATCCTTCACTCCAAAGAGGATCTGGAGCAAGACCTTGGCTCTGCCGAGGAAGCTCGCGCTGCGGCTGTCAAAGAGTGTGAGACAGCCCAGCGTCTTTTGGATGAGGCGATGGCCGCCCAGACGCAGACACAGGACTCCATCAAGTGGCTGATGACTGATGGGATCGCTGGGGTAAGTGTATATCCTTTTTTAGCGCCTTTCCTTCCTTTGAAACTTTATATGCTAACTTGTTAAGTCTTTTTGCAGGTCTTCAAGAGGTTCTGGCAAGAACCTAAGCTGGGCGACCAAGTCGCTGCCATAGCCGCCACCGCCTATGCCTATGGGTATGGCGAAGGCTATGAGGATGGTTTTCTGGCCGCTCAGAATGGTGGGCGGATTGAGGATGCGGAGCATTATGGGAAGCCACTGAAAGACGAGTACGAGGCGGAGCTGCTTAAATTTGAGAAGGTGGACTTCCCAATTCTTCAAGTGGTTGCAGATTGCAACAAGAATGCTGATCCTCTGTCTGCCCTCAAGTATTTTATTGATAAATCTGACGAGCTGGCCAGGGAGGAAGAGCGCAAGCGCCTTGAAGAGGAGCGCCAACGAGCCAGTGGCGAGGGTACTTCAAATGTATAACTTTAATAGGCGCTTGTCTCCTCTTTTTTTTTTGTCTTGTAAATATCTTGTAATTACCAAGGGTTTTTAAGTCCCTTATTATGAATGAAAATTTTGGTTCTTCCTTATATCTTGTGTTTCTCATCCTAACTTAACTTATCTAACCAAGTCGTCACCCGATTTAATAAGTTAAAATTAGGCGCGCGTCCTGCTAGATAGTCCGGCATGTTAAGTATTTGCCTTGAAGACTATAGCGGGGCGCGACTTGTGCCATAAGGTCCGAGTTAAGCGCGTGTGCGCCTTGCCTAGAAGACCCACGACTGCGCGCTCAACTAGTTTGCTCTTTGTCCAACTTGTGTTACAAGTTTAGAAGACAAGGCTTTAAGTTTGTACTAGTGACGCGCGTCTTTAAGTCCGGCAAGTAAACTTGTCTTGAAGACCATCTTATGTGGCGTTGGTGCGTGACTTTTATAAGTCCGACGTGCGCGACGCATGTCTAGAAGACTTTGTCATGTTAACACCGCCATGTTTGTGGTCCGACGATAGTTTTGCTTAAGTCTTGAAGACCTTGGCGCGGAAAAACAAGTAGAATAACAGATATAGGGAACAATTTTCATTGATAGACGCGGCATGTGTAGCCGTAATTACAAATATTTTACAAGTAGCAGCGGCGCAATTGTGCAGCATTCCAAGATCTGGGAATAGGTGTCCCATCAAGCCTTTCTAGCGCATATGCGCCTTTGCCAAGTATTTCTTGTATCTTGTATGGGCCTTCCCAAGTGGGGGCTAGTTTTCCAGGCTTTTCGGCGTTGGAAGCCTCGTTGTTTCGGAAAACGTAGTCGCCGATCTTGAATGTGCAAGCTTTGACGCGCTTGTTGTAATAGCGCTCTAGCTGCGTTTTGTATTTCGCCTCTTTGATTGCGGCGAGTTCACGTCGTTCATCTAGGAGATCAAGGTTTAGGCGGAGCTCTTTGTCATTGTCTCTCTTGTTGGCCATGAGTACTCTTGCGGAGGGGCAGCCGATTTCGGCGGGGATGACCGCCTCCGTTCCATACGTCAAGCTGAATGGCGTTTCGCCATTGCTGGTTTTCGTGAGGGTGCGGTATGCCCATAGGACGTGGGGTATTTCGTCCACCCACCCTGTTCTTTTGGTACCCAGCCGTGCCTTAATACCTTCAACAATCGTACGATTGGCCCTTTCAACTTGACCGTTGCCTTGAGGGTGCGCGACAGATGTGAAGATTTGTTGGACACCCATTTGAGATAGCCATTCTTGTAAGGATTGGTCTTCAAATTGTGTGCCGTTGTCGCTTACCAATTGCAATGGTAGGCCAAATCGGCAGATGATGAATTCCCAGATGAATTTTTTGACGTGCGCGCCGTCAATTTTTGCTAGTGGTTTCGCCTCAACCCACTTTGTGAAGTAGTCGATGGCGACGATTAGGTATTTTACATTTCCTGGAGCCGTTGGGAATGGGCCTACCAAATCAATTGCCCATTTTTGGAACGGCCAGGCCGCTGTGACTGGCACCAGGTTGTTCTTGGGCCGTAAGGTGTTCGGGGCGTGGCGCTGGCAACTGTCGCATTTGCGCAACTCGTTGACCGCGTCCACGTGCATGCCCGGCCAGTAGTACCCCGCGTTCATTAACTTCGCCACTACCATTCTTGGGCCCGCGTGTAATCCGCATGTCCCTTCATGTATGTCTCGCAGGAGAAAGGAAGCATCTGCGGAGTCTACGCAGCGCAATAGCGGTCCCAGGTAAGAGCGGCGATATAGGATACCGTCGATGAGTTGGTATTGTAGGGCCTTGTTCTTGACCTTCCGGGCCTCTGACTTGTCGTCAGGCAGGGTACCGGATGATAGGTAGGCCTTGATCGGAGTCATCCAGGATGCGCTTCCTGTTTGGATTATGTTGACTTGTCGCGGGGGAACAGATGGTTTATCCAGGACTTCGATGCGGACTTCTTTAGCCATATGTTCAAAGACCGTTGATGCCATTTTGCTTAGCGCATCGGCGGGCTTATTTTCGCTGCGCCGGATGTGCTCGACTTTGCATGAGTCGAATCGGCGCATCAGCTGTTTGGCCTGTTCCAGGTATAACGCCATGGTTTCGTCTTTCGCATCGTAAGCCCCGTTGATCTGCCGCGCTACAAGTAGTGAGTCCACGTGTGCCTCCACGTGCCTGGCCCCCATTTTTTCCGCAATGCGGAGGCCTGCCAGCAGCGCTTCGTATTCCGCCTCGTTATTCGTGCTTTTGAAGTCGAGGCGGATGGCGTACGTGAACTCTTGTTTATCTGGGCTGATAAGGCGTAATCCCGCGCCAGCGCCATCCTCGTTTGAGGCCCCATCCGTAAATAAAGACCATTTTTGTGATGGGTCTTGCGCTAATGCGGGGGTTTCTTCTGCTTGACATTCAAGTACTTTATCTGCGGGGATTTCCGTGGCGAAGTCCGCAAGAACTTGGCCCTTGATGGCGGGGCGGGGTTTGTAGTGGATCGTGTGTTCCCCTAGTTCGATGGCCCATTTGGCCAGGCGCCCCGACAACTCGGGCTTGGCGAGTATATCGTTTATCCGGTAGTCCGTGAGGACGTTTATCGGATGCCCTTGGAAGTATCTGCGGAGTCTTCGGGATGCGTGCACCAGAGCGAGAACCAGTTTTTCCATAATTGTGTATCTTGTCTCCGCGTCTAAGAGCGTACGGCTGATATAATATATCGGCGTTTGCACGCTCTTGCGCTCCACCATGAGAACTGCGCCTATTGCTCTGTCCGTGACCGATAGGTACAGTGTCAACGGTTCTTTGGGGAGGGGCGCTGTTAGCGTCGGAAGATTCATCAAGCATTGCTTCATTTCTTTGAATGCCGATTCCGCCTCTGGTGTCCAGCGGAAATTGCTCTTTTTTAAACAATTCTTCAGAGTGTCCACAAACGGAAATGACTTTGAAGCGTAGTTGGATAAAAATCGGTTGAGGGCCACGAGGCGGCCCATGAGTGTTTGCACCTCCTTGACGGAAGCTGGTGAAGGCATTCTTTCTATGGCTTGTACTTTTTCTGGATTAGCGCGGAACCCATCGCGCGTTACGATTACCCCTAGAAATTTGCCTTCTTCCATCCCGAAGGAGCACTTGCTTGGGTTAAGCTTCATGCGCACTTTGCGCAACTGTGCAAATGTTTGCTGGATATCCTTAAGCATGTCGCTTTCATCTTTGCTCTTGATTACGAGATTGTCGACGTACACTTCAAGCCGTACGCCGATTTCGTTGATGAAAGCAGTGTCCATGAGGCGCTGGTATGTAGCGCCTGCATTTTTCAGGCCGAATGGCATTTTTGTGTAACAGAAAATGCCAGCGTCTGTGCGGAATGCCGTTTTGTCTTCATCCTCCTTTGCCATTTGGATTTGATGATAGCCCCTATACGCGTCTAAGAAGCACTTAAAGCGGTATGGGGCTAAAGAATCCACTTTTAGGTCAATTTCTGGCAGAGGATAGCAATCCTTTGGACATGCTTTGTTGATATCCTTATAATCTACACACATGCGCCACCCGCCGTTTGCTTTGGCTACCATAACTGGGTTAGCTACCCATGTCTGGTACCTGATTGGGCGAAGTATACCCGCGTTGAGCAGCTCGGTGACTTGTTCGTTCATGGCCTTTGTTTTCTCCGGGCCCATGTTGCGCTTCTTTTGCACTATAGGTTCCACTGAGCGGTAGACATTGAGTCTATGTTCCGCTATGTCGCGCGGGACCCCAACCATGTCGGTTGGTTGCCACGCGAATACATCGATATTACTGATTAGAAGCTGCTTTAAGTGATTTCGAATGGCCTCGGAGATTTCATGGCCAATGATCACCGTTTGCTCCGGAAATTTAGGGTTGAGAACCCATTTTTCCGGCTCGGCGCGGGTGTCGGTTTTCACCATTTTTGGCGGTTTGGCGGTTTCTGTGGTGTGGCAGTCTTTGTTGCCTCTGATGAAAGCAATGCCTGTTTTGGTTGGGAACCCCACCATCGCATGCGCCGTTGAAGCATTGGCGTTAAAGCGTGCGATGCCTTCCCGTCCAAGAAGAATATCATGATTGGAGTTGGCCGGTAGAACCATAAAATCACATATCTCCGTGCGCTCGTGGGTGCCGTCAGACCATGTTACTGGCATGGACAGCATACCCCGCGGCATGATGGTTTCGTGGATGAAGCCGGAGATGGGCTCATTGACTGGGACGAGCTTTGCTTTGTCTTCCGGGTCTAGTTGTTGAAAGCATTGCTCGTACATGATATCAGTACTGTTGCCGCCATCTAGGAACATATATCGCGTGCGATAGTGTCCAAAGATAGCGGTAATGACAAGAGGGGCTGTGCATGAGGCGCCGCCTCTAATCTTTGGCATGAGGACGTCAGCCTCTTTCCATGAATCGCTTGGTGGTGGCGCTCGGGCGCGCTTTCCTTGGTAGGCGCTTTTGCCCTTCTTTGTCATGTTGCAGTGGTGACGAGGAATCAATGTGGCAGCGTGAGTGTTTAGGTCGCGGATCTTTTTTCGTGATCCTTCATCTTGATTCTCGTCACCTGTTTGATTTTTGCCTGTGCGGTGCACGTTCTTAACCAAATGGCCGAGTTGTCCTGATTTCAGCGCGGTTTCGATTTCCATCTTTAGGGTGTAGCAATTATCTGTGAGGTGACCGTAGTCGTTGTGGTACTCACAGAATTTGCTGCGGTCTACGTTCCTGCGCTTGGCCAGGGGAGGGGCGGCCTTCAACGTGACCTGTTCAGTCTTTAGGACCTGAGATGGTGTCTTTGTCAGCGGGGTCCAGTCATAGTTTTTCTTTGAATGACCGCGCTGGTCCCGTGTTTGTTTGGGACTGATCATCTGCCTGGCGTCCCCGGCTGGGGAATACTTTCCCTCATCCGCGGCGCCGGAGATGCGGCTCCAGACTGATTTGTTTTTATTTTTATTATTATTATGGTGGTGTTGGAAATTGTGTGTCTGATTGAAGGATTTTTCAGACGAGGCATATATCTTGGCGGAGTGGATGAGCTCATCCCAGGACTCCGGTATGCCATCTTTGCCTGTGAGGCATTTCATTAACTCTGGGCTGCGTACGTTATGCACGAACGCTGCCCTTGTGAGTTCTTCCCCGCATCCTATTAGCAGGGCCTCTTTGTTGAATCGAACAATGAAGTCCTCAATGGATTCATTGTCGTTTCGGCGGCACAACAGGATGTGTGCCTTGTCTTTCTTGTGCTTGCGCAAATGCGAGAAGTGATTGTTGAATTTGTCGGTGAGGTCGTCAAAGTCTTTAACGCTCCCCGCAGGGAGGTTATCGAACCAGACCCTGGCTGCGCCCGTTAGAGTTTGCGCGAATAGATGGCACCAAACCTGTACGGGCCAGTCTACCGACATTCCCGCGCACTCAAAGTCGTGCACGTGGTCATCTGGATCACGCAGGCCATCGTATCTGCCGATGCTGCTAGGAAGTTTTGCTTTTCTTGGTATTGTTGCTGTCGCTATACGAGCGACGAATTTTGACTTTTCGGCGAAAGCCTTTGGTCTGAATGGCTTGACTAAGTCATCATCCTCGTTATTGTGGCGCGAGCGATGATCGCTTTTCTTCCCTTTGTAGCCTGAATCACTACTAGAGGATTCGTAGCCATCAGGCTCTGTCCGTTGCTTTGCGTAGCCCCGAACTCTGGCGTCTCCGCCGAGTTCCCCGCTACGACCAGCACCCGAGACAGCTGGGTCTTTCCCCTTTTTGGATGGGGTGTCATAAGTAAGGGCTTTGCCCTTTTTCTTTGTTTGTTGCAGGAGCTTACGCTGGTAAATTGCAGCGTTTTTCGTATTCTGACGGAGGAGCCATTGGTCAAGGTCCTCCTCAGAGCTAGCACTGCTGTCGTCGTCAGAGTTGGCGTCCCGAACCTCAACTTCTTGGCTTTGAAGCCTGGAAGTGGGTTTCTTGACGACTGTGGGTGGTGTTATTTGATTTTCCGGGAGCTGGGTGTCCCCTTCCCCGGAACGGTTTACGGCAGCAGTATTAGGGTTGGGTTCAGCCATGGGTGGGTTGAAAAGATGAGTAAAAGAGCGGTTCTAACCGTTGGATGGCGCCAATGAAGAAACAATAGGTATCACGGAGATTACGTATAATCTACGTGGGGTTAATACCTAAGTCCGTCAGGATTAATCCTTTACCCAAACCGTAAGGTCAAACCCGTTTGATAGTAATATAAGTGTGTGTGTGGTGAAAGTAAATACGAACACAAGATGTAAGTGGTTCGGTCGAGTAATGACCTACGTCCACTGTAAACAGCCGATAGTATTATTGACGAACGAATACAAAGGTTACAAGTGAGTATTCTAGGCTACCAATAACTATTTTCGGATCCCTTAGCAAGGAGAGGTATCCTTGTATTTATAGGAGAACTCGTGGGCTTGATCGAAAGGCCCACGAGTAACCATTCTTTATTGGGCTTGGTCCGAGCCCAAGTCCAAGGTTTCCCCTGGAATTGGCGGGAGAACAGGTGTACTGTTCATGACGTCATTCAGGCAGCATGGTTGTTGCTCGAGGCAGACACGTGGCGCTCTGTGGTTGGCAGACGGCACACCTGTCAGTCGTTGACCATGCTCCTGACAGCAGCAAGGTATATCTGCTGTCACTGTAGACGCTGGTATGGTGGAAGCATGGCTGCAGCCATGCTGCTGTCCTTGTCTTGTAGTTGTTGGACCACTTTTGCCACCTGTAGCTTTCCTATTGGCGCGTACACTGTCAGTAATCTTTGTGAATCTTCCTTTTGTTGTCTTCTGTACTTTGTACGATGGTTGTCAAGGGAAGATTCCGCGTGTGATGGTACGCGCTTATCAGGTGATGCTATTGCTTATCAGTTGTTATTTTTGCGCGCCTCCCTGCATACATTGCTGGTTGTGCGCCGTTGGTTCCTCGCGCCACTGACTGGCGCGGGGAAGCTGACTTATGGGGATAGGGATGCCTCTTCCGCCTGGATTAGGCTCCCTATCCCTTCACATCACCTGGAAAACTAAAGCGCTATTGCCTGGACTTAAAACGCAATTGTCTCGCCTGGCTTAAAAAATAAGCCTAGCCGCATGAGGCGATGGCTTTTAACAACTATGATTTTAACAACAGTAGTTTGTTTATTCAATCTGTTTGATTGTTTATCAATCCATATATACATAAATATAGCTGAACTCAAACCATAGAAGAACTCAATTCCCATTTCCTACTTCAAATGTTAGGCTTTCATCATGTATACATCTAGCCACAAGAAAAAAAAAACAGAAAATACCTGAACCAACATCTAAAGCATGCATCCCGGGCTGTAAATTCTTTTCCAACAACTGAAGACAAGTAGCATGCATATGAGGTGCAGAAATGGTGGCATTAAAACCTATTGGCATTGGACTGTCTTCATAGGCCGAGGATCCATCAGGTACAAACAATGCCCTGTCGACACTCTCCATAGCTTCAGCTACTTTCTTTGACTGAACAATTCCATAACGCTGCAAATGCTCCACCATGCTTTTATTCTTATTGATGCTACTTCCTGCCCAGAATTGCTGTTGTATGCAAACATAAAACAATATTGAGCTAAAAAGTAACACACGATTCCAAGACATTACCTGCCCAAATTAAATGTCAGCCAGCAATAGCAAAGACACTGACATAAAAAGAGTTCACTGAACACATATTTTACACATTCATTCATCATGTCAAAATGTTAACAAAGACTTTCAGAGCACACTCGTCAGTCGTCACCTCATGCTTCTCAATGTTATTGATCATAGGCTAATATTCTGTTAATAACACATGGCATTTGATAAAAATAAGCTCACTCGTCACCTCACCGCCAATAAATTATATCTGTGTCCGGTGTGCCTCCTTTCAATATTAAACTTCAGTAATTACTTTGTAGCCCAAAGTTTCCATCACACATGCTCCTAGCCTTGGTTTTAAAAAGCGTGAAGCGCACAAAAGCGACGAGGTCTAAAACCGAGGCGCAAAGCGCAAAAGCGGTGGGCTTTTCGTACGCGAAGTAAGGCAAACACACGACACATTGACACAACCACAATAACATATATATAACATCAGTCAAAAGCGACGAACCAAATCCGATACACACATCAGCATGTTCAATCATCACCTAAAACTTAAATCTAGAGCACTACAAATAACACAAACTCTGAATAATTATAAAATCATTTCAATTATACTTGGATGCGTATAACAGATTTACAGATCAATGACTTATACTAAAATAAACTCTGTATGACAATCAATATTATCCATATCCACAAAATTGCTTGCTGGTATACTGATTGTATGCCTAATTAGTAATTACACCTAAAACACACAATATCCAAAGTACATCTAACAGAACCACACCATAAACAACTATAAAGGACATCAAACAGAAAACATCAAACGAATTAGATAATAATTAAAAGTTTAAAAAACACTAATAAGAATAAATTATTGAGAAAAATAAGAATATTACCTTCATTATATGAAACAAATAATTCCTTGTGAAGGGAGATGAAGAGGTTCTCACGATAACGGCCACGGGAAACGGCGTTAGAGAGTTAACGACGGGAGAGGACGGAGGGGAATAACGGAATCGACATATTATTATTCTGTACTTCTCCTTTTTCAGTTGAAGGTTCCAATAGGCTTGATTGTATGACACGTGGACGTGCCTACGTGTTCTGGACTTCTCGAATGGGCTTGTTGGGCCGGTAAATCAACCCAGTAGATTTAATTAAAAGCCAATCTTTATTAAAGCAGTCTCGGCCCAATAAACAATGTTATTGTAAGATGATAAAACTGATTGATATTAATTCAATAGATGAGTACAATATATAGAGTTGGTACGAAACCCTAGATATCTAACCGAGCCCGTGGGCTTCACACTAATAATATAGGTTCCAATACTCCCCCGCAGTCAGAGGGGTAGAGCATCAGAAACTCAGACTGGAATACAATAAAAAAATAAACATAAAAGACAGAACAAGAATAATAAAAAGACTAGTCTCAATCTTGGTTCTTGAATTGTTGGTCCAGTATCCTGCAATCTTCTCCTTTGCCCAAAAAAACATACCGTACTCTTCAATACTAACTTTATTTCGGTCCACAAGTTCCCCATGTTTGGTTTTGTTTCTTAATTCACAGAATGATAAACAAGATCCACTAGATCCCAATAAAGTCACAATGGCATCTTTGTTGGCCATGACAATAGAAAGGATAAAAGAAAGGATAGAGGCTGTGAGAAAAGAAAAAAAAGATAAAGAAAGGACAAATAGACACCCTACGATCATAGTCATGTGGCGGTGTGTCAACACTAGGAGGTGGTGAAGGCCGGTGACCGTGGACGGCGATTGTCCCAAGAGAATTGAGATCCATCAAGAGAGAGAGATCAAACTCTAGTTTGATCAATGACAATGGACTGTGGTCCGGCAAGAGGGGGAATAGAAAAAAAAATTGAAGAAAGATTGTTGAAAAAGAAGTAACTCAACAACCGTCGACCATGCTCGCAAGGTGGTGTGTCCAGGCAGGCAGGTAATCAAGACATGAGATCCGTAGGTTAAGAAAGAGAGATGGCGAAGGTCGGTGACCGCGGTCAAGTGGCGACAATAGAGAGAGAAGATATCCGTAAATCTTACCGATCAAACCGTGGTTTATGATCGGTGGCGAACCATGGTCTATGGTGCGTCGGATTTGAACGGCCATTCAATTTTAGAGGGAAAAAATTTTTGGAGTAGGAAAACAAAAATTGTTTTGATTTACGTCGACTATAGCGGTAGGGGCATAGGACGTCAGATGAAGCAATAACACAAACAAAAATTTGGAGTTTTATGTGTTTGAGGTGACGACAACAAAACCAATCACAATTAACTAAAGTTAAGCATTGATGACCAAAACAATAAATAAATATTGTTTCCTATTTCTTGATTCTTGTCAGCAAAAGAAAACGACACTGACTTTCAGCGGCAACAAAAGATATACGAATAGTGGAAAGAATTAGAACCAAAATCGAGACTTTATTCGGAATGGGGAAAATAATGAATGGAAACTAACACTAACGAAAAAAAGAAAAGCGGGGACAGGGCGGCGGTGGCGGCTCGCCGCCCTGTCTAGGGTTTTTGTATGTCGGTAACGGCTAGGGTTTGTATTTGCTGGTGGTGCAGCGGAAACGGTATAGAGCCTAGGCTGGCTCTGATACCATGTAAGATGATAAAACTGATTGATATTAATTTAATAGATGAGTACAATATATAGAGTTGGTACGAAACCCTAGATATCTAACCGAGCCCGTGGGCTTCACACTAATAATATAGGTTCCAATAGTTATAGAGTGATTCTCCGTGCAACCAAAAGAAATAAAAAAAGAATTATTTACACGATTAGAAGTAGGCTATTCAAATCGTTCGGCGCTCGCCGATCGCTCGTCGCTCGCTCGCTTGAAAAATGTTCGTTCGATCTTCCGCTTGGTTGTAAATGAGCCGATCGGCTCGGTTCGGTTTATAAACAAGTCAAGAACGAGCAAAGGTCCGCTTGGCTTGGCTAGAAAACATTTTTATCTATTTATTATATATTTAATTATAAATATACACACAATTTACATATGTATTTATATATAACATTCTATTGGATTTGGGTCGATATATGCAAACAAAATATAACTAGGCCACTTAACCCAATAAAAAATTTAACATTGAGTTTAATAGTAAAACCATAAGTGATGAGGTGACAGTCTTGACTTCTTTATGGTATTAGCTGTCCATCGCTAATCGTTGCTTGATACCACCCTATGTCACAATGCAATAATTGTTCTCTGCGTTAACTGGCCGCCTCATCCTCGGACTCTCGGATCTCAATATTAGTGTTACTATCGGACAATTTGACCTTAGTTGTCACCAGCCAATGAAATCATCCAAGGAAATATCCCAATTTTATGGTTGTCAAAATTACTACTCGCTCGGCGCTCGCTCGGAAAATTTGCGCTTGAAGAATGCTCGCTCGGTTTTTGACTCAATTGTAAATGAGTCGATCCGCTCGGTTCGATTTGTAAACGAGCCAAGCACAAGCAAAGCTCCGTTCAGATCGGCTCGGCTCGTGAACACCCTTAATTAGAAGTAGTGGTTTACTGTCATTTTTATATTTTTTTATTTGAAAATCACATTATTTATATCAACGTTTACAAATAGTTTCACCATTAATCTATGGGGTGTACTCAGTTGTAGAGTTTATTAGACGGTTATTACATGTGAGTTATTAATGGTGAAACTATTTGTAAAATTTGATACCGATAGTATGTAAGTTCTAAGAAATATGTATGAAAATGATAAAATGGGTCAACCACACTACCCTTAATTAGGAGTATTAAAAAGATGTGTAAAGTTCTGATTTTACCGAGTATGTATGTTTTATATATTTAGGATATGAATTATGAAATAGCTTTCACTTGTTTACTAAGACAAATCCTTGTACATTGTATCTTTTGTTTTACAAAACATCAAAATCTTATTGTCCATGTATGAGATTGAGGTATTACTCAATTGTATTTGTTTGTGGTACCTAAAAAAGATAGGTGAGTAACATGTCAAAAGGGGTTCAGGTCGATACGAAATAACCATTATATCCTCATATGAGTGGCATATGAGAATAAAATGACCATTGGTGTTGGGGAGGGGGAGGGGGGGGGGGAGTGTTTAATAAAGGATTAAACTTTTAAGGGGACTTTTGGAATTTTAGCCTAAAAATACACTAAAATTCTTTTAAAGGGGCGATTGCCCCCGACCTCCATCAATTAAGTCCGCCTTTGAATACCATAGTTAAATAACATTGACTGCAGTTTACATATCCCTGTAATAAAATTCCTGCTCCATCACACAATCAAACAATATATAGAATTGTAGTAACATCTTAAAAAAACAATTAAGTGATTTTTTGAGATTAATTTAACGAGTTCTTAAATTATTAAAAATAATATTTTCATGAAAAAAACTAGGATATAAACTAGTTTTTAAATACGTGTCCTAGGGGGTAATAAGAAGGGTAGTTTTGTCATAGACCAAGTAAACGATCACCTTGACTTAAATTCGGTGGACCTTGACTTCATAATTTCGGTGGTTGCTTTCATAAGGGTGTTGAATGTTGATTGTTTTGTCCAACGTAGAAAAGGGGTTGTGAGAGATGGGGATTTTAGCTGACCGGTTCAAAATTGTGATTTGTTGTGAATAACATGTTTTATTGTTTAATATTTTAACCGATTTAAACAAGAGGATTACTTTAATTAAAGGTTGGATAGTGGGCAACTTTTTATACCATGCACTAATATAGGTGAGCTAATAAAAGATGTCAATTTCATGTCTACATCATAATAAATATCATAAAATACAATTATATCAAAATTGAATTATACTGAAAAATTTGGATCATTTTATCTCGTTGGACACACAAAAGAATAATAATCTTTATACAACAAATAAAGAAAATTATTGAAATTTTGAAGAAAAGAAATTTTGGTGTTTTGTTGGTTTGTAAATTTGTATATCTACTCAACATCACCCTTTGCAACCAATTGGTTAAGTCTGGCACAATGAAGGATGAGGTTAGATAATGGGTCAAACTTAGTTCGAAATAAAAGTTTATGACGAAAAATAGTTAGGGTGAAAACGGATTGCTTTCAAAAGAAGTGTCAATTTGATAGACTGTAAGTGTAGTATTATGAGAAAAGTATATTAGAAAGTTTGAAGTTTCAAATAAATGTTTTGTAAGGACTTATATTTGTGGAGACAATAGGTTTTAGTTTCAAAAACATGGATTCTTTATGTATTTTTATAGTTGATTAAGAGTCCACACGTACAATCTTATATACCACACAAACCATATCTATAAATTTTATTAGTAATATTATCATACCACATGGTTATAATTTGTTTTTCTAAATCTCTCCCCCTCTCAATATAACATGTCTTATTTGTAACTTGTAACTTACATATGATCATGATGCATGTTTAATTATGCCTATCTTTGACACATGTATACTAACTTGACAATTGGAGTGACGCATAGGAGTTCTACCTCAAACCCTTCCAATGGGTTGTTCATGATGTTTATAATCTTGTTTCTAAGAGCATTCTTATCAAATTCATCAAATCTCCTCCATCAAATTACACTAAAAATCATTATTCCACCATAAAATTTTCTCTCTTTCTTAAACAAATAATATTTTTTTCATACTTTTATCATTACATTTTCTTTCTCCTCACTCACAACCACTTACAAAAATATTAAAATATTTATAGGGGTGAATAGTGTCCCACAACCACTTACACCAATCCCATATAATTTGAGGGACACACTCACATACATTTGGTGGACCAAATGTGAGTGCTCTAACACGGGAAAACGAAATACAACTTGATAACAAGTGATAGGATTGCAAAATCCGTAATGGAGCAAAGGTAATTAGACTATGGGGTGTGGTTCCCCTTCCCCCTTCCTTCCCCTTGTCCACATAAGCGCCACCTCATTTTCCCCTTTTCCTCCCCCTTCTAGGGGAAATGGTTCCCCTTCCCCCTTCCTTTTTTTTTATTTTCTTTTTGATTTATTTTATTGATTTATTTTATTGATTTTATTTTTCATTAATATTTTTTTCATTAAAATTAAAAAACACATTACATTTAACTTAAAAAAAACGAAAATTACATAGAAATTAAAAAAAAAAACCGAAAATTACATAAAAATAAAAAAAAAACCCGAAAATAAATAATTAAAACACTACATATTCATCGATCCCCCGAGCCATCTTTTGATAATATTATCCTTAACTTTCGCCGCCACCTTACGTTCCTCCTCCGTAAGGTTATCGAGAGGAGCTTGCATCAACGCCAACTCTGTTGCTTCTTGTCTCGACATCTCCATTTCGAGGCGTTTTCTTTCCAACTCTAGCCTCATCGCTTCCCTCGCCGCCGTTTCTTCTTTCTCTTTTTTTTCCATGTTTAGCCTCTCAATATCCCTCGCCCTCGCCTCTTCTTTCTCCTTCTTTCTTTCCAAGTACCTCTCCGTTTGCTCCTGTTTAAACTCGTTAAAGTTTTGAAGCAACAACTCAATTTTCTCCACCGCCTTATCTTTCACCTCTTTTGAACCGGAACCAGAACCGGTTTCGACACGCTTTCCTTTTCCCCCCGATGCCGCTTTCTTGGCGGTGTCCCTTCCAGGCGGCCTCACAGAACGCGGTGTAGGCGCCTCGTCTTCAAACTCCGGGTCGTCATTGATGTTGATAGTACAACGAGCATCCGACCGACCACCACTATAACTCCCCGATGTGCTCGTTTTCGACCTCTTTGCTTTTTCCACCTCATTTTCCACAACCTTGAATTTTTCACACTTCGAGAAAATGTCATACGGTTTCATCAACCCAAACGCCCCGTTCTTGTCGGTGTATGTTTCAAGAGCCACCTTCAAGACGTTCTCGTCACTTTGACCCGTGGTACGATTATTCCAAGCATGTTGATGGTAACCCGCAAAACCTTGACATTTTCCCATCATTTCCCTACACTTGCTACTAACCGAGTGCGTGGTTCGGTTTTGTTCACGTTGTAACAACTTGTAAAACTCGACCACCACTTGGTTCCAAAAGCCGTCCCTTTTACGATTTGTAGCTACAAATATTATTAAAAAAGTTAGTAAACATTAAAAACTTAATAATTATAAACAAAAAATAAAAAAAAAACAAACAGAAGGTTTGAAAATAGAAAAACGAAAAAAAAGAAAAAAAAAAAGAAAACAGTGAGTTAAAAAACCGGAAAAAACAAAAAAAAAAAAAAAAAATAAAATAAAACAGTGGGTTTTTGCCAAAAAGATTAATAAAATCGAAAATTTTTTTTAAAAAAAATAAACTTTTACCTAGAATAGGGTCGGTAGAAGTGATAACCCAAGCTTTGGCCAACGCCTCCAACTCGTTGGGCTCCCAATGAATGGGATCCGCCCTCGTACTCGGACCTTCATCTTGGGCACGTTTTTTTCCTCCTTTTTTGGTAGTTTTTTTGGTACGGGCCGGTTCGGTTATGGGAGGAGGGACTTGGGTTTCGGGCACGTGATCATCATGGGAGGCCAAAGAAACAAAATCGTGCTCGGGTTGGGTTTGGGTTTGGGGTTGAGGTTGCCATTGATGTTGTGGCATGTGCCATTGGTGATGTTGAACTTGCATTTGCCAAGGATTAAACCCGGGTTGGGTGTTAAACCCGGGAAAAGGTTGTGACGAGGGTGTACCGGGTGTCGAGGGAAAACCGAATGGTGGTTGATTAGTGGGGTGAACGGGTGTGTTCGGGTTGAAGGGGCGTCTTGGATCCATGAATTTTTATAAAAAAATAGATGAAAGGATTAATATTTTGTTGTGTTTTGGTTGTTTGTTGTATTGGAGTGTATTGTTTTGAAGGTAAAAGTGTTAAATAAATAAAGTATATAGGGATTACTTTTTTTTTTTTTTTTTTTTAAAAGTATCCGTTGCAAACGGTCAAAAAGAAGCTCCAAACGGTCAAAAAAGTCTTGGGAAAAGGGACGGGGTGGACGGGGGAATTCTCCCGAGTTCACCGAGCAGCCTTCGGGGGGGGCGGTGTTCCCCTTCGGGGAAAATGCCAAATCAGCATCCCGATCCCCTTCCCCTTCCCACACCCCACAGTCTTAGATAATTCCAATTGCATCAAGTTGCAACGAAACTTACCATTTTAAAGCAACAAATTCTA
This sequence comes from Ambrosia artemisiifolia, assembly GCA_032199755.1. Lineage (NCBI taxonomy): Eukaryota > Viridiplantae > Streptophyta > Magnoliopsida > Asterales > Asteraceae > Ambrosia > Ambrosia artemisiifolia. The sequence continues at coordinate 45,799,440 of CM063526.1, forward strand.
AAAGTGGATATCATCAAATTTTCCACACGTCTACAACTGACCATTTACTTCAAATTTTCCACAAGTCCGACAAAATAACAAACTCTTATTATATAAACCAATCGCAACCTTCTATTTCTTCATCATAAAACCTATAACAAAAAAAAAATTCCAATCCTCATCACTCTTTTCCGGCCATTAACCACCATCAATGGCCACCATCTCCCACCTCTTCATCCTACTCTTCTTCACCCTCATCTTATTAGCTCAATCCAGATTAAACCTTCAAACCACCGACCATGAAGCTCTAATATCAATCCACAACACCTTAGGCATCACTACCACCACCACCAACATTTGCAACTCCGCTGGAATATTCTGCGAACGGAGAATCTCCACCAACACCAACACCACCACCACCAACACCGTCCTCCGTGTCACCCGCATCGTCTTCAAACACCGCTGTCTAAGAGGCTCCATATCTCCATCCATAGGAAAACTAACCGAGCTAAAAGAACTATCCCTACCCAACAACCACCTTGTTAACAAAATTCCACCTCAAATAACCAACTGCAAGAAACTTGAAGTTTTAAACCTTCAAAACAATAGATTTTCCGGAAAAGTTCCTGTAGGATTATCCGCCCTTGTTCGCCTTCGGGTTCTTGATCTTTCGGCGAATAAATTCTCTGGTGATCTTGGTTTCTTGAAGTATTTTCCTAACTTGGAAAAACTTTCTTTAGCGAATAATATGTTCTCTGGAAGAGTTCCGGCTTCTTTAAGGTCGTTTAGAAACCTCAGGTTTTTTAACATCTCTGGCAATAGTTTGTTAGAAGGCCCATTGCCAGAGATGAATCAGTTGGAATATTCCTCAGGTGCAAGATACAACATTCCAAATCGATATATATTAGCAGAAACAAACAAAACTGCAAACAATGGTGCTAATAATAATAATAATAATAATACTAATAATAATGATAATGATAATAATAATAATCTACAAGCGCCAGCACCATCTCCTAATGGAGAGCCAGGAGTAGATAAACCTAAAAGCAAGGTAAAGAAAATCATACGTTGGATACTCGGGTTTTCGGTTGGAGCAGTGGCGGGAATTATATGTGGGATAATTGTGTCCATAATGTTTAAACTGGTTATGAACATGATTAGAGGGAAAAAGAACGATTTCGGCCCAACGATTTTCAGCCAAATGATCAAAGCCGAAGATCTGGCGTTCTTGGAGAAAGATGACGGAGTTGAATCGCTTCAGATCATTGGAAGAGGAGGCTGTGGTGAAGTTTACAAACACGAATTACCCGATAGCAAAATCAAAACTATTGCGATAAAGAAGGTGATTCAGCCTCCAAAAGATGCTGCAGAGCTTACTGAAGAGGATACAAAGCTTCTTCATAAGAAGATGAGGCAAATCAAATCAGAAATTCAAACCGTTGGCCAGATTAGGCACCGGAATTTGCTACCGTTGCTTGCTCATGTGTCGCGGCCGTATTGTCATTATCTTGTTTATGAGTTTATGAAAAATGGGAGTTTACAGGATATGTTGCAACAAGTTAAAGATGGTAGCCGAGTATTGGATTGGTTGGCTAGACACAAGATTGCGTTAGGGGTTGCAGCCGGGCTAGAGCATCTACACACGAGCCATACGCCTCGTATAGTTCATCGAGATTTGAAACCTGCGAATGTTCTTCTTGATGATGATATGGAAGCACGTATAGCGGATTTTGGGCTAGCAAAATCTATCCCGGATGCTGACACACACATGACGAGTTCCAATGTTGCTGGGACTCTAGGGTACATCGCGCCTGAGTATCATCAAACGATGAAGTTCACGGATAAATGTGATGTTTATAGTTTTGGGGTGTTGTTGGCGACTTTGGTGATGGGGAGGCTTCCGTCGGATGAGTTTTTCCAGAGGACGTCAGAGATGAGTTTGGTGAAATGGATGAGAAATGTGATGACTAGTGACGATCCAAAACAAGCGATTGACCCAAATTTAATGGGAAATGGGTACGAGGAACAAATGCTTCTTGTTCTTAAGATCGCTTGTTTTTGTACACTCGATAATCCGAAAGAGAGGCCTGATAGTAAAAATGCTAGATCGATGTTGGGACAGATCCAACATTAATATACAAGCTTGCGAATCTAGAATAAGGACGCATTAAAGAATGATACACTAGCTCCACTTAATATTGTTAATAGCTTTCCATATTAGGTATTATGTAAGATAACGTTTTTATTCCTTGTACCTCTTTATGTTCAATACAAATGTTTGTATGGGAATTTGTATTTTATTGCATGTTTTATATGATAAGAATCTTTTTTACAACTTTATTATAATAGTTTTTTCAATCAAATTTTATGATTATGGTTTGTGCATTTCTCACAATTATTATAGTTGCCACTTGCCTATTGACTTGGTAAACCCATATGGAAGTTGAACCCACGCACCGGCCCACATTACATTCAAGTCCATCAACTTTTCCCCTTGTTTTCACACCAATTTAGTGTTGACCCAAAAGTCTTTAACACAGGGATGTAATCGGTGAATCAGCACAAATGGTGGTAATGTCATACCGGAACGACGACGTGTTTTGGCAACTGTCGTACGAAACGTTCGTATTGGACTGTTAGGCCGCATTGTGCCAGCAACACTAACTGGATATAGTATGTTATGTACGTTTTAGATCTTGAACTATGGATTAGTGTTTGGTATTGGACTAATATGGTTGACGTGGTTGGGTAACAGTGCCGACTCTAGCTAGGTAGGGTGGGGCGGGCACCCGAGGTCCAAATCTTGGAGGGGTTCAAAATTTATAAAAAAAAAATGAATTTTTATGTATATATATATATATTTTTTAATTTCTTATGTATTTTAAGCTTTTTTAATGCAATTTAAGTTTTTTAACAAACAATTAAAAACTAGTTTTATACCCACTCAATCCTGGTTCTAGACACATAATGATATCACATCCAATTAGAACATACACTCACATATTCACTACCGTCAATAGTTTAATTATTAAAGCTGATGATTTAAACCTTTCATGGGTAAATGGTCGGTTAATTCCATGATGGGTTCAAATTTAGTTAAAATGTAAGCTAAGGTCAAGCTTGTCAAACGGGTCAATAATCATTCAAATCTATAAGACCTTCTCAATGTCTCGAATCATTCAATTCAAAATTTTGATAATTAGAATAATAACAATATAATTTCTTAATAAATATAACTATTTGGATTTATGTGTATGGTTTCCGTTAAACAGTTCTTGTCAAAATATAGAAAGGAATGTATACTTCCGAGAATCAAAAACTTTATCCAAAAAAAAAAGGTGAGCCATAAATAAAGTCCTATTGAATATGGAGTAACAAAATAACATGTAGGAATTTAGGATAAATACATATAGTACTAAGTTATTTGCCCATGGAAATGATGCCATGGCAACATGGTTGAGGTGGGAGGGTTTAACACCATAGGTGGGTTCCCGCCCGGGTGAGGTCAAGGGTTCGACTCCCACTGAAGCAGGCCCGGTTAAGACAATGCATGAGGTGGGAAGTCACGGGTGAGTTCTTAGCCGGCCAAAAAAAAAAAAAAGTTATTTGCCCATGGAAGTCAACTACATTGACCTTCTAGTTTCATTTCTAAGAAAAAAGGGGGCTTCACAAGTATAAAAATTATTTGTATTCAGGGATATTACACTTGGAAGGAGACTTATACCGGATGCAACTATTTTGACATTTTCTTGTAAAATGAATCTTTTTAACTCGGGTCCATTTTGGTTAGAACTCGTTTTGACAAAACATACAAGTCCCAACCCAACCCATCCACTTTGCCAGTATATTCCAAAGGGAAGAAAAGCAGAGCAAAATGAAAAAATAAAAATATTTCAGATTTGTCTTTTTAATGTTAAAATTATAAAATTTCAATTGTAATTTATGATATTAAGCTTGCAATCCAATACCAATATGGTTAATGGTAATAGCTTTTGTTACATATTTAATGTAATTACCAAATTTCCACACAGGTGAAAAAAATGAAGGGTAGGTTACTGTCTGTTTTGAAAATGAAAGTGTTGAACTAAACCTGAAACGTCAACATATGTGTCGTTGGAAAATAATAACATTGTTAGGAGGGTTCTATAAAAAAATGTATAAAGAGTGAAATGAATGAATAAAATTAAGATACAACCTCACATTCAAATACATGGTATGTAAGCAGTAAGCACTAAGCACTAAGCAGAGCAAGTAACTTCAATATTAAGTTGCTTGGTACATAATCAAGCACTGTAAGGTTTACATCCTAGTCATCATATGTACCTTGTCTTTTAACCCTTAAAAGAAACCTTAAAATAAACAAAACATATAAGTTGTAACGCAATCGGAGGTGGTGAAAAGTAGCATACATATATACATACATACATAGGTACATAGATAGATAGATAGATAGATACATACATACAGTAAAAAAAATACAGTCAAAAGATAAAAACTTACAATTGTTGATTGTACGGCTTTTCACTCATCCCAGTGATCTGATCTGGAATTCCTTGTTGCTGTGTGTTGTTCTAATTCTCATATTCTTTAGCATTTTCTTGGCCTGTCAAAATGCATATAAGTTGCAAATAAATAAATAAATTTACCTTTTACCCAGTGTGTTTATGAGACACAGCATAGCTAAAACTTGACCCGAGCTTTCCAAAAACTGTTTGCAATTAAGATTTAAGAAATTTCTCAGCATTGTGATTGAGATATTCATGAACCAAAATGTACATAATCATAGGTCCTGAACCATTACATTTTCACCAAATTTATAAGTTGTTTAATCACTCAAACGAATATCTCCTAGAAACATGTGAACATTCTTAAAAACATTCCCCTCATCAAACGACAGTAATCATAAATAAAACCTAAACCAATACTAAATTCATAGGAATCATCATACGCCACTGTGTAGTTACACAAGCATACAACTTCCATATATTTTATTGATCTCAGTCTAATAACTTGTCGCCAAAAGCCCAAGAAACAAAGTGATAATCACTAAATACATGTTCGGAAGTCAAGGGGAAGCTACAAACCTCATAATCACAATCCAAAAGTTGGTGTTCACGGAGACTAAACAACTCCCCCGTTGGGATGAAGTGAGATCCTTCTAAGGCGCCTGTAGTACTAACCGGCCAACATGATCCACATGAACCCTTCAACAATATCCCACAAATTAATTAAACATATCAGATCTTAAGATAAATATATGTATCAACCATACATGTTTTTTATCATTTACATGACAATCATGTTGATTGGGAAACTCATGCTACCATGAAATTTCAAATTTCAAATCTAAAAGGTAAACCTTACTTTCACTTTTATATAAGTTTTTTCAACAAATACACCTAATTTTTAACGGGAGCAACAACGCGATGATCACACCAGTCAAATTCTTACACATTATACATATCAAGTTGTTCAATGTCAGTAAGATAACCTTAACTCTAAATCTTTGAATCAATCATTAACACACACAAATTGATAGAGGCACACACAAGAGATCAACATTCTACATGTTGAAAGAAGAATGATATGATCAATTAAGTTACCTTCTTGCAGGTTGACTCATAGGCACCGACAAGAGAGATCTACACTGTACAATGCTCCATAGTGAAAAAGAATACAATAAATAAACCTAATGTTAGAAAACAAATCATAGAGAAAGGTAAGACGATATAAGAGTGTGCGGATGTTTTACCGGTGAGAATAACAAACCGATGGAAGCCCTAGAAGAAAACATTGAGATAACGCATGGAAGTCGGAGAGGAGGCGGGAACAGGTTTTTGGTAACCACCTTAAAAAGCATAACCGCCTAATTTAAAAGGTTGAGATTGCATAATTTTTTGATCTGACGGTCAGATTTAAATCAAAAACGGTTTTTATTTTTTGGTGTCAATATTATTTATAATATAATATATATTTTTGGGCCTGACTACTCACCGAGGCCCCAAGATTTATTAGGATTCTTGAGGACGGGCTTTGTTTGGCAACTTCATCTAAATCATGAGCTCCGGATAAGCACTACGAAAAAGGAATACCGCCCCTCCGGAGTCGTAGCTCAGAGTAGCATTATGAACCGGAACTCTGGAAAGAGGTTATCCAGTATATTGTTGATGTGATTAGGTAAGTTCATCTAGAGTTTAATATTCCATTATTCCACATTCTAATCTTTAAGAATATGATACTTGATACTCTGTTCTAATAAAATATGTCAAGATAAACTAGTGTCCGAAGAATTATTGAGTAATTTCATTTAGAGTTTTATATTCAGTTATTCCACATGCTTCAATTTTAACATACAAGAAAAAAAATAAGTAAAGAATTGTACATATTAAAGTCAGGCCCACACCAACGCTTTGACAATACAAGGGCCCTATGTTAGGCCCAATACAATCTAGAATATAAAAATAAGATTAAGACCAAAATAATTGGCAAACCAGTTTAAAAATAACCTGATAAAAGCCCTAGTTGCAACTTGCAACTATCTTTAGGCCCAATTTCATGTATAGATCACATTATCCATACGGTATTTTATCTCTATTTCTATAATATATATACATTATAAAGGAGAAGTAACGGCTACAAAAGTAATTTTACACAAGTACAACTTTCAAAGCATCATCTACAACAAAATAAAGCTTCTTAACGAAGGGTATATTTATCCGTTAAAGCAAAGTTAAGATGCCTATAGGGATATTTTGGTAATTTAATTTATCATTTTATTCACAAAGTAGAAATTTGATTCTCATTTTAACCCTCACCACCCTTCTCCTCCTCCTTGTAACTCCCATGTCTTCAAAACTGCAACAGGTTCTTCAACCCAAAGGTTTTTGAAATAAATGATCAATCGATGAAAATAATGAAACTCTAATAGCTGGAATCGAAACATGGTGCATTCATGATGGTATAAGGAAGATGCTCCTCTTAACCGTCCACTGAAACCATAGTTCATTCAATTGGGGAATTCCAAAGATCAGCGGTCTTCAATCCTTATAATTCCTAATCATCACAACTTAAATCTAACAAGATCCAGGTTCAATCTTCGTTTTCCTCCATCTTCCCCACAACCTGTTGCCAATTTTTTTCTAAGATTAGTGCTGGTTAATATATTTATGTTAATCTATATACCCGCTCTATGTTTTGTTTTCAGCTGAATTTGTTTTACTTTCGAGTATGCTTACATGTATTTGTTTTAGTTTCGAATTGTTGATTGTCTTACTAAAAGTTTCAAGAGAGATGAGGGTACTGATCCACTCAAAGATAAACAAGCTCTTCAACGTCTTACCGAGACCGGGGAGAAAGCAAAACTGGAGCTTTCCATTTTGACCCAGACGAGTATTAGGTATGCCCCACTAACCAAGATTGTTACTTTCTTTCTTGCTTGTTGATTATTGTTCGTCTTCTTGCCGTTTGCATTTTATTACAACAACATTAGATCATCCGATTGACACCACACTAACCACGACCAAATTTGAGCAATTGTGCTTGGATTTACTAGACATGTACTTTATTTATCAAAATTCAGTTGAAAAGGTTAGTTGTAGGATTTTTCAGTTAATAAATACCAAATGTTTTCTTTTTGTTCGCCTGTATATTAATGCAATATATAAGATTTTTGCTTTGTGTATATGTTATTCTATCTCTTTTCAGTTTTATAGAATCGAGTCATGAAGTTCTATCGTCTTCCACAAAAGATGCATTACATCATTTTGGATTACTTGGTGCTACATAAACTCTTGCTGCTATTTTCAAAGTCTGTTATTGAATCTCTCATCATGTTACCTTGAACAATTGTTGTTCTTATTTATGAATCTTTAACATTCTTTTTTGCCATTACCTTATGATCTTTATTTTAGACGAAGCCGGGAACTTGGGAAGTATTACTTGATAGTGTTCCTGTTGTTTGGAATGACACCTCAGTCTTCAAAAAGTCAACCCCTGCAACTTGTAGTCCTTTACTTCGCAAAAAATTAATAAAACCTGCATAAGGAATGGGTTCACTTGTCTGCCTCATCGTCCACCAACCTGCCGTCAGGTGGTAAGATCCTATATCGTTTTTACTTATTTACTTTTATAACATAAAATTATTCTAATATTTTCCATTTGTTATAATAATGTAGGGTAAACACTAGAAAATATATTACAAAATTCATCACAAACTGACCCAAATAGTCTTGTATCAAGTTCTGGCTAATTCGATACTAGCCATGATTGTTTCCTTCATAGGAAGAAATGGATGTTCCTGATATTATTTAAGATTTCATCAAGTTACTATTGTCTGACTAGTATCATGTTGTAAATTGTCACTCCCGTTGAATCGTGCAGGTTACCTACTAGTACTCTCAATAAATGCAACCATTTTTTTATTAATACCAAATATTTAATTATTACATTTTTTAGGGGTATTGGATTTAAATAATCCAAAGTTTGGGGTATTGGCCGATAATAATCCCAACTTTGACGTTGGCCCAGGATAATCCCAGGTGAACATTTGGGTGTCAAAAATGGACCTCCGTTAAATCTGGACTAACTGAGTTAGTTTATGCTGACGTGGGAGCTAAGGTGGCATTTGAGGTATAGATGGGGATGGATATTCGGATTGGATGTTAAACATAATTTTTTTTTGATCGGTTTCGATTAGCTAATCAATGGTTTGAATGATTAAATCAATTCGTTTTATTTGATGATTTCTAAATGCTAAGGCTGTTGCAAAATGGATTAGGAAGGGTTGGTTACAAAAGGTGGTTTTGCAAGCTCAATGTGAAGAGATGAACTTATATAAAATATTCATTTGTGTTGAAGTATCAATTCATTACAGTTATTAGTTGAATTATCTATTGCCCACATAATGAGTAATTTAATTCAATCACTCTCGAGCCTTTAAAAGATTTGAAACCAACCGGTTATGAATATTATAATGAGGTTCAAATGGAGAACAAAAGAAAGTGGAGAATAAAAGAAACGCTTGGGCAAAAATTTATTTATATAAACCGACTTAAAACGAGTGGTTGGTCCATACGTATATATAAGAATTTACTAAGTGTCGGTTATTTGGCACGTTATTACTTGTAACCAGTTATTATTATTTTCAGATATTGTAATAGAGAAATTAAATAATCTTTATTATTTTATTAATAAATATAAACGTATCCCTTGTTAATGAGATATTATTGTTAACGAATTAATTAAAAAAAATCATTACGCGAATATAATAAATTGAAAAATAGCAGGGACAGGTGGTGGGTTGGATACTTGGATTGTTATTGTTGAAGATGATGATATTAAAAAACAAAAATTATTATCGGCCAATACCCCAAACTTTGGATTATTTAAATCCAATACCCTTTTTTTTAATTAAAAACTTGTATAACAAAAAGTAATATTCATTCTTTTATGAGATTTTTTTTTCACTTAGTTGTGAACTCTTTAATACTCAATAACGGACAAATATATTAAAACATGATCGGCCAGTGATGTGTTTAAGATATAAATTTTAAGCCGTTGGATGTACCTTCATCCAAAGTAGGGGTGTTCAAAAATATCCGAATCCAAAAATCCGATCTGAAATATCTGATATCCGAATCCGAAACTACTCGAAAAACCAGATATCCGAAATTCGGATAGTGATTTTGAAAATTTTTGGATATTTCGGATTTCCGAAAATATCCGAAAAATATCCAAAAATATATCAAAGGGACAAGAATTAGGATCCTTGTGAAGTTTCATCCACCAATCAAAAACTCCATATCACTATATATAAGATCGTCTTCCTCTTACTTCCTCTACACAGACCTCGTCTTCCTCTTACTACACAGACCTCCTTCCACAAACAAATGGCTATGAACCCTCCTACTGTACCTGAAACTATAAGATTCCAGATGAACTACAATGGTACCTTGGATAACATTAATGGCAGGTTACAAGACACTACTCAATATCACCTAAGTGTATTGCTAAACGCGGATCCGAATATTGGCTTTGCTAATTTTCTTGCCCTCGTGACTGAAGCAGCTGGGTTGGGCCCGGGGAACTTGTATACGGTCTCCTTTCGTTTTCAAGACGAGAATGGTACGTGGGTTCCCTCGTACTTGTTTAACGCACAAGCTTTTGAAGTCTTTCTTGACTTTGGTGAAAATGTGTTTCATTGGAGAACAATGCAAGTATATGTGATACGGGTTGACATTGCTTCTAATGCACCTCACCTTGTTGTCCCTAATGATGAAGATGATGATGATTACGATCCTGTTGATGCTGCTGCTGCCGATGATGATGACATGTTGTGTTGATGAGATTAGTTTTTTAGAGTTTTTTTTTAAATTTCAATCAAAAATGTAATGTTTGCAGTCTAATGTTGGTGGATCTATGGTATGAAAGTGATGGTCTTGTTGCTTTTGCACACTCCTAGGTATTTATGTGTTCGATTGTTTGGGTGTGAAGTGAAATTTGCACTCTTTATGGTCCGTCGTCTTCCGAATTACAAACCATGAATATTGGAGATTAATTAATTCGTAATGCAGGATCACAATTTGATGGATATTCACAGTTAATAAATTAGAGTATAGAGGTAAGTTTTGTAGTAAAACATTTTAAGAGTGCAATTAGAATGCTATACAACACAAGTTCTTTTTTGTTGATGGTTTGGAGTAATGCTTTGACTAAAACTTTTACCATTTGTGTGAAACTTCATTGTAGAGGCATGCATGTGAAGTTTCATCCACCAAAAGTATCCGAAAATATCCGAAAAATATTCAAAAATATCCGAAAATATATCCAAGGGACAAGAATTAGGATCCTTGTGAAGTTTCATCCACCAATCAAAAACTCCATATCACTATATATAAGATCGTCTTCCTCTTACTTCTTCTACACCGACCTCCTTCCACAAACAAATGGCTATGAACCCTCCTGTTGTACCTGAAACTATAAGATTCCAGGTGAACTACAATGGTACCTGGGATAACATTAATGGCAGGTTACAGTACACAACTCAATATCACCTAAATGCGGATCCGAATATTGGCTTTGCTAATTTTCTTGCCCTCGTTACTGAAGCAGTTGGGTTAGGGCCGGGGGACTTGTATACGCTCTCCTTTCGTTTTCAAGACGAGAATGGTACGTGGTTCCTCGTACTTGTTTAACGCACAAGCTTTTGAAGTCTTTCTTGACGTTGTGGGAAATGTGTTTCATTGGAGAACAATGCAAGTATATGTGATACGGGTTGACATTGCTGCTAATGCCCCTCACCTTGTTGTCCCTGATGATGAAGATGATGATGATTACGATCCTGCTGATGCTGCTTCTGCCGATGATGATGATGATGAGGAGGAGGTGACGCGATTGTCGTGGTTCGCTTCAAAAACAATTTATAAAGAACTTAAGTACACAAGACTAGCACGGGTTAGTAAGGTCCTCTCCAAGGAATTGGGGATAGTTTAGTCTAGAATTATGAAGTTTGTTCTAAAGGTTATGTCACTAATATCCTATTTGGGTTTTCCCTCTTTAAAGTTTTAGATGATTTAGCGTCGATACAAGCCACAAACAACCTATATCAAGGGTTGGAAACAATATGGTAACAAGGTGGTAACAATAACAATAATACTAAAAAGACTAGATTTGCTAAGTAACAAGATTTCAATTATAAAGACGATCACCTCCGGGTATAGTAATGCAAGAATACTAAGTTGTAGCAATCAAACGGTATGAAAATGAGTTTCTCTATATTAACACGCGAGGACAAAGAACCGCAACTTAGACATCAACTATTATCTCTAGGACTATAGTATGCTTTATCGATTACGTTCACTAAATCCGCTACACTATATTGACGCATAAGTGACAGAATTCATCTCATGAGATTAAACACATAGACATATCTAATCCTGCAGTGAGTCCAACCCAATATCAAACAATCAATATAACGATTATGTCAACACAAATGTTACACAAATTCAGTACCGAATGATTACAAAAACAACCCGAAACTTACAAAACCTTCACCCGGAGGTGAAGGTGAAACTTTAGCCAGACATGGTCTTGACACGAACAGATGATTTCTTCAAGTTCCTAGCCTTCATACAAGCAACCTTGGATGATTTGGTAGTGAAATATGCTCTAAAATGGTAGAATGAATAATAAGTTTGCGAGCAGAAGCGTCACTCTTTGTACAGGTTCGCCAGTATTGAGAAAATGGAAGTGTTGGCTGGAAAGAAGAAGCCAGCCTGGTTTTCCACGAATATAACACCGCCGCGGTACGCGGAGGAGGCAGGAAGCCTTCCCGTGTAGCGCGGGGCAATATAATATTATTTCCGCATTAAAAGGACGCCGCGGTACGCAGAATACTCCAGTTTCCTCCCGCGTCCCGCGGGAGAGGTTTGTGAAGAAAACTTTTGATTTTTTTATCTTTTTCGATCGTTTCTCGCGCCCGTTCTCGTTCCGGCTCGTGTCTTCGGATATTTAGCTCGTAAGAACCTCGTTTTAGCATGTAAATCATCATATCCCATTTTCTCACTAAAGCTCGTAACTCGGGGTCAAACTGCACATAAACACAACTAACAAACACAAATTAAATCACACAAATGTGATGCATCCGACATCACATCAGGAGGAGGAGGATGATGACATGTTGTGTTGATTAGATTAGATTTTAGAGTTTTTTTTTTTAATTTCAATCAAAAATGTAATGTTGCAGTCTAATGTTGGTGGATCTATGGTATGAAAGTGATGGTCTTGTTGCTTTTGCACACTCCTAGGTATTTATGTGTTCGATTGTTTGGGTGTGAAGTGAAATTTGCACTCTTTATGGTCTGTCGTCTTCCGAATTACAAACCATGAATATTGGAGATTAATTAATTCGTAATGCAGGATCACAATTTGATGGATATTCACAGTTAATAAATTAGAGTATCGAGGTAAGTATTGTAGTAAAGCATTTTAAGAGTGCAATTAGAATGCTATACAACACAAGTTCTTTTTTGTTGATGGTTTGGAGTAATGCTTTGACTAAACTTTTACCATTTGTGTGAAACTTCATTGCAGAGGCATGCAGGTGAAGTTTCATCCACCAAAAGTATCCGAAAATATTCGAAAAATATCCAAAAAAATATCCGAAAATATATCCAAGGGACAAGAATTAGGATCCTTGTGAAGTTTCATCCACCAATCAAAAACTCCATATCACTATATATAAGTTCATCTTTCTCTTACTTCTTCTACACATACATCCTTCCACAAACAAATGGCTATGAACCCTCCTGTTGTACCTGAAACTATAAGATTCCAGGTGAACTACAATGGTACCTGGGATAACATTAATGGCAGGTTACAGTACACTACTCAATATCACCTAAGTGTATTGCTAAACGCAGATCCGAATATTGGCTTTGCTAATTTTCTTGCCTTCGTGACTGAAGCAGCTGGGTTGGGGCCGGGGGACTTGTATACGGTCTCCTTTCGTTTTCAAGACGAGAATGTTACGTGGGTTCCCTCGTACTTGTTTAACGCACAAGCTTTTGAAGTCTTTCTTGACATTGTGGGAAATGTGTTTCATTGGAGAACAATGCAAGTATATGTGATACGGGTTGACATTGCTGCTAATGCCCCTCACCTTGTTGTCCCTGATGATAAAGATGATGATGATTACGATCCTCCTGATGCTGCTGCTGCCGATGATGATGATGATGAGGAGGAGGAGGAGTAGGAGGAGGAGGAGGAGGATGACATGTTGTGTTGATGAGATTAGTTTTTTAGAGTTTTTTTTTTAATTTCAATCAAAAATGTAATGTTTGTAGTCTAATGTTGGTGGATCTATGGTGTGAAAGTGATGGTCTTGTTGCTTTTGCACACTCCAAGGTATTTATGTGTTCGATTGTTTGGGTGTGAAGTGAAATTTGCACTCTTTATTGTCCGTCGTCTTCCGAATTACAAACCATGAATATTTGAGATTAATTCATTCGTAATGCAGGATCACAATTTGATGGATATTCAAAGTTAATAAATTAGAGTATAGAGGTAAGTTTTGTAGTAAAACATTTTAAGAGTGCAATTAGAATGCTATACAACAAAAGTTCTTTTTTGTTGATGGTTTGGAGTAATGCTTTGACTGACACTTTAACCATTTGTGTGAAACTTCATTCCAGAGGCATGCAGGTGAAGTTTCATCCACCAAAAGTATCCGAAAATATCCGAAAAGTATCCGAAAATATCCAAAAAAATATCTGAAAATATATCCAAGGGACAAGAAATAGGATCCTCGTGAAGTTTCATCCACCAATCAAAAAATCAATATCACTGTATATAAGATCGTCTTCCTCTTACTTCTTCTACACAGACCTCGTCTTCCTCTTACTACACATACCTCCTTCCACAAACAAATGGCTATGAACCCTCCTGCTGTACCTGAAACTATAAGATTCTAGGTGAACTACAATGGTACCTGGGATAACATTAATGGCAGGTTACAGTACACTACTCAATATCACCTAAGTGTATTGCTAAACGCGGATCCGAATATTGGCTTTGCTAATTTTCTTACCCTCGTGACTAAAGCAGCTGGGTTGGGGCTGAGGGACTTGTATACGTTCTCCTTTCGTTTTCAAAACAAGAATGGTACGTGTGTTCCCTTGTACTTGTTTAACGCACAAGCTTTTGAAGTCTTTCTTGACGTTGTGGGAAATGTGTTTCATTGGAGAACAATGCAAGTATATGTGATACGGGTTGACATTGCTCCTAATGCCCCTCACCTTGTTGTCCCTGATGATGAAGATGATGATGATTACGATCCTGCTGATGCTGCTGCTGCCGATGATGATGATGATGATGATGAAGATGATGATGATGATGAGGAGGAGGAGGAGGAGGATGACATGTTGTGTTGATGTGATTAGTTTTTTAGAGTTTTTTTTTTAAATTTCCTTCAAAAATGTAATGTTTGCAGTCTAATGTTGGTGGATCTATGGTATAAAAGTGATGGTCTTGTTGCTTTTGCACACTCCAAGGTATTTATGTGTTCGATTGTTTGGGTGTGAAGTGAAATTTGCACTCTTTATTGTCCGTCGTCTTCCGAATTACAAATCATAAATATTGGAGATTAATTAATTCTAATGCAGGATCACAATTTGATGGATATTCACAGTTAATAAATTAGAGTATAGAGGTAAGTTTTGTAGTAAAACATTTTAAGAGTGCAATTAGAATGCTATACAACACAGGTTCTTTTTTGTTGATGGTTTGGAGTAATGCTTTGACAGACACTTTCACCATTTGTGTGAAACTTCATTGCAGCGGCATGCAGGTGAAGTTTCATCCACCAAAAGTATCCGAAAATATCCAAAAAGTATCCGAAAATATCCAAAAAATATCCGAAAATATGTCCAAGGGACAAGAATTAGGATCTTTGTGAAGTTTCATCCACCAATCAAAAACTCCATATCACTATATATAAGATCGTCTTCATCTTGCTTCTTCTACATAGACCTCGTCTTCCTCTTACTACACAGACCTCCTTCCACAAACAAATGGCTATGAACCCTCCTGCTGTACCTAAAACTATAAGATTCCAGGTGAACTACAATGGTACCTGAGATAACATTAATGGCAGGTTACAGTACACAACTCAATATCACCTAAGTGTATTGCTAAACGCGGATCCAAATATTGGCTTTGCTAATTTTCTTTCCCTTGTTACTGAAGCAGCTGGGTTGGGCCGGGAGACTTGTATACGGTTTCCTTTCGTTTTCAAGACGAGAATGGTACGTGGGTTCCCTCATACTTGTTTAACGCACAAGCTTTTGAAGTCTTTCTTGACGTTGTGGGAAATGTGTTTCATTGGAGAACAATGCCTGTATATGTGATACGGGTTGACATTGCTGCTAATGCCCCTCACCTAGTTGTCCCTGATGATGATGATGATGATTACGATCCTGCTGATGTTGCTGCTGCCGATGATGATGAGGAGGAGGAGGAGGAAGAGGAGGATGATGATGACATGTTGTGTTGATGAGATTAGTTTTTTAGAGTTTTTTTTTTATTTCACTCAAAAATGTAATATTTGCAGTCTAATAATGGTGGATCTATGGTATGAAAGTGATGGTCTTGTTGCTTTTGCACACTCCTAGGTATTTATGTGTTAGATTGTTTGGGTGTGAAGTGAAATTTGCACTCTTTATGGTCCATCGTCTTCCGAATTACAAACCATGAATATTGGAGATTAATTAATTCGTAATGCAGGATCACAATTTGATGGATATTCACAGTTAATAAATTAGAGTATAGAGGTAAGTTTTGTAGTAAAACATTTTAAGAGTGCAATTAGAATGCTATACAACATAAATTCTTTTTTGTTGATGGTTTGGAGTAATGCTTTGACTAAAACTTTTACCATTTGTGTGAAACTTCATTGCAGAGGCATGCAGGTGAAGTTTCATCCACCAAAAGTATCCGAAAATATTCGAAAAATATCAAAAAAATATCCGAAAATATATCCAAAGGACAAGAATTAGGATCCTTGTGAAGTTTCATCCACCAATAAAAAACTCCATATCACCATATATAAGATCGTCTTTCTCTTACTTCTTCTACACATACCTCCTTCCACAAACAAATGGCTATGAACCCTCCTGCTGTACCTGAAACTATAAGATTCCAGGTTAACTACAATGGTACCTAGGATAACATTAATGGCAGGTTACAGTACACTACTCAATATCACCTAAGTGTATTGCTAAACGCGGATCTAAATATTAGCTTTGCTAGTTTTCTTGCCCTCGTGACTAAGCAGCTGGGTTGGGGCCGGGGGACTTGTATACGCTCTCCTTTCGTTTTCAAGACGAGAATGGTACGTGGGTTCCCTCGTACTTGTTTAACGCACAAGCTTTTGAAGTCTTTCTTGACGTTGTGGGAAATGTGTTTCATTGGAGAACAATGCAAGTATATGTGATACGGGTTGACATTGCTGCTAATGCCCCTCACCTTGTTGTCCCTGATGATGATTACGATCCTGCTGATGTTGTTGCTGCCGATGATGATGATGATGATGATGATGATGAGGAGGAGGAGGAGGAGGGGGATGATGATGACATGTTGTGTTGATGAGATTAGTTTTTTAGAGTTGTTTTTAAATTTCAATAAAAAATGTAATGTTTGCAGTCTAATTTTGGTGGATCTATGGTATGAACGTGATGGTCTTGTTCATTTTGCACACTCCTAGGTATTTATGTGTTTGATTGTTTGGGTGTGAAGTGAAATTTGCACTCTTTATTTTCCGTCGTCTTCCGAATTACAAACCATGAATATTGGAGATTAATTAATTCGTAATGCAGGATCACAATTTGATGGATATTCAAAGTTAATAATATAGAGTATAGAGGTAAGTTTTGTAGTAAAACATTTTAAGAGTGCAATTAGAATGCTATACAACACAAGTTCTTTTTTGTTGATGGTTTGGAGTAATGCTTTGACTGACACTTTTACCATTTGTGTGAAACTTCATTGCAGAGGCATGCAAGTGAAGTTTCATCCACCAAAAGTATCCGAAAAGTATCCGAAAATATCCAAAAAATATCCGAAAATATATCCAAGGGACAAAATTAGGATCCTTGTGAAGTTTCATCCACCAATCAAAAACTCCATATCACTATATATAAGATCGTCTTCCTCTTACTTCTTCTACACAGACCTCGTCTTCCTCTTACTACACAGACCTCCTTCCACAAACAAATGGCTATGAACCCTCCTGCTGTACCTGAAACTATTAGATTCCAGGTGAACTACAATGGTACATGGGATAACGTTAAAGGCAGGTTACAGTACACTACTCAATATCACCTATGTGTATTTCTAAACACGGATCCGAATATTGGCTTTGCTAATTTTCTTGCCCTCGTGACTGAAGCAGCTGGGTTGGGGCCGGGGGACTTGTATACGCTCTCCTTTCGTTTTCAAAACGAGAATGGTATGTGGGTTCCCTCGTACTTGTTTAACGCACAAGCTTTTGAAGTCTTTCTTTACGTTGTGGGAAATGTGTTTCATTGGAGAACAATACAAGTATATGTGATACGGGTTGACATTGCTGCTAATGCCCCTCACCTTGTTGTCCCTGAAGATGAAGATGATGATGATTACGATCCTGCTGATGCTGCTGCTGCCGATGATGATGATGATGATGATGATGATGATGAGGAGGAGGAGGAGGAGGAGGAGGATCTATGGTATGAAAGTGATGGTCTTGTTCATTTTGCACACTCCTAGGTATTTATGTGTTCGATTGTTTGGGTGTGAAGTGAAATTTGCACTCTTTATTGTCCGTCGTCTTTCGAATTACAAACCATGAATATTGGAGATTAATTAATTCGTAATGCAGGATCACAATTTGATGGATATTCACAGTTAATAAATTAGAGTATAGAGGTAAGTTTTGTAGTAAAACATTTTAAGAGTGCAATTAGAATGCTATACAACACAAGTTCTTTTTGTTGATGGTTTGGAGTAATGCTTTGACTGACACTTTTACCATTTGTGTGAAACTTCATTGCAGAGACATGCAGGTGAAGTTTCATCCACCAAAAGTATCCGAAAATATCCGAAAAGTATCCGAAAATATCCAAAAAAAATATCCGAAAATATATCCAAGGGACAAGAATTTGGATCCTTGTGAAGTTTCATCCACCAATCAAAAACTCCATAAGATCGTCTTCCTCTTACTTCTTCTACACAGACCTCGTCTTCCTCGTATTACACAGACCTCCTTCCACAAACAAATGGCTATGAACCCTCTTGCTGTACCTGAAACTATAAGATTCCAGGTGAACTACAATGGTACCTGGGATAACATTAATGGCAGCTTACAGTACACTACTCAATATCACCTAAGTGTATTGCTAAACGCGGATCCGAATATTGGCTTTGCTAATTTTCTTGCCCTCGTGACTGAAGCAGCTGGGTTGGGGCCGGGGGACTTGTATACGGTCTCCTTTCGTTTTCAAGACGAGAATGGTACGTGGGTTCCCTTGTACTTGTTTAACGCACAAGCTTTTGAAGTCTTTCTTGCCCTCGTACTTGTTTTAGTTTCGAATTGTTGATTGTCTTACTAAAATTTTCAAGAGAGATGAGGGTATTCATCTACTCAAAGATAAACAAGCTCTTCAACGTCTTACCGAGACCGGGGTGAAAGCAAAACCGGAGCTTTCCATTTTGACCCAGACGAGTATTAGGTATGCCCCACTAACCAAGATTGTTACTTTCTTTCTTGCTTGTTGATTATTGTTCGTCTTCTTGCCGTTTGCATTTTATTACAACAACATTATGTCATCCGAAGCATATTGACACCACACTAACCACGACCAAATTTGAGCAATTGTGCTCGGATTTACTAGACATGTACTTTATTTATCAAAATTCAGTTGAAGAGGTTAGTTGTAGGATTTTTCAGTTAATAAATACCAAATGTTTTCTTTTTGTTCGCCTGTATATTAATGCAAGATATAAGATTTTTGCTTTGTGTATATGTTATTCTATCTCTTTTAAGTTTTATAGAATGGAGTCATGAAGTTCTATCATCTTCCACAAAAGATGCATTACATCATTTTGGATTACTTGGTGCTACAGAAACTCTTGCTGCTATTTTCAAAGTCTGTTATTGAATCTCTCATCATGTTACCTTGAACAATTGTTGTTCTTATTTATCAATCTTTAACATTCTTTTTTGCCATTACCTTATGATCTTTATTTTAGACGAAGTCGGGAACTCGGGAAGTATTACTTGATATTGTTCCTGTTGTTTGGAATGACACATCAGTCTTAAAAAAGTCAACCCCTGCAACCTGTAGTCCTTTACTTCGCAAAAAATTAATAAAATCTGCATAACGAATGGGTTCACTTGTCTGCCTCATCGTCCACCAACCTGGCGTTAGGTGGTAAGATCTTATATCGTTTTTACTTATTTACTTTTATAACATAAAATTATTCTAATATTTTCCATTTGTTATAATAATGTAGGGTAAACACTAGAAAATATATTACAAAATTCATCACAAACTGACCCAAATAGTCTTGTATCAAGTTCTGGCATGATTGTTTCCTTCATAGGAAGAAATGGATGTTCCTGATATTATTGAAGATTTCATCAAGTTACTATTGTCAGGCTTATTAGCTTAAAAGATACAATATACTTATAATTTATAATGATACATTCTGTTGGTAGTTCAAAATTAAAATCCCTTTATAATTTACACTTCTAACCAGCAACTTTCAGGATACTGTTGTTCGTTGGTCTGCTGCACAAGGCTCTGGGAGTATATTGGTGTGGTGGCGGAGTTAAGTACGGATCAATGGTCGGTTGCTCCTGGTAATTGATTGTTGAGGTGTACTGGTGTGGCGTTGAGTGCTGCAACGGGCTTGCTTGGCTCGTACGGGTGCTCATATTGTAGCATTAGTGGGTGGTTCGTGTACTAAAGCCCTTGGTTCAGTAAGCACGTTTTAAAACTTTTTTTACTTTGCTATGTCATTAGATTTGATAGTCATGTTTCTGTAAAGAAGACAGCGTTTGGTGAGGATGTGAAAGATGAAGCTCAAGGACGTTCTGCTACTATTAGTGATACTAAAGTTAAAGAAGAAACTATGCAAGAATTGGACGCACAGGTGAGTAAAGGATACATTAACTCGTTTACTCATTATCATACTTGATGCATTAACCATTCGTTAAAAATGGACAAAGACGGTTTAATGTCAACCTATCTCAAGTGGCGTTGACATTCTTTGTTTTGTAATTCAAATCATGTGTAAGTCAGTAGTAGAGTCATTAAATCTATGACGAGATGCAAAGGTTTCCTTATTATTATTATTAGGGAAATTGGATTGTATCGCACTCAACTATTTGGGATTGACCGATAACGCACTGAACTATAAAAATGATCACCAACGCACTGAACTTTAAACCTCTTGGATTGTGTCACACTATGGCTGTGTTTGACCATGTCCAGAACCACTAAAACGATTACTTAGTGATAAAGAGGTTTAAAACGATTACTTAGTGACAAATTAATACAATTAACACATATGGATTCTTCCATTTGGACCTTGTCAAACACAGCCTTAGTGTGACACAATCCAAGAGGTTTAAAGTTCAGTGCGTTGGTGATCAATTTTATAGTTCAGTGCGTTATCGGCCAATAACAAATAGTTGAGTGCGATATAATCCAATTTCCCTTATTATTATATATGTTTAAGAGGTGATATTATTATATGGCGATCTTCATTTCTATTTTATTTTATTAACATTGTTGTATCATTATACACTCTTGCACTTTGATGTCAATGACCTTGTATAAATATAAATGGAAGAAAGTACATAAAAGGTTTAAAAAGAAAATATATTTTTCCAACTTTCACATGCTGGTACACTAAATATGATCCATAAATGACATGCCTGTGTGGGCGTGTGCTTTGAGTTATTTATGAACCTGTTTTAGTCTTTTAGTGGTCCCTATATGCTTTCGAGACTGTTTATGTGGTCTTTTCAAGTTATTGTTCATAGGAAGTGAAACCACCTCTGTTTGACTAGAGTTAAGATTTATTATTTTAATCATGTAGTATTTTGAAAACATAGTTTTTGTTTTGCTACTCATCTGGACTGGTTTAAGTACATGTATGATGTCATCTGTGCTTTTTTACCAATTCACAACATGTCAAGAAAAATCTACACACATAAATATTGTCAAGAGACAAAGTATGATTTGTTCATGGCTGGACTTGAGCAGGATGTTGACTGCAACATAAAGATTTTTTGCAACCCTCCCTAGCTGGTGCCTCATTCACTCTCCATGCCTCCCAAATTCATATCACGCGATCTGCCTACACTCACTGAAAAAGATAAAGAGGTGAGTCTTTGTGTAGTTTTGGTTCAAATTATCGAGATGTACGTAGTCCTTTATATTATTTGTTTTCCTCAAATGGTTATGGTTGTTGCTCGATATTAAGATGTACCGGCTCCTTGGGGAGGGGCTGGTTATATATCACTTAATGGGTCTGGCTGTTTATTAAATCTTATCATTGTACCCTTTAGGAATTAGAATGCGTTAATGTTCTATAATTTAACTGTAACCGAAGTATCAAACTAATGAGAATAATTTTAGATCTTGTGAATTCATTTTTCAGTAAAAAGTTTCTTATCACTTCCTACATATTGTATTTGTATATGTGCATGAGATTTCGGGTTTACATTATTTATGTTATTTGTGTTTTTATTTTTTAACTAGGTGTATAAATATACGCGCGTTGCGCATGTTTTTCGTATTTGTTTTTAAAGACAATATTTAAATATAACGGAGCAATAATGTAAAAAATGCAAGGAAAAAAAAGGCAAAAACAGAGATGGTTGCAAAAATCAAACCCAGGTATTCACCCTATAAACCAACCAACACAACCACCACACTACTAATAAACATGTTGAAAGTATTTGAAGAAATAAGTATTTAACATAATTAAAAGAATAAAATATTAATAAAATCACTATTCAAATACACTTGTTTATTAATATAGTATAATGTGATTATGTTATAATTTTTACATGTTTTTAGTTTCATTTGTATTTTTTAATCTAAGTTAATAATAAAAATAATACAAGTATGCCAAAGTATATTACTTCGGGTATATTTGCTACTGATTGTGTTGTTTCTCGGTTTGGTGGCCGAAATGGGGCTCCGAAGATGGTTTATCAGTGAGGTGTTCTAGTCCATCTTTAATGCATTGTGGGTACTACATGTATCTAAATGACACTACTGATTATATTTGGTTGAACCTCAAAAGTAAAAAAGAAAATAAGATGTAAAAAAAAGGGGGGGCAAGAGAGACTCGAAACTTGGTCAAATGGGATTGTAGCACCATTTGAAACCACTGAACCAAAACCATTAATGTAGAATTTTATCACAGATTAATATATAAACACAAAATAATGGTGAAGAAATAAAAAAATAATAAAAGTACTGTTTAAATCCATTCATCTTTTAATAGTATATAATAAATGTATGTGCGCACATTAATTCATCACCAGGTTTAGATATAGGTCTAACTGGTTTAGCTTGTTGAAAGTTTAACACCTTTCTTTTTGTTGTTGAACTAGTTTTATACCCGCCGCGCGTTGCGGCGGCGGGGTCGAGAGGTGTACAAATCGGTTAGCCGGGTTTTTTAGACTGATTAACCATGCAGAAACTAATAACGGCGAAACATTCATAGATGTCGTGAAAGGCTAAATGATACGTATCACCTGATGACTAAAGCCACGAAACAACGTAAACAACAAACGCAAGCTTAAACATTTCAATATATAAAAACATCAGATATAAGTTTATAGAAATAAAAAAAATAAGTAAAGAAAAAAAGCGGGGGTGTGAAGCTGTCATAATTATCCATGATGATTATGAGATAGTTGTTCTTGGACAGAATACCTATGAGTCAATTAAGAAGCCACCATCATTCTGCAAGTTTAAAAGTCAATGATTTGATAAATGTTAGGTTGACTTCACAATCTTTTTGGCATAGCACGAATATGCAAATATAAGATGAACGGTAACAAATCATGAAGATAACAAAAGAAAATATAACCAATATTTAGGCATAAAACTATGTACATACAAACTGGTTGCCGCGGCGACGATCGCGGCCATAATCTTAGACCTATTTTAGCCTAAACAGACACAAAAGCATTAAAATCATCATTTACATGTTAAAAGGAATTCAAACAGATGACCATCGTCGCCATAATCTTAGACCTATTTTAGCCTAAACAGACACAAAAGCATTAAAATCATCATTTACATGTTAAAAGGAATTCAAATAGATGACCATCTCGGCTAAGTCTCCTCTCTCAACAAAGAGAGCAGACATACCTAGGCATTTTAAGGTAGCCTTTACTTGAATATACACAAAACCAATGAAAATCCGTTATCATAAAGAACAGGGGAAATCATTTGTCAATGAAGAATCGTCTAAACATAAACAATTGTTTGCAAGAAAAGATAGGTAAAAGACAACACAACCAACACAGTAACGCACAACGCACAACCCTCAATACCAATTCCGAAATAAAGACAAAACCAATGCCCAAAACAGTAGTGTGTACATATATAAAACATATATGGACTCTGCATTTACTCAATGCAGTTTGAAAAGTCAGAAGAAGTCTTCAAGCTTACATGATATGAAGTTACCATATTCCACTTCCAAGGGAGTAACTTTTGACCATATATTGTGCTTTAGCTGCTTCAAGTAAGGCCTTTAAAACATAACAAATTTGTCATCAATTACGAATTCACAATTTGACAATCAAAGTTTCAAGATTACTAAAATTTACCTTAGCAAAACCTTCAGTTATTCGATTTTGCATTCTGGAAAATATTGTAACCTTCTTCTCCTAGTTTGTATTCCAGTTGAGTCTCCTTTATCAGAAGTTGTTGCGGGCCTTGTATTCGTTTGCGGTCCAAACTGCCATCAACACAGAAGGTTGTCATCGCTAGATTCGGCACCAACATTAGATGCGCCTAAGTAAACAGCACATTTAACGAACGATGCTAATGAAAAGAGACGAAACAAAGGATTAGACAAAGTTCATATTCATCATAACCAACAACCACAAAGACAATCAACGACACAAATTGGTACCGAACATCCCTATAGTTGTGCGTATTTGATGCACCTAGACGCGCGCGGCGCGCCTCGCCAAAGCGCCTTTGACAGCATTAAGATAGACAGCACAGGTTGGTACCAATGACCCCTATAGTGGTCGGTTTATTCAATGTGACAGCTGTGGGTTCAATGAAGATTCTTTTTATAAAGTGTAAGTTAACAGTTTATACAAACTTTGAGAACTTCAATTCTCAGTTACAGTAATAAAAATAAAAACGAAAACAAACCGAAGGGGCTGGAGCATAAGTCTTTCATGGGCGAAATGCATGAATGCTACTGTGTTCAATTGTACTCCCAAACAATGAACAACTCTTGATATTAATTAGGCATTATGCTTAATCCTCAACAATGATATTCTGTGACCTGAATGGTAAAGTAGTCAGAATTAATGAAAAAATTAAGTAGATAACAATAGGCGATTAGCCTATACGATAATGAAATAAAAACTGACGAGCAAAGAACCTTGAGATAAAACCCCCTGAATGTAGAGAGTGAGATATCGGTGGGAAGCGGTTTGTGTTCACACCGGGAACCACCGCCATAAACGTTACAGCACTAATACTGGCCAAAACCACGACTGTCGTCACCATGGCCGTCGCGTCTGAGCTTTCAATTGAACCATCACCACTTCTCAATCGGTCAACAAAACATCATACATGTGATCATCGTTCTTCATTTAGTAGGATACGCACTGAAATAGTTACAAAGGACACGGATTTCACGTACCCACATCCAACGCCGGTGGTTGTTAGCTAGGGTTTGGAAATCCAAGCCGCGTCGACTCGTCGAAGTTATCAGGGACAGGATGTGTGGAAGGATCTGAGAGAAAGAGCCGGTTTTAAGGTTTTGATAAAGAGACTCATAGCGTAAGAGGCAGAGAGAGAGAGGAAATGGAAGAAGGAAGAAAGAGGCAGAGGAGGTGTGAAGAAGATGGAAGAAGGATGCATCACGGGGTTGTACGTATGCATTGGCTCATTGTATTGAGGGAAACAGTAATCCCTACTCACAACAAAACTTACAAATTGTATATATTATAATAATGTTAAGAGATATGTGCACTGTTTTTTTTTTTTTAACGGCCAATGAATCAATTTCCGAGCACTCTCGGGCACCCTTTTTAGCGAATCAGGTACTCGAGAGTACCCGGGCCACCAATTGCCACCAATTCCCGGGAAAACCCGACCACTCACCCGCCCAAAGGCACGACAATGAAATAATCGGTAAAACCGGTCGGGATCAGGACTCGAACCCAAGCCAACGGCCGGGTCATCCCTCATTTCCCCTCCACCAATGTCCTCCAAATGTAGCTAGTGGGAATTGAACCCAAGACTCCCATAGGAAACTTTAGACCCTCAACCAACTAGGCTACAAGTGTTGGACATGTGCACTGTTCTTCTACTCATTATCCTAAAATAGTCAATTCGTTGGAAAAGATTAGACGTATTTTCTTTTGGGGAGGGACAGATGAAGTCGACAAGACGAGTTGTTTGGCTTGGGATAAAGTTAGAGCTCCCATTGAGTATGGTGGAGTGGGTTTGGGGTCTTTGAGGGACGCAAACTTAAGCCTTCTTACTAAATGGTGGTGGCGGTTCAAGACGAGTCAATCGGCGTTATGGCGTAAAGTTGTGTGGTCAATCCATGCTAGTGGTCGTGACTGGAACTTTATTCCTATGAAAGTTTCTTTGGGAGGTGTGTGGAAGCAAATCGCTAGTGTTCCGGGAACCTTGGAAAGTTTGAATATGGATCTGTCTCGGGTTATAAAAGGTAATTTGCGAAACGGCCACAGTATACTTTTCTGGTATGATTGGTGGATTGGGGATAACTGCTTTCAGAGTAAGTTTCCATTGCTTTTTGCATTAGAAAGGGATCGGCTATGTTACGTTGCTGATCGCATCAGGATGAATGGAGCCGATGTGCAGCTGAGTTGGGATTGGCGCCGGGCTTCGATGTCAGATGCTGAACTTGCTGAGTTTTTTGAGCTGTTGCAGGTTCTTTACGGGGTGCAGCTGGGTGGGGGGTCTGATAGCTGGACGTGGGCGATAGGTAATTCTGTTGGTTTCTCTGTTAAGGACATGAAGCAGGAAATTTTCGCTGCCTCAAACGGGCTGCCAGAATGCGAATTTGAGTGGTGTAACTGGGTACCCAAGAAGGTCGTGGTTGTTGCTTGGCGAGCTTTCTTAGGTAGACTACCGACTGCAGATGCTCTTACAAGGCGCAATATTCCGATTGAGACGGATAAAAGCTATGTTGGTATGCTTTTTATTTTCATTTTAGTGTAGTAACATTCTTCTACAATTTAAATATAGCTATCGGTGTCTATTTTATAAACTAGCAATGTATATTCTTCATGGAATCAATGTTTAAAAAAACTTCAAGTACCTTAGTTAACTTTAAGGTAAAATATAGATTTATTTATTGTAACAGAGTAGCATACCAAGGGAAGAGATCAAACAATTTGGTGGAAGTAGAACGCATCAAGCAAACCAACAAAGGTTGCAAAGAGCAAAGATGGTTATAACAAGAAGAAAAACGGAAAGGAGATTTATGTTAATAAGGTCATATCTTTTTTTAAAGTAATGAATTCGGAAGAACATGATAGTGACGCGGAGGTCCAGTACGCAACGTTTTAGAAACCGGTTCAAACTGTCCGGTACAACCGGTTGAACCTCCCGGTACATCAGGTTGAACCACTCGGTACGACCGGTTGAACAAGTTTTTAGCACAATCCGGTACGGTGTAAAAAGCAGTTTTTAAAACTTTGCCAGTACGAGACTTTGGGACTTTGATGACAGGAAAGATCGTTGGGGTTCTAATTTGATGTATAATTCAGAAACGACTTATTTTCATTGCAACAAGATTTGATACAAATACTGTGTGATTGTTTCTTGATTTTAGCGAATTGTTATGCAAGACTTAAACAAGTTGAAACATCCATAACACAAGAACCAACAACAATCATCCACATTAAGCTCACCTTTTGCCCCACATCCGTGAACATCTCTACTCATCCTTCCCCGCGTCACCTTCCACGCTACATATGGGATGGTGTTGATAGCGTGGAGGGGCTTTATATCTCCTTCAACGCTCCCACACTGTATATTCTAAATAATTATTTGAATGAAGTGTTCACGTGGCTCCTACTTTTGTCAGCCACTTTCCCTCGGCCCAAAAACCCCGCACACACGTCCTTCAATATCCATTTATTATCTATATCTATATATTATAATATTCCAAAGGGATATATCCTACATGTCACTCAATGAGGCCATTCTCCCCCTTAAGATGCCATGTGGGATCCATGTGGCATCATGTGTTGAGAGATAATTAGGTAATAAAAAAACAAAAGAGATTGGGTTATTTAAAAAAAATGAATTAAAAACAAATTTAGATTTTTCTCTCTTATGTTTCCTCCCATAAATTTTTTTTTTTGAACGGCAAAACAACTTTATTAATAAACACTAGCAAGACGCTAGCCCGGGAACCCGCAACAAACAATCCGAACGAATACAAACCGGAAAAAGGAAAAAAGAACAAAACCCCAACAACAAAACCATAAAACCAGCCTATCCCATTTTAGTGACGTCGAATCTACACCACGCCTCCCATGTCATGTTGCGCATTCTTCCGCGATTAGTAATCCACAAGAAACTCATCACTTTGATCTCTTCCACGATTTTCCGGGTTGATACCTGTTTTTGGTTAAAAATGAAGTCGTTTCTAGCCCTCCATATGCTCCAAAAAACTGTAAGCACAACTCCATAAAAAGTTTTCTTAACCCGCGTCCCGTTCTTTGCCGTAAGATGATACTTCAGGAAGTCCTTAGCATGAAAAGCGTAAAAATTCGGCACATTACACCAATCGAAAACAATCCGCCATACCTCCATAAAGCCCGGGCAGCCTGTGAATAAATGATCCACGGACTCCACTGTTAAGCCACAAACTCTGCATTGATCCGTCTCAATCGGAATATTGCGCCTTGTAAGAGCATCTGCAGTCGGTAGTCTACCTAAGAAAGCTCGCCAAGCAACAACCACGACCTTCTTGGGTACCCAGTTACACCACTCAAATTCGCATTCTGGCAGCCCGTTTGAGGCAGCGAAAATTTCCTGCTTCATGTCCTTAACAGAGAAACCAACAGAATTACCTATCGCCCACGTCCAGCTATCAGACCCCCCACCCAGCTGCACCCCGTAAAGAACCTGCAACAGCTCAAAAAACTCAGCAAGTTCAGCATCTGACATCGAAGCCCGGCGCCAATCCCAACTCAGCTGCACATCGGCTCCATTCATCCTGATGCGATCAGCAACGTAACATAGCCGATCCCTTTCTAATGCAAAAAGCAATGGAAACTTACTCTGAAAGCAGTTATCCCCAATCCACCAATCATACCAGAAAAGTATACTGTGGCCGTTTCGCAAATTACCTTTTATAACCCGAGACAGATCCATATTCAAACTTTCCAAGGTTCCCGGAACACTAGCGATTTGCTTCCACACACCTCCCAAAGAAACTTTCATAGGAATAAAGTTCCAGTCACGACCACTAGCATGGATTGACCACACAACTTTACGCCATAACGCCGATTGACTCGTCTTGAACCGCCACCACCATTTAGTAAGAAGGCTTAAGTTTGCGTCCCTCAAAGACCCCAAACCCACTCCACCATACTCAATGGGAGCTCTAACTTTATCCCAAGCCAAACAACTCGTCTTGTCGACTTCATCTGTCCCTCCCCAAAAGAAAATACGTCTAATCTTTTCCAACGAATTGACTACCTGAATGGGGGCCCGGAAAAGAGAGAAATAATACAGTGGGAGGGAGCTCAACACCGATTTTAGAAGAGTTATCCGTCCCCCGTAAGATAAGCACTTAGCCTTCCAAGCCGATAATTTTTTTTGTAATTTCCCAACAACCGGCTCCCAATTTCGCACCAGATTCATATTTGCCGCTATTGGAATTCCAAGGTGGATAAACGGGAACCGGCCCGGTAAGCAGTTTATCACTCTGGCCATATTCGAAACTTCAACATCAGAGACACCCACCCCATAGAGGCTGCTCTTCTTGGAGCTAATCCGCAAGCCCGAAATCAAATAGAAACCTCTTAACAGTCGTCTAAGGTTGAGCACATTGTTAACTGACCACTCGCCACAAAAGACCACATCATCCGCGTAACAAAAGTGGGAAATAAGAGGCCCCGAACCACCCACTCTAATACCATGAAACGTACCAAGCGTACAAGCACGTCGAATAATCCGAGTGAGGCCCTCCATCGCAAGAATAAATAAAAAAGGGGATAGAGGATCCCCTTGACGAAGACCACGCTGACAAGGAAACTCATAGGTTGGCGAGCCATTAACTAACACCGAGGCCCGAGAATTCCGCACAATTGACATCACCCAACCACGCCACCTAGCGGAGAAGTTCATCTGATGCATAATATTATCAAGAAAATCCCACCTTAAAGAATCATACGCCTTCTCTATATCCACTTTAAGAAATAAACCCTGTAATCTCGCCTTTTTCAGCCATGAAATCATCTCGTTTAAAATTAACGGCCCATCGAGAATATTGCGGTCACTAAGAAAAGCAGTTTGTTCTTCAGAAACTAGACGTGGCATAACCTTCTTCAGGCGAAGAACTAACACTTTGGAAATCACCTTGTTAATGACTCCAACCAGGCTAATAGGCCTATAATCCGCAAGAGTCGCCTGATCACGACCCTTAGGAATCAAGGCAATAAAAGCCGAGAAGCAACCCTCGGCAATAGAACCCCGCGAATGAAAATCCGACATCATCCTCAAAAAATCAAGCTTAAGTTTAGGCCAAAACTTTTTGATAAACACAAAATTAAACCCGTCTGGCCCCGGCGCCTTGTCCCCATCGCACTCCCACACGGCACTAGTAATCTCTTCCAAAGTAAAATCCGTATCCAAGGCCAAGACTTCTTCAGCTGACAGTTGGGGCACATCCGGACAACTGAATTCTGGTGAAACCACATTTGACTCACTAAACTTAGCCGCAAAAAAATCCGCAATTGTATCCTTAACTTGCGTCGGGTCAGAAAGCCAAACACCATTGTCTCGCACCCCATGAATCCGGTTGGACGCTGAATTGAGCTTTATAATCCCATGAAAATACTTAGAATTCTCATCACCATCTAACGCCCATTTGACCCGTGACTTCTGTTTCGCGTCTAAAGCCCTTAATCTTTCTTCTTCAAATAAAATCTTTTTGGCAGCCACTCTGTTTTCCTGTTCAGAATCAGAAAGAAGCCGGTTCTCCGCCAATAATTCTAAGTCAGCAACAACCTTCTTACACTCAATGATTTTACCATCTCGTTTACCCCGCTCCGCATGCACCCACGCCTTAATTCTACCTTTCAACCATTTTAACTTAGCGGCTAAAGCCAAATCCGAAGGCCCAGAATAAGTAAATAGATCACAAATGGAATTTACAAAGTCTTCAAAACCCGGCATCTCTAACCAAGAGTTAAAAAAGCGGAAAGGCACATGACCAAAATCAGTGTTTTTCAGCGATAACAAAATCGGGCAATGATCAGACAAAAACCTTGAAAGAGCCGTCACAACCGCATTAGGCCATCTCACCATAAACTGGCTACATACCAAGAACCTGTCTAACTTGCTCAACTTGTCCCCCCTTCCCGCCATATACGTGAACCTGTGTCCAGACATGTTATACTCAAAAAACTCCGCGTCATTAATAAAACTGTTAAAAACCACCGCCTGTTGGGAGAAAAATTCCGAATTCATTCTCTCATCCGAAGTTCTCACCTCATTAAAATCCCCCAACATAACCCATAAACCCAAAAGCGATCTCCTGAAAAACAACAGCTCATCCCAAAACAACTTCCGACTAGCCGGGTCGTTTGGAGCGTGAACATTAGCAATGTTTAACTGAACATTACTATGAACCAACCAACCCGAAACAATCAAAACATGACGAGAACGAATTACCCCAGACTGTCTAAAACACGTCGGGTCCCACCAGCAAATAAGACCTCCCGCAATCCCATCCGAATTAACAAAATCATAATTAAAAGAAGAATTACCCCAAAATCTAGAAAGCAAATGTAAAGGTGGATCCGAAATCTTGGATTCTTGAACCGCAATAAAATCAACCCCATGATACCTCTTCAGACCTCTAACCCAATCCGGTTTCCCTTTCCCTCTTATCCCACGGATATTCAGCGATAAACAGTTCATTGTCCACCCGAAACACCCAGCTCCGCAATAACTTCAGTTGCAATAGAACCAGAGAAAGAGTTCAAATTTATACCGACTACCTGACCCACCTTAATGGTGGCATCAACTTCGTTATTAATGAAATCCGCCTCAATCATATCATCAGCAAGAACAGGAGCAGCGACCACATCACCCCCACCCTCGTTTACCGATTGAAGCTCAGGCTGAGAAAGTGTAACCGGATTAACATCGAAGACTACATCCCCAGCTTCCCCTTCCGTCGAATTAGCGTCCAAATCCGGGCACACAGGAGCTATCACCTCGACATAATTTGAAGCATCCTTAATGTTTATCCGGTCCATATAAGGAGAGTGTGAGAAAGACCTTCGAAACCTCTTTCTGCTTTTGAAAGGATTAGACTTACCAACTGAGAAAACCTTCGGCCCAGTAAAGGGAGTTTGGGGATTAAATTGGGCTTCTCTAGATTGGTCCACCCTTCTAACATTAGACTGGCCCACGTAGTTGGACAACAGGCCCAAAAACAAAAACATCCCCATGGCATTTGAAAACTGGGCGCCAAAATTAACGTTTCCAGAAGGAAAGTCAATATGCCCATGCAACGGTTCCGGATGATCAGCCTGATTATTCGCCGCATCGTCCTCCGGCTGAGGATCCGTCACGACGACCGGCACGACGTCCAGCACCTGCTCCCTAATCTCTCCTTCTTCCATAGCGTCTTCCCTGTCAACCTGTGGAGTTGATTCAAACTCAGGAATCCAAGCGTTGCTCTCTTCTATCACCCACACAGTGTACGCATTATTACGCCAGGATACCGTAACCTCTTCGTCAATCCTATGAGTGATCTTAGTGAGTACATGAGAATAACCGAAGGCATTGTCTAAGCCCATCCACGAAAATTCCGACGGCCATACAACATCACCAAACAAACCTCCCACTTTATCAAAAACAGCACTATCCCGAATAGACACAGGCATTCCGACCACCTTTAGAACAGCGATCCTATCAAACGGCAAGGATTGACCAGTCCAAGGCGTTACCGAGTTCAAAGACTCCTTCCAAAACTCTGACTTCTGAACCAAAAACTCGTGCATCTCAGTTCCATCCCGAAAGGTAATCAATACCGATAAGCCCCCAAGATACGACACCGCCGCCTCTTGGAACCCAGCATCAACCAACACCCTTTTAACCAGATGTAATCTAGCAATACTATCAGAAACACCCACCACAGCCCTACCAATTGAATGCCTAGGATACATAGCTTCCTCTTCGTTTAAGTGCAACATCTTCTTTGAACCAGAGGAAGACCCATAGACAGACGCCATCGATGGGAAATCACCGACCATCACTTCCTTTTGCCTCGGCACCCACGCTTTCTTCCCCATATTCACATCATCATAAGAAATCCGATTATGAGACCTGTCAAACATAGCCAACGACACCAAGATCTTTGACTCAAGAATGACGATGTCGTTGAGCGCTGAAAGAATGTCATACGGATTAGCAATCTTCTCGCAACGTACAAAACCGAAAACACGCCCTTTAACAGTCCGTTTCCTAGGAACCCAGGCATCAGTCACCTTGACAAATGGTTGAAAAGCCTCCCGTAGTAATAAACCTGTTACCCGATCCGATATGTTAGTGATATAGAACGTAGTACTCAGCGATGGATCATCACGACGAGAAACGTTATCCGAACGGGAATCGCCTCCGCCGCCTCTTCTGTTAGGGTTACCCATAATTTTTAAACGTTAATATCTTTTATATATGAGATTTTTTAAAGAAAAAAATTACACCAAATTAACGAGCGTTTTATTATCTTTCCAACGAGTACTATAGTTCTATATAAAAAACGAAGAAAAAAACGACTATTATACGAGATTTTTTAAAGAAAAAAATTACACCAAATTAACGAACGTTTTATTATCTTTCCAACGCGTACCATAGTGCTATATAAAAAACGGAGAAAAAAATGACTATTTTTTGTAACCCGACAGGTATTGTGTCGGGTTTTGGATTAGGTGATACCCGACCCGATTACCCGAAACCACATACCCAAATACCCGAACTATATACCCGATCATATACCTATGAATTTTTTAACGCATCGCATAACCCTTAAACTAATGCGTTCGATATTTCAATAATTAACTTTTTTTTTCTTATTTCATGTTAGTTCTTTTTATAATGATCGATTATAAACTTCCGAATTCATTTGACATTATATAATATTTTGTAATGGCACTAGATTTATACCCTGGTGCAGAGATTCGTTTTTTTATATTTGAATATGATAACTTATGGCAGAGATTTGTTCAAAATAAATAATAATAATAATAATAATCGTTTTTTTTATATTTGAATATGACAACTTATGGCAGAGATTTGTTCAAAATAAATAATAATAATAATAATATATTTTATTATGTCATATTAGATATTTCAACCCGGGACGTTCCCGGGATAAAAGCTAGTTAGTTATATATTCCTTAAATAAACCACTTACTCTTTCAATATATTTTTTTGATCACCCACTTTGAATCCCCTTAATATATTAGTTTATAGAAAAGTTAAGGATCTCGTTTGTCGATTTTTTTTACATTACATCTTAATTATATATAAACTTCTGCTTTTTTGTTATTAACATTTTACATTACATCTTAACTATATATAAATTTCTGTTTTTTTTTTGTTATTAAAACTAATGATACAATATCTAATCAACAATAGCATTCACATAATCACATCACTAGTATGTTAGGGTTAGCATGTCATTGAAGTTGTTTTAGATAATTTACACTTTTAAATAACATGTCAAACTATAAAGATTATTATTGATATTAGCTAATTTTCAAAACGCTTTATAACGTATTCTAAAATGAAAAAGAAAAACACGTCATTCTAGCCTTGGTCACGCGTTAAAGGCTCTTGCCTTTTAGGGATAAGACCATAATTCAAATCCTTATATGGGAGTACTAGATTACTCTCATGACGATCCCTGAAAATCTCTGAAAATTTACGTACCCTATTCGAACCGTTAAAAAATAGGCCCTTTAAGCCTAAGTTTAAGTTTTAAATGAGTTATATATAAAAAAAATATACATATATATAGGATTTTTTTTTTAAATTATGCCCTCAAGATTTATGGACCCTGTCCGGTTGGCCTTCTCGGACATCCCCAAAGACGCCCCTTATTACTCTCTTAGGGGCTGTTTAGTTGATTAAGTGCTGAATCATTAAGATGTCTGAATGGTTAAGAGACTCTGAATGATTAAGTACTTAATGGTTCAGCTATACACCAAGTCTGAATGGTTCAGCTCTTAACCATTCCATTCAAAGCCTTGAAACAAACAGTCTGAATGTTGAACCATTTAGAGCTGAATGGTCCAGAGCATCACTAAAAGACTACCAAACATGCACTTAGTGTGGTTTTGGGGTATGAAGTAGATGAATGCATATATAAGTTGCTGGAGAAAAAAAAAAACGTGTCACCACACTCCACGAATCTACAACTTACCCATTTTTAGTTAGTAAGAATTGAACTCTTCATCTCTGTGCTCCCTGTTAGAAGAATGTTACACTCCAAACTATAAGAGGTGTGGCTTTCTTTTTATTTAATAACGTCTTACATTGTTCATAAACTAATTTAAAAACGTAATCACCACATCCAATTGGCCTTTGGATTTAGACCAATGAAATTCTCCTAGATTGATATTGCATATTTTTTGAAATGTTAAAAAGGTGTTTTAAATATAATATATATGGAACAAATTCTTTGCTTTAACATAATATTGTATATTGTCTTTTTTATGTTAACATATATTTAAAAAACACAAATTTATATTTTAAAAGGTAAACAAATTTAGGGGGTGTTTGGGATTGCGTTTTGAAATGGATTTTTAGATTATTGTGTTTTTAAAACGCAAATAATCAGTTTTTAGTGTTTGAGGTTGAGTTTGAAATAGATTTTTAGACTACCAAAACGCAATAATCTAAAAACAGCTTCACCCCTGCTTTTTCAAAACGCATAATCTATTTTAAAAAATCAATCCCAAACACCCTCCTAATTGAATTGTAAAAAGATGATTTGGGATTTAACATGAGGCAAAATTTGTTTAAATAGTAAAAGGTGCAACTTTGATTATAAAAATAAAAAGTGGTTATTTGTATATTACCAGACAAACCTTTTTACATAAAAAAATATTGATAATCTCTTATTAGATGTACAAATCATATCTATCTATACATATAATAAACCAAAGCCATTTTAATGACATGGCATTCAAAGAGGCATTCTCCTCCTTGAGTGTGCCATGTGTCATCCCATGTGGCATTGAGATATTTTAGGAAGAATATAATTTAAAAACAAAATTAGATTTTTCTCTCTTATGTTTCCTCCCATAATTTTTAAACGTTAATATCTTTTATATACGAGATTTTTTAAAGAAACAAATTACACCAAATTAACGAGCGTTTTATTATCGTTCCAACGAGTACCATAGTGCTATATAAAAAAACGGAAAAAAAAAACGACTATTTTTTGTTGGGTTTTGTTCAAACAGGAAAAAAAACACAAAGTGTTCAGGTAAATCCAATGTTTTCAGAACCGGATCGGACAACGAATCGGACGTTAAACTGGTTCACTGATTGGACCGGTTCAACCGGTCAGACCGGATTTAAGAATCGGTCAACGTAATAATTTATTTTTAAATATTATAAATTTTAGCAAAAATAAATATATATAAATTTAACTAAAAAAGCAAGTGTTTGGTAAAAAAACAATACAAATGAAAACAAACTAGACAATAACTAAAAGACGTAACTTTACAAAAAAAAAACTAAAAGACGTAAAATAGAAAAATAACAAAGAAATGTGGGAAAAAAAATAGAAATCCTTATTACCAATTTTCTTGGAAGTTGAAATCTGCACACTCTAAAAGTCTAAAAAGTACATTATTTTTTTTACATTTCATTTTGATTTTATATTAAGATGAAGCTTCTCCTTCTCTCTTGATCTTAGATATTTTCACAACAACCTTCTTGAAATATGCAAACACTCCATGTCCGTCGACGTAGTCCCGCCTTCTTCTTGCCTGTCTACTGATGAAGATGACAGATTATCCATGTTCTCATTCACCTATGACCATGAAGACGAAATTTGTTTATCAATGGTTGTCGGTTCCGGTGAAGACTGAATCTCTGACCTCTTCCTAAATCCCTTTGAAAAACTAAGTTACCGGTCCGATCGCCGAACCGGCCCAACCGGCCGACCACCAAACCGCTACGAATCGGACGCTTTTTTCAAGGGCTAACGAATCTGTCAAACCGGATCGCTAATACCACCGAACCACGGTCGAACCGGTCGGACCGGCCGGTCCGATCCGGTCTCCAAAACGTTGGGTAAATCATTAATCATGTATAGGCAAGTCACTAATTATCTTTAAATCAGTAAATATGAATTCAATTTTCAACATGCGTTTGGAGTTATACATTGTTTTATGTTAGATATTAATATTAGAGTTATACATTGTTTAAGGTTAGGCGTTAACATTGGAGATATATTTTTAATTGTTTTAGGTTAGCTGCTACCCGAAGCTTTCATGCATGTAATTGTAAAGCGCATCATTCTATTTCATATGTAAAATTAATATGTCATATTAGATTTTTCAACCCGGGACGTTCCCGGGGTATAATATAGTATTAAAGTAAACAAAAATAACAAAAGATAGTATGATACTTGTAGTTTTTCTACTAGAAAATTGTAATAGTTTATAATACTCATAAATTATAACAATATCATCAAATAAAAAGCACTGTTACATACAAATCAACTGAATCCAAATTTCTCTTTGGATAAATTCATCTCTAATCATATATTTATTCTTATAAAGTCTAATAATTAATAAACATATCAATTACTTAGTTTCGTTACCTTCACGTGACTGCCAACAAAATTGTCCATAATAAACATAACTTCATCATTTCAATTT
This sequence comes from Ambrosia artemisiifolia, assembly GCA_032199755.1. Classification (NCBI taxonomy): domain Eukaryota; kingdom Viridiplantae; phylum Streptophyta; class Magnoliopsida; order Asterales; family Asteraceae; genus Ambrosia; species Ambrosia artemisiifolia. The sequence continues at coordinate 45,837,358 of CM063526.1, forward strand.
GTTTATATAAATGTTTTTATTTATCGGTGTAATAAATTAGTCATAAATATAATATATTATTTAAAAAAGGGATTAGACCATATCCCAAAACATAGAAGGTAGAGAGCTCACGAGAGTTCAGATTTGGCGTCATTTTCAAACTAAGTCTTCCAGTTTTTGCGTGATCGTGCTATCAGAACAGTTCGAGTGAATTGAGATTTTAAAAACGTTTTATATAACAATTTCTGGATTATATATTTAAAAATGTTTAGCAGACCGATAATCAAACGTTTTTTAAAAATGTTAAAGAAACAAATAGAAAACATTAAATCAGTTTAAGTTTATAAAGTTTAAACGAATAGTGCTACAAAACTACAAAAAGTATGAACAATATTAGTAAAAGTTCCTTTTGTTTCGGTGAAAACAAAATGACAAATTACATAATCACAGGCAGACATGCAACAACTTACGCCGCCACCCCTTTCTGAATAGCGAAATTAAACCTACTAAAGATAAACCCTTGCCCTTGAGGAGTTGAAAAATTACTATGAACGGCCTGTTGAACTCCGGCAAGGAAATGAATGGCTTCCGATGCCAAAGAGCCAAAATATCAAAGGCTAAGGGAATAAAAACATGTTGATTATCTTTATAGGCTTTGGCATGCTTCTCAACCTTTTTGGACTCTCTTTTCTGTATTACATGCCGACCACAAACCCAGAGTCTCGAAAACCTACGAGAGGGGATACACCTGTAAAGTCCATACAAGCGTGTTTCTACCTGCCCAGCCGAACAATATTTAAGATGAGTTATCAAATTTGCTGTTTTACACGTCAGGACGCGTTGACTTGACTCGGAAGTGGTTTTTCAAACTCGAGTCCTTTATGATTTATTAATTAACATATATACATATTCAATTATTGGTAAAGTATATGAAAAAAAATAGGGTATTGAATATACATTTTTTTAAGCATTTTGAGCCAAAAAAATCGAAAAAGCGCCCAACGGTTTTTTTTTAAAATAAAAAACGTCTACTGTTTACATATAGTTAACACATTGTTAACACCTATTATTAGCGCTTAACATGTGTTAGTCAAAATTTTATTTTTTTTTTAAAAAAAAAATACTCGGCGCTTTTTTAATTTTTTTGGCCCAAAATGCTTAAAATCATGTATATTACTTGCCCTATTTTTTTCAAAAAAAAAAAAAATATTGGGAAGTCAGAGTTTCCAGAGTTTACCAAATAAGGAGGGTTTTCTTTATATCCATTCCCTTCAATTATTTTATCATAGTTATACATATAATAACATAATAGTCTCGTTTAGGCTTGCCACCCAACTCGATTTTGAGTTTGTAGACTGTAGTTGTTTATTAAATATACTTATGATTAGTCTTCAGTTTAGTGAGAGAGTCTTGAGTAGCTTACGAGCGGCTTAACTCGTTTACACCCATATTAAAGTGATAATTCAATCCTTTACAGCCCATATCAAACGCACTGGACCATTGAAATGTCCGGTTACAATGGATGAACATTTGTTCTTGTTATACTTTCATAACCAAACACTTTCAGATCGATCAAGTGGCCAGGTGTAGGGGTGTTCATCGAATCGAATAACGAATTTTCGAATTATTCGAATCGAATTTCTCGAATTTTTAATATTTTTACCTAAATTCGTATTTGATTCGTATTCGTTTAAAATTCAATTTATTCGATTCGTATTCGATTCGAATAAGAAACTCGAATTCGAATCGAATTCGAATAAATTCGATTTAGTTCAAATTTACCATAAATAATAAATTGTTTTAATTTTAGGTTTAAAACTAATACAAACTCATTATTTTTAACATATAAAATACAAATCTACAAAATTGATAAACAACAATGTCAAATACGGGAATAGTAAAAATAGTAGAGAGTATAGTTTGTTAGAGTTTTGTGATGTATAAGGTAAAAATGTAAAATATGGTTATGGTAAAAGTTGTAGAGACTATGGGTTCTTAGAGTTTGACCAAAATTTAAAAGTTCTATTTTTCAATCTGTATATTTGTGTATATAACAATGTGTATGTGTGTATATATATTTAAAAAAATATATACATGTACAGTTTTTATTCGAATTTCGAATCGAATCGAATTTAAAATCATAAATTCGTATTCGATTCGTATTCGATTTACTGGACTCGAATTCGAATTGAATCGAATTCGAATTCTTAATAATCGAATCGAATTCTTGGTAATCGAATCGAACTAAATCGAATTTCGAATTTTTCGAATCCGAATCGAATTCTGAACACCCCTAGCCAGGTGTATGATTGGATTTTCTTAATTAAACCTAAGATACTTTAAGACCAAGTGGCTATACATAAATTATACCATAAACATCTTAATTAAACCTAAGGAGAAAGTATATGGTATAAAGCCCCTTAAAATAAGAAGCATAAGAAGCCACCAGAGATTGACACATGTCAATCTAACCTAACCACACCTAACCACAGTTAAACACAATAAATCCTATCTTCCCTGTTCAAATCTTAACCATTCTCATTTTAAAACATACCAATCTAGATTTGACAACCACGACCACCACCACCAACACCACCACCAACACCACCACCACCACCACGACCACCACCACCAACACCACCACCACCACCACCACCATCTTCCTGTACCTTCACAAAAGTTTATAAACGTCTCTGTTTTTACTTCACAAAAGCCGATCGAGATCTAACCACCACCACCACCACCACCACCACCACCACCACCAAACCTGCAGTAACAGCACCACCAAGGGAATGAATAATACCTGGTTTTTGAACAACCACATCTATTCCAGATCTGCAACATCAAGCAACGATCTACAAATTTTGATGCAAACTTACCTATTCCAGATCTGCAACATCAAGCAATCATCTACAAAAACAGAGCATGAGCGTTTGTTTGTGATGAAGGTTTCTAAGGTGCGTTTGATTATAAGGTAAAGGTGCGTTTTTTTTTTTTTTTGGATTTTGATGAGTGCGTCTAAAATTTTCAATGAGTGCTTTTAAACTTTTTAATGAGTGCGTTTAAAATTTTTGTAAAGTGCGTCTGAAAATTTTAATGAGTGCGTCTGATATTTTTGATGAGTGCGTCTGAAATTTTGATGAGTGCGTCTGAATTTTTAATGAGTGCGTCTGAATTTTAATGAGTGCGTTTGAATTTTAATGAGTGCGTCTGAAAATTGATGAGTGCGTCTGTTTTAACCCAGGTATGGTTAGGGTTTTTAATCTGCATCCTTAATCTAATGGCTGAGATTGCTTCTTACGCTTCTTACGTTAAGGTGGCTTTATACGTTATCTCTCCCCAAACCTAAGATACTTTCAGACCAAGTGGCTGGGTGTATGATTGGATTTTCTACACTGATCACTTACCTAATTAAATATTAATCTTTATCATAATCACTTAACTTATCCAATTATTAAATGTTCATTTTCCTGTTCTTATAATCATTAACATACCTAAAATATATCTCCACAATAATAAAATAATTGAAAAGTTTACATTAATATATAATCTAATCTCTTAAAAAGCTAAATATAATCATATTGAATTACTGTCCAAAAATAAATAATAACATAAACTTGTTGAATGTTACATGAAAATAGTGTTTTTCTTTCCTAATACCTTTTTTGTTTTATTCACGCTTCTAACACCGATGTTAAGATAGTACTGATTCGATTCTTCACAATAAAGAAAATCTCACTATACCAATACTCAAAGTACCAATTTGGTACAAGCACCCAGTACCAAATGTCTATTAGACCGTATTCCTTATCAAATGAAAGAGGTGTTACTAAAGATGATTTTTTTTTAATTATTGGTCAATGTTAAAAAATAGGGGCGACACACGTTAGCAAAGTTAAAATATGAAGTTATAAACATATTGAATTTCTGTAAAAAAATAATAATAAAAAATAATACTCCCTCCGTCCCATTAAAAGTGTCTTGGTTTGAAAAACACAAAGTTTTAGGAATATTAAATGATTGTCTTTTTTGTTTGCCATATGACAATAATACCCTTGTCATAGGTGGGTCCATCATATTATTTGTTTATTTTAGTTGTGTTTTTAAGAGTAAATTTGGAAATTGGCTATCAATTTTTTAAAGTGAACACATGAAATGGGACAAACAAAAAAGGGAATATGGACACTTTTAATGGGACGGAGGGAGTAACAAAAAAATGTTGAATGTTACATGAAAATAGTGTTTTTTCTTTCCGAATACGTTTTTTGTTTTATTCACACTTCTGTCTTCTAAAACATCACCCTTCACACAGCTCACAACCAAAGTTTATAAAGAAAGAAACGAATATTATTATTATTGTTATCGTCTCTTCACCTGTAAAACCATCGATCTAAACCCATCATCCTCAACCTCTCCTCTGTACTTCCATTCCAATTCACCAACCCAGATCCCACAAACACTAGTCTCCAATCAAGATTCAACAGACATGGGAGGTGTGACGTCATCAATGGCTGCAAAGCTAGCATTTTTCCCACCAAACCCACCTTTTTACAAATTAATAACCGAGAAATCAAGTGGGTTATTGCTGTTGGACAGGTTCCCACACAGGGAAAACGTCGACGTTTTGAAGATACCAACTAGAAGAGGGAATAAGATAGTTGCTGTTTACGTTCGGTATCCGATGGCTACTAAGACTTTACTTTATTCTCATGGGAATGCTGCTGATATTGGTCAGATGTATGAATTGTTCATTGATTTGAGCATTCATCTTAAAGTTAATCTCTTGGGGTTAGTATTATTATTATTATTATTATTATTATTATTAATCTTGCCCTAATTTTTTTAATTACTTATTATTATTATTATTATTTTGTATGGAAGTTGAATTGGGTTTAATTGGAAGAATCAGGTGTTATGTGTTGTCTGACTATTTGGGGATTTATTTGTACATAAAGTTTTGATCTTTTATTTGTATTGTAGAATTAATTGAGGGGAAATTGATGATTATTTGGAATTAATCTGGAATTTGTAACATAGTAGTGTCTCGGCTCCAGGTGGGCAAGGTTACGTTTTTAGTCGGTTAGGGTTTGCCATTCAGAAAGGGTGGCTGTGCAGCTTGTTGCCCCCCTTCCCGCTATCTTGTAATTTGTAATGTTTTTTTTTAAAAGAAACCATTTTTATTTATTTTGATCAAATTACAAGAAAAAAAAATTAATGTTTCAAAATCTGGTCAAATTAAAATCCCAAAATATCCTGGAATATGATAAAGTTTTGTATAGGATCATTGTAAATTCTTGATGTAATCATGGGAATTTTTTTTTTTTTTTTTAATCTAAGGTTTATGGAGTAACAGTATTTAATTATGGAGATAAAAATTTGTGATTTTGTTGTATATTTAAAAGTTAGACTGGTGTGTGTTTTTGCAGGTATGATTACTCTGGATACGGACGGTCTACTGGAAAGGTGCGTAAACGATTGAATATCTGTAGTGGTTTTTAAGTTTTTGTATAAATTGACTCTAAATTGGTGTTTTGTGCAGCCAAGTGAGCACAACACTTATGCGGATATTGAAGCTGCGTATAAGTGTCTAGAAGAGACTTATAACACTAAGCAAGAAGATATTATTCTCTATGGTCAATCGGTTGGGAGTGGGCCCACTTTACATCTTGCTGCTCGTTTACCTCGATTAAAAGCTGTTGTTTTGCATAGTCCTATATTATCTGGCCTGCGAGTCATGTACCCTGTTAAGCACACATATTGGTTTGACATATATAAGGTATAAATTCATACCATTTTTTTCTGATAGATTACTTATGGATTGATATTTTTTTAACTGTGAACTTATGACCCTTGATTGCTGTATTGTGCAGAACATCGATAAAATCCAGTTTGTGAAATGCCCTGTTCTTGTCATTCATGTAAGCATCATTTTTTCTTAACCTTCTATATAATCGCTGATAAAATCGCCTTCCTTTTGCCGATAATTTTCTTGATGAGAGGCTATTCCGTTTAATCGCCCTATCGTTATATTTAATAATTTAAATGTCCATAAAGATAGGAATCAGGACTTTGTTAGGATGTCAAAATCAGCATGGTAGATTAGTAGGTAAAGAAGTCCAAAATTGACTAAAAAGTCAAAGTTTGTCTATGATGACTCATTTTGTTTCTTAGCAGCATTATTCATTCAGTAGGTAAAGACATTGTTTATTAGATGATGATCTTTGTTTGAACTTGCTAATTCATGGTTTGACCTTTGACCATCACCATGTCAAAAACTTGCAGGGAACTTCTGACGAGGTGGTCGATTGTTCTCACGGGAAGCAGCTTTGGGAACTATGCCAAGAAAAATACGAACCGTTGTGGATCAAAGGAGGAAAACACTGTAACTTAGAGCTCTTTCCAGAATACATTAAACACCTCAAGAAATTCATATCCGCCATTGACAAACCGCTATCCTCACGGAGGAACAACAACAATTCAAGAAAAAGCGTCGACCAATCCACCTCTACAAACCACCACCACAATTCTAGTAGGAGAAAGAGTACCGATTGTTTTGAAGCTCCAAGGAAAAGCACATGCAAAAAAGAGCCTTTGGATTTCATTAACGAACTTGAACCCTTTGCGTTGAAGTTTGATATGCATGATGACAAAGTTGGAAAGCTGAGAATACCTTACGAGCATATGGAGAGATCACGAAGGAGCGTTGAGTACTTTGAGAAACCTCGAAGTAGTACTGATATCAAACCTGAATGGCCTCGTATGAGTGTTGATTGTATTGACAGAATTCAAAATTAGTATAGAAACTTTGTAAAATCACAGGTGTAGAGGAAACGAGAGCGGTGGTGTTGGGGCTTAGATTGTGTCTTTGTTTGTTAATCCAGGTTCAATATGTTGTCCTAGTTTGAGTTGGATCTTAAAGAGAATCTGAAATGTAATCAAGTTTGTGACATCTTTATTGTCTTGAGTGCATAAATAAATGAACTCATGTTTAGAGGTGAGCTTAATGTCATGGGTTAATTCTCAAAGGCCTCGTGTGACGCCCTTGGTTCTCTTGAGGATCGGCCATTCCGGCCTATTTATTGATTTGGGTCATTGGTTTCGTTAGCATAGCAACACAAATGAGGTTTGGGCCTGGCCTGAGATCATGCCAGGATGCAGCTCAAACCAGCTCGTATGTATCGATCAGACCCTAGGTTGCCTTGCATTGAGCTATAGAGGATCCGTTAAGACCTGGCGCGGGCCTTTGAGCTATAGTTGTTTAAAAATCAGTACACATCGGCTAGTTTGAGAAAACCATGGGTTTGTGTTTAGCAGGATAGGCTTTGCGATTCAAAAAGGGATAGCGGTGCAGCTTTGTTGCCTACTTACCCAACATCTAAATGTAACTTGTTTTGTTCATGGAATAAAAAAACAAGGTTTAGTATTAACCAATGCACGTATTTAGTTAAACTTGAAATAAAAAGATTAAAATTGGGTGTAAATCATAAAAAGTATGAAAATTGGTTTAGTTGTAAACTTGTAACATAAAATTAATACATTACTAACATTAAGGAGAGTAAAAAAAGAAAAAAATCTTTAGCAAAACTTAGATTTAGAATTTGAATACCTCTAACTCAAATAGATCTTACAAAATAGCTAGTATAATGCATACAAAATAAAATATAATACGTACTTGACCAAGGTCCAGGTTTCATGGGAGTTTGGCCACTTAGCCGACCAGGTGTTCCACAACCCAGAATTTCTGCGTCAGATTAAAATGGGCCTAGGATTGGTCTTGTCGGACTAGTATTTTTAGGATTAGTTAAGTGCCTAAGGCTAATAGATACCTGGACCAATATATATTTGGGCTTTCTTCGTGCCAATGATCTGTGGTCCGGTTGGTACTTGGTCACAAAGTGAGGTGGGAGGGTTTACTCTATTTGGAGGTTCCCGCCCGGGAGAGGTCTCCGGTTTGAATCCCGTTGGGGGGCGAGTTGTGGCATCAGCTCATTCCTGGCTTCAATGCCAACCATGGGACTCCAACCCGGGCCGATGGGAGATGATAGTGGTCAGCGGACCACTGCACTATGCCGATCCAAAAAAAAAATTTGGGCTTTCTTCGTGTCAGGCAGGTTTGAGACATCTTTCAATGGGCCAATGTTTTAGCGGCAAACTAACATACTGATAAATATTTTTATATCTTTACATTGAACCCTAGTTGGAATTGAATTATCCACCTCGAGATGAAACATTTTTCCACCACCATGTCTCTTGAGGACAACCCGTTTACTTTGGGCATCCGCCATGATGAAACTGATTGTTTGAACAAAGACGAACTTTAATTTTTTTTTTTGTCTACTTTTCTAGAGAGAAGTAATGAACTGGTAACGAGAAGTTTAGCTAATTTTTAAATTATATCTTGGTTTATTATGACATTAGTTCCCTCTGGTCATATTTTGTTATTAAAAGAAAGCATGTTGATTTGTGTAGCCTAGCAATGACTAATATGCTATGACCAATCATCATGGAGACATATGATCCGCCATGGCCTCATTTGATTCAGGTTAAAAGTTAAAACCGTATAATGAGCATTGCGTTTGGCGGTGGATGTGCATTTCTAACGCAACACAAACCTAAATGAAATTAGTGTGACATAAATGGGTTGAGGCCAGTTTGATATTGAACACGCGAGCATGTATAGCTAAGCAGGTCATGTTTGGGTTGATCAAGTGCGAAGCGTGGTAGGCCTGTGCGCCGGGGGAGCATAGGGAGGAAAGGGAGCCCGGACGGTTCACGGGTAGACCTTTTTTGGGGGTTTTTTTTTAGAAGAAAAGTACATATTATTACATGATAACTTAAACTCTTTCAACATTTTGTGGTAAATTTGTAAAATTAAAATAGAGAAACAAGTCCATATTTTATCATTTAAACATCGTAAATTTATATACATTCCTATTCGTGGTTGTAAATTTGTAATCTAAGTATTATATCTAAAAAATTCGAGTTGAACGGTTTTAGACTCCTAGTGTGTCTAAGTTCAATGTCTGACACGATTTAAAATTTCCTAACATAAAATTTTCTTCATGTGTTTGAAAATAATAATTTTCTTGTTTTACCCCCAAAAATACTATCCAAAAACATGATTTAAACATTGAAGCAACAAAAAAAAGGCTAAAAATAGTACATGAAACAAGAAAAACTAAAAGTGCACAACAAAGAAACCAATACCATATGCCACCTTTCCCCCATTTGCATCCCTATAAGGTTGTACCTTGTGAGACGCGAGCGACCACCGGCGCGAGTAAGGTTTTAGTCCGGTGCTCACCTCTAGCCACAACAGCCCTGGCGCGAGCACACGTGAAGATCCCTGGCGCGAGCACACACGATGATGCTCACGTGTGTTAACGGGACAAATTAAGCACAAGTCGCGCCGGTGCTCACCCCTAGCCACAACGGGGTCAAGTGAGCACAGGCGATGAGGTTGCTCGTGTCTCGTCGCTCGCGTCCCACAACGGATGGTCTAACGTGTAAACCATGCATATATAGGTCACCATAATCTCACACCACCCTTCAACTCCTTCACTCTATACCATTGCAACTTTGCCATTAGCCCATTATGGTCTACGTTTGTGGTTAGTTTTAACATCTCACACTTTACAAAGACGGTTGTTCAGGCCCATAAGGAACCGTTTTATCCACTCTCATCATCTTGTTATCATATCAAGATCAATCAATCCAAACACTCTTCTTAACCCATTTTAAATCTTTCCTCTATATAAACCACCTTCCAAGTTCCCACCTTTCATAATCTTTATCCAAATCCCATCATAAATTGACCAAGAATTCGATCAAATGGCGATCCACAGGTTTCTTTTGGTCTCGGTTTCTGTATCTTTGGTTTTAGGCGTTGCGTGGAGCTTCGATTTCCATGAAAAGGAGGCTGAAACGGAGGATGGGTTGTGGGATATGTATGAACGGTGGCGGAGCCACTATAAGGTGGGGACAAACTACCATGAGAAGCGAAGACGGTTCAATGTGTTCAAATCCAATGTGTTACATGTTCATGAAACTAACAAGATGGATAAGCCTTATAAGCTTAAGCTTAATAAGTTTGCTGACATGACTAACTACGAGTTTAGGAACTTGTATGCGGGTTCCAAGATTAAGCATCATAGGATGCTTCAAGGGGACCGAATCGGTAACAAGACATTTATGTGTGCAAATGTTGAGAGTGTCCCTGCTACGGTTGATTGGAGAAAGAAAGGGGCGGTTACCCCTGTGAAAGATCAAGGCCAATGTGGTAAATCTTTACTAAAGCGTACAACTAAACACGCGTTGACTATAACTTTTATGTGCTCTAATCTTTTCTTGTTTATGTTACAGGAAGTTGTTGGGCGTTTTCGACTGTGGTGGCAGTTGAAGGAATAAACCAGATTAAAACGAACGAACTAGTGTCGTTATCAGAGCAAGAACTTATCGACTTTGACACTTTAGAAAACCAAGGTTGTAATGGAGGACTAATGGACTTAGCTTTCGACTTTATCAAAAAGAGGGGTGGTCTAACCAAGGAGGATGTTTATCCTTACACGGCTGTAGACGGACGATGTGATTCTAAAAAGGTACAAGCTTTCAAAGTTTTAACAACATTTCCAGTCAAGTTGATTGTAAATTCTAATGATTTTGTCAGGAGAACTCTCCGGTGGTGTCGATTGATGGACATGAGGATGTACCTAAAAAGTGTGAGCAATCACTAATGAAAGCGGTAGCTAACCAGCCAGTTGCTGTTGCCATTGATGCTGGAGGTGAAGATTTCCAGTTCGATTCAGAGGTAATACAATATGTTCTTGATAGTTGAACTTAAAACCATGTATGTCATTCAAAGGAAATTGAAAGGTAATTGGGTCAAAAATTCAAATGTAAAAATGGTTCTTTTTTGTCTTGGTAACAGGGAGTTTTTACCGGAAAGTGTGGGACACAACTGGATCATGGAGTGGCAGCCGTTGGCTACGGCACAACTCTAGATGGAACCAAATACTGGATAGTAAAGAATTCATGGGGACCCGAATGGGGCGAAAAAGGATACATCAGGATGCAAAGAGACATATCTGATAAAAGAGGGATTTGTGGCATAGCAATGGAAGCCTCTTATCCTATCAAGACATCTGCAGACAACCCCAAATCATCTCTTACATCACCTCTCAAAGATGAACTCTAATTAACACAGATTCAGACACACAATTTATAATGTTGATGTAATCACAGTATTTCTATAATGTATGATCATATAACAATGATTCAACAAAGTAACATGGTTGTCCAACTAAGAGCAAACAAAGACAGACAGCATAAGTCTGGTTTTTATTGTAGATTAGTATCTGTACTAATACCGCATAACTTGTTGTTAGCCATAGCACCTGATCGGGTCGTTGCATCCCTTTGCAGCACTCTGCTTCGAACCTGCACGCCCACCTTTTTCCAGGTACTGCTGGTGGTACTCCTCAGCTCTGTAGAATCTTTTGGCTGGAAGAATTTCAGTGACAATCTTATTTTTAAAACCTTTCTGTTTTTCTTCCAATGACTCATTTGCTAAACGAGCTTGTTCTTCGTTATAATAGTATATCCCTGATCTATACTGGGTACCCACATCACCACCCTACAACAAGAACAAATTACCAGAAAAGAGGTTAACAATTCATGTCTTTTAGGAAAAAAAAAAAAAAATAAAAAAAAAATACCTATTTTTCACTGAGGAAATTAAGAAAATAAACTTGAAAAGAATGGGCATACCACCCAACCCCTCCTCCTATGTGATAGGGCGTTTTTCACTTTTTAGTAAAACCATAATGAATGGCTTTAGACCTTCAATTAGGGCTGCGAACGAACTAAACTTTCAGTGAACAATTCATGAACCGTTTGGCGGGAAGTTCGTTTGTGTTCGTGCGTTTAATAAATGAACGAACACGAACAAAAATTTTTGTTCGTTTAGTTAAACGAACGAAAATGTACAGAGGCAACGTTTGTTCGTTTATGTTTGTGAACGTTTACGTTTATGCGTTTCGTGATTCCCAAGGTTTTTTTTAAGCCCAATCAAACATTCATAATCACCAACTTTGTGCATACAACATACCTGACGGTTGAGGGAAGTGGGATCATGACGAGACCAAAACAAGGATAGCAAGTTAGTGTACGGACAAACAGACGGGTCAAACTCAACCCGAACCACCTCAACGTGATTAGTGGATCCGGTGCATACCAGATTATAATTAGGGTTATGGACGTGACCTTGAGAATAACCAACTTCTGTTTTCACCACACCCTCTAGACGTTGGAAGGCTAGCTCCACACCCCAGAAGCAACCCGCCCCGAATTGGGCCAGTTCATGACCCGGGTTACCCGGATGATCCGTATCCAGATCCAGTGATGGGTTATTGGAAGCCATTTTTTTATTGTGTGGTGTTGGAATTAGAAGGAGACAAGCAGTGTTGTAGAGATTGGGATTTGGGAGGAAGACTTGGGGAAAAGTCAACTGCTGGGAATTTACAATCTTACCCTTGGAATGTCTTGATTTTAGATTTTTTTTAAAGATAAGAAATATTGGTTGCGTTTAGATCCACTCAATTAGAGCATGTGTTTACACGTGCGGGGTCCTCGCTTGATCCTCGTAGCGCTGACGTGGTTTTCGCTCCACCATTTAGCCTCAAGATCTAACTCTCCTCTTCGCTTCATTTTCGTGAGCCTGAATTTCTATGTTTGTCTGTTGTCCTATGTAGATTACATAAAATCTGGTTATATCAGCATCATTTTTTTATCATTTTTTTTATTATTCGGGTATAACACATTACACATGGTCTTGGTCTTATGTTAATGAATGGAAAATTACACTATACATGGAAATGTAATGTTAGAACATATAGGTTGATAAACTGATGAGTGTTATATTTTTAGAATATAATTGAAACAACGTTATATATTTGGTTATAAGATATATGTTATCCGTATAGGGGATGGTTCAATAGAAAACTCATTTTATTGAGATAACTTGAGAATTTCCTAATTTAATACAAAAAAAATAATAATAAAAAAACACAACTCAAAATTTAAGTAAAAGACTTTAACAGTGTGATAAGTTTCTAAATTAATGTCATGGATAGTCACGAAGTAACACACACTCTTCACTTTTCACTCATACTTATACTTTTTTATATTCATCTTCTCCTATCGATACTTAAGCATACAGATATCCTTCTACTTGCGGCAAGGCTAACGATGTTTGTTTTACATAGTTAAGCATCAGGAAACGAAGTTGCAGTTTGATCAGAAGTCCATTTGTCAAAGTAGTCACTAGTTTATTCCCATCCCATCGTTATTTCTTTCTTGAATCACTTAGAAAAAACAAGTAAAAGAACTAGGGGTGTAAATGACACGTAGCGGCTCGCAATCGGCTCGGGATCGGCTCGGTAAAAAGCTCGAACGAGCCGAGCCTTAACGAGCCCGAGCCCGAGCTCGAGCCTGAAATATGGCTCATTTAGTTATCGAGCCCGAGCTCGAGCCCTAGATACAAAGCTCGATTGGGCTCGCGAGCCTAATCGAGCCTTAACGAGCTAGAGCCCGAACCCGAGCCCGAGCCTAAGTTACAGCCGAGCCTAAGTTATAGCCTTAACGATTGGGCTCGCGAGCCTAAGTTATAGCCGAGCTTTTGCGAGCTCGAGCCGAGCTTTTGAGCTCGTTTGAAATTCTCAAATCACCTCGAGCCGAGCCGAGCCGAGCTCGAGCTTTGGATTTTGCTAGCGAGCCGAGCTCGAGCTCAAGATTGTAAGCTCGAACCGAGCCGAGCTCGAGCTCGAGCTTCACAAAACCTTAACGAGCCCGAGCCGAGCCCAGTCAAGCTCGGGCTCGGCTCGGCTCGTTTACACCCCTAAAAAGAACTATCATAAACTAGAAACTAAGGCCAATTGTAGCTTTAAGGCCCTCTTCTAGATATTTATAAAGTTAAAAGAAGTAAAAATGAACTGAAATCCAACTGGCCCAACATTAGTGGGCTAGTAGGCCCCTCCAGGCTTATCCACACTTGTTGATATTTGTTAAGGGGTTTGATCTACCTTTTTAATTTTAGTTTTTTAATATTACAAAAATAAAAATGAGTAACCAATTTAAACAATGTACGAAACTTTTGTTCTACAAAACACATAAGATATAAGTGACTTTAATATGACCATGAAATAGTTATGAACCACTATATGATACATATGTTTTACGTCTGTCTATCTGTCTATCTGTGAACTGCACCACTGTGATTCTTTAAACCATGTCTCTCTTTCAAAGATCTACAATTGAGGATGGTGTATGTAAGACAATCTCGTGCCCAGACTCTTGTGTAGGTAATCTTGAAGTACCTAAAGAACCCTCGATGCTTAGACTATGTGTAGTGGTTTAACTAAAATGCGTAAAAGTTTATGTTATATCCCTGTCACATAGGTAGGAAAGCTTTAACTAAACTATACCTTCACATGATTTAACTAAAAATTTAAATAAAAGAAAAAAACAATGAAAATTAAAGAGACTGTTGATTCAGTGGAGTTGGTGGGCCCCCATCTTCCATTTCTCTATCACGTCCGCTAAGTAGAGATGGACAAACCGGTTCGGTTTTTTTAAGAGGGTAAAACCGGTTTTTGGCAAAACCGGTCCGGTTTTGAAACTGGTTTTTAGTACTGACCCCAACCATCGACTGGCATCGATTCGGACCGGGTTTAAAACCGGTTTTTCCTCCAAACCGGTCATCAAATATTCAAAATACACTATGTAAACCGGGTTTTTACTAAAAAAAACCGGTTTTTTACCCCAAACCGGTCCGGTTTTCAAACCGGTTTCCAACCCTATTCGACCAACGGAACTACCAACCGATGCCAATTCGACGAACCGGGTCGGTTTCAAACCGATTTGACCAAAAACCGGTTTTCCTCAAACCGGTTTAGCGGTTTTTTTTTCCGGGTCGGGTTCTAAAACCGGTTTTTTTGTCCATCTCTACCGCTAAGGCCTAGGCAAAATTTTCTTTGGCACCTGCATTTTGGTGTACGGAGCCCCTCAAACCTGATTTTGCCCATGGCGTTAATCGAGTACGGATCGATAGTCTTAGCTGGAAGTTTTAAGTACCGTAAATGACGCAAGATGGGATCACAAATGTATTCAAAAGAAGTGTAAAAATAAATACGTTACCCGACGTGGGGATAAAACACACATAAACGTGTATACGCACGCTTTAAAGGAAAATCTGACATTGAATGAATTTTCAAGGTTAAAATAGTTACGAGATTCTAACCATTTTCCATCAATTTACGACCAAGAAATTAGATGCAACAACTCATAAATTAAACGTGGCAACTCACAGTTTGCTTATTAAGGGAAAATCAAGAAAAAGTTATCAAAATCAACTTGAGATTTATAGTCATTTCTTACGCATCTTCCACTGACCGATCTACGTATAAATCCACTAATTCGGCATTTGGGTTATATGTTTGTTATTAATCAAACAAGCCTACATCTTGTGTTTATCATGTATCATGGTACACATGATTATGAGTTGCTTGCTGCCAGAGGGAGCGTTGGCTGAAACAAATCTAATCTAGTTGTCGAAAAGATGACGTGGCAAGTTAAAACCAAAAACCAAAACACCCGTATCGATTCAAGATTCCAAGTGCAACTTATCTTGTATTAGAAATATAGCAATAGCAGAAGTCTACTTGCTTGTTATTATATCAAGTAAAGTAGATCCTTAAAGAGTAAGGTTCCTTAGTTAAATGAAAGGTGATTCATTGTCAAGGTGTTCTAAATTCAATGAATTGATTTAAACATAAACTCACTCCCAAGATCCATTTGTGTTTTTAAGAATTATTTAGACAAATCCTAAGATTTTGGAAGTGTTGAAAAGTCAAAAACTGAATTAGCAAATCTTGTTTTCACATGTCAAAATTATTTTACAAAATCTTTTCAAAATTCACTTGTTAGTTGGCAAACATATTTAACTTCCATTGCAATTTGCAAATACCATAAGACTGCTCGGTGTGCAGTCGGTGAAATGAACCGGGGAGGTGAGGTGGCTTCGGGGAGGTGGGGGAACACCGCCCCCCCCCCCCCCCCCCGTTTTTTTTTTCGGGGAAACCGGGGAAAAATGCCCGTTGTCACCGAGCCTCTCTATTGGTTGATTTTATTATATATTTTTTTTAATTAAACTTTATATAATAAAAAATGAAGGGGGATTGGGGGAATACCATTTCCAAATTTTGGGGGAGAAAATAGGGAAAATGATGTGGCGCTGATGTGGCACTTGGGGGAGTTGGGGAAAATGGGGGCACACCATATAGTCTAATAAGGAATCAAATTTCTCTTGTTCCACTCACATGACTACAAGATTGATGTGACAGTGGTAGTTATGGAAATATTAAATTTAATCACCCAAAATTAGGTGGATAACAAAAATTGGATATTTTTGGATGTGTATTTTAGGCAAAGAGAGCATGCATAACTGAAGAGAAATTTTTAAAGGGAAATTATTATATTTCTCAATGATTATGCCAATACATATGTCCAATCTCTATTTTATTAGAAAAAAAAACTAAAATTTGGCAGGTCTTGCAGAATTTTGAAAAAATGAAATTGATTTCACAAAAATAAATTCAAATAACTAAATAAACATGTAAATGTATGAGATACAAGTCACACATTTTTACAATCATACAGAATCAAATCAAACCACCAACTTTGTGACAAAATCTTGAAATTCAAAGTTGAAGCTCAAGAAGAAAACTGTATACGCCAAGCGAACCCTAATGGCTGCGTAACTCCATACAATATAAAAGGTTCATGCTCGTTTTAAATTGAATTATTCCGTAGCTCACATGTTTTATTCAATTTGTACAAATACGAGTATGCCATTTTAGGGAAAAAAAATATATTATCTTGATGGAGGTGATATTATGTGATTTTAATTCTCAAAAATCCAAGATTGTGTTTGTGATGACAAAATATTATTGGAAATCCAAAGAGATATAAAGTAATAACTTGTGAAGGCAAATAAGCCGACACCATGTTCCCAATACACTTCCCCATCACAACATCCTTCCCATTTTCCTTTATTATACTTTTACTCAACCCACATTTTTCAACTTAATTACTTCAAACATTTATACATTACAACCAACTTAAGCTAACACAACTTCATTCACCCCCTTTGGCCTTCCTCGTTCTAACCAAAAAAAATAAAAAAACAATGAATGCTTTTTGCTGACTCAACCTCTAACTCTTTTCCATGCAAATCAGTGATATGATCTGGCCCATCTATAAATAAGTCCACCCCTCAACCTTTGCTTCTCAGGGTCAGGTTTAGCTCCACTTTTGTGTGGCTTTTTTTATCTCCCAAAACTTTAAGAAACAAAGATTAACACAAACAAATATGGCAGCTGATCTAAAAACAAAGAGGAAAGGCAATGGGATTACAACAAAATGTGCAACTTTGGTCAAGAAGCAACGCGCTCGAATTTACATTCTTCGTCGTTGTGCCACCATGCTTCTGTGTTGGTACATTCATGACGAAGAATAGTTTCGTCTAGTTCGTCTTCTTCTTCTTCTCCTTCTTCCAGTTTTTCCATCAACTTAATGTTGTTTCTTGACTGGCTGAATGAATGACTTCTTTTTTCTTTGGTTTGTGGTAAAGTGGTGCTAATATACATCTTTTTAGCACTAAAAGTTTGTTAATTCTTATTACTTGCTGGTTTTGTCAGCTTCTTCATCTTGACTTTTGTTCATTTGCTCTTATATATCTTTTTTTTTATCTGAATGGTGAGATATTTCCATTTGGAGTTTTTGGGCATTTGCATGGAGGGAAATTTGAGGTTTTGACATGGACCAGAACTTGGGACCTGACCGACCCGTGAAGGAATCTAAGCGACTAGCATCAAACTGGCTGCTTGACAAGAAGATATAATCTAGAGATCTGTAGATGGATCTCCCTTTGGAAAATAAATGATGGTTCTTAATTATGTAAAAGCAATCTTATATTCTTATCAACTTATGAATAATCTTGTGGTGGAATAAATATGTTGGAAGGGTGGTAATAATGTATCCAAGCTTATGATGTAACCCTTTGGAATTGGAATAAAATGTTTCTTTTCTTTTCTTTCTTTATTTTAGTTATTTTGCATCTTTTCTTAGATCCAATCACCCATGTTGGACCAGAACAGATTTGCAGCAGAAATAATTGAACAAAGAACACAACAATGATATGAAATAATCAAGAACAATCGAAAAACAAGTGAGTAATATTGATATATGTTTTCGGACAGAATTGGTTACAAGAATTGGGTGGATTGTTTGGACACAATCTTGATAACTAACAATGAATAATAATTGTTCTATATATATTAAATGAATTGGTATGTCCTTGAAGGCGGTTGTGTCTTCCCACCGGTTAGTGTTTTTGGCGCCAAGATAACTGTTTTAACCGTAGGGGCATTATAGTCTTTTCAATATGTTGCAGCAGCCTTCAAGTCTTCGAATATCAAGTGTTATATGCTGCTGTCTTTGTGTCTTCTGATTTGAGAATGATGAACTTGTGCAGCCTTCCTTTCTGATCCAAACTGACCCATATGTGATGATACTTTGCAGCTTCTCTTGACCCATTTCGACCCATATGCAAATTCTTATAATCTAACTTACTAACTAGACTAATACCTAATGACTAACAACTAATTTATACATACACATACATCATACATAAACTAATACATATGTTCAATAATTACATATTAACAAATATATATGAAAGAAGTTTGCATTTACTTATTTAACATTAACAACCCAACACAAATGTCATGTAAATAGGCAGGTTTATAGAAGTCTTATCTTTCTTTTAATCCTTTTGAAGGCCACCTACCAATGCGAGCTGTGCGTTTTAACTGATCCCATTGGTAGCAGGGTATTTGTGAGATCGCGTGAGTTTTCTTGGAACAGGTTCTCAAGGTCATAAAAATAGTACCGTTCATACAATCAATCTCTGAATCATCAAGTTGACCTTTTGGATGACCAACTTATAAAAATGACTATATTTAGTTTAGAGAACAGAATTCATTAGTTTATGATGATATACTACTTCAAATACTCTAGTATAGTTATGAAAGTGAAGCAAGACTGACTGGGCCTCCTCTGCTTGATTACTATGTCTACAACAATATTGGTCTGCAAGCACTGAAGCACCTATACGACTTGTTACTGATAGACGCAGAAGTGTGTACAGTGTATGAGGGATTTTGGTATCAAGAGAATTTGGACAGAAAAACTGACAAATGTTATTGATGCAACTTGAGGCCTATTTATACAAACTAATCGGCATGAGGCATCAACCATCACAACCCTTCAAACAACTACTGATGAACCAGTGTGTCATACTAACTGGTTATATAACTGCCTAAACTTATGTTAACACTTACTACTACATACACACAATAGTACACACTTATATATACACATATTTATATTGATGGTTAAGATTGAGGTTCAACAGTTACAATGATCAAAAACTGGTATTACGGATCACAGGCAGAGGTACAGCTTTCCAAATTCTTTTGGGTTTGGGCTGCCCAAGCATCATATGCATCGCAGTTGGTTCTTGTTGGTCCCTTCCATTTTCATAAATCCATAATAGATAACAGTTAATTGTACGTTCTATTCCATTATCATGCATGATTATCTACAACTCTTTTGATAATTATATGAAATCCGATGCATTCTAGTTGAATCTAAAAGAGTTTTAGCCTGAGCAGCTGATTCCACATGTGCCCTTAGTTATGCTCAATTGAACACAACTTTATATATCGAGTTGGACAACTTTATCTGCGGAAGTATCAACTGACCGAAGCTTTAAGCATGCAAAAGACCCCAGAGTATTGCTCATAATCAAGTAAAAATTCCTGCCATTAAGAAACAGTAAATATTCCTATGAAATTAAAATAAAAAATAAGAGACAAAACTATGTGACATTGTGTACAGCAGATGATGTTTGCTTAATTGAAATCCCCGTGTGTTTTCAAGACATCGGTGACAGTGAGATTCTTGATGTTTTCTGCATTGTAAAGGAACAATATGACTCCACCTGTATCCTTGTGGACATCTACTGTTGATGTGGAATTGAAGAACATCATGCCCATATGAAATGCCTATGGATCCATCTAGGGAGAATCCTTCTTTTTGACAGTATGCAGTATGTTTGAATGGTGAGAATGATCCCAAATCCAAAACAGAAACCGAGGATTGGTCCAACAGTCATTTCTGTGTCAAGGCCTTTCTTATGTCCTGAAGGAGGAGAAGAAGAAGGATCTGATTGCTTGCTACAAGACTTTTGCATGGGCAGACCACATAACCGTGGATTGCCTTCATAACTTTGGTCCGAAAAGGTGTCAAATTGGCCCCCAGTTGGTACTAAACCTTGCAGATTGTTGTATGCAACATTGAAATAAGACAAAAAATTCAATCTTTTAAGGGACGATGGGACTTCACCGGATAAAAGATTATGAGAGAGGTCTAGTTTTTCAAGATTTGCGAGGTTTGAAATTGAACTGGGAATTGTTCCAGAGAAATAGTTTTGACTCAGATCAAGAGTATGAATAGATATCATATTGCCAATCTCAACAGGTATGTCTCCAGTCAGGTTATTGCAAGCAAGGAATAGTGCAGGGGGGAGGGTGGCTAGCTGATTATACTGCAAATAGGAAGCATTTTGTGGTGCAACGAATACAGGTAGTTCTAAGTAACTACTGTTTACATGATCCAGAACTTGTTGTGATGCAAGTGCTGGAAGTGTAGTAAGCTCTACAGGGAAACCTCCTGAGAGTGAATTGTTAGATAAATCGAGATAAAAAAGATTAGGAAGATTTTGTAACCAGCCTGGAATTTTGCCATTGATGTTATTTTGAGAGAGGTCGATTACTTCAAGGTTCGTTAGTGACATCAGCCAAATTGGAAACTGACCAAACAACTTGCAACCACCGAGTGCCATGATCTTAAGATCTTGAAACCCGGAAATTCCTGCAGCAGGTAATGTTTCATTGAAGAAATTCTTGGACAGAATGAGAGTGGTGAGTTTCTCATGACTGCTAAGAATATTTAATGCCTGACTGATATTACTGAAGGTATTGTTTGAAAGCGAGAGGAAACGCAGAGATGGCAAGTTAAGTATGTCAGGTAAGATTTTCCCTTCTAGCCTATTTGTGGCCAGTCGAATGGCGATGAGTGATTTGCAGGAGAAAAGGCTTTTAGGTAGTACCCCGCTGAATTTATTTTCTCCGAGGTCAACTATGGTCAGTTGACTGAAACCGGAGAAATCAAAATCTGAAAGCCTTCCATTTAAAGAGTTGACCCTCAAATTAAGCAGTTGAAGCTTTGTACAATTCATCAATGACGGAGCTAGAGTTCCATTGAGGCGATTAATGTGAAGTTCCAGCTTCTCCAACAATGACAGCTTCCCGATACTGCGAGGGATGGAACCAGATAACATGTTACCAAACAAGACAAGACTCCTGAGGTTTGTAAGGCTGCTAATGTTTTCACTAATCTCCCCCACAAGAGAATTTCCAGCTAATGATAAGTGTTTTAGAGATATAGCACTATTGATATCAGTTGGGATCTGTCCTGTTAGATTGTTAAAACCCAAACTCAAAAACTGGAGGTTAGAACATGCACCGAATCCCTGGGGGATGTTTCCAATTAAGTCGTTAAGTGAGAAATCAAGGAACATTAAAGCCGGTGAAGCATTGCATATAGAGGGAGGAATTGAGCCAGTGAAGCTGTTGTTGCTTATATTGAGAGTGATCAAGCTTTGAAGGGACTGGAGAATGGACGTTGGAATTGTCTCACCGAAGTAATTGCTGGATAAATTGAACAACCTCAAAGTAGATGGCAAGATGTCGGGTAGGCGTCCAGAAATCCTATTGTAGCTCAAGTCAATGGTGTGGAGGTTGTTGAAAGAAGAGAAAAATCGGTCAGGGAAGGGACCAGAAAGGAAGTTATAAGACAGGTTGAGGAAAGAGAGAGACGTGAGATTTTGAAGAGAAGAAGAGATGGCGCCACGAAGGCCTCTTCCAGGAATTGATAACCGAATGACCCGATTACTTTTATCATCACAAGAGATTCCATCCCATGAACAGCAATCGACAGTAGCAGACCAATTGAGGCTGGAAAGATTGGCTGCGAACGACAAGAGAGAATGTTTATCATCAGCGTTACAATCTGCATCCGCAAATGTAGGGAACAGGAGCATAAGTATAATCAAGAAGCCTAAAAAACTGATCAGATAATGCTGATTGATGGAGGAAGAGGGAAACAAGAGAGGTTTTGGCGGCGACATTATGACAGCGGCTGCTGCTGCAGGAAGAAGAAAATATTGATGAAGATGCAGCGAAAATGTCAAAAGGATAAAATCTAATAAAAGGCATCTCCTCATGGTCTTTATGGAACATGGAAGCGTTTACTTTTGTGTATGTTCAACTGCTGTATGGTGGTGGTGACAGGTAATTCTGTTTATAAAAGTTATCAAGTTGCCCGTCGTCAGTGTGTTTCTTTTTTAAACAGGAACTTAGGAAGATAAAGATACAACAAGTAACAAAGAATAGTTTGTTACAGAAATATAACAAGGTACAACTAGGTAATAAATATATTAAAACTAATAATAAATTAGTAAACATGAGTTGTTTATACTGATCATGCAAAGTGCAAACTATGTAAGAACATAAATTATTATAATAAATTAAATATACATGATATGCAAATGGAATTAAACAAATACTAATATGTGTGTCTGTGGAAAGTAAAAATGGTTCTTGAATAAACAAACCACTCTTCAGCTGATTAATATAAGTCTTGTGAAATCATCTTATCCAAACCAGAAGTTCATGCTCACTTAGGTAACTTCTAACTTTGTTCTCATCTCAAAATCAATTGAAAAATACAAAATCACAGTTAAGACGAGCTGGGACATTTTAAGACGAGCTGTGAACTTCCTCTCGGATCCAGCAGAAGGGAGATCCACTCTACGACCAGCAGATCTCCTTGTCTTTGGGTGGGCCGGGGGAAAGCATGCTTGTGTTGACTTGACGGGTGTATCTCCCCTAGTTGGGTTGAGGGATAGTGGCTTTGTAGCAGGCCAAGCGGTGCGGAAAGCAGAGTCAAAGAAGATTGAAAAACATGCTAAAGCGTGCGAGGAGAACCAACACGTTTTTGTACCCTTGGCCTTTGATACCTTTGGCTCATTGGCACCAGAGGCTACCCGTTTCCTGACCAGGGTCCAGCGGGTTATTAATAGTAGTGTCTCGGCTCCGGGTGGGCAGGGTTACGTTTTTAGTAGATTAGGATTTGCTATTCAGAAAGGGGTGGCGGCGCAGCTTGTTGCCCGTCTGCCCGTTATCTTAATGTAATTTTCCTTGTTCTGGAATGAAAATCGATTTATTTAAAAAAAAAAAAAAATCAGGCATTTCATCGAGCAGGTGGCATGCATATATTAAATTAAAACAATGTAGAGATGCCAAATTTTGTTCAGTTCAGTCCCATAATCATAAGTTAAAACAAAAACATTGTGAATTAAAGGAATCATGGTAAAATAGAAACTTTTCAATATAAAATCCAAATATTTTACCTTAATCGGACATGTTTAAAATTGAAGAAAGTTTCCTTTTAATTGCAGAAGTGACAGGGAGAAGTAAATTGAAGAAGTTGATTTCTTCGGCTTTGTGCTTTTTGAAAAACTATCAGGATGCCCGCGCGATGCGACGGGGAACACAAACATTTTCTAAAGGTGTGTATAGTTTGGCTCAGTTCGGTTATTAGTCTCAACAAAAACCAAAGTCATCAGCTAAACAATCTTATTAACCAATTGTCTAACTGGTTCAGTTTATTTTGTAAGATTGTTGGCGTTTAATCCGGATTAGTTAAATTTCTTTTATAACCAAAACCAAACTTTGTCTAAAATTTTGGCTTAGAGGTACATGAAATGAGTGTATAAAATTACAAATGCATGAAAGGTAAGTTAAAGAATATATGAAATGTTCAATTTTTTAGTTTGGTTAATTTTGGTTAACTAATGGTATAAAAAAACCCGATAACCAATTTTAAGTTAATTCAGTTTTCAATTGATTTGGGTTGGCTACATCTGGATATTGTTAGTCACGTAACACATCAATTTTTTTTTAAACTAAAAAATAATAGTAATATTACAAACCATGTACTCCACATAGACGAATAGATCGTAAACAAGTTTAAAATCACATCTATGCAAAGCTACTATGGCCACCAATCGAACGATTCTTCCAAACCTTGTATGTTAGTTTAAATTAAACCACAACAGTTCATTCGAGACAAACAACAATAAAAATCAAAGTATATAAAAGTGTAAAGCGTGTTAGATCTTATACCATTGATTTTTATCTTGATCTTGCCTAAACAACAACAAAAAAGCTTCGATAACTACATACTGCATGTTAGATCATAATAATAATCATTGTATTAAAAAAACATGGACTGAAACATTAGTAAACTTAGTGTAGCATTGACGAAGAGAAAATGTGCACGCGATGAAAAGTGTGTAGTGGAAATGGAGGTTGACGAAGAGAAATATTTGTAAAGCTCTAGTTTTTTAGACTGGTGTATGCACAATGCGGCAAATAACACATGCTCTTTCTAGAGGTGTGCATGATTTAGTTTAGTTAAATTATTAATCTCAACCGAAACCAAAGCCATCAGCTGATTGATCCTATTAACCAATCGGTTAATTGGTTTGGTTTTTTTATTAGATTGGCAGTTTTTAGTTCGGCTCAATTATTTTGGTTCATAACCAACCTTTGGCTAAAATATTTACTTATAAGTATTTGAAATAGAAGTATAAATACATGAAATGATAGTATAAAAGCTAAAAATATACAAATACATGAAATATTTGTTTTGATTTAGTTAATTTTGGTTAGGTTTCTTCTGTTTTTTGTTTAGTTTTGGTTAACGATTCAATTATTGTTCATCCCTAGACATTGTTAATCACTTAACATATCAATTTTTTAACTAAAAAGTAATAGAAATACTATATTCAAATTAACGAGAACAATGCTCGTTTTTGTGGTGAACAGAGTTTAAGCTTCAACGTCTGAAACACTGATTCCTACGAATCACCCAAGTCAAACTTCTTGTCTTTCTGGGTAAGAGAGGTGAGGGGTTGAGCAATCTTCAAAAATCCCTCACTAAAACGACGATAGTAACCGGATAGACCTAGGAATTGCCGCACCTCAGTTGGCGTCTTCGGTGCTTCCCAGTCCTTAATGGCTTCTATTTTAACTGGATCGACATGAATTCCTTTTTCATTAACCACATGGCCAAGGAATTGAACTTCGCGCAACCAAAAGTCACGCTTCGAGAATTTAGCATACAGTTGCTCTTGCCTCAAGAGTTCCAAGACCAGACGCAGGTGTTCCTCATGGTCCACCTTGCTCTTGGAATAGATCAGGATGTCTTAATAAACACGATGACGAATTTATCAAGATAAGGCTTACAAACACAGTTCATCAAATCCATGAAAACCGCTAGTGCATTGGTGAGACCAAAAGGCATGACCAAGAACTCAATGACTATTTTACCCTCATTTTAGGGTTGTTAATGAAAATAAAGTTCTTAACTTTTGAGTATCTTAAACTACCATTCCCTCATGCATTATAATATAGTACACATAATATTAATGTACGAAAAAGTTATGGTTGATTAAAACGTCGACAAAAATAACCAGATCGTCACGTTATTTTCAAATGTTTTTAAAACATAATAGTTAAAAAGTTATGAAAGGATTAATTAAAATTATTATAATTTTGTAGGGGAGAAGAGAAAAGTGTAAATACTAACTAAAAATGAGGGAATTAAAGTGTAACTAAAATGAGGTAGTAAAGTGCAAAAATGTTTCAATGACTATTTTACCCTCATTTTAGGGTTGTTAATGAAAATAAAGTTCTTAACTTTTGGGTATCTTAAACTACCCTTCCCTCATACATTATAATATAGTATAGATTAATATTCTGAAACTTCAAATTTTATAAAGTTTGTTAATTTGAGTTTCTTATTTGTATGTAGTTGAAGTTTAAGAATCTATTCTTCAGATATAATGATTTCACTTTCAGTTAATTAGAGCCGGTCCAGGATTTTTGAGGCCCTAAGCGAACTGGAAAGTCGGGACCCTTTGAATTGGTATAGAAAATCGCAAATATCAAAATTCAAAATTGATTTTTTTTTGTTACTCAATCGTAAATCACACTACATATATAAATCAATATTACTGGAAAAAAATAGTCGTTACATGGATAATCCTTGTTTCGCTTGATATTGAGCCATTGAGCAACTATTGGTGGTAATTGATTACCCTTAATTTCAATTACCCTTAATTTCACTCATAATTTCTTAGCCAATCGCCATCCATGTCGTTGAAATTAGCGAGGTCGCGAGTAACAAGGATAGAAGCTAAGGATTCGTTCAAGAAAAAGGGATATGGCCATTAGTTCTTCCAGTTTTGGATCTAAACATTTTACTTGTTTGATCTTTTATGTGTTTAGTTATTAGTTTGTTAATTTAGGCTAAATACACCTCTATATCTATATTTATAATAAAACCGGAACATTATGAAGATCCTCTTGACATTTTGTAGTTTGAAGAGTTGAACTTTTATTGTAGTTCAGAAACACAGAGGGCGAAGAAGTTGAAAATTGACCCTACATTGATACATCCATCCTTCTGCACTGATAAGGATCAAAATCAATACAGAAGAAGAATTTAGGTCAAATGATCAGTATATCATCTTATTAGCTATCAATTGATTATATAGGCAATTACAAGTTCATAAGTCGATAACGACTCTTCCCCCCTAAACTAACAGCTAACCAACTATTATCACTATTGACCTTTAACTTTAGACTATTACATAACTAGTCCCTGTACTATTACTTTTTAGACCCTGAGCATATTATTTCATATCATGCACAATCTTTATTCATCATAGAGCACCTTCACATGTTTTACAAGCTAACTATGGTGTTTTTCTATTATAATACCCACTTTTGGAATACAGTCAATCACAATTACCAAACATATCTTTTGCCTTTGCTCAATTTGGTATAAGAGCTTTCTTGGCTCTTTTTACCACACCAAGTTGTACACCGGTGCCGCCAAAGCAATCACAATTACCAAACAGGTTGACGAAAGAGAGAGACGTGAGATTTTGAATAGAAGAAGAGATGGCGCCACGAAGGCCTCTTCCGGGTATGGATAACCCAATGACCCGATATCTTTTACCATCACAAGAGATTCCATCCCATGAGCAGCAATCGGCGGTAGCAGACCAATTGAGGTTGGGAAAGTTGGTTACAAAAGACAAGAGAGAATCTCTGTCATCAGGGTTACAATCTGCACATGTAAGCATGGGAAGGAGTAAAAGTATAATAAAAAAGCCAATAAAAATACTGAGGTGATGATGATGGTTTGTAGTGCAAGAGGGAAGTAAGATGGGTTTTAGCAGCAGCATGATGGTTGCTGCAGAAGACGATAAAGACAGATGAAGAAGGATACAAAATATTGATGAACATGAGGGAAGAATCGATTGAAGTAACGAGAAGACTGCCGGCAGTTCATTGTAAACACAATCAGCCTGAATTCTTCCGAACTGACTAGCGTTAAGCGATCTTTCAAGTTCCAGTTTGACAACTTCAAAATCCAATCTTAACTCAACATCAATATCTACTCTAAAATCAAAATTGCGGGTTCACAGGTGGCAGGTCCCAGAACCAAATCGAGTTCGCACTTGGCAGGTTTGAAATCTGGTCCAGCCTTCTTCCATCAATATCTACACCAAGGGATATTTGTTCCATTTTCCATTTGAAAGGTTACAGTTGAGATGTGTCTTTTTATACATTAATACATAGCTATCAAGTTAATATTCCTTTGCATAAGGAATCACAAATTAAAAGGAACAAAAAGTATGTCAGATTGTGTGCAACAGATGATATAATTTGCTTGACTGAAATCCTTGTTTGCTTTCAAGACATCAGGATGTATAGAAAAAATGAAAATCTCTTATGATATTGTTAGTTATATATAAACTATTTATAGTTGTATAATGAGATAATTAAAAATGAAACCTAATCGAACTATATGATAACTACAATGAACACCAACTAATATATTCTATTGTTGAACTTTTGAATAATAAACAAAAATAGAATTCAAGAATGAATCAAACTCAAGGTCAAGGTGTGTTTTATTAGCTTTTGTGAATAATCAAAACAGAAACAAAGGCTGGACTTATATAGCCAGCAATACAAACGTTCATCAACTGCTTAGCAACTAAATAGGAACTAGAAAACCTATTCAACAGGAAAGTAAGCAAAAAAAATGACTAGGTACACCCTCAGATATCGCATGATTCAAACTACTAGCCCACGTGCATGAGACTTGACTGCATGGATTATGGAATCACATTCCAATACCCCCCCCCCCCCCCCCCCCCCTAACCTCAGCATTATCTTTTCTTGCTTAACCATGTCACGAATGAAGTGATACTTTAACTCTATGTGTTTTGCCTTTCCATGGAGAACAGGATTCTTAGATAGGTTTATAGTATTGGGTTTGTGGAGACTTGATTTGGGCCCGGATTAGAAGACACTAAGTGGCAGCCCAATTAAATTGAAGACTTGGCCCGTTTTATTTAATTAGCCCATTATTAGTTTTCTTGGGGATTAATTTGTAAACCCTAATCTTGTATTATAAATATAGAGGAAAGATCCGGTACAAATAGCTTTTTTGGTAAGAACTGTGAGAATCAAAGGAGGGTATTTTTTTTTAATTTTTTTTTTCAAAATTTTTTTTCCCCATATTGTTAAACATGTATTATAGTATTGAAAACTAAAAAAAAAAAAAAAAAAAATTTGGTGTAGAGTAATTACGTGTAGAGTAATTACATAATTACTCTAGTGTAAACTAATGTATTTACGTTAATGACGTAATTACACTAAAAAAAATTTTTTTTTTTAATTTTTTTTTTGTATTATTCATCTAGAAAGAATGTTTAAGCACATGGGAAAAAAAAATTCTAAAAAAAAAATAAATTTTTTTTACCCCTTTGATTCTCACAGTTCTTACAAAAAAACTATATGTATTTGATCTTTACTCTATAAATATAGGCATCTTGTACTTGTAATTCCTCATCACGAGTGAGGCAGAAAGCAATAATAAAATATCCTGGTTGCAGCCCGTGGACGTAGGTCAGCTGACCGAACCACGTAAATCCTTGTGTTCTCGTGTTCGTTTATATTTTATCTCTTGCAGTTTGTTTGTGTTTGGTGTGTTGATCGAGAGATCGAATCCTAACAACTGGTATCAGAGCTACGGCTCGTTACACATGATAAAAACACAACGCGAGAGAAATTGTTTTGGTTGAAATAGGGTTTATAGTGGCAGCCAGCCATAAACCCATTCGATCGTTGTTTTATTTGTTTATTGTTCCGGAGTCGCACCTAAATTGGTTTTTTAGCTGTTTGCTTGTCGAATAGGAGAAAGGAAAGAAATCAATAGAAAAAGACAAACTAAGCCCCACCCTTTTTTTTTGGCATCTCTTATTTGCACCTGTTTAAAACTTATTTGCACCTGTCTACAGCTCGTAGAGGTCTCTACGAGCTGTAGAGATGTGGTCCATGATTGCCAATCATTGATAACCATTTAATGACACCTCTACTGCTTGTAGAGGCCTCTACGAGCAGTAGAGTTTCACTTGAATTGTTTTCCCTTCGTTTTGGATGGCATGAACATAAAAAAACTGAACAAATATTACAAAAATAATTTTTATTATTATTATTATTTTAAATTATTACTATTATTTAAAAAAAATAACAATGTCAGTCTGACTGCAGAGGGGTGATTTCACTGAAATGTCAGTCTGATACTCGGATACGTCGTACTTTCTAACCCTATACCACTCGCAGAGGCCTCTACTGGTCGTATAGGGTTTAAATTCATCTCTACTGCTCGTAGAGGTCTCTACGAGTCGTAGAGCTGACTATACACTCTGATACGTCGTACTTTCTAACCCTATACCACTTGCAGAGGCCTCTACTGGTCGTATAGCGTTTAATTACGTCTCTACTGCTCGTAGAGGTCTCTACGAGTCGTATAGCTGACTGACACACCTGTACACACTCTGAACATTGAATTTTCTGTGGGCCTCCATCTCTACGGCTTGTATAGGCCTCTACAAGTCATAGTAGGGTTAGGTTTTTAGGGCAACAAAGCTCTACCACTCGTAGAGGCCTCTACCAGTAGTAGAGTTTTGTGGTTTCCAATGCTCTGACACCTCTACTGCTCGTAGAGGCCTCTACGAGCAGTAGAGATGTCTAAAACCCTAAAAAACCTACAGGTGTAAATAACATCACCCTTTTTTTTTGAGTGACATTGGTCGCAAGTTCAAGGAAAAAGAAAAAAAAATATTTATTTGTTGCTTTTGGTTTATTGTGCCATTCAAGACAAAAGGAGCATAAAGTTTTTTTTTTTAAACTGGGAATAGTGTTCTGTGTAGCCAATCGAAAGAAGTCAAGATCATCAGGTTATTTTGTTTCTTGTTTTCAGTTTTTGATTGGGTTGATTATTCTTGGTTATCGTTTTGGCAGTGAACGCCAAGGTCGAGGGGTTTATTTTGTTTGTCCAAGATTAATTTTTCTGGTTCTTTTTACCAAGATCCAAAGTCAGGAAATTACTCAGTTTGAGACAATGGCTGAGAGTGGTAAACTTCAGATTGAGAAGTTTGATGGAAAAGACTTTGGTTGGTGGAAAATGCAAATGGAGGATTTGCTGGTTCAGAAGGATTTGGACATGGTATTGGGTGACAAACCGGAGAAGTTAAAGCAGGACGAGTGGGAGGCCTTAGATAAAAAGGCTAAGGCAGTTATTAGATTGTCGCTAATGAAGGATGTTGCGTTCAACATTCTAAAGGAAACCACAGCGCGTGGGATTATGGGTGCACTTTCTAATATGTACGAAAAGCCTTCGGCAGCTAACAAGGTTTTCCTGATACGTGAACTGGTGAACACGAAGATGAAAGAAGGAAGTTCAGTTACAGGGCACATCAATAACTTAAACTCGATTTTGTCAAGACTTGGGTCAGTTGGCATCAAATTCGAGGATGAGGTTCAGGCTTTACTACTGTTATCATCATTGCCAGATAGTTGGTCAGGGACTGTTACAACAATTACTAGTTCTACCAGCGAGTTCACTTTTGATGGGATTCGGGATCTTATTCTGGGCGAGGACGTCAGACGAAGAAATTCAGGTGGATCATCAAGTGAATTACTGAATGTTGGCAGAGGA
The DNA here is from genome assembly GCA_032199755.1 of Ambrosia artemisiifolia. Taxonomy (NCBI): domain Eukaryota; kingdom Viridiplantae; phylum Streptophyta; class Magnoliopsida; order Asterales; family Asteraceae; genus Ambrosia; species Ambrosia artemisiifolia. The sequence goes on from CM063526.1 coordinate 45,868,729, forward strand.
AGGAAGAATAACAGAGGTAGTGGGAGCAAGAACAGGAAGAGGAGTCAGTCTAGGGCTCGAGGCGATGTGACTTGTTGGAACTGCAAAGAGGTTGGACATTTTAGGAATCAATGTCGAAACGAGAAGAAAAAAGTTAACACTGCATCAGATTGCTCAGATGATGACGCATTAATATGTAGTGTAGAGAGTTATGTGGATTCCTGGGTCATGGATTCTGGTGCTTCATTTCACGCTACCCACAGCACTGAAGCATTGCGGAATTTGAAGAAAGGTGACTTTGGTAAGGTAAGACTGGCGAACAATGATATTCTTGATGTTACGGGCATGGGTGACATGGATATAGTAACTTCAGCCGGTTCATGGACTTTGAAGGATGTCAGGGTGATTCCAAGCTTAAAGAAACAGTTGATTTCAGTTGGGCAGTTGGATGAACAGGGACATGAGGTTAAATTCAGGAACGGGCAGTGGAAAGTTATCAAGGGAAATCTTGTCATAGCTCGAGGAAGAAAGCGGGGTTTGCTTTACATGGTCAGTTTACCGTCTGAGGGAGTGACCGTCCCAGTTCAGAAGAGAAACAAAGTCGGGTTCACAGAGTCTTGTGGGCAGAAGAAGGTTTGTTTTGCAGATGATAAACCCAGAGCCACAGGTAAGATTCAGGTTGAGCGTGCTAGGAAAGGTTCAGAACTACCAGTCAGGGGTTTTCGTGGCAGTGAGAGCATGGGTTGTGCTTCAGTCAGAGTTACTAGACGGCAATGGGTTAAGAGAACCAGTATTCCAGCTGTCAAAGTCTCTCCAGGTGATTATCTGCTTTATTTGGAGAGTGTTTATTCTCAGGGTGTTTCAGGATCCGACAGTTCGTGTCAGTGGGAGCCGGTAGAGACAGAGAATGGGTCAGCGGCAGACATAGCCATGACTGATGTGTTGGAGCTCGGGGGAGCTTCAACGGGCCTTCAGATTAACTGATAAGAAGGCCGCTGCAACCAGGAAAATGAGGAAGATTACAAGAGTTACAAGTTCACAGCGGACGGCAGTTTGAAGATTATCAAGTCTCCAAGTGGGAGATTATTGGGTTTGTGGAGACTTGATTTGGGCCCGGATTAGAAGACACTAAGTGGCAGCCCAATTAAATTGAAGACTTGGCCCGTTTTATTTAATTAGCCCATTATTAGTTTTCTTGGGGATTAAGTTGTAAACCCTAATCTTGTATTATAAATATAGGCATCTTGTACTTGTAATTCCTCATCACGAGTGAGGCAGAAAGCAATAATAAAATATCCTGGTTGCAGCCCGTGGACGTAGGTCAGCTGACCGAACCACGTAAATCCTTGTGTTCTCGTGTTCGTTTATATTTTATCTCTTGCAGTTTGTTTGTGTTTGGTGTGTTGATCGAGAGATCGAATCCTAACATATAGCTGACTGACTATCACACCAGATTACTGTTGCATTGCTTTGAATGATACCTAGATCATCAAGACTCCTTCTGATCCATATGCATTGACATGCTGCACTAGTAGCTGAAATGTATTCAGCTTCAGTGCTGGATAAGGCAACTGTATTTTGCTTCTTAGAACTCCAAGACATAGCTCCACTTCCAAGAGTAAAGGCATAAGCTCCCACACTCTTTCTATCATCTACACAGGCTACCCAATCACTGTCTGAAAAACCAATAAGATTAATATGCTCCATTCTTTTGTACCAGATTCCATACTTGTAAGTGGCTACTATGTATCTAAGAACCTTCCTTGCTGCACCAGCATGAACCTTTGAAAGACACTGCATAAATCTAGAGAGGACACCAACTGAATAGGCCAAAGGTCTAGTATGAGTTAAATAGATCAACCCTCCAACTAGACTTCTATATTTGGTCTCATCCACTTTATCATCACCATCATCTGCCATGTATTTTTCATAGGGACTCATAGGAATATCTTCACTCTTGCAGTCCTTTAGACCAAACTTAGCCAACAACCCTTGAGCATACTTTTCCTGTGACACAAAAACTCCATCTTTAGACTGTATTATTTCCAGGCCAAAGAAGTACTGCAAAAGGCCCAAATCAGTCATCTCAAACACTCCCTTTATTCCAGCTTTAAAATCTGAGATAAGAATATTACAAGAGCTTGTACATATGATGTCATCTACATAAAGGCAAACATAGATGACATCAGATGCAGTTTGTTTGACATATAGAGTTGGTTCATTCAAGCTCTTGACATATCCATTATCATGAAAGTATCAATCTATCTTGGCATACCAAGACCTAGAGACTGCTTCAATCCATAGAGAGCCTTATAAAGTCTATACACCTTGTCTTCTTGTCCCTTGATCACAAAACCTTTTCAGGTTGCTCTACATAATCTCCTCTTCAAGATCACCATTCAGAAAGGCAGACTTCACATCAAGTTGATGTAAAGGCCACCCCTTTTGAGCAGCTACAACAATGACTATTCTGATTGTTTCAAATCTAGCAACAAGAGCAGATGTCTCCTCATAATCAATGCCATATTTTTTAGAGTATCCTTTAGCCACCAATCTTGCCTTGTGCCTTATCACTGTCCCATCAGGTCCAACTTTAGTCTTGTAAAGCCATTTGAGCCTAACTAAGTTCTTGCCATGAGGGAGATCTACAAGTTGCCATGTCTGGTTCTTGTTGATAGCATCAAGTTCATCCTGTATTGCATCCTGCCACTCTTTTCTAGTTGATGCATCACTGAAATTCATAGGATCTGCAATATTAAGGGCAAACTGGCAATTCAAATAGTTAGAGGATATTTCATTTATCTCCTGAGTACTTGCATACAGATCATTGACAGATCTGGTTCTCAAAGGAACTGAGGAACTTGAGCTTGAACTTGCAGCTGTGTGTGACAGTTGACCACTAGCTTGAGGAGTAGAGACACTTGGTGACCCTGGACCACCTAGATTAGTAGAGGGTTCAGTGTCACTAATAATCTCAGGATGAACCTCCTCAGTAGTGCCTTCTGGGAATGGGTCAGCATACATCCTTTCATATAATTGCTTGTCAGGCTTGTGCACTTCCTGCCAGTCCCCATGATTGTTCTTCTAAGAGAGTAGTATCCCCAAATCTTCTGGTTTCAAACTTTTTAGTGGCTGGATTAAACAATCTAAACCCTGTACCATTTGTAGAGTAGCCTATGAAGATCATTTTGTTTGATCTATCATCAAGCTTTCTCCTGCCTTGAACATACAAATGACCATATGCAACACATCCAAAAATTTTAAGATTAGTAACATCAGGCTTTGTACCAAACCATACCTGATAGGGAGTTTTTCCTTGAACAACAGTAGTAGGAGACAGCTTCTGCCCATAGGTAGTTTGGTAAGCTTCTATCTTTCAACATACTTCTTGCCATCCCCATAACTGTCCTATTGTTTCTTTCCACTACACCATTGTGTTGTGGTGCATGTGGTTCACTTAGTTCTCTTCTAATACCATGTAGGTCACAAAATGAATTGAATTCCTTTGAACAGAATTCTCCACCTATATCTGTCCTCACAACTTTCAAGCTGCATTCACTTTGTTTTTCTACTAAATCCTTAAACACCTTAAATTTTTCAAAGCCTTCAGACTTCTTTGTCAAGAAGTATACCCAACACATTCTTGAAACATCATCAATTAAAAGAAAGTAATAGAGACTATGGCCTAAACTGAGTACCTGCATAGGGCCACACAAGTCTGCATGAACCAATTCAAGTTTCTTGTTAGCTTTCCAAGATATTGATTTGAATGGTAGCCTGATTTGCTTTCCAAGAATACACCTTTCACATACACTGGATCCTTTTATCTCAGGCAATCCAATCACCATTCCCTTGTCATGCAACATCTTCAAGTTGTCCCAGTTAACATGCCCATATCTCTTATGCCAAGCTTGATGCTCATTGGTTTTGGGAGTGCTAGGTTCAGTCTTGGAGGCATCTAAAACAAACATTTTATTATTTGCAATAGGTATCTTCATTAACTCCATACCTTGGTTCTTAATTGTGCAACTTGTGCCTTCAAAATAGAGTGCATAGCCTTTCCTCATAAGCTGTCCCACACTTAATAGATTATACTCCAATGTAGGAGCATAATAAACATCATTTAACAACTTGTAAGTGTTGGGACCAGTAATGATTCGAACAACACCTTTCCCTTCAACAGGAAGAGTCTTCTTATTTCCAAGTTGCACACCCATCTTGAAGTTTTCATCCAGTTCTACAAAGCTGGTCTTTGAACCTATCATGTGATTAGAACACCCTGAATCCAGAAACCATAGACTGTTAGGCTCTGGTTCAGGGATAAAAGCCATGAAGAGATGTTGCTCATCATTGCTATTACACTCTCCTTGATCAGCATGTTCAACAGCCACATTCACCTGTGCATCTTCATTGTATCAACAATCTTTGGACATATGTCTATATTTCTTGCATGTATAACATTGAGGGACTTTGCTTCTATCAAAAGATCTCCCTTTACCTCTGCCTCTGAATCCTCCACGCCCTCTACCACGAGCATTTATTGGCATGTTTCCTTCTTGCATTGCCAAAGGCATGCTCTTCAACACTTTCAGTCTTTTCCTTTTCACTGGATCTGCTATTAAGCCTTTCTTCTTGAGATTGCAGGGACCCATTAATCTCACAGGAGTGAGAGTAGCCAGATCAAATGAGACTTCAATAGAAGGCACAATGTAATCAAATCTGGGTGACAGACTTCATAGGATTTTTTCAACTATGGTTTGATCAGAAATGATCTCCCAATATGCCCTCTTTTGACTTACAATGGCCATGACTCTAGAGAAGTACTCACCAACTGACTCACTTTCTTTCATGGACAAGTTTTCAAATTCTCTTCTTAGGCCCTGCAACTTTATGGCTTTAACTTGAGTATCACCTTGATACTCCATTTTCATAATTTCCCAACTCTCTTTTGAGGATTCAGCAGCAGCTATTCTAGAAAACAATTGGTCATGTACAGCCTGTTGTATCAAAGCCATAGCATGAGCATCCTTTTTCTTCATGTTCTTGAGTTTGTTCACGTCAGTTTCAGCTTCATTGACTCCTTGTTCCACCAGTTCCCAGATATCTCTAGACTTACAGGATATTTTTGACACGGATACTCCAATGTTCATACCCCTTTCCCTTGAAGACAGGGATTGGAGTAGGAGCAATGGGTAAGGTGCTTGTTTGATCAGCCATGAAGAGAGAATTGAATGAGAAGAATGGAATGAATGAGATGGATCAGATGTGGCTCTGATACCACTGTTGAACTTTTGAATAATAAACAAAAATAGAATTCAGGAATGAATCAAACTCAAGGTGTGTTTTATTAGCTTTTGTGAATAATCAAAACAGAAACAAAGGCTGGACTTATATAGCCAGCAATACAAACGTTCATCAACTGCTTAGCAACTAAATAGGAACTAGAAAACCTATTCAACAGGAAATTAATGTAAACAAATGACTAGGTACACCTTGAGATATCGCATGATTCAAACTACTAGCCCACGTGCATGAGACTTGACTGCATGGAGTATGGAATCACATTCCAATATCTATCTCATAAGATGCTTATGCCTTTGCTGATATGAAGGACATCATGCCCATATGAAATACCTATGGATTCCTCTAGGGAGAATCCTTCTTTTAGACAGAATGCAGAATGCTTGACAGGTGAGAATGATCCCAAATCCAAAACAGAACCCGAGGATTGGTCCGACAATCATTTCTGAGTTAAGGCCTTTCTTATGTCCTGAAGAAGAAGAAGAAGGATCTGACCGCTTGCTGCAAGTCTTTTGCAAAGGGGAGCCACATAACCCTGGATTGCCTGCATAACTTTGATCCGAAAAGGTGTCGAATTGGCCCCCAGTTGGTATTTTACCTTGTAAATTGTTGTTTGCAACATCAAAAAGAGACAAAAAGTTCAAGCTTTTAAGAGACGATGGGATCTCGCCAGACAAAAGATTATGAGAGAGGTCTAGTTTTTCCAGGTTTGTGAGGTTTGAAGTTGAACTGGGAATGGTGCCAGAGAAATAGTTGTGACTCAGATCAAGAATATGAATCGATTTCATTTCACCAATCTCCACAGGGATGTCACCACTCAGATTATTTCCTGCTAGGTACAACGCAGGGGGGAGGGCAGCTAAGTGGATGTACTCCAAGGAAGCATTTCGTGGTTCAATGAATACAGGTATTTCAAAGTTCTTATTATTTACCTGACCCAGAACTTTCTGTGATGCAAGTGCTGGAAGTCTAGTAAGCTCTACAGGGAAACCCCCCGAGAGAGAATTGTTAGATAAATCGAGATTAAAAAGATTTGGAAGTGTTTGTAGCCAACTTGGAATTGTGCCATTGATGTTATTGTGAGAGAGGTCGAGCATCTCTAGCTTCGTTAGTGACATCAGCCAAATAGGAAGTTGACCAAACAAGTTGCAAGCAGGGAGTGCCAACATCTTAAGATTTTGAAAGCCGGAAATACCTACAGCGGGCAAGGTTTCATTGAAGAAACTTTTGGTGAGGAGGAGAGTGGTAAGGTTCTTATGACTGCTAAGAATAGTCAATGCTTGACTGATATTCTTGAAGGTATTATATGAAAGCGAGAGGAGAGACAGAGAGGGCAATTCAAGTATCTGAGGAGATATTTCGCCCTCTAGCTTATTTACGGCCAGTCGAATGGCAGTGAGCGATTTGCAGGAGAAAAGGCTTTTAGGTAGCACCCCGCTGAATTGATTAACTGCGAGGTCAACTATCGTGAGTTGACTGAATTTGGAGAAATCAAAATCGGAGAGCCTGCCACCTAAAGAATTGTTCATTAGATTTAGCAGTTGAAGTTTGGTACAATTCGTCAATGATAGAGGTAAGGTTCCATTGAGGCGATTAATGTGAAGTTCAAGTTTCTCCAAAAATGACAGCTTCCCGATATTGCGAGGGATAGGACCAGACAACATGTTAGCAAACAAGACAAGACTCCTGAGGTTTGTGAGGTCGGTTACACTTTCACCAATCTCCCCCTTAAGATAATTTGTGGGTAATAATAAATGTTGCAGAGATAGAGCACCACTGATATCGGTTGGGATCTGTCCTGTTAGACTATTAAAACCCAAACTCAGTACCTGGAGGTTAGTACATGCACCAAATCCTTGGGGGATATTTCCAGTTAAGTCGTTCAATGAGAAATCAACGATCACTAAAGCTGGTGAAGTGCTACATATAGATGGAGGAATTGAGCCAGTGAAGCTGCTGTTTCCAATATTGAGAGCGATCAAGTTTTGGAGCGATTGGAGATTGACCGTTCGAATTGTCCCACTGAAATGATTGCTGGAGAGATTGAGCACTTGAAGGGTAGCGGGTAAGTTGTCAGGTAAGTACCTAGAAAGCCTATTATAGCTCAAGTCAATGGTGTGCAGGTTGTTGAAAGAGGAGAAAAGTCTGTCAGTGAGGGTACCAGAAAGGAAATTACACGACAGGTTGAGAAAAGAGAGAGACGTGAGATTTTGAAGAGAAGAAGGGATGGCACCGCGAAGGCTTCTTTCAGGTATGCTTAACCCGACGACTCGATAACTTCTAGAATCACAAGAGATTCCATCCCATGAGCAGCAATCAACGGTATCAGACCAGCTGAGGCTGGGAAAGTTGGTTGCGAACGACAAGAGAGAATATTTATCATCAGGGTTGCAATCTGCATCCGCAAGTCTGACGAACAGGAATATGAATATAATCAAGAAGCTAACAAAACTCAAATGATGGAGGAATTTTGGTAGCAACATTATGGCTGCTGAACAGAAGAAACAGAGGAATAACAGTAAGAAAAATTGATGAAGATGAAGCCAATATTTAAAAGAAAAACTAAGAAAAAATGGATGAAAAGGACGCTTCTTCTCATGGTGTCATGGAAGCGTTTACTCTGAGTATATTCAACTACTGAGGGGCTGTGTGGTGGTGACAGGTATTTCTGTTTAGAAAAGTTTTCAAATCAACCGTCACCATTGGGCTTCTTTTTTAAACGGGGAATCGGTCAGAGGTGGACAGAACAACAAAATAAAAATGAAAATGACGACGACATAAGTGATCATAGTTGAGTTATAATATTCTAGAAAGTCAACTAAAATACATGATAAGAAATTTCGATGAATATATCTACGGAAATGACCCATTCATTAGACTATTAGAGTATATAGGCCGTTAGTGTATGCAGTTTTTCTAGTTGTGGTTACAATATACAAAAAGTGAGTTTTAAGTTTTAACCTTCAAGTGTCCAAAAGCACTGGAATACGGTGACTGTTCAAACCGTCATGAGCCTGTAGCTGCAGCTTAGTGACACCTATAAGAAACCGTCACTCTTAACACAAACTGGATTTACAAGGCATCTGCATAGGAAGAAAAAATTAATATTTTGTCACAGACCAGAAACAGACATAATTCAATGCCAAAGGAACCTAGCAAGTAGCATCAAATTGGCTGCTTGAAATGAAGATATAATCTTGGGTATGTATATTGGTGGAATTAATATGTTGAAGAGTACTAAAGTATGTGAATTTTCTCACTGTTTATTTTAAAAACCAACACAAAAAGATTATACTTAGCTGTTACACATAGACAGACTCAACAAATTTCTTAAATAAAAGCATCTAGTTTTTATTCAACAACAACAACAACCTTACCCAGTAAATCCCACAAGTAGCAAGGCTAAGAGTAGGGTCTGGGGAGGGTGAGATGGTTCATGCTAGTTTCAATTGTAATTATGTAAACCGAGGAAGAAGACAATAAACTATGTGACATTGTGTGCACAGAGAACTAATTAGATAACATGCAAACAACATCAAGAAGAACCTACAACATCTCTTCTTCAAAACCGTTGCCCGTTCGGGCTAAATAGTTGATCATGTTTCCACCAACACAACTAATTCTCTTGAATCCTTGGACCTAAATGGCCCTCTTTACTGTAAGTATCTCAGCATCACAAGCCCACAACTAATATATTCCCTTTGACTAGGTAGGCTGTTAGTCCACCTGGTATTATAGAATTGAATCAATCTACTATCTAGACAACCCAAAACTGGCTAATATTGCTACCAAGCTCGCGCTAGTTTATTAAATGAGTTCTAACTTCTAACTTAAGCTCAAGCCCGTTGAAGTTCGTCTCGATTCAATATTTTGGCAACTTGATATCGAGTAGATCATGAGCGGCTCGGCTTGTTTACATCCCTACTAGTGGAGACGGCGTTTCCAATCTTAAGAATTATAAAGACCTAAAATAAATACTTCAAATAAAAAGAAAAAAGAAACATCATACATGGCCCACATAGAGTAGGAACAAAGATACCAATCACACAAAAGTCAACTCTTCTTGCATACATGGAAAAGTAAACGCTCCTTATATACATAATTAAACGTTTCCATGCTGATCCTAACTCTTGATTCCTTCTTTTAATCCTTTTTTTAGTATTTTTGTTTTTATATTGGTCTGCTTGAACATCCACTTGTCTATTCAGTCTCTCAGGCCTCAACTCATCAATCTTTCTTCATGATCCCTCTACATCTGTCCACTTCTGCAGTAGCAGCAGCCACAGTCACAATGTGGCTGCCAAAAATTCTGTTATCTCCGACTTCCCCAACCAATCATAACCATCATAATCTGCGTTTTGTTCGCTTCTTAATTACACTCATACTCCTCTTTCCCACACTTGCTGATGCAGACTGTAACCCTGATGATAAAGATTCTCTCTTGTCCTTTGCAACCAACTTTCCCAACCTCAATTGGTCTGCTACCGTCGATTGCTGTTCATGGTATGGAATCTCTTGTGATGAAAATAAATACCGGGTCGTTCGGTTATCCATTCCTGGAAGAGGCCTTCGTGGCCCCATCCCTTCTACTCTTCAAAATCTCACGTCTCTCTCGTTCCTCAACCTGTCTTGTAATTTCCTTTCTGGTCCCCTCCCTGATGGACTTTTCTCCTCTTTCAACAACCTCCATGCCGTTGACTTGAGCTACAACAGGCTTTCGGGATACTTACCTGACACCTTTCCGGCTACCCTCCAATTGCTCAATCTCTCCAGCAATCATTTCAGTGGCACAATTCAAAAAGACATTTTCCAATCCCTTCAAAGCCTGCTCGTGCTCAATATTAGCAACAACAGCTTCACCGATTCAATTCCTCCCGATATATGCAGCACATCACCAGCTTTAGTGATCCTTGATCTCTCTCTGAATGAATTCAGCGGAAATATCTCACAAGGATTCGGTGCATGTTCTAACCTCCAGGTTTTGAGTTTGGGTTTTAACAATCTCACAGGACAGATCCCAATGGATATCAGTGGTGCTCTATCTCTGCAAAAGTTATTATTACCAGGAAATTCTCTTTCGGGGGAGATCGATGAAAGCATTAGCAACCTCACAAACCTCAGGACTCTTGTCTTGTTTGGTAACATGTTGTCTGGTCCCATCCCTCGCAATATCGGGAAGCTGTCATTATTGGAGAAACTTGAACTTCACATTAATCGCCTCCATGGAACCTTACCTTTGTCATTGATGAACTGTACAAAGCTTCAACTTCTTAATTTGAGGGTCAACACTTTAGGTGGCAGGCTTTCAGATTTTGGTTTCTCGAATTTCAGTCAACTCACCATAGTTGACCTCGGTGACAATAAATTCAGCGGAGTGCTACCTAAAAGTCTTTTCTCCTGCAAATCCTTAACTGCCATTCGACTGGCCAACAACAATCTAGAGGGGGAGATCTTACGTAATGTACTTGAGTTGCCATCTTTGTCCTTCCTCTCGCTTTCAAACAATAGCTTCAAGAATATCATTCAAGCACTAAATATTCTTAGCAGTCATGAGAAACTCACCACTCTCACCCTCTCCAAGAATTTCTTCAATGAAACCCTACCAACTAACAAAATTTCAGGGTTTCGCAATCTTAAGATCATGGGACTAGGCGGTTGCAAGTTGTTTGGTCAATTTCCGACTTGGCTGATGTCACTAACGAGTCTAGAGGTACTCGACCTCTCTCATAATAATATCATTGGCACAATTCCAGGTTGGCTACAAACACTTCCAAATCTTTTTTATCTAGATTTATCTAGCAATAATCTCTCGGGCGGTTTCCCAGTCAATCTTACTAGACTTCCAGCACTTGCATCACAGCCAATTTTGGATCAAGTAAAGAGTAGTTACACAGAACTACCTATATTCGTTGCACCACAAAATGATTCATTTATCCAGTACAATCAGCTAACCACCTTCCCACCTGCATTGTACCTAGCTAAGAATCACCTTAGTGGAAACATCCCTGTTGAGATCGGCAACATGCAGTCGATTCATGTTCTTGATCTGAATCAAAACTATTTCTCTGGCACCATTCCCACTTCAATTACAAACCTCAAAAACCTGGAAAAACTAGACCTCTCTCATAATCTTTTATCTGGTGAGATCCCATCGTCCGTTAAAAGCTTGCACTTTTTGTCTTCTTTCAGCGTTGCAAACAATAATCTACAAGGATCAATACCAACCGGGGCCCAATTTGACACCTTTTCGGAACAGAGTTATGAAGGCAATCCAGGGTTATGTGGGCCCCCCATTCAAAAGCCTTGCACCAATCCATCAGATCCTACCTCTTCTCCTACAGAGGCTACAGAACATAAGAAAGGCACAGACATGACAATGATACTTGGACCAATCCTTGGGTTCTGTTTTGGATTTGGGATCACTCTCACTCGTCTAACGATACGGATACTATCAGATTCCTCCTAGAAGTAATCCATAGTAGAAGTGGGTTTCGGGTCGGTTTATAACGCAACATTGGGGAATAGTACAAAACTGGCTGTTAAGAAGGTTTCAAGAGATACGGGCCTCATTGCAATGGAGCTTAAAGGTAGAAACAGAGGCATTAGAGATGTCTCACCACAAGAATATGGTTTCTTTACAAGGTTCCATGTACATGACTGTTATCTGCTAACTGATTCATATATGGAAAACCAAAGCTTGGAGTATTCGCTGTATTAGAACACTGATGGTGCATCCAAATTCGATTGACCAACGAGATTAAAGATAGCCCAGCGAACAAGTTGCAGAGTGGCTTATATGCATCAGGTACGTGAAACGCATACTGTGCATCGTGACATAAAGTCCAGCAACATAACTACAAGAATATAACCTTACCATGATCATGTATTCGGAAACTATTACTATTACAGTATTACTATATACATGCAAAAACGTGCAAGATTAACAACATTTAATGTTTCCAGGTTCAGAAATCAGAATACTAAATAATGCAGGAAATAACTATTTCATCTTTACTACATAATGTTGTACCGTACCGTCAATTTCAGGGTCTTTCTTCAATTCTACATGCAGCCGGTAAAAAGATGGCCGTTGTATAATTTCTTCTCATATTCGTAAGCTGCCCTGAAAAGACCACAGAACCAAAGACATATTAGTGACTAACATCAATGCTACAATATTTATTAAAATTTAAAGTAGTTGCTAGAGTGATTACAGAGATTGATGCTATAACATCCGAAATCAAGCGACACGACCTTGAGTCTTTAATCTATGAGAAAACGATAAGTATGAGATACATACATACAGTTAACTGAGTTAAGTAACTTCTATTTCGTTTTAATCTCAAATATATTGAAGATACAAAATCACACTGGATAAGGCATTTTATCGAGCAGGTGGCATGCATGTATGATGTAACAAACAAACAATTCAGGTTTGTCAAATTTTGTTCAATTCAGTTACATAATCACAAGTTTAAACAAGAAATATTGTGAATTCAAGAAACATGATAAAATGCAAACTTTTCACTACAAAATCCAAAAGCATTTTCATGAACGATCATCGGTCTCCGCTTTATGTTCTACCAGAATTTTCATAATTTTTAACAACAATTGTTAACTTTCTTAATATTATAAAAATTGTTGAATTACACATTAACTAATCACCTTGTATTTGCGTTTAAAAAAATAGCGTGAGCGGAGAACAAGACCGTTGGGCTTGATAAAGGATACCGTGTGGGGTTTATCAATTTCAAAGACTGTTTTTTTTAACGGACAACTAAGAATCGCATGGGGACTCCGTACGCAGGGGCGGATCTACGGTTCCCGAGGGGGTTCCCGGGAACCCGTTCGGTTTAAAATTTTTAGTGTTATTATATATAGAAAATTATGTAGGAACCCCTTAATATATTTAAAAGGAACCTTTAACCAATTCAATTTAGTGGTCCAGTGGTTATTCGCTTCCTTTCAAACCGTCAAACTCCAGGTTCGATTCCTGTTCCATCGTTTTTTTTTAAACAAAGTAAAGTTAGGGTTCAACTTTCAAATAAGTTTAGTTTTGTCTACTTCAAACATCACAGCCCTCAGTCCCTCACATCTCCTCCCCACTTCATCAGTTCACCATTTCCAAGTTCAAACATCCACCCCTCGTCGTCGCCCTCCTCCTCTCCTCCACCCCTCGTCGCCTCCCTCCTCCAACTAACAGAGGCTGGGAAATTAGAATCAGATTAGCACGACGAGAGGCCGGTAGCCAACCGAATCACATTCAGGTTTCTTTTTACTCTTAATGAATTGAACCAATTCTTTAAAAATATAATCCTTTTAAGGCGATCTTTATTATTAGTCTCATCAATACCCTTTGAAGTTGGAACAAATTAGTGCTGAATTTGACATTCACTTGATTTAATACTCATAACCAAAAAAAATAAAAGAAGTGTTGATTTGATGCATAAACTAGTGCTAGGAAAATTCACAGACTTGCCAATATTATGCTAACCAGTTGGATCAGTTTTACTTCTTCATTACTGGATTCAGTTTAATCATATCATTTTTTGTTTAACTTCTGGATTGAACATATATTTTCACCCCCTGTTCTATATTTTCATATATGTTTTGAGTTAATTGTGCCAAAATGTTACATAATTTGACCTTCTTTTGTTTTAGTAAAAAGGTTTTGCTTTTACATTTTGACCATGAAACATGTTAAATATGTTGTTTTAGTTGGATAGCAACATAACGAACCACATTTGATACTGATTTGATTTTGATACTTCATTTACTAATATGTATGCTTTTTTGTGAGTTTTATTTAATTATCAAGGTCTGATATGGTTCTATTTTATCACTTTGAATGGTTAATTTAAAGTATGATTAGCATAAATGGTCCAGCCATGTAGATTAGTTTAAGACATTTTGATAGGATCAAGTGATTTTGGTGACTTGAACTTAATGAAAATGGACAGCTGAGCTGAAAACTATATTCTTTGGGATAGTTACTGAATGCTACTTTGTTGAATTTGGTCTTTTCTAACTATTTATATGAAGTGCATAATCAGAGAGGGAAAAAAACATAAATCCGTGAAGATGACAACCTAATCAAGATTAAATAGTGAAAATGGCTGAAACTTTATTTGGTATATGGGATAAAGTGGTAAATAGATTTGTAAAATAAAGTTCAAAATAGGTAACATTTTGGGCTGAGGCGCTACCGAAGCGCGTCTGACGCGGCGCAAGGCTTAAAGCGCCGCCCCGAGAGCTTCATGGAGTCGAGCGCCTTAAAGCCCCGCGCCCAAATCTATTTACCACTTTATCCCATATACCAAATAAAGTTTGGGCTGAGGCGCTACCGAAGCGCGCCTGACACGGCGCAAGACTTAAAGCGCCGCCCCGAGAGCTTCATGGAGTCGAGCGCCTTAAAGCCCCGCGCCCCAAACGCTTTAAGAGCGCCCCGGGCGCTATTTTTTAAACCAAGTTGGGAGTGTTTAAAAAGTGAACCCCTGGGAAAATTTCCTGGATCCGCCACTGTCCGTACGCAGCAATCATTGGCGAAAGGTAGCTCCATCAGGCGGTCCAACTCGTACGGATGGAGCCCCGCGCTCACCCATCTCCTGTTCCAGGGAAAACCCGGCCCGCATACCCGTCCAAAGGCACGACGGAAGCGAAGCGGTAAAACCTGGATGGATCAGGAGTCGAACCCATAACCACAAGAATCAAGTGTCTCTCCATCACTTCCCCATACCACTCCACCATAAAGTGGGTGGTTACTTTGTGTTTATATTGGCCTTACGTTCTTTCGCCCTCGCCTAATTAAATTTTAACGTTAAATCACGCCATGTAAACCTCATATGAGAGTATTTTTCCATCCTGATACATAAATTAAAAAAAATAAATAAAACTCACCCACCACAACCTTTCTCTCTCTCTAATAGGGATGGCAAAAAAAACGAGCCTAATGAATATACCCGAAAGCCGAAATACATGGGATGGGTATATCCGAAACCTGGCGGGTATGGGCCAGGTATGGAATTAGTTTTAAAACTTTTGGCGGGTTTGGGTTGGATATGGGATTAGCTGATACCCGGGCCGATTACATGAAACAACATACCGATTTACCCGAACTATATATCAGATTTTTTATTTATATTTTTATTTTAGTGAGATGGTATTAGATTAATTATGACAAAAATAAATTTTCTTTTGGAATATGTATTTGATAATATTATTTATAATTTGTATATTGTCAAGTATATACATGAAAGTATTTAAAATTTATGAAGTTATCATTATTATGATAAAACTTATATATATAAGTAATGTATATTTTAGTTTATAATAGTTGATATATATATATATATAACATTGTATAATAATTTCTAGATTATATCCCGGAAGCTTTTCGTGATAGACAAATCTAATATGAAGCGATAAAATGTGTGTTATGATGTAACATAGAAATTAATATACTACAATTTGAAAAAACAACCATTTTAATCATGTGAATAATAATGAAAATGTATATTAAAAAATATATGTTTGGATGAGGAACAGAGGCAGAAGCAAAAACAACAATTGCAGGGCATGATTGAGGCGGTGGTCTTCAAGGTGTGGCTTTTGCTGTAAATAAATGGTTTTAACCTACTCTGCTACGGATGAAAATAGAATTCCTATTTACTGGTTTAGCATGATTAGAGAATTGTCTAGACATGATTAATGAATTAGTTAAACACATTGTGTTTTTTTTTTTTTTTGCGATATAAACAAAAACCAACTAAAAAGTCGTTCTTTTTCTTCGTTTATTATATAACAGTATAGTAGTCGTTGGAAATCACTACTAGAAAACTGGGCAATTGCCACCAAAGTTTGCTACCGAAAGAAACCGTAGCAAATTTAGCTACCAATTTCCCACTACAATGACAATTAAGCGTATTTATTTTGGCACGGTAGCTAAGTAGTCAAAAATTTTGTGACCATTTATGTTTGGTTGCAAATTCGTGACAAAATAACAATTTATAAAATAATGTGGTTAAATCATCTCAAATAAAAAGGAGGGGTTAATTTGCCACCATATTTGCTACCGATAAAATTTGAGCGGGTTTATTTTAATTTAGGGCGCCGTGTAATTATGACAACCCGCACAAACGGCCTTTCCACTAATTAGGGATCGAATTGAATTTTAATTTAAGAAACATAATAACTGCTCCTTCCCCCATACACCATTCCAACTCTTTCCAATGTATGTTTTTATGTTAAAGAACACAATTTCTGATTCGCTATGCTCCACGTTTAGGGTTTGTTATCTCACCATCCCAAGGTATGTTTCTATGTTCCCATGACTTTTTTAATCCTATGCATTTTCTAATTTCAATTGAGTTTAGTTGTCGCTCGGTCCAACAAACTAATTTTAATTGAGACTATAAAACCCTAGTTAATTGCAATTGCCTTTTCTCCATGATGGGAATATTTTATTCAACATCAATCGTTGGGAAATTGATTATGTAGCCAAATATATTATGCTTATCTTCCTAAATTGAACTTTACTGTTTACTCAAAATGCTAATTAATGTGATTGTTTGGCTATAATATTGGAATATCAATTATTTTAAAGTTCTGTTTTGGAACAAAATAATTTTAAAGTTATGTATTGGAAAGTAGTGATGTTGTTTAACCACTGCTACTACATTAACTTGATCTGAATATGCGTGTTACAAATTGCTTCTTTTGTTATTGTGTTTGTTTGTTTTGTGATGTTCATTTTTTATTGGTAGGTTTATGTGCGCAATCGTATCGTTTCCTTTTGTTATTGTGTTTGTTTGGTTTGTGATGTTTATTTTTTATTGGTAGGTTTGATGCTATTAATGTTGTAAGAATGTTTAGGAATTTCTTATTGTGGTCATGAGCTGGAGGCACTAGTAGAGGAAAAGTGTATGGGTTCGCTAATGTTAGTGAACGGTGTGTTCATGGCAAAGAGGACCCTGAGGTATGTTTGTTCCCTTTTAGGCTTATAATTTATATAAAAAATATTCTTTGACATAAGTGGAATCACATACATTAGTAATTAGTGTGCAATTGAATCGTTTCCCACTGTTATTGCGTTGTTTAGGAATTTCTTATTGTGGTCACCAGTTGGGGACACGAGTAGAAGAAAAGTGTATGGGTTTGCCAATTTTAGTGATATGTATGTACATGGCAAAGAGAACCCTGTGGTATGCTTATTCCATTTTAGACTTATAGTTTATGTAAAAAAAGGTTGACATAAGTGGAATCACATACATTAGTAATTTGTGTGCAGTTGTATCGCTTCCCACTGTTATTGTGTTTGTTTGGTTTGTGATGTGTATTTTTTTATTGGTAGGTTTGACGCTTTTATTATAGTGAGAATGTTTAGAAATTTCTTATTGAGTTGATTACACCTTCTATACTTGTTCTTTCATACAAAATTTTGTTTTTGACGTTAGGTAGAATTTAATTCTTAATATGTAAACATAATGAAAAATGTTATTGGCTTCTAGTACTTGAATTATAACTCACAATTAGATTGTATTCTTCTATAACCAATTTGACCCGCTATCGGCTTTCTTTAATTCTAACTTGTTGATTCTATTCATTGGTTTTGTAGACTAAAATTTTAAACTCAGCAGTCAAGGAGCTCGTTAAGGGGAAAATGAAGAAAAGAAAAGGTTAAATGGATTTAGTGTGGGGTTCTTCGCTGGAAAGGAAAAAAGATAAAGTTGATAAAGATGTTATGCTCAATAGGATGTTACAAATTGAAACTGTGGTAGCAACTACTGTTCGAAGATAGCCTAAAACACTTGGTTTTGAATGTTTTGATGTTTACCGTACTACGATAGTTTTGATTATTTGTTATTCTAGCTGGTTTTTTTATTTTTATACAGGATGTTTTATATAATTTTTAATTTTGTTGAAATGTAATTGTGATAAAAATGAGGAAACCAATATTCAGTTTAAGGTGTAAGGTGGTCACTAAATGGTAGCAAATTTTAAGTAATTCAAGCATCGCTAAATGCCAATATTCAAAGAAAATGGTGGCCAAATGGTAGCAAATATCGATGACCAAACGGTACCAAAACGGTGAAAAAAAAAGATGGTCACAACTCCGTAGCAAAATTGCAATGAAAACGGTGGCTAAATGGTGGCCAATACCGGTGGCTAAATGGTATCAAAACGGTGGCATAAACCTATAGAATAGAGCGGTCGCAAATATTTTGACCATTTTTGTGGTGACAAATTTGGTAGCAGAATATAAAAATGGTGGCTATTTGGTGGCATTAGGGCAATTCACACGGAGGTTTTTGCCACCGCATTTTCGGTTTCAAAACGGTGGCAACACGACAATTACTACCGTTTTATGACCGAAAAGATGGTGACAAAAGCCCTGTTTTCTAGTAGTGAATAGAATAAAACGCTCGTTACTTTAGTGTAAAATTTTTTTAAATCTTGTATATAAAAGTTATTAATGTTTACAAATTTCAGAGGGAGAGTGAGAAATGAGAAAGAAAAATACTTTAAAACCATAAAAGTATTTCTTAGTAAACAAGTGAAAAGATGTAATAATATTGATGCAAACATAGATTTGTATAGTAAGCCCACACCAAACATATACACACACATGCTTTTGCTATTTCCTTTGAGAAAGAGACAATCAAACTATGTATTTTTTTTAAGGGAATCAAATCAAATCAATTAAACTATGTATTGATAGCTATAGTTAACTAACTAAATTTATAATGTCGTAACTATTATTCTGATTGGCATTCCTCACATATCGGTGTTGTGTCATCTTCCACCCTTTTTCTCTTGGGCAACAATAAAGATGACGTGGCTTTTGCTAACACCACTTTTTTCACTAATAACTCCCATCTTAGCTCATCCTTCTTGTTCTTCTTTTCTTCCCCACCCTTCATCTTGAATCGCCTACAATATTAATGAAAGGGTTCGATCAAGTGAATTCCAAATTAAATGCAATTCATGAGGGTCGCGATCAGTGGCGGATTTATAGTAGAAGCAGGGGGAACTTCCGTTACCCCTCGATTTTCCTGGCGAAGTGGAAAAAGTTTGTTTTTTAAGGTATTTTTATAAAATGTTACCCCTAAAACAATTTTTTTGTTACCCCTTAAAAGATTTGTTATAAAATGTTACTCCTATTAATTTTTTCTAGATCCGCCACTGGTCGCGATCAAACCTTAAATGTATAGTTTTATGTGATTGTCATACCAGATTTAGTTAGATCATGAAATGTTACGACTCGCTTAACTATAATCATACAAATATGGCATATCTTATAATCTTTTTAATTGCACACAAAAAAATAACATAATTTAAGTTCCTAACAAGTGACATGATCTAATTAAGTGTCGATCGATATACATGAACATAGTCACATGAAAACTCATGTAATAATAAAGTTAATGTGATAGGAGAGTGACCTTTAAAGAGGTTAAGACAGAAATCTAGTCGTTGGATTCAACATGGTAATTAACATTACTAGTACCCTACCCTCTAAAACTAATTTGAGTCAGCTTAGTATCCAAAATAAAACAAGACTTATTGATTAAAGATTGATTACTAATATGTTAATATAATAAATAAAACTAGGTGGGGTTCAAGTAGCCTATCATGCTTAATGCATTTGTCAATCATAATTATTGCACCTAACTTTCACAACTAATTTTTTCATTTTTTCCTCACATGGAAAAAGTTGTCTACCAGAACCCAACCCCATTCGGGTCATATCTATCGACCCTTTACATCTATGAGTATGTACCTAATTAAATTTATCATAAATGTGTATGAGCTTGAACTAGGCTCATTTTAGTGTTTATTTATAAAGCTCAAGCTCGGCTCTTTAGCAGTTTTTCAAGCTTGAGCTCAGCTCGGGTACGGTTCATTTATTTTATTATATAAATTCCACGCAAAACTATTAAGGAGCCGAGCTCGATTTATTAATCAAGCTCATCTTTAGGCTTGAGCTCCATTAAGCTCAGCTTAAAACAAATTTTTAACGAGTCAATCTCGAGTACCTCACCTGCAAAGAGGAACTTTACAAGCCGAATCAGGTAACTCGCAGATGGAGGCATGGAGTTTGAAGAGCTGCCACATCCTTTTGCACCGAACACATCCTTCACTCATTCTCTTTTTGCAGTTGACAAAATGCTGAATCGAGAGTTGCAAACCTTGACATGTTGTAAACTTGTTGCATGGTGCCATGTTCTTCTGTGGTTCCTTGTCACACGGTCCAACTTTTATGCAACCTTCTGTACAAATATGCTCCAAACAATCCATGGCTTCACTAAGTTGAAAATACATGCTTTGTTCTTTCATCTTCTTCCTCCTCATCTTCCTCCTCTACAATTTGAATTCGAAATAATAACATTCAGATAAAATATTAAAATTAGAGGCTTCTTTTTTTTTTCAATTTGTATTTGCTTAAAACAATAATAAGTGTAATTTATTTATATATGTAGTTTTAAAGTGTTTTAGT
The DNA here is from genome assembly GCA_032199755.1 of Ambrosia artemisiifolia. Taxonomy (NCBI): domain Eukaryota; kingdom Viridiplantae; phylum Streptophyta; class Magnoliopsida; order Asterales; family Asteraceae; genus Ambrosia; species Ambrosia artemisiifolia. Next base: position 45,889,505 of record CM063526.1, read on the forward strand.
TTGTAGGCAATCTCTAATGTTTTCACAATAATCTATTCAACAAATAATTTGGTTTTTGTCTAAAAACTAGTAATATTAAACTTTTGAAAAAAAACAAATTAACTATGCAGTTTTTTTATAAAAAAAATTGTCGACGTTTTAATATAAGTTTTATTAAAAACCGAGTTCTTTTAGTATAAAATACTTATTGTTTTGTAAGTTAAAAAATACTTTATTTTGAATGAATTCATTTCAGTAAAACTTATATCAAAACATGAGAAAAAATAATTAAACAAAACTATATACTTAGATTTTCTTTTAAAAGCTACATATTTTACAAATTATTGAGAGAAAAGAAAAATAAAAATATATGTCAAATGAATTGATAGAAAATTAAAAAAGAAAAAAAAACAAAGTTGACTTTTTGTTTGGTCGTTTTCTCCCCAAATAGATTGCCTAGAAAATAAATCACTTCTAAAATAAAAACTACCTATATAAACTCTTTTTAGCTTCATCAAAAAAAAAATATATAAAATAAATAAATAAATAAACATTAAAAATAGGGTTAATTTGATATTAAAAGCAGATGAAATGGTAACTACCGATTCAGTTTCATCAATGAATTGAAGAATTTCAAGTTCAAGGAAAGGATCATGGTTTTGTACAAATTTCCATCCTTCTGTTTTTTCAACTGCATTGAAACTTTTGGACACGAGTTTCATGCATTTGAGGTAAAGATCTGGTGCGTCGCACAGCCTAGCAAGTTGGAGAGTGTCAACGACGTTATCGATTGTTAACCGTTCGATCAAGGCCTTGGTGCATTGCGATTTAAGTCGTGGGACTAGGTATACATGAGATAGAGCCAGTAGATGAACCCCGTATTTTTCCATATCTTCGTCCGTGCACCTGTCAATTTTACTTTTTGTTAAATAACTGGCGGCGTTGAATATTTAAATATCACTGTCACTACCGGTTTGAAAAAAAAATTGAAAAATTTAGTGGAAAAGATTGAAAAGTTAGTGAAAATCAGTGAGAATCTACGAAAGGAACCCCTTGAAAATAATTCCTGGATTCGCCACGGGTGACCGAGGGTGGAGTAAATATCGTTGTGTTCATAAACCATCCAAACTGTACCATGTTGAACGGTTTGGCTTGTTTAAACTATATACCATTTGTTTTCAATGGTTTATTTGTTTACGGTTTGAATTTTAAAACCAGTCTTTAAAACCGAAACAGCAGGATAATACTTTCTAATCATTTGTGTGATTATTTTAGAAATATACTATATTCACATGCAATCCATAATGTTTAATGTTTAAAAAACTGATATAAAATTATGCTTTTTTAATTTTTTTAAATCGTTAAATGTACGTGAAACTTGTTGAAATAGCCGGTTATTTCAAACCAAAATTAGTAGTTCGGTCTAAACGTTGAAACCCCTGTAAACACCAACTCTGAAAGATATTATTATCGATAACATCTTGGTCTAGTGGTATAATGTTTATCATCAACAAAAGTGAGTGAACTAAAATTTTACTAAGTAGCTAGCTAGAAGGTTTAGTTGGTATTTAAGGTGTAAAAAGTTAAATGTTAAAAAAAAAACATACTAATTATTAGTGCTTAAGGTTAGAGTGTGGCCGGTGGGTGGTGGCAGATGTGCCACGCTTAACTCATAGAAAAGTTGGACGGTGCATATGTTTTCAATTAATAAAATATTATTATATTCTAGTATTCTACGACTAGAATGTAATTAAACACTCGAACTACATGATTATAGTAAATGAATAAAATGGTTGGGAACTCACTTGCCAGAACTAAGGAATCCGATGAACACCTCCACGGCATTACACGGAACACCGAGGATCGGAATACTTTTCTCCGAGCTTCGATGCTTTCGTGGCCTTTCGATTATGCTTTCGAACACCGTCGAAGCTGATGCCTGAATGCACATGATAGCAACCAAACCACAAACTTGTATTCAATCAATAGACTTCGCTAACAGATATTTTTTAACAACAATTCCTAGATTTTTCTAGCATAAATACATCAACTCGGCAACTCTACACCTTGTAGCATTTGAAGTTACAACTTTTTTTTTTTGTAAGTCTTAACCACCACCAGAATGTCCCCTTAAGGACTCAAGCTAGAAATTATATTAAAAAAATTGCACATTAACACCGCGTAGAATATATGTAAAACAAATCTCAAGACTACGTATGAGGACATTCTAGTGATAAATGGTATATCTCACAACCAAATGGTTGGAGTTTCAATTGTGTATGGTGTACTGTGGTGTATTTATCTTAGAAAATCTAGGATTGCTGACATAGAAAAAAAAGTGTGACAAACGTGATTTGAAACTTTCATGAGTCGATATATTACCAGTATGTTAGCATGCACCGGTATCTTTCGACCACCAGAAGTTACAATATGGATATAAATCTCCGTAACATCACCGGAAACATCGTTGGATTCGGTAGGAGATGCCGGTCTATGATACATCATGTTGGAAATCGGATTGAAATACACGTAGTTTCCGTGAAATCGGATTGAAATACACGTAGTCTCCGTGATTTTTGGTGTTGTACATGTGTGGTGTTTGATTTTATTTATAGACATATCGAACCCAACCATATACAATGGACTAGACTAAAGTGTCAAGTGTCAACTACAAATTTATTCCTTCAACTATTGAGGAATCTGCAAAATTAGTCCTTGAAGAAATGTGTTGATGATAATTTGATCCAAATTCAACTGTTTCGTATAGTTTTTGACTAGCTTAAAGGGATCAATATACAGTTAACGATTCCAGATAAATGTATTCTCACTTTATCATCTTTTTCGAACACCACCCTTCCCACCCTTCTAGCATTAGGATCTATACGAACAGAATAAACATAAAGGAGATTTTAGTTGTTTTGTCATCCCAACTTTAAACGGATTAATATGCGAAAACAAACACATGTAATGACATGTTTTTTTGTTTGTGTTCGCGTGTTGAGAAAATGAAATTGTATGTGTTCGTTTACATGTGTTTTTTAAATTTTAAAATATTGCAAACTTTTTTTTTACTTTGTGGCATGCAAGATAACAATAATTATGCTTGACTGTACCAATGAACAGGGGCGGACCTAGCTTTGTGCTAGGGGCCGCGCCTGTTACCCTTGGTTTTTCACGCATAGTGTGAATTTTTCTTTTACGATTTTTGTAAAACGTTACCTCTAAAACAAATGTACGATACTACTAAACTAACAAAATACCTAGAGTGTAAATGATGTGCATCGGCTCGAGAGCTACTCGGTAAAAACCGCAAACAAGCCGAGCTTTAACGAGCCCGAGCTCAAGCTTGAGCTTGAAACATGACTCGTTTAATTATCAAGCCCGAACTCGAGCTTCTCATACAAAGACCGTTTAGGCTAGCGAGCCCAAACAAATTTTGTATTATAATTATTTTATATATAGTATATCTACTATTTAACTTTTGTGGCAAAACTGTCGCAACTTCCTTTTTCTACAAATTTCCCATAAATATGGTTGTCGCAAAATAATTAGTTTTTGCTCTAGGTTGATAATATATTTTCAACGTGTAAACGTGTTCTTCGTATGATTTAAGAGGAAACCAAATAAGATATGCATGCAAGTTTGAATTAAGGTCTAAAGTCATTTCGAAATGTTCTAAGAAATTAGAAACCATCAACTAATCAAGGTTAACATGTTACCTATTTCATGTTCTTGAAGAAGGTTAGGCTTTTAAACCCGTGTATGTATTTTTAAATTATAAAGGCCAAATGACATAATGGATTAGCAATGATGCATATGATGTCATATAAGAAATTTTGTTGTGAGTTATTTTTAAAATTTCAAAATAATTAAATAAATCATATATCACTTTCATTTTTTTAGTTGATCTTCAACTAAAGGCTCTGAGGTTTAAGCAACATTCTATGTTCCCAACGCCTCGCTATTACCGATTTGCCACCACCCGTCATGTCATCTACCGGTGTATAAAGTAAAAACTTGGTCTTTGAGCTTATGCATTGATTTGCCAGCATCAGCCATGTCATCCACATGGAGGAATTTATGCATTGACTAGTGAATGATGGCTTATTATTAAAAAATAACCTTGTTTATCTAGAAGTTCATCATCCTAGCAAGGTGTCTTCAAGGACAAAAATATGACATAATAGCTTGCAAGACTGTTGGCGGTGGTATAGTGAAATGAAATATGTGAGTAGTATTTAACTACTTATCCCATAAAAAGAATTAGACATTGAAATTTTCCATGGATCTCGAACTTGTTGATTGGTCTTGCATATGACATTTTGATGACGAGGTGTCTTGAATCCCGATGAATCAGAGACAGAAAATATCAACACACATAAATGACATGAAATTGGGCATAATAGTAAGTATAAATAATAGTGTTATTAGTGTGTGTAGATATACATGTAAGGTCAGCAAAAACAAGAAAAAAAGTATAATTCGAAACATACAATTGTTATTATAAACCACCTTAATATCATAACATAAACAACAAATTTAATCACATAAAACCATTTAGAGCATCAAATTGCAAATATATATTGCAATACATATATTCCATTAGTAATTGGCATTTTTGTTCATCTTGATGTCAATGGCGTGCTTGGTGACGTTTCAGTCCTGACCAGTGCGACCATGATAGAACTTGGGAAGCATATGCCTTCTCCAGTAGATAACATGTTTAACCCAATATGTTCATTAAGAACCCTAGCTCCATATCAATGATAATGCATTTAACAAAAAGAAAGCACAATAAAGAGAGCTGTCTCTGGTTAACACAAATTATCATTATTTTTGTAAAACATATAATTATGAAAATGATACTCCTCAGAAAATTGTTACTAAACAACCAGACCTAAGAAATCAAACGAATTGACAGTTTTGTGGGTTTCTATAACTGTTGATGCTTCAATTGCAAGGAGCTCCGATAGTTGAAGGCAAAAATTGAAACAGAGATGTCGATTAGTATGGTTGAAAGGTACGGATGGAATCAATCTTTAGGTTTCAACTTAAGCACCTAGATACATTTATCAGAATAACCCTTTTGGCATCTTAAGTTAAAAGTAAATGATAAATCTACCCATCTTAAATAAGCTTCATCCTCTTGTATATGTTGTTTTAAAAGTTGTACCCATAACAAAATTAAAATGTTATACATCCAGTTTACTTAATAACGTCATATATATATATATATATATATATATATATATATATATATATATATATATATATATAATAACTAGTCTTAAGCCCCCGCGTTGCGATGCGGGGGTATAAAATCGTGCTAACAGTGTGTGTGTGTGTGGGGGGGGGGGGGGTAAAATCATGTTAAAGTTACGTTTTTAGTCGATTAGAGTTTGTCATTTAAAAATGGATGGCGGCGTAGCTTTGTTGCCCGCCTTCCCACTATCTTGATGTAATCCAATGTTTTGAAACCCGGACCGGACCGGCCGGTCAGACCGGGCTCCGGACCCCCGACCGGTCCGGGTTGGTACATCGGACCGCCCTGGCAGCGAACCGGGGGTCGGACCGGTTGGACCGGAGGTCGAACCAGTTAGACCGGGTTTTTTTATTTCTTTTTTGAATTTTTTTTATTTTTTTGTTTCTTTGTGGGCCGGTTCGTTGGACTAAAGAACCGCCGGGGACTCCTGTTCGACGTCCGGTCCAATTCTTAAAACATTGATGTAACCTCTAATGTTTTTATTTAATGAAAAACCAGTTATTCATCTTTTGACGAAAAGTCATCCGGGAAAACACAAGTTTGACACATACAGGCTGCTAAAGCACTCGTCTTCATCCTTTATTTTCTCCCAAAACATAACACAACTCAAAAAACCCAAAAATCCCCCTTTTTTTCCTCCATTGTTCACACTGTAAATGTGGTTGATACAAAAACTCAAAGGCAAAATGGATCAACCCGAACCAAAATCCCAAGTCAATGATAATAATAATAATAATAATAATAATAATAATCAACAACACCCAGATTCACTATTACATTCCGATCCATCCATCGATATCGATAAGATAGCACAATCCATCGCCAAAGACCTAGAAACCCTAGTCTTATCCTGCAATCAACTTCAACATACTCACAACCATTCCGCTGTAATACACGATGATGAAAATCAACTGAACCAGCAAGTAGATGTCAAGGAGGAGTATGTTAATGAACCAGTTGCAGTTGAAGCTGAATATTGGATGAAAATTGAGGAGGTCGAACGACGTCGTTTGGAGAAGGTTCTAGAAGCGGATTTGAAGGAGTTTAGGGTTTTAGAAGAACAAGGAACCGTCGATAGTGAAATAGGATGTGAAAAGGATGGGGATTTAAGTAGTGAAATTGGGGATTATGAGAATAATAATAATAATAATAATGTTGAATATGAAGGTGCACAACATCTGGAGAATGAAAGGCAAAATGATGGATGGGAAGAAGGATCGGTTGCGGTTCGGGATGACGGTAAATCGAAAGGTTATCATTATCCATTGAGATTAGATGCTGAGGATTGTGCATATTATATTAGGACAGGGATGTGTAAGTTTGGATCCAATTGCAAGTTCAATCATCCTTTCAAAAGGAGAAATCAGGTTTATTTTTAACAGTTAGATTTCAAAGTTTCAGTGTTATGATCATTAGGTTATCAGTTGCATCTACTGTGAGTTCTTGAGAAAAGCTTTTTTTTTTTTGCAGCCTGCTAAGGAGACGAAGAGGCAAAAGGAAGAAAATGTGGATAAGCGTGGGCAGACCGAGTGCAAGGTAATTGCTTTGTTCATAGTAAATCTTTTGATCATATTGTTGTACGACAATAACTGTATATGGTAAGTCCTACAAATAGTAAAGCTGTTTGTAGGGTCTTGGGAGGGTGGGATATAGGCAGGCCTTACCTCTAGCGTTAGGGATAGAGAATTAGAGATGTTGGTGTAAGTTTTGAGTGTTATGAATTATGATGATTAGGCTATTAGTTGCATCTAGTAGTTAAGGGTTGGCGGAGTGGTTGCCAAAACTACCCTAGGTTCCAGTTCCACCAATCACATATTGCCAACTCACTTATACCCTAAACTACACCAAAACATCTTGTGGATTTTTGTGTGTGTGTGTGGGGGGGGGGGGGGACCCTACCAGTCTATGTTTTAAAAAACGCGCTTAAGCGCAAAGCGCACCTAGGCGCAAATCCGTGCGCCTTATGTAACCCTAGGCGAGCAGTGTACGAAAAGCGCAAGAAAAGCGCACTAAAAGCGCAAAAAGCGCAAGAAAAAAAAGCGAGAAAAGCGCGCTTTTTGTACACATGTTTTGTGCTTAAAATTGTTATACATGTAGCTAAAAAGGTTGTACATTTTAGTTAAATCATATATATACCTTATTTGTATCTATATTTTGAGTAAATAATGCTAAAAACCTATAGCATATATAAAAAAATTATATAATTGTCTTGCGCCTCGCGTACGAAAAGCCCACCGCTTTTGCGCTTTGCGCCTCGGTTTTAGACCTCGTCGCTTTTGTGCGCTTCGCGCTTTTTAAAACCAAGCTACCAGTCTTACACTACCTAAACCATGGGTCCACCATTTTGCACTCACTACCCACTATTCTCTCTATATATCTCTCACCTACACACACACAAACATCACTACCCGGCACTCACATCGGCGAGCATAGCCCGAGATCATTAGGTGACCAACCCTACCCGAGGCCCCTGGGGCGGTGTAGCCGATCAGGTAGGGTGGTACCCGAGAGGTGCCCGACATCCATACCGCCTACCCTAAAGTTTAAGAATTCTAAACTGGATCTCAGCTACTGTAAGTTATTGAAAATAAAAACTTGGGCAGCCTACAAAGGAGATGAAGAGGCAAAAGGAAGAAAATGTAGAGAAGCGTTGGCAGACCGAGTGCAAGGTAATGATTAATTACCATCATTGTTAATATACAAACACTATTGATCCAGGTGCATTGTTGTACAAGAACAATAATCGTATCCAGTAAATCCGACAACTAGCAAAGCTATTGGTAGGGTCTAGGGAAGGTAGGATGTAGGCAAACCTTTCCTCATCCCTAGGGACAGAGAGACTGCTTCCATAGAGACCCTAGGCTCTAAAACACATAGACTAAAAACTTATATAAATAGACATCTACCAAACAGTAAACGAAGTGGTGAAAGAGTAGCATAGAAAAATAGAAACAAATATAACCTCATGAGTCATGAAACAAAGTTACAAACACTATTGATCCAGGTGCATTGTTGTACAAGAACAATAATCGTATCTAGTAAATCCGACAACTAGCAAAGCTATTGGTAGGGTCTAGGGAGGGTAGGATGTAGGCAAACCTTACCCCATCCCTAGGGATAGAGAGACTGCTTCCATAGAGACCCTAGGCTCTAAAACGCATAGACTAAAAACTTATATAAATAGACAGCTACCAAACAGTAAACGAAGTGGTGAAAGAGTAGCATAGAAAAATAGAAACAAATATAACCTAATGAGTCATGAAACAACAGACATACATAAATGCAGGAAGACGATCGCATGCGAATTCCCTTAAAGTGTAGGAAAATCTAAACTCTGCACTCTAAAACACATAGACTAAAAAATATATAAATAGACAGCTACCAAACAGTGAACGAAGTGGTGAAAGCGTAGCATAGAAAAAGAAACAAATATAACCTCATGAAACAACATATATACATAAATGCAGGAAGACGATAGCATGCGAAATCCCCCTAAAGTGTAGGAAAATCTAAACCCCTAAAACAAAGCTGAGACACATATGTACCCTCCCCAAAAAGTCTTTAACCTTAATCCCATGTCTCCACGAATTCAGGTGCATTGTTGTATAGTTATAATATGGTTTGTGTCTTCACAAATCACAATCTTGTTTTGTCACGGACTGCAGATTACCCCCGTCATCTGGGTTCTCTGTTACGAGCAGTAAGTCAGCAACAGGTTTATATATTCATAATTTCATATCTGATGAAACTGTCCTGTATGGCCCTTTTTTGGTGGATGGAACGTTCATCTTAATCTTTATTAGGATAATCTATGAAGTATGATCTTCAGCCTCCTGATTGTTATAGAATCATAATAGTCATGACGCCAATATAATTGGCGTCTTCATGCATTTGCACCCTTTTACAAATTTGACTCATGTTTACTGCAGTATCATACATCTTCCGCGGGCTGCAAGTATGGAAAAGCTTGCAAATTTAATCATGGAAGAGGAAAGACTGTTAAAACACCAGTGGTAGAGTACAACTTTTTGGGCCTGCCAATCCGACCGGTATTAACAATTTGCAGTTATAATTATAATATAATATTATATTTTAAATGCAACCTTTTATTCTGACTACTTTTTTCTTACAGGGAGAGAAAGAATGTCCTTACTACATACGTACTGGTTCCTGCAAATATGGGCCAAGTTGCAGGTTTAATCATCCTGATCCTACTGCAGTTGGGGGCGATGATGCTCCCACAACTTATGGCAATGATGGACCTCTTCCATTACAACCCGCACCCCAATCAAATATTCACAATATGCCCTCATGGTCAGCCCCAATAACACCAGACCCCCCTGCTCCCTTTGTACCAATAATGTACCCACCGACCCAAAACATGCCCCCACCAAATCCAGAGTGGAATGGCTATCAGGTAAATTGCTAGATTCATATCGGATTGTTCTGGTGAAATGCATTCCTTAAGTCCATAATTCCATAAAATAACGGACTTATGTTTTACTAACCTTTCTATGGTTTTGATTTATTTAGGCTCCTGCTCCAGTTCCTGCTCATGTATACCCGAGTTCAGAGCAGGGCCTACCTATACCACCGGCTTTCTTCCTTAAAAATCCACCAAGTAATACCAACATGTACACACATCAGCAGCAGCCTATGTTAGTTTCAGAGTACCCTGAGAGGCCCGGTCAACCTGATTGCAGTTACTTTATGAAAACTGGAGTCTGCAAATACCGGGCTTCATGCAAATTCCATCATCCTCAAAGTCGATTATCCAGAACTTTTAGAGTAAGTCTGTCTTCATATTGCCTTTACATTATTTTGAGAAAGTTTAGCCTGTAATTATAATGCATACTTGCTTGAAGAATACAGTTTTCTTAGTTAACATTAACAAATGGCATATCAGCATCCTTTATAAATTAGGTCACATAAAAATTAAAAAGTGTTAACTAAGAAGAGCACCCGAAGTCTGTCTTTATGTTTTAATTGATACAACCTAAAAAAGTCCGTCTTTATTTTTTAATCGATACCACCAACTAAAACATTTTATTAATTCAAAGAATTAGATACTAGACAGTATTGTAATTCTCTTGTTTTTTTTTTTTTTTTTGTGTCAGGATTACCCTCTAGTTTTTTATACATTTTTAATTTTTTCTAAAACCTGACAAGTTGTTTGCATGTCAACTTGACCCAGCCCGACCCATTTTTTATTTGTATGAAAAATGACTCGACTCGTCTCGGGCTCGGCCTGAACATGCTTTGAACAACTGTCCAACACGGTCACCTTGCCACCTCTAGTCCTAGGCATTTGACCTTTTAACATTTTCATTATGTGTGTGGTAAATGGTGTGAAAAGAACCAGAAGGTATGAAAATAAGATTGTGTCCCATTTACTTAAATTATTTAAGTAAATAGTTAAATTCAAGGATTAATGAAAACCAAACTCTAATGAATAACTAAATTTGTTTGTCCTTATGTGCACTAACATCGGGTTTATACTGTTTCATTCTTGTTATAAAAAATAAAATACAGGATCAGAATATCTGTGCTTACTTCAGTAGGCATGGGACATGCAAATATGGGAAAGCCTGTAAATACGATCATCCAGAAAATTATCACAGCAATTCGAACCCTGCAGAAGGGTATGATGGGTCAAACGGGCCTGGGCCAATGATACATCAATCCGTGTGATCAAGTGGTGCTTTTTGCCATCCTCGGATACAAGTTCAATGTTTTTACTTTGATTTTCTTAGAAAATTGTTGAATTATGTCAGGATATGTTTAAATTATCTTCATAGTAAGTCTTATACTGCTGCAGTCTATGCTTTTGTTTGAGTCAATAACTGCTTTGCCCTTCAGGTATTCAATGACATGCGAACGGGCTCCAAGATTTTAGGACAAATGACTGAAAATCCTATGACTTCATTTGTACATGGTTGAGTTGCTGAACTTAACGTAAAGGTCTGTTGTAGACTGAAACTATACTGATAAGTACATCTTTGTTGTTTTATGTTCCATGTAAGGCTAAACGAATCATATCAGGTTCAGGCCAAACGAACTGTTAGGCAAGGTATCAATTTGGTTTGGGCCGAACTGTGGACTATTATGTAGCTGAGAAAGGGATGTAATCGAATTAGCGATGGGCGTGCTATGTGCAAAACATGCAATGAGAAATCTTGCATTTCAAATAGATGTTTGTTTTGGGGTCACAGTCCTAAATCACGCCACATATTCCACCTACTTCAAATTGCGAAGAGTTCTACTTGCATGCATCTTCTTTGTGTTACTCGATTACTCAATTGAAAAATCTACTTGCATGCATCTTCTTGATGTCTAACTTGCAAAATAATGAAATCCACAAAGCACTTTGTTTTTTTAGAACAGTTAGATAATGTGAGGCTGAGTAGCTATACCATGTGTCACTAGTATTAGACAATAATGTAATTAGTGATAGATTAGGGACTAAATATACACCATGGTAACCCTAGTCCAATTTCATAGTTTAAGCAGGCGTCGAAGCAGGTTTGCTCAAGAAAACTCCAGGCAAACCTTGTATTGAAGGCGCGCTTTGCTGGACTATAGGTAGTTGTTTGACGTCTATAACTCTTTGTATTTGTTTCTCTATACGAACGTCGGACTGTAGCTTTGGGCTAGGAGATTAAGTTGTTCCCCTGCGAAAGAATTTGACTGTTGCTATGCTCGACCTTAAAAGGCTAATGTTATATGCTCCTTCTGAGTGTTTCCCTCATCTTGTGAAAACTCACAGTATTAGCATGGGCCACAAACACCAAATGACAGACAGCACCCCGTCTCTCCAATCTCATTTTTCCCTCTAACAAACACACTGTATTCTAGTTTGCAATATTCCCCTACCACGTGGTCGCCCATCTTTGCCACAAATGACCACAAACAATCGTGTATTCGTGTTGGATATGCTTTATCAATCTTGTTAATATTTTTGCATTTCACATCCATGGATAAGTTTTTACAACAAAAATTTTTGCTAAGAGGAAATTTCCATAGTATTACTTACAAGTTTTTGCTTTATGAATTATGGAGTTGTAACTCATGCTTTGAGAGTTTTTTTAAATGATTCTTCACGTTTAGTCCAAAACTTTTCATCTTTTGCAATTTTACCCATTTGATATGATATTTTACTTTTAACCCAAAGCTTTTCATCTTTAGTCCCCCATTTTTACTTTCAACTTTAGTCCCCCATTTTTACTTTCAACTTTAGTCCCCCGTACTTTTCATCGTTTGCAAGTTTTTAAGTTTACGTTTTGTTCCAAATTTTGCAAGTTAACACGTCGCAACGTGCATGTGGAGTTCAATGCTTTTTCTTCTATTTTCTCGTTTGACAGGCCCATCCTGATTCCTGGCGTGTTTATTTTTACCAGTTTGGTAGGTTTGTTGCAAGGCGCAAGTCCTAGATCGACTTAGCTATTTTTTCAGTGTTTAATGTTTCGGTCTAATTTCTTCGCATTAACACGCCGCAACAGGCGTGCATGACTCGGCGATTTTACATCTACTTCTCGTTTGATGTTAGTTTTTCCTTTCTGATACTTATTTTGTTTTTACGAGTTTTTCAAATTTTAGTGGTCGCTAACAATGTGTGATACTGATGCCATTTGGTACAGTTTTGAGTAGGGGTGCAAACGAGCCGAGCCGCTCGCAAGCTACTCGAGCTCGGCTCGGTAAAAAGCTCGAAATGAGCCGAGCCTTATCGAGCTCGAGCCGAGCCTAAAACAAAGCTCGTTTATTTATCGAGCCCGAGCTCGAGCCTGGTATGTGAAACTCGTTAGGCTCGTCGAGCCTTATCGAGCTTAGTGTATTATTATTTTTTTTAAATATTTAATAATATTTACCACTAATTTAAAGTTGTTTAGTAAACGAGCCCGAGTATCGAGCTCGCAAGCCTAAAGAACTATTATTTATATTATTTTTACTTAATATATTATTTAATAGATAATAAACGAGCCGAGCCCGAGCCGAACTCGAGCTTGAGAATTTACCAACGAGCCGAGCTCGAGCTTTGAAAACAAATCTCGAATCGAGCTCGAGCTCGAGCCTGGTCAAACTCGGACTCAACTCGACTCGTTTGCACCCCTAGTTTTGAGCCCCGCCACAACGTGGGGCCTTGTTAGTAGTTTAATTTAAGGCACATAATACTTCTTTACCCGTGAACCCTCTAGTTAAACTCCGAAGTCTGACACCGGAATATCCACCGTCGAAACCACTCTGACCAACAGTTGACGGATTCTCAACCGTTCGTCATATTATAATGTAAGCGTTTCATTCTTTTTCTCATGCTTAATAATATTCGTCATGAATCGTTTATCATTGAGAATTATTGTGATTACAATGATCGTCACACACAAAGCCTTTGACGTCGATCGTTACGTTAAGTATACATTCTTGTAGGGTTTAGGGTTTTGTGAGTTTATTCGATTTTACGTGAAGCCTTTGATATCGATTCGTTTTATCTTCCTTCAAATCGTTTATTAATATTATTACTGTTTCATGTGACGATTTTTACACACAAAACGGTGATGACTTTTTTTTTGTTTGTTTGCAATTTTACAGGGTTTAGGATTTTGTGATTTTGTTCACATTAAGCTTTTATATAATTATTTTGCTGTGTTTTTATTCACATTTAGGTTTTTGTGATTTTATTCACAGTTTGAATTTTGTCTGCTACAGTGCTATCACTTTGAATTGCCCATTTTTTTTTTATTAAATAAAGGGGTGGCGGCACAGCTTGTTGTCCGCCAGCCTGCTTTAATTTGGCAGCTATTATTACGAATGATTTTTTTTTGCAAAAAAGAAAAAAAAAAGAAAGGGTTATGTAAAATTGGTATGATTGTGCATACTAAATTTAAACAGAATTTCCATATATGGCTATTTGAATAGTGGTAAGTGACTACATTGGCTTGGTTATATGATGTTCTTTTATTTTATTTGAAGTGAGTGTTGGACATTTTTAGTTATAAATTGCAATTGAAATCCTTTCCTTGAATGGTAAAACTTGTGACCGCTTGATGAGATACCTTTTTGGCGGAATTGATGGTTAGTGTTAGTTTGAAAATAGAAGTTTGACATTGATCATAAAGTTATGAGCTTGTCACAAGAACAAAAAGTAAGGATTTATTTTATATTGTACTTTTAATCTTTATATTTGCATTTTCAACTTTATATTTGTAGTTTTAATCTTTATATTTGCATTTTCTAGATTTTTTTTCTGTAGATCCTAACAGCCTGTGACTTAGCAAAACACCATACAAGAAAATGGTTCGTATGGCAAAAGCGTGTGAGGAATGCACTAACAATTGTCTCACGATGCATAAAAAGCATAATAATCCAGCATCTGTTGTGACTACATTCGTTAAAGTCATGATTGGTGACAATTATTCTAAAACTCTGGTATTTACTTGTTCTTCATTGCGTTTGTTATTTATTTGTCTCCCTTTGCGTTCTTTTTGCCTAATTGTCATAATGTTTCTTACATTTGTAATTGAATCATTAGTCATATTAAGGTCATGTTTAAGATATGTAATAATTCGGTCATACATGTGTGGGAACTACTAGTCAACTGTTTACAATTTGTGTTAAATGTTTTACCTTTACATTGAAAGGTTTGCTAGTACTAGATGTTAAAAATCTAAATATTTGAAAAAAAAAAATACATACTTTGGATGCTAGATTTTTGAAACATTTGTTTTAAAGATGTAAACATCATATATCTCAGTAAGTTTGCAATTATTTTGTCTTAATTACAATTTTTTAATTGCTATCGAACAGCCTTTAATCATCTAGCTGAAGTGGAATTTGCTTTTGTAGATTTAGCATCTATGATAAGCTTACGATTTTTTTCTTTTAGTTTTAAAAGAGTTAACTTATAAAACCTCATACGGTACTACCAGTGGCGACCCAATGTGCCTTCTGTTATATATGATATTGGCACCCGGATAACGAAAGTTGCAATCTTGATCAAATTGATGTGCCAATAAATATTACATCTAAGTAGGTGATTTTAACATGAAAACTTCTGTAAAGAGAAAAATAAAAAATGCTCTGCTTTTTTCATGGGACGGTGGAAATATTTATAAAATATGTTATTGACAATAATTACTTGCAGGTACTTCCTCCAAATTTTGCATGCCGGGCAAAAAACCTGGTTGGCAAGAAAACAAGTCTTGAGGATTTAAATGGTGAGAAATGGGATGTAAAAGTCACAAAGATTGATGACCGGTTGGCTTTTGAAGAAGGATGGGATATTTTTGCAGTAAATCATGGGCTACAAAAGGGTGATATTTTGGTTTTTCATTGTATAATGAAATCTCACTTTGTTGTCTTGATGTATGGAGCAACCGGATGTCCTGAACTTCGGCATTTTGGATTTTCTCACCAATTGACGAAAGAAAGTAAGAAAAGTGATAATAATTTGATTGAGAATGGTCAAAGCTCATCAAAAGTCCACACCAATTGCAATAACTTGTCACATGAATCTTCTTCCAAATCTGAACCTGTTGCTCGTGGAGTGAACAGTATGCAAACAATGGATAAAAAGCTAAACGAGTCCAAGATGTCCCCAAACAAGAACACTACAAACACTCAGCAATTGATTGCATCATCTTCTCGACCGGTGGATAAAGAACATGGTCAAAGATCCGAACTGTTGGTCGAAAACGCACTCCCTGATTACATGTTTTCTGAGAGTCCTACAACTCTAAAGCCATTATGTTTGGGTGATAATGATAATGGGGATGAACAAGATGAATGTAGAAGAAACAATTTGCAGCCGGTGCTGGTGGAATCAGATGGTGGCCAGAAAAGCATTGTGGTTGCCAGCGGTGGAGGTTCAGATGAAACTGAAATTAATAGAATTCCGATTTCAGTGGAATCAGAAGGTGGCCTGAAAAACAATTTGGCATCCAGTGGTGGTTCAGATGAAGTTGGAAGTAACGGAATTCGGAAATCTGTGGAACCAGACGGTGGCCAGAAAAACAATGTGACTGCCAGTGGTCATGTAGAAGTAACTGAAACCAACAGAATGCCGAAGTCGGTGGAATCAGACTGTGGCCAGAAAAGCAATGTGGCGGCCGGTGGTGGTGGTTCAGCTGAAAGTGAAATTAACAGGAATCGGTATCAGGAGTTGTTCGAAGCAAAAATGAAGATGGCGACTGAGAGGCGTAAGCAAAGCACTATGCATAAGAGGTCGAGGCCTGATGATGTTCCAAGTAGGTTGCTTTTCAATACTTTAACTTTCCTGATTAAACCTGTTTATTCATAAGTTTTGGAAGTATATAAAGATTGTTATAAACCGTCTTAGTGTTCTTGAAAGTTTGAAAGAGTCAAATGATTTTTTTTTACCTTAAAAGAGTAGGAAGACAACTAGTAGAGAACAAATGGAATGAGAATATGCCCATTTAGGTCCTCATTTTGGCTCTTGTGTTTATGTATGTAATAGGGAAACTCTAGTTCTATAACTTATGTTTTCTGTATTCTAATCTGAGGTTGATGGTGAAAAAGGACTGCAGGGTGTAATCGTAAAAAGCAGACCTTCGCTTCTGTTTGATTAAAGCAATTTTCTTGTTAACATACTTCTATGCTTAAAACAGTTCCACCAGCAAAGACTGCTAAATGGGAGCCCGTCACATCGGTTTCAAAAGTGCCTAATAGTGGTCATCTCGCCTAAACGAATGGGTACGTTCATAATCTATAGACTTTTAAGCTGTTTTCGTTCTTATTTATAGTGTGACTGTATGCTAACATTGAACAGCTAAACTGACAGAACCGATCAAAAAGGAACCACCAATGACCCATGGCTCAGTTGGTCTGCTAAAAAACGAACTAAAAATGACCCATGGCTCTATTGGTCTATGAGTTTTTTTTTTTTTTTTAAATTCTATTTGAATTGAATTTTGGACATTTTAGTTACATATTGCAATTGAGCACCTTTTCTTGAATGGTAAACTTGTGTCCGCTTGATGAAATACCTTTTTGGCGGAGTTAAATGATTATTGTCTTAAGTAGGAAAAAGGATAGAAGCGTGTTATGAAAACGTTGAACTTATGGTTAATGTTAGCTTGAAAATAGAATTTTGACATTGATCTCATAAAATCATCAACTTGTCACCAGAATCAAAAGTAAAGTTTTGTTTTATGCAATACTAGGTTATCTTCTGTGAATTTCACGGGCTAGAAAAATTACTTTACAGTAACAATAGATTTGTATTGAACTCTAATACATCAACTTAGAAAATAAAATCCCACAACGGGTAGCTTAAAAAATGAAATAAATATGAATGCTTTAAAGAAATGCAATGATTTTACATTTTACAAACATATATATAAATACATATCTCAAGGCTAAGTATCCATGGAAAACCCTATATTAGGGTGAAAACTGTGGAAACTCTAACCTTCCCGAGCTTTTTAGGGTCTGAAAATTTTAGGGCATGTAATATGCATAATTCTAAGCATTTTGAGCCAAAAAAAAGCGCCGAGCGGTGTTTTTTTTTTTTTTAAAAAAACCGTTTTTGGGTAACACATGTTAGTGGAAAATAACATGTTATTTTCCACTAACATGTGTTACCTGAAAACTTTATTTATTTAAAAACAAAAACGCTCGGAGCTTTTTTGATTTTTTTGGCTCAAAATGCTTAGAATTATGTATATTACATGCCCTAAAATTTTCAGGCCCTAAAAAGCTCGGGAAGTTAGAGTTTTCACGGTTTTCACCCTAATATAGGGTTTTCCATAGAACCATCCCCAATATCTCAAAGCTTAAAAGTTACAAAAACAATGATAAGTGATTTGATATGTATTTAAAATTCTTAAACAAACATAATTATAACACAAAATAACAAAAAGTGTATAACAGGTGTTAACATTGGAGTTGTACATTGTTTTAGATTAGGTTTTAATATTAGAGTTATACATTGTTTAAGGTTAGACGTTAACATTGGAGATATATTGTTTTAGGTTAGGTGCTACCCGAAGCTTTTCTGCATATAACTGTAAAGCACATCAGTCTATTTCGTATATAAAATTGATATGTCATATTAGATTCTCAACTCCGGGACGCTACCGGGGTATAAATCTAGTCATAAATACAAAATAACAAAAAGTGTATGCCTGTTGTGGTTTGGGGCCGTGAACTTTCAAGTAGACATTCCTTTGTGGCATTTGCTTTTGTGTAAATGTATTTGAAGTTGTGTTTGCGTATTGGAGGAATTAAAGCGGAGTCTTTTTGGAGCGTTCGACATTGAAGGATTGTCCGCAGGTGGGGGGAGGGGGATGTTGCAGGGGTTTGAGGAGTAACATACAGACCTATGCAATAGGTTGTAGTTAAATTGACGTTTAAAGCGAAAAGTTGAGCGGATTAATACGACAGACTAATCATATTCAGTGGTGGTCATAGGCAGCTGAGGTGCTTCGGTTTGAGGGACTGTTATGTTAAGGACACGTCAGGTGATTGATACTTCGAATAGTCTTGTTTGCCCTTTTAAGACTTGATTGGATATGGTATTGTATCCTGCTCGGTGTGTTCAGCAATCATTCATGAGCAGCTAGGTTTCACAAATGCTACCATTGTTGCGCCAAAAAATACAACAGTTGTGTCAGTTGTGTTGTCACGAAGCGTGCCACTGATGCAGTCCCAAAAAAGCATTTTGTAACATCAAAAAAAGTTGATAGTTATACTGGGAGATGTTTATTTGTTGTTTTCTTACAAATCAAGTGTATTCCGATACATATGTGAAAAGTATCGACACGTTACAATTTTAATTAGTTGTTCAAAGGAGTATCATTGTTGATGGATGTTTATTGTACACCCATTCACAATGACCATAGCTAATATTTTTTTTATGAACATAACGCCTCATGATGTGCAGTTTGTGGGGTTTAATCTTGATTTAACTTATTATTTAATGTGATGTTTATCGGTTAAGTTTAGATAGGTTTAGTTGGTATGTTTATCTAATAAGGAGTCATTGCCAGGAGGTGTTCATTTCAGTCACCTATTAATAGTAAGCTTAATAATGGTATAGGCTATTACCGACAAAAAAATAGATGGTACAAAAATGTAACCGAGGCCCAAAGTTACCGAAGTGATACATCACTATAGCTGCAATGAGGGTTAGAGGTAAACCAGTCATCCTTCAACCTTGCCACGCCAAAGCGACATCTTTATCTGTTTTAGTCGGACAATTCAACTCATTACAGCCTCACAGCCTTAAAGGCTTATCATAAAGCCTAAGCAACCGAACTCAGGAAGCCAAGAATCCAAGTAGAGTAATCATGAAAACAAAATCAGGGAAGAAATGATTGCATATTCAAACACCAAACCAAACATGGTACCATTCATGAGCCACGGATTTTTACAATATAATAAATCCATAAATATAAACAATGAATAATAAATAAGTCATGTTAGATATGAGTTTGAGTTTTAGACGTAAAGCTCATTTACAATTAAAGCTCGATCCTCCATCAAATTAAAAAGTATCGAGCTTCATTATTTTTTTTACCTCAAGCTAGCATTCACAATGGAATTCTTTTTCTCATCCATATAATTTAATACTCTAATATTTTTTCTCACTTTAAAAACCATTGACATCCGATTTCCCTTATATGTTCATTATTATTTGAATGATATATATGTCCACTCCCCACAACTAGAAATTATGTGATACTTGATATATAATGAAGTATGAGGGTTTGCTTTAGTTTTTTCATAAAATTTAAGGTATATAGGAACTCCATTATGAATGTTTTAATCATTACACAAGAAAAATATACTTGTAAATGAAAAATGAATCAAGCTATACTTTATAAAATTACTTATCATGAGGAAACATAAATCAACATAAGTTGACATCAAGCCATAACACATATCCTTTTTTTTCATGAATCTTAAAAAGCCACACAAATAATATCATCTTTGTGAAAACTCGTAGTATTAGCATGGCCACAAACACCAAATGATAGATTAACACGAGCGCCCCGTCTTTCCAATCTCATCTTTCCCTCTCACATAACTCATTTCTAGACGCCCATCCTTACAAACAAATCACTCTTTAGTCCGGTTTATAGTATCCCTCTACCATGAGTCACCCATGTTTGTCACAAATGACCATAAACAATCGTGTTAGAGATATTTTATATAGGGGTGTAAACGAGCCGAGCCCGAGCTTGACTAGGCTTGAGCTGGGCTAAGCTCGAGCTCGGCTCGGTTCGAGCCTACTATTCTGAGCTTGAGCTCGGCTCGAAAGTAAAACTTAAGAGCTCGGCTCGTCTCGGCTCGAGGTAATTTAAAAATAATTTTAAACGACCTAAAAGCTCGGCTTGAGCTCGCTTCAATAGGTTAAACGAGCAGAAGTTCGGCTCACCAATATTATTAATTAAAATTTAACATGTTCAAAGGACAAAATCACATACATAAAAAAATAATATAACATTTGTTTGGGCTCGTTTAGGCTCGTGAGCCTAAACGAGCTTTTATGTGAGGCTCCAGCTCGAGCATGATAACTAAACGATTCATATTTTAGGCTCGGGCTTGTTAAGGCTCGACTCGTTCGAGCTTTTTACCGAGTCAATCCCAAGTAGCTCTCGAGCTGCTGCGTGTCATTTACACCCCTAACTTTATCTATCTTGTTCATATGTATTTTTCTTTTGTTTTGTTAAAAAAATGTGCTAGGAGGAAATTTAATTTACAACGTAATTAAGTTTTGTAGTTATTAGATGAGTAGCTAAGTAGTCGTGTCTCATTAAATCCCGGGTTAAAAACCACAAAAACCCGAATGAAAAACGGATCTTTTGTAATATTAACAGTCGTCAATACTTTTACACGTGAACTGTCAAAAGTCTTTTAACTACATACACTTGTCTTGACACATGTTTCGCCTTAGATTCTGCCGTCAATAATAATCGCCGGTACCGGAATATCCACCGTCGAAACCACTTTGACCAACAGTTGACCGATTCTCAACCGTTCGTTATATTATTACAATGTAAGCGTTTCCTTCTTTTTTTCTCTTATCTTTAACTAATCGATGTTTATTGTGATTACAATGATCGTCACACACAAAGCGTTTGATGTTGATCGTTACGTGAACTATACATTCTTCTAGGGTTTAAGATTTTAGCTATTTATAGAATTCTTTGTTCCGATTGACGATTTTTAGCTATTTATGGAACTGTTTGTTCCGATTGTTATACACAAAACGGTGAGTGTTTTTTTTTATTATCAGTTTTGCAGGGCTTAGGGTTTTGTGATTGACTACATTGTATGCTAAATACATAGTTATAGTTATTAAAGGCGTTAGCCGCACTCAAAGCGCATAGGCCTCGTTCGGGCCTAGGCGTGAGGTGCAAAAAAGGTGAGAGCTGAGATAAAAAAAAAAGTAAAAAAAGAAAATAAAGTAAAAATATATTAAAATATACTATTTTTTTAATCTAAATAGTATCAGAAGTTTTAAAATATTGATGTATTAGTGTATAGAAGTAGTTTTCCTTAGATAAAAGTAGAAATCTAGCCATAATTTAACGAATTTGGATGGAAACTCTTCGGAATTTGGGATTCTAGCAAAAATCTGCGCCTAAACCGTCACCTCGGGAATTCAAGCGCAATTTCCAAGACTCAAAAGCGCAAATGCATTGCCTCGCCTAAAAAATGGGCCTAGGCGCAAGAGGCGATAGCTTTTATTAACTATGACTAAATATAAACCAAAATTACATATATGGCTATTTTAACAGTAGTAATTGACTACACTGTCTTGGGTCTATGAGGTTCTTTTGTTTTATTTGAAGTGAGTGTTAGGACATTTTAGTTATGAGTTGCAATTCAAACCCTTTTCTTGAATGGTAAAACTTGTGACCACTTGACGATATACCTTTTTGGTGGAGTTAAATTAATTCTTGTCTTAAGTAGGAAAAACATATATAAGTATGTGTTATGAACATGTTGAACTTGAATTGATGGTTAGTGTTAGTTTGAAAATAGAAGTTTGATATTGATTATAAAATCATCAGCTCGTTACAAGAACAAAAAATAAGGTTTTATTTTATATTGCATAAAAAGTAACATTATATTTGAACATACGTGACTCGATCCCAGAAAATCTAGGTTAGAAAATGGTATATAAGCAAATGAAACTTGATTCATCACTTCACATGCAATTGCCATTTAAATTTCTTGAAACTTTAATTTCATATTTGTGGTTATAATTTACCGCTCTTTATGTTTACATTTTCGTGACTTTTTTTATAGACCCCAACAACCCGTGGCTTGTAGTAAAACACCATAAAAGAAAACGGTTCCTATGGCAAAAGCGTGTGAGGAATGCACTAACAATTGTCTCATGATGCATAAAAAGCATAAAAAGCCAGCATCTGTTGTGACTACCTTCGTTAAAGTGATGATTGGTGACAATTATTCTAAAACTCTGGTATTTACTTATTCTTCACTGCATTTGTTATTAATTTGTGGCCTTTTGCGTTTTTTTGCTTCATTGTCGTAATCTTTTAAACATTTTGTATATGAATCATTAGTCATATTAAGGTCATTTACTCATGTTTAAGATATGTAATAGTTCAGTCATACATGTGTGGAAACTACTAGTCAACTGTGGCCTTTCTTTTACTTCGTATTATTACAGTTTGTTTAAAATGTTTTACCTTTACGTCGAAAGGTTTGCTAGTACTAGATGCTGAATATCTAAATATTTGAAAAAATTACATACTTTGGATGCAAAATTTTTGAAGCATTTGTTTAAAGATGTAAACGTCATATATTTCGGTATGTTTGCAACTATTTTGTCTTAATTACAATTTTTAATAGCTATCGAACAGCCTTTTATCATCTAGTTGAAGTGGAATTTGCTTTTGTAGATTTAGCATCTATGATAAGCTTATGATTTCTTTATTCTAAAAGAGTTACTTATGAAACTTCATACAGTGCTAACTGCTACCAGCGTCGACTCAATATGCCTTTTGTTATTTATATGAAATAGGCTCTTGGATATCGAAAAATTGGAATCTTGATGGTTTACAAATTGATGTGCCAATAATACATTACATCTAAGTAGGTCATTTTAACATGAAACTTCTGTAAAGAGAAAATGCTCTGCTTTTTTTCACGGGAGGGGGGGGGGGGGGGGGGGGGGGAATATGTATAAAATATGTTATTGACGGTATTTATTTGCAGTTCCTGCCTCCAAATTTTGCATGCCGGGTAAAAAAACTGGTTGGCAATAAAACAAGTCTTGAAGATTTAAATGGTGAGAAATGGGATGTAAAAGTCACAAAGATTGATGACCGGTTGGCTTTTGAAGAAGGATGGGATACTTTTGCATTAGACCACGGGCTACAAAAGGGTGATATTTTGGTTTTTCATTGTATAATGAAATCTCACTTTGTTGTCGTGATGTATGGAGCAACTGGATGTCCTGAACTTCGGCACTTTGGATTTTCTCACAAACCGATGAAAGAAACTAAGAGAAGTGATGATAATTTGATTGAGAATGGTCAAAGCTCATCAAAAGTCCACACCAATGGCAATAACTTGTCACATGAATCTTCTTCCAAATCGGAACCTGTTGCTCATGTAGTGAACAATATGCAAACAATGGACAAAAAGCTAAACGACGACAAGATGTTAGCAAATGATAACACTACAAACACTCAGCAATTGATTGCCTCATCTTCTCGACCGATGGATAAAGAAAATGGTCAAAGATCCGAACTGTTGGTCGAAAACACACTCCCTGATTACATGTTTTCCGAGAGTCCTACAACTGTAAAGCCATTATGTTTGGGTGATAATGATAATGGGCATGAACAAGATGAATGTAGAAGAAACAGTTTGCAGCCTGTGGTGGTGGAATCAGATGGTGGCCAGAAAAATATTGTGGTTGCAAGGGGTGGTGGTTCAGATGAAACTGAAATTAACAGAATTCAGAATTCAGTGGAATCAGAAGGTGGCCTGAAAAACAATGTGGCATCCAGTGGTGGTTCAGATGAAGTTGGAAGTAACAGAATTCAGAAATCTGTGGAACCAGACGGTGGCCAGAAAAACAATGTGACTGCCAGTGGTCAGGTAGATGTAACTGAAACCAACAGAATGCGGAAGTCGGGGGAATCAGAAGGTGGCACGAAAAAGAAAGCGGCGGACAAAACTCGGGAGTGGCTCAAAACGAAGTTGGAGGAAGCTGAGAAGGGTAAGGAAACAACTGTGATTCAGAATGAAGTTGAACACAGCAATTCTATGCATAAGAGGTCGAGGCCTGCCGATGATCCAAGTAGGTTACTTTTCTATATATTAGTTTTCCTGGTCAAACCTGTTTATTCATAAGTTTTGGAAGTACATAAAGATTGTTAGAAACCGTCTTATTGTTCTTGAAAGCTTTTAGTCAAATGAATCTATTTGACCTTAGGGTCAGAGGGCAACTAGTAGGGAACCAATGGAATTCTTATGCCCATTTAGGTCCTCATTTTGTCTGTGTTTATGTATGTAATAGTGTTACTGTAGTTTAATTTGTTGTTAACATGCCTCTATGCTTAAAACAGCTCCACCAGCAAAGAATGTTAAAAGGGAGCCCGTCACTTCGGCTTCAAGATTGCATAATAGTGGTTATCCCTCCACCCCCACTGGAAACTCTACTGGACCAATGGGTACGTTCGCCATTTATAGAGTTTTCAACTGTTTTCATTCTTATTCATAGTTTGGCTGTTGGCTAATAACATTGAACAGCTAAATGGACGGAGCCGACAAAAGAGGAACCAACAATAAACCATGGCTCAGTTGGTCTGGTAAAAACGGAACCGACAATGAACCATGGCTCTGGTTATATGATAAAAAAGGAACCCAAACCCGAGCCCGATGACTATGAAGAGGCACCCCCACCTGGTTCCTCCAACATCTCATTTTCTGCAACTATGAGTAGTTACCAATATCTTGTATGTTTCTCATTAACCCGTAGTCTTTGTGCTTCCACTAGGGGAGTAGGGGTGTCAAAATGGTGGGATAGACTGGTCGGGTCAGGTTGACCCGGAACACCCTATCTTCAATCTGTTATGATATTTCTCCTGTTAAAGCAATTTATGTATATTCACAATATACTGATTATATATAACATGCACAAAGAACCACCATTATGACAACGAATAACACGTGTTGAAAAACATCTAAATAATTTAAACAATTATATGCAGGAATTACCCAGCCACGTGAAGTTGAAATCTAAGGTAATTCTTCTCAGGAATGGCGCTGAACTTTGGCCGGTTTTGTATCAAGCCAAGCTCGGTTTGAAGGCTTTGACACAAACTTGGTCAATATTTGCAAAGGAAAAAGGGATTAAGCCTGGGGACGTGTGTGAATTTGTGCTCGAAAGTGAGGCAAAAAATAGTCTCACTTCTAGCGTGTTTGCTGTACACATTACCCGCAGATAAAGTGTTAACTATGGCACCATGGTCTTCGCACTCTGCGCTTTTGTAAATTCTAACTAGGTTCAACGTTCTTTTGGTTTTTGTCTGAATTATCGAACTGGTTTTATGTGGTTTATAATAATGCCGTTTTTTGGTTACTGATACATTCAAGCTGTCTGTACAAAATCTTTGGTCTTGCACAGAAAGTCACCAATTAGTGTCTAAGTGAGCCACTGTATCGACGAACAAGCGCGTCTGAGTTTAACCATTGAGCCAACCTTTTTATCTTTGCGCGTTTCTTGAAATAATTTCATGATTGAAATAACGGTTTCATGATCTTCAGCCTGGATGCTGCCCAAAAACCTTTTCAGTTCAGACTGGCGATTCTCGCAGAGGAACCGACAATTGAATGAATGTACAAGGTTTTTGTTTTTCTTCTTTGCGCAAAGGTTTATATATGATGAACATTATTAGTTTGATCTGAGCTTTGAGATATTGAGGGATGACTCCATTAACTTGATTTTGAACAACAGTGAAGGAGTTGCAAACAGGCTCATGCCTGATAAGAATAAATGATATTTTGTCATTTCAATTTTGGTTATTTTGAGAGCATTGTACTCATACATGTAATTCTATGTGGGTTTGAAGAGGTATGTAACTTTGGTGAACTAGTGCAATGATGAGCGATATCTTTAAGCTAAGCTCATATTGTAACAATTGCTAGTGTTGTCACAGGAAGAAATGGCTTCCCTTTGTAACTTGACTCTGAAGTAAATGTTTGTATTAAGTGAGAATATGTATTTCGTTCAAAGGTTGTTAGGTTAACGACTCTCTGATCTAAGAGACCTGTTATGTGTCGTAAGACACGTGTTAAATGGTTCTTTACTTTCATTTGAAATATTTTTTACCCGTTTATAAGAGCGTTGTGGTATAGCGTTTGTTATTGCTAGAGTTTACGTCTTTCCTTGGGTGAATGTGATGATTCAGAATTGGAGGTACGAATGCAATGGTCGAAGCGTAGTGGTCCAGATGTGATGGTCCGCATGTCATATATTGTGCTTACTGCAATATTGTACAATAATAACAATAACCATACCCAATAAATCCCAAGGTCGATGGAGGGTGGGATTTTGTCAAACATCGATATCCCAAGGGATTGAGATGATGCTTAAAGACTAAAATAAACAACCGGCAAACAAACAAAATTAAATATATATAATAAAAAGCTACCAATAACAAAAGAAGTCTTGATAGAGTAACATGGTAAAAAAGTAGGCATATATAAACTAGAAAACAATATAGTTCATAAATACAAGAAGACAATCAAATGTAAAGTAAAGTGGAGGAAAATCTAATAACATATAGTCATAAAGCTAAGACACTCCTAAACCCTTAATCCTATGTTTTTAAAGAGGTGTAACTCAAGTAAATCATGTGTAATCCACTCATCCATGTCAATCTAGGCATGCCTCTAGTCATCCTCCCTCAATGGTGAGTGTTTCCAGTGCCTAAACGGGCTCAATCGTCTGCCTACTCTTCACAAACCCAAATCATCACAGTCTTCCTTCCTTTATATTACCCAATATACAAACTACTCCCAACAGTTCTCCAAAAACCTGATTTCTTATCATGGCTAACCTTAGATGTCCACTCACCCAACTCAGCATTCACATCTCTACCACTTCCACCTTACACCTTATGTCTTATTGGCCCTACAATCTGTCCCATATAGCATAGCATGTCTTACAACAACCCAAGTAGCTAGTCTTCACCTACAGTGACACCACCGAACCTAGATGCAACATATTACATCAGTATCTATCTTCTCATCCCTTTGTACAAACAATCCTCAATACTTAAACTTAGTTACCTACATAACCAAATGACCCTTTATGTTAATTTAAGTGTCCTCGTCTATGGGTGTAAATAAAGCAAAGCGGCTCGAGAGCTACTCAGGATTAGATCGGTAAAAAGCTCGAATGAGCCGAGCCTTAACGTGCTCGAGCTCGAGCTTTTCATATGAAGACTGTTTAGGCTCGCGAGCCTAAACGAGTCCAAAGAAATTTTATATTATTATTTTATATATAGTATAAATACTATTTAACATTGGCGAGCTCGAGCTCGAGCCGAGCTTTTAGCTCCCTTTAAATTGTTCTATAAGTATTTCGAGTTGAGTCGAGCCTAGCTCGAGCCCTTGGGTCTTACTTTCGAGCCAAGTTTGAGCTCAAAGTATTAGGCTCGATCTCGTCGTTTCCTAAACCTGAACTCGTTACCAAAATGTCACTACACAAAAGTAAAAGGACTGAAACTGTACAACATCTAAACAACAAGGACATAAATTACAACTCAACTTAATAATAGTAACCAGGTTCCTCCTTCCACAAGTCAAGTGAAGAACAAACCCAAACACAATCCATTACCTTCTCAATCAATCAAAACCTAAAACACACACATAACCAATGGAAGGAACAGAAGGCACACAGCAACCACACCTAGTGCTCGCCAACAAGCTATTCCTTCTAACTCAACCAGACGTCGATGACATCGAGAAAGTGCGTCTCCGTGATGAGGTCATGTCTACTGTTGTGGCAGACGGTATGTTTTTAGTTTTTAAACGGTTTTTGTTTAGATCTTATGGATTTGGTTTGATTTATGGTTGTTTGTGTGGTTTTGGAAGATATGGCGCCGTTGTATGAAACCCTAGCTGCGAGTTCGGTGTTGGAGCTTGATCAGAAGGTTTTGGACTCCATGAAGGTGAAGATTGAGGAAGAGGTTAAGAAGCTTGATGAAAAGTAAGTTATGGAATTGGTTAGGTTTTTGTATGTGTTTAGTTAGGTGTAGGTTTGTGCGATTTGTGATGTAGCCATGTAGATTTAGTTGAATAGGTTGAAAAGGACATGATAATGTGTTATGATACTGTATATGTATGTAACACCATGTGTAGGCATAATATTGTGAAGTTTTAGGAGAAAAACTAGTTGGATACTTGGATGTCTGTGTTTTTAGCCTAAGAAGGTTTGTATCAAGTCTGATATGTGTAGAAGTCTTGTTAGTTGAAGAACTAGTGTAAGGTGAATTTAGTAATACGGAAATTTATGACTTACATTTTAGTTATTAAAGCAAATATGAAACCAAAACTGAAAGAACAAGATCTTGCGTCTAGTCTCTTAGATGAATCTGCAGGAGTGGATCGACTGAAGAGTAGGATATCCTTGGACATAGTTGTAAATAGCGAATAGCAGGCAATAGCGACAGGCTACCTATATGCTATGTAGGCAGCAATATCGACGAAATAGTGCCTGCTATGTCACATTTAGCAATAAAGGTGTAGAGAAAAAAAAACTATATTTAACACGCCAATTATGTATAGAAGTGCTAAAAATATGCTAAATAGCTAAAATATGCCATCACTAATCATCTAAATAGAAAAAAAAATTAAACATCTGTTATTTATCGCTACAAGGTATGTACTCTGTAGCTACCTGCTACCCTTAACCTATACGCTACGCTATTCACTATAATGGCCGCTATAAGTGCTATTGACAATTATGCCCTGGACTGTTTATTGTTTTAGATTCAGCAGTTACCATATGGGCGTGTTGTTTCACTGTACTTCCTTTAGTTTAGATTGAATGCTATGTCCTTGTATTGTTTGCTGCTGATGTGAAGCAATTATAAATGATACAGCTTTTTTTTATGAATACTTGCTTTTTGAAGTCTCTAGTAGGATGATCATGGAATCACATTGTATTGTATGATATGCAACCATATAGTAATTCTGTCCAAATGTTAGTAGTATATGTATTTTAGTCTTGTCTATACTTTAGGACTTGTCATGTTTTAAATACAACGGCTGACTTGCTATTACATATGCTTATACTGCTGTTACACTAAAATAACTTCGTGGGTTCCATAAAATGGTACATCTAACCTTGTAGGTAGCTTATTTAGATTAATAATATTGAATTAGAGTTTTGATCCAAATTTATGTTTTGAGCTAATGAGAGCTTGTTTCATTGCAAATAATATCTAATTGCTAGTGCCAAAACTGTTGTCACATCAAGTATCTGATCTGCATTACATGGGACTTTGTTATAGCATTTTGAACCTTTGGTTGAAACTGAATATTTAGTCACTGTTTTCTGTTATCTTTAGAATAGCTGATGCTGAAGAAAATTTAGGAGAAAGTGAAGTTCGAGAAGCTCATTTGGCAAAATCTTTGTTCTACATCCGCATTGGTGACAAGGTATAGCATTTACAGTGATAGTAATTAATTAATATGTGTAAATTACTAAAATATATAGTTCACTAGCTCCATTGTGCAACTTTGTTACACATCTTTTTAAATGCATCCAGGAGAAAGCTCTAGAACAACTCAAGGTGACAGAAGGTAAAACAGTTGCTGTGGGCCAAAGAATGGACTTGGTCTTTTACACACTACAAATGGGTTTCTTCTACATGGATTTTGATCTTATTTCAAGGAGTATCGATAAAGCAAAGAAGTGAGTTACAATTCCTTTTATTTATTTTGTTGTCCTCTTTTATAATCTTATCTTTATTTCATAATCATAATTCCGATGACAGTTTGTTTGAGGAAGGAGGCGACTGGGAGAGGAAAAACAGACTGAAAGTTTATGAAGGCTTATACTGCTTGTCCACCCGTAACTTCAAAAAAGCTGCTGATCTGTTCCTTGATTCTATATCAACTTTCACTACTTACGAAATTTTCCCATATGACACCTTCATATTCTACACTGTTCTAGCAAGCATTATTTCACTGGATCGGGTTTCCTTGAAGCAAAAGGTAGCCAGTATTTAAATTTTAAATACATCCCTTCATTATATTTTTCAAACCCATGTGAAAAGAAAGTAAAAGTTGGGTATAACAATTGTTACTTATTGTGCAGGTTGTAGATGCACCTGAAATTCTGACAGTAATAGAAAAAATTCCATACTTGTCGGAATTCTTGAACTCTTTATATGAGTGTCAATATAAATCATTCTTCTCTGCTTTTGGTATGTTAATCTTATATGTTATTGTTTTTAATAGTCCATAGTTGTATTTTAATAATTCTTTTGACATCCTCCACATGAAATATAGTGGTTAATATATATATTTGTTAATGATTTACAGCTGGCCTCACAAAGCATATTAAGTTGGACCGTTATTTGCATCCACACTTCCGATATTACATGAGAGAGGTCAGGACTGTTGTTTATTCTCAATTTCTGGAATCTTACAAGAGTATCACTATTGAAGCAATGGCAAAGGCATTTGGTGTGACTGTTGACTTCATTGATCTGTAAGTAATTCTCCTAGCGTCTAGTGATGTCGTTATCGACACATTTACTTACGAACAGGTCAACCTGGGTCTTGTTTTATCTCAAAATGGTCAAATCAAATCATATAATATATACTTGTCAACCCAGCCCGGTACCCAAAAATGATCAAACCTGTTTTGCACAATAGTTGATGCACATTAAAAAGGTTTATTTGGTTACCAACAGGGAACTGTCAAGATTCATTGCGGCAGGGAAGCTACATTGCAAAATCGATAAAGTAGCAGGTGTACTAGAAACCAACCGTCCGGATGCAAAGAATGCTCTGTATCAAGCAACTATCAAGCAAGGGGACTTTTTGTTGAACCGTATTCAGAAGCTTTCTCGTGTTATTGATCTTTAAGCACATCAGCTTTCTCTTACCATTTTCCCCAGTTTGATACTGTACTTCTAGTCGCACTCTTTTGTAATAGTTATTTCAGTACACGGGTCGCACAGAATTTATGGTCAAGTTGATCCTATGCAAGTACATTGTGCTTTGAAGTTTTCATGGAAATTTAATATGACATTTGATGAATGTTTGGTGCCTGTTGTCCCCAAAAAGGACGTATCGAGGTATCGAAATAAATTGTAACACACCGTATTTGACTTTTTAGAGAAAACATAACACGAATTACTGATTTATAAATAAATTAGCTGAATCTGAAACCTCTAATCATAATCCCGACTTCGAAAACCCTTTTAAGAATAAATAAATAAAAACTCCGAAGAATGGCTACTGAGGTTTTGCTCTCGAGAATGATATACTCAACCCGACCAGAAGGTTTCGCCAAACCAGTTGGATCCGGTTCATGATTTACTCTCTGACAAGTCCAGGCTCCTTGATCTCCTGTTTCCGCCGATGACATTACCACTGAAGAGACTACTTCGGATCATAAGGGTCTGCTTCTTGCACTGCTACATAAGCTCAAGTCCAGCTGCGAGGATAGTTGTAGCAACAATTACTGTTATTGCTTATCATCTAAGCAGCTTTAAAACCAAGAACCCCTATATCTACAGTATTAAATTGTAGAACAAAAACAAATTATATTGTATAAAATTTTAAGCTAAACAAAACTTTGTTTAAGAGACTTAACCAACAGGAGTTTTTATTTTATTTTCGTGTTGTTTTTGAATCCCCATGGAGAATGTGTGGCGTATTCTTTATACATGGAAGAAACAAAAAGAGCAGCCCATAAAATCAATGGCTAGAATGATGATTAACCATTGAATCAATGGCCAAGATGGCTTGATACCTAAACTTAAAAAGTCAAAATGGAACACCATGCATTAAACAGTAACTTTCTACCCCCCCCCCCCCCCCCCCCCACGCACGCACACACACGATACAAAATAACAATGGACGAGTACACTCATTATTATGCAACATAACCCAGTAGACGTCATCGATACAATCCATCACCACTAACCGCCATAACCCAATTTTGATACATTTTGTGTTTTGAAACCACCCATTCCCAGCTTAACCTGATACACAACCCGCCGTTTGCCAGACTTAAATACAACTAAATTTAAGCTTTTGATGTAAATCAAACCAAATATAAATAAACAAACCTAATTCCAACATTTATTTGGGTCAAAAGGAACACCTTTTTAATCTGGTTTCAGATTGACATACTGTCACTCTGTCCAACAAAATTACAAGGTAAAAAAACCTCAAAATTAAACTATAGTTCTCTCACACAATCTTATCTCATATATTAATAAGCCGCAAAAGAACTTCATACTGAACGGCTCCATGCTCATCATTCTACCAACCATGGAGTTTGTACCGGTGTCCATTCAGTCAATTCTCCTTCTTTGAACCAGAGAGCTGTCACAAAAACGAACACAAATATAGCATCATCGTTTTTGAACGTAAAAGACTGTTTTACCCATCTAAATATGAACAAACATGAGCAACTCGACTCTTACCTATTTCACGCGTCCCATTTTCAGGGCTGTCACTCCCATGAACCACGTTCCTGTTCCAAACACCATAACAACATATTTATATAACAAGAAAGTGCGAACCAGGCTTCCCCTGTTACACGTTATCATCAACACGTAATACATGAATGAGACAAAATCTTAACCTTCCGGTTTGAACTGCAAGATCCCCTCTAATCGTGCCAGGTTCAGCTTGAAGCGGATTCGTTGCTCCAATTAACTTACGGGCTGATGCGACAACACCAACTCCCTCCCAAGCCTTGCCCGATACATTATCAAAGGTAAGACTTTATCCAAAACCAGTAATCTAAAAAGTTTATGAATCTAAAAAGTTTATGTGAAAGCACAAAAATCATTACCATACAAACAACCGGACCAGATGTAATGTAGCTAATCAGTTTGGGGAAGAAAGGCTTGGAACTCAGATCCTTATAATGCTCCTATAATACCATTTGCGAAACAAAAGATTTTAATCCTCTTAAAAACGATACATATTCAACACCTTGATTTTGAAAAGCACGTGGCATTCTAATGCGTACAGTGTATTGATCACAAAGCCAATGGGTGATGCGCGCACATCACATATGTGAGGTGTTTGACTGTTCGTTACAATAAAAATACCAAAAAAATATGTATGGATGATATCATAAATTGTCAACTTTCAAACACTAAAATATAATGCAATCTCTTCATCTGGTCAGATTTGTTCAAATACTCAAACCCATCGCTCATTCGATGGGCTAACTTATTCAAACATTCAAACCCATTGCTCAATCGACGGTCAGATTTGTTCAATCAGCTTTAAAAGTCTTTGCAATCCATGGTTTAATTTGTTCAAAATACTGGTCAACTGCAGATAGGATAGAGAACCCTAATTTAGTGAAAACAAATCCTCGCCCCTGGGGAGTCGAGAAGTTGTTGTGGACCACCCGTTGGACTCACGTCATTGAACAAAATAACAAAAAATCCAGAAAACAAACCTCTGCCAATTCTTTAGGGCACTGGAAAAGCTTTAAACCTTTCAACTTAAACCCCTTCTTCTCAAACCTAGATATTATCTCTCCTACCTGCAATAACAACCTCAATCCAATCAATAACAATTTTATTCCTAGGGGTGTAAATGACACGTAGCGGCTCGAGAGCTACTCGGGATCGGCTCGGTAAAAAGCTCGAACGAGCCAAGCCTTATAGAGCCCGAGTTCGAGCCTGAAATATAACTCGTTTAGTTATCGAGCTCGAGCCTTATATACAAAGCTCGTTTAGGCTCGCGAGCCTAAACGAGCCCAAACAAATGTTTTATTATTTTTTTATATATGCAATTTTTTCCTTTGAACATGTTCAATTTTAATTAATAATAATGATGAGCGAGCTCGAGCCGAGCTTTTGCTTGTTTAAGCTATTGAAGCGAGCTCTAGCCGAGCTTTAAGGTCGTTTAAAATTATTTTTAAATTATCTCGAGCCGAGCCGAGCCGAGCCGAGCCCGAGCTTAGAATAGTAGGCTCGAACCGAGCGGAGCTTGAGCCTCAGAAAAGCATGACGAGCCGAGCTCGAGCCTCAGAAAAGCATGATGCGCCGAGCTGGAGCCTAGTCAGGCTTGGTTCGTTTACACCCCTACCTAAAACATAAATACATAATACCCATTTATCTCCTTCTTAAACATAACCATAAACATAAACTCACAAGTCCTCTTTGAACACCATCAGGCTTTATCATAATATAAGATTCCTCAACTTCCTAAAACAAATAACAACAACAACAAAACAAGGGTCAACTTAAACCAAATGGGGTTATAACAATAATAATACTGCACCAATTGAATCAACTAATAATAATAATAATGAGAATAATAACCATGGAAGCCATTAAGTGGGGAAGAAATATGCGGGTTTTGTTGGGGTTTTTGTGTTTGACAGCATGGATAAGTGAAGTGGAGAAGAGATGAGAGGGTGATTGGAATGCGGCTAAATGACGGTGGTTGATGGTGGTGGTGGGTAAGGATAAGCTGGTACCGGTAACGGTTGAAGATGACAATCGGATGGAAGATAACGACGGTGCATATGGGGCCCTTCCTAATGCCATCACGCTCTCCATTTTTTTTCTTTATTATTCTTCTCTCTCTCTCTCTCAGTTTAGTGAACTGCTTATGCTGTCGCTGTGTTTTCATAGGTGGAAATTGCAAAACTGGTCCCTTTATTATTTAATTAAGTGCATCTTTTTACTGATAAAACAACATATTACAATTTTGGGCCAAACCGAGTAGCCCAAGGGGCTGTTTAGTAGCCTTTTAATGATATTATTAAGAGACTGCATGTGAATCAATAAGAGGTAGAGTGTGTTTGGTTCAGTTAAAAGATATTTCTTAATGGTTCATGGAGCCTTTAGTTCACAATTATGCCAAACAACACACCAACAATGGTTTGGTTATGTTTGTGTGTCACAGGGTATATGGTTTCGTGTTATATCTGGATGGTTATCTTGTAGGTTGTAATTATGTGATGGTGACACGTGTTAGTTGATATGTGATGTATTTAGAGCTTTTACGACAATTGTACTTATTTGGATTTACCAAAGTGTGAATGTTATACTATTATTTTTGTGCTCGTTTCTTTTCTTTAGACACATATCATATATAACTTAAAATAATACAAAAAAGGTCGTTTTTAGGCTTGTATGCATGGTTTAACATCTATAATCTATATCTATAACTTATAATAAAAGAATTGAACTTTGATGATGTGGCATTCAATGTATGTCTCAACCTCTCCTTGAATGTGCTACGTGGCATCATGTAGGATTTTTTAATTTTTGAGTTTTTTTAATAAATCTATATATATTATAATTATTTTAGGAAAAGATAAGAATTTAAAAACAAAATTAAATTTTCTCACTAATGTTTCCTCCAATAACTTTTAAACGTTAATATCTTTTATATACGAGATTTTTTAAAGAATAATATTACACCAAATTAACGAGCGTTTTATTATCTTTCCAACGAGTACCATAGTGCTATATAAAAAACGAAGAAAAAAACAACTATTTTTGTGGGGTTTTGTTTTCAAATATATTTTACTCTACTAATAAATCACAAACGATAAACATAACTTCATAGGCAGAGATTCCTTTTTTTTATATTTGAATATGAGAACTTATGGCAGAAATTTGTTTAAAATAAATATTATTATTATTATTCATTAATCATGTATTGACAAATCATTAATTATGTTATCATATTAGATATTTTATTATGTTATATTAGATATTTCAACCCCGGGACACTCCCGTGATAAAAGCTAGTGTTATTATAATACAAAGTCTATGATCAATAAAATTGAAGTTTGGATTTTGGAGTACCAATAAATCAGAAAAAGAATAAAATTTGTAAGTATGGAAAATACAAATGGTGACTCATCCTTATGATTTGGTGATAAAGGTGTTGGTGTTGTAAAGGGCAGATTAGGAGTTCAAGCCTCACAAGAGGCAAAAAAAGAGTGTAATAAAAAAGGGAGGAAATTAGTCGTTAAAAAAACAAACTTAATCAGACTGCTTATGTAAGATGTTTGGTCCGACCAGTTGATTTGATTCTGAAAACACTTCGTGGCATCATGTAGGATTTTTTAATTTTTGAGTTTTTTTAATAATTATAATATATATATTATAATTATTTTAGGAAAAGATAAGAATTTAAAAACAAAATTAAATTTTCTCTCTAATGTTTCCTCCAATAACTTTTAAACGTTAATATCTTTTATATACGAGATTTTTTAAAGAATAATATTACACCAAATTAACGAGCGTTTTATTATCTTTCCAACGAGTACCATAGTGCTATATAAAAAACGGAGAAAAAAACAACTATTTTTGTGGGGTTTTGTTTTCAAATATATTTTACTCTACTAATAAATCACAAACGATAAACATAACTTCTTTCTCTCTAATGTTTCCTCCAATAACTTTTAAACGTTAATATTTTTTATATACGAGATTTTTTAAAGCATAATATTACACCAAATTAACGAGCGTTTTATTATCTTTCCAACGAGTACCATAGTGCTATATAAAAACGGAGAAAAAAACAACTATTTTTGTGGGGTTTTGTTTTCAAATATATTTTACTCTACTAATAAATCACAAACGATAAACATAACTTCATAGGCAGAGATTCCTTTTTTTTATATTTGAATATGAGAACTTATGGCAGAAATTTGTTTAAAATAAATAATAATATTATTGACAAATCATTAATTATGTTGTCATATTAAATATTTTATAATGTTATATTAGATATTTCAACCCCAGGACACTCCCGGGATAAAAGCTAGTATGATATAATTCCTCCCTATGGGTAATAAATACGACTAATGTAATATATAAGGCGGCAACTTCATTAATTTGAAGTAGGTAGGGGTGTAAACGAGCCGAGCCGAGCCTGAGACTGACTGGGCTCGGCTCGGGCTTGTTAAGGTTTTGTGAAGCTCGAGCTCGAGCTCGGCTCGGTTCGAGCCTACAATCTTGAGTTCGAGCTCGGCTCGCTAGCAGAATCCAAAGCTCGAGCTCGGCTCAAGGTGATTTGAGAATCTCAAATGAGCTCAAAAGCTCGGCTATAACTTAGGCTCGCGAGCCCAATCGTTAAGGCTATAACTTAGGCTCGGCTATAACTTAGGCTCGGGCTCGGGTTCGGGCTCTAGCTCGTTAAGGCTCGATTAGGCTCGCGAGCCCAATCGAGCTTTGTATCTAGGGCTCGAGCTCGGGCTCGATAACTAAACGAGCCATATTTCAGGCTCGGGCTCGGGCTCGTTAAGGCTCGGCTCGTTCGAGCTTTTTACCGAGCCGATCCCGAGCCGCTACGTGTCATTTACACCCCTACTCATCGACTAATATGGTTGGGCCTAGAATCTAGAAGTAGATCATCATTTGTCATACGTAACAAGTTATGTGAG
Organism: Ambrosia artemisiifolia; assembly: GCA_032199755.1. Taxonomy (NCBI): domain Eukaryota; kingdom Viridiplantae; phylum Streptophyta; class Magnoliopsida; order Asterales; family Asteraceae; genus Ambrosia; species Ambrosia artemisiifolia. The sequence continues at coordinate 45,927,379 of CM063526.1, forward strand.
ATAAAAGAGTAATCATAAATGATAGATGTTTAGACTACATATAGGCATTTTGCATACGACCCTAGGTAACTTGATTTATTATGATTATAATCGATATAATTAAAATACATACTATTGTCTTTTTTAAGCACGGGTTTAAAAGATGTAAGCTATTTCTCGTCAATTATTTATCTTCATGTTCAAGTTTTTATCAATATAACTCGTATCTATTTCATACTTTTCATTTAGTCATTAAACGTGTTGGCGTTCATTATTCAATTGATTTGAGAGTGAGTTGATGTCCATACTAATATCATCATTGATTTTGCAAACAAAATATTGATCTTAACCAAAGCACTTTACAACATTATTTAAAAGATGAAATGTAAATTTAGATATCACAAGCTTTGGTGGTTAACTTTTTATCTTAATGTAAATTCATGAACTTATGTGGCCAGTTTTGTAGTTTCATAAAAATAGAGCCACCAAAAATAAAAAATAAAAATAAAAAATATAAAAGAAAACACAGCAGTAGTGCATCTTGGACTTCCAGCAAACTTTGTTAGAAAAAAATAATAATAAATAAAAAATAAAAATAAAGTTGTTGAGAGGTTCAACTTCCGATCAACGACGGCGACGATCCGACGGCTGTTATCTCCCGGAATATACGGTAATAAACATTACGTCAGTTACTATTTAGATTGTAGTTTGACTGATAATATGAATGTAATTAGTTTGTTGCTTTGAAAAGGCTAGAGTGGAATCATTTGATTAAGAATTAGGTAGCGTTCGTTTCAGGGATTGCAATGGAACTGGAATTTGCGCGAGAAGTGTAATTTGATTTGGAATTTAGATGTTTTGGATTCCCTACTGTATGTTGTTCAATTACAATTCCTTTTTTTGTTGTAACGAACAACATAAGAAGTCGAATATACATTCCAATTCCATTCGAATTCTATTCCATTCCGTGAAACGAACGCTTATTTCCATAAACTTTATTGAGGATGTTGCGATCAAAATCCGCGTAGGATATTTATCTGGTTGGTAGTGTTCTTGGCAATCTTAAGGACTCGTTTTTCGTGCTACCTAATCATCTCGAGCTGTAAACACCAAAGTGAACCGTTAGAAGGGGTTCCGAGGCCAAAGCCTCGGGTACCACCCATGGTTTAAAAAAACGGGTGAGGCGTACGCCTCGAGGTGCGCCTCGAGGCGAAACTCTAAGAAAACGAGTCCGAGGCACGCCTCATGGGGTTCAGATTGTACATACGCCTCTAGGGACTGAGGCGGTAAGAAAATATGCGCCTCGGGTGCGCCTCGGGTGGTTTAGGGTGTTTTTTTGTGTTATAGACTTTTTGGGTCAATAATTTTATTTTTGATGTGTGTTTTTGATGTTTTAGACTTTTCTAGGTCAAGTATTTTTTTGACTGCGCCTCGAGCTTGCGCCTCGGTTTGCCTCGTGGCTTACGCCTCATGAGGCGAAGGGAAAACGCCTCGATGCTCGTTTCCGTTCTTTTAAACTTTGGTACCACCCTCTCATGATCAAGTCAGTTTGTGTAAATTAAGTATATACATATAAGTATGTATAAAAAGAGACTGAATTTGTATAAGAGACTAAACTTTAGGCTTAGTTCCTTTGTACAAACCTGCAATATTATCTAGTAATTGTCATGGTTTCCTTTCCTTCACTAGTGAATACAAAAAATAAGACAAAATCACAATCTTCATAATTGCTTCTCATGGAAGTTGAAGATTAACCACAACTGTTTTCTGTTATGTCAGTTCTAAAAGAATGCCAATCAATACATTATATACACACCAAATCAATAGCTACTTTATTAAACACGCACACACTCGACTTCTTTTTTTTTTTACTTGTAATTCAGGACATACCACACTCGGAATTTTAGTGTTTTATTTGCAAATAGGGAATGACAATATCGCCTGCAGCGTGCTTCTTAGCATTTCCAGCAAGACGCAGCCACAATGGGCCTTGATTTCCATCCAAGAACCAAGGAACCTTTTTCTTCAACAATAGTGTAACCTTCACATATCTTGAGCTTTGCCAGCCATTGCTTCGCCTGAGTCACCAACTTAATTGGTGCAGCCTGAAACCCTGCCCGGCTCATCCTCCTTCGCCATTGGTCCACCCTCTCATGCCTTTCCACCCTGTTTGGCCCCTCACAACTCACAATATTTTTTATTTCCTCTGCAAAGTAAAACTGTTCGATTTTCGCTCGTCTGGTGTCGTATTTAGGCAGCATTGCGTCTAGGGAGTCGAAAATAGCTGAGTAATAATACAACGCTTCCATAAACCTCCCAAGGAAAAAAGGCCCGTTGTGGCTTGAATCCTGTTCAACAAGGACTAGAACCTTTGGGGATAGTTCATGGATTATTTTTAGAACCGAGTTAAGAGCGCCCCGGCTCTCTTTCACCACACAGTGAAGTTGGAGAATGCTGTTAACTACTAAAACTTCGTTTTCATACGTTTTGATGTCTTCGGGCTTAAGCTTTTCCAAGCTACTTTCTACATATGAAAACTCCAGATTTATGCCCAGTTTTTGTGCATAAACCTCCAGCTCATCTCCGATGACATGGAACCGATTAACAGATGGTCCAACTGCTGTGATCCTGAGGCGGCGTAGAGACTGACCGTGTTGATTAGCCAGGCTCTCTAACAATGCACGCCATTGGTGTCCATGTGGTAAACCAAGGGTCATCCCAAGGTCAACAACATGAACAAAACTCTCTCCCTCAAAGGCTTCCAACATTGTTAAGTTGGCAACAAAATGTCCAAACTGAATATGTGGGCAAACTTCATAAACTAGGCGCAACGCCTCTTCCTTTTTCTCTGACCCGATTGAATTTAAGTTTGCTGTTGGGGCCCCCAACCCAACCGCACCAAGTGGTTGCACCAAAGCTAGCCGGTCTGTGAGCCCCTGCATAAAACATGACGCCACCCTCTGAAAAGATGAACCGAAAACAAGCGCATTGGCTCGAAGCTCGGCTAACAAATTTGTTGCGTGTGCTTTATCACGACACGCTACGGCTTCAGCACATGAGATTAATAACTGAACAAGATGCATACCGTCCACATTCCCCTCATTCTTAGTGGGCCTGTATTCCAAGATTGCATCTTCAATGGCTTCAGCTGCTAAGTATCTTTGGGTGTAAGTCATGACGTGGTCCCTAAACCGAAGCTTGGGCAAGCTATTGGTGCTGCTAGTACGACGGATGGTGACATTTACTCCATCTAACAGACTGCTACCATCCACAATGGGTTGAGGCATGCTCACCGTTCGTTTCATTCTTTTGTGGCCACAGGATTTGTTAGACAAGCTAAGTAGGCTCCAAGGGGAGTTCGGATAGTCGATGGCAGATAAATAACATTGGGTAGAAAAAGAAGACATTGAATGATCTTGACAAAAGCTTGTTTCTTTAATATTAGGATGTGCGGCCCGAACATCATCCTGTTCATCATGGACATACAATGGATTTCCCACAAAGTTAAGAGTATCCATATGAGAAGTTTCATCGGTTTTTCTCTTTGTACCACAAAGGTTAAACCTTGAATCAACTCCATTGACACCTGCTTTAAGATGATTCCATCTTTGGCCACTATAAAGTGTTTGTGTGAAGAAACGTTGAGGCATTTCGAGCAACCTTTTAGTTATTTCTGCTAAAGTTCAGAAAAGATTTAGTAGCTCTGAAAAAACCATAAGCCAGGTGAAACAGGCTTATATAGAGGCTAGAGCTAGCATCATCGTTCTTGTTTTCGAGGTATTCTATGATGTCTGTCCATCTTTTTCATTGCCAAAAATCTTTTAAATTTAATATGATAAGACTTTAACTTCTAGTGCTATTTTTTATAGGAACCGGCACAACTTATTCCAACCTTATTGGTAAGTCACAAACTTTAATGTTTCTAGTGATCCATATGTGTAACATATTTGCTTGTAGCATATGAACTATGCAGTGTTGTACAATGAACACTTTCGTTTTTATTATAATGTAATTACCGGTTAACTAGAATATAAATGCATTTCAGTGATGGAGTTCTATACTTTGTGTGTGTTAAAAGCTTAATCCTATTTGTCTCAGATCTTAAATGAACAGGACATGCTGCTTATGTGAACAGGGGAAATAAAAGGTCAGATTTTTTTATTACATTTTTGTGTAATTTCTTGGTATCGGGATAGGTTATATGGTTGTGATTTATGAACAGCAAGATGGTTGTATAGTTTTGTTACAAAAGATGTGACGCTTTAGCCAAATCCTACGTCGTTATGTCCACAAGAGAGATAATACTGATACATAAAGAATACCCAACCTCAAATACCACCAGTGCGTTTTTTTGCACATTTGTTGTGGATGAGAGAACTTCGTAGTTAAGCAGGCTTGGATTGGGGGGGGGGGGGGGGTAATTCGAGGATGGATGACCCATGGAAAGTCTCACTTGGGCAAAGTTTACTAAATGAGTAAAGTAGCAAACCAATCCCCATGTCGCATGTCCTAAATGTCTAACCAAAATTAGAGGACGTTCTCCAAACCGCAAGGATAGAATGAATAATGAACATCGTTAGCTCCGTGCATAAGTCATGTTTGCTGATGCTTTAACCCTCCACCCCCACCATATTTGAAAGAGTCAATGCCTTACTTTTAAAAGTCAATTAAAATAATTTTAAGCGTTAAAACCTATGTTGCTAGAACACGCCTGCGAAGCGAATTTAAAAAGTTGATGTTACAGGGTGTGCGTTTATATTTGTTTATTCTGCTTTTACTTGTATAGTGTAGACATATAAGTAGTCTAAACTGTTGGGGAAATGCAATTTTTGTCTTGAGAAGAAAAAACATCAAGTTCTTTGGTTTAGTGATGTGCCAACATTATAAATCCTAGGTAACCCTGTTAATCAAATAAATAAAATACTAGACTATATTAAAAATTCCTTACATCCCTAGTTCTAGGTTTGTTGCCGAAAGGTTTGCAATGCCATATGCATATCGACGAAAGGCATTGTTGCGCGTTGGGTCCCACTGATGTAAACAAGAATAATGCACTTTTTTGATCTTTTTCTGCTTGGCCTGTATTGTATCTATTTCCCTTTCCCTGTTGCTCTTGCAATCTGGTCATTAGGAATATGTTATTAATTATTATAAATTGCATATATTTTCCTGGAAACCTGGAAAATTTTTTAATGAGACCTACTTTGAAGAGTGAGAATTTTTTTCATAAATAGGAAAAAATGAAGTTGGAAGACTATTTCTAGGTGGTACATGGAATTTTTTGTGAAAGTAGGTAGATCGCTAGTTGAACTAGCGACCTTGAATCTTTGATTTTGAAGGTCGTTGGTTGAACCAACCATCTCTCTTAAAAACAATCTTTGAACGTTGATGGTTCAACCAACGACCTTCAAAATCATAGATTCAAGGTTGAACTAACTAGCGACCTACCTATTTTCACAAAAAATTCCATGCATCACCTAGAAACACCCTTCCAAATTGATTTTGCCTATTTATGAAAAAATATTCGAAGACTGAAGTTCATAAATATTTCCTTTGACCTTTTTTTAAAGCTTATAGATGTTCCTTTGATCTTGAAACAAGTAAAGATTTTTATCTGTCGAGCGTTTCTTTTATAAATGCAGGTAGCGACATTGAATCGAATATGTATACAATAAAATGTCTGTCTTGGTGATTAAGGACCTAAGGACTTATGTTTGAAACCTTGAATGATATCCAGTGCTGGTGGTAACAGTAGTATTGCTGTTACAAGTTGTGGCGTTAAACGTTCAACAATGGTGACATGTTGGAGGTTAAAACTGTTTGGCGAGTTCGGTCATGGCATACTGCTATGCATACTCTTTTCTCTTTGTTTAGAAAAGTTTTGTAATTGGTATGATTTGGTAATGTTTTGTGTTTTTTCAATCATATTCAACTGCTGCAAATTAAATCCAATCATATATGTCTTATGAATATAATTATTTCGTTACAAACAATTGTAAGAAATATTGCAATGGGCAACTATTCAAATAATATATTGTCTAAGTAACTTTTTTGTAAATATAATCAATCATCTCTTGCCTATCTTAATCACTGGAATATACTCTAGGATTCCTTTTGTTCGTTATTTTGGATGTGTATTTAAGATAACATTGTAATAAGATATACAAACTATAGAAATTTTTATAAGGGTTTCAATCGTGTCGGGTTGATGGGTTGGCGGGTTGAAATGTGCAACCGGAACCCGACCCATAGTATTATTTGTTTCAAAGATTTCAACCCTAACCTACACACACATAAATTCGGGTCAACCCAAACCGACCTGTATAAGCCGCCTTTTTAAATAAGTCATTAATTTTGACAAATTATAAGTGGGTTGTTGGGTTGTAACCGGGTTATCGATAAAGTATTTAACAGTGAGTATGATTGCGACAAGAAAATAATATGGTAGTGAAAGACTAGGGTCCTTGCCCTCTCTCCATTAATCTTTCCTATAAATGAAAACGGAAAGAACGAAAACGAAAATATAGAAGTTTTTTTTTTCTAAATGCTTAAAAGGGTTGACGGTTCAACCCGTTTTTTATACGGGTCGATCCAAACCCAACCTGTTTTAATAGGGGTCAACCGAATCCAACCCGTTTTTAAAACGGGTCGTGTTTGTCTACCCAAACCTGTTTTTTCTGTGTTGGTTCGGGTTGGATTTCAGGTCATGTCACATTTTGCCGCCCCTAAGTTTATAAGATAAAGTCGCTACACAAGAAAGGATTTCTATGTTTGGAAAGTTATTAGCTATGGGTCAAAAGATTGGTTCAACAAAATCTATGGATCTAGCAATACCTCTTTTTAAGAACAACAGATTCTTAGTGTAGTCTTTTCTCTTTATTTTTAATAAAGAACCTTATTAATACATGTTTAAATTTTACCCAAATCTTGATAGCATATGTTTGTTTGTTTTCAAGCTATTTGCATGCTTAGAGTATGAGTTCGTAAATCAGTTGAAGATAATGCGAGTAACTGTTTCCCTTAACGCAGCATAACAAAATACATGTTTCTTATTTTTGTCACCCTGGCCTGCAGACCGAACAATAGGTTTAGTTTATATGGGTCGTCTTTTCTATGGAGTGTCATCTTCATCAGTCGGCGGCCAGGAGGTTGAACCAGTCTCATGTCCCATATTCTGCCACATGTATATATTGTGTGAACTTTGGTAATTCGATTACTGATCCCATTCAACTATAGTACTATACAGGATATAAAAAAGATGCACAATACAAACTTGTACATAAAGATTAGGAAAACACCTACCCACCAACTCATCAAATAAACCAACCCATTAAATTACCAAAATATGTGACTAAATGAACAAACTCCTGTTGACCCATATGTGACCCGTTTCTAGCTACTTGACCCGACCCATCAACTCACCAAGATCAACCCAAAATTACAGCAACAGGTTTAATTAACGTCGGGTGATTTTTTATACGGGTTAGTGTCGTGTGGTACCAGCTCGATGTTAAGCACACATTCTTGCATGGCCAGGTCAATTTAAATGAGGGTTTGTTAAATTGTTAGTGGCTAAGTCAAGTGGGGCTAGCTCATTTGGTAAAGGCTCTTGCCTCTTAGTGGGAGGTCTTGAGTTCAATCACAAGAAAGAGGTGTATTATCTGTAAATATAGGAGTTTGGGGGAGAGTGACATTTAGCCGTCAAAAAAGGCAGGATTCTAAGGAAAATACAATTTTTATTTACGTTTTGTAACAAATCAATCAGAATTGGTTACGAAAATGAGCAATGGTTCGTTTAAGACGTCTTGTTTGAGTCAACCCGCGAAAACTTGTGTAGCGTTCAGGTTCAAGTCAACTTTACGGTTTCAACTCACCAGTCCACAAATACGACCTATTTAACACCCTAGACTCACTATGAGCCCAACTTTTCATACGCCGCAAAAATTTTACTATTTCTTCTATCAAATGAACAAATGGACTCAACATTTTTGGATATGTTTGATAAGTTTAATGTTTGATGTTAATGATGGTGTGAACTATCTTTCCTACCACTATACATTGACATTTTTAGGGTACACCAACATTGTAGACACGTTAAAATTCATAATACTTGTGAATTTGATACTACTAGACCATAGTTACAAACACAACCAAACCTAACAAGAAAATAACCTAAGCAACACCACCTTGAAACGATTATTGGCACGAAGAAGGGCGACACGCGATGCAAGCTAGCAACAACATAGCTGAAGAAACACCATCATCTTCAAAACAAGAAGTACTTCTTTTGAACTTGGGTGTGTTGCTTTTGTTGCATTGCATTACTATTTGTTTTCTATAATTTTGAACTTTTTGACTTTGACTTCTCTTCCATTGTTGTTGCCTCTTCTTCATCACTGACTCAACCTTTGAGACCATCTTCTCTGAAACACAAAACAAGCACCAAATTTTGTGTCAAATATGAATAAAAGATTTGTGTGATTGTGCATGAAAAACAACCATAGAATGGGCCTTCTATATATAGTCATTGTGAAAGAATAAATGCCCTATCTTTGTATGTGATTTACTTTAATACCCTTTGGACCACCACCCTTTAGAGTTGTCCTCTTTTTAGTTTCTTCTAACATTTGGCATAAATTTTAACATTTACAAAGATATTCAAATTATAGCAGGCCATATGAGGGGAGACCCTTTTTTGTCATTTTTACAGGGACAGAAAGTTTGAACTGGAGAGGTATGGGCCGAAATTGGAACCAAACTGAATCCGAATTCGGTTCTTGAATCCTCATATCGAGTTAGCATCTTAACCGATTTTCGAATTTTTCATTCAAAAATCAAATTCGGATTTGTGATTTTCGAACCAGGTCGACCTAAAATCCGAATTTGAATAATATAGAAAACACTAAAGGACAAAAAAAGTTATTGTATCTAAGCCCTTAAGCGTTTTCTATATGGTTTTATCTATTTGTGTATCTCACTACCTCAATTTTCAGCATTAACATTTACGCCCTCTCAATTTTTAAGAACTTTATAAAATGTCATTTTGATTCACCTCGAGTTTTTGAAATTTCAAGTTTACCGTTCTTTAACTTAAAAAAAACACTATTTTCTTAAATGATTTTTTGATGTATGTGTAAGTAATAATTTAAGGTGGTTTATGCCTGGACATAAATTTTTTCTAGAATGAGTCATAATATGTTTTTGTGTTTATATTTATGTACGTTTTCAGTTGGTACTATATTTTGACGTAAATTTTGTTTGGAGACGAGTCAGGTCAAATATAATATGTTCATTAGACGGTATAATTTGAATTACTTTACGTTTTGATACCACCGCAACACACAACGGCTGAAATTGCTAGTTTTATTTATTGTATGTAAACAATTTATTCTTTTTTCATAATTCAGGTTATTCGAATTTTAAAATCCGATTTCGCTTTCAAAAAGTTAAGATTCGAATAACCGGAAAACCGATTTGATAAATGGTTAAGTTGTTAATGAAATATAATTCATTTGTCTTTTTAGTAATTTCTAATAATGAACTAGAATAAAAATTTAATTAATTTTATAAAGAAATTACAGATAGAAAGGTGGTATTTAACACTATGTTATAAAGGGTGTGACTATGGGTAGTTGCTTTTTAACCGCCAGCTACATGTTTGAAAGGATATCCCACCAAAATTGAATGTAGATTGCAAAAGCATATGAGAAGCTGTTAAAAAAGGAGAGACAAAGCATCATGACACTTGTTACTCCCTTCATTTCAAAATTTCCCACTCGTCGCTGTACTTTTAAACCATATCCACTTGTCAAATAAAAATTAGTAAAGTAAATAAGGTTTATAAAACAAGCATTGAGACTTAGACAATGAACATTGTGATGTGTTAGGAATATGTTATGATTTCTAAAATTATTATTTTCTCATTGTTGTATCTAATTATCCTTATAACAGTAAAACGAAGAGAGAAAATGAAAACGGATAGAAGGTTTGGGACTAGCGGACTACTATGGGCACATATAATCGTCTCCACCATAAGGAATAGGTGATGACGAAATACTTAGTGGCCAAAATGGAAAAGAAGAAAGTAAATTATTGCGTAAGATGACGAAATACTTAGTGACCAAAATGGAAAAGAAGAAAGTTTACTATTGCGAAGGATGTGTTAGGAATATGCTATCACTTCTAAAATTATTATTTTCTCATTGTTGTATCTAAGTATCCTTATAACAGTAAAATGAAGAAAGAAAATGAAAACGGATAGAAAGTTTGGGACTAGCGGACTACTATGGGCACATATAATCGTCTCCACCATAAGGAATAGGCGATGACGAAATACTTAGTGGTCAAAATGAAAAAGAAGAAAGTTTACTATTGCGAAAGTTGTTGTGAATTAGTATATATATATATATATATATAATAATATATCACGTATTAGCAATTTTAGCGTTACGGAAGCGACTTCCACATCACCATTTTTTTGTCGTGGGCTCGTGGCAATTGATGCGTTTTTTTAATGTTTAATTATTAATGTTTAGTGTTAATGTTTAATGTTTTATTTTAGTTTTTTAATGTGTAATGGTTAATATTATGTTTTAATGTTAGTTTAGATAAACACATTACATAAAATTTAAATTAAAACCATTACATAAACACATTACATAATCCTAAATTACTTATTAAATGAAAACATTACATAATCCTAAACTACTTATTAAATTAAAACATTACATAATTGAACCTAAATTTCTTTCTATGAAGAATAATTACCCCAGTCCTCCAGTGTATACTCTGGCGGCGACACAGAACGATAGCTATCATGACCGTCGGACCTAGCATCCAAGCGGATGCAGCCATAGTCAGGACTTGGAATATAGTATGGTTCACGTCCATACTCATATATTCCCCAGCAATATCTGCTTCATAACCTCCATCATTTGGTTCTGGACTTTGAATGTTTAAGTGATAATTGTGACTGATAATTGGTTTTGATCTTGTATTTATAGGGTTAGAAAACTAGCCGTTTGAAAACTAGCTGTTGGAATAGTAACCGTTTGAAAACTAATCGTTGGAATAGTAACCGTTTGAAACTAGCCGTTTGAATATTATTTTTTATTTAATATTAAATATTATTTTTATTATTATTTTTTAATTTAATAAATTTTCTTTGAATATTTTTTTTTATTATTACTATTATTATTTAAATAAAAAACAATAATTAAACAATGATTACCCAATCATTTATAAAGTCTCATGGACCCCCTTCTATTACTTTATAATATTGTACTAGGTTAGTACCCATGCGATGCATGGGATTCTCTACATTATTATTCATAACGAATATAACTTATTACATAAATAAACTAACTCACGGTGGTTAATTGATTATTGGCATATTCAGATTAACGAACATTATTCGGATTAACGAATATTCTAAATAAGTTAACATGATTTCCAACTTGAAATTTACTAATGAGTGTTAATCTAAAAATTTATATAGAACTCTTAACAACTTATACCGAGGAAATTGACCCAAAGTGTTTGTATAAACTGGTTACTTTTGCGATTCAATTAACCTTGCTGAGACCTTTATCAATTTAAAAACTGGATTATTTGAAAGAACTGCAAGCCACACAAGCAACAATCAGGTGGATTTATACTGGTGATAAGATAATATAAACTCCAAAAGTAAGTTGCATTCTGCAGTACCACCCATGCAACCACTCAAGAAATGATGAAAGGACACCTTAAAACAAACAAAACTGCAAATGGGAACTTATAAACTAATAATGATTTTTTAACGCATGCAGGGATTGCTTTTGGCTCAACAAAAGGAAATTCCATTATAGAAACATGTATACAATCTAGACATGATACATAAATGTACAAAATACAAACATTTAAATTAAACTACCAAAATTAATGGACTACATTAACACCCATTTAAAGGTAGATGTTACCATATCCAACATAATATTAACATGCAATAACAAACCAAAGCTGCATTGGTAAGTTCACATAGTAGGCAGTGTTCAAAAAAGGTTTACTATAAAAAAACCATGGAAAAGACAATACGACCTAATTATCCAACATTAAAAGTTTATCTTTTGGCTTTGCGCTTCTTAATTTCTCACTTCTTCATTTTGAAAATTGAAGTTAGCACCAACATGCCTCCACTCTTGATGTACCTAAACGTGGCAGTATTACCATTTTGTATTCCATTTGTCTTCAACCATGAAGCCCAATTTTGAATAGTAAACCTAGTTTCTTCTTTTGACTTTTCAATCCGAAACGATATTTGAACTTCAACACCTTGAAATGAAAATTTATAATCTTAAATGCAAAATACACATTACTAAAAAAAAAGTCATACAAACAGACTCTAATTACCTTGGTGCAGCCTTACAACCCAGTAGAAATACATCATTATCCCTCTTTGCTACTCATGAATTTGTGCATCTCTATTGCAAAATCGTCCCAAATAGTCACACCAACAACCTCATCACCAATACATATTAAAATTATACAAATTAATAAAAAAATAGCGAGATTAAGATAATCTAATGAATTTTAATAAAAGTTACTCCAAATCATGCAGCTTTAAGTTTATCTTTTTCCCATGTCCTAGCTTTGTTTCGGTATCCTCTATGTCATAGCAAATCAAGACATATCCAATGTGATCTAAAATGACATTTAAAAAAAATGTGTTAGTTTTTTAAACATGTACAACAAAAAAATTATATATATTTATAAAAATATAATGTAATACTAACCTATTACTACACCCACAACCATGTTATCTTCAACAATAAGCAATAGAGGATTTTCCTAAAATTGACTTAAAATCAGTCAAAGCAAAGCCATATTGAGGTCTAGTCCAGTCGTTACATTTCCTCACTGATGTACTGATATAAAATGTTTCTTTGTGGTCATTGTTGAACAACCTAAAGTTAGCTTTATTATCAGCAAGAGAAGGCCTATTGATCAATATATAGTCATCCTGAATGAAATATTTCTCAAATCTGAAAAAGAACTTATGCAAATAGCTTGCAAATATTTTGTTTCCCTGTATGGTAAAGAAAGATTAAAATCTACTATAATAATATACAATTTGTAAAAAAAAACACAACATACAGCTTATGTATATACCTCCTCATCCATAAGGATCATATATATGGAGTAGAATTTCTTTTCTTCACCGTTCATTTTTCTCCTCCATACCTTCAGAATCTTCACCTTAATTGTACAGTCAATTTCATTCAAGTTCAAGGCATTCAACATAGTAACATTTACGTTTGCCATTACTGTACATCACTCCAAAATACAAACCAAAATTGTTTTTAGTATTCACACATATTGGGAATCCTTAACATTAATAGTTAAGTATAATTTACAAATAAAGAAATACTAACATCCAGTAGAGAGTTTTCTGAATAATGCTTATGATGTAGAGAGAATGTGTGGAAATGAACCATTCTTAAATGATATATATAGAGAAAAAGGTATATCTATAATTCAAAAACTTTAGAGATAAAATTTGTTGGAAAAAACGATTTTCAATAAGATAAGATTTAATATTTCAAAATTTAAACATGAAGATAAGATTCATTATCGGTATTTATAAGTTTTAAACATACACCTTAAAGATTAAAATAGTAAAAACAAATATTACCAATTAATTTAAACATGAAGATAAGATTCATTATCGTATTACTTTGTTTAACAATATTAACAAATAAACAAAAGTTATAATAACAATTAATATACACAACACAACTTATGTTAACTATTAACAATGACCAGCATCATTAATCTTTAATATAATGCATAATTATTATTATTACTCATGTTGCAGTATTAGCAGACAGGTAAGTGGCAACTATGTTGTCAAATTGACCAAGTTCAAAGAACTGGTGTAAGGGTATTATTGGAAATTTTTAGAAATTTGCTATCTACAGCAGTGGGAGTAAAAGGCCTTTGACATGATAACACGAAGAAAACAAATCAGTTTAAGGTACTGGTGATGAAAATAGACTATAGTTAATCCGACTGTGACAACGTTCAACTGAGATTCACCAAAAATTATGGAAAATTCACCACGGCTCCACCAAAAGTTAGTGAAAATTAATAAGGGGATTTTCAAAATTACATTGTCATGTATCAATTGTGTACCTGGTTTAGCGATTAGTGTCGTCATGGATTACGCTCACTTGGATAATCTGGTGCCATGTAACCCCTGTCCATAATACCTATAGTCTATTTTTTGTGCTTTTATAGCTTCCTAAATTCACTTGAGGGCAGTATTATTTATCGCCAAATTTTTTAGTGCTAAATTCATTATACATTTTTTAAACCATGTCCAAGAAATGCTAAGTATCCTACTACCATCAAATTAAAATTTTATTTTGATATGACACTCATTTTTAAGTGCTAAATTCAGTATCTAAATGTTTAATCTTAAAAGAGACACCATCAGATTAATGTATAACCTTATACATCTCCATATTCGTAACAAATGGTGCCACATGTTAAGTATTGTAATATTCAATGTAACTAAATGTGCAGATAAATCAACACATCAAATTGATCCAAATTCAAGCAACCTACAATTTGAATTTAAGCAAATGATGTACCATACTTACAATTTCACTACCAATTAAAGACTTAGATTCCTTAGATTCTTGTAACTACCTTCTTCAAGTTTAGTCATTTAAACAATTTTCTTTGGCAGACGCTAAGTAAATTGATCGGTTCAGTTAGTTCGCTAGGTTTCTTTGCTCACCCTATAAATGAAAATGATAGGTGTATATCTTCATCATCATACTTTAAGAAATGGTCCATTTATGTCTCACTCAACCATAATTTTCTCTAAAATAGATAGAAATGAAATCTTAATTGAACAAAGTAAGAAATCAATGGAATGGTGTGAGCCATGTATGGTTAAAGTGAGGTAAAAACATAAAAGTGTGAGGTTGCTTCTTTCCGTGGCTTGTATGCATCTTATATTTGTTTAGTGTAATCTTGTAATTAATTTTATTCAAATCAAACTGAATTACGATTTGGGATTTCGAATTTGGATTCATATTCAAAAATTATAAATTAAATAGTAGATGGTGTATAACAAAAAACAAAAAGCCCTATTTACATGGCACCTCAATAATTAGTAGATGGAGTATCCATGACCCATTTAATTGACCCAGTAAAATGAGCGGGAAAAACTAAAAGGAAGCCCTCATAAGGTGCCATGTGTCCCTCAGTAGCTTTCATTTATATATTATAGAAGATTCCTCATGAAGCCCCATAGAGCCCTCACTACAAATGGCCTAACTCGATTTATTTGTCATAATTACAAAACTAAGTAAAATTTTAAAAACTTTACCACACATGAGGGAATAGATATTCTACTCAGAAAAAGACAATAAATTAGTTTATGAGGATGTTTCGTTAATTTTACATGCACACTTATATCATCTACAACATTTGACATAGTATTTTGAAATAAAAAAAAAACATAAGTTTTAGTTTATTTAGTATGACTTAAAAATATATAACTTTTATATCATTTTCTTAAGCTCTTAATTGGATGTAGAATATTAGAGAAACTTTGTAATCTTCTTACTTGTTACACTTTATATATGTAAAATTTAGAAATTTATCGAACTGTGAATATTTAAATAGGCAGATCTATAATTTTGAATGCAGAAATTTATAAAATAATTATTAATTTATTATGAAGGGGGTAATTCTGGGCCAGATCAATATTGGCCCATTAGGATTAGGCCCAGTAGTTTCTCGTAAAGAGGCCTTAACCCACACTAGTAAGAATTTTTGGCCTCTCTCCTTACTTTATGTTTTCTCTCTTGTGTTGTGGCATATATTCTACGTTAGTGCTTAGTTGCTTACCTATCTATAACCTATAATCTATAATCTTCTATAACTTACTCCCTCCGTCCCAATTTAAATGTCCTCCTTTCCTTTTTTGTTTGTCCCATATTAAATGTCTCTTTCCAAAAATAGAAATGTAATTTCGAGTTTTACCCATAAAAGACAAAACACAATCACCACTTTTGAGGATATTATTGTCATTTTATCACATACAAACAAAAAAATTCTTAAAATGTGTGTTTTTAAAAGTGGGACATTTAAATTGGGACAGAGGGAGTATAATAAAAGAATTGAGTTTGTATGAGGTGACATTCAATGGAGGTCTCAACCCCCCCCATTGAATGTGTCATGTGGCATCTTGAGGTGATAGTATTGAATTTATTATTTTAATATATTTTTAACTAGCTTTTATCCCGGGAGTGTCCCGGGGTTAAAATATCTAATATAACATAATAAAATATCTAATATGACAACATAATTAATGATTTGTCAATACATGATTAATGAATAATAATAATATTATTATTATTATTTATTTTAAACAAATTTCTGCCATAAGTTATCATATTCAAATATAAAAAAAGGAATCTCTGCCTATGAAGTTATGTTTATCGTTTGTGATTTATTAGTAGAGTAAAATATATTTGAAAACAAAACCCCACAAAAATAGTTGTTTTTTTTTCTCCGTTTTTTATATAGCACTATGGTATTCGTTGGAAAGATAATAAAACGCTCGTTAATTTGGTGTAATTTTTTTTCTTTAAAAAATCTCGTATATAAAAGATATTAACGTTTAAAAGTTATGGGAGAAAACATTAGTGAGAAAATTTAATTTTGTTTTTAAATTCTTATCTTTTCCTAAAATAATTATTATAATATATATAGATTTATTAAAAAACTCAAAAATTAAAAAATCCTACATGATGCCACGTGGCACATTCAAAGGGGGTTGAGGCCTCCATTGAATGTCACATCATCAAAGTTCAATTCTTTTATTATAAGTTATAGATCATTAATAAAAAAAAAACCCGATATTATAATTTATTTAAAAGGAAATAAAATAACATATGGATAAAAAATATAATAAAATCTAATCTACTAAAATAAATATTAAACCTTTATTATTTTTTATCTCATGTTTCCTCCCATAACTTTTAAAGGCTAATATCTTTTAGATACGGGATTTTTTAAAGAAAAAAAGTACACCAAATTAACGAGCGTTTTAATATCTTTCCAACGAGTACCATAGTGTTATATAAAAAATGGAGAGAAAAAAACGATTATTGGTGTTACCTGACCTGATTACCCGAAACCACATACCCAAATACCCGAACTACATACCCGATCATATACCCATGAATTTTTTAACGCATCACATAACCCTTAGACTGATATTTGCAATATACGTGCACCATCATAAACTAAAAACTTTATAGTATGTAACTAAAATATATGCATGGTTATTATAATACTATTTCAATAAATAACTTTTTTTTCTTATTTCATGTTAGTTCTTTTTAGAATAATCGATTACAAACTTCCGAATTCATTTGACATTATATAATATTTTGTAATGGCACTAAATCTATACCCCGGCGCAGAGATTTGTTTTTTTTTATATTTGAATATGATAACTTATGGCAGGGATTTGTTTAAAATAAATAATAATAATAATAATAATAATAATAATAATAATAATATTTATTTATTAATCATATATTGGCAAATCATTAATTATGTTGTCATATTAGATATTTTATTATGTCATATTAGATATTTCACCTCGGGACGCTCCCGGGATAAAAGCTAGTGATTCATACATGTATTGATACTTGATACTTCTGGACTTCTTGTGTGTATGTGTGATTTCGGCCCATGGACCCTCAAACGGTCTTATAGTGTTCACATCTTGCTCTGACCCCAAAAGGTGAGACGTCAAGATGGTTCCAAATAGCAAGTCAAGTCCCGTTGGTGCTTCCGCATGTTATTTAAGCAAAACATCGATTCCATTGTTATAAGACCCCGGTTGCGATAACCGCGAGAACTCCTATATATGTAACACTACTTTTTTTCTCTTACATATGGGTAATTTCTCTATATAGAATCATTCTTATTTTTTCCTTGTAGATTTAGTGATATATAGGAAATATGAGGAAAAGATAAAAATAAACATAAAAATCGTTTATTTGATGCAGTACTCGTAGTTGGGGGTGGTTTTCAAAATGTTATAAGTTGGAAATATTACAATTATTATTACTATCTGTTAATAGACAAATACCATGAATAGTGTTTGATCATTGCCCGTCCTTTTGTATTATTGATTTAAAAAGGGGTTGTGGCTCAGTTTGTTGCCCATTTATCCGCTACTCACTTGTAGTTTGTTATGGTTTTAATATAAAACGAAGAACTAACTGATTGGTTAAAAAAAATCTCCCCTTTTAGACCCTTTTTAGGCACATTGGTTGAAATATATTAATAAATACTTTTTTATAATCAAATATATTAATAAATACTTTTTTTTATAATCAAATATGATTTTTCAACAAATTCTAGACAAAGTGTTACTTTGTTATCTTTTCTTTTTCTTGCTGTCCCAATCTATCAAATTATGATGGGCTTGCGGAACACAGTTTGGAATTGGATGATAGTACCGGTGGGCGAGATTACAAATATTGACTATTAAGAAGCCTAATCAAAATGTATAGCTATTTTTATTTTTAATAATGGTTAACTGTTGAGTCGAGTCAACACTAAATCAGACTCGAATCAATAACAATACGAATTGGACTGCTGCAACTTGTAATGTCCAATTAGAGGTGAAAGTTTTGTATTAAAATAATAACTTATACGAGTCTACTAGCTTGAGCCAGAACAGTTTGAACAAAACTTGCTTCATTTTTCAAGAAATATGAACGAGTTACAAATAATTAATTTATTTGCTCAACCATAATTGTATATAGCAATTAAAAAGTCATTTTTTTTATATATTATACTTTAATTCTTACCCTCTAAGTATATTCGTGGGAAACCAAAAGTATAATTGATATGCAAATAGGTTGGACGGTGTGAGTTAGCGTCTCAGTCCACCTCAACCCGCCCCAAGAGCGCTAAGGGGGGCTCCGCGCCATTAACATGAGCGAGAAGGAGAAAGAGGCGGGGCCACCTCTAATACACCAATCACATATATATTATTTATTTTTTATTTAGTTATTAGTTAAACCACACCGTGATAATTAATGCCTTAATGTGTGACTTAGTTAAAACCCATTGCCTACGTGGAGGGCGTTATAAACATAGTGATTTCAGTAGTTTAGGTGGCAAAACGAACATAGAATCATTACAGTTTTCTTGATCGTTCAATTAAAAACAACTTGTCATTCACATACCATAATCATGTCAATTAAACTGATTCGGAGTATCCATATTCATTTAATGTAAAAGCCCCGCTTATGGTTGTGCGCATATAATGTATATATGTTTGGCCATCGGGGGCAAAAGTAAAGTTACACTAATTTTAACTTTTTTTTACTAATTTCGTGAAGATATCGTTAAAAATGACATACGGTTAATCATGCATCTTGTGGTGGCGATGATAGCCAAAATACAAGGGGGTACATGCACCAATCGGGTTTGTCCCGATTGCTAAGTGTTATGTGTCTTATGTCCAAGGCTTGATACAAACCACTATCGAGCTGGGGTCTCACTGGAAGCAGCCTCTCTATTCTCACAGTGTAGAGATAAGGTTGTATTCAAACATCTTACCCTCTTCAGACTCTACCTTAGCTTTTGCTATTGGTGGGATTAACTGATATGATGATGACGAATACGACATTCATTTAATATAACAAGTGGTTCATCTATTAAAGTTCAGGAAAATTACTTTAACACTAGAAAATGGAAGTGAGATTAGTATCATTTTTTGGTTACAATCACATAATTAAAATTAAAATAATTATATAACTATCAAAACTATCTAGAAAGTATAATTTGGAACTAATACGTTTAATACATAACATTTTTTTTTTAGAAAATAAAGTGAGAACCACACAATATTTATACCCGGTGTATATACTAAGAAACTAAAAAAGGTGGAATAAACGTTTATATGTGTTAAGGAATAAAGTATTAGGCTAACATTCTTTTTTACAAATTAAATTGGTATCTTTAATACAATAATACTTTGGTAAATTTTGTATTTTAGTAGCCTACCTTTTTATCTCCTTCCAGAAACAGTCTGCAGCTGTTTCAGGAGGCGAAATCCAATGCACACTAGAACACAAGTTATCAGTCAACAAATGAAATCAGCGATTACCTCATTTTGCCACCCAACATTTTCTGATGCAACTCGATGCAAATGAAAGAACACGAATATGGTTTTATTTGTACGAAAAGTTCTTATTCTTATTTGTTCATTTTGTGCTTAAAATATGTTTATGAATACTCAGAACTACATTTAATAGTTTGTTTTCTTTCATTAAAGAAATGAACGTGTTAGTTCGTTAATTTTTGGTACCGAACACAGACAAACTTAAACGAACATTCATGAATACAAACAAACGTTCATTACATGCATTAAGTATTAGAATAATATGTAAAGATTAAAACACTAATTAACAATCAAACACAAACGGACACACTACCAAACATTTACAAAGCAAATCCCCTTATGGTGGAGTGACACTCTCCTTGCTTTCCTTATGGAAGTTGGGGAGTTCGAGTCCTACCGGCACCAAAATGTTGCTGGTAGGCCGGGTTTTACCGCAGTGGGCCTTCGGGTGGCGGGTTTTTCCCGGGAACTGGTGTGAAATTATTGGTGGACCCAAGTTACTCTCGGAGTACTTCTTCGTCCAGTGGGTACTTCATGAGTGATCGGAATTGATTTGTTGGCCACTCAAAACAAAACCAAACGTTTACAATTACAAACATAAGTGAACGAACACACCATCTGTTCATATTCATTTAACTAATTAAACAAACACAATTTCTTCTTAGTACATTCATATACTAAACGAACGAATACAAACGAATTCCATCCCAAACTGTCCACAAACTGTTCGTTAAACATTTAGGTGCTGTTTGTTTTTTCTGCAGGAAAAGGTCTGCAGTCTGCGGACCACATCTGCAGACATCTGCAGGAGAAGAGGTGGACCAAAGGTCTGCAGTCTGCAAGAAGAAGACTGTTTGTTTGTTAACGTCTGCAGGCTGCTGAAATAAACTTAAATTTAAATAAACTGAGTTTTTACAGCAGTCTGGTGGTAGACGGTGGTGGTGGTGGGTGGACCGTGGTGGTGGTGGGTGGTGGACCGTGATGGTGGTGGTGGTGGGTGGTGGACCGTGATGGTGGTGGGTGGTGGTGGTGGTGGGTGGTGGTGGGTGGTGGTGGACGGTGGTGGGTGGACGGTGGTAGTGGTGGTGGGTGGACGGTGGTAGGTGGTGGTCGATCGTGGTGGTGGTGGTGGTAGTGGTGGTGGACGGTGGTGGATGGTGGTGGTGGTGGGTGATGGTGGTGGGTGGTGGTAGTGGTGGACGGTGGTGGACGGTGGTGGTGGTGGGTGGTGGTAGTGGTAGTGGACGGTGGTGGGTGGTGGTGGACGGTGGTGGTGGTGGGTGGTGGTAGTGGTGGTGGACGGTGGTGGGTGGTGGTGGACCGTGGTGGTGATGGACGGTGGTGGTGTACGATGCTAGGTGGTGGTGGTGGGTGGGTGACGGTGGTGGACGGTGGTGGTGGTGGTAGTGGGTGGTGGTGGTGGTGGACGGTGGTGGGTAGTGGTAGTGGTGGTGGGCGGACGGTGGTAGGTGGTGGTGGTGGTGGTGGACCGTGGTGGTGGACGGTGGTGGGTGGTGGGTGGTAGTGGTGGTGGTGGTGGTGGACCGTGGTGGTGGTGGTGTTTATGTGGTGGTGGGTGGTGGTAGTGGTGGTGGACGATGGTGGGTGGTGGTGGTGGATCGTGGTGGTGATGGACGATGGTGGTGAACGGTGGTGGTGGACGATGCTAGGTGGTGGTGGTGGGTGGGTGACGGTGGTGGTGGTAGTAGTGGGTGGTGGTGGTGGTGGTGGTGGGTGAGGAGAAGAGAAAAGGAGAAGACATTTGAAGACCTTAGAAGACTTTGGTCCAAGTCTGCACCAAGAAGAGGTCAGGAAGAGTTTTTGGAGTGAAATGTCTTCCGAAAAACAAACAGTGTGCCCGCCCCAAACGTCTGCCCGCGTCTGCGCGGCGCAGACAAAAGAGGTCAGAAGTGCTTATAGGAGAAAAACAAACACCACCTTAGTTTCACAACACCAACTCCTTTACGCCCACCGGCTTTCCCGGTCCCCGGTTTCTCACCTTATTATTAAAACCCAACACAAACCTCTTCATCAGCATCAATATTTTCCACTACACTTTTTATCTTCTACAATCATCATCATCATGGGTACACTCTAATTCCACCAAATTTTCATGAATTTGTTTCTGATCATTCTTTTTTTACTTTAAATAATGACCCATTTGTTTTTTGTTTTTCTTTTGTTTAGGCAAGATCAAGATCGGAATTAACGGTACTATATCATCTCCACTTTAATTTCCATTTCTTTTATTCTGGAACGATCTGGGGTTGTTTAATTTTCATTAACATGTATAGGGTTTGGAAGAATCGGTCGATTGGTTGCTAGAGTAGCTTTACAGAGAGATGATGTTGAACTTGTTGCTGTTAATGATCCCTTTATCTCTGTCGAGTACATGGTCTGTATTTTTTTTTATATAATTTGATTGTATTAATATTAATTATTAAATCCGTTGGTTTTAGGAGATTAAAAATTAATAATTATTTATATATTTGTTATTTCTTTTTGTAGACGTATATGTTTAAGTATGACAGTGTTCATGGTGCTTGGAAGCATCATGAGCTTAAAGTTAAGGATGAGAAAACGCTTCTTTTCGGTGAGAAACCGGTTGCTGTTTTCGGTTCAAGGTGAACTCTTTACATGTCTAGTTTTAGTTCGGTAAAAAGCTCGAACGAGTTGAGCCTTATCGAGCCCGAGTTCGAGCCTGAAATATGACTCGTTTAGTTATCGAGCCCGAGCTCGAGCCTTATATACAAAGAGCAAATGTTTTATTATTTTTTTTATATATGCAATTTTGTCCTTTGAACATATTCAATTTTAATTAATAATATTGGTGACCGAGCTCGAGCCGAGCTTTTGCTCGTTTAAGCTATTGAAGCGAGCTCGAGCAGAGCTTTTAGGTCGTTTAAAATTATTTTTAAATGAGCCGAGCTCCAGCTCTTAGGTTTTACTTTCTAGCCGTGCTCGAGCTTAGAATAGTAGGCTCGAACCGAGCCGAGCTCGAGCCTCAGAAAAGCATGACGAGCCGAGCTCGAGCATAGTCGGGCTCGGGCTCGGCTCGTTTACACCCCTAGTTTTAGTACAGTTGATATAATTTAGTATGTTTTTTTTACGAAATTGTTGAATAATTTTGTTTTGAAATAATTGTAGGAACCCGGAAGAGATCCCATGGGCCGAAACTGGAGCCGAGTATGTCGTTGAGTCCACCGGAGTTTTTACTGATAAGGAAAAAGCAGCTGCTCATCTGAAGGTATCCAAATCCGATACAAGTTTAAATCTTGCAACTTGATCGCGTGTTTTTTCTGTTTTGTAATTTTTTTTATAAATTGCTGTAGAACAGAACTAATGTTTGGATGTGTGATTAAACTGATTTGATTATCTTTAGTGTTTGGGTACATCACATCAGATCAGATATTAGTTAGGTGTTTAGCGATTTAACATATGTCAGTTATCGATAGCGCCTTAAAGTAGAATAAGGTCATTAAATTTTTATTGAATCAAGTTTTTTATTTGTATGTATAGGGTGGTGCTAAGAAGGTCATCATCTCCGCCCCTAGTAAGGATGCACCCATGTTCGTTGTGGGCGTGAACGAGAAGGAATACACCTCGGACCTTCACATTGTTTCAAATGCCAGCTGTACCACCAACTGCCTCGCCCCTCTCGCCAAGGTTTTTGTTCATTTACAATAATCAAGTCAGTGTTTTTTTTTTTAACTTTAAGTTTGACTCATTTGAACCGTGTGTGTACAGGTTATAAATGACAGGTTCGGTATTGTTGAGGGTCTTATGACCACCGTGCACTCCATCACCGGTATGTTTTCACTTTCTTGGTTGGTTGGTTTCTTTCTTTTAATTTCTAAAGGGATTGAGAGCCATTGAATTTAATTTAGAAGCATAAGAGCCACCTAAACCACTTTGTTACATACAATTGGATTATATATAAGTTTTGCACATTAATATTTAAAAGGGGGGTGGCGGCGCAGCTTGTTGCCCGCTTACCAGCCGTCCACTTGTAACGTGTTGATTTTAATATAAATTAGTATCTTTCAAAAAAAAAAATATTTAAAAAAAAGACGAAAAAGCGTTTTGAGGGTTGGTGAAGCCTCACTTGTTTTGAGTTGCACTTCACACCAATTTTGACCCATTACCCAACTAAATGGACCCGCTCATTTCGTCACCAATACTTGTGTATATTGTAATACTTTTTTTTTGACAATTTATTGTGGCTGATATATGGTTCAGCTACACAGAAGACTGTTGACGGACCGTCAGCCAAGGACTGGAGAGGTGGAAGGGCTGCTTCGTTCAACATCATTCCTAGCAGCACCGGTGCTGCCAAGGTACACCGGACATTAAATTTCAAAATTTGGTAAATTTCTGGCAAATTATAACTATTTTTCATGCAATATCTAATAGGCCGTAGGAAAAGTGCTCCCTCAACTGAACGGGAAGTTGACCGGAATGTCATTCCGTGTCCCTACTGTTGATGTCTCGGTTGTTGATCTGACCGTAAGGCTGGAAAAGGCTGCCACCTATGATGAAATCAAAGCTGCTATCAAGTAATCATATGTTACACTTTATGCATTAAAAATGTTAAATTTTTGCTTTATCGTATTGGTTCTGATGATTGCGTATCGGTCGGGTTGGTTTGGTTTGCAGGGAGGAATCTGAAGGGAAGTTAAAGGGTATCTTGGGTTACACTGATGAGGATCTAGTTTCCACAGACTTTGTGGGAGACAGCAGGTAAAGAAATTATTTATATCATTGTGTCTTTCAATCTGGGTTTTAAAAAGCGCCCCTAGGCGCAACCTAGGGCGCCTCAGGGCTTTGCGCCTACCCAATTTCCCAAAGGCGCGCGCCTCAGGCGCTTTTTGGCAAAATTTCAGTCGCTTTTGACCCTGAAGCGCGCACCTCACGTACACCATGTATTTTTATGCATAAAAATGTTGTACCTTAGTGTTTTTGGCTTGTACATATAGGTAAAATCACATAAAAAATCTTATTTTTAGATATTTTAGGTAAATGAAGCTAAAAACGCATGGGATATATAAAAAAAATTATATAATTAGTGTGCGCTTCGAGTACAAAAATCCCACGCTTTGCGCAAGTGCTTAGACTTCGTCGCTTTTGTGCGAGGCGCGCTTTTTTAAACCAAGCTTTCAATCCTTTACAAGATTCCTTTAACAATTGGCTACTGGTTGTCTAGTGGTCCACTTAATGTATAATAAAAAAAAGAATGAAATTAAAGTAGTGGAGTTATGATGTTACTTGCAGGTCTAGCATATTCGACGCGAAGGCTGGGATCGCTTTGAATAAGAATTTCGTGAAGCTTGTTGCGTGGTATGATAACGAGTGGGGATACAGTTCTCGTGTCGTTGATTTGATCGTTCACATGGCATCTGTGAAGTAAATATTGTGAAGAGATGATGTGTGCTTATCCAGCCAGCTTGTGTTGTGTGGGTTCCATAAAAAAAAGTAGATTTTGAGTAATAAAAATGTTGGGTAAGATGAATAAGATGTTTTGGTGCTACCTGTTTTCATTGATGGGTAGCAATCAAATCAAAATGTAGGTGATATCTTTTTTGTGGTGTTATGTTGTTTTTGGAGTGGGTTAGCTCCTCTGTTTTATGAATTTTATGATACGTTTTCAGACATCTGGCTTTTTATAGTGTTTGGTTTATCGAGTAAGGTTGAAATCATAGTTATTAAAGGTGCAAGCAGAAAAAAAGGTAAAAAAAACAGTAGAGGCATCTATACTCTTAATAAAACAAAGTCAATTAGGACACTTGGCACTCCCTCATTTCACCTCAGTTTCTCTCTCTTCCCATATTGTGCCATGTGTCCTCCTCTTGTAATTTATAAAATTTTTCTTTTTTAAAAAATAAAAATTAGACTAATAATACATAAATGTGGTCAAAATTGGTGAGTTAATACTTTCCTAAAATCATTAACCTACCCAATTAATACCCTAAATAAAAAACACACACGTTTCTCTTTCTTCCCTTCATTCATCCCTCTTCACCGCTCTCTCTCCCCTCATCAGAAGAAGATTGCGATCGGCGATTTCTTCATCAAAGCAAAGCTTCCATCTCCGATCATTGGTAACGATTCTTTCTTTCTTTTTCATAATATGGCTGTTACATATTGTTGTTTCTTATAATTATTTCAGAATTAATCGGTTGTTTTATGTTTCTCTGTTTTTTTGTGGGTTTTCGTCGGTTGTTTATATTCACCATCCATCGGCGATCATTCATCTTCATCGTGTGTCTCATTCAAGGTAACCTATTTTTTTGTATTTTTTATTGGTTTTAAGTAATTATTCAGATTTGGGGGTTTAGGGTTCATGTTTGTTATTTGACTACTGACATGATTGATTCTAATATTAACCTGTTTTTTTTGTATTGTTGATTCTAATATTATGTTTGTTGTTTTCAAAGATTATCAATTGTTAGATAGTCTTTAGATTTAGGGTATTATGTTTGTTTCTAATTAGGGTTACTTTTTTAGATTTCGGTTTAGGGTTTCATTGATGTTTTAAGAAATATTTGAATGGTTTCTTATGATTTAGGTTTCCATAAGTGGTTTATGTTTTAGGTATCGTTTTAGGGTTCAGATGATGTTATAAGGGTTTATTGATGTTTTAAGAAACCAACTGATGAGTATATCTGATTTAGGTTTCGATTAGAGGTTTATGTTTTAGGTATCGATTTATTAGGTTTCAGGCTTCAACTGATGTTATAAGGTTTGAATCATTGTTCTTTAGTTTTCGTTTATTATTATTCAGAATGATTATGGGTTGATGTTTAGGGTTTCATTGATGTTTTAACAAATATTTGAATGGTTTCTTATGATTTAGGTTTCGATTAGTGGTTTATGTTTTAGGTATCGTTTTAGGTGTTTATAGGGTTCAAATGATGTTATAAGGTTTTATTGATGTTTTAAGAAAGCTACTGATGAGTACTACTGATTTAGGTTTCGATTAGAGGTTTATGTTTTAGGTATCCATTCATTAGGTTTCAGGCTTCAACTGATGTTATAAGGTTTGAATCATTGTTCTTTAGTTTTCGTTTATTATTATTCAGAATGATTATGGCTTTATGTTTTTAAATTTTATTTTGGAAATCAGGGAGATTTGGAGTTAGTTTCCGGGTGAGGTTGAATGTTCATATGTTCTTCGATGTGTTCTTGAGGATTATAATATTAGATGAAAGGTAAAAGAATGTTGGATAGTTTTTAGTGATTAACCCGCTTAGGAAAGCTATTCGGGTACGGGCTCTGTTTGTTGATTCGGGTCTCATTTATTAGCATTTTATTTGTTTCCTAAGTTGGTGGCTTAAAGTTTGGAAGGATAAGTATAATAATTAATTGTTATAAATGGTGGTTTGAAAAGTCTTGGCTGTTAAAAGGAAGGGTCGATTTTTTTGGTAAGAGATTGATTGATTGTATTATAGGAAAGTTAATAGCACAATTAGTTGTACACTTTCCTTATAGTCATAGTCAAATGTATTAACTGCATAGTCAAATGTATTAACTATAATTGTTAGAATTATGGATCTTGGTTTGGAAAGTTGTTGAATGGAATTGATGGTGAAATTGGTTTGTAAAGTTATTGCACTAATTTTAATACATTTTTAAAATTTTGATTTGTTTTTTAATACTTTTTTATGGCGGTTGCAGGTGTATAATGATTGTGTTGCACCAGTGAAAAAAAAGGTGGAGGCTGTCTTGTGGGTATCGATCATGGTCGTACTCATGACAACTGGGTAGTTTATTACAACTTGGAACAGCTATGGACCTCAAAAGAATCAACTAATGAACAGAGTCAAAGTCAAACTCAGGTAAATATAAGTGTGATAATAATTAGCTTTTATGATATGGTTACATTTTTCTATAATCATTAACACTAACGAATTTATATGTTCATCAGGACTTAGGTAAAGCTTTCGTGAAGGTATGCCGCAATGAATTTTCCTGATGTTAGCAATATAGAGTTTGTATGATTATCAGGTTTCACTTTATATAATTTTTGCTTTACATTTGAGTGACTTTTATCTTAAGTGAGAATTTTATTTTGAACAGATAAATATTGCCCCAAGAGCTGGTAGGGAATTGGGTTATGTGAGGATGAAAATGGACCAGATCAAATTTAAGGAAGGGTTGCTGAGGTGCAGAATCTTTTTTTCTTTTTTCTTTTTTTTTTTCTAAATTTTCTGTACATTATAGTTGTTTAATATCACTTACCTTCTTTTCCTATGATTTCATACAGTCGACAGTCGAATAAGAATCACATTACTGTTCAACTTGCGCCACGGGCAGCTGATGAGATGTGGAACGGTGAGGGTCAGGTGAGTGAATATTTCAATTCTTTATAGAGTTTGTATATTGTAGAAAAAGTATACACTTTAAGAATCTTCTAAAATGATATAACTTTTTTTAATACTCCTGACCCAATTAATGCAAATTGAAAGTTGATAATTATTTTCGAAAAAACTAAAATTGAAATGATATCACTAAATTTTAACAATAAGTATATTGTGGATCAGATGATCTACAAGTGATATCACTAATCTATAATTAGTCTTTTAATTTGTTTCTAATAAGTATATTGTGGATCAGATGATCTACAAGTGATATCACTAAATTTTAACAATATCATAGAATTTCATATCTTTTTTGGTTATTGTAGGTGTTATGGTCTTCTTCGGCAATAGATAAAGGAGTGTTTGCTTATTGTCGATTTGTGTCTGATACAACAATGAGTTGTTTTTTAGTGTTTTTGGAACTACTTATCAAATTATTTATGAGCAAAATATATTTTCAATCAAACAACATTTTACATCTTTGCATGTTTTTATAGATGATATCAACATATATGGCCCAAGGGAGAAACCAAAAGGAAAAAAAGTTATGGGAATACTTAACAAACAGAAGCTCACAAGTAATTTTAATGCGCTTAAAGTTTAGTTAAGATTATCTTAGACTTTATCAACATGGGATCTTAATATAAATGTGTGTTGTTTTGATAATAAATGTCTGTATTTATAGGTAAACTGAAAGAGATGAATGTCAAAAAGGAGAAAGCGCAAGTGAAACCACTTGGCGAAAGAGATGAATGTGGTGTATAAGGAAATTTTCAGCGATATTTGAATAAAATGTGTATTTGTTCCTTTTAAATTTTAATAAAATTTTTCTACTGTAATTTTCTTATACGTTATACTACTCCAAATAATCATACATTGTTAAACTGCGTGTCAACGCGGGCAAATATCTAGTTACTAATATATAAAAAACTCTAGAAAAAAAAATAGTTAAACTTTTTTTTTTTTCATTTTGGCCATGAAGTTTTTTTTTTCTTTTTTTTAGGAAATAGTGCACTATTTCGTCCCTACTCTAATATAAAAGAATCAAACTCAAGTTTGGCTCAAACTTGACTTGTTTGTTATTTATTAATTAATTTGTATTAGTTTATATTTATTTATATATTTTTTGTTGTAATTTTCGTATAAGTAATAATTAGTATAAAAATATATATTTAATAAATTAAATTTAAAAATATTAAATAAAAGGCTTGTGAATCAACTCGAGCTTCGTAAATGAAGTATGGGTTTGGGTTCGTTTATTAAACAAGTTTTTTTTTTTGTTTGAGCTTGTTTAAGCTCAGTTTTATTTGAGCTTTTACCGAAAGGATCTCGAGTAACTAACGGTTTGACTCTTTTACACCCCTAGCTCCTATATATTATAGCCAATTGATGCTTTTGGTTTACCGATACCGGTATCGTTAAGTTGGTATCGGCTTGTATAGCACATGTTCTCGGTATTTTACGATACAAAAAAGTGTTTATTTACGACAGTTTCATTAAGAGAAACTTACATACCATAGTCGGTGATTAGAGTTTAAAACAGTTAATTATCATAGTCCGACTGCTAATTATTGATTACCATAGTTCAATTGACGATCAATGAATAAAATGGTATATGGGTTAATTATTTTAGATTATTGAAGTTACTTTTAAGACCGTACGTGGTGGTATTGGATTTGGGCGTACGTAGTGGTAATGGAATCAACATTACCTTGTCCATTCCTTCTAAAAAGCACCAAATTCATACAATCCACCCTCCCTGTCACTCTTTATCAACATCACCAACCACCATAACTATCGGCCGCTAGTCCGCTACCACACCCACTGCCACCATCGACCACAGCGACCCACGGACCACTGGCGTCGCCACTAAACATCGCCACCTGCCGTCGCCACCACCAACGATCACCGTCGCCACCACCCTCTATCACTACCAACGACCACCGCCACCCACCGTCGCCACCACCCCCTGTCACTACCACCGACCACCGCCGCCACCACCCATCATCATCCGCCGCCACCATCCACCACCACCAATTGTCGCCGCCGCCACCACCCACCACCGCCGCCACCTACCACATTTGACACTCCCACCACCTCTACGTATCATCGATTTCTTTCCTTCATCATTTCCTACCTACCAAACAACACAATGATTCACTGCAAACAGACCCATAGTGATTTAATTAATTTGCCCACACTAAAACATTTAATTACTAATAACATACCTGTGGTATCTAAACAGAAAAATAAAATGAAATTTGGGCCTCTATACACAACATAGCCCTGTGATGAAAACAAAACTAGACTTGAAAACTTAGGCCGAAAAAGTTGGACCTGAGGCCTAAAAAATAGGAAAGAAAACAAAAAATATAATTTAAATAAATTAGAAGATATACCTCAACTGGTAATTTACTATATTGAATTAAAATCAAATCTTTTAATTAGGATACATATAATATTTAAACAATTTTTTTAAAATTAAACATGGAATGTTTATCATATATGATTCTATCTTTTATTGGATTGTCATCCTTTAACAACAAACCTAGCTATATACACTTCATTATAAGATCAATAACAAACCCTCCTGTTTAATTTCTTCTATTTGCAACTACTATGGGATTAACCGAATTAAGTGCAACTACTATGACAGCAGAGGAGGAGAAAGCCTTGAATGACTGGCTGCCGGTGACGTCATCTAGGAATGGCAAATGGTGGTACTCAGCCTTCCACAATGTCACTGCTATGGTTGGCGCTGGCGTTCTCGGCCTCCCCTACGCAATGGCTGAACTCGGATGGTACGCGCTTATCGATCATTCTAAGTGTATCTTGATTCCCATTCAGTTTCTTTTATCCTAAACCTAATAATACAACACATGCATGCATGTCATTTATTTGGAAATATATGTGTATACTTTTATTTAGTACATAATATTCATTAAAAGCACTTTAGCCATACCAACTGTTTATTATCGTGATTTTCCCTAATAAAAAGTGTAAACTGTTAATTATATTAAATATGTGTAGGGGTCCTGGGATTACTATAATAATTTTATCATGGGTGATTACTCTATACACCTTATGGCAAATGGTGGAGATGCATGAGTGTGTGCCTGGTAAGCGGTTTGATCGTTACCACGAGCTAGGCCAACAAGCCTTTGGCAAGAAGCTCGGTCTTTGGGTGGTGGTGCCCCAACAACTCATGGTAGAAGTTGGTGTTAACATCGTTTACTTGGTCACTGGCGGAAAGTCCCTCAAGAAAGCCGTCGACACCTTATCCCCTCATGGCGGCCCGCCCATTAAAACCACCTATTACATTATGATGTTCGCCGCTGTCCAGTTCTTGTTATCCAACCTCCCCAACTTCAACTCCATCACCGGCGTCTCAGTTCTTGCTGCCATCATGTCACTATGGTATTTAGCCAAGTTTATTATCTGTTATAGCAATTATTATTTGATTTATCATTTATACTTAACTTTGTTAGCCGTTATTCAATTCTATCTTTACTTTGAATATTATTATAGTTATGATTACGGTTTTATTATTAGGGAATATTTTCCAACTAGTTAAGATAACCAACTTTTTCTACCAAATTAAATAGTTATTTGACCAAAAAGTTTTCCAAACTTGTCAAGTTAGTCGTCACCTAAACACTAAAAAGCCCCTAGTCGTCGGCTAAACACCAAAAAAGTCCATAGTCGACGGCTAAGCCCTAATTTTCAATGACCCCTATAGCACATTAGCAATGTTTTCAAACCAAAATAAACCTACACATAACTTTGTATATATGCAGTTATTCTACAATTGCTTGGACCGCTTCACTACACAAAGGAATTCAACCCCATATTAAGTACACGCCGAAGGCTTCAACCACAGTGGGACAGACGTTTGGATTCTTGAGTGCATTAGGCGATATAGCCTTTGCGTTCGCAGGTCATAATGTCGCTTTGGAAATTCAAGCAACGATCCCTTCAACACCCGAAAATCCTTCTAAGAAACCCATGTGGAAAGGGGTCATTTTTGCGTATATCGTGGTGGCATTATGTTATTTTCCTGTTGCAATGATAGGGTACTGGATTTTTGGTAACACTATTGATGATAACATCCTCATCTCGCTCCAACACCCTTCGGTTCTTGTCGCTATTGCAAACTTGTTTGTTGTTGTTCATGTTATTGGAAGCTATCAGGTACACAGTACACACTCCAATTCACGTCGCTAGCTTTTACGACTAATTTCCAACCATTTGATATAGTAGTTGATCATCATTAGTACCTATAACGTAACATTACTTAAGATAATATCAAATTAATCATGTTTTAGGTATATGCAATGCCGGTATTCGATATGCTGGAGACCTTTATGGTGGTTAAGATGAAATTTAAGCCTACTAGATGGCTGCGATTTGTGACAAGAACTTGTTATGTTGGTAAGGATTAATATTAATCATATTTTGGTAGTAATTAATTAGGTTTGGTTTATTGACTGATAATTGTTTCATTATGGACAGTATTGACAATGTTTGTTGGTATAACATTCCCATTTTTTGGAGGGCTGCTTGGCTTCTTTGGAGGGTTTGCTTTTGCTCCAACTACATACTTTGTAAGTCAAATTTACCCACCATATGGTCAAAAAAATTTGAACACAATTTTTGGATTGTTTCACTACAAGACGGATGAGTATCATTGACGATTAATTCCGGACCCCCCCCCCCCCCTGTTTCTATGGGTAATACGCCGATAATTACTGACAAATTGCCATCCGTAGTTTTTGCTTCATTCCGTAGGAAGTCAATCCACCAGTGTTTATCTGTCGGTGATACTTATTTGTTTAGTAGTGTTTCATTATTTAATAAACATAATTAATTAACATGAAAACTTTTTTTTTGAACTATAAACTTCATAAAACAGCGCGTCTTCAAACCTAAGACCGTAAAAGGAAAAACCGTTACACCATATACAAAAGAAAAACGTTACACCATAATTAGTTAACATGAAAAGTGATAATATGTTTTTGTAATGGATATAATATAAGTATATGCTAACTATGTGTGTGTTATTGGCAGCTTCCTTGTATCATGTGGCTACGCATCAAGAAGCCCAAGAAGTTTGGTCTCTCTTGGTTTGTGAATTGGGTATGTTTCCATTACATGCACTCTTTATTTCATACTTTCTTTTGAAGATTCAAGTTGTAATTGGTTTTTGCTTTGTTGACCAGACATGCATAGTTCTTGGGGTGTTGCTGATGTGTTTAGCTCCAATTGGTGCGTTGCGACAAATCATATTGCAAGCGAAGGGCTACACATTTTACTCGTGATCATAAGCTATATGTAGAAATTAGTGTTATGTTTGTTTCTTAGTATTTGTAGTTGATGTTATATTATTTTCTTAATTTGTTGTTGGGATTTTTATTTCTAGCCAAGTTAACTCGTGTTATATATGCTGTCGATCTTGTAATGCTTAAACCAGTTCATGTATTACTAGATTATATCACGGGAGCGTCCCGGGTTAAGAAATCTAATTTGAAATATCAATTTTACACCTGAAATAGACTGATGCGTTTTACAGTTACATGCAGGAAAGCTTCGGGTAACACTTAACCTAAAACAATTAACAATGTATCTCCAATGTTAGTGCATAACCTTAAACAATGTATAACTCTAATATTAGAACCTAACCTAAAACAATGTACAACTCCAATGCTAACACATGTTGTAAATAAAATTCATATTTACTGGTTGAACATAACTAATGACTTGCCTATACATGATTAATGAATAACCTGAACACTTTGTGTTTTTTTCCTGTATGAACAAAACCACACAAAAAATAGTCGTTTTTTTCTCCGTTTTTTATATAGCACTATGGTACCCGTTGGAAAGATAATAAAACGCTCGTTAATTTGGTGTAATTTTTTTCTTTAAAAAATCTCGTGTATAAAAGATATTAACGTTTAAAAGTTATGGGATGAAACATTAGAGATAAAAATTTAATTTTGATTTTAAATTTTAAATTATTATTTTCCTAAAATAAAGCTCTGGCCACATGGGATGACACATGGAACACTCAATAGAGAGAATACCTTTTTGAGTGACATGTCATTAAAATGGTTTTGGTTTATTATATGTATAGATGCATATCCAGATGTAAATGGTTCAAAGTCAAAGTACTTACAATTATTGCTTTTAATAATTATAAATATAAATTTTTATTAATTCAAAGGCAAAAAAGTATGTGAATAAAAAGAAATTACTACAAATATATAAAATGATAAAATAGGAAGTTAGTAATAGTATCTAATTATGTTGTAATTTTCTTTTGTTTTGGTGTTGGCGTTTTGGTGTTTGTATTTCAGCCTATGGCTGGCTCTTTATATATATATATATAAAGTGATTGCCGTTAAAAAAAAGTAATAGTATCTAAGTAGTGATTTTAATAAAATTTATAAATAATAATGAAATTAATGAAGAAACTTACCTAGCCATTGTTGCATAATGAAAGAGAGAAAACTTAAAAACATTATCGTTGGGCTAGTAAGGGATTCAACTTGAGCACTTGGGCTGCTATAGATTATGGGTTTCCTCTTTACTGGGCTACCTTTGTGGTGTTATTGTATGGGCTTGAGTGCTTGACCATCCTGAACTACACCATCTTTCTTTTGTTTCACCAACGAACAAAACTTACACATGCTCTCCTTTGTCCCTCTAGCATCTTCATAGACAAGTTTACTCGTGTGATAACCACTAGCATACAGAAAGTGCACGAAGGCCCGTCGAGCAGCTAATGAACCGAGCTTCATCGAGTGCCATCGCCTTTTATCCCAGCTTCTGACCAAACCCAAGCCTAAACCATCATAGTTGCGCCCATTTGTCCCAATCATGACCTCTCTTTCATTGTTGTTGTTATCGTTGCCACTTATATGAATTTAATGTCCATTACTCCATTTGTGGTTGATAAGATATTAAAAACTCAATGAATTTGTTTCGCTGGTGAGGTATGTGAGACATGCTCAAGGTTAAACGAAACACTATCATTGAGGAATTCGTTTACTAGAAAAATTCCTTATGCGATATAGAAAAATTTGATTGTAACATCATTTAAACACGGTGTATGATGAGTTTAATTTAGCTCTCACGTGATGGACTAGAGGTGGTTTGATGTAGGTTGATTGAAGTTGCTAGGTTTCGATATTTAGTAAGGAATAAAAGGAGAGCAATATTACTTTTTCTTTTCTCTTTTGTCGTTATATATTAAAACACACCGTTCTTTTTTCATTGTTTTAAACCTGCTATGTGAATGTGATTAGAAAAAAAAAAAGTTAATTTAGTTATTCTATATACATAATACAATTGGTAAATAGAAAAATACAATTGGTTTAAGCATTAACAAGACCAACTATGTTTATTGTATATACGTGTATAGGGGAGAGTTATCTTGAGAACGCTAAATATCGCGAGAACTGTGAGAACCAATGAGAAAACCAATCAAAATCATTTTTTTTTCAATACAAACCTAATTATAATCAAAATACAACATTAAAAAACAAATTTTCTTTCCAAATAATTCATTTTTTCTTGCAAAAACACTTTCAAATTAACTTTTTACACATGTGTAAATGAAACAGTTTACACATGTACAAACAGTAAATTTACACATGTGTAGAAACAATTTATTTCTGTATACGTTTAAATTTTTACGCGTAAATTCTGTTTTTGGGATTGTATTTTAGTAATAGAGATAAGTCTAAAAAGAAATTTTTGATTTGAATGGTTTTAGATGGCGTTCTCACGGTTCGCACGAAATATAGGTGTTCTCAAATTAACTTTCCCTACGTGTATATATATCACAGATATCATGTTTTTATACATGTGTAGATTTATTGTCAAAATAGAAAATTTATACTTCATAAACATGCCTAGTATGTTTTTGTTACATTTTACTAAGTTCAAATTTATTTTGTCCTTATATACAAACGTGTATATCACCAAAATATGACTGACCAATCATAGAAGTTTCATAGGACCGAAGATAAGTGAGAAGATAGGAAAAAACAAAATAAAGGAAGAAGTAACTTTACGTATAACAACCACATAGGTAATAGGGGAGAGATAACGTATAAAGCCCCCTTAACGTAAGAAGCGTAAGAAGTAATCTCAGCCATTAGATTAAGGATGCAGATTAAAACCCCTAACCATACCTGGGTTAAAACAGACGCACTCATTAAAATTCAGACGCACTCATTAAAATTCAGACGCACTCATAAAAATTCAGACGCACTCATTAAAATTCAGACGCACTCATTAAAAGTTCAGACGCACTCATCAAAATTTCAGACGCACTCATCAAAATTTCAGACGCACTCATCAAAAAATTCAGACGCACTCATTGAAAGTTTGAAAGCACACATTGAAAATTTAGAAGCACTCAATAAAAAGTTTGGAAGCACTCACTAAACATTTAGAAGCACTCAATAAAAAAGTTTGGAAGCACTCATAGAAAATTTAGAAGCACTCATTAAAAAGTTTAGAAGCACTCATTAATAAGTTTGAAAGCACTCATTGAAAATTTGGACGCACTCATTAAAAAGTTTGGACGCACTCATTGAAAATTTTAGACGCACTCATCAAAACCCAACAAATTTCAAACGCACCTTTAAGAACATCAAACGCAGCTTAACATTTGTTGACTAGTTTGCACATAATTTGCATATTTCTTCAACAAAGAAACTACATCTATATGTAATCCAGCTATGAGAAGTGAGAAATAATAAGCATCAAATTCTTATTGGGAATCATAACCATCATAAAAAGAAAACGTCAACTCCAACCAAATCCTTCACAAAATATCCATTTCTTCTTCAATTGAATATTAAATGATGGGTCAGAGGAAAAGTTCATAATGGAGACGACGGAGGAGGAAAGGGTACAGATTAAGCCATTGGAATATGGGGTTCGAGAGATATTTGATGTTTCTGATCCCTGATTGTGAAAATGGAAAGACCAGAGGATAATATTATTAATATTATTTTGGGTGCTGGTTTCAAATGGAGGTGGTGGAGGGTGGTTGTAAGTATAAAATGGTGGTGGTTGGTGGTGTGGATAAAGTGGTGGAGAAGGGATTTAACAGCATGATAATGATGATGATCTTCTTGACGGTTATAGCTTGTATTGGGATGACGTCGACGTGTTGGAGTGTTAGTGAATGATGATGATGATGATGATGATGGTGTTGGTGGTGGTGGTCGTCGTCGTCGTCGTAGTGGTGGTGGTGGTCAGATCTCGATCATTTTGTTTCAAAGGAGGATGGGTTTGTGAAAGTGGGTAGGTGTAGTGATAATTGTGAAAGTGGGAGGGTGTGTGATACTTTAATCATGGTTAGGTTAAATTGACATGTGGCAAGTTCTAGTGGCTTCTTACACTTCTTATATTAAAGGGGCTTTATACCGTATACTTTCTCTAGCTAATAAAATCTCAATCGTAGCAAAAAAGTTATGGATAGACTCTAGAGAGAACACAAGTGTAGATAAATTTTATCTCTATCTTAAAGCGTAGTAATTTTACTTTCGGTAAGACCCTAACGCTAAAGCATATCCAAACAAATGATTTAAATAAAACATTCATAGATAGGTAGCTTCTAAAAAGATGGATAAAAAGAAGAAAAAAAATATTTGAGTAAAGAATGGACAATATAAAACGCATGTACACATCTCGTGATAATCATGATTCTTAATGTACATTTCATATTTGGGAAAAGAAAACACACATGTGTTATGTTCAATTTATATAACCAATACTACGTGACACTAAGACTATCCGTTATGGCCTGCGAGCAGCTTGTCGCGAGCCACAATGTAATCCACCTGGATAGCTCGGTCTATAACAAGACCCAGCGACCGTTGCCGCAAGCGAGCCCAAGCGACCTAGCTCGCGTGAGCTGGCGAGTCAAATTCAAAAAGTCTTGAGACCTTCGTGGGAATCGAACCTGAGACCTCCAAGAAAGATCTCTGGTCCATTCACTAACTGAGCTACCCGTGAAGGACGGATAAACAAGTATATGATTTGAGGTAATCAAACTCAATATCACATTTAATATTAGACTATGTGTAATAGGCATTATGTGGGCATGATTGAACTTGATAACGCCCTTAACACCATCCCCCTGGGCATTATAGGGGCATGAAGAAGGATGGACATTTCTGGTATAATGCCCTTAACTATTACACATTTATTTGAAGGGGCATTATGATGATGATGTGGTGAAAAATGCCCCTTAAGGGGCATTAACCATTACCCATGGTCTTAATATCTGTATGTGAAACTGTTTGGAAATACATATATTGTTTCAAGCAGGCCTTGTGGTGTATTTAACACCAACGGTGTTAACGGTGATGTGATATTTTGACCTTTATTGCACACCACTCCCTTCAAGTGTTAAGTGATGTTAAAGTGGCCCTAAGTTAACATTGTGAACAAGAATCAATTGAGAGAAAATTAAGAGGATGAGATGGAGTTAATGGGCATTAAACCGTTTCCTTAAATGGGTAGCGGGAAAGGGAAAAATTGAAGGGTGTAAATCTAGATGAATGAATATATTCATATATCGTGTTAGACACGACCTGTTATCTGAATTTTTTTTTTGAACAACTAATTTTCTCCCCCATTTTTACTCCCTTTTTATTACATCATTTTTTTGCCTCTTATGAGGCTTGAACCCCCAACCTCCCCTTTATAGCTCCAACACTTTTACCACACACCAGAAGAGGGTTGGGGCATTTGTATCTGAAATTGACAACTCTGTATAGAAGAGGGATATGATGTTCCAATAACGGAGATAAACAAGAGTTTCCAACATTAACACGTTTCCATTCATACACCTGTCCTAAAACGATAAAACACATATATCCCAACATTTTGTGTCATAAAAAGATGTCATCGGTTTTAGGGGAACATTTCTTAATTTATACATAAAAATCATCACATCCCACTACATAATTTAAAAAGTCGAATATGTTTAGTAACCGTAACCAAATTTTGTTAATTACTATAAAAACAATTCAATTATTTTACGTCTAAAACAACACAACAGTTTTCATAATGTTTTATTGTATTTTTTTTCTAAACATTAAAACCAGGTGATCTAATAAAAACTTAAGAAAACTTAATTAAAAGTTAGCATTTTTTATATAAATTTAACATGAAATATTATAATATAATTATACAATAGATAGATCTCAAATATTGTCAATTAATACTATGAAGTTTATAGTTAATTCATTAAAGATTCTCTTATTTACAAAGTTATAAAAACTTTCACAACATCAAATAAAATAGAAACTTCAATTGAGTTTGTAGTTACGTTTTATTGAAATGATATTGAAACTGTGTTATCATTAGATATGATTTTATTTCTTTCAAGAAAGATCATAACATATATATGATCTATATCAAAACCTTACAAATAAAAATCGTTAATTTAGTTCGTTCATGTTTAATCCAACTAAAATTATTAACAAACAAAAAATCCTCAAGAACTTTCATATTGTTCTTTAAGTTGTTTTAAACACCATAATTCACAAGAAATAAGCTCAAAACTCTACACGAAAACTAGTAGATAACATATTAACATTTAACAGCTTAAGTATTTACAGTTTTTGAACGGCGTGCATGTGGAAACAGACACTCTATTCTTACGGGTAGAGTTAGGATTTACTTACATCCCTACCCTTTTCTGACCTTACATATAGCTTCGCTATTTGTATGATATACTAGGTATGGTTATCGTTGTACGGATGTAGAAGCTTTATCGGCCCAAACTTAACGCCGCTTTAACGTCCAACCGCCATGCGCACGCACCGCGCCCCATCCTCCATGCGTCACACGGCAGCGTTAACGTCGGAGATGACGGTGACGTCGTTTGTTGGATACTGTTAACCCCATAGGTCACCCTAACTTTGCAAGTGAAAGCTGAATACGTAGCCATCGACGCCGTTAACTTATCCTTCCTTACCAAAACCACCGTTATATCCTCTCCATCGGCCACGTGTCCCACTCCTACCATCTGTCTATACGCCTTGTTCGTCCACACCACCTTATCTTGACCGTCCGATATAAACCCTGGACACGTGTCCTTCTCCATGTTCTTAACTCGCTCCTCGTCCGTACACCCTTCCATATCCACCCACGTGTCGGTTACACATTCCACTGTCACGTTCGACACCACATGTGGTCGTCTAACAACAGGTGGTTGTGCTTTATTGTCAAAGCACAACCACACTGGTGACGGTGGTACAACTTTTTTATTCTCATAACCCCACTTTTTAGTCTCCTTCTGCACTGGAGACACCAGATCCGAGAACAAACCGGTTAAATTATTCTCATAACTAACCGGTTTGTTCTCTTTCCTATCTGGTGTCTCCGGTAGCAAAGGAAGCGTCACCACTGGCGGTGCATCAGGTATCGTCACCGCCAGTGATGACGCTTTCACCTTCTTTCTCTCACCTCCACCACATCTTTTAAAATTATTATTATCCTTCTTTTTACTCTTGTTAACCCTAACATACTTTCTCTTACTTCTTCCACATTTAACATACTCATCCCCGGGTGAAGATCCACCCGACCCGGTCGCAACCGGTTTCGGTGCGATCGGGCGATACTTAAGCATTATACTCTCCACCTTAGACATACCATACATCCCTCCATCAACACCATACCTCGTTATACAATAACCAATACCACCTTTACCATTCATTATACCTTCAATAATATTCAACCACCACGTACAACCTTTTTAGTGTTTATAAAAAAAAGTTTATAAAACCAGAGGTGAGAATAATAATAATATTAGAGGAAGAAAGGAAGGGTATATAAAGAAGGAGGTGAGGACAAAGGGAAGAAACGTGATTGGAGCAGAGAAATACGTGGCGAGTGGGGACCACAAGGGTAAATGAAGCGGAAAAGGAGAGCCAATGAGAAGAGGAGAAGTGTATGATAGTAGGGAAAGGAAGGGAGGGAAGGGCACGTAGTGTAATGTGGCGTCGTGGTTTGTGGACGTAATAATTTTTTTTGGAGAGTAGTGTTTCAGCGGTAAATCCTGTGTTGCAAAGCGACCACTGCCCAGGATCGAATCTCATAGCACCACACGGGTTTCTCCTTTCAAACCCAAGCGGTTATTTTTTCGGTGGAGCGTGAGATTCGAACCTGAGACCAAACCCGGGCAGGAACCCTCCAAGGAGGTAAACCTTCCCACCTCAAACCAGCTGGGCTGGAGATCATTGGCTTGTGGACGTAATAATAATAACAACAATAATAATAATAAAATAATAATAATAAGCGGGGACGGGGCGCTCCACTATATTTTTTTTTATTTCACTGATTTCTACTAGTCCTGTACTGTCACATCACTTCACTAAAACAGTTTTTTGGAAGCAGTACTTCAGTGAAAATAAAGTGGAGAAAAACACAAAAGGGGCAGAGAGACACTCACGGGTATCAGCCCGTTAACTACAACCAGATTTTAGTTCACGAGATCACTACCAGCATGGGTGATGCCGTGACGGCGATGTTACCGTGCTGATAATAAGGTACCCGTGACCAATTCTGATAGCACCCCGTCCCCTCTGATAATAATAATAATAATAATAATAATAATAATAATAATAATAATAATAATAATAATAATAATAATAATAATAATAATAATAATTGGGGTTTCCTGATAAAGCAAGTTGGCGGGCAAATATCTTTCTAGAAAAGGAGACACGTGGTGCAATAAACAAACAGCCATCATATGCAAATCTAGGACTTGGCCCTTCAAAATGTATTTAAATAAAATAATAATAATATTATGCAGTCTAGGGTTCTTCGCCGTTTTTTATCTACTTACCAATCAACGGCTATCCTTTAACCTTTTTTTCATCTGCGTT
This sequence comes from Ambrosia artemisiifolia, assembly GCA_032199755.1. Lineage (NCBI taxonomy): Eukaryota > Viridiplantae > Streptophyta > Magnoliopsida > Asterales > Asteraceae > Ambrosia > Ambrosia artemisiifolia. The sequence goes on from CM063526.1 coordinate 45,969,846, forward strand.
TTATACGTTTACACGATGTGAAGAGGAAATGGGTGTCAACTTCCACGCCAGTCTATCACTTTTGTGCCTAGTGTTGGGTATATCTAGTGGACCCAAAACCCGCGAAAACCAAACCATGAATACCCATAATACCTATTGGTGGACCTACGCATCCTAAGGGGGCAGACGCCCCTTTAAAAGAAAATAACATGGGTAATTTGTAGGCTAAAATTTTGATCGCACCTTAGAAAACATTTCTTGGGTCCGTCAGTATGCCTACCTTGATTTCCCTCCCTGTCACAAGCTCATCACATGGTTCAAAATTGTTAGTTAAACTCCGTCGTCGATAAGAGATTTTGGATATATGGTGGAGGTGACAGTGTTAGGTGAAGGTGGTGGTTTTTAGAGAATGTTAAACATATATAATTTTTAGGACACAACTTTAATTAGTAATTGTGTTCGTTAGTTAATTTACACAATGGGCGTGACAAAATACTCACTACTTTTTACAACCAAAAAACTAATACCAACCGTCCAACTCTACTCCATGGTCCATCTTTACTTCTGATATTCGTGATAATTGCTTAAAGAAAATTCATCTATTAACTACTTAGGATTAAGATAATTGAAGAGATATGTATCCGCGCGGGCACATGGTCTCACATTTTCACACACGTTAGCAGAAGCGCTGACTGGACCTTCTAGAAGTCTGCGCACGTAAACCTAGTACATGCCAGCTGTGACCCGACAATGAAAGGAACATGAACCAATCAGAGGACATTATTCCCTGCTCCATAATCACCTGCAGGTACGAGGTACAGAAAAGAACAGAAAGGACGATTATAGGACACGTGGACCTATCACAAGAGGACAACGCCCATGCTCCAACGGTTGACAAACGCGTGAGACCCGCGCAGGACAGCTGTCATTCCCAATTCAACCAATCACATGACGACTCTAAAGCCTATAAATACCCATTCTCCCGGAGGAGAAGGATTCATTCATTCTCATATACATTCGTACTTAGAGAATTCTGTATTAGTTGAGAAAGATAGATTATAGTCGAAATATTGTAACGATTTATGTTCGAGTAATTGTAATCGTCCAGGCTATCATCAATAAAATATCTCTTGATTGTGCTCGTCCATTAGTAATTGTTATATTGGTGTTTCTTCAATAATCTATTCCATATTCTTATCTAGGGGTGTTCAGAATTCGATTCGAATTAAAAAAAAGTCGAAATTCGACTTAATTCGGTTCGATTATCAAAAATTCGATTCAATTCGAGTTCAGTTACTCGAATACGAATTTATGATTTTAAATTCGATTCGAAATTCGAATAAAAATAATACATATTTATTTATATATAAAAATATATAATTATATACACATATATAACTTTAGAACTTGGATTAATCTATAAATTTAACCTAAGTCATAAATTAGCCCATTACCAAGCCCAAGCCTAACTAAAGCCCATAACTTAAGTCTTAACCTTAAACGAATTTATTCGAATTCGCTTCGAATTCGAGTTTCTAATACGAATTCGAATCGAATTCGAATACGAATTCGAATCGAATTGGTCAGCTTTTAATCGAATACGATTTTAGTAAAAAATAAATAAATAATTCGAAAAATTCGATTTGATTAATTTGAAAATTCGTTATTCGATTCGATAAACACCCCTATTCTTATCCTCTCATCTCAAGATTTTCTTAGAACATAATTGATTTATTTAACAATCAATTATATCACAACACCACTTTTGTAGCTTATCCACTCCAATATACCTACTTTGTTATCCCTTCCTTCGCACAACGTACATCATGCATTCACACTTAATACCCCAAATTCTCTCTTTAATACACTTGTGTAGAAATTACAAATCTAACTTCACGCGAAAACAAAATTAGATTTACATAGGTCATGTTACATGAAGGTGGGTTAAAGGACGAGGGTTTGGTTGTTTGTGGTGCAAGGGAGAGAGATCAAAGTGACACTGGTGTTGTGACGATGTCGGTCTACTCTATCCGAGAGTAAAGAGATCGGTTGATAGAGAGACCGGAGACGGGTGACTAAGTAGTTATTGTAGGACTTGGGTCACGATTTTATTAAAATAATATTAATATAAATAATAGAGACACACTCTTTATACATTTGGGAAATTGTAATACATGCACCGTTTACAAATCTAAACGAAAATAAAAGGAAATATACACATTGATTCAAACAGAAGTCTTCAACAAGAGTTTGAAAGCGTCTTCTTATACGAATCTTTGCATAGTCTTCGACGAAACCTTGAACCATGTCCTTTTGTACGATCATTCTTGGCTGCAAGAATAAACAAACATGTTGACGGCTGAGGCTGAGCCACATGTTCAACACGCTTCCTTTAAAACAGATTTCGCGTCTCTACTAAAGACAACGTGTCTGTCTACCAGGGTACAACAGCCGAAGCAGTCTGTACTGCCAGAAAAGACTACGCGCCCGAGGTTACACCAGGTAAAATTGTAGTGTTAGAACTTGTAGAATCTAGTAGAGAATACTCCTCTCTATAGTACTCAACATATGAGACTTATCTTCTCCAATAACTCTTCTATGTGTATTCTAATATGTATACTCATGTCTTTCTCTTGTATCTCTCTTATTTTTTCAAATATGAGGCACACAACCTACTAATTTACAAGAGCCATGATTATCAAGAGTTTCACTTAATTAGAGATATAATCATCATCATCATACTCAGTTAATCCCATCAATAGCAAAAAGGTAGGGTCTGAGGATTTAATAAGAGACATAAAACTCTAATAAAAGCAAATTAAGTGACATTAAAAAAAACTCTACTCAAGAGTTTCTTACCATGAAGAGTCTCATTAATAATATTACTAAACTCATCAATAATATTATTAAATTAAATTTCATTCACATATTTTGTTCCAAATTTCCAACAATCCCCCACATGAATGGAGATTGATCAAAACACACAAAATTAACAATGCAACCTCGACAGTTGAGTATTGCAGGATAGGTAGGTATTAGCTTTGAACCCTCCTTTGTGAAGCATACTTAGTCTCCTAGCAGTTTGTAGACGCGATGTCCTTGAACAAGCCTCCGTTTGGGTAGATGACAATACACTTCACACAATACTCTCCTTAGTCGGGCCATCCCCTCACTTTCGTGTCCAATAATGATCCTGGAACAGTATCCTGGTTTTGCGAGAGCTCTAGGAATTATGCCCCCAATTCTATTTGAAGCGACCCCACTTCTCTTTAACATAGGTGATTTTCCTCAAATAATTAAAAGCATTATGGTTACCATGATTTATCCACATCATTTACCATATATTATGCTTATCCTCACAATTTGTCACTGAATGTCATAGGAATGGACAATGACGTATTTAAACACCCTTTTAGCTTACACATATTAGTCATACCTCCAAGTGACCACCCTTAGGCAAGTGAACTAGTTGTCCTATTGAACTTAGATCTTGGGCTCTCCAGTCAACTAAGGTAGGTTTCCTTCACATGACCTCTTACCATGGGCTTTAGTCTCATTCCACAACTTAATCTCTGATCAACCCTCCTGTTGTTGGATCCATAACATTATCTTTGACTTCGTCAAGTCACTACTGATAATTTTGCATTTGAGATAAGTTGTACTAACGTGTTATCGACTCGCAAGTCCTTCATGCCTTTTTGTTAACTCGTAAGACTAACTCGTGAAGTCAACTTAAATCTAGTTATAACGTCTTATATTTAGAATAAAATGAATCTCATTTCATTACAAACACGTATTCATTATGCATGTGGCAAGTATGCTCAATCAGCAGTCATTAAAATCAAACCGGTTGGCATCTGAGTCTAAACAATTAGATTGACTCCTTATCAAGTTGGCATACGAGTCTAATCAACAAGATTAACTCCTTATGACCATTGTGTATTCTAGTTGTCATCTGAGTCTAACCAACTAAATGGCTCGTTACAACCATAGCCTTTATTGCTAACTTTTAACTTCATATTATCAAATGCAAGTTACCCCCCACATTTAAGTGTTATTCGATTGAAACAATCTAAACAAGATAAAGGTAAAGAAATTTCATTTTTTACATGGATTGAGAGATTCCTCAAACACCATTTCTACAAACTCATGGTCGTTTCTTAAATGGATCTCTCCCCCACATTACTTACACTTTGATCAAGTTTAAGTAATATTACTTATGATAACACTACTGAACACACTGATTAGATAACAAACATCTATATTTTTGGGTCAATGAAGTCATTCAAATATATTGTTCAACTCATATTAAACTTGTGCACAAGGGGATTTAATTATAAACAAGGCAACATATGCCTTAGCGTGAGATGCCAACATTTACGTGTGTATGAGTTCTCATCACTACACTGAGAAAACCAGCTAGAATCATTATCAATGATCTAGTTAATCAGTTTTTCTCGAGTTATTCCATTAGACTGAATGGAGTTATATTTTCAAACTTTGTTATATACCAAATTCATTCTCATATCATCTCACAATTTGAATGTCTAAAGTTAACTTAATCTCAGAGCATCTAAATTAACATGTACTAGTCTAGCATGCTTTAGACTACAATACTCTAGCATGTGAACAGAAGATGTATCATTCTGATTCTTCTCAGGCTTAAGAGATAAACGCATTATCTCTTACCAACATTCATTCTTATTTTGGACATGACCATTAGATTTTTTTTTCTTTTAGTCTCATATGCATGTTACATAATCATGCATTTTCCAGTCTTCAGTCTAAGAGTATAATATTTTTGCCTTTGATCTCGAAGGCTTCACCATTAACTCATAAGTATTTGACTATAAGTCTTATCTCGAGTAACTTTGGTGAACACATTTATCAACTAAAACTCATAAGAGCGCCCATGAGGTAGTTTGGGTTTAAACTGTCATCTTAGTATATCACATCATTCCAAACCACTACACTTCTAAATCTATTTTTTCCTTTAACTATAAAACATTCTAAACCCCCACCTCATTTTTCTTTTATTTAATTTATACCCACACACAATTTTTTTAAATTTATTAAGAAAATAAGATTTGGGGCCTACAATTCCAAACAAGACCAGTTTGTTGTACCAAACCCAACCCAACCCCATCCCATCGAACCAACCCTACAATGGATGCACGTCCATTTTGTCCCGCTCGATTCAAGCGGACCTATCCAAACTACTACATTGATGCTGCTCTAACTGAAAATGCAAGACTATCGATACTCTCCTTATGAATTATAAGATCTGTTAAAACTTAAAAAATATCAAAAGCCTAAATGATAATAAATTAACATTGTTTCTTATTACATATTTATAACTTACTTGTTTGATTGACAATTAATTATTTATTAAGAGTGTGTGGAGTGGGCTTAAAAATGGCGTGAAAGTGGTAATCAAGCCCCAGAACACCACCCCTTTGTCATAAAATGGGCGTTACCCCCATGGTGTGGCCCCTTGGGCAGGGTATTCTTCACCGGAGGGGGGCGGGGGGAGGGTGAAGGTGGCACGATGCGATTGTTTCGTTTTTTTTAAAATAAATAACCTTTAAGTATTGAAAACCCAAGCTCCCTTTTTAAATCCCTTCAAAGCACTCACATCCCATCCACCAAATGTATGTGAGTGTGTCCACCAAATTATATGAGGTGAGTGTAAATGGTTGTGAGTGGAAGAGAGAGAAAATGTTTGGTGGAAGCACTATTCCACCCTAAATATGAAAATCTACTGTTCATTCCTATATATATTTTAATATTTTGTAAGTAGTTGTGAGTGAGTAGAGAGAAAATGTAATGATAAAAGTATGAAATGTATTATTATTTTAATTAGGAGAGAGAAGATTTAGGGGTGAAGTAGTTATTTTTAGTGTAATTTGATAGATGAGATTTGGTGGAGAGGATGTGAATGCTCTCACTCCCCACCATTTTGAGGGCTTAAAAAGTGAATTCCACATGGCCACTCATGCCCTCTTTTCAAGCCCCCATTCCTCATATGTCTAAGAGCACTCACATCCCATCCATCAAATGTATGTGAGTGTGTTCACCAAATTATATGGGGTGAGTGTAAGTGGTTGTGAGTGGAGGAGAGAGAAAATATTTGGTGGAAGCACTGTTCCACCCTAAATATGAAAACCTACTGTTCACCCTTATATATATTTTAATATTTTTGTAAGTAGTTGTGAATGAGGAGAAAGAATATGTAATGATAAAAGTTAGAAAAAATATTATTATTTTAATTAGGAGAGAGAAGATTTAACGGTGAAGTAGTAGTTTTTTTTTGGAATGTGACTTTCTATGTACTGGACCGAATTGGTCACCAGGTGTCGTCAAAGACGCTTACCTGTCAGATCCGCGTCCTCGGCGTGAAGTAGTAGTTTTTAATGTAATTTGATGGAAGGATTTAGTGGATGGGATGTGAATGCTCTAAAGAATTATTAGAACAACCATCATGTTTTTTAAACATAGATAGCAATTACAACCATGTTTCAAAGGTTGGTTTGTCTCGGTGATTGAAAGAATCAAAGAAGTGAAAAGGACAGGCATAAAATTTGTTGTTTACCAATATACCCTCAAAGTTTGGCGAATCTACAAACACGTACATGACGTGTTGGTCGAACCAATAGTTTTCTTGGCCTAAAGTAGCAAGTCTCACATGATCAAAGTAATATCTTAATATGTTGTTCGTCGTCTTAGATTCTCCTACAATATCTTTACAATGACTTTTCCGGAGATTTCACAATCAATGCAAAAAAATTCAATCCATGCCTGTTTTCAAATGAAGTTTTTTGAAATCTTGTTACCTTTTACCTCTTAGTGTAGATTGCGTTTAAACTGTAAAAAATTCAAGTCAAGGATCTATTTAAGTAGACACATAATAACAAGTGACAAAAGTATTAACTTTTCAGAGTATTCACATCCCATCCACCATTTTTTACCCTATAATTTAACTAAAAATCACACTTTTTAAAATTTATCTCTCATTTTAAAAAACGTCCCACATCCCATCCACCATTTTTATCTTTATCTTACTCACAAACACATATTTTATTATATTTCTCGTTTTCATACACTCACAATAATTTGGTGGAGGGTGAATAGTAGCTTTTTATATATGAAAAGCTAGGATAACAAATTTTCATAATATAAAGATGGGGTATAAAATGGTGGATGGGTTGTAGTGTGTTTTTAGTAGGATTTTTTAAATTTTTAAGATGGGGGAAGGTTTGATGGGTGGGTTGTGAATGCTCTCATAGGTGTCACCAAGTTCGGGTACTTGAATATTTTATCAACTTTGTATTTATTAATATTTAATATCATATATTATGATCAAATACACAATACACTTTATCATATTTTATGAATGTACATTCGGTACTAATCAAGTCCAAGTTTCAACAACTCCCACTACAAATGCACACCACAATATCCATAGCATGTTTTTTTATAAAATGACAAGAAGAATGGGCCTCTCTTGAGTGGTTTAATAAAAATTACCCTTTTGACCTAGTTTAATAAAAATTACTCATTTGACCCATTTATGTAGAACGTAATGTTCTAGATACTTGAACTTGATCATGTGACTAATCATATGGGGACAAATAAATGGTGTATTAGTTAAGAGAAGTTTGATTAAATAACGCATTAATAAGAAAAAGTTTATTATACAGTGTATCAATTAGAAGTGAGGACAAACTAAAAACCACTGTGTATAGTAGGTCGTGCGTTGCCGTGGAGTCGACAATTTACAGTGGTATACTCAAATTCTATTTGTTTGTCAATTGTTTCGTTTTAGTTTAGTTTCTGAATTACTTAGTGATAAATGTTTTTAGTATTATTTAGCGAACTGATTCCACAAACTTGTAATTAGCATTAAAATATACATATGAAACAAGGATATACACATATAAAATCCAGCACCAGCTGGTCGAGTATTGCGGAAAGATTTCAAATCAAGTAGCCATTTCTACCAACATCTAATGCAGTATGTCATTACACCAAGTCCCAGCAGGTTGTTGGAACCAAAAGCATCATACAAGCCAAATTTTACATTGACACCACTATGAAATTATACATCAAGACCAACCCAATTACATGCTCAAATCAAATAATATCCAAGCATTCCACTCAGAGTTACTAATCTTTGACCTGTTTGTGAGCCATAAAAATGAGAGTTCCTTCACATTTTCAACAACTTTTAGGCAAGGGTCAATTCTTTCACCATACACTCTACAGTAATTTCTTGCCAACCAAGGGACCACATTGTAGCAATGGCTATTAGAGAAAAATAGTCAAAGATCTCTAATACTGAAGTGCAATTTCAGAACATTGGTAGTTTTGCCTATAAACATATTTGCCCCCACACTATTTTTTATACTAAGCAAGTTAATAATAGTTGGACCTCAAGTCTTTCTCTGTCCAACACAACACAACACACAATGGATATCCGAAAAAGATATCCCTCTTCCAAGTTCCAATTAAGGCTTCCTTCGTTGGTATGCATTCGATCATCCATCACTCTCCAAATGAAGTCATTTGCCTTTGAAGGTTCCCATCTGTTCCACCGAAAACATTTCGTACGTTTCACTTCTCAACATTGGCGTAGCTTAGTTGGGGCGGGGAGGGGCGGCCGACCCCCCCGAATTTTCGCGCAGAAGTTCCGATTATATAGTATTCGTATAGAAAATTTTGAAAATATAGGGTTTCGACCCCCCGAAACTAGTGACTTTCGACCCCCGGTGACTTCCGACCCCCCGAACCTTCGGGTCAAGCTTCGCCACTGCTTCTCAATCCAACTCACAAAGATTAGTAATTTCATCTATAACTATTGTTTAGATATTTTATCACGTCTATATTTATATGATTATTTTTGGTATGCAATTTAAACTATTTAATCGATGTATACCATAACAAAATCCATCAAACGTTACAAATGATAAGATATATTTACTTAGATAGTTAGATTTATAAGTTATAACGAAATTACACTTGTAGGGTACAAGTTGCATCTTTTTATTTTAAAATACCTAAGATAAACAAATACAAACATAAATGTCAAACATGATATATATATTTTCTTTCACAACATTAAAATATGCATTGAAATTTCAATGGTTCAACATGCATAACTTTCATTGAATAGCATAAAGTACTCTTACAATATTATGATAAAGATACAATTTTTATTTTTATTTTATAATAAACATGTATAAATTTATATAAAGTTACATGTACATTGGAACGTGAGTGGTTCCCGTGTCCTCTTTCTTTTTCCATTATTGTGGCTGTAAGAATACTTACCATTAATGTTGTTCGGTCCTTTTATGGACTTTTAGATTTATTCCACCAACTTTTGTTGCCAAAAATAAGATAAAACTGAGATGGTAGTCATTTTCTACTTTTGAAGCTACCACAATATTTTGCTTAAATTGAATTCAAAGAATATTACTTATCTCTTTATATTTGTCTTTTATTCGTATCTAACAAAATCAAAGCAATTCCAAGACATATATTCGAAGGCACGTAGTCTTATATGATATGAAAATCTCTCACAACAATCTCTTTTGAATCCGAGTATAGGAAGATATTATTGGGGTTGTTAAGCACCATAGTCATGTAAAACGGGGGTATGTTTAGTCACTTTCTAAGAGATAAAAATAGAACTAAATCTTTTCATAAAACTTTATTGATTGCCTTTGAGAATGAAAACAAATGAAGATATTTTTAAGGGAAAATCATGGAAATGGCTTTTGACCGAAGATTTTCACGAAAATAGCCACTTCCCACGACTTGTGAGAGTCGGTTCCCGGATTCCGAGGAGGTGGAAGCCACTCCGGAGACGCCATCGGTGCTGCCCATTGAAACGATGCCACTTATCTTGGAAATGGCTCCGCGCTACCGAGACGCCTCCGGGGAGGTGGGAGCCGGCACCAGAGACGCCAAAGACCGGTAGACGTCACAAAGACTTTTCGGAGACGTCACAGAGACGCCAAAGACCGGCAGATATAGAGGTGTACAAAAAAAACCGGTTTTGGAACCCGACCCGAAAAAAAACCCGGAAAACCGATTTGGTAAAAACCGGTTTTTGTTCAAACCGGTTGGAAACCGACCCGATTCACCGGTTTGGGTTCGATTGTGCAATTCAAGGACTGGTTCGGGTTGAAAACCGTTTTAAAAAAACCCGGTTTGTACATCTCTAGGCAGATGTCACAACGACGTCTCTCGTTCTTTCTCTCTCCTCCTCCTCCGCTGAGACGTCTCCGGCACCACCCCGTTCGGTTTCTCTCTCCACCTTGCTGGAGATGGCAAAACTTTAGAGACGTTTCCCGTGAAATCTGAACACGTGTCATCTATCAACCATATTTGAAGATTTTTGTGGTGAGGAAGAGGAGGTACGTTGTGGGTTATTGAACTCCGGAGACGTTTCCAGGAGTTGTGACCTGTGAAGCCTCACGGAAAATAAAAGATTGGTTGGAGATGGTGGGTTGTTGAGATGGTGGTGGTGGAGGTGGTGATGGCGGTGGTTGCTGTGGTGACCAGTGGTATGTGAGGGGGAGAGAGAGAGGGAGACAGAGTAGAGACGGGAGATGGCTTCAGATTTGTAGCAATGAAGAATATTAATGACGGTGGGTCAGAAGGGGTTGTACTAAGAACTATGTGACGTGCGTCAGCTATCAACCATATTTGTATTTTTTTAAATATATTTTGAACACGTGTCGCTCAGCCATTGGGCCCCCACTAAAGCCTCACGAAGACGTCTCGAGACCTATGAGCCGTCTGTCCCGAGAGACGGAAGATGGCTATTTTCGTAAAAACCCAAAAGTCAAGGCTAATATTGTGATTTTCCCTATCTTTAATGCAAATGTACTATCATCATCATACTCAGTTAATCTCACTAATAGCAAAAGCTAAGGTAGGGTCTGAGGAGGGTAAGATGTAGACATCTTTCTCTCTACGTCATGGGAATAGAGAAGTTGCTTCCAGTGAGACCTCGACTCAATGGTGGTTTTGTATTAAGCCTTAGACAATAAAGTACAACACGTACTTAGCAATAGGGACAAACCCGATTGGTGCATATGCACCCCATGTCTTTTGGCTATCAACGGTCACCACCAGATGCATGATTAACCGTTCGTCATTTTTAACGTTATTTTCATAAAATTAGTTAAATAACGTTAAAATTAGTGCAACTTTACTTTTACCTCCTGAGGACCACACATATATACATTATACACACAACCGTAAACGGGGCTGTTAATGCAAATGTCATATATAGACGCCAATATAACACAACTAGTAGTGTTCTACCGTGCGTTGCACGGATTCTTGCGCCGTTAAGATACGGGTATACGCTATGGGAACCGAAACACAACTATTGTTGATGTTTTGGTTTGGTGCATTAACAACCACAAAGAGGAGTGTTTGGTAAACATGTGTGTTAAAACTCCGAAAATTCAAGTTTTAACGTTACCATTGTAAAATTATCTCATTAATTCAACATTTATAATGTTATATAATCTTGTTGTGTTGTAAAAAGTATTTTCCAAATATGAAAAGAAAATTACAATACAGTCACAATCCCCAACACAAATCTTATGTAGTTTGACTTCATCCATTCACTATATCCCACTATTCACAATCCCCAACACAACTCATCTAAAACAATTATTTGACCTTCGGTCAACTATTGGCCCATAGTAGATAGAAGTGATTTTGGTGAATTCAAACAACTTGTGACGCTTTCCTTCTCTAACCTCGTGTCAATCTCACCACATTTTATCTGTTGTCATGTCTTTTATGTTGATAAGATCATAAAATTACAAAAAATGCCCCAATTTGTGATAAATATTATGAAGATACCATGAACTGTTCAATATAGTGAACAATTCCTTATATTGGAATGGAATTGTATGGCACAGTGAGGGGCTAACTTTATTGCTTTTGGACTCACGTTGCCGGTACCACCGCGGAAATACCACCATACCCGCGTTACTGACGTTTCAACAATACGACACATCTGCTCGATTGAATCGAAGCGATTCTACATACCACCGACCAGGACCACGTCGCGACACCCTTTTTTATCAGCGCCGAAAGGTTTTCATCATCGGAATACGTGTCTTCTATCTCTAGTGTGTTCATCACTCTGAATCCCAAAACGGCCGTCGGTTCGTACGACTCATCCCTCTGTTACTACCTCTACCCGATTTTGTATGTTGACAGCCTTACCTTCGATGGATGTGTATGGTGGTTGTTCCCATTGCTTCTTTAACATGCTTTATGGTGTTGTTAACTTTGTTTGCAAGATTTGCTCTTTCTGAGTCAGCTACCCGCTACCGCTGTGTCACCAGTGTTAATAACTTTAGCCGCCGCTGCGTTGTCAGAAAACCCAGATCTCCGCCATCTCCGTCATCATCAGCGTTGTAGACGTTATCATCGCCTTCTTTCTATTCTTCATGACCTTGATAATCAAAATCGTTAGCATCATCTTCAAATACATCTTCTTCTTTAACCTTAACAGCATCATACAACTTGAGTTTTAGGGGTGGTGTGAAGGAGAACATCTTGTTTGTGGGTGGATAAATAAGAAATTTCTATGTAGATGTAAGAAATTAAGTATGATGGTGGAGATGCTGCGTGTCCTTTTCTTTCCACGCGGCAAAATATCAGGTCTATGGTGGAGAATTGTGTGACCTCTCCTTTCCACGCGGCGGAAGAACAACTTTGGCCCAATAAGCACTTGCCAGAGTAACATCAATCTTTAATAGATTGATAATAAAAAAAAGCACAAGAATGACTGCCAAAGGAGTCGAACCCGGATGCCAATTATATGAGGGCAAGGAGACACCCAACTGAGCTATATGAAACATTGTAATATTATTTACCTATAATAGGTATTTATCATAACAAAAGGAATAAAAAAATAATAAAAACACTGTTTAAATCAACTTGTCTATTAATATAGTCTAATTTTTTTGGCGTGAAACACAACCATGGGTCCTAATGTCCTAAAAGCCAACTTAAATTAAACCCACAGAACGCCAATTAGAGAGCAACAAAATGTGTCTTCTCAAGATAAAACTATACATATACAATATTCATGATTGGCTCAATTTGTTGAAGGTCTAAGGCAAAATGAGAAATTAACTTGAAGCTCATCTCAAATTTTATTTAAATAAGTTCAGGACCTTAGATTATTTTTTTCACATTTAGGAATGCTTAATGTTTGTATCAAGTAGCTAAAAGTGAGAAGAGACTAGTTCAACATTTGACAAAATGTCAAAATATATACATGAGTCTACATTACACGTACAATAGGGCAAACATACAAACATAATCAATAAAATCACACTCAAAGCAAAAGTGGGTTTGGGAGGGTGGGACGAGAACAAACATTACTCTATCCTAAGGAAAGAAAAGTTACTCCCACTAAGAACCAATTCTAAAAACCCCATTTTTGACATGTTAGTAAAATTAAGTACTATAAAATATAGCTATGGGAATCAAAAGCCAACAAGAAAACATGTACTAAGAATAATAACACTATGGTACCGATAAACATAAACTAATGAGATGAGTATATTGTAGGAACCGCTCGTATATAAAATAAAATTAAACAAATTTATAATACGATTACAATCAAAATGAAAGACGAAAGCAGAAAATTACAATACAATTACAACTTAAAGAAACAAAATACAAGAAGGAGTAGAAGCAGAATTATTGGCGCTGAGGATCGTGTTGAACACGGGGCCCTTAAAACAAATTCCGAGTCTATTAACAATAACTCGTTTTGTTTCCCAGGGTACAACAGCCGGAACAGCAAGAATACTGCAGGAGTTGGCTCTGACCCAAACAGTACCTGAAACAAGAAGAAGAGGATCGTCTGTTGGAGAAAGGAGGTGATGAAATCAGAACAACTTTTGGTGTTTCTGTTAGTGTGTCTTTCAACCAAGGTTCTCCTTGATAGGAGTCCAAGTCGAATCAGTTTCGGAAAGCATTAAAAACGAAAATAAATGTCATTGAACGTCTTCAATGGCATTTATTACGTTTTAAGAGTTTCAAACGTAACTGTTTGACCAGACCGTTACACTCACAGGACTGCTCTGTTGCTGCTGAGGAGCTGCGAACGTCCGTGCGCGCACCAGCGCACAACGGACTTCTCGTTCTACGTCAGCGGAGCAGACCCGCATCTGCGCAGAACGCCTTTAACGTTCTACGTCAGGCGGAAGCTACTCCACTCGTTCTACGTCACACTGTGCGCCTATGCCGAAGCTTCCGCGCAGACCAGGATGCCACCTGGTTGTCTGCTCGTACTCGCGCACGTCACGTGCCAATGGGTCCTATGCACAGGACCATTAGCCAGCGTTCAAAAATACAATGGCTGCTCTCAAGCGGCTCGCGGTGACGCGAAGTGCAAAGTGCGCCATCAAAGCGCCACATTGCGCCCATCGCCCACGCCACGCGCGAGTGCAAGTTAGGGTGTTCCGCACGCCATCAAAGCGCCACATTGCGCCCATCGCCCACGCCACGCACAAGTGCGAGTTAGGGTGTTCCGCACCCTTCACGAGTTCCACAGTGTGTGCTCCTATCCCAAACTTTTCATTAAAAAATGTGTTTTTTAATAAAATCATAAATTATACAATTTGATTTTAACCGGTACAACTAATTTATAAATTTCCCATCTTTTCGAGATGATTGCTTGCCCCACTAAGGATTGTAAATGAAACGGTGTTGTGAAACTTTCCTAAAAGTAATATAGTGGTCCTATGAGAAGAAATACTATGTCCACAAAAAAATAGAAACATGTATATTCATGGAACGAAAGTAGATACAAATGCTTGATATTTGTTATTAACCAATCCCAGATACTTTGGTTTTTAAAGATATATATGTCATACTTTGGTTTTTAAAGATATATATGTCATGGATATCTCCCCACTAGTAAAGGAGGTTAGGAGCGTGTAATAATAATGGAAGGTACAAACAAAAATTATCACAAGTTTTAGTTACGGATGAAAACCAAACAAAATTATCTTTAAGATTAAGGGAAGGGAATAAAAGACGCTAAGAGCACTCACATCCCATCCATCAAATGTATGTGAGTGTGTCCACCAAATTATATGGGGTGAGTGTAAGTGGTTGTAAGTGGAGGAGAGATAAAATATTTGGTGGAAGCACTGTTCCACCCTAAATATGAAAAGCTACTGTTCACCCATATATATATTTTAATATTTTTGTAAGTAGTTGTGAGTGAGGAGAGAGAAAATGTAATGATAAAAGTATGAAAACGTATTATTATTTTAATTAGGAGAGAGAAGATTTAGGGGTGACCTTTCACCCCTAAATTCAAAGCATTCACTACCCATCTCCTATTCCCTCCCCCATTCTTAAAATTTAAGAAAATCTCACAAAAACTCACTCTATCCCAACCCCTATCCCCATACCCCATTTCTAAAATTTACAAAAAACCTATGTTGAACCCTCATATATGGGGTCTTTCATACTTCCCCCATCTCATTTAATAATAATAGAATAATACAAATTGGAGGTGGAGTGGTTTGATGTTGGTTGTAAAAAAAAGAAAATAATAATAAAAAAGCTTATAGGGGATATGAATGGGGAATGAGATGTGAGAGACTTTGCAAAAGTGAGAGGGAAATTTAGAAAACCACAATTTTTCCTTAAATTATATGGTTGGGAATGAGGAACGGGTTGTGAATGCTGAATGCTCTAATACAATTTAAAAATTAAATTGGATAACTGCCATCAGGCAATTAATGACCCTTCAACCCTAAATTCAAAATATTTTTTCATTAGATCATCCTCTCGTTCACAAATTTTACAGAGATTCATACTTGGTTCATGCAAAAGTTTGTATGAGTAACAAAGGGTAGTGCTATAGTGGTATCCGGGTGACTTTCTCTAGATGAGGTCATCCGTTAGAGTCTCGTTAGTAAAATATGTCATGTGTGAGCAAGAGCTTTTACAACAGTGGGCGATCACGGATGTTGGTTGCCCTTTTCCTGTGGATGTACCAAGGTGGCCGAGCTTCGTTGGAAGTTGAAGGTGAAAGTGTCCACACGACTCTTAGATTATCCCAGCATTTTTGTTAGAAGAAATCCGCACACGATTAGTGCCATCATTGTTGGGGCCGCTACTGCCACTTACTGAGTAAACACCATCTGCCAACCGTAAAAATACATGACTTCTAAATCTGTATTGATATTTATATTTTTACTGAAACAACTAATTTCAACCTAATTTCTTTTACTCCGAAGCTGCTTTGACCTGAATTCATTTTAAATGAAAACTAGGGAGAAAACAAACATGATTTGACCAGCCTGTTGGAGGCTTACTAGGTAGTAGTACACATTTAATATTTTGCTTGTGTAGATTTGAGCTCAAAGATACCAATTCTTTCCAACATTTTTCATTTGTAGCAAAACTCATATGATTCTCATATCAAATCGATAATTTAAGTCCACGCATTTCAGCATGCATATTTATTAATGCAAAAGGTAAGATGCTAATTTTTGGACATTTGTGATCGTGGCAATAAGAAATGGAAATCGAAAGATGTGGACGGACCGATGGGTGCATTCTTAGTACGTACATTCATCATTCATGGACACTAATTTAGGAATCATAAATGGTTCTCAACGTTAATATGCTTATATGTTGTTTTTTTTAATAAAAAAGAAAGACGTTTATCATAGTTGTTTAAGGGGCAAGGCGTACTCGAGCCATAAAGGGAGGCACTTAAAAAGTGAGAGTTTATTTAAGCGAGTCACACAGTATAAAAACGCATTATTAGTGTGTTAATTTAAGGCTTCTTTAGGGTTATTTTATATTGTGTTAGGTTGATTACAAAATTGTTTAAGGTTGGTATAATTATTTCATACCTGTTCATACGATTCTTGATCAAAATTCCAAGGAACTTAGGGGCTGTTTGGTAGCCTCTTAATCAGCCTCTTAACCATTCAGGTCTGAATCATTCAGCATTCAGACTGTTTGTTTCAGCATCTGAATGGAATGATTAAGTGCTGAACCATTAAGCTAATAAGAGATGCTGAATGATTCAGCTCTTAACCATTCAGAGTCTCTTAACCATTCAGACCATCTTAATGATTCAGCACTTAATCAACCAAACAGCCCCTTAGCCTGAAAAATATGTTTGAGGACCTAAAATTGGACCTAGATATATGTGCACCTAGCTGAGCCTTAAAAACATAGATGTTTATGATGGTAATTACTCATTTGTCCAACTTTGTCATACAAAATAACCCCACAAATCAGTTTTTTATATTTATCTATGTTTCAATAAATGATGATAACTGAAGATGCAAACTTTATTGTATAATAGAGGATCGAATTGAAATAGAGGGCACCTAAATGCAGGGCCGTCTCCGAAAACGCTAAAAAAATTTGGGCTTCGGGCGAAAAAAAATTTAGGCCCAAAATTTTGTAAAGAGAAATGAATTAAAAAAAACTAGTATGGTGCTAGAGCCAACGCTTGAACTTGAGACCTCCATATAAAATGTGCATGGTTTTTCCAACTCCACTAAGAAGACTTTTGTGTATAAAATACAAATATGTATCATAAATATAGAATTTAATATATATGTGTGTATATTTTTAAAAAAAGTCCGGGCCCATTTGTGGGTCGGGCCCTGAGCCGGTGACCACCTGGCCCATGCTCAGAGCCGGCCCTGCCCAAATGCAATATACGCCCCGATGCGTCGTGCATATTCAACTCTCCGTCAAAAGCAGAATACCATGCACGGAAAGAAAACATTTCCCAAACTAAATGAGCACGTCCAATATCCGTCAAGGTCAAAGATATGGAAAAAGGCTGGTGGTCATCGCAAGCCCAAAATGAAGAAGATGAAAAAATTGTTAGCTTGTTATGATAACTTGAACGAATGTTTTGTATTAGACGAAACATGTGTAATTTGTGACGGTGGTGATTGTACGTTAGCTTCGTTTGTATTAATGGTTTCAATTATAATTGTCGATTTAAACGTTTGCCATCAAGACCGTTCATTTGAATTTATCTGTCAAATCAAATACTTTTAAAAATCGAAAATAAACGAAAATGGCATGCGATATAATTTAATATTTAGTTGAGGTGGAACAAAGTCATTAAGTAGTAGAAACTGACAAGTGTTCAATTTTTGATGGTTTCGTGGACACCATTAGATTTGGATCAGGGATTTTAGCTAGGGTTTCATACTTTCATCATTGTCCTGGTCTCATAATATCTAACACCACAATAAATTAATGAATTATTTATTTTATCTTCAAACTCATGTTTGCTTGCTTTCAATATAATATTCACGTTCGGCCCTATATAGTTTTGTAGGTTCTAATTATGTTTTTACACGTATCTATTTTATTTTATATATTTTAATACGTAATACTTAGTCATAGTTTATTAATTTGATATGAAATAATAGTTTATTATAATAAATAATTTGGTTTTAAAAAAAATACAAAGTTATGATAATTTTTGATGAATCTGGCATTGCGTATTCTAATGTTAGCATAATGATAAAGATTGAATTAAATCATGCCTAATTAAAAAATTGTTGATTTGGTTACCATAAAAATGTACATTTTTTTAATTGGATTAACTATTAAATATCATTTTTATAAAATTTGTTAATATAAGATGTGTTAACATGAGTCAATACAGTGTACACCTACAACAGTTACTTATGTTCACCAATTTGTCTATCACCTTCAATTCGTCACCTCCACCTCACAGCCACCATCACCATTAACACAATTATAGGTGTCCATAATCATTCATTGCATGTTAACTCTAGTCGTTGCTATTAGCCGTCATAAAAAATATGTCAAAGTGTATCTTTTAAAAAATATATAAAATATACGAGTCAAATATCACTTTTATAAAACTGGTTAATTTAAGACGTGTAAAAATGAGGCAACATAACCAATTTGTCAATACCTTTATCACCTCCACCTCGCAGCCACCATCACCAATAACACCACCACAACCACTCGTGTGTAGGCCTATACGTCACGTATAGACATATACACGACGGATAGGCCTTGAATGATTCTGACTGATGGACATTAATAATTAATGACGCGTGAGAGTTTGCACACAAGCGTAGAGAGGCGTGCAAACAACAATTTTATGGGTGTACCATTACCACCACCCTTACGAAAAAAACACTCTAACTACAATTTAAAACAAAAAGGTTGTTCTTATCACAAACGTGTATATTTGTTAATGAATTCCTGTCAAACCTGTTAAATTTACTGAAATGGTTCACAAAGTATACAACCCTGGTAATGTGGCCATGTGGGTAATTATTTTTATTAAAACCGTTCAACTGAATTTTCATTCATGTGCATATTATTAATCTCACATTCACACTCTAGTATCAAACGCTATATAACAGTTAAAACAAATAATAAAACAATTTGTTTAATTTAAAACCGTTGTCAATGTGCGAGTCATCAAATTTCTCCACTTGGGAGTCAAAGATACGACCTCTGATCAAGGTAGAACATGGTTTCCTAAAAAGGATAGTCGATAAGCATGAGACAAATATAGGTAAATGGTAGGTACATATAACTTGTCGTGTTGCACAATAATCTATCTATATAATAATTGAGGTCACTTGGGTTGAATCAAGGCCTTAGAGAGGGTTTGAGGTATCCATATTGAATATGGAGCTCCTAACTTGACCCATCTAACATCCTATACCTATCATATAAAATCCTTTTATTTTTTTTTCCCTAAAAGCGCCGCTATGTTCCTCCTCTCATTCTAGGCTAACCATTCTTCCTCATATTCCCTCTCTGAATAAAGTCACCTTCTCCTCCATCTTTCTGTTCAACTATCTACGTAACCCTCCAACGCCGTAGCTCTGTCTTTTTTTCCCTCACATATACGCCGCCTTCTTTTTCAGGTAACAGATTTAGGGTTTTTTTTTCCGGTTTATTAATATGTTAAGGTATGAACAGATTTAGGGTTTTTTTTCTCGGTTTATTAATATGTTAAGGTATGAACAGATTTAGGGATTTTTTTTCGGTTTATTAATATGTTAAGGTATGAACAGATTTAGGGTTTTTTTTCTATGATTTCCTATTTCCAATTAAGAAAGTATCACACAAAGCAGCAGTTGGAAGTGTTTTTGATGTTTAACCATTTTAAAGAAGACATCAAGTCAATCAACTGTTGAACTTTGGTTTAGATGCAATCTAAAAGAAATTTTCGGAACCTTTAAGGGTAAATTAGCAAAGGATATTTAGTTTATATGTGTAAAAATGGTTAATATCTTATGGTATAGTGTGATAAGCGGATTTTTTTTTCAGAGGGGGGGGGGGTCATTGTACCCAAATAAGGTGTTGAGCTGTTGATGAAAACGACACCTTTGAAAGGCATGCAAATGCTACCATTGCCACCACTATTCAAGGTTTGCTAACATTAGGATGCTATATGAATCCTACTAAAATGTAGACTTACCCATAAGTTCTTGCACTAATACGTAGTTTTAATTTTCTTTTTTAGCCCTAAGTTTACTAATACATGGTGTATATTATTCGATGCATTACCAACAAACTAATGATGGGCTTTTGGCAAAATAGTATTTTGGTTGTGTTCAGTTATTTAATGTGGCCATTTGTTTTATTCAGCTGCAGCAAAGGAATGCAAAGATATCTCACCAGTCTTGATGGTATAACTGAATATTTTAATCATAAAATGGCAAATGCCACTAAAATTTAATCAAGTTTCACCATTATTGCTCATTGGTTAGTTGGTAAGATGGTAAATGAAGTAGCTAATATTAGGAGGCAATATCATAGATTGTTTTCTCATTATTTTTTTATGATAAAATAATGAAGTTTTTAATGCCATTATGTGATGTATGCCTCATATCATATGCATATTGGAGGCTATAGTAAAATCCTTTGAGGTGACTGAGTTACAAAGTAAGTGATAATTATATTATAATATAATCTATGATCTATATCCTATATTCGGTAAGATTGTTAGTTTGAGATAAATATATCTTGGAATATAATTTTTGTTTTTTAATCAAACTATATAATTTCTTCTAATATAGGCTTTTATTCAACAAAAGGGTCACTTTAGATTTATTTCTCAAAGTTAAAGGAGTGTTTTCAAATATATATTATACCAAGAATGATTCAATTTTCTTTGTTGTTGTATGTGTGTATGTGCAGATGAAATAATGATGTTTGAGAATAATGTTGTGGTGTATAAGCAGATGAAATAATGATGTTTGAGAATAATGTTGTGGTGTATAAGCTCATACAATACTTGCTTTGCTTTGATTTGTAACTGTATGTGATTACAAAAATGAATCAACTATAGCCACATTCCTGAAGGGTTGTTATGTTGCAGTTACCTTTATCTTCAGGTTAGAATTTTTTGCCATTTCCTTTGACTTTTAAGTTCTTCATTCGTGACTTCGTGAGTAAATTTAATAAAAGGGATGCATTTAGAAACTAATATACATTACTTTTTATGCCTTGATGACATTATTTATCCAGGGTAAGAAACTATAATTTTGCATTTATATGGTTTTTGTTTGCTTTACGGAACTAATAAACAAATGAATGAAGAAGTTTTGTTAGGCTTACTTTCTTTGAATACAATTTACTATTGTTCTACTTTGATTGCTTTTATAGCTACACTGGCATTTGTGCTTCATTTAACTAATTATAGTCAACTTAAACCGGTGATTTCTCCATATACTCGGAATATGGTCGTTTGCTTCCGTGGCTTTTTGAGAATTTTCAAGCTGACAAGTAGTTATGAAAGGTGGAACTATTCATGATTTCATACCTGAGCTTTGGATCTTCCACCTTTGTGAGTTTCTATGATCTTATACCTTTCTACCCTTGTGTTAGATTAACAACCTCTTAACACAAGCTGGTATTAGTACGAATATTTTCTTTTTTCACACAATTGATTTCTTATTTTAATGGGTATTTTTTTGTGAAAGTAATTATCAGTTCTTTCTGTTTCTTACCAGGTAGGTAGAAGTGATGAATTGGTTGTTGATGAGAATAACTTTTCATTATGGGAGGATGGAGTGGTGGATGCTTTTAAGACCTCAAAGTGTGCTGGTTCATACAGTCATGGTACGATGGGTTTCTAATTACTTAGATCGTGTTATGGTTACTGGATAGGTTAGTAACGCTTGCTATGTATATTCTTCCAAACAGTTAAACAAGTATTACATTTATGTAGATAGAGCGATAGTATATCGCTTAACCCACCAGAGAATCCTTTTTAGAGCCTCTCTTTTTTGCTACCTAAATGAAACCTCTATATGATGCTAATGAAAAAGGAATTAGCTATTGTTAAGGAAAATAGACATCAATTTATTTTGTACTGACGCAAAAATATAGGTAGCCAAGCAAGGGCTTTGTGTCTCCTCTTTTCTAGGCCTTCAATATAAGCTTTTAATTTTTTTAAGTTTATATGTTAATTTGAACTCTTTTGTGTAATAAGCGATGCATTTTTGGGCTCAAGTGTTGTAAATTGGAAGAAGCTTTACAGTTTGTAAAATGGTTACAGTTGCAGCAAGAAGAAAAGCTGGAAAAGAAGATGAATCGCTCATAAAATTCATTTTCCAAGTCAGTACACGACCTTTTAAAAAAAATATCATGCTATGTTTCTATGACCTGTTTGATAAGATGATTGAAATCTGAAATTTATTTAGGGATCATGAGACTTTGTGTGTTTAAGATGAAGAATCGAGTGGTTCTTCAAGTGTACGGATTGTTCCAAAGTCTTCAACGGTGTGGAAAGGCTATCTATTTTAAAAATATGAATCACATGTTTATCCCTATAGTACATGATCAATTGGCCTTTAGAGACAAAATATGTTTATCCCTATAGTGTGATATTACAACTAATGTTTTTGATTGTGATTAAAAAACACACTCTTAATCATATTGATGCATATGAGATCCTCTTGAGTTGGGGTTGCGGTTTGAGTGTGCAATTCGTGAGCATGTTTTCCTTTGTCTTCGTGTTTGCCTTTTGGTTTGTTCTTTGTGCGCCGTGTTTATCATTCATTTTGTTTGGCAGGTATGTGATTGGTCAATGATTGTGGATTTCGTTACTACTTTTCGTTCCAAGGTCGGCGCTGTTGGTTTCTCCTAAGGTATCCTCATCCTTCTATATTATCACCGTCTTTTGATTTTTGGTTTTGTGTGTATTTTGTTTTATGTTTTTTTCTCATTTTTTTTTTGTAAATGGGTCTAACAAAAAGAAACCTGGAAATATAATTGATAATACTTTTAAACCATATATTTATTGGTCAATAATTAAAACTTGCATGGTGAGGAAAAGTTGCCATGAATTTCAACACACTTCCATTTTAGCTATGTTTTTTATTTGTACCGTCTGAGATAAAATACAAGCTAAATTGACCCATTTATATTCTTTTGTAATTTATATGATAAGTTGCGTCAACTTCAATTTGAGAAAGTGTCAATTTATATATAAAAAAATAAAATGAACTTTTTGGGATATGATTTTGCTGCTATAATGTGAAATTCTGAAATGATTTATTCAACAGTTGCTTATTATGTGAGATATATTATTTTGCTTAGTTGTGGTATGATCTTTTAAAGAAATATGCGGTGTCGGTTGCAATAATAGTTTGATGTCTCTATAAGATTTTGAAGTCACTGGAATCAAAACCTTGAGCAAGTGGCCAAGGCTTCTTAGGTGATATAT
Organism: Ambrosia artemisiifolia; assembly: GCA_032199755.1. Classification (NCBI taxonomy): domain Eukaryota; kingdom Viridiplantae; phylum Streptophyta; class Magnoliopsida; order Asterales; family Asteraceae; genus Ambrosia; species Ambrosia artemisiifolia. Next base: position 45,993,613 of record CM063526.1, read on the forward strand.
ATTTTTTTTGCTTAGTCGTGGTATGATCTGTTTTAAATATATCTGATTTGGATTATTATCCGAAATATGAACAAGAGTTACCTACTTAATTCTTGTGAGGCTTTGGTTCTTAATCCACTGTTATGCTGTTTTTACTCACTATTATGTAGATCGAGTTACTTTTTTATGCTCTATCAGCAATGTAAAAAAACATTAATGCTGGTTTATTTTTTATTTTTTAGTTCAATAGACTTGCATGGTGATATATTCTATCTCATGGGAAATTATACCTTACAATATTGACAATATGCAGGTGTTCAAGATACGTATTTGCATGGTTTACTGGCAATGGTTGATGTTTATAAGTTAACTGATGCACATGTAAAGTTATACGATAATAATACACAAACTGGTGGTGGAAGGTATGTTTGTTTTGATATCGTTATTGGAAGCTCGGATAAGGTTAAAGACTAGAACAAGAAAGTAGAATTCACATGAACACGAGTTCACATGATGCCAGGTTTAGATTTGAGTTGTCAAATGGAAAGCTCCATAGATTAATGTCCTATCTAATGGCCTTAATGATTTAACATATTTGGAAATTGATTACCAAACAAAAGGTCTATATGGGTCATGTGGATCAAAATTAATAGACTTAAAGAAATAAGTTTTTGGGACTTAGATGATAAAGATAGTAGCTGCTGGTCATGTAATAAAGTCATGCAATGTAGAAGTGCTATATGGAAACAATGTGTTTCTAGAATTGGAATAAAAAAAAAAACCCTATGTGTGTTATCATTGGTAAGGCTTGGGGACTATGGGTGGGTTTGGGTTCGGACCGTCAGATATATGAGTAATGAGTCCAGATATATGCTATCTTAATTTAAGCGTGGCTAAACTTACGAAGGCTAATAGTTTTAGTATAGTACAGTATGAGTATTACTATTTATCGTTTAAATAAATACGACTGCATCTCAATCTAATTCTTTGTTACCTCAAGTTCGATTGTTGCTTTTTCACAACTATAAATGTATGCATTTGGTTTGCTTACATAATTGTGCTTTATCCTTTACCTTATTGTGTTTTGTCATTGAGTTCATGTTTTTCAGGATTTTCCTACTGGGTGTAGACTAGACTAATGCCATTTTTTGTAGATGTTGTATCATTGTGACTCATTTACTAGCAATCAAAATACAAAGTTTAAACTCGCAATCAAAATAATGACTACAAAGTTTATGCTTGAGGCAGTAATCTTAACATTCTGACCCATTTACTATGCAAGGGTGACTTAATTAAACTCTTAATGGGTCAAGAGGGTAAATTGAAAATTTAACTTAAGATTGTATAGGTTGAAGTCACCTAAAGTGAGAATATGTTTGTAATTTTATCTAATAATCGAATATAAGCGGTTAGTGTTTATGTTTAAGATTAAAACATAATTATAAATCATTTGGTAGTTTTCAAAATTATGTTCTTTCCTTCCGCCATTATCTAATTCGCAGAACAAGTTGAAGCATTGCACGAACTTAATCAATCTATTGAGATTTTAATCCAAAGACTGTGCACCGTCTAGGTTGGACTGAGAAAATTGTGCAGGTCCGTCAACAAGTTATTGACCGAAGAAAAAGGAGAAACACAACTCGTGTTAATTGACTCAATAATATGCTGCGGAGTCAGCTACACACTGTTGCTATAAACAACAATTCTAAACATATCAGTAAGTAACTTTTCTTCAACCTTTTATTTAGGTTTAGAGTATAGCTTGAAAATTAGTTGATTCCACTACCAATTGATAAGGCAAAAGGCAAGAAGTTGAAAAAATATTTGAACTTTGATGCCTATTATGGTAAAGCTTTTAACTTTTGAGAAAACAAATCCATATGTTCTTAGTTATTTGGGAAAAAAATCATTTTGCCACACACATCTGGTGCAAAATAAATAAATCATTATATCAACGACACAATGACAACAAATTTAGACCAAATTGATTGAAAACTAGGGGTTGAATGGGTACATTGGAATGAGATCATATAACATTGTTTGTTGATTTCAGGACTACATTATCTTACAGGTAAACTAATGGCTTTTTTTGCACTAATGTATATTTTATTATTTTATCATATTGCAAGGCCAAAAGATTTGATTTGGGTAACCCTTCTGAATGTAGGAAAAAAATTATCACATAGCAACTTTATTGTGAGAGCTCATACAAAACAAGTTACCATTCAACGGTATGTCAAATCTGCAGGCTACCTCTGAAAGGCCTTTCAACGGTACGAGTGAGCTGGATTCTCTGTCATCGGTAGCGAATTATGTTTTCTACTGCCTTTTCCTTTCAGATGTGTTGCGATTATTCTTAAATTATACTACTATTAATATTTGTGTGTGTGTGTTTGTTCAACAGATTGTTTTTTCTATCCTTTTGTAGCGCCACCAGATGAATTAACAGGTGGTGTTGCCGTGTTGGTTTTGAATTTGTCACAAATTCAGCCATACGCATGAACAGGTATATTTAATTTGAAATTGTTTTTGATAAATTATATATTACATGGTGATATATTTGTAATTTTAATTGTTATGTTTGGTAATTATAACAACTGCACATAACTATAACTTATAATATGCAGGAGTGTGATGCCAATTTCTTTCACATCCCACAATCCTTTTATAGCCCCTCAATTTTCATTTGTAGATAAAAAAGAATCCACCAACTGTGCTCGTGATCAAAGGTAAAACTTTAAATTTTGTTCAATCGATTGTCTTTATAGTTGATGTTCATTTAAAATCCTTGTCTTTATAGTTGATGTTCATTTAAAATCCTTGATTTTAATATATGTCTATTAAAACATTATTATGGGCTTAATTTTCATTACAATTTTCAATTCTACAATGTAGATTAGAGTTAATTACTGCCATGTTATTCATTTCCTACATAGCAACTTGCCATTTCCCTACGCCAATGTGATCATAGATTTAAAAGTTACTCCTAGGGTACAGGCTGTAGCAAGCTAATATGTAAAAAGAACAAAAAGGGTGAAGAGTTATGAATTGGTTACTTTATAGAAAGGCTGATATGTAACAGAGGTGAGGCATAACATTTTGTATTATTATTAAATAATGAATAACCAAACGGTGCCAAAGTGTGAAAAGGCAGTATAGATAAAATGATTGATTCCTGTTTTAGCATCAACATTTTGTTAAGATCTTGCTTTTCTACATAACACCACTGTATGTTCCTGTTATAAGCCTTCATTAAAACAAGCCTCTTTTCAAATGCATCAATTTGGTTCAATGGTTCAGTCAGACACACAATTCCAGCTGTTAAATTTCATTTTGTTGTTTTATAATTATTATCATGCAAATGTTCTAAAGTACATTGTTATGCTTGAGCTTCAAAAATTGTTCTTTTTATTAGACATATTGTGCAATATATTAATATTTATACAATACAAATAGTGAGTTTGTAACTGCAGACATAACTAATAGTCGTCTTTGTTTATGTGTGATTTTAAAGTATGATATGGATTCATCATTTAGCCTACAAGATGATAATTTTGATGCTAAAGCAATTTCAAGTACTGTAGATATTTGTTACAAAGAATTAACCCATTTTAGTGTTGATATTTTGAATTATGTGGGACAGATAGTTGTGAATCCCATGCTACCTTGAGTACTACTACTGTATAAAAAATTAATAGTTTAAGATGTCTAGATGTTACTTAACTTCATAAATTCAAATTTACTTCTTTTTATTGAGAAAAGTTTATAGTGGTCCGTGGACGCATATTGCATTTCGGAAACGAAAGCACATGAAGTAGTTGCTTTAACGTATTGTTCATCAGGTGGTGGGAGAAGCAGGAGCTATTGCCTTTGATCTTAAGTCTATTATGGAAGAGAAAATAGCAAAAAGGAAGGTAAACATATCCAATTGGTTGCTCGATCGAAGTTAAGCAGATCATTCACCCGAGTTACTATGGTACATTTTTTGTTGTCAGGTTGTTGGCCGAGTCGGGTTGGCATTTTAAACATTATTTTTGTTTTAAGGTTTTTGATTCACTATAATGGTTAGTGAGTTAGATATGGTTAGAAAAATTATTTGTTCTTTTATGTTTTAACCATTGAAGAAATGATTTTGGAGGTTTTTTTATAACCGTTGGCTATTCTCGATTGTTAAAGTCTCCAAAGGTATAATATTATGACTGTTTTTAGTTTAATTTTTGTTTAGATTTAAGTGTAAATACTTTTGTTTTACTTCATATCTTTGTGTCAAGCTTGATGATGGAGCTTGGTGATGGCTGATGATGGAAGTTGCTAATGGCAGTCATGATTCCGACGTTACTAAGGTTTTGGAGTCGGTCGTGTCCGTTTTTTGTAATTAGTACTAAACAAAATGTAGCCTGCAAACGATGTCCATCTTTTGTAAATACTCATTATGGTTGCTTCAATAAGTAGCCAGCAAATCAATGTCTGCTTAAACATTGTCCAAGATTCCTTTAAAATTTTAATCAAAAAATATGAGGTTACTTTTTAAGGACATGATCTCAAACGAATAATTAAGATTCAAAGTTAGCAGTAGGCACATAAAGCTAAACATTATCAAGAGTAATCTAAGTATTGACTAAAATAATATTGTAGTTTATGATTTTATACAATAAAATTACAATTTTGAAGACCATTATAGCCTTAATTACTTTCACGCCTTTTTTCCATCTTCCTATTTTATCTATTTGACCCATTTGAGGTAACATATAGCTTGACTTAATTAATTCATTAATAAATGGGTTGGAATTGTCAATTTGTCATCTCTATTTCCCGTACATAATCTATATGGGTTGCACATGTCTTTTTCTTAACACTTTTATGCCTGTTTAAAAGGTATTGTACATAGCAAATGTGTTGTACGCACTTGAACACTTTTGACTCATTTGGTCACATAATACTTGATTACAGGGATAGAATTATATATAAACCATTAAGAGATTATTAGATTAACAAATCATATAACATATACAAATTAAGAGATTATTAGATTAACATCCATATTTCGAACAACAGTAGAATGATTGTTTTCAATTCTGTTAATTTAAAGTACTACATCTAGCACTTATCTTTCAAATATAGGACTTGTAAGTTACCACATTCAATTAATTCATTACTCCTTTAATCATTTGTTTGCAACCGATTACACAATGTGTTCGTATCTGATGAAACAAATAGATAGTTGTGCATATACTTATTTTACAAGTTACAAATAAATAATTTTATACTGTCCGTAGTCATCTAATATATTAACTGCTACTATCGAACATATAGGTTTAAGTATATTATAACCTGGCATGTAACGGTATGTTTTATGTTTTTTTATTTTACTTGGGGACTTACCGTGTGTACACACGGGACTCTAACCTAGTTAATATTATATTTACGTATTGACACAACATTTGATTCGATTAGTCACTTAATAATAACCTTTTGTTATACATGATATGGTTCAAATGTTTTTTAAAGGGTTTTAGAACAAAAAAAAGATTAAAAAAATTACATTCCATGCATGATACTATACTCTTAACTTTTTGTGGATACATGTATTGACTTGATAAATATTAACATAAACTGGATCGAATATGTCACTTATCTTTTGATTGTGTGCACTGAAACTTTATAAATTTTCTTTTAATGTATCAAAAATTTAAAATTTAAATGTAAGATGCATAAGGGGGGACGGGGTGCCACCCGATTTGGTCACGAGTATCCCATTACTAGCACAGTAATACCGCCGCCACCGACGCTGGTAGTGGGTCCGTGAACCAAATCCGTTAGATATCTCATGGATTGAGAACCGTGTATTTATTAATTTTGATTTAATATAATAACATCCTTTTTTATTTAAACCGCCTTTTTTATTCTTTGAACCGTGTATTAATGGTATATTTATGGTCCCATTTAAATTTAATTAAGACATAAAAATAAATTAAAACCTAATTAAATAAAAAACATAAAGAAGTAACATAAAAACATAAATTCATTAATATTAAACATAAAATTAAAATACATTAAAACAAATAAAAAAACTTAAAGTTGGCGCAACAATTGTCATGCCTCGACATGGTCGAAATTGTTGCTGTATCGAGTCGCATAGTTCACATGCGTGAACTCGATAGCCAACTCGGTATCGATGTCCGAATGCTCCCTCAACATGCGGTCGTAGAGGGTGGTCCACCGATCACACTTGTTGTTGAGATTGGAACCACTTCCGCTGGCGGCTCTCAATGGTCCGGTCGTTGATGCCAACTTGCTGGTTGAAGTCGGCAAAGACGCGGTCCCAGAACCCCTCCGGGTGCAAGCCTGAGCCCCTCAAGTGTTGGCGTTGTTGTAGAGTCGGGTCGTTTCGGGCGTCTTTATAGCACACCACAAACGCGATCTCCTCTTCTCGTTCCAGCGAGTCATCTTTGTGTAGAGTGTGGGTGTTTGTTTTAACCACGGATTGTGGGTGTGAGTTTTAACCTCCACGATGTGGTGTGTTTATATACAAATTTTTGGAACAGTTTCAATGTTAAAATTAAATTTTATTGACCGTTTAGATGGACGTTTTTAATGCTAAAATTAATTTTTTGAACGGTTGCATGAATTCAATTCAATTTTACTAATCGTTTAGGTGGACAGTTTCAATGCAATTAACTTTTTTTTGCATGTATTTGTGGTGGGACGGTTGTAATATTATTTAAACCGTGTGAAATTAAAAAAAAAGTTTAGATATGTATTTAAATGAAAATAAATAAAAGAATCAGTGGAATGCTGCCTTTAAAACTGTGTTTCAGTGAAGTGATGTGACAGTGCAAGATTAATGAAATCAGTAAAATGAAAAAGTTTTAAGGTACCACCCATTCCCCTTGACTTTTTTTTATTATTATTGAAGTGAATAATACATGTATTTACCATTTCAAGTAGTCAAGAAAACAGAAAAATTGTACCTATAATATTTTATAATCAAGAAAGCAGGAAAACTTTGGAATTAAGCCATAACCAAATGTCAATATTTTCTTACTTTATTAGGTATGGAGTTTGATAATTTGATAAATTTTCTTCTTATTTTCCTTGTAATATATGTCCATTGATATAGATGTATATTGTATTTGTGTCGCTTCATTGATGGTGAAAGGGTTTTCTTTATGTATTGTATTATGATAGTGAATATGTAATTATTACAATTCAAGATAATCAGCTCAAATGGTATAATGAAATTACTTATTTAGCATATTTAGTTTATGAATATGCTTAAGTGATTGATTTGTTGTAATATGTGTGAAAATATAAACAACTAAAAACCTCATCGGTAACTCAGATTTAACACAAGCTCTTATGGTTTACTCTAGATTGAATATCCAACATCGAGATTAAAGTTCATACGATCATAATTATACAACAGTACTTTTGGGTTTATTACTTGTATGCACAAGGGAACACGGTAAATACACTTGACAAATAGCAAGACGAGCACCATCCGCCTTATTTCTTTGTAAGGGAACGGAGAGAACGAGATGCGAAAGACATTATAGGCCAGCGGCATCTTGGTGGTGGGATAAGACATAAGGACTATAAGGTACTGGGTTCGAATCTCACAAGGGGGTTTTCTCATATTTATGAGTTTCCTTCTGAATTGGTGACTTGGTGATGGAATATGATCGCGTGGTAACACTGGTGACACGATGATACTCCAGTGGTCCGTGAGTGATTCCAATTGGCCGTTCAAAAAAAAATGAGAGAACGAGAAAATGGACAAAATTGGGCTTTTATATAGCCCGGTACATAACAGTAGCCCAGTAAATCATTTCCATGTATCACCTTTAATAAATTTCATAGCTGTGGGCTGCTCTGCACAGAGGGCACAGGCCCACCATAACCAATGCATGTATCTCCCTTTGGAACAAACAATCCATTGGGAATGCTCTAAAAGTGAGTGAATTCTTAGAATAGAATAAAAAAGCCCAAAAACAAGCCCATAATATTAAGTCGGTATCCAGTTGTATAGAAAGCCCAATAGACAAATACGCGTTTTCACACGATATTAATAATATCGTTGATTGAGATTTGAGGTCAAAGAAACAAACAAATCGATAAATAATTAGGGCGGCTATCGTTGAGGGATAAGGTTGCGTTTCTGCTCATTATTTACCGTCGCCGTCGTTCACCGTCTTTCATCGGAGATCCGTTTTCCGGTAAGAAACATCGTCGCCTTTGATTGATATTCGACCTCAATTAAACTTATTATTTGAGGTTCGAAACAACGAAGATCGTCACCGATTCACTCTCTATTATCACATATCTCGTTATCAATTTCCCAGATCTGTCTTATATTCCCATATTCGCTTTACAATATCCTCTTTTTCTCTATTGATTTTAAAATATCTGGTTGTTTTGTGTTCCGATTGTGAATTAAGGTTCAATTAGGGTTTTCTGTTACAATATTATTTCTGTAATTGTTTTTTAAAAGAAAAGAGATTGAATTTGTTAGGGTTTTGGTATAATTGGGTGTATAATAGATCTATAGATTTATAGATCTGTGTTGAGGTTTAATATTTTTAATATCTTTTTTTGTATTGGATTGTTGGTCTCGCTGAAAGTCAATTGTTGGTGTTTGTTACTAATTATGGCCACAGGACGACAGAACTTCTCCAGGAAAAGTTCGGTTCGTTCCGATGAAGAAACCGGTTTGTATAGAAATCGATTTGATCAAAGGGTTTTTGCCGCTGGGATTGATCGTCCGAGTGGTAAGCTGGTCAAAAGCTCAGGTGCAAGATCCGGTGATCGTGGCCGGTTTAACCGACAGGTGGATTGTTCGGACAATGGGTTAAGCTTGGTTGCTAATAAGAAAAGGAAGTTTTCGCCTATTATTTGGGATAAAGTTGAGAAGCAGGTGAGGATTTGTTCCAAGAGCAGAGTTCTTGCTACATCTTCTGTTAGCTCGGATATCACTTGTTCTTCGTCGCCAAAACCGGTTAAAGACGATGTTAGGAGAATTGAAAGGTGTTCGGTTTCTGCTGAAAGTGAGCTGCAGGTTTCTTCTGTGGAGTCTCTTGTGTCTAATGTTACAGATGATATGGAAATACCGAGCTCGTTGGGTGCAAGAGCTAGCGTAGGGCGTGATGAAGAAATTGAGAATGAGGATGGAGAATACGTTGACGAGCCAATGTTATCAAAATCGAAGTGGGCTTTTAACGACTTACCTGTAAATGAATTAGATGGCAACAATTCAAGCCTCGAAAGTGGGGAGCTTGATCGAGAAGGATTTGAAAAGAATGATGAGGTGTCTTCTTTGTCTACCGAAGATGGTTACTTTTTAGCTCCATCCAGTGAAGAGCTAGAGAATGTTGATGATAAGGCTGCTAGCGTGGGATATTTAAGTTCTGAAAGTGATAGTGAACATGAATCTTGGTTATGTACTGGGTTGGGCGTGACGCCAAGCTGTAGAAATGTGCACGAGTTTGAGAGGTTGGGGAAGATTAGTGAAGGCACTTATGGTGTTGTTCACAAAGCTCGGGATATGAAAACAGGTGAAATTGTGGCGTTAAAGAAGGTGAAGATGGGGAGGGAAAGAGAAGGTTTTCCTATTACCGCTTTAAGGGAGGTTAACATTCTTGGAATGTTGCAACATCCATCCCTTGTGGAGATGAAGGAAGTTGTTATGGATGACTTCAATGGTGTTTATATGGTAATGGAGTATGTTGATCATGAACTTAAAGGATATATGGAGCGTATGAAGCAGCCGTTTAGTCAGGGTGAGGTTAAACGCCTTGTGATTCAGCTCTTGGAGGGTGTGTCCTATCTTCATGATAACTATGTGATGCATAGAGATTTGAAGACATCAAACTTGCTCCTAACCAACGATGGTGAGTTGAAGGTTTGCGACTTTGGGATGTCACGCCAATACGCTAGTCCACTTAAACCGTATACTTCCTTGGTGGTTACACTTTGGTACAGGGCTCCTGAACTTCTTTTGGGAATGAAAAATTATTCAACCGCTGTTGATATGTGGTCAGTAGGTTGTATAATGGCAGAGCTGTTGTCCAAGAAACCGTTGTTTGATGGAAGCAAAGAAGTTGAACAGATTGACAAGATTTTTAGAACTCTTGGCACACCCAACGACTCGATATGGCCTGGATATTCCAAGCTGCCAGGAGTGAAGTCCAACTTTGTGAAGCAGCCTTATAATAGTTTGAGGAAAAAGTTTCCTGTAGCTACTTTTACCGGAGCACCTGCGCTTACTGAGCTCGGATTTGATCTGTTGAACAAGTTTCTGACATATGATCCAGAGAAGAGGATAACAGCTAAAGAAGCCCTTAATCATAGATGGTTCTGTGAGGCTCCTCTCCCTGCTGAACATGTTAGGATTTGTAAATAGATTTCATATCTTTGATATATCTTTTAGTGTAAAACATTTTTAATGATCTTCATTACAAACATTGTTGTTCGATCGTTAATGCACTTGATGATTTTACTTTGTTGTTTTATGAGTTATCATGGTGCATTTTCCCTTTTTACTCTCATCTTTTTCTATACAACTAATTATGTGGGCGACAGTAAAACTGAGCTGGTTTGGAGGCGTTACGGTTTCCGGGCGGAAGCCATTAACAGCCCCCGCAATACCCAGCGTGGAACCGGTTCAGACAACATAGTTTGAACCTGAGCTGACCCGGTTTTCATCCGGCTGTTACTCAGTGGGTGACAGTAAAACTGAGCCCGTGTGGAGGCGGTACGGTTTCCAGGCGGAAGCCGTTAACAGCCCCTGCAATACCCCTAGCGTGGAACCAGTTCAGACAACATAGTCTGGTGCGTGGAGGGTCAGGGCCCCGCTGGCCGCTGCGGGTATGACAACTTCCGATAAAAAGAAAGTCATCTTCCAAAAAAAAACTAATTATGATTACTCACTTAAATAACATCTTTCATAATTGTATATGATAAATAAAGCCTGCTAATTTATAAACCAACCTTGATCTAATGGCATAATAATGCATACAATACAAACATACAGAATCTCAGTAAGAAAACTATCTATAGTCAAGTTGAGGGTGTCTTGTTATCCTTCAGCTGCAAGTACCTGAAGAAAAGAAAAACAAAGGTAACTAAGCAATTTTGAGTACAGAATATGTTCAATGTAGCTTACCCTTGGCCTTTTGCCCAACGCGAAAGTTGGTAAAGTTGAACCGTTTCATTTGAGGCATGGCACACAAGAAGCAGATAGTTGCGAGGCTGAACCATCCATGCAAATCTCATGCACAAAGCCGAATATACACACATTACTGTGGAACATATAAAATTTATTGGTTATGTTAATAATCTCAAATGATAATGCTCTTTTTGTTTAAACATGCCACTACTAAGTACTAACCTCCGGTCATGTTGCCCGATAACATTTCTGGAGGTTTCTCGATGTCAGCCAGTGCCTGCCACATAAGTGAAACTTCTTTAATACAAGTGATTGAGTGGCCTGGTTTCATGTTCAAATCCAACTTTTACTCTCTTAAACCCCTTGAATTCCACTTATCATGGCCGCATTGGCTGGCACAATATTGATGTGTCGAACGAATTTTCTCAAACAGGGTCTCATGCTTATCATAAAGTATTGAAACAACAGAGAGAGAGCATACGTACCGCTGCAACAAATCCCCAGTTGGCTACGGGGCCCCAAAAATGAGTAGTCTTTGGTCCAACAGGACTGTTGAGGAATCTTTTAAAGAACGACATAAATGATCTCGCAATGAACTATGCCTCTGCAAATGGATGAGAGAACGAAAACTGAATCAAGTATTTGATGGCAATTCACTTATGATGTATAAAAATCAATACAGAAACAAGTATGAATCTGAGTTCTTGTTATATTTTTTCTTACATTTTTTCGGTGTTCTGATGCCTCTCAACTAGATGTCTAAATTTTTGGTTCAAGTCGAGTTGGGTCACATTAATAATTAACAATTTGTCTTTATAACCGATAAAACTAATAGCTAAAATGAGGTTTTTTTCAAATGCAACATGTATGAATCGATCTTTTCTAAGTAAATTCAAAAGTCTATAGGAACCCTTCAAAACTCTCTAGAGCCGGTAACAGAACCGGAATATACGTTATAAGAAAAACTACGGGTCGGTTGACCGACACAAGCATTCAGTGCACCCATATGCATGTTAAGCTTGGAGAACATTTAATTTGATAAGAACATAATCTAAATAAGTTACAAGTGGTTTCAGGAGAAAAGACATGGATGGTAAATAAGCAGTGGTCGGAGATTCTAACCGTTGCCGGAGATCCAGTTGGCCAAGACGACAATCTTTGTAAGAATAATATTAATCCTTAGGATACTGAAACTATCTTATCGCAATACAAAATATATATAAAACACGACTTGGTCACAAGATAACGTGTTGAAACTCTTATTATGTCATTATTAAGTTTTTGTTTTATTGTGGCAACTAACATGTTCAAAGCATTTGGAGGTCCAAATATTATTATATTTGTAAATGAAAGTCATCTTTTTTAAATATCAATTGAATACATATTGTTATAAAAAAAGACCGCTAGGTATCAAGTATCAAACGAGATTGATGGCTTACTTTTTTTTTCCTAATAATATATGCTATTATGTTTTATGATTATAAAAAAGGGGTAGGGTTCCTGTAGGAAAATTAGTTTGTGTGAGAAGTGTAGGAAGGATTAAAAATTGGTATGTATGCATCATTTTTTTGGACGTATTCATGATGTTTTGAATTGTTTTGCTTAGAAAAACAACAAACATAACAATTAATAACCGAAAACAATGTATTTTAGGCTTAAAACTTAAAACACTATGTCAATAACACTTTAGCAGAGTGTTTTAAGTAATTACTAGGGTGTTTTATCTGGAATTTAAATTTAATGACTATAATACATTGGATTGTGTTTTAAATTTTTGTATATTGTTGTGTTAAGTGTTTTTCAAGCCAAAACAACCCAAAACATCATTCCAAAATCAAAAACATGATGGCTACATGTCAATTCTTAATCCTTCCTACACTTCTCACACAAACCAATTTTCCTACAGGATCCTCTACCTATAAAAAAGTTCTTGTGTAAACCTATTTTATTTACTTACAATCTCTAAAAGCAATACATAATAGTTAAATATGTTATAACTAGATTATACCCCGGAACGTCCCGGGGTGGTTGAGAAGTTTTCTAACTAAAAGTTTCGACCTCGTGCAAACCAAATAACTAGTACTAACTACTACTCATTCCCACATCTAGTCACTCATTATACTCATGTTTTTACTATTACACCCACTTACCCAAGACACTTATTCTGCAAGCCAACAATTTCTACTAATTCATATATGATATACCGTATAACTACCTATTTTACCAAAATTTCTATATAATGTATGATATACTTAACTACCTTCAATTTTCACTATTTTGCACGTACAAGTATCTATTTTCCCAAAGATTTCTATATGTTATAAAAATATACTTACTTACCTTCACAAGGTTTTCGTTTTTTTCATACGGTATACTTACTATTGCTACTTCATATACACTATGAAGATGCTTATTTTCCAAAAAAAAAACTTCTTATCATTTCATGTATATATTATACTACTTTTCTTCAAAACTGCTGCGTATACAAACCTATTTATACATACACCTTATTTCACTATTTACAAAATGCTTACGTCGGTTAAGTTCTCAAATTTCTACCTACGACATTGGGTTAAAGATCTAAAAGTACTTCTCTTACGAACATAATTATCGCACAGTGACTAGATACCGTATTCGCTTTAAACATAATAAACTAACAAGCTTTGTTCTCATATCAAACTATATACATATTTTTCAAAACGCTGACTTTTAATTAAATTTCGAGACGAAATTTCCTAAAGTAGGGGAGACTGTAACATTCGTACTTTTCGTATTTTCCATTCTAGTCCTTGTACTCTTGTATCTTTCATTTTGTACCCTTGTACTCCCGAGCTTATGATCAATGGAAGAATATTTTGTCAATTGCATTTAACTTTTAATCTATTTCAATCTTTCTATGTATTCTATTTTACGCAAACTTTACACTTTACGCTTAAAAACAAGACTCTAATACGAAACCGAAACATAAACGAACCCGTACGAGTTAGGAATCAAGCCCAATCCAAAAACATGTCAAAATGGGCTTAAACCTTAAGTTTTAACCTAAAAACACGTCCAAAACCAAGTCTGTTGGGCCAAGCCCAACCAAAAAACATTTTTTGGGCCTAAACACCTGGTCACGTCGCGTGACCAGATTCTGATTTCCCGTCACGTAGCGTGACGAGACCTGTCTGGCAGCACAAGAACCAACTCGTAATTACACCCATTTATCTCACCTAAACACCTCCCAACCACCCTAATTACTACATTAAACACCCAACCAACCCACCTTACCTATAAATACAACTCCTCTCCACCCTTTAACCCCTTGTTCATCCTTAATCTCTCCACAATCACTCTCTAATCCTCCAAGTTTTGAGCAAACTTCCTGATTACACATCAGTAAGTTTTCCAAGCTCAAACCCTCTTTCTCTTCTGTTTTTCTTTCTCTTTTTCATCTAAAACTCCTTGGAGGAACCTCTAGGATCTTCCCTATATTTATCCACAGAAGTGTGATAAGGGTAAAGCACCTAAAAGAGGACCCAAAGGTGTTTGTTTTTCTGAATTGTTTTTATGTCCTAAGATAGTTTGTTGTGAAAGAACCAACCAAGTCTACTAACAATCTAATGTTAGAAAGATTTGTGCTATGGTATTGGGTGACAAAGGAGAGTCAAGACTCATCCAAATTAGTCCCCAAACTTTACTTAAACTTCTTAGTTATACTATATAATAATATAAATATATACTTTCGAATTTCTATCTTACTAGCTTATTATTAATCTTTGGAAGGTTTGTGGTTACACCCTACCTTACCAACTCTCTTGACCCTTCTTGTGCTACGGATTTATCCACACTAGAAAGGGGAAATCCCGTGTCCAAAACTCACGTTTATTCCATAAGCGAAGTGGTTGTGACATGAACCCATCAAATGGATTCACATTCCTAACTTTATACCATCCGAATCATCTATGATGATTTTGTGCTTGGTCTAACTTAATCTCATGACCATCCGGATTGCCCTAAAGGCAAATTGTGCTTGGTTTGCCTAAAAGGCCTGCATGACACTCGTGAATCTATAATCTAAACTCGAACCTAAGACCCTTTATTCTCTAATTCTAGTTAACCAAGGCTAAGGAATTAATCTCCCAAGACTCGTCTTTGGAACCTTACTAAACGCACCCAAAGGTGAGTTCATACTTGTCCCCTTTTTACTCTTTATCACTTTTGGGGTGTACCATGTATCTTATGCTAAACACACTAATGCTTTCATAAACACTCATGCTCAATCTATTAAACATACTTATATGCTACTTGCCATGCTTATGATTCTTAGATACTTAGACATAAATCATTAACTATTATTAGCCCACTTAACATGTATAGCGCTATAGGACTAGCACACCGCCCCCTTTATGGGTCATTGTTAAGATTTAAACGGCCTAGCATGAATATGTTAGGTATACGCTGTGGTACTCGCGGGTTTGAGTTATGTCTTTTGTATGATATGTATGTGCAATGCTATAGTATGAGATTTGAGTAAACCATTCTAAAATACTATGTATGTAAACTAAAACTAGTATGCTCACCAATGCTTTATGTGTTGACGGATATTTTATACATGTTGCAGGAAATGTTTGATGCAGGATATTCAAGAAATCTACTTAGGATTGGACTAGAAACTCACGCTAGTTTAAATTCTATAATTTGATGTTGTATTTTTCCTTTTTATGAGACAATTTGTAATCTGTTTCCTTTTAGACAATGAAATGCTATGAATGAAATTTTATCTTTAAATTATATTGTCACGAATTCTAGTGTCATGAAGTCTTTGAACAATCTATCCCAAGTCTCGCCCCGATGTATTCCGCCATCGGTTGGGGTGTGACAGATTGGTATCAGAGCCATGACTATAGGGAATTAGGAAAAATTGCCATGTTTGACCTAGACTATAGTTAGGAACCTTTTTGACCATTCCTTTTATCATGCTTAATATACTTGTACTCCCTAATTGCTTCTACTCTACTCTTTTGGCCCTAAAAAAAAATTTACCTTCCTATTTGGTGAATGATGCTACACTCGAAGACACTCTTATACCACCAACGAAAGGACTCACCGAAATAGGCGTGAAACCCTCACTTTGGTGATAACTTTCAATCCGCGTAAATTCTTTGTGTTTTTGAAACTACACCAAGATAGGAGTGATATCCTCACCTTGGTGGAAATTTCACAATTCTCGTTCTAGTGGACACTTACCAATTGAAGGATGGAATTAATTTTCTTATCACATTGGACAAAGTGTACAAACCACACTCAAAGAAACGACCTCGCTAAGATAGGAGTGAAATCCACAACTTAGCGACTAGTTTCAATCCTTGATATTTTTTTAATCTCGCTAAAGTCTCAAATTTACTAATGACAAGAAACATGTAGTAACTGGAAGGGTGAATACCGTTAACCGCAGGTTCGGGGAGAGTATTTCCACCTATTAAGCCAAAGCATGTTTTAAACTCAAAGGTAAATTCGAACCACTTTGGTTAGTCTTAGTTCCGTTCCGGAACACTCCAATTGCTTGCTTAAAACAAGCCTCTCATTTTATGTTAATATTATTTTCAATGTTGTTTTCATGCTATGTTTTCACTACATATATTCGATTTACTTTTTTTTTATTTTTTTCTACTCGCATACAATCTCAAGACTCGCATTTCAAGCTACTCTAGCGATCTCCAAACGATACTAATAATCGCAAAACCAACACGAATCGAAACTTCCTTATGATTAACTATGTGCTCTATACTTGCTTATACATACGTGTTATGCTATTTTAACAATGTGAAACTTGCGTACTATACGTGTAACTAGAACTTGCATACTAAATCTATGAGAACAACTTGAGCTTATGTATTTTGTTTATCTAAATTTGCATCAATTTCACCGATCTAATCTTACCCGCAAGCTTTTCATTGGTAACCAAAATTCTAGTAACTTATTTCCTAAATTCAAAAGTCACTTTGTTTAAAAACGTTTATACAAATCTTCTCATGTATGATTCTCGTAGATGTCTTCTCGTCTCAACAGCATCGACCTCAACCAACTGGCGAGCCTTATTGCCCAAGAATTAGTCAAGATTCTCCCTAACCTAGAGACGCCAACAAACCCAATTCCAAACCCCGGCGATACCATCCAAGTCAGCACAAACCATGTAGATACTAAACCTACTACCCATACCCCTACCAAACAAACGAAAAAGGGTAACCGAAAACGCAAAAACCTCAAACAAAACCACACTTCGACAACTCCTAAGACACCGAATCCCAACAAAAAGCAGTATCGTGGAACCTTTCCGCTATGCGACGGTTGTAAATATCACCATCCCACTCACACACAATGCCGTATATGCGCCAACTGTGGTGCATATGGTCATTTAGCCAAAACATGTCGCTACACCACTAAACCACGACCCGAACAACCTACTAGTACCACCTCATTCACTAAAAACAATGGATGGCTATGCTCCGAGTGCAACGACCCAACCCATGAATGCAACCAATGCCCAAGACTTGCCTTGGTGATCTACGATGCTGGAAAACCCACTCACCACACTAAAGAAGATTGATTTTTCTTTTCTTTTTATAAAAAAATGAGAATTTCCTTTATGTAATGTTTTCAAGAAATTATTCGGATGTGAAATTTTCTTTACGAATTATGAAATACCATCGTTATCTTAGTTTACAATCATAATTTATCGGCAAATTTCAAATATCGCAAAACCATTTTCTCATCGCGCACAATCTTTTTCAAAATTTTTGAACAAAAATTCTTCCTACTATTTCCAAGAGGATGCCTATTCTTCTATATAATCCTCACCTTCAAACCACTAACAAATGTTTGCGTCGAGTCTGTATGGCAAACAAGATTCTAAATGGAAAAAGTGTTTAAAAAAAAGATTCTTTTGTAAACCGGACTTGTGAGCAAAGACACGCTAAATCAAATAACCTACTTCTTTATAACCCCAAAACCTTTTCTCTTGAAATCGTATCACGAGTCAAAATATTCATCAATGCCAAACTAAAATTGTCAATAAACTATTTTTCTCGCTTAATAAAATGGATTTTGCATAAATCAAACGACCATCTTCGATAAAACTTTTACACTAAATTTTCCCCACTTCAATTAAATCTGTTTTTCTTTAACATCCAACGGACTAAACTCTTCTACCGTCAAACTTGACCCTTAGTCATGAAAAGCTAAAATTGCTCGCGTACCCATAAAACTCAATTTGTAATAAACCCGAATTCTATATTGCCCACAGTCAAAACATTTTACGCGTTTTCATTAGGAATCCAACTGTCCATTCTTCTGTTGTTTGATTTTATACATCTGGACGTAACCACATATGCACAAGTCTACACCATCATGTCATGAAACCATACATCTACGCCAAAAACGCATACGGTTAACACCATCAAAAACCTACTTAAGGCCTTTTTACATTATGTGTTTGCATGTCACGTTGCTTGCTATGTTTACAACATTAAAACTGTTTAAATGTCTTGGTTTAATTTCTTGTCCTTTGTGTGTAAGTATTTGTGTTCACTAGTGACCCACACATGACGAAGGCAAAATTATTTGGACCATACGACAACTGGACTAATTACGGGTGCACACGTAATTACGATAATTGGCCGCATGGAAAACATAACGAGCCCTAGTGTGTGTAATCTAACATGACTCGAATAACAACGCGGATGGAGTATGATAACGACATGGTACGCCCTACAACGTAAATGTCCTGTCATGCTACCAAAAGTAGAGTTATTCGCGCCATGAGAAGTTGGGTTTCGAATTAAAATTTTAATCAACACGTACATTATTTGTTTTTGGTAATACCACTTAAATTGTAGTTCACTAGTCTAAATATGTTTGTATCACTTATCCCTTAGGCATACCATAACTTTGTTTGAACCACACTCTTTACTATGTAACATCATCCATGCTATGAATAATCTGTGCTTGCAATCTACATCAAACTCCACTCTTTCCTCATGCGTTCCTTGCTTAATCATCAATCCTTCGTTTTCAAAAGTCGCTTTCTAAGGCCCGTAAACTTTGGCCCGATACTCAAAAAGCTCTTATACAACTAAAACAAGATTTTCTCTCACTCTCTCATACCTCCTTGACTAACTATATACCGGATTTCCAAAACTAAATAACAACTACTTATTTCGCCAAAATATTGTTTCCATATAGTCCAATTTCTCGTTTACTTAATCCCCTCTACAAGTTTTCTAACTAAAAGTTTCGACCTCGTGCAAACCAAATAACTAGTACTAACTACTACTCATTCCCACATCTAGTCACTCATTATACTCATGTTTTTACTATTACACCCACTTACCCAAGACACTTATTCTGCAAGCCAACAATTTCTACTAATTCATATATGATATACCGTATAACTACCTATTTTACCAAAATTTCTATATAATGTATGATATACTTAACTACCTTCAATTTTCACTATTTTGCACGTACAAGTATCTATTTTCCCAAAGATTTCTATATGTTATAAAAATATACTTACTTACCTTCACAAGGTTTTCGTTTTTTTCATACGGTATACTTACTATTGCTACTTCATATACACTATGAAGATGCTTATTTTCCAAAAAAAAAAACTTCTTATCATTTCATGTATATATTATACTACTTTTCTTCAAAACTGCTGCGTATACAAACCTATTTATACATACACCTTATTTCACTATTTACAAAATGCTTACGTCGGTTAAGTTCTCAAATTTCTACCTACGACATTGGGTTAAAGATCTAAAAGTACTTCTCTTACGAACATAATTATCGCACAGTGACTAGATACCGTATTCGCTTTAAACATAATAAACTAACAAGCTTTGTTCTCATATCAAACTATATACATATTTTTCAAAACGCTGACTTTTAATTAAATTTCGAGACGAAATTTCCTAAAGTAGGGGAGACTGTAACATTCGTACTTTTCGTATTTTCCATTCTAGTCCTTGTACTCTTGTATCTTTCATTTTGTACCCTTGTACTCCCGAGCTTATGATCAATGGAAGAATATTTTGTCAATTGCATTTAACTTTTAATCTATTTCAATCTTTCTATGTGTTCTATTTTACGCAAACTTTACACTTTACGCTTAAAAACAAGACTCTAATACGAAACCGAAACATAAACGAACCCGTACGAGTTAGGAATCAAGCCCAATCCAAAAACATGTCAAAATGGGCTTAAACCTTAAGTTTTAACCTAAAAACACGTCCAAAACCAAGTCTGTTGGGCCAAGCCCAACCAAAAAACATTTTTTGGGCCTAAACACCTGGTCACGTCGCGTGACCAGATTCTGATTTCCCGTCACGTAGCGTGACGAGACCTGTCTGGCAGCACAAGAACCAACTCGTAATTACACCCATTTATCTCACCTAAACACCTCCCAACCACCCTAATTACTACATTAAACACCCAACCAACCCACCTTACCTATAAATACAACTCCTCTCCACCCTTTAACCCCTTGTTCATCCTTAATCTCTCCACAATCACTCTCTAATCCTCCAAGTTTTGAGCAAACTTCCTGATTACACATCAGTAAGTTTTCCAAGCTCAAACCCTCTTTCTCTTCTGTTTTTCTTTCTCTTTTTCATCTAAAACTCCTTGGAGGAACCTCTAGGATCTTCCCTATATTTATCCACAGAAGTGTGATAAGGGTAAAGCACCTAAAAGAGGACCCAAAGGTGTTTGTTTTTCTGAATTGTTTTTATGTCCTAAGATAGTTTGTTGTGAAAGAACCAACCAAGTCTACTAACAATCTAATGTTAGAAAGATTTGTGCTATGGTATTGGGTGACAAAGGAGAGTCAAGACTCATCCAAATTAGTCCCCAAACTTTACTTAAACTTCTTAGTTATACTATATAATAATATAAATATATACTTTCGAATTTCTATCTTACTAGCTTATTATTAATCTTTGGAAGGTTTGTGGTTACACCCTACCTTACCAACTCTCTTGACCCTTCTTGTGCTACGGATTTATCCACACTAGAAAGGGGAAATCCCGTGTCCAAAACTCACGTTTATTCCATAAGCGAAGTGGTTGTGACATGAACCCATCAAATGGATTCACATTCCTAACTTTATACCATCCGAATCATCTATGATGATTTTGTGCTTGGTCTAACTTAATCTCATGACCATCCGGATTGCCCTAAAGGCAAATTGTGCTTGGTTTGCCTAAAAGGCCTGCATGACACTCGTGAATCTATAATCTAAACTCGAACCTAAGATCCTTTATTCTCTAATTCTAGTTAACCAAGGCTAAGGAATTAATCTCCCAAGACTCGTCTTTGGAACCTTACTAAACGCACCCAAAGGTGAGTTCATACTTGTCCCCTTTTTACTCTTTATCACTTTTGGGGTGTACCATGTATCTTATGCTAAACACACTAATGCTTTCATAAACACTCATGCTCAATCTATTAAACATACTTATATGCTACTTGCCATGCTTATGATTCTTAGATACTTAGACATAAATCATTAACTATTATTAGCCCACTTAACATGTATAGCGCTATAGGACTAGCACACCGCCCCCTTTATGGGTCATTGTTAAGATTTAAACGGCCTAGCATGAATATGTTAGGTATACGCTGTGGTACTCGCGGGTTTGAGTTATGTCTTTTGTATGATATGTATGTGCAATGCTATAGTATGAGATTTGAGTAAACCATTCTAAAATACTATGTATGTAAACTAAAACTAGTATGCTCACCAATGCTTTATGTGTTGACGGATATTTTATACATGTTGCAGGAAATGTTTGATGCAGGATATTCAAGAAATCTACTTAGGATTGGACTAGAAACTCACGCTAGTTTAAATTCTATAATTTGATGTTGTATTTTTCCTTTTTATGAGACAATTTGTAATCTGTTTCCTTTTAGACAATGAAATGCTATGAATGAAATTTTATCTTTAAATTATATTGTCACGAATTCTAGTGTCATGAAGTCTTTGAACAATCTATCCCAAGTCTCGCCCCGATGTATTCCGCCATCGGTTGGGGTGTGACACCCACCCCCACCCCTACCCCACTCCTCCATCTTCTTCCTCACATCAGACCCACCCTCACCCCCACCACCCTTCACCACCACCACCCTTCACCACCACCACCCTTCACCGTCCACCACCACCACCTGGGTCAACACGCCACGCCCTTACAGCAAAAATATCAGTCACAAGCTCAAATGATGAAGTATTTGACTGTTGATGAGGGTCAACAAACACGAGTTTGGACACTGTGACCTCATTCGGTCATTCGTTATCTGAGCTTATGAATAACCAAATATATAAACAATATACAAACAAACACCAATTAACGCCAGAAAGAGAGATGAGAGAGAGACGTGAACAGAGAGAGATAGAAGACAGAGAGTACACGTAGAGAAAGAAAGTTGGAAGAGAGGGAGAGCTCCGGTTGACCTCCGGTCATCTTCTCCGACTATCCATATGTCTCCGGCGAGAACGATTAACCCCAACCAAGCACGATAGAGAAAGTTGGAAGAGAGGAAGAACTCCGGTTGACCTCCGGTCATCTTCTCCGACTATCCATATGTCTCCGGCGAGCACGATTAACCCCAACCAAGCACGATTAACCCCAACCAAGTACGATTAACCCCAACCCGAGTACGATTAACCCCTTCCCGAGTACGATTAACCCCAACCCGTCGTCTTCTTCCTCCTGTCACAGTCGTCTTCTTCCTCCTTCCTCCTGAAACTAAAGGTTTTAGCTGAACATGACTGCTAAGTTATTCACCGGACGTTCTGGTCTGGACCGGTGCAGACGATGGTGGTGCAGGGCGGTGCTCCGCCTCTCTCTCTGTCTCTGAACTCTCTCTCTCTCTCTCTCTCTATTGATGAGTTGTGTTTTAATAATAATAATAATGATAAAAATAATAAAAAGGATGGTGGTGGTGGACGGTGAAGGGTGGTGGTGGTGGTGGTGGTGAAGAAGAAGGGTGGTGGAGGTGAAGGGTGGTGGGGGTGGGGGTTGGTCTGACATCAGGTGAAGTGAGTTTTGGTTTTTATTAAATCAAAAAACTATATAATAATAATAATAAAAAGTTTCAAAAGTGCCCCTTAAGTTTTCGTTTTTATATTTTGGCCACACAGATACACATATGCATTGCCACGTCAGCTTCTGTTAGCCACGTCAGACAAAAACTAACACCGTTAAGTCCGGGAGTGATAATGGCCAACAAGTTGAAAGTTGGGAGTGCTAATGGCCAAAGTGATAGTTGGGAGTATTATCCGCCAACGGGCCATAGTTGGGAGTATTTAAATCCATTTCCCCTTAATATTAATATTTAAACTAAAACATTGTATAACTCCAATGTTAACGCATGTTGAAAATAAAATTCATATTTACTAATTTGAATATAATTAGTGACTTGCCTATGTATGATTGATGATTTACCTGAACACTTTGTGTTTTTTTTCATGTATGAACAAAACCCCACAAAAATAGTCGTTTTTTTCCTCCGTTTTTTATATAGCACTATGGTACTTGTTGGAAAGATAATAAAACGCTTGTTATTAATATTTAAAAATTTATGGGAGGAAACATAAGAGAGAAAAATTCAATTTTATTTTTAAATTTTTTTTTCCTAAAATATCTCAATGCCACATGGGATGACACATGACATACTCAAAGAGGAGAATGACTCTTTAAGTGTCATGTCATTAAAATGGCTTTTGTTGTATCTTCAATGTTAACGCCGAACCTTAAACAATGTATAACTCTAATTAATATCTAAACTAAAAAAATGTATAACTCCAATGTTAACACATGTTGAAAATAGAATTCATATTTACTAATTTGAACATAATTAGTGATTTTCCTATATATGATTAATGAATAACCTGAACATTTTGTGTTTTTTTCCTGTATGAACAAAACCCCACAAAAAATAGTCGTTTTTTTCTCCGTTTTTTATATAGCACTATGGTACTCGTTGGAAAGATAATAAAACGCTCGTTAATTTGGTGTAATTTTTTTCTTTAAAAAATCTCGTATGTAAAAGATATTAACGTTTAAAAATTGTGGGAGTAAACATAAGTGAGAAAAATCCAATTTGATTTTTAAAATATATTTTCCTAAAATATCTCAATGCCACATGGGATGACACATGGCACACTCAAAGAGAAAAATGCCTCTTTGAGTGCCATGTCATTAAAATTGCTTTCTTTTATTATATATACTAGCCGATTACCCCGGGAAGGTCCCGGGGTTGAAAAATTTAATATGATTTAATAAAAAATGATAAAAAAAAGAAAACTCAAATCACGAAAAGAGTAAATAACTTAAACATAATCAATCTTAGTTAAAAAACATTTATTTAAAAAGTTAAAAAAATAAAAAGCATAAACCATATTAAACATAATAAAGTATTAAAAGGATAACCTTCAACATATAATCATCTTCACGTAAATTAAAATATGTTACAATTTGATTAATGAATAACCTGATGTTTTTTTCTGTATGAATATAACCCCACAAAAAATAGTCGTTTTTTTTTCGTTTTTATATAGCACTATGGTACTCGTTGGAAAGATAATAAAACGCTCGTTAATTTGGTGTAATTTTTTTATTTAAAAAATCTCGAATATAAAAGATATTTATGTTTAAAAATTATGGGAGGAAGATAAGAGAGAAAAATTTAAATTTGTTTTTAAATTCTTTTTTCCTAAAATAACTCAATTTAATTTTAGTAATTGAGAATTAAGAGATAGAGAGATAAATTTAGAAAAATACTCAAAAACACCAAAAACACTCAATTACTAAGCCACGTGGCATTCTCAATGGGCATATATGCTTTCTTTTATATATATATATATAGATATATATAGATAGATGTTAAATAGTATAGAAATTTTTGCAACCAACTTATACAGAAAGTATTTTGTTTTGAAGGCATGATAAGATCAACTATGAAATATGCTTACTAATGGTTTGGTTTGATTTGGTTTTGTTTGGTTCGGTTCGATGTAAACTCTTATACAATTTGTTTTGATTTGAGAGATATTAAAATCTTTTACGGACTAAAAACCATAAAAACAAAATGTGAACAATGTTGGGTTTAATCTTGATATAATTGGTTTTAATTAATTATTTAATTGATAATTATGTTTATCAGTTAAGTTTAGATAGGTTTAGTTTGTATGTTTATCTAATTAGGAGACATAATTTGAGTAGAATAAGTAGCTTGGTGATCAAGTATTGTTTAATATAAATAGGGATTTGTGAGTCTTGTAATTGTGTGATGGTTTGATTTAATAAAACGAAAAAAGTCGTGAGTGTGTTTCTCACAAAATCCGGTTGCTTGTTTGTGTTTGTGACCCGATTGCTCCAACAAATACACCTATTGAAAAGAGTAATACCTTAGACAGGAGATTCACTCATTTTTTCTTGGAATTCTTTTTGTGTTGCAACTTTATGGCATTATTTCACCTTTTTATACCACAATTAATAAGTTGTGCTACCTTCCTTATATGCCTATGCCTAAACTATAAATAGGTTAAGAGCAACAAAAGGTCAAAATGGAGAGGCAAGATAAATAAAATGATCAATAAATGTTGTATTAAGACACAAAGAGTAGTTAACATCTCAAATATTTTCAATTTAGAACACTTAAAAAATATGTTAAAGTCCTGGCATTAGAGTAGCACATTAGGTTTCTAGTGGTTTGAAAATTGAATTCCACATTTTTTTCAAATTCATAGAAATAAATAACAACCGGGGGACATCTATTACCCCTCGATTTTCCTGACGAAGTAGAAAAAAAATTTGTTTTTTAAGGTATTTTTATAAAATGTTACCCCTAAAACAATTTTTTTATTACCCCTTAAAATAATTTTTATAAAATGTTGCCCTCGTTTTATTTTCTAAATCCACCAATAATAACAACCATATTTGTTGATTTAGTTATGGAAATAACCACAATTAACAATCTTCCATGTCTCATATGTATAACTATCCTCTCAATATTTCCAAATACGTTTTTCTCTATCTTTCTTTTGGGACTACTTATCAAATGGTTAAAATGTAACTAGTCATTTGTAAATACAAAAAATAAAACTATTAGTCTATTACCATTATTATTGTTAGAGCATTCACAATGGTAGTTTGGAATTCCATATTTACTTCCAACTTTTATGATTTATTCCAAGTCAAGGATCTATACAAATGCAAAAATCATGCTAAAAGTTCCTATTCCAAGTAACAGACATTAGTATGCCACAAATAAGCTCACTAGCTAGTGTTTACACATACATTCTGGTACCGGATACACTATTACATCTCGGTCTCTCCTCTTAGCCCTCGGTTGTGGTTGCCCTTTGAAATCCATAGACGTCGTTACATATTTTCGGTGTCCCACATATGCACGATGACCCTTCATAAAACACAAAGAATCTTATTACAATCAAGTTAACCATAAGCCATGAACTTGTGGGAATGACCAGAATACATACCTGCAAAGCTCGGGCCATATGACCGTTGTAAGTAGGCAGAAAGACATCACTACTCAATGAAACAACATAGTCTATTGCTGTCAAAAAAGCAGTTCTGTTTCTGTATGGACTGAGTTCACCATCTCGAGCCAACATATCTTTCGTCACCAAGTTATCAAACACTTTCTTCAATGGCCGAATGGCTTTGTCACCCCCAAACGGCTCACCACCTGCAATGTACACTCGAGCATTTGCTGGCGCCCCTGATTCTTTAAGGAGCCTGCAAAATTTTAAGTAGTTTGGGTCAAATGAAGAGCGTTTTTCAAGTGGGAAACTTGTGAAACTTGTACCTTGCTGCTTCTATTGCATTAAGAGGGCAATCAGTGTTTGAACCTGTAGCAAGAAACTCGCGACTAGCTTCTCGTTCTTTGGTTATAATGATATCATACTCTGGGCCTAAGCCTGTTGGGCAACCTGTTCTGACCCACAAATCTTTTTCAAGACTAAGATGAATGGCTACATACGGCCCTTCGATCCACATTCTTCTTGCAATTCTGTTACCAACTTCTCTAACTGGTTTAGCAAATTTCAGTGCATGAAACGCTACCTGCGACAAGCAAAGGCGACCATAAGAACCGCACAATCTCAAAATAAAGAAAGCCTAAAAGTTGATCAGTTTAAGCACCTTGCATTTAAGTTTTTGAAGGTCAGGTGACAGATTCTTTGAAAGTTTCGAATCCAACCCTGTTAACACAAGTGACCCGTCTTCGTTGAGCTGCAAAACATTAAAGTTTCAAACACTATAACCTGCAGATGTTCCTAAAACTAAAACTTAAACAGATATTCTTACCTTCTTGAAGAATCTTGCACGAATCCAAAACGGAGGAACGTTGTATGGAATTTGATTCTCTAACGACTGCCACGAAAGTATATGCGTCGAGGGAAGCGATGACACTACTCGAATATCGGCTTTTAAAGTCTTCCTAAAGTGCTCCACATCAAAAATCTCAGAAAACTCACTGCACACAACAAAGTACAGAAATTCAAACCTTAATTTTATAAAATAGGAACATATTATAGCACTGATACATACATACATACATACATACATACATACATACATACATACATACATACATACATACATACATACATACATACATACATACATACATACATACATACATACATACATACATTACACACAAATCAATCATATGGACCAATTAAAAACATAATAAAATTGGGGAAAAAGTTTCTGTTACCTCTCATCTCCCTTTAATACAGGTAAAACCAAGGCAGCTTCAAGAATTCGCGCGATAACAACCGCGTCAACAATCTGATTCCTAATCTGAACCAATCCACCAGACACCACAACAACCAAGAACCTCTTCTTCTCATTAACAATCTTAACAGACCTCCTTCTATACTTCAAACTAAAACCCAAACACGGCCTGAACCCTTCTCCATCGGGGTGTTTCCAAAACTCCGAACCATTCCCGGACACCAAACGAGGCGGTAATGGCACCATTGAAGTGACAGAAAGACTCACAGGTGAATTGTCATCATCTGCAGATGGATCTTGATATATTGAGGATAATGAGGCAAGGAAAAGAGGGGAATGAGTGGATGTGTGTGTGATTATCGACACGAATGGTGGGTTAACGAGTGGGTTGATTGCGGTGAAGCACAGAATCGAAGCGAGTACGATGGAGATTGATAAGAGTGTGCATGTTGAAGGTGTGAAGGATAATATTTTGGGTGTTTTAGAGTGGTGTTTTGGGGTGAAGAGAAGGAAGAAGTGTGTGTGATTGTTCTTGATTGATTTGGGTTTAGCCATTAGAGGTGATTAAGAGAGAAAGATGAGAGCTTTTTGTATAACAGAAATGATGTGCAGTTTATAATTGTGATCTTTAACTGTTTCTTGAAAAGGTTTGTTAACTTTTTGGCGGGAAATGTAACAGATACTAATATAATAATAATATGGTATTTGAAAACCCCTAGTTTGTAGTATTTGTAATTGTGACCCTAGCTTTTGGAAATACTTTTTGGGTGTCAGTATATTATGATGCCTTTTCAATTGGGAAAACTTTTGGAAGCTATATGATGATGGTGAAAATTTAGTTTTTTTTGTGTGTGTAGGATATGTCCTGCTTGCGGTGTGTGTATATAATGTAAATTTGTGGGCTTTCGGGGGGCAAAAGTGGAATTGCAATAACTTCAACGTTATTTTAATAGTTTCGTGGTAATAATGTTAAAAACGGCGGACGGTTAATTATGCATAATGTAGTGTCGTTGATATCCGAAAGAAAAGGGGTACATCCACCAATTAGCCTCTGTCACGAGTGTTGAGTGTTAGGTGTCTTGTGTCCAAGGCTTGATGCAAAAATACTATCGAGCCGGGGGTCTCACTCGGAGCAACCTCTCTATTCCTATGAGGTAGAGGTAAGGTTGTCCACATCTTACCTTCCTCAGACCCTACCTTAGCTTTGCTATTTGGTAGAATTTACTGAGTATGATAATGATGTGTCAGTGGTTGTTGATTTGTTGTGGATGTGGAGGTTGGCTTGCATGTTGGTCAAATATGGATGTAAAAGTTTGTATGATATTCATTCAAAGATGAAGGTAGTGTCATTGCTTGTAAAAGTTACTGATTTGGCTTTTAAAGCTTGTTTGTCGACTCTTGAGAAGTTTGACAGGAAGAACGACTATGTCTAGTGATGTAAAAACAGTTTTTCACCGACTCTTGCAGTAGAAAAGAAAGACATAGATCATAAAGAAGGCTCATGGTGCAACTGTCTTTTTAGGCGAGACCAAACTAAGCATGATGTTATGCCCCTTCGAAAGAAGAGTTTCGTCGCCTTCACTTGACTACATGACCCGTACCCAAATCATAACCTGATTGTGATGACATCTATCGTTAGAGCGAGAGATCAGAGAAGCTTGACCTATGTTAAATTAAAGAAGCCAAGACCGAATTTGAACACGGCTCAGCTCATTTACATCTTAACTAGACCTTCAACAAAAAAAGTCAAATGTCAATCCACAACCAAAAATGAAATGTAACACTCCCTCAAATCAAACTAATAAACTTGATAAATAATGGTCCAACATCATCAACAAAATATTAACAGGTCCCAAACCAGTCTTTGAGCCATTTGCGCACCATCTAAAGCAATTACGACCGTAATAAACATGAAATGAATCATTCGAATCTACAAAACTGAGATGAAATTCTTCAACTTCCAACCTAGTGTTCATGATGTAAAATTGTTAGCAAGACGGTTATACAACAACCGAACTTTTTCATCTTATTCTTCTTCACTCAGCTGACTTCTTCTTTTTCTTCTTTCCTTCACTAACTGCAGCCACATCATCCATTTCAACATCTTTGCTCTTCTTTTTCTTCTTTTTTTCTGTTCCATTTTCTGTACTCAATCCATTTTCTTTACCGTTTTCAGTGAGGCCTGATTCCATTTCAAGTGCTCGTTTCTTTTTCTTCTTTCCAGATTTGGGTTCGGTTTCATCTCCATTTGCAACAGCATTCTCTTTATCGTCTGCCTTTTCGTCATCCTTATCTTTAGACTTCTTTTTCTTGCTTTTCTTTGCCGAGGGCTCAGATGCTTTATCCACATCCATTTCTCCACCTGAAGAACATACATCAAACAAATATATAAAATGTGTGATTCACCCTGAAATCGATGATATA
The DNA here is from genome assembly GCA_032199755.1 of Ambrosia artemisiifolia. Lineage (NCBI taxonomy): Eukaryota > Viridiplantae > Streptophyta > Magnoliopsida > Asterales > Asteraceae > Ambrosia > Ambrosia artemisiifolia. The sequence goes on from CM063526.1 coordinate 46,023,994, forward strand.
TTGATATGTATAACTGTTTTCTACAACACCGACCTTGACTTGCAGCATTGTCCATCGCAGCTTTCATAACATCAATGTTTTTACGTGGTGCAACTCCTTTGTCATAAAAGTCAAGTCGTTCTTCCACTTGCTCACGAAGCTTGTCGCCAAAACAAGTGCCACTATTCTCTGTGGTCAACAAAGGTCAAAAACCTTAGGCCATGAAGATAGACTAAGAAAATAACATCTGAAAAGGAATTATAAACAAACCTGAAAAACAATCGATTCTAGAAGCGATTGAACATTTGTTAGCTAGATAACGAGCCATCCGACCCTTGTTTTTCGCAGATGCACGCCCGATAAACGATGAATGAAAAATAAGACCGTACTTTGGTGTGTTTCCTTTGGTTTTCAAAGCCCTGAAACCAAACAACACTATCAACACCAATATCCAACTACTTTTTGCTTACTTTTTCCTAAACAAACAAATCTAGAACCTGAATAGTGCCTTCTCGGCACCAAGGATTTGAAGGGTAGAAGACGGACACTTGGCAAGATTTGTGAGACTACCAGCATGAGATATTAAACGAGCACCAACAACTTCACCGATCAATGCAGCTAAGTTAGGTGCTATGTCACTCATTTTAGCAACAAGATAATCATAAAGTTTTTTCCTGTGCTCAGCAAGATCCATCACTCGTTCTGCAAACATCTTAATATTAATCAAGTCAATCGGTGACAAATCTTGGCCTGCAAAAGAAGATACAAAAACCTCATAAACCATGATTACACACCAAGATGCTATTAACTTATTAAAATATAACCATACCCATGGATGCTTTTGCAGCTTCTATCACTTCTTTTGCTTTATCTTCATCCCCAAGTATATCAACTAGACCTTCTAACTTGTCTTCAGATAACTCTGATTTATCCTCGATATACTTTGCAAGTTTAGCGTAAAGATAATTATCATTGATGATCTTTACTAGCTCAGGGAAATGCCATGAGTACCATTCCCTGCATCAAACATCAAGACACTTCATTTACAACTTTTTAGTTCAGTTATTAGGTATAACTATTACTATCTTTGTTTCAGTGTTGCAAAACAAGGCCGAGTTGACCGATTACTCCCCGAGTACTCGCTCTAGGGTAGGTCGCCGAGTATAGCCAAGTTGGACGAGTACTCTCTGCATAGGCCGATTTGATCCTCGAGTACTCTCCCGATTAGGCCGAGTACTCGCTCCAGGGTTGGTTGCCAAGTACAAGCCCAAACCGAGTTTTGCAACACTGCTTTTTTTATAATGTTTGATGACAGATGACCAAAAAAAAAAAGTTAACGAACCTGACCCTCATGGAAAATGAATTCACGTCTTTATCAAAAGTATCAAGAAGAAAGATCGCTTGAATAACCATATTGTCGACACGGTTAACATTGAACTTAACCTTAGCCCTGCTGTAACTATGGCCTAAACCAAGTTGAGCTTTCTCCAAATCACCAGGCTATATAAATTTTACAAATTAAAACATATACATAACAACATAAACTACAAATATAAAATAAAAATAATACCTTGAGATTCTCAATGAACCTATCGAAATGCAAACGAACACCGCGAATAAGCTCAAGAACAAACTCATTGCTCTGGCATGGAATCTTGGTATCTTCATATATGTGAGACCCAATTTTGGAATCTGCTACTCCTAAACTATATTTAGGCTTTTTACCTTCCTTTACCTTTGGAAGACTTAGTTCCAAAAAGTTTCTCAATTCATCCGTCATTTGCCCTAAATAAAAACAAATAGATCAAGAGTTAAGTTATCCTGCAAACCGTAAAATAAATGAGAAGGGTGAGAAGGATACAAAAGACACTGCCAAGAAATATAACACAATGGATCATAAATATAACACAATGCCAAGAAAGATAACACCATGGTTGTAAAAATCCCACCTAGCCTCATATTAGTCATCGATTACTCGCTAGTTTGTGGCTGTCTAGCAATTCCAGCCAAAATTCAGGCCAAAATCTGTAAATTTCGGTCAGATTCCGACCCAAACCTACAGGTTTTGGCAATAAATCCTATATACTTAAAGATATGAGTCGAGGAATGGGTTAAAACATGTCTACTTAAAAAAACTACATATAAATTGTGTGTGTGTATATATAAAATTGAAAACTACATATAAAATCGCAATCCGATTAATCACTACTAATCATGATTAATCGCTAGTCGGTACCTCACCGACGCGATTCTTACAACACTGGATAACACAATGCCGAGAAAGAATACCGAGGAAAAAAAAACATAATGAATTGCAAAAAAAAAAAAAAAAAAAAAAAAAAAACACAATAAACTAACAAAACTTCAAAATTTTACAAGCTAAAAATCCAAAAACGAAAACCTAAAATCTAAGATCGTAGAGTTCGATGAGAGGTTTTCAATGCCTCTAGAATGAGTTCAATCAGAGTCAGTTTAATATCTTTCCTAAATTCAGATATTTCATCGCATAATAAAAAAAGGCAAATTTAGAGCAGGACGGCAGTCAAACGGGCGACAATAACCAACAACTAAAGTTCTAAATCATAAACATTATTCAAAATCCTTCAACAACCAACAAAAAAGAAAGAACATATATGTATATGTATGTATATAAATTATAAATGTACCTTCTGAGACAGCATTTTGTTGATTGAGGGCATCAAGGGCAGATTCAAAAGGATTAAAAGCAGCAAGCTTTACAACCTTTCCGAACCGGTTGAGGTCAGTGACTGAGTTGCGAACAGCCTCTGTGTTCTGTCCAATTTCATCGATACCATGGGCCAAAAACAGACCGTAACCAGATGCAGACTCGTATAGAAGATACAATGCCATTGAAGATTACAAGTTTAAGACTTTGCTAGTATTATTTATACCCTTTGTTTTGGTTTAGGGTTTTGGGCAGTTTATTAGGGTTTTGGCGGTCTTTGTGGGTTTGCAAACGAGACAAGCCAAGCCGAGCCCGAGCTTGAGCTCGATTAACTTATAAGAACTTGAGTTCGAGCTCGGCTTGGTTCAAGCTTTGTTTTTCAAGCTCAACTCGGCTTGTTAGTAGTTTCTGAAGCTCGAGCTCGGCTCGTTTAGTGTTTATTAGTTAATATATTAAATTAAATAAATAATATATATAATAGGCTCGTAAGTCAAAAGCTCGGCTCGGCTTGTTTATTAAACAACTTTAAATGTGGGGTAAATAGTATTAATAATATTATACTAGGCTCGATAAGGCTCGACGAGCCTGACGGGCTTCATATGCTAGGCTCGATAAGGCTCGACGAGCCTGACAGGCTTTGTTTTAGGCTCAAGCTCGGCTCGAGCTCGATAAGGCTCGGCTTGTTTCGAGCTTTTTATCGAGCCGATCTCGAGTAGCTCGCGAGCTGCTCGGCTCATTTGCACCCCTAGTACTTACTACTTAATAGCTGCTAGGTTTAACAAAAGTACAAATGTGGATATTTATTATATATAGAGTTTTTGAGTCCGTCTCATCCGTCTTGAAAAAAGTGTAGGTTTAGCTGTTTTATCCGTCTCGTATAAAGCATTGGCTTAGTCGTCTTAGTCAATCAGCTATCTCAGTCGCCTAAAGTAGTATAGGCTAAATTCTAGTTGTCTCATTAAAAAGTGTAGGCTAAAGCTTGGCTATTCTAGCCAGCAGAGCTAATGTGGTCGTTTTTTGTTGATGGAAGTAAAGCTTATAACTTTGGAAAAGACTAAAAAGGGTTAGGGATGAGGGTGTGTGTAAGGGCATGTTTGGTAGCCTCTTAATTAGGCTTTGAACTATTCAGCTTCGAATAGTTTAGCATTCAGACTGTTTGTTTCAACCTAAAAAAGACTCCGATTGGAATGGTTAAGAGCTGAATCATTCAGACTTGAAGCATAGCTAAACCATTTAGCAATTAATCATTCAGAGTCTCCTAACCATTCGGACCTATTAATGACACTTAGGGGCTGTTTGGTAGCCTCTTAATGAGGCTTTTAACCATTCAGCGCTGAATGATTCAGCATTCAGCGCGTTTGTTTCAGCTTCTGAATGGAATGGTTAAGTCTGAATCATTAAGATTTGGGATGTTGTTGAACCATTAAGCACCGAACTAGGTTGAACCTTAATGAGGCTCCCCTACCAACGTGGGACAAGAAAACTAACCATTAAGAGGTCCAACTTAATGATTCAGCGCTTAACCATTCAGACCTCTTAATCATTCAGACTTCTTAATGATTCAGCCCTTAATCAACCAAAAAGCCATAATATAGGTTGAGTGGTGGAAGTGAATTTCTGGGTTGGGAGATGTGTGAGCATTCTCATATTGCAAAACCGAAAAACGGCCCATCAAGGATCATCGGCCTGATTTGGATATTTTTTAACAACCCATCAAGAATAAGTAGCCCATTAGGACTGGGTAACAAGAGTTTGTGGTTTGTGAACCCAAGTGATTGCAGAACCATACTGTCCGTTATGTTCACAAAGCTAATGAATCATCGTACAATGCAATTGATCCAAAATAAGTTTAAAATAAAAAACAGAACACGCCCGGTGGGACTCGAACCCACAATCGCCTGATTAGAAGTCAGACGCCTTATCCATTAGGCCACGGGCGCTTTCTTGTTCACATTCTAGGAAGATAATATATATATCAAAAACTTTCAAGTCGATGAACATAGGATCCATTCCTTAGTGTAGTTATGCTTCTTTTTCTAGGAAAAAGAAAGATATCCACTTTACATAAAGTACACACCTTTTCAATTACAAAATGATGAAACACCATTTATTTCACAAAGTTAATGAATCATCGTATCATATCATGCAATAAAAGATTTGAGGAAACTTTATTTGACTTTTAAGCATAACTTTTAAATTGTAATAATAAACAAATAATTTTTTTAATATCTTGATCATGAAACATAAGAAAAAGGTAATCATTAACGGTATTAGTTATCTTATTGCATCTGCATATGAATTCGTATGCAAAATAATACTTTAATCCAATCTTTGTTAACCAGTTATCATGATTTACTTTAATATTATTTCTTGACACCATTAAAAATTGTAGGATTGTTACCTTTGTGCATGATTTATACAATGAAGTGGATCTTAAGAATCTTAGTTGGGTTAGTCGGTTACATGCTGAAAACCGGACTAACCATATTGGTGATTGGATTCATTATAGTCGCGAGCGAATACTGGATGAGTATAGGGCATGTTGTTTCTTTCTTTTAGACGTTAAATAAAAACATATTTCTTTTCGGTCAATCCGGTTTATGTTCTTTAAAAATTTTAATATTCAACCAGAAAAAGATTAGGTTTTGGCAAAGCATAAGATCAATTGTTAGAATAGGTGTTTCTTGGTCAAGTTGATTCAAGTGTATTAAGTTGGTCTTAATTCTGAACCAGTTTTAGAGCACTGCTAACCATTTTTCTGTTGAGAAACATGATGCAAACTATTTTAGATCACATACTTCAGCGCAAACACATCACACAAAGTCCTTACACACTCAAACCGTTAGTATGCGGGCATACAAAGCTGGGAATTTTTGAATAGATCTATTTGGTCCGACAAGCCTCACCTATCTCAGCTTGACACAATATTAAGGTTTATGATTAATGATATCAATAAAAATTAATAAACATTTCCATTTTGATAATCTACTTAAACCTTCTGAATATAATTAATTGTGTTCTACGTTTGTAGGATCATGTAATTATATTCAAAACGAATGGTTAGAATAACATAAATAAATAACAAAGGGCTGCAATCAGATTGTTTTGATGATTTAATTTGGCAGATTAATCCAATTATTTGATAATGACAAGATGATTCGAAAAGGATATTTGGGCCGTTACATCATGGTAGCCTGGTGGGCTCTACCTCTTTAATATATTATTTAATATATTGTACTAAATAAAAATTCGGTCATCAAATGTCTTTTCCCTTGACATTTAAGTTGGCTTCCAAATTATTGACATGTTATGGAGCCTTATGTATCAGATATTTTTTTTATAAGGATTAAAGATAATTTTTTTATTATTTTAAATCCAATGTTTCTTTTTCATTCCATAAAAGCAAAATTTACATTAAAATAGTAGATAGACGGGCAATAAGGTGTGTCGTCACCCCCTTCGTCTTTGCCTTTCGCACAGCATGCCCTACTACAAACCCATTATTTCTCAAACCAGCTAGAGGAGATACGTTAGGTCAACACAAGCGTGTTTCCCTCCAGCCCACACAAAGACAAGCAAATCTGTTAGCCGTAAAGTGGATCTCCCTTCCGTGGGGTCCAACAGAAAGTTCACAGGAGCCTCTTTCTTGGCTGAGATCCCAGCTCTTCTTAAAATGTCCCAAAGGACGTCTCGAACCCAGTCATGTCTGTACTTGAACCGGGGCAGTTCTTTGCAATGAACTGCATGCTCCCCGTACTTATCCAAGCAGGCTTTGCGACAGATCGAGCAGACTTCGTCTTCAGGGTACATGGGGACCTTCAACTGGTATTTAAGAACGACCCTGTATTCGATCGCCGACATGCTTTGACCCAACCCATCAATTGGGATAACAGTCGGAAAATCCTGGGCATGGGGCCCTTGCAAGTATTCAATAACCGTCTTCTGATGTGGGACAGGTAAAAGACTTCCCCAGGGTCTGAGCGATTTTTCCAAAGAAGGCATTCGCCAAAGTTTTCTGAGGCTTTGGGAGGTGTCCTTATTAGAAAAACCGCCAATATCAAAGCCTAAGAGTGAGAGAGAGAGAGAGAGTCATTTAGCCTGTCGAGGGCCTGAACATAGTCCGAGTCCATGCTGACAAATTTCACTAGAATGTTAATAGCAATACTGGATAGCCCGCCAAATTTACATAACAACCCTTTATTTTTTTTTAAATAACATGCATTTTGTTATTTAGAACAGTAAAGCTCTAGGAAAAAGAAGTTAGAATACTTGTACATTTTCATAAGTAGAGGCTGGAAACCTGTTGGGTCATTGCTAAAATGACATTCGTGTTATACAAAGCTAAAAGATCTAGTAGTCTTTTTTGAGTCGATTAAAAAGGAAGCACGTAACATATTATCAGAGCCGCACTACTAAAAATAATGTTGTTAGATTATGTGTAGTGGTTTAACTAAAAAGTGAAAAAGTGATTGTCACATCAGTAACAAAGGGCTCTTACTAACTTTTTCCTCAAAAGTATGTCATCATGGTAATACAATTGTTTTTTTTATATATAATAAAAGTGAGTAACATGGTTCGATTGTGAGTGGACCCTTCACCCCAAATCCCTCACGCCCGTCAAAGCCATGGTGATGGTGCCCCTACACCCGCTACACATAGTCTTAATGGTAGGCTCCTCACCTGGCTTTTACATCCACCGGTATCCTTTTCAAAATATTGATTATTTGAGCTTGGCTCCAAATTATGGGTTGGGCTACATGGAAATCTGCTCATTTTCATATTGTTTAAAAACAGTGACAGCTTGTCTCTTTGCTTGCTCATCATGTCACTAAGTACAAACAATGCCCATTTTGCCCTATGGAATCTTGATCATCTATTGCTAGGGCATGGAGAGAGGCAGGCAGCCATTCTTGAATGTCATAGATTATTCACTATTACACAAATATTTTTCATATCTTTAAACTTCGAGAAGCTTTTGTTGATTTTGTTATTGAAAATTAGTTGTTAAGAATAAATATACAATGAGATAACTACTTGTAACCTTAATATAACAATTGAGGTTTATATTGTTATGAGAAAATCATAAGGTTATTTATCTTTGACATTATATAATATGAACAAAACATAACAACACGTATGCCATGAACATTAGAATCGACAACAACAATATAGAATCTCAGCTCCCCAGACCCTACCATTAGCTTATTTATAGGTGGGATTATATTGGGTATGATTGTTGTTGTAGACTTATAGTCATTCAAATCCATAAAAGCATGATGCACTCGCGTATGCGAAAAAGTGGAACAATCTTCACGTTCTACGCTCTAGAAAGTTAAAGATACCAAACACTTTTATTCATGTATTTTTATTGAACTTTTTTTAACTACATGATACTATAGCCCATTGACTACCACCAAGAAGCTAGTCCAAAAAAAAATGTTACATGGTCGAGGATTGGGTTTCATAACCACAAAATCCAAGAAATGCTAATCTGCCTATTTCTTTTAGGATATATGGTATGGAATGGAGCCTTGGGAGGCTTCATTGCCCCATGTGGCCATGTCTACACCATATAGACGTGTTTCATTTAATAACACATGTGCAATGGAATTACGTCTCTATAACCAATATGTTAGTATATGAAAAGTAAATTTGTTTTATTATACAAAACCTACAGAAAATAAAAGTTAACCATGCGAAGCAAACTTTTATAGATGGCTAACCGACAAGTTAATTTAACTATTAATATTAAATGAATTAGTTAAAAAAAAAAAGAAAAAAAAAAGTGATAATTCTTGAAATGGTGACCGAAGCTGTTTGAAAACATTAATTCTCCAAGTTGTTACTAAAATAAGCACCGACTACCAGCTGGCACATGAATTTAAAGCCCACTGTCTACACATTGACTACTAGCAGAATCTAATTCTACTGTCAAGAGTCCATGGTTACTGAATGATATGCATTAAGTACAAGTTTTAGTGATTTATGTTGGGGTGGAAACGAGCCGAGACGAGTCAAGCCTGAGCTCGACCAGGCTCGAGCTCGAGCAACTTATAAGAGCTCGAGCTCGGTTCGTTGGTAGTTTCTCAAGCTCAAGCTCGACTGGTTTAGTGTTTATTAGTTAATATATTAAATTAAATAATATAAAATAATAGGCTCGTTTACGCTCGATAGCTTGACAAATCAAAAGCTCGGTTTGACTCGTTTAGTAAACAACTTTAAACGTGGGATAGATAGTATAAAATATTAATAAAGCTAATATTATACTAAGGCTAGACAAGTCTGACGAGCTTCATATGACAGGCTCGAGTTCGGGCTCGATAAGTAAACGAACTTTGTTTTAGGCTCAAGCTCGGCTCAGGCTCAATAAGGCTCGACTCGTTTCGAGCTTTTTATCGAGCCGATCTCGAGTAGCAGAGCTACTCCGCTCATTTGCACCCCTATTTCTAAGGTTAATTTGGTAAAGTGTCTTGCTATAGTTACACCATATTAAATCTTTTGATATCCGATATACGACTCGTATATAAAAAAAGTCCATATTTGTACACGAGTCATATAATTCATTTAAACAAAGGATACGTAACTTGTATATTTGTATACAAGTCATATAGTTCATGTAAAAAAATGATATATAATTCACATATTTGAATACGTGTCGTGTACTCGTGTAGTTTAGATGAAAAAAAAAGATTTACGACTCGCATATTTGTATATGAGTCGTGTAGTTTAGATAAAAAAAAAGATATACAACTTGTATACGTTTCAGGACCCAAAACAATAAATAAAAGGTGTACCACCCACCATTTGGTGGAGTGGTATGGGGAAATGAAGATAAGAGTTTGAGGTCATTTGGTCTCAAGTTCAAATCCGATTCAGAGGGGTTTTACCGCAGTGGGCCTTTAGGCGGCGGGTTTTTCCCCGAATTTGTGGCTTGGTGGACTTGTGCTGCCCAGTGAGTAGCCATTTATCCAGTGCTAACCCACTAACAGTTCAGATAATATTTAGTTGGAGTTAAAAAAAATATATAAAAAGTGTGCCAAACTACCATTATTGTGATATTGTGAGCCTTAAAATTAAGATCTTGTTGGCAGTTCTTCAATCTTCATTAAAGTTCAATATCTATCAAATATTGTGTAACAAAGAGAAAAATAGTAATCCCAAAACAGCCCACCTCTTTATTTCCTCATCTCTGTCCTCTTCAATGGCAGCAAAACCACGTGTGCACATCACTTAATGCGTTGTAACTTCAAGTCTCTGACATTAATTCAACAACCCACATCAGATTTCATCTTTGTTTCCTACCCTTTTCATTTGATTCTCCAATTTCTTTACAAAAAGTCTCAAATCTTGATTCCACATAAAAACAGAGGAAAACAGAGCTTCACATTTGTCTGTTTTTGATCTTTAAAGCTTAAATCTTGACTTATTGTTCTTAAAGATTCTGTTTTTGTGTTCTTGTTTATGTTTTTCTTGTTGGGTTATCATCAAGTAACTTAATTTATGTAAACATCACAGGTTACAGTCTCACACACTTGTTCTTGAAGAAACAAAAACAGAGGAAAACAGAGCATTTTAATGGCTTTATCAAGCTTTTATCTTCTGTTCTTGACTCTTTTAACAAGTGTCTTATTATCAAATGCAATCCAACCTTCACAAAAACAAGTTTTACTTCAGTTAAGAAAACAACTAGAGTACCCAAAGCTACTAGACATTTGGGTCAACAACACAAGTGATGATTTATGTTACTTATCATCACCACAAGTCAACATCACTTGTGAAAACAATTATGTCACAGAGCTTAAAATCATTGGTCTTTCTGCTAATCAACTGAAAAAGGTAAGTTCAACCTTTAATGGCTTTCCAATCCCTTCACAAACACTTTCACAAAACTTTTCCATGGACTCTTTGATTGCTACTTTATCAAGATTAACTAGCTTGAAGGCTCTTAGTTTGGTTTCTTTAGGAATATGGGGTCAAGTTCCTGATAAGATACAAAGGTTGTATACACTTAAGTATCTTGATTTGAGTTATAATTACTTGTATGGCTCAATTCCTCCAACTTTTGTAAGATTAGCTAGTCTTGAAAGTGTGAATCTTGATGGGAATTTCTTGAATGGTAGTTTTCCTAAAGGGGTTGACTTTTTATCTAATTTGACTAGTTTAAGCCTCAAAGATAATAAGTTTACAGGTCAATTACCAGATCTATCCAATTTACCAAACAGTTTGACCTTTTTGTATCTCAGTAAGAACTTATTTGTTGGTCAAATTCCAGTGAAATATGGTCAACTTAATAATATTCAAGAACTTGATCTTTCATTCAATATCCTTTCTGGTGTCCCTCCTTTTACACTCTTCTCATTGCCATACATTAGTTATTTGAATCTGACATCAAATAAGTTGACGGGTCAACTACCGAGTCGGTTACAATGTGGAAACAAACTTGCAGCTGTCGATATTTCGCTAAATCGGTTTATGGGTGGGTTGCCATCTTGTTTAAGTGATGAGTTGAGCAATAGGAATGTTAAGTTTGATGGAAATTGCTTGATGGTTGATGTGAAGCATCAAAAACCGTCGAGTTATTGTGTCGAAGAAGCTCGAGGAGTTGATGTGGATCCAAAAGTTATAAAAGATTCAGGGAAAAGGAAGAATCCAGTGATACTTGTGGGAGTGATTTTAGGAAGTATTTTAGTTCTTGTGGTTTTGGTATTCGGGTCTGTGGTTGTTTGTAGAAGAATTTGTGTTCGAGACTTTTCAGAACCGAAGTTGCTGCCAAAACAGGTGCAGGATTACTCTGTTACGGGTTATCCGTCTGAGCTTTTAACCAGTGCCAGTAAGTCCTTTTAGAAACATGATCTTGTATAAGCACTTAACAGGGGCGTCTTTGGGGAGGTCCGAGGAGGCCAACCGGACAGGGTCCATAAATCTTGAGGGCATATTAAAAAAAATAAAAAATCCTATATATATATATGTATATATTATTTTATATAACTCATTTAACACTTAAACTTGGGCCTAAGGGGCCTATTTTTTAACTGCTCGGATAGGGTACGTAAATTTTCAGGGACGCCTCTGCTGACTTAACATAGTATCAAAGCCAGGAAATCTTTAAAAAGCTACAATTTTCAGAAAATCTTTAAGATGTTACAGTTTCAGAACATATGTAAAAAGTCACGGTTTTTTCGGAAATGACGTTGAATAAGCACTTAACATAGTGTCAAGATTGATCTTTTTGTATTTCCCATGACGCTAAAACTATGACGTTAGTATGATTTGATATTGATACATTTGTTTTGTGAACCAGGGTTTGTTTCTGAGGCTGCAAAGTTGGGTACAGGAGGAATGCCGGTGCACAGATTGTTTTCTTTTGAAGAGTTAAAGGAAGCTACCGGAGACTTTCATAGATCTGCCTTAATAGGCGAAGGTTCAACCGGCAAGGTACCAAACATTCCTCACACAATGTAAACGTTATTAGCTACGGGTCACGTAACTTGTTAATATGAGCCAAAATGTAACGGGTCAGATGGGTTGGCCCAAAAAGGAAAACCTCTTAAATCTAGCTGATTATGCATCAAAATTCAAAAACACCTTTTGAGTGATTTTGAAACCTTTTAAGCTTTTTTTAACTTTACCCATTTGACCCGTTAGAGATGAGCATAATTCGAATCAACATTCGAAATTACCTCCTCTATATTAACATGTAAGATCAATGATTATAAAATAACATTCTTTTTATATAGATCTACAAAGGAAAGCTAGAAAATGGAACAGACATTGCAATAAGACATTTAACTGTGTCCAAAAAGTACACAATTAGAAACCTTAAGTTAAGGTTGGATTTGCTTGCTCGCCTTCGACATCCACATTTGGTTTGCCTATTGGGACACTGCATTAGTAACGAAGGACCAAATGACAGTGATTCAAACAAAGTATACCTTGTGTATGAGTATGTGGATAATGGGAATTATCATTCTCTTCTTGCTGGTAAGTATTTTGGTACGTAGTATGACAATACGTTTAAGCATTTTTTTTTTCTAATTTATTGATATTTATATGTTTTATGCAGGCAACGGCCCTGAAAATGTTCTTAAATGGGAAGATAGATTAAGAGTTTTGTCAGGTGTCGCGAAGGCTGTGCATTTTCTTCACACTGGACTCATTCCCGGTTTCTTCAACAACCGATTAAAAGCAAATAATATTTTGTTGAATGAGAATGGGATGGCAAAGCTGAGTGACTATGGGCTTTCTATTATAGCAGAAGATGTTAAACAAGAAAATGTATGTAAAATAATATTCTACAAAAAAATATGCTTGTTTATGCAAATAACATGATTTGACCTCTTTATTCTTGTTTTCATTTCGCAGGCAAACGGGGAAGGCGTTGAATCATGGTAAGTGATATTTCTTGACATGAGCAAGTCGGACTTGTTTTTTAGTACAGGCTGAAATGGCTTGTCGGGTTTGGTTGACCTGCAAACACACGTCTTTTTTTTATAAATCAATAATACGTTAGTTATGGTTACAAAATTAAAATTATAGCAGTAATGGACTGAATCATCATCATCATCATACTCAGTTAATCCCACCTATAGCAAAGCTAAGGTAGGGTCTGAGGAGGGTAAGATGTAGACAGCCTTACCTCTACCCCTAAGAATAGAGAGGCTGCTTCCAGTGAGACCCCCGACTCGATGTGGTTTGGTATCAAGCCTTGGACATAAGGCACAGAACACTTAGCAATTGGGACAAACCCGATCGGTGCATGTACCCCTTTGTCTTTTGGCTATCAACGCCACCACATGATGCATGATTAACCGTCCGTCGTTTTTAACGTTATTTTCACGAAATTAGTAAAATAACATTAAAAGTAGTGCAACTTTACTTTTGCCCCTCGAGGGCCACACATATATACATTATATGCCCACACCGTAAGTGGGGCGTAAAAAGGATTTAGGAACAAACTTTGGGTGATTTTCAACCAGTTTCTACTATATTTTTTTATTTGACCCGTTTGTGATAAAACAAAGTTCCTCATGGATTTTTTTTTTCAGGCAAATGAAAAACTTAGAGGACGATGTCTACAACTTCGGTTTCATTCTACTCGAATCGCTTGTTGGGCCTTCTGCTGCATCTAGAAAAGACGAATTTCTGATGAATGAGATGGTATTTTCTTTAATTTTTACTAAAATAAATTTGATCACTAAAAAGAACTTGATCCCCCTCTTTGGATATTTCAGGCTTCATTTGAAAACGCAGACGAAAGAAAGAAAGTAGTGGACCCCATTGTACTTGCTTCATCTTCACCCGAATCATTGTCGGTTATAATCTCCATAACTAAGAAATGTTTCGTCAGTGATTCATGGGCCCGACCGTCTTTTGAAGACGTGCTTTGGCACCTTCAGTATGCTGCTCAAGTTCAGGCTAACGCTCAACGCCCTGCTGAAGCAGTCCTACTCATGAAGTGTTGATGTTGAGGTAATTGTACATTAGATAATATCATCAATAATGTTGGCATGGTGATGAATAAGCAGATAATAAATGTCATCATTTATGTTTATAAATTATAATATAGTGTAGATATGTATGTCTGATATGCCAGTAACCTTTTATATATTTGTAATAAAATGTTAAAAATTAAAATTCAGTTCTGAGTTTTTATTATATCTTTTCTTGGTAACTAAATGTATTGATTTTTCGCAATCACACAACCTGCATAGTGTATGGAACCCGTTGACCTAACCAACAGTCATTTGACCCGTTTAGATAAATGCACACTTGGATTGTCTCCAAGTCGCACACGTTAAGCATTTACACCTTCAATAGCAAGTGTGGATGTTTGTATATAAACTGTAGCTAAGAGATGCGAAGAGCCATGCGATGAACACAAAACGAACTATTCTTCCGCCTCTTAATAAAGAAAGCCATGTTTTGCTTAAAGTAAATGTATCATACAAGGATATGAAATTCTAATATATGTTGACGGCAAGGTTGCAAAAGGCGCTAGGCAAGCGGTGAGGTCCAGCCTAGGGACTAGTCGGGACTAGGCGAAAATTAGGCGGAATTAGGCGTTTTGATATTTTATACGTATTTTATATATATATACACAAATTTAGGTGTTTTTTGAAAATATGTTAAGATATATACACATAATACTTAGATATATACACATAATACTAAGAAATACCTAGAAATACTTAGAAATTTAATAAAAAAAATAAAAAATACCACCGCCTAGGACCGCCTAGGCCCGCCTAATCCTGATTTAGCCTAATGCACCGCCTAGGCCATATTTCCGATATACCCCACCGCCTAGCGCCTAGGCGCCGCCTAGGCGGCCGCCTAGGGCGCTTTTTGCAACCTCGGTTGACGGTTATTGTTGACCGACACTATTGTAAAAACAATCAGTGTCGACGTTTTGGTTTCAAAAATTCCGGTTAATTATGTTATGATGGTTTAGTTATTTCGTTATTTAAGTTAAACGAGCACGATGTACTCAGTTTAATTTCAACTAATATTTAACCTAGCAATGTGTGGGCGGTGGTCGTAAAACAATGCTAAGTAGTAAGCAAACGATGTGTAGACCTGAAAAAATATAGTAAAACAAAACACGAATTTATACCTCAACGTCACGTAAGACACACTAAGACCATGTGGACAATTTTTTAACTTTACCGTGGCCATCTCATAAACAATTAAATCAGCCTATGAACTTGATATCGGTCCAAATACTTTTTGTCCAACAACCCATATTTAATTCTTTACAGTCACATTTAATCCTTAACTCCACAAATTTTGTGGTTGTTATCCAAAGAAGAAAATTTTTTTTATTGATTTTTAAGGGGTGCACATTAGCCACTACTCACTCGTCCTATGAATGACCACAAATGTACTAGTGTTTAACCCCCGCGTTATAGTGCTATGTAGTAAGCATCTACATGTTTTATAAGGCAATCAGCCCTGTTCTTTACCAATACTATCGATGTCACCTACACAACCTTAAATCATCATCTTCATCAGAGTTACCCATAACCATCATCATCATCACCCTTTGACCACAACCACCACGGTCATTATCTCAATTAGCCCCACAAACCGGCACCCACCGTCATCAACTTCTGTTTCTCGTCACTGGAATAAAGAGGAGGTCGGCTTAAGGACCCTTTGGCACTGTAGCTAAGCTTTAACGTCAAATTTTATTAAATAATAATTAATAAATATGATGTCTAATGATATATTATGGTTCATTTTATATTGTAAGGAAGTATGTATAGATATATGTTTCAACGTCGGGTTCGAATTTAAGTATGCACACTTCCTAACAGGCTAACACATAAGGCACGAGAAGATATAACATGTTATTCACCTGGTTGGTCGAGCTCTCAGGCCCACAAATGAATCAGGCCTAACAAATCTAAAAAATACGGCCCAATGTAACAAATTGCTTATCTTAACAAGCCCAACACCGCAACCTTTTTTACAAAGCTTTTGGACAATTCACTAAACCGTTTAACCACAAAACTTGATTTTATTCATATTTGTGATCTAACATGTGAAAGAAAATAAAACTTCACTCTAGATTGACATAAGTCAAATGCAGCTTTGTGGTTCTTCTATAATCAATCTTAGGGGTTGTTTGGTTGATTAAGGGGTTATTCGTTTTTTCTCAGAAGCACTTCTGACCTCTTTTGTCTGCGCCGGGCAGATGCGTGCAGATATTTTGGGTCTGCAGATTGTTTGTTTTTTGGAAGACCTTTCACTCAAAAAGGTCTTCCTGACCTCTTCTTGGTGCAGACTTGTTCCATGGTCTTCTAAGGTGTTCAAAGGTCTTCTCCTCTTCTCTTCTCCTCACCCACCACCGCCACCACCCACCACCACCACCCACCATGGTCCACCACCACGGTCCATCACCACCGTCCACCACCACCACCACCCACCACCCACCACCACCGTCCACCACCACCACGTCCACCACAACCACCATGGTCCACCACCACCACCACGGTCCCCCACCACCAACACCACCACCATGGGGCGCGGTGCTCAAGGTCAGCTCAACGCACCATATGAGTAGTTAACTGAAAGACACGGTTTCTAGCTCTTATGAGTGTGCTTATGCGCCTTGACAAGATAGATTACAATATAAATCTTTCACACACATCACTATCAAATGTCAATAAGCGGGGATTTGCTTCCCTCTCCTTATTGTAAACCATGCGGGTAAAACGAAAATGACAATTGGAAGCGAATATCACATTATAACCGTAGAAGAAAATAAGTGTACTTTAGAGAATATAACATAAACTAAAATATGTATGTACATGGAAATGAGTTGATGAGCTGTGATGTCTCCAAAAGAAAACAGATTTGATCCTAAAAATAAACAATTCAATTTTGGAGAGCATGTGTTCTAAATTGAACCATGAAACCTTTGGATTTGTGGATTGCAGACTAAATATGTTACAAAGTGTAAACCACAAAACCATCCATGTACTTTTTAAAAAAATTATTGGCCAAATTCAAAAGTATTTGGTAAACCACAAATACCATTGTAGAGATAGGTATCTGAATCCGCGCACATGCCCACCACAAGCCACATCAGCCATAAGAATAATCATAGGAAGGTTTTGTGGGCCAAGTGCGCCACCTAGGACCTGCCAGCTGCAAGGTGACAAAAGGAATGAATGAAACAGATTTATAGCCAATCAAAGGAGAGAATTCTCTGCTCCATGATCTCCTGCCAATCAGCAAAGGGCAGAAATGACGATTGACAAGGACAACCAGCCAATAGCAGAAGGACAACACATATATTCCCCGATTTCTATAATGGTCGTCAGAACGTGGGACCTACGGGAATGAACTGTCATTCCGAACCAGCCAATGAGCACGAGGAGCCTAAACTATAAATACCCGTTCTACTTGGAGAAGAAGGGTCAGCATTTTAAAGAGAAAAACACCATAACACCTACCGGTGATTGTTTGGCGGAAACCACTTAGTTGAGCGTTGTCTAGTTGTAATATCCTTACCATTTTGTAATAATTTGGATCATTATTATATATAACAATTCTCGTCGCTCGCTACAGTAAATGCTAAAATAACATGCATTTGTTTCACTGCCCAACCATAGCAAGCCACGTGTTAATTTTTTTTTTCCTTTTTTTCTTCCAGCTACAGCCACAGCGTTTACACTGTCTTTCACCTTTCTTTGTTTTTTTTATTTAATATACAACACATTTCTCTCTCTCCTTAAATGTTGCTTCTTTCGCTCTCATGTTCTCTCTTTATCACTAACCTCACAGAGGTTGTAGATGGGTTAAATGGGGGTGTAAAAATTCAAGAACAGAGGTTCGGATCTAGCAGGTGGGTGTCACGGCCTGTGAAGGGGACAGTCGTCGATGGTGCTATTAAAACGGAGGGTGTGGTTGGCGGCTGCAAAGCGGTTGTGTTTAGCGGGAAGCGGGATGCGTTCTTTGGTGGCGATGGAGAGAGAAAAGTAAGGTGTGTGGGTGTGGTTGGCGGCTGCAAGGCGGTTGTGTTTTGGGGGAAGCGGGATGCGTTCGTTGGTGGTAGTAGAGGTTAGATGGTGATGTTAGTGATATAGGTGAGCAAGTGTTGGGTGTAGGTTTTTGGTGGCTTTTCCTTCAGTTTGGATGTTTGTCGTTTTCGCTGTTCCTTTCTGGGCTATTAAAACGGAGCAATTATGGATATTAAAGAACATAAAGCATTGAGGGTCATTTTAAGGACAATAAATCATCATATAGTTTACTAAAATCATAACACATTTATCAGATGTAGTGTTCATAAAGTTTCACCGGAGAAGAGGTACCTTTAACCGTCGAATATAATACATTTTCGGTCGATGAAAATTCGATCGGCCGTATATACTAGTTAATAACACATCTCATCATTCCCCATTACTTATTGTGTGATTAGACTAGTGTTTCTTCAAGTTATCGGTGCACTTTATTTCAGATAATAAGTTTTTTGACACACTTCTCAAACAAGAGGGGCTTAATAGCAAATAGCTCTTACTATATAAATAAGACTAGGGTTTCTCTACCAGTCTTCGACTCATCCTATTGCTGAAGTTAAGAACCACTAATCAAACACCAGTCGGATATCTGTATAATAATAAGGTACAATCCATCATTTATTATTCTTAATCCCTATCTAATTAGTCAGTTGATTACAATCTCTATCTAACTTGATAGATCTGTATGTTCAGTTAGTGTGTGTGTGTGTATATATATATATTATGTTTGGATGTTGATTTAGGTTTCGATAAATAGTATCGTAGTCGATATTAAGTTGCAATTGCAAGTAATTTTGTATCAGTTATGTATCCTGATTCAACAGTTTGGATTATATATAAGTACGTGTTAGGATCATATAATTTCGGCGATGTTTTGAGTCCTTAATATCGGTGAGCTCACCGATTTTATCGGTTTAGGTCTGTATGGCCCATTTTAGTAGTTTCAATGCAGCTTTATTTGTGTAGTGTGTTACTGTATTTGTTTAATGGGATATGTTTGTATCATTTGGATGTTTTTAATATGTTTAGAAGCAAATTTCCTCACCATCATTACGGTTTTTTTAAACTCTTAATTCGGAACATTCGTGATTCGTCTAACAAGAATGACACCTCATAACTCATAAGGACATAAACATCATGTCTATTTGTTTGCAAGAGTAATGAAACTGATTTAATATGATGATGATCAGTAAGAAAGCTGAGTAGTGTTTATCTTGTATTTGTGTAGTGTGTGTGTGTGTGTATATTCGCAATTATTGATATCCTATCGCGATAACCGATATCTAAAATATCAGTCCTTGACCGTTATCCGATTTTTTTTTTACTTCATTAACTGCATAGGAGAGGACTGATTATTGTATAGAATTGAACTTGTGAGCTACGATTTGATCTAAAACGATGAATATATCAATTTGGCTGATTAAGATTTATCATCTAGAAATGGCGTCCAGATTCTGTGTTGAAAAAAGTGTTGAATTTTATATAGAATTGAATTTACGAGCTACGGTTTGACTTTAAGCAATTAATATATCAATTTGACTGATTAGAATTTTATCATCTAGAAATGGCGCCCACGTTTTATGTTGGTTCTGAAGCTGGTCTAAAGAAGCTTGACGAGTACCTTTTGTCTCGTAGTTACATCACTGGGTGAGTTCACGTTGCTCGTTGAAAGATATTCAATTCTTTATGGTGCAAGGTAGTTATAGATGTTATTTTCTCAGGTACCAAGCTTCAAAGGATGACCTAACTGTTCATGCTGCTTTCACAAAACCTCCATCACCGCAATATATGAATGTATCTCGTTGGTTCAACCATATTGAGGCACTTCTAAGAATCTCGTAAGCTCTTTAAACTTTAGCGTTAGTTTTTACATTTTGTTTAAGAATCTTTTAGCCTGCAATATTGAATTTCTTGCAGTGGTGTTTCTGCTGAAGGAAGTGGTGTTACAGTAGAAGGATCTGCTACTTTCCCGGAAGAGGCTATTGCAACTCCTCCTGTTGCTGAGACAAAGGTAAAATGTGCCTATTTTTTTATATAATTGATACGGGTTGCTGTTTGATTTACTTTTATTGCACTTTCTAAAATGTGATTTCATATGTATCATTCAGGCTGCAGCTGATGAGGATGATGATAGTGATGTGGATCTTTTTGGTGAAGAAACCGAAGAGGAAAAGAAGGCTGCTGAGGATCGTGCAGCTGCAGTAAAGGCATCTGGAAAGAAGAAAGAATGTGGGTTTATGCTCTTTTTATTCTATGTTTTTGAGTTTTACTTTTACTCACATTGTTCATAATTTTATTTGCTTTTCTGCTTGTGGTTACGTTATCAGCTGGCAAATCTTCCGTTTTGATGGATATTAAGCCTTGGGATGATGAGACTGATATGCAAAAGCTTGAGGAGGCTGTTAGAAGTGTGCAAATGGAAGGCTTGTTGTGGGGCGCATGTACGTTTGCCTTTTTTTTGATAATAGGCTGCTGCATTTACGCCTAATGTTGGGGTATATTTTAAAATTTTGATTTCCATGATTGCAGCAAAATTGGTGCCGGTAGGGTATGGTATTAAGAAGCTACAGATCATGTTGACTATTGTTGATGACTTGGTATCTGTAGACACGCTTATTGAAGAGCACCTTACGGTGGAACCAATCAACGAGTATGTCCAGAGTTGTGATATTGTTGCCTTCAACAAGATCTGTAAGTTTTATATCAATTCTCTTTTTCTGTTACTTATATGATTGGTTTTAATCGCTGATAACTGCTTTTGTGATTGCAGAGTTCCATCAATGTTTGCTACTACAATGCAAGTGGTGGTTGTGGTTTATGGTCTTGTTATAATCATATGCTTATATTAATGTTCGTTTAGTGACTGGATTTATGTCCGGTTGTGTTTGGATTTCTATTGGTTTTTGGTAATCGACATGTATCTTGGTTGGTTGAATTATATGGTCAAGCATGTTTTTAGTATGACTGCGTGCACCACTCCCGTTTTCACTTCTAGTTTTTCATACTTATGCCATTCCAGCTGATCACAAACTGAGAAGGCGGCATCCCTATCCCACTTTACAGCAATCCAGGCGCCAACTACAGTCCGCGCCAAGAAACATCCCCAGTCGGCGAACCATTTAGCGGACCCGAGTCCGCGCAAGGGATCATTTTGCATGTGATGTAACCTTTTCCACATCACTACTTTAGGAGAATAGGCGCGCGTGCGCGCACGCGCAGAATATTCATTAAACACCAGCTTTTGATACGAGGTACGGAAGATC
Organism: Ambrosia artemisiifolia; assembly: GCA_032199755.1. Classification (NCBI taxonomy): domain Eukaryota; kingdom Viridiplantae; phylum Streptophyta; class Magnoliopsida; order Asterales; family Asteraceae; genus Ambrosia; species Ambrosia artemisiifolia. Next base: position 46,045,446 of record CM063526.1, read on the forward strand.
AAGGATTAAGAAGATTCACGCGGATCGGGGGCAGAGTATGCGTCAACTACATGGCGACACGTGTTAGGGTCAGTGCAACCACTGCTAACATGAACGACTTAACTGCTCCCATGTTGCTGTCTACAGTACTCGGAAGACATGCTTACCTGCTGTCAGAGTCACATCAGATGCCAGCAGGTAAGTCAACCATGTTGTGTCAGATCAGCATGCCGCCGGCGCCCTATCAGAGGGCGTCACATGTCATTTTGGTAGAGCTGGTCAACCGCCCTTGACGTCAGCAAGTATGGTCCAGTATTTCCCGCCATTTTACTCGGCCGGTCACCTCAAGCCCAGATAAGAAGTGGCTCTCGTGGGCCGTTTCACTTGCCCACGACATCTCCTATAAGTAGAAGACATCAACTCATTTACAAAGGATCGGAAATTTATCACTTGTACTCAAGAGCTAGATTAGCAATATTTCTTGTAACACTTTGTACACTCCAAAGTAATAGACAATCGGCTCTTGACAGTGGATGTATGTCATTAACGACCGAACCACTTGTATTCTTGTGTTCTTACTTTCAACACACACACATTTATTCTTACTTCACGGTTCGGGTTTGACTAACGGTGTGAGTAAAGGATAACTCTTGGATAAACAAAGGTATTTGACCACACGGGGATTAGTCTTAACCCCGATGATACTTATTGTTTCTTCAGTTATCAACGATTTTTTTTTCGATAAGGTGAAAATAGTAACAATGAAACAGAATAAATTTAAGCCTTCTGATTGTAAAGTACGCTTGTAGTTCCAACTAAATTAACGACAACCGGGTAGTTTAATAAAAGTTCACTTTTATAAACCTTTATTAGCAAGACTGACACAACCAACCCGCGTACTTTTCTTATCGTATTGGATCATATCGGAATTCGGATCATATCAATCAATACCTCCCTTTAAAACAAACATTTGTTGACCTCGAAAATTAAATTATGTAAATCTGCATTTAACTTCATATTATTATTGTTATTGGTATTGGTTATTTGGTATTGCCATTGCTATTACTATTACTAACATTTGTTTCATAGGATTTCTTGCTTGCAAAACCTTCTAGCAGCATTGGCAAGTACGATGGCCTGCGTGACCCTGACGATCATTTGCACGATTTTGAGTGCGCAGGAAGTTCGGTACGTTGGCCAGTTCAAGTTTGGTGCCACATGTTCGCTCAAACGGTAACAGGAGTTCCATTAAACGAATTAAAAGAAAGATCAAGATCATTCAAATAGCTTAAGTTAAGCAAAGAAGGGCTAATCTTGCCTTTAAGAGATCCAAGGAACAAGCTAAGGCTTATGACACGGGATTGGTTGTTGCACGTGATTCCACTCCAGTAACAACAATCACTGGTTGTTCCTTCTTCTTCTCCCGTTGTCCATGTAGTGAGAAAGTGATAGAACCCAACAAAAGTCAGATGATTTAATTCACTAAAAAACTGATTACAAGATGATGATAGACCCAATTCAAGATGGGGGATCTCCTAAAACTTGACTTAACAAGATAAATAAAAACACGCACCCAAACCTAATCTAACAATACGCAAATATTAATAGGTTAGATTATAATAATTGCCCCGCTAATTTTGGCCCACTACTTGCTCCTAAAACAGTTCCCTCCAAAACTCATTCCTGCTAATAATTAAATGGGTCAAATACCCAGCGAAGCTGCCAACAAGACGCGAAGGGTCGTGATGAATGTATGATTTGATATGAAGAAAAGCTTGTGTCTCCTTTTTAGTACACTTACCTGTACGGTTGCCAGGGGAAGTGACAAAGGAAGAAGTAGTGATAAAGAGTACAGTAATAAAGAAAAAAAGATAGGTAAAATGTTTTTGGTAAACCATACTTCTCATTTTTGTTGTATCAATTCTTTATGTGTTGTTCGACAATCTTCCCGCAACAAGCGTTACTGATTTTGACGATCTCATCACCAAATTTGGAAACCAATTCTCCACCAACGGAAACCCAAAAAAGATAAGGCCCATGTTCTCTTGTGTCAGCGCAACGACAACGACTCCATCAAGGACTTCATCGTGTGCTACAGCAAAGAAGCGCTGCAAATGGGAGGTGGAAAAGAACTCACTTGCGCCAGTTTCATTCAAGGCGTCCGCAGTGAAGAGTTAATGAAATGTCTTACAGGGAAGGATGGCATCCCGAAATCCTGGGATGAACTCATCCGCGAAGCAAAGATTTTCGCATCCTCTGAGCGATCTTTCTGCCAAGCATGCGGCTTTCAGCATAATAATAATAATAATAATAATAATAATAATAATAATAATAATAATAATCACAAAATTAAAGGGAAGTCCGTGTGGACACGCATTTTGGGGTCTATGGACGACGGGAAATACTCTTCCTCCAACGACATCCGACAATTCATCTCCAACAAACAATCGCGGGACCAACACGGTCACAGTAAAAAGCATAAGTGTGATAACACCATTGTTTTTTATAGTTATACCATTTTTATGTATCTTTTTATAAACATTGTGTATGACACGTAGGTTGTTTGGGTAACCATGTAAGGGTGCTTAAAGGTAAAACAAATGAAAGTACTTTGTAAGCATAGTTATGACTATAAAGATTGATTCTTTATTGCCTGATTTGGGCCACCCCTCAAGTCTAAACTTGTGTACGTAAAAACACAAGTTGAAGTCAATAAGGGACGTCATAATGAGTGATTTGCGACTCTTTCAATCCTAATGCACAGACATACATCACAAGTATTGATGAACCACGTGATAGCCTTCATGTGTCCCTACCAATACGAGCAAGCAAGCCTTGAGTATTCCTAAGTCCTAATATATCGAAACTTTTGGAGAATCCCAACTTTAAAAAAAATGAGGGCCCAAAACGAAAGATTTTAAGAGAAAAAACAATTGAGATAAATGACACGTTACTCTTTACATATTTTTAAATCGATGATAATCTCATCTGGTTTTCAAATATCTTCGACTAATCTCCTCATATAACATGTAAAATAATTAATTTGAAAACCAGTCTTGTTTTCAAAACATTGATATGTAAAAAAATAAATTCCTTTAAACGGATATTATTAATATAATAAATGCTTGAACCTTTTCAAGCCACAAGCACGCTAGAGTTGTAAACGAGCCAAGTCTAAGCTCAATCTTTCACCTCGACAAATGGTCACAAGCCAACCTAGTTAGCAACAAGAAACTTTAACTCTGTTCGTGCTCGGCTCGTTTACAAGATACCAAAGTAAAATCCTAAATTTCAATCACAAACAGAATAATATTAATAATCGAAGCTATTAAAGCCCTAGGAGTACTTCTGCGTGTGCAACTTGATCGACGATATGCCTAAAAGGACGACCCACACATACTCGAGTGAAGATGCATTACCAGATGGTCCAGACTCCGATCTCTTCGTTTATTATTGCAAACATTGCAGCTCTCATGTTCTCATAACCGGTGAACCCACCTACTTACATCTCTCTTTTTTTTTCATTATATATAAGATTTATTATTATTATCTAATTGTAGCTATAATAACATCTTTATTCAACGTTTGTTTCTATCTTGTTAGTTTATGTTTAATCTTTGACATCATTTTTTTAAAGGGTATACAGTTATGTTACATATTAATATGTATAGCAAATTTTGAATGATTATAGCACATGGTGGAATAAAGGGTTGCTAAGAGGTATAATTATGGATTGAAATGTCATAAATTGGAATTAAAGTTAAAAACTAGTTACACTAGATTGGTTAGACCATCCGTAATGGTTAATGCCCCCTAAGGAGCATTTACCGCCACATCAGCGTCATAACGCCCCTTAAAAAAACGTGTAATGGTTAACGCCCCTTAATGCCCTTTCAATCATTACATTTCAGTTTTTTTCTCCTCATTTGGCGCGTTATACCAGAAACGACCTTTCCTCCTCATGCCCCTATAACGCCCTGTTTGTGTGTGTGTGTGTGGGGGGGGGGGGGGGGGGGGGGGGGGGGTTGTTCAAGGCCATTCACGCTCTTATAATGGCCATTACGCATGGTCTTACTGTAGAAATGTATATGGAACAAATGAACATTCTTACTTTGATAAAGTAGCATTGATTTTACACGCGTTCTTACCGTAATAAATGGTTATGAATTTTTGTAATAGAACTGAGCGTTATGCTTCTGTTCTGCATTAATTTATAAATTATCTGTACTGTTTTCATATACTAAAGTATGAGTGTAGATACCCAATTGCAGAAAATGCCTAAAAGAAAAACCGACAAAGCGTATGTATTGGATAAGAAAAAGCATCTTACAAGGTTGAACATAAATGAGGCAGGAAAAGTTCTACTAAAGCGGTAAGCTTTCTACACCTCTTTGGTACTTAAAAAAACTTGTTTACTTGATGCATATCTCATAAGTACTCTTTGGAGGACGAGCACGTATTGTTTAAAATTTAACAGATGTATATGCTATTATAGAGGTGAAGGGAAACTAGAAAAACAGTTCCGCATGAACTGCATGGGGTGTGGTCTCTTTGTTTGTTACCGCTCCGAAGAAGACTTAGAATTTGCTTCTTTCATATATATTGTTGATGGTGCACTCAGTACAGTTGCTGCAGAAACTAACCCGCAGGTAACCATCACAAACTGGTGTGTTCTTTTAGTTATACATGGTTTTGCAATCCGTTCGGTACACATAAAAAGGACGCATTTTGGTCGAACCCATTTTACAACCTTCTCAACCTAACTGTTACGCAAACTCTAATGATAAGGTTTAGGATCTAGGGAGTTACTGGAAACGTTAATCACCTGTAGGAATGCATAAACAATTGTTTTATATAAATTTATGTTTGGTTTACTGCTACAGGATGCTCCTGTACCGCCGTGCATTTCTCAGTTAGAAGGAGGACTCGTCCAGGTGGCGATTGAAGTGGAAGACCGTGCTCAGCGGTCAGCAATTACAAGTAAATATTTTTTCATGTACAAGTTTGGATCCTTACCAAATTACGTATGATAACAAATATCTAATAAATATCTTTGAGCTTAATTTAAGTTTGCCTTCAAAACTTTTCAGGAGTAAATGCTGATGACGTTAGAATCACTGTGGCTGCACCTGCAGCACGCGGGGAAGCTAACAATGAACTTTTAGAATTTATGGGCAAGGTATGTTCCTTCTTTTTGTTCTCCTTTCTGTAATATTTCATTCTGTTGTGCGGTCTAGCTAACTTGATTTTGTATTGGATTTAGGTTTTAGGCTTGAAACTAAGCCAGATGACTCTTCAAAGAGGGTGGAATAGCAAGTCTAAGCTCCTCGTGGTGAGTTGAAATAAAAAAAATACTGACATCACAGCCAAAATCTTTTCTATGGGTGTTCACTGTCTGGTTCGACCATTTTTGACGAGAATTCAAGAATGAACTGCTAACTATGGTTTTGGGGAATAACAAACCAAATCGGCCAAGTTGGTTGGCTGGGCCGGCCAAATATTTAATAACAAAGGTTAAACAACTAGTTCGGTTTACATGGCTTGTTCAAAGTTTCAAACAGGACAAACCATTTAATCGTCAAACCATAGTTGTCAAAGCGCCTAGGCGCACTCAAGGCGCATTGGCCGAGCCCGGAGCCTAGGCGCAAGGCGCATAAAAAACGAGGGCTTTTTATAATTAGGCGCATAGTAAAAAATACGTTTTTTTTGGGATTTTAGAGACGTTTTAGGCTTTTTTAAGGCTACATTAGGATGTTTTAGGGTTATTTAGGATTTGTTCATAACTCATTTAGGATGTTTTAGAGGTTTAGGCAACTTTTAGCCTGAATTTGGCCGGAAATCAGCCTGAAACAGCCCCGATGGTGCGCCTTAGTGCCTAGGCGCGCGCCTCACAAGGCGCAGCGCACCTGGTGCCTAGGCGCGCCTTTGACAACTATGCGTCAAACCGCAAAAGCCAAATTGTTGGGCTCTCAAACTAGCCGACTTACTTCGATTCGGTCGGTCTCAAAAGTTACCCCTAATCTTTTTTCTCCTCTCCTTTCTGCAAAGCGTTCAGGGATTTCAGGCACTTTTATGTCAATTATTATTGGATTCTGTAAATACTCGGGTTTTGATTCATACATATTTGAGCAGGTGGAAGATTTGACAGCCAGAGAGGTATATGAGAAATTGCTTGAAGCTGTGCAGCCTTGAATTCAGTCAGTGTGTGATTTTAAATCATTTGTTTTTGTTGAATGTACTCTCAATGTAGATGACTTGTCATCAGACATGAACTATTTCTAACTACTGGACTCTGAATGAATCTATGTAGTGAAGTTTTATAAACAATTATAAACCTTCTGTTTTCATCAGGTAAACATGTCACTGGTGAGTTTTTGCTCAAAAAGGATATGTATTGATGTATATTCGACATTTCAACCATTGATTTATTTTAGCTTAACCCTGATGATTAGAGACGGCTCAAGTATTCAAGCACGATTCAACGTTGATCTAATATAAAAGCTATGCTCTCATCTTAAGCATCAACTGAATATAAACTTGAACTCAATTAGTTATTCACTTTACGCTTATATCCACTTATATCCACACTAAGACGTGGCTGACCATGTAAACGAGCTGAGTTGCTTGCGAGAGGAGATCGGCTCATTAAAAGCTTGAATCGATCAGAGCATAAGGGTACTCTAGCCTACTTAAAACTCATTTAGGGTATGTTTGGCAAGTAGCTTTTAAGAGCTTTTAGAAGCTTCAAGCTTCAAGCTTTTAAGAAAAAGCTCATACTTAATAAAAAGCCTTGTTTGGATGAAGGAGCTGGAAGCTTTTAGGTTGGAGAAAAAGCTCTGCAGTGAAAAGCTACTAGTACTAGCGTTTAAGAAAAAGCTCCTACTAGCTACAAGCTTTTAATGATTAAATGACACAAATACCCATTCTATTTTAAACATAAAATAAAAAACCTTCGTTACAAGCTTTTAATTATGCCCATTTTGGTCATTTTATACATTTTATTAAAAGCTCCAGCTACTCTACCAAACACCATAATATATTTAAAAAGCTTCCAGCTATCAGCTTGCAGCTACTAGCTAACAGCTTCCAGCTACCAGCTTCTAGCTAGTTTTGCCAAACATACCCTTAATAAGCAAGCTCAAGCGTAAGTGTTATGTACTGAGCTTAAAAAGGCTTGCTATATGACGTATTATTATTTATATAGGCGAATATATGTCTAATAGTAACCAAGTTTTCTAACTCTTAACATTTTTTGTGTAGACTTTCATTATGTGTTTAATGTTATGAAATATGGGTTTTTTAGTAGGCTGTCATGTTAACAAATAATACATGTTTGTTTTCTCTTTTTTTCAAAACTAATAGGAGACATTGATTGTAGAATTAGTGGTGTGGGTTTTTTAGTAACCAAATATAAAATACATCTATCAACAACCCTAAATCAGCAGCGACCGCTTCATTAGGTCAGGCACAATTGCATTCGACCAACGTTCATCAGTTCCGAGCTAGTTGATTCAACATTACGAATCCCAAGAACCTTAAAAATATGCGTATCAATGACACTATTACAATATGAAGCGATTTCACTGACTCGATGAATTGAACCAATTCTTCAGTGCTTCATAGCAATTTCAGAAGCATATTTGCCCAGCATTAATGTTCACAAGCGTATAATATGAGTATTATTTAAGTTAACAAGTAAAGTATTGGAAATCGTCAAGGGGATTTGTGTAAAGAGTTCATTGATGTTACATTTATACAAGAAAATGTTGCTGGTGGGCTGGGTTTTACCACATTGGGCCTTCGGGCGCCAAGTTTTCCCCGGGAATTGGTGTGAAATTACTGGTGGACCCGAGTTACTCTCAGAGTACTTCTTTGCCCGATGGGTACTTCGAGAGTGCTCGGGATTGATTTATTGGTTGTTCAAACAAGTCAATAATATAGAAGCTACAGGCTTTGAAATGTGCTCTAGTACAAGAGGTTAAGATATCTAAATCTCTTTCGTTAGATCATGAAGAGGATGAAGATAGTAATGTGAAATTTTATGCACATACTGCAGCTAAACATTAAACTGTAGCTGGATAAATCAAACATAAAGCAATTGAACATTCAACCATGAGTGAAACAAGTTCTCCTTAAATATTTAGAACCAAAAAGCAAGATCACCATAATTCTTATAACAAAAATCTTTGGAAATGGAAATATAACAAATGAAAACAAAAACCACCACACTATGCCTGAAGAGGATGCACCCCTGACTTAAGCTTGGTTCTTCTTAGTTCTAGGAGCCAACTGAGTCTCAGGCTGCAATAACCACAAACGGTTCATAATTCATCAAAAAACTTCGCAACACGCGTGTACAGTTTTGTAGCAACATTATTAAAAGATAAAAAATGAAAAAAATAACTAACCTCCTTTGTAACAGCTTCTTCTTTTTCAGACAAAGTGAGCTCAATGTGACAAGGAGATGACATGTAAGCTGCACAAAAAACAAACGTTTACATTACTCGTTTAAAATAAACAAATTAACAATTTTGACCCAGACCCATTGGAAACGTTATCCAATCTACTCAACCCGTCTGTTTTACTTACGGTTAATTCTTCCATGAGCACGGTATGTACGACGTCTCTGCTTCTGCGCTTGGTTCACCTGAATGTGAGAGATGTGAAGAGCATCCACATCCAACCCTTTGACCTAAACAACAATTAAAATCAAACATAAATTCATCAAGCTAATAATTGCCAAAAGGAAAATAAAACGCTCAAATTATTCTTTACTTCTGCGTTGCTCTCGGCATTCTTTAGCAAATCAAGGATAAACTTAGCCGACTTTGCAGGCCAACGCCCTTGCCCATTAGAATGGCGGTTTTTCGCCTGCGCAGTACGCCCAACTCCACGACAGAAACGAGTAAATGGAATAGCTTGCTTATGAGCCAACACATCTTCTAAGTACCTCTTAGCCTTAATCAAAGGCAACTTACGGATAGCATGGGCGGTTTCCCGAGTATTCTAAAAATTTACAATAAACATATCTCAGACCAAAAAAAAACATATAAAAACCGATATATAATACTTAAAAAAAAGGCAATGTCAGACATCAAAGCAAAACATATTACATGACCGATTACTACCATGGCTTAAAAAAAACGGGTGAGGCATACGCCTCGAGACGCGCCTCAAGGCGATTCTATAAGAAAACGAATATGAGGCGGCGCTTCACGGTGTTATTTTGTACGTGCGCCTCATAGAGCTGAGGCGATAACAAAAATTGCGTCTCAGGGGTTTTTGATGTTTATTTTTTATGGTTTGGACTTTTTGTGTCAATTTCGAGCATTCCATGTCGTTTTAGTGTGTTTTTGATGAATATGAGGATGAAATTAGTTAGTATTTCATTTTTTATAAGATATATAATATTTACATTTATTTTTTAATTCCGCCTCGGGCTTACACCTCGGTTCGCCTTGAGGCATACGCCTCGTGAGACAAAGGGAAAACGCCTCGAGGCACGAGTCCGTATTTAAACCTTGATTACTACATTCATTACGTTTCAATTTAAAATATTTAAAACCAATATACCTTGAAATGGCACCTGAGATCAGATCCTCTGGCTTTGCAAGCTGATAAAATAATACACATTATTATTATTATAATAAAAAAAACACTTAGTTAACCTACAAGGCTATAACTATCAAGTACTAATTAAAACTCCTAATTTTCAATAATTTTGCCCTAAATACATAGATACAAACACTCAATTATAAAAAAACTGTTTATCTACGATCTAAATATACTTTAAATCTGAAAGTAACATATTATTAATAATCCAACCAATATATGAATGAATAAAGGTAACGAAAAACATACATTTGGTAGGGTTTTCTGGTTCCTTAGAATACTTCACCTGAAATGATTAAAAACAACAATAACTTAGCAAATAAATGGAGAAAAATCTGGAACTAACATGTTTTATTGAGTGAAACTAACCATGGCTGCTGCTGTTGAAGGTGAAAATGTCGTGTTCTACAGAGGCCACCCCTAACAAAGAAGAAGATGGAGTGTCTAGGGTTTGTGAATATAATGGGTAGGGGTTTATTGAACCATAAGGATTTGGGTTGGGCCTTAGTGATGGCCCAGTTTGGATGCTTTTTTGATTGGGCATTTTTATATGCCTTTTTGAAAAATTAAAGGTAGGATGTTTGTTTTGGAGTGTTTGGGTTTTTTAGAATTAGAAACGACAAAAGTGGTTTGGAAACCGAAACTGGTAAAACTGGCCTGAATCAAAATTGTTAAAATCGGTACTAAAATCTTGAACTGAAAACTGGGCTCAAACCGATGCTAAAACCGGCCAAACGAACCCGAACCAGTACAACTAAAAATCGGTTGAAACCGGAAAAAACCAAAATCGAGCTGAAACCGGTTTAAGAAAAAAAACATTTTTGGCCATAAATACAAATAAAACTTTGTTTGTTTGTATTAAAATTCAATTTTCTTCTTTCAAAAAAAACATAAAGATTCCTAAAAGTTAAACTTTTGTAATTTATATGATTTTAACAAGTGCTTACATGAACCGGTATCGAACTCGAAACCGGGTAAAAAACTAATTCTTGGCCAACCGAACCGGTTTAACTTGAAACCGATCAACACTTAAACCGGTTTGAGTTTTTTTTTTTAAATCGATGTGTGCACCTCTACTCATGAAGCATTTTGGCTCGAGACACATAGACTTAAGTTGCACTTTACTTTTTTTTATTATATCCATTTGTATAAAAAGAAATATGTATTTTCAAGACAATTTATCATTGTTAGAAAGTAGAAAGTATTCTGATTAAAACATTAAACATAAAATTTATACCTCTAAAAGTAAATAACTGGTTGTGTCACATGTCACAATTATGTGAGATCAAGATTCTTTTCCATACTTTTCTTATTTTAAGTATATCTAGTCTATTTCTTAACTTAAATAAGTAAATTAAATATATCAATCATATCTTATGTCTCTTATGTCAATGTATTGTTTTTTCAAATCCTCATTACTAATTATTTTTATGAACGACAATGAACGATGTGTCAACCACCGTAACACCGGACGTTGTGGCCAAGGTCGACTACTTGACCGCCGCCATCCTCTTGGCTCTCCCAGATACGTGGAAACCCGACCTCCACCCGCCCGAATGTTTTTGAACCTTGCGCAACACCTTTGACTCGGACTATATCATCCACTTGTCGCCAAGCACACCTTCACATATCCGTCTATTGTCTAGTTAAACAATCATGTATTACATACGTCGTATCCAAAAATAACCATTTGAAATGAGAATTAAGTGAAAGCCAAAATAACCAATTTGCGGCCACAAAACTATAGTGTATAACGGAAATGACGATGGAAGAAGTAACCCCAAAGATCATTCGTGTTTTCGAATTTCCACAAGCTTCCTCTTCGAAAATGTGTTAACGTAGAGCGTATTTGAATTTCAACATGATTAGGTATTTTTTATGTGTTTTTGTTGCCTGTTACAATCACAAATGTGTACAGATCGAACAACTAAAAAAGAAATTCAAGCATGTCACAATGGTTTATACTTTAATGAAGATTTTGAATGATTTGTACCAAATTTTAGGAGATCGTAAATTGCACGGTGATTAAATTCAGAGATCGCTAATTGCATCGATGATTAAACTCTCAACGGGATCAGTTTAGAACATGAGTGCAACTTGCTTTTGATTGTTGCTACTTTTACAGAATTTTGATGATGTTATAATTACATTCTACCAAATATACACTAATAGTTATATATGTATATATACAGACGTTAAGAAGTGAAGGTTATATTGATGATCTGATTAACCTTTTTATTTGTTACTGTGATTTTGTTCATAAATTTCAACTCCCAACAAGCATACTGCTCCGCTATAAGTTGGGTATAGATATCATACCTGATATACAATTGCACTACAGGTGTGTAATAAAAATTTGATTAGATCGGATGCCCGCTTGGGTGAAGCTGTTCAGTTGTTGTTCCAGAATACAACTCTTAGTGCATCTGTTGTGGTTCTGTAGATGTTGACACACCAGATGATGCGAGTTGGATTGACAGCTATCTTGTGATTGTCGAGTTTGCAGGCATTGTCATCTGGATTCTCCATCAGATTCACACTTCTTTCATCAAGTGGTGAAGGTTCAAACCCCGTTGTGGGTATTTAGGTGGATTTTAGGTGGTGTAGAATTAGCGAGCGTGTATCACACTATTCTAAAAAAAAAGTTCCCGTTCCTTCAGTATAGGTTAATGAATAAGTTAACTATATTAATTGGAGTAATTACTACTGACTACTGTAATCAGAAAAGAACAGAGGGGAATCGATGTTGCTGATAGTATTTGCTAAAGCATTAACAAGACTGACTTTTTTTTTACCATGAGAACCCGTTAGTAAAAGCTCATGCCTCATGGCTCCACCAACAAGGGCGGATGTAGACTATGGTAAAGGGTAGCCCGCGCTACGCGCTACCCTCAACTTTTTGACGGAGTATATTTTTTTGTCTTCGTTTTATGTATCAGCTACCACTGAACAAAAAATGTTTAGTCAACGCTACTCCTCAATTTTTCTTCTAGATCCGCCGTTGTCCACCAATACCCTACTAATATGCGGGATCAGGCAAAGCACCCCTTACACGTTGGCAGGTTACCTTTAAGAGGTTACGGCAGGTAACTAGTGGAAGCTGGATTTTAATCTTAGACCTCTGCTACATGGGAGACAGTCAGACAGGCGCTTACCACTGCGCCACCCCTTGAAGGTTAAGGCCCTGCTGGTGTTGTGGTGCAACAGCAGGCGGTGGGATGTCTTCCCAAGATACAGAAGCTCACAGCCTGGATCTCCTAAACTGCTGGCAACTTATATCAATTGTTGATGGCTTCCTATTTCTATAAAAACACAGGTTGAATTGCAAGTGGTGTTTAGCACTTTGTTTGACATCGAAATTCTCGACCTTATTATTAGTTTTTAATATGTAATAAAGGTTAAAGGCATTCTTATCAACCCTGTGTGTAAAAAGGTTAACTACACCAAATTGTAGCTTACATTCACTTTTTGTTTATCACTGCGTGTAAAAAAAAGATTATTGTGGGTGAAGTTTGATACAGTTGTAGGTATAAGGTTTGACACATTCATTTGCACCGAGTTAAAACGGTAAGACATCACCTAAATTTTTATTTGGGGGCATGCCATGTCACCAACAATGAAAGGGAAGTATGTTACCTACAAGGCTACCAGCCTACGATAAAAAAGAGAACATCTTCCTGTACGTAACAAGACGTGGTAAATTTCATTTTACTACAAGTTATAACTGTCTTCCTAGATTCTAATACCAGATTTAATAGCAACAGTAATACTGTTGTTTAAAGTTCTAACAAGAACCTTACAAGGACATAAAAGACAGCAGATAACTTGTAATGTTGGTATTGTATTTTTTTAACTGCAGATCCATCACAGCAAAGAATTTCCTAACAGCAATTAAAGAAGAGAATTATGAAACTTAAAGATGTGTACTTTTGGTTTTAGTGTTCCTGGTCCTTTGTCTACTGTCTACCCTGTCGCCTAGAGCGGGTTGCCACAAGAATAGCTAATAACATGAAAACAGACGCCCTAAAAATAACTAAATACCTCATACAATGAATGCCCTAAGGTGCTAAACAAGTTAAATGTGCAGCCGTGAAGGGGAAAGGGTAATGGCACCACTTACTTATAACTAACCTAGGTGGTAATAACTTATAGGTCAAGCTACAAGCCTACAAGGCTACAACAACAAACAAGTAGACCATTTAATATAAGATGACATAAGATACAAGTAACATATGATCTAACATACATGTACATAATTATTACAGTATATTGAAGTGGGCAAGAAGCAGTACCTACAACCCAAAACCCTGTTGGACACAACAACAAAAATTGAAGACCAAACCATCATCATCAGCTTGCTGGATTCAACTGAGCAAGGGTCTTGCATGAACGCATTCTATGTACCCTTTCTTTTTATGTTGTTCAAAACAGTAGGTTTCCCTTCAAACAAATCCGACAAGTAATGCTCTAAATCATCGGGTGTATATTTGACGTACTTCCCAGCATGTCTTCCACTCTCTAATTGACTCCCGAACCTCCCGAAAAATGCACGGTAAGCAGGAAGCACTTTTTCAGATATTGATATTCGAAGTTCTTCACGAAGTTGAGCATCAGGGACCCTCCAAAGAGACTGTACCCTATAAATTTCTTCAAAACACGCATTAAAGTTTTTGAATCTTTCTTTAAGAACTAACTTAGACGCGCTACTTGATCCACCACCAATCCCTTCATCTTTCAAACACAACAATGCTTTCCCCCATGCCGATCTCAGATAACTTGTGTGCCATTGACGAATCTGCCCACGATGTTTTCTAATCCACCGATCACCCAAAAGGTTTCTTAGCTCAGAATCTTTAACCTTTTGAACAATGTAAAGGATGTTGTTCATCAAGAATATGTACCGCAAGGCGTTATCATCATACAATCTTGATTTCTCTTCAAGATTCGCTTCCAAAGAAGTAATCAGCAATAACAACCGGCATGAAATAGGAGATAAGGTATCACCACTATCAATATCATCGAGTTCTAAAGAATTCAGATCATGATCTTGACTATTAGGCAACAGAGAGTTCAATGTTTCACTATAATCAACCAGTAACTTAATATAATTCATGACATAACGCGTCACCGGATGAATCTCCCCACCCTGTAAAGCTCTTCTCGAATTCTCCCCTTTCACCGCATTCTCAAACTCAACAAACGTCCCAATCGCCGCTTCACCCAACCCACTCAAAACAACCTTCACCTCATTACATACCGATTCACCAGACTCATCCGTAAAAAGCATTTCAAAATCCGGTAAAACATCCGCAACAACATCATACATATCCAAAATCCTAAACAACTTCTCCGAAGACCGCTGCCCAATCGCAACCGCCTCCCCGAAATTCAAAAGCTGCATAACACACCCTTTCGCAGTCTCAACAAAACTAATCTCTTTAATCAACTCCGACTCACTAAAAACCTGCTCACACAACTGTTTCTCCCCAAACAAAAGCACCTTAACCACAATCTTAACCGCCTGAATCCACTTCTTCATCTTCTCATCCAACGTCTTCCAATCAATCTTCTGCACTTCCTCAATACTCAACTTCTCAACCCCTAAAATCGCCAAACACTCGTCCAACACATCGCGCCTCACATTACTATACACCTGACAACACTCCTTCTCATATCCCGCCCTAATCATCCGATCCGCAATCTCTTTCAACTCCTTAATCCCCTCACTATAAACCAATTCAACATAAACATCACCTCCTAAACTCACACCTCGTTCATGATAATATCCACTCCCTCCCTCCTGACCTTCCTCCTCCTCTCTATAACTCTCAAATTCCTCCCCAATTTCAACCTCACTAACCGCAAACGAACCCGAACCGGAACCGAAACCTAATCCCGAACTAACCGAGCCTTTCCGGATCGATCCGTAAAGCCTATCGACATCTAACGGAACCGTATTACGAACCAAAACATGTAAAAACTCATCCTCGAGTTTCAACATAGCTAATTGTAACGCGTTTTCAGCTCGATCCATAACACTACTATCCCAATCGGACTGAATATTTAAATTTTCCGTCATATTAATAATAACATCAACGGCGTCGAGATAGTTACCTGAATCAGTGGAGGTATCAGCTAGGGTTTGGGAATCGTGACGGAGAATAATATCTTCAGCGATTTTGAACCGTGGATCGATATCTGGATCGGGATGTGGTTCTCCACCACCGTCGATTAAATCGGTGATGTTGGATAAACGGTTGTCGAAGTTGGAGAGGATTAAGATCATGTCTTCGGTTGCTTGTGTGTTGATGTTGAGTGATTTGACGATCTGTTGAGCTGTGGCTAGGACTCTGTCTTCGCCTTCTATTGTTGCTGCCATCACCGGTTGTGTCGGTTACCGGTTATTGGTTGGTTTGTGTGTGTGTGTGTGTGTGGGGGGGGGGGGGGGGTAGGGTTACAGGTGAAGGAGTGTTTGTGTGTGTGTGTGTGAAGATCGACGGCTGATAATCGTTGATGGATGGGTTAAGGGGTAGCGGTAGTGATGTTTTTAGGAAGAAGAGGGTTGGTGGCCGGCTAGAATAATAATAATAGTAATTTTTATTTATTATAAAAAAAAAATTAATAGGTCGTGACAATACGGTTAAGGAAAGTGGGATGTGGGTTGTGTTGTGTTGTCTATAAATATAAAGGGGGTGAAGTGGGACCGGTTGGTTAAGGAAATGGTTAGTTTGAATAACGAAAAAAAAAGGTTTGATTGAATAGTTAATTACTAATTACAGAAATGTTTAATTTATTTGTGGAGGGGTTTCATGTGAGGAGCAATGTTTTGAAACCCGGATCGGACTGGTCGGTCTAACCGGTCGGATCGGGCTCTGGACCCCTGGCAGATTCGGGTTGGTACAACAGACCGCTTAGTGCACGAACCGACGACCCAGCCGGTCGGACCGGTTATTTTTTTATTTTTTTGGGTTTTTTGTTTGTTTTTGGACCAGTCGGAATGGCGAATCACTGGGGACTCTGGTTTGATGTCTGGTCTGGTTCTGAAAACATTGATGAGAAGTTAAAGTTGGGATTGCATAAAGACGTGGAGATCTTTAAATAGTGTGTGGAATAATATTTTGAAGGTTATGGCTCGTACGATGCTTTCGGGCATGTCTCGTCTGATGATGAGCGGGCTAAATTGTTGCAGTTAAGCTCTTTGCTGAACGGGGTTTTGCTTTCGGATAGACGCAGTCGGTGGAAGTGGAGCGGGAGCCGGGAGTAGTAATGGGGTGTTTGGTGTGGCGGGTGTTAGATCTTTGTGGTATACGGATGTTGATTTCAGCAGCGTTTATGTCTTAGATTGGTGCAAATGGCTACCTAAGAAATACAATATCTTTGTGTGGCATGTAGAGATGGGTAAAATTCCTACCGTGACAATTTTGAAGAATAGGAACATTTCGGTGCATGTAAAGCTCTAAAAAATGACGATGTTAAATAGCTTTTGTTATTTTTAACAATTAGCATACACGCAAATGACATCCGGTCCAACTAGTCATAGATGAGAGGGATTACACGCTTTCCTTGGTTCTCGCTTAGAGGGTTTTCGGGTTCAAGTCCTGCCAACCATTGAAAAAAAACATAACAAATATGTTTGAAAGGTGCCAGTGTGTGGGGAGGGGTACGATCCTGATCAAGGGGACTTACTAGTAAAAAAGGTTTATCGCTAAACTACACCCGACAAAAAAAACAATTAGGTAGCGTTTGGTATGATGGAATGGAAGGGTGAATGGAATGGAACATTACGAGGTAATGAAAAATAGTGTGTTTGGTTGGTTAAAGAAATGGAATCACTCATTCCACAAGGCATTCCATTCCCTCAAAACCATTTGACGTGCGCGCTAGTACGCATATTTTTCAATGGATTTTAACACACGTTTCTGCTTTAATATTTATAAAAAATGGTTTTGACCTTCATATTAAAACACACACAATAGGGCAAGTGTACCCTGTCATATATGTAGTAAGTACAGATAAGAACCAAGTATCGATCCATGGACGCGCGCGGAGCAATGGTACTAAAACTCTATCCCCGATTCACCAGTAAGTAAAAGATAAGTTTGAGTTTTGTTTAAAACTAAATTAATTCTAAAACATGTAAATAACAAATATAAGACTCCAAATAGAAAATGTAACTATAAACACAATCCTAGCATGTTATCTACATATCATATAAAACACAGGCGTGTGATCAACATTCCCATTTTCCGACAGTTAGTGTCCCTCTCGGGCATCCTAACATGACAACTATACAGAAAGCTAACACGAATACACACGTTAACCACTTCAAGTTGTTCATTAGCGAGCAGCTGATATAATCTCATGTGGATCTTTAAAGATAGGTTAGTATCACCTTTCGGGAGTCCTCAACCGCACTAGTTCAGGAAAGCAATATCGAATACACAATACGACCACCTAGACTAGCATAAAGTAGAGCATTTCACAACCTATTCCATTTTACCAACTTTGAACACAAATCTACTAAGATCGCCATTTTCACCAAAATAACTAACAAAGATAATTAACCGTGTCAAAGATTGGTAACAACACCATTAAGCTTTTAAAACTCTTTTACGTGCCGGTAAACATTCATAATCGTTATTTAAGCGACTTTAACCAAACCAATACCCGGTTACAGTTTCATGGTGTAAACTTTATTAACAAGTTAACTAGTCTACTATCGGACGATTAAACGGACGGTTTCTTCAACAAGTAATCCGCCTAACACATCCGACAATCATCAAAGTCACTTAAACATAATCACAAATCCAACAACAATGAAACAAGGTTGCAATATGATCATCAAGATCCAAACATGAAAAACGCCAAATTCATACAAAACATGATTTCATACAAACGATTGTTTTAACTACTAACTACTACTGATGTTCTTGCCCGTAGGCGTACGATTAACTAAAATAGCATCACAATAGCATACAAAATCAGATTTGGATCTTAAAAAGCTAAAAGGATCAAACCATAAGAATGCTAAAGAGATGGATTGGATGATGAAGGATGGATTGGATGGATTCCCGAGCTTGTTCCACGGCTTTCCAGCAGCTTGGTTCGTCCGAAAATCGCCCAAAATCGCCTCTCCAAGACCCAATACTCGATCAGTGGCTGAAATGGGGCATTTATAGCAGAACAGACCATCCGACCGGCCGCGCGGATGATCCGACCGGCCGGTCGCTTTACACGGGTCAGAAAAGCTTCTCGAATGCTGACGTAGGCCTTCTAGAAGGTCCCCAGAAATATCAGGTTGCTGTGCGCGGCCGGTCGCTTTGTTCGCGCGGCCGGTCGGATTGACAAACGTTCCGTTTTCGCGCAGAAACCTTCGTTTTTGATCCGGTTTGCTTCCTCGATACCGTTTAAGACCTGTAATCATAAATATGCCCAAATAAGTACCAATTCATCGTGTATACGGCCAAAAACGTATATAAAGGGGAGTTAAACTGGGGCTTTTATATGTATAAATTAACGTATATCACCATTCCATCCACCCCTATGTTTTTTTTTCATTCCATCCCTCATTCACCCTTCACTAACAACACCATAACCCACCAACCACCACCACCCACCACCATCGTCACCACCCACCACCTACCATTGTCGCCCCCACCGCTACTGCCACCACCCACCACCGTCGTCACCACCCACCACCGCCGTTGCCGCCACCCACTACCTTCACCCACCCACCCACCACCATCGCCGCCCACCACCGTCACCCACCCACCACCGCCATCCAACACCACCCACCGTCGACCACCACCGTCGCCCACCACCTACCACCGTCGCCCACCACCCACCGTCGTTGCCCACCCTCGCCGTCACCACCCATTACTGTCGTCGCCGCCACCAACCACTACCACCCACCACTGTCACCCACCCACCATCACCGCCATCCACCTCCACCTATCGCTATCTTCGCCACCACCCACCACCGCCGTCGCCACCCACCACCACGCTACCGCCACACACCACCACATACCATCACTGCCACCAACCACCACCGCCACTACTCACCGTCATCGCCCACCCACCATCACGGCCATCCACCTCCACCTTCCACCGTCACCACCACTGCCGCCGCCACCCACCACCACCGTTACCGCCACATTTCACCACCCACCATCACCGCCACTGACCACCACTCACCATCGATTTTATTCCTTCGTATTTTCCTACCCATCCAACAACATAAAGTAATGTTTTGTTTCATTCCCACGTGGCAACCAAACAAGACATGGAATGGTAATGATCCATTCCATTACCTTTTCCATTCCATTACCTCGTCCATTCCATTCCCTCGTCCATTCCATTACGCCATACCAAACAGACCCTTAGCATGCATTCTTTTTAACTTTACTTTTAAATTTACACATTTATCAATGCATTATTCACATAATACTATGTTGAGGAAAAAATTAAGAAAAAAAAACTCAGGTGAATGCAAACTCTTTTCCACCATTGTTAATTGTTAACCACTAAACTGTCAATTGAAATGCAAAGATTGTTTTATGGCATGTCTGGATAAACTTATTTGAGTCCAAAAGGACTCTTAGTTCAAATGAATTATTAACTTATAACTTTTTAAAAATAGTTTTTAGAAAAATATTTGGATTAGCTTATGTGATGGGAAAACCAATAAGTTAATAAGTTATTTTGTAAAAAGTGTTTGGTTTAACTTATTTAGGTAAAATGACCAAAAAGGATATAAGGATAGTAGGTATAAAGATATAAGGACATGTAGATAAGTATGTATCAATAAGTTATAAATAATTTTGATAAGTCATAAATCCTTACTTTTTCCAAAACAACTTATTAAAGACCAAAATAAAAGTTAAAATAAAAATGACTTTTGGTTTCCAAACACCTTTTTTTCAATTTATTAACTTATTGAAGAAGTCATAAGTTAAAATTTAAAAGGAGTTAGAAAAAATGGAGAGTGCTCTTATTTGATGTCATCCTAAATGAATCGTTCTTAAAAGGAATTTCTGTTATTGTCATTTTCTAACTTTTCATTGTTCACAAGGTATGGTCATCATCATAGATTCTCCCAAAATGTAATATTCACGAATGTTCTCTCGTACACAAATATATAACATAGAAACGATTCCTTTGTAATGTGAACGAATTCAGAATGCATTTCCATTATAAAAACTTTTATAAATGAAATTTAAAAATATATTAAACATAATTTGTTATCGTATATTAAAATATATAATTTTAAAATATATAACTTAGCGGTCATGATAAAGTTAACATAATTTGTTGTATATTGTAAACATCAAAAATTCTCTTTTGATGTACCGAACTCTTTTAAAACTTCACGATATCAATAATGACTTGTGTCAACTTTGACCAGTTTTTGTGTAATCATCCTACATAAAAACGAGAAAACATTAATGGTTATATATTAAATTATTAGTTGTAATCATATACATTAAAGAAAGAAGATGATGTCCTAGCTAATAGAAGTTTATTGTAATATTTGGTATAAAGTAGATAAGATAACATTTGTCATTAAAAAATGATACCCAATTTTTTTGGAACGCCGAATTTATTTGTGTTTGGCCACCGCACTTCTCAAATTGGAAAGCTCCATTACCATACTTTGGCCAAACTATGTTGTTTTAACGGGGCCCACACTGACTTCAAAGTTTCACTTGGACGTTCTCTCGAGACAATACCGTCGACTACCACTTTAAATGGTTATAAAATATAAACAATTACTGTGATTTCTAACTCATTGTTATTAAAAAAAAGTTTAATTGTAAGATTTTTTTTTTTTTGAAAAGCAAAATGTATACAAAATATGTTGATATAAAACTGTGTATTCTAAATCGAAGATAAACATTGGATGGCACACAAGTAAAGAATGGTTTTAACCTTGTTGTATCCGGAGAAGGTCGTTCTGTCAGTCGTGCCATAGTGTGAAAACGTTACATTGACTTTATAGAATACAACAAAAAAATATATATATATATTTTTAAATTCAATTTCCCACTTCGAAAAAAGTCAAAGCAACCAATCTTTGAGGTATTCAAGGCGTTGAATGGCATATCCCACGTCCACAACTTGACCACCATGACCATATTTAACTTGACATCAACTTATTTTTTTTTAAGTGGTAGAGAGGAAATTCTTTCATGGGTGAGGTTGGAAGAAAAGGGTGTAAGAAACTAGTCGTTAAAAAAAAAAACTTATTTTTTTTTAAAGTATTTTTCTAGGACTTGTCAGTTTTTTTGTGAGAATATAATCCATTATTTCCAAAAAAAAAAAAAAAGTCTATATAATTTAATTGATTATTAATTAAAAGTATACCTATGATAACCATTATATGATAGTTGACTGTTAGACGTGGTTTCATCATATACTATAATAATAATAATCTAGTGGTTATTTTGGTCCAGAAAGCTACACTAGTAACCACACATTTAAAGTATTTGGTTCGTTAGAATTCCCTTTAGGTGTTGGAATATGAAATTTGAATTTTTCCCTATGACTGAAATTTGATTCAAAAAATGACATAGTATGGAGACGAAGAAAATTTGAATAAACTCCCTTAGTAACTTCAAGTAATTAAAGATTATTTCAAATAATGATAGAATTCAACTTAAAAAAAGTTGGAGATCATAGCAACCGATCATACCACCGTCAACACCTTCAACTCAAGTGCTACAATAGAAGCTTGAGTTAGATTCTTAAATTATTTATGTAGACAAGTAAGTATTTGAAGATCTATAAGTGTAAATTTTCATTTTTTGATTATTTATACGTAATATGTAATTTTAATCATATGAAGTTCTTAGAGATTTATGAATTATATTGTTTTCATTATTCGCTTTGTGTAATACATGAGTTCTAAAGTAGCGCATATACATAAAAGCTAATCAAGGTATATGGGGGTTATACAATTTATTATTTTCGGTTTGCAATTCTCTGTTCGAAGTCAATAATTATTATAAAATTAAAACCCATAAACAAGAAAGCGCCCGTGGCCTAATGGATAAGGCGTCTGACTTCTAATCAGGCGATTGTGGGTTCGAGTCCCACCGGGCGTGTTTTCTTTTATCTGCTTTTTCATTTTCTTTTTTGTTATTAATTTATTTTAGCTGAAATCACTTTCTTATTCCGGTTCGTAAATTTAGTCGTGTTCTAACCATTTGACCCGTTTCCTTTTACGCTAATTCTTTTGGTTTTAGCCACATGCGCAATATGTGAGCTAGCAATGCAGTCAATAATTCTTGCACTTTGCAGCTATGTGAAATCACAAATGTAATACGACCGACGATGGCAAATAATTTATGTTGATTTTTTATGTTACTAAATATAGGTTTCTTTGCGTGATTAATACAATGTATCAGTCATCAATAAATAATCACTCATACATTCTTACAGATGGAAATATGATGGGCTTTCTGATTCTTTCAAGACCCTTGTGGATCTGGCTGCAGTTCATTCTTCTTGCCGGTTATGCATTTTCATTGCTACGAGAAACTATGAGAAAGAAGAAAGAAAGGCCCGAATTCTAAAAAGGACCACGCAAAATGTGGAACGGGCTCAGAAATTTTATATCATGTTACGTACGAGAGAGTGGGAGGTTTGAGATGTAGTCTATTTTCTTAAGGTGATATTTTCTTGCTCAAATTAGATTTGCACATAAATATGTTTGCTGATAACTCACATTTATATGTGCTAGGGGCTCTGTTGTAAAACAAGGTCTCGAAGGCCGAGTACTCCCCGAGTAATCGCTACAAGGTAGGTTTCCGAGTACCGATTACTCTACGCCTAGGCCGAGTACTCCCCGAGTACTCTCCGACTAGACTAACAACTCCCCGAGTACTCCCGACTCCGACTAGGAGGCGCCTAGCGACTTTTGTAACCATGGCTAGGGGTGTTCATCGGTTCGGTTTACGGTTTATTTGATTTATTCGATTCGGTTTATTCGGTTTTCAAAATTTTGTACCTCAAACCAAAAACCAAACCAAACTAAACCAAATTAGGAATATGAAAACCAAACCAAATTCAACCAAATTGAATTCGGTTTGGTTTCGGTTTAAAACCAAACAAACCAAATTCAACCAAACAAACCAAATTGAAACGAAGTTTTTTTTTCTCTAACTTATATGCCTATATGTTCCAAAATCCAAAAAGAAAGTTTGCAATAAATATAAACAAAAAAATCAATCTACGCAAACAAAAACATTATAAAAATTAGAAATAGTAAAATGAAATCTTTTACTAGTTATAAATTGGTGGGCTTTATTTATTTTGGGTTGGGTTTAATATTTTGGGCTTATATATATTATATATGAGTTATTAAATATTA
Source organism: Ambrosia artemisiifolia (assembly GCA_032199755.1). Taxonomy (NCBI): domain Eukaryota; kingdom Viridiplantae; phylum Streptophyta; class Magnoliopsida; order Asterales; family Asteraceae; genus Ambrosia; species Ambrosia artemisiifolia. Next base: position 46,069,408 of record CM063526.1, read on the forward strand.
TTATTTTTATTTAATAATTAATTATTTTACCGGTTTATTCGGTTATCAAAATAAACCAAACAAACCAAATAAAAAAAATGTAGAACCAAAAACCAAACCAAACACCGAATAAGCAATTCGGTTTCGGTTAAAACCAAACCAAACACCAAATTCGTTGTTCGGATTGGTTTTTTCGGGTACGGTTACGGTTCGGTTTTCGATTTTTATTTGGTTTGCGGTTTTCTGAACACCCCTACTATGTGCATCTGTGTATGCTCATGCAGTTTTTGGTATGCAAGACATCCACATGCAATTTAAGAGCTTGTAAACATATAAGTACAGTTTGGGTCACATTTGCTTTCATCTAAGTTTTAAAAGTCTATCTGTTTGAACCTTAAATATAAAAAATTACAACCCAAATCGACCCAGTTATGAGTAAACGGATGATGGGTCAAAATTGCCATCTCTAAATTCTATACCTAGCATAAATAACTTACTTTAAGCAAACATAGGGTATGTTTGGCAAAACTAGCTGGTAGCTGCAAGCTGTTAGCTGTTAGCTGGAAGCTGGCAGCTGTAAGCTGTTAGCTGGAAGCTGGTAGCTGTAAGCTTTTTAAATATATTTTGGTGTTTGGCAGAGTAGCTGGAGCTTTTAATAAAATGTATAAAATGACCAAAATAGACATAATTAAAAACTTGTAAAGAATGTTTTTATTTTATTTTTAAAATAGAATGGGTATTTATGTCATTTACTAGTTAAAAGCTTGTAGCTAATAGAGCTTTTTCTTAAAAGCTACTACTAGTAGCTTTTCACTATAAAGCTTTTTCTCCAATTTAAAAGCTTCCAGCTCCTTCAACCAAACAAGGCTTTTTATTGAGTAGGAGCTTTTTCTTAAAAGCTTGAAGCTTAAAGCTCCTAAAAGCTCTTAAAAGCTTCTTACCAAACATACCCATAATCTTTTGTAAGTTTTGTAGCTTCATCTGTTGTATTAACATAATAAGTTGGTTAAACAGGTCTGGGAATTTGACCATAGAGGCCTTGGAATCTGCAGTTTTGTCAAAATTCAAGTCTCTAAAACATGAAACTATCTGGAGGACCAAAAGGCCTGAAAGCATAAAAGGTCGATAACTCGGAGGGGCCAGGCGGGTTTAGCGAGTGCCAAGGGGTACACCTCCTTGGTCCGAGTACCTTGATTGGGTAGATGGAGCGGGGTGTGGAGCTCGGACATGAGTTTAGAGGTGTGGGTGGGTTTGTAAACTTTTGAGTGGTCCCAATAAATTTTCAAAATTCTAGGTGGTGGTCAAACCCCTCATAACCAATCACGTTTCATCATTCTAATTATGGCTTTTAAAAATAAAATAAAATTAGGGCACGTTCAAGGAGGTAACCACCACAACCAAATTGGATTGTTTTGGGTTGAGTGTATATGATGTGTCACCTCCCTATTGGTGGCTTGATTGAGTACTTTGGGTACTTGAGGTGATCACCCTCTCTGCCTTATGTTTTCAAGGTGCCCATTATCCGTTTTGGCTCTAAACCAGCTATATCTAATGTTTATGAGGGTACACTTAAAATCGAGGACTTACAAATGAAAAAGTCGTTATCGTTCTTGATGACATTGATGAACACGATGAATTAGATGATATAAAACAAATGTAGTTCTTCATAACAATAACCGGTTTACTCATGACTCATCGTGTGGTGGAAAAATGTGAAGCTCTTAGAGTTAGAGCTTCAATTACTTATGTGTGTGTATGTCTATATATGCAAATGTATTTGGCCCTTGCGCTATCACATCGATCATCTTATGGCTAATCATCACTAACATGCTAATTAGTCACACGTTTAGTCCACAACCTTTTTTTCGACTCTCGTACCCTAATCAATTTGATCCACAAGATCCATACAAATCACATTTAGACGAATTGTATCTTTGTCCATCGATGTCTTATTTGAAGATTTGAACCACCATAGCAAATTGTAACGTCTAGAAGGATTTGAAGTTTTGAACCACCATCGTGTGTTAAAAAAAATAAAATTTAACCATCACAAATTAAGAAAAACTTGCTCACGTGTGATATCTTGAATGAGTTCGAATACACTATAACATTTTTTTTGTGTGTGTGTCACGCACATTAAATACTTAGGGGAAATAGAATTGGAACTATATCTAGAAGATTAGCATTGGCCATGTAAGAAGATGAAACCACAAACCAAGAAATGGTATCCGAGCCTTTCATGTCTTATTGATGATGGTTGGAATAATCTTATGGAGGACTATGCAACACTTTTAGACAAATCCTGCATCATTTGATCACATGAAAGATGCTAAGATTTAAGAAATCCTCGAGTACCAATATCCCATACGTTATGGACATGGTGACGATACAACATAGTTAAAATTGTTCGGGTGATAGATGTTTCAAGATGGTAGACTTCATGGGAAGTCCCCATTCAGGCAATAAGAAACCAAGCAGTGAATTTTTTGTTAATAAAATGGACAATATGAAGACCTGAATATTACAGTATGATATACTAAGTTATATTATGCACTATACGTGTATGATTTATATAAGATGAAATGTATACAAACAATGAGACAGCATGTTAGCTCGTTTTGTATGACCAATAGTTAGTAAGAACAATAAACGTACTCACTCAATCATACCTAGAACCAAGTTATTAGTAGGGTATAGAGATGATGAAACGTAGTCAAACAAGCCTTACCTCTATTTCACGGGTTAAAAAGAACTACGCCCAATGGGACCCCAAGCTATGGCCCTTACTTATCATTATACCCAAAATTGTCAAAACTAATAGCTATGCAACCGATGTCACGGGTCAAGTATTCGAAAGTCGCATTTGGTTGGGTTTGTACAATTGTACTTGAACGCTTGAGTTTACTAGCCAGTCTGGAATTTCATCACGGTCGCCCTCCATGATTTGAAATGTGTACATACCTAGTCGTGTTTACACGACAAACACATTGTCACCGTTTTCCTGATGAGCCCAAGACATGATGAAACCAGCAGCTAGCAACGCATGACCCGTGACCAATGTGTTCTAGACTTAGGGGCTGTTTGGTAGCCTCTTAATGAGGCTCTTAACCATTCAACGCTGAATGATTCAGCATTTAGCGCGTTTGTTTCAGCTTCTGAATGGAATGGTTAAGTCTGAATCATTAAGATTTGGGATGTTGCTGAACCATTAAGCACTGAACTATTAAGCACTGAACTATGCTGAACCTTAATGAGGCTCCCCTACCAACGTGGGATAAGAAAACTAACCATTAAGAGGTCCAACCTAATGATTCAACGCTTAATCATTCAGACCTCTTAATAATTCAACACTTAATCAACCAAACAACCCCTTAAACTTGAAATCCATCGTCGTGAATCGTGATTATCCGGCTCTGTTCAAATAAAATAAAAGAGAGCGTACATTTTACCGCCACTTTGTTTTCGAAACACACAGTATCGTATCAAACACACCATATAAATAAATTCACAACACATATTATTATTATTAATTCTAATTAAGAAATTAAGAACCCTAGGTTAGGTTTATGGAGGAAGAAGACGATGTAGAAGTTCTATCTCTCTCCGATACCACTGATTGCGATTCAGGCGACGATTTCACTTGCCAAGAAGAATCTGAAGATGGAGACGATGCATTATCCAGATCGGACAGCGATGAATATTGTAAACAAAACGACGTCGTACCACCAACTGCCTGTCAGCAAAAATCACAGAACGTGGATGCTCTTTTGAGGTACATCGTTTGTTTTTGAAGGTCAAGTAGATGCAATTAGTTCTTTCCTTTGGTATTCATGGTTACGATTTTTACATAGAAAAGCTAGGGTTAACATTAAAGCCATTGCTTAGTGAAGCTAACATAGCTCTGGAAGCCTAGGGGTTTGCACGGTTCTGTTAGGTTATGCTCAGTTATTGGCATTAACCGAAACCGTAACACAAGTTATCGGTTAATCTATTTTATTAACCATTCGGTTTTCGGTTAATCGGTTAGCTTTTCGGTTTTCGTTTTGGTTCGGTTAATAACCAAAAGCCCCAAACTAAACTTGTACTACACTTTTTTATTAGAAATGCAGGAAATAGAGGTTTAAATACGTGAATGGATGTATAATTATATGAAATGAAGGTATAAAATATAAAATAACTGAAATGAAATTACGAAGGATACAAATATATGAAAATATGAAATGTTCAGTTCGGTTAATTTTGGTTAACCGAGGGTAAAAAAAACCTGATAATCGATTTTTGGTTGGTTTTCGCTTTTTGCTTTTCGGTGGATTCATTTTTCAGTTAGTTTCGGTTCGGTTTTGTCGGTTTCGGTTAACGGTTTGGTTTTTGCTCACCCCTTGAATGGAGCGATTAATTCTTTGTTTGTACAGCATCATGTTATCAGATTTTGTATTTGAATAAACTAACATAGTAACATGAATTTGTGATATCAGAGGAAATCTTGTTGTGAAAAGGCAGTCACTACTTCCACGAGTTCTTTCTGTTAGTGAAAGAGAAGCTGTTGTTAAAAAGCCTTTCAAACCTCCTTCTGCTGATGGGTATTCTAACCAGAATGGACAGCTGGTTCGCCGCTTGTGTGCTCGTAAACGGTTTGTTCCTTGGGGATCAAACAGGCCAGCTTTGATTCCGATAACAAATAGGTTGAATGTCAATGTTTCTGTGGAGGAGGATGTGCCGGAAGAGGTTACTAAGCTGCCGCCGGATATTGAACCTTTGATCTTATGGCAGCCTGAAAATTTTGAAGATGGAGATTGCAGTTTAATACAAATTGAAGTGGATCATATGCTTGTTAAGTTTCTTAGACCCCATCAGAGGTACTGCATTTAATTAGAAAATACATTAGATATACATATAACTTGTATCTTTATATATGTGGGCTTCAACTTACAAGCTGTAGTTATCTGATATTGCAGGGAAGGAGTACAGTTCATGTTCGAATGTGTTACAGGTTTATGCACCCCTGATATTAATGGATGCATTCTGGCTGATGACATGGGGTAAATAGCTAAATATTACATGTTATTGGAAATAATGATGTGATAAAGTACATTGACTGTTTTTTTATGTAATACTATTGTGTTCTTTTAAATAGATTGGGAAAGACTTTGCAGTCGATTACATTGCTGTATACTCTTCTTCGTCAAGGATTTGATGGAAAACCTCTGGTTAAAAAGGCAATAATTGTGACTCCTACAAGTCTGGTAAGCAACTGGGAGGCTGAAATAAAGAAATGGGTTGGTGAAAGAGTGAAGCTTGTTGCTTTATGTGAAAGTAGTCGTGATGATGTCATTTCCAGCATTGATAGCTTTAGAAGCCCGCATAGCCGATTGCAGGTAAAGGTGGTTAATGTTTTTGATGTTGGAAGTAAACACAATTACACAAACTAACATTGGTTCTCACCCAGGTACTGATTGTTTCCTATGAGACCTTTCGAATGCATTCATCGAAGTTTAATGATAGCGGGTCTTGTGATCTTCTCATATGTGATGAAGCACACAGGCTGAAAAATGACCAGACCTTGACTAATAGGGTAAGAGTAGTAATTTTGTAAGTAGTTCAAAGTGTTGGATTTTTGGTATCCTGGCACCTAACTACTGGCCATTTTATCTTTTGATGATTAGGCATTGGCAGCTCTTTCTTGCAAAAGGCGCATTTTATTGTCAGGGACTCCGATGCAAGTGAGGAATATTTGTAGATTTTATTGTGTTATTCCCCCCCCCCCCCCCCCCCCCCCCCCCCCCCTTTATGTAAAAATGGCAATATCTGCTTGACTGCTTTGTCACCTAGCTAGTAAAAAGGATTGGCTATTACAAAAAAATATAAATGCTTTCGGTAACAACATTATAGAAATGTGTGGACAGGAGTACAATTAGTACTATTAGCATTATATATCAGTTAAAACTTACATTTGGCAAATAGATTTTTTTGCTTATTAAGTTTTCTAAAGAAAGGAAAAAAAATGCAATTACAGTTTACTATAGAACATACAAAACGGAAATTGTTGCAGATATTGCAGAATTGTGTGTGTGTGTGTGGGGGTGGGGGGGGGTGGGGGAGGGGGGGGTAATGTGCTCATTGTTGTCAGTTTAACTCTTGTGTCTGCTTTCTAACACAAGCTTCTCTCATCTAAACTACCAGAACCACCTAGAAGAGTTTTATGCCATGGTGAACTTCACTAACCCAGGGATTTTGGGTGATGCTGCTTTTTTTCGGCGTTACTACGAGGTTAGCTAACTAATTAACTTTAAATTCTTCTTTAACATATAACATTATAACGGATCAATTTCACAACTACTATTCGTGGATCTGAACTGTAGTGGATTTGGAAGTTGTTCACTTGTTCTTATATCGTACAAATTTTGTTGCTGTTTGGCACATTAGTTAGCAATTTGTAACTAGTGGAAATGACTAGAGAACCAACAATGGTTCAATTTCAATTTTCGTGTTTTTAATTGTATTTTTTTTTAACTTGCTAATTTGAAGACACCAATCATTTGTGGGAGAGAACCCACTGCCTCCGAAGAAGAGAAACATCTTGCCAATGAGCGCTCAGCTGAACTGAGTGCAAAAGTGAATCAGGTAATTTTGTTTTATTGATATATAACTAAAACTAATTTAGTATGTTGACTTGTTTTTTCAGTATTAGCTCATTCTTAAAATTTGTGTTGTTAGTTTATATTGAGGAGGACTAATGCATTGCTATCAAATCATTTGCCACCAAAGGTACGGAATTACATTTCGTGCTTGTAGTTATTTACCTAGGGATTTTCTGTTAAATACACATCATTATAGATGTGTTTTTTTGTTCTCCTCATGTATTTATAATTTTTTATTTGCTATTGTTGATTGTCAATAGTAAAGCCATGAGTATATTGCTGAATCTTGAGTGAAATTTGCAGATAGTTGAGGTTGTTTGTTGCAAGCTGACTCCTCTCCAAAAAGAACTGTATACTCACTTTATTCATTCAAAAAACGTAAGTTTTTTTCCAGGCATTACTCTAAAGATACGTTCGTAATATGTGCATTGATAATGGTCTAAAAACTAAGCATCTGAACACATGATTTTTCCATTACGCTACACTTGATTATAGGTGAAACAAGCAATTTCTGAAGATGTGAAGCAAACAAAAGTTCTGGCCTATATAACTGCCCTGAAGAAGCTTTGCAATCATCCAAAGGTAAATATTACTAAAATATATAAAACATCATTGAAATAACTGTTTTCATGACTATCCCTTGTATATATAATACACATGTCACCATGTTGGTATAATGGTATCCTTAAACCTCTTTTGGAAGTTAAGATCTCTTGTAATTATTAGGAAATGTTATCTGATACATGTTTTTTTTTATATTGAAGCTGATTTATGATACAATGAAAAGTGGGAACCCTGGGACTGCAGGGTTTGAGGGCTGTATGCGCTTTTTCCCTCCAGAAATGTTTGCTGGAAGGTAAGCTGTTTATTGTTATTATTGTTTTTCTTCTCCTCCTCTTTGTTGTCGTTATCATTATTGATATACATCTACTTTATGTCTTTTTTTAGATCTGGATCTTGGACTGGTGGTGATGGAGCATGGGTTGAACTATCAGGGAAGATGCATGTGTTAGCTCGTTTGTTGGGTCATCTGCGTACGAGAACAGATGACCGAATTGTATTGGTTTCAAATTATACACAGGTTCCACTTTCTAGTTATGAGCGTATAACTGTATAAGCAACTAGATTACATTATTATAATCAGTTGGTTTAAGGTGATGATATTAGATTTGATCTTTCAGACACTGGACCTTATTGTTCAATTATGTCGAGAGAGAAGATATCCATTCTTAAGGCTTGATGGGACTACATCAATCAGCAAAAGACAAAAGCTGGTCAATTGCTTCAATGATCCATCAAAGGTATTCAAAGTTCCTTCATTATCAGTTTTCAAAATTCAAATGCATAACAATTATACATGTACTTGTATTGCAGGATGAATTTGCGTTTCTTTTGAGCAGCAAGGCTGGTGGTTGTGGCCTCAACTTGATAGGTGGAAATAGACTTGTTCTGTTTGATCCTGATTGGAATCCTGCCAATGATAAACAAGTATGTTTTATTTATGTTTTTTTTTTTGAAAATTATTCTTCCTGCTAGTTATAAAATTAAGATATTTTTAAATTCCCTTACAAAGGCTGCTGCAAGAGTGTGGAGAGATGGGCAAAAGAAGAGAGTATACATCTATAGGTTTTTAAGCACCGGAACCATTGAAGAAAAGGTAGTAGATTTTGTATATATATGTTTGTATGTGTATCATGCTCAATTTAATTGGTGTATGATGAGTCTTGTATTGTGGCAGGTGTACCAGAGACAAATGTCGAAAGAAGGGCTTCAAAAAGTAATCCAACAAGAGCTAGCCGATTCCAAGATGCAGGTGTTTATCACATCGCTTGTTCTTTTTGAATATACATATATGCAAATATGCTCTTGAGTCACACCTCACATATGTATGCAATGCAGGGGAACAATTTCTCAACAGAGGATTTAAGGGATCTATTTACATTCTATGAGGATGCCACGTATGCTTAATTTTCTTACTTGATTTTATCTTTATTGTATGAAAAGCTGGTTAACATCTTAGTTTACAGATCTGAAATTCATGGGAAGATGAACTGCACACGATGTGGAGAACAAACAGCAGATGAAATCTGTATGGATGAAGAAGAGGATATCGGGGGATTCGCAGGCATTTCAGGATGCTTGCACAACTTAAAACGCTCAGAAAAACAGGTGGGTGCTCCACTGGAAGAGGATCTAGCTAATTGGGGTCATCATTATTCACCAAATACGGTACCTGATACTATTTTACAAGCATCAGCTGGAAATGAGGTACTTACATTCCATTAATAGGGATGGCGAAAGAACCGAAACCTTACTTGACAACTGGGACCTGGAATTTTTTTTTATTGGCATTTGGGTATTAGACTTGGTGTAAAATTATCATGGGTTTTGGACGGTTATGGCATTAGGTGATACATGCCTAATCACTCAAAAGAAACCAAGTATATTAATACATAAAATAATTCTCAAAAAATTATAAATAGTATGGTGATTTAAAAAAGTTAATTTTTTTTTGAAACGTAGTTGAATATTTGGTATCTTGAAGTCATTTTTGAGGTGAATTTAATATCCGGTTTCAATTAATGGGTAAGTTTCAACTGCATTAGACTTATAAATGGCCATAGTGCCATAACGGTATAACCAATACCCAGAACTTGATGAGTAATGAGTAATGAGTAACGGGTATGAGACCAGGATTGCCAAAATGTTGGTCTCATATTCATCTAATCACCATCCCTATCTATACATATAGGCTTTCTTAATCTAGTTAAACAGATAAATTGACATGATTTGATGTTTATTCCGGTGCAGGTGAGTTTTGTTTTTACAAACCAAATTAGTGGAAAGCTTGTACCTGTGGAGCCATTGGTTAAGTCAAAACCAGATGAAGGGAACATGCACACTAATATGAGCACATTGAATGGTAATTCGCTCAAAAGGTATACGATATCATCCAAACGGCAACAGACAATACCATCTAGTTGGTCCAATGGGCCCGTGTCTATCAGAAACAAATTATCAACTTCTAGTAGGACTTCACACCCTGTAGAACCAAAAGAAATAACTCATGTAGCATTAAAACCTAAACCTTCCCTTGAAAATTATTTGCCTCAAAAGCGATTCTTATCCTGTCCGGTAGATGATGATGACGATTTTGCATAAACATTGTTCTACATGGCGTAATGAGTTCATATAAAAGGAAATGTTGTACCTTAGGCCTGCATATATACTCTGATCAATGAAAAAAATATTGCCATAACCATCACCCTGGTTTTGCTTTGCTTTTGTCGAGTTTAGTATGTGCATTCCAACTTGACTCGTTGTGTTAAACCGTTTTAACTAAAAGTCTAATAGTAAGGTCCACTAAACTGGTTTATTAATATGAACATGACTGGTTTGTTATCTTTTTAAACAACCCTATTACCCTAAAGTACTAATTTGATTACATCTTTTTAAGTCAAGCTCGTCGTGGCTCGGCTTGTGAACAGCCCTGGTTGATTGGTTAGGTGCCATGGTTGTGCTTTTACAAGCACATGGGTAAGTGTAAAAACCGATTGTTGAAAAACTGAACATAAACTGATAGCCTGGCTTCAACTTTTTGATAACCAACTTTTCCAGCTTGTTTTGGTTGCAAACATCCACAACCAAACTAAACCATGGACACCTTTGTTAAAACGTGCTAGTTTCAATTTATTAGGAAACATATTGCAAAAATTATGGTTGGTTGAAACTGGACACATGTTCAAGGATTCTAAAAGATTAAATATGTATTTACACATAGGTTTGTGAGTATAAATACAAATTAACACAAATGGATAAAAGAAACAGTTTGCCTTTGTCAAGTAGCTAAGCTTAAGCCTTACGGTTAGTATGTTCATCCTCATAAAGGAGTAAACTTTGGTAAAAAAAAATTAGTGTGCCTTTCATATAACAAGATTTTTTTACACCTAAATACCACCTCGCCTTGCATTTGCAAGGGTTGGAACTCACTAACTTTTGTGAGGGGCAAACATCATACCACTAGACCACTAGGTCACAGGTAATGATATTTTAAGTGTGGCTTGGTTTGGAGTCCGGGATTACTAAGGATATGAGTTTGTTAGCAAGGTGGAATGAAATTGATATGGATTCCTAAACCCGTCCATTTAGATGGGTATGGATGATTCTCAGTCCATACGCATATCAACCTCATTCCGTTAAACCAAACACACTAAAAAAAACTATTGTGTTACACAAGTGCAACTACTTGCAACTTCAAGACGAGTACTCTTTGATTTGCATAATTAATGAATTGTCTTGGATGATCAATGAACATATTTTTCTCTAGGGGTATGTATATTAAGTTTCTACTATACCTTTATAGGATTAGATCTTTGAGCCATTTTTTTTTTGTCTGGAAGCCCCCTAGAACATGGGTTGCATATTGGCATATTTTATCACATGACATATAATATAATATCTAAACATTTCTTTAACCTAACACCAATAAAAACAAAACCTGTACACTGTTCAGCAGACCAACAAAGGAACAAATGCCTTTAGACCAAACTTTATTTTAAACACAAGATCTACTTTTACCACCTACTGAATGTGTGTTTGTATTGTGGGGGTAGAGTGGGAATCAGCCACCTGTAAGACCTTTGGGTGTGGTTTAGGCCCATCATCCATGACTTGCCTCCACCTCACCTGCCACGTAAGCGTGGACCAGGACAATCATGGAGATGATGGTCCAAGGGTGTGGTATGAGGTCCATCATCATTTAATATTCTTTTTTAATTAATTATACACACACACAAATGGTCCGGCATCAAAGTCATTGTTTTGCCGCCCTTGCCGTGCCGGGGCTAAGGGGGGCGGTGTTGCCCGGCCCGGCAACCCATTGACTTGCCTATGCCTTGCCTATGCCGGTTCCACACCCATAGGTCTAAACGTTTCATTCAAAATCTTACTGAAAAGTTGATGAACCATGTGACCGTAGTACTTCTTACTGATTAAAGGATAAAGAAGGCATCATTTCTCTAAGATCACATGTTGTTAGTCAATGTCAATCTAGTGTGTGTGTGAGGTAGTCTTTATGTTAGATCTTTATTCTTTGTCTCATTTGTAAGAATATATTTTATGTGTTCTATGAAATGACCATTATAATAATTTATCTACATAAATGTTCATTGATCTTATTACCCTACATCATTAATTGATAATTATTTGATGAACGTAATTACCCTTATAAGATTAACATACGGTTTCCCATTGGGTGTATAAATAGGAGATCACTAGAGAGGTGAATGACTAATGCAAGTATGCACTCTAACACCATCACTGAATTTTCCTACCTCTTATCTCCTAAAACCATGATCTCTCAAGATCACCTAATACCATCCTAACCATACACTCTAAATGAGAACTTGATCAGACTAAGAAGATGTCGACGTCCAACACCCTAAACACCGTTGTTACTGGACTGACTAACCTATCATGTATCATTATTTATCATGTTTTTTGTTATATATATTCAGAACCGATCAACATCATTATCATATTTGATCATTACATGCACTTGAAAGTTAGTTTATGAATTTGATTTTGGGCAAAATGTTTGTCTAATAATAATTGTTTAACTTGTTGGTTGTACTATATGTGTAAGATGACATGATATTATTGCCTTATTCAATGTGTTTGGTTATTTGACTTGGGTATGAATTCATGTTGATGACTGCAGGTCACAAATTGTGTCTTTTAGCTGCATGACATACCAAAATTCAAGGGGTTGTTCAGATACAAAATCTTTCATCTTTTAGTGAAAGATTTGATGGGTGTGTTTTTTAATTTCATCCTTTTTCTCCTGACCAAGGATGTTATTTATTTCTTTCACATGTACAATGGGCCAATGGGGCATGATAAAACACTTGAAGAACTCATTAACTGGATCAAAAAGTAGTTCACCCTTAATATATTGTGATTACAAAGGATGATAAGATAACAATAAATATAATTAAATGATTAACAAGATAACTACAAATAATCTAAATAAGCTAACATGGCGGAGCCAATGGGTTAAGGGGTTCCACTAGTTGTAGTCGGTAAATGAGAGAACTTTATGTTTACCCAACAAAATAAAATTATACTCCATCCGTCCCATTTTAAATGTTCATTTTTGCACTTTTTGTTGTCCCAAATTAAATGTCAATTTCTAAGCAATTTTCAGTTTTGCCCATAAAAGACAAAACACAATCAAAGATTTAAAATAATAACTTGAGGATATTATCGTAATTTTACAACATACAAACAAAGATTTCTTAATATGTGTGTTTTGGGGCCATGACATATAAATTGAGAGGGAGGGAGTAGTATATATGCATGCATTATTTAGTTTTATGAGTGTGTTAAAATTGGATTTAATGAGATAAAAATAGGATGGAATGGGTAGGTAACAAAGTGAGTGAAAACCATTTGGTTTGAGCTTTGATCCACTAAATGCGTGGTCAAACTTCAAAGAGGTGGGGGCATCTTCTACAGCTCATTTTACTGCCATATTCAATTCACGATTAACATTTGGACATATGCAAAAAGTTTTGTCTGTTCATTATGTCAAATGGCCATCATGGAAAATTCGTAGTAATGGTTTGAAATAGGTAACTTGTTAAATAAAATTGGAAAATCTAGCTAGACAGATCGGCCTTTAGTTAACTACAGAAATAGGTTCGGTTCAAAACATATCATCTAAGACCATCTATAATGGTTAATGCTCGCTTAAGGGGCAATTTCCACCACATTGAAATCATAAAGCCCCTTCAACGAATATGTAATGGTTAATGCCCTTTTAATCATTACTTTCCATATTTTTTTCCTCCTATTTTGGCATTATATTAGAAATGTCCCTCCCTCCATGCCCCTATAACGCACAAGGGATGGTGTTGGGACGTTATCAAGCTCATTAAGTTAATTTTTTATGTGTTATCTTTTGTATTTGATATTCGAGCAATATCGTAGATTTTTGGATAATAACATAACACACGAATGAGAAACACGTTAGAGGATTATGAAGTTGTTCAACTTTTTAGCATGAGTTATATCGAGCGTCATTGTGTATTTGTGTGTTTCTTGATCTTAAAGTATTCATGATTATTAATAAACTCTTGGGTAACTATTTGATCCTCTTAAATATATTTCTAAAGATCATATAATTAGACATTGAATACCAAAACATGATGTCACCCATTAAAAAATTTCGAGATCCGAGTATGATTTTGTGTTAATAAGAAGATGATGTTATCATAAATAAAAGCCTTGTCTTGGATAAACCAATTACAATGGTGAAACATGGAAGAAAATACAATTTGATATATATTTTACTCTGCTTAATGACGACGAGTTTAATTTTATAAGGTGTACTCAACGTTCGTTCACTTTTGTCTTTTCAGGACGTTAAATGGTCATCACCATGCAAAAATACTACCCTTTTTGATGTAACGCTATTACTTGTGTGTAAAATTTTAATATAATGAGTTTAAGTTATTTAATAATAATTATGATATATGTGATTGTTGATTCGTATCAGTGGCGAATCTTGACCCGAAACTTCGGAGGGTCGGAAGTCACTAGTTTCGGGGGGTCGAAACCTTATATACCAAAAAATTTATATACGAATACTATATAATCGAAACTTATGAGCAAAAATTCGCGCAGGGAGGGGGGGGGGGTCCCTGCCCCTTAAAAGAATCGCCCCTGATTTGTATCAAGAAAGTTTTATATAACTTTCATATATTACGTAACACACGTGTTCTTTCCAAAAACCAAATTTATGTTGAAAACTGCCGATAACAAAATAATGCAGTTATACGAGCTGCATCGATGATTTAATAGATAGTAGGGTACGTTGTTATTTAACCATGTGCATTATGCCTTCTCAACGTGTTATAAGTGTTCCGAAATGAATGCATCTCTACTACGTAAAAATTCAATATATATAGTAAGAAAAATAACAAAATAAATATAAAGAAGAAACATTACATATACCTATATAGGGTGAGGTTTCTGTACAAAATGCATTTTTCTTATAAAGTGTGGAAAGTCATATAGGCATTGTTTATTAAATTTTAGGCATAATGTTTTATATTCTTTTGACATAGTATTATAGAGAAAACATAAAAAGTAATAATTTAAAATACTAATTAATGTATTTCTCGACCTGCAATCTAAACCACCATGCGAAGAAAGTAATTAGGGTGTTTTAAATTTTATGTCTAGAATACATTTGATTGTGTTTTAAATTGTTGTGTTTTGTGTTTTTCAATATAATACAATGTCGAATCGAAAACATCATAGACAAAATTTAAAACACAATAACTACTTAGACTTTTTATTAGGGCTGACAATTTCAGACACGAACACGAATACCCGACACGAACCTACATGATTTTAACAGGTACAAGTATGACCTTAACATGTTTCGTGTCCTAAATAGGTAGACACGAATTATACCTGTTAATTTTCGTGTTTAAACAGGTTAAATACTTGTTTACTTGTTTAGTACCCGTTAAAACGTGTTAAGGATTTTTTTTAAATAATATAGACTGTGGGGGTGGAGTATTAGAGTTATACGTTTTTATAGGTAGAATTCTACCTTTATAATGCTTGGTGGTACCCATTTAAGGTATCAGATTTGGAAAACATGTTCGTATATTATCATATTAACCAGATATAAACAGGTATTATCATGTCTTATCGTGTGAACTTGGTATAAATTGATATTATTGTGTAAACCAGGTATAAACAGGTTCGTGTTCAGGTTTCGAAAAAAGTACACGATAGGTTATCGTGTCGTGTTCGGGTATACATGTTTCGTGTTCGTGTATTAACAGGTTCGTGTCTTAACAAGTCGGGTATACACGATTTGCCAGCGTTACTTTGTACTAAAAATGTATTTTGTATAGTGCATCTTTTGTCATTTAGTCAAACTTTTTTTTTATCTCTTTTGTCTTTTATATTTCTTTGTTTGTGTATAAATAACAAGCCTCCAACCACACAATTTCTAAACCAGTTAAAACAACAAATCCAGTTAATTGTTTTTTGAACATCAATCAAGATTAATCAATCAAGATCAATGTCATGCATAAACATGCAAGTAAAGAATGAAACACAAGGAGGTTTCATGGGCCCAAGAATATCTTTCTCAACTGATTTCATTGATGCAAACCTCCATGAAAACAGTTACACAGAAGCTCCTGTGTCTTCTGATTTCGAGTTTTCAGTTCCCACTTTTTCTTCAAACTCTGCAGATAATGAAGTCTTCTTCAAAGCTGGTAAACTTCCTCCATTGAAGGAGAAGGTGGTGACACTCAGAGATGAGCTTCTTTCAGATGATGATGATGATGATAATATTATGTTCTTTAACAATAATAAGAACTCAACAGGATGGTGGAGAAAGAAGTTTGGACTCCAAAAAAGTCAACGTAAGAATGTTGGAGGGTTAGAAACCATTGATGAAACAAAGATCAAACCATCCTTATACATTAATCCGAATATCACAGGTTAGCATGCAATTGTTTTCTCTAGCTAGTTATATATTATAGCATTATTTAGAGATCGGTTATTGTATTTTAATTGTATCTATTTTATGAACAAATATGTTGGTGTTTTCATGGAAGCAAACAAGTGATATATGATAGAAATGTAAAATATAGGGAAAGGATTATTACAAGAAATTAAGTTAATGCTAATGCGAAAACTAACCTAAATCGTTTGAATTTTCTTATTGATGTTTTATACTTTTATATTTATTTTTACTTTGAAATACTTTGCGTTGCGACGGCTCATTTCTATAAGAACTTAAATGTAGATAAAAAAGTATTTCACAACGACATATTAGGAAATCACGAAAAAAGTTACGTCATTGTAAAAATGAGCATTGGGAAACACGTAACTGTATTTAAAAAAAGAAGTAAAAATATGTCATATAATCTGACGCGGCTCGGTTATGAATAAATTTTACGTTGGTACATATATAGACGACACATTAAGAGAAATGCATGAAGTTTCAAGTACCGCGTGCTCGATTTTGAAAATTACATACGGAAACGTCTCGCAATGGTATACTTAGAAATCATGAAAAAGTTATGTAATTGTAAAAGTAAGCATTAGGATAAAACTAACACATTGCTAATCTATATTCATAGTGTATGAAAACATATTACTAATGTTAAATAGTTATCTAATTTTAATATTTTTTACTTCTTACATACAAATGTACGTATATGGTATGTAATAAAAACAATCAAACCAATCTATTCATATGTTCCTTGAACAGTAAACATTTTACATTTACACATAGAAGTACGTGTTGTTAATATGTTTATTTATTTGTTTCAGGAAGCAATCGATATAAGTGAATTAACCAAGGAGAAATGAAGTCGCTGAAGTAGTTTATTTTAGTTTTTTTAATGTGGAGTGTACGTCTTTGAACTTTTTTTTTGTTGATATTGTCCAAGCTAATTTGAAGTACTGAGTTTTAAGACATTTATATATGTGCATGGGTTAGTCATTTAGCAGATGTTTCCTGTATTCCGTAATTATGTACGAACATTTGCAGTTGAAAGAATTATTTTAAAAAGACTTCACCACCCAATCTTCTGTGTATTTAAGACATGACATACTTTCTATAATATATATACGACTTGTGTTGATCCATTGTATCTTTGTAAGTGGAAATTCGTGATACATATTATTTCGCTAATTAGAACTAGTGCTGATCACATATTAGAGACTTAGAGAGGCTATTCTTAGTGGTTTATGCTTTAAAATAGGCTATCAATTAAACGGGCTATAGTGTTGTATTTCTAGTCTATAACAATAAATTCGATCAATATAAAACCTGGAAACCGAATTGGATCTTCAAACGACTGAATAATAATAAATAAATAAACCAACCTGGATTAGTTTCTGAATCGTGGAAACCTATCAGATAAACCTATTTGCGGGTTACATAATGATTTATGATTCACTCTTGATAGAAACTAGTGTGGTACCCGCGCGATGCGGCGGGGAACACAACAGTTAGGTTGGTGATATTTAGAATGTATACACCACAGTCTGATCTGATTGTAGTCACACATCGTCTAATAGCCTGTTTCCAAATGCACCACCACCAACATTTTTTTGTAAGTTTTAGCTATTTAAGAATAAATTGTAAACGATAACAAGCCTGCATCATGTTATGGCATAATGATTATGGTTGGACGTTTTCATTCATCTTGATGAGACGCCCATTCCTAGTAATATTACATCAGGTCACTCCCATGGGTTTTGTTAGTCATTTTTTTAAAAACTGCATGCCAAGTCAAATGTTGAATGTTTTTGTTGCATGAAATTCAAGATTATAAATCTCACTGCCAAAAGTGGGGCTACTTAGCAAACCTTGAGATGGCCAAAGTTTGAAAATCCATGTTTTATTCACAACGAAATTTCATACAATCAAGAAAACAAGGATTCATTGAATCATTGGTCAGTCAACCAAAATCCTTTAAAAACCAGTAAGGTTATCAGTAAGAAGGAGGTTAATGTCATAGAACAACCATTACCTCACATCTGTAGTAACAACCATTTCTTTTCTTGCTCAAATCAAAGTTTTTTATAATCAAAATAGTCCTTAGTATGATATCTAAATTAAAAGCTCATCATAGTGCTCTCTAAATACAAAGTTTAACCAAATTACTTGGTTCCCAAAACCTATCTCGAAACATGTTATAAAACACTAAGAAACTGAAACACTTAACCTTAGTTATCACATTTGATGCTGTTGACATACCCATTAACTCCTCACCTCTATGAATTTTTGCTCAATAATTGAACAAAGTAAAAGCTAATAATTGAAATAAAAAAGCAATTGAAAAGTAAAAATATCCGACCTTTGCAAACAAGTTTTAGTGCTCACTTGAAAAGCTTTTTGCAGGGTTGAGATTTAGCAAAATTAGGTTAACACTTTGAGGGATACCTGGATGCGTTTGGTTGTCACAACTTTTCTTCAAATTACATCTCTTTGAGGGATCGATGATGCATTGGAGGGTTGTAAAGGTGGGTTAAAAAGTTGTTTTATTGGCAAATTACCGTTTTACCCGGAAGAGATGTATTTATATATAGTATAGATATATGTTTTATTGTCTTCGACCAAGTCTTGTACTTTTTTTGGTCCATCATTCCATCAGTTTTTTTTTTTTTTAATTTCCCAGGCCCACCGAATCAATTCAAATGATGCCAATATTAAAGCCCACTTAAAAACTTATCATTTAACACTTAGGCCCAATTGAAAAACCAAATCAATTTCATTGATTTAGGGGCTGTTCAGCAGGATATGTTTGATTAAGTGTTGAATCATTAAGAGGGTTTGAATTGTTCATCACCCCTTATTAGTTGAATGGTTAAGAGCTTAATGAAACCATTCAGATGCTTTTTTTAGTTGAAACAAACACTCTTAATGCTGAATGATTAAGAGCTCAATGATTAATAGGTTTATTAAGAGGCTAACAAACACCCCCTTAATCAAAGTCGAATAAATAGAAGCAGCCGCAGCTCCAATTCGATTAATTGATCATCAGGCGCATTCATAACCAATTACAAATATATAACTTATAAATTACAGAAGTAGGATCAAATACAAACCACATTTTGTATAAAAATTGTAGTACGTGACAAATCTTATGTTGAGCAAGAAGGGGTATTTTTCTGAAACCATTACCTAGACTTATGAATATCTCTAATTTCACGTTTTTTAATTAATTTTTTTAGATCATTTACCGCACATACAATTACATAACTAGCATGGAACAAGTTCGTCTGCAAATAAAGTTTATGTATCTTACTAAGTTCATCATCCGGTTCTTAAATTTAGTCTGACCGATACGATGTGCAACCAGTGGATTGATAAGACGACCGATACGGCATCCGGTCTGGTTTTAAAAACATTGGTTACACCAACCTAAATCAAAGACTTAATTGACTTCCTCTCTCCGCATTACTCCTTTTATCGTCAGCGGTTCCCATATTCCCACCGTCGGCGATTCCATTGGGCTTTTTCATTGGAGATGGTTCACTCGCCTCCATGAGGTGTTCGGGTGTGTGGTGAGAGCCATTTGGATCTCATGTTCTCGATCTTCCTCCATCGAGGAGAGTGTACATTCTTGTCTTCTTCCAGCTCAGTTTTCCCACCTCAGAAACAATCAACAAATCTGTTGCAGCAATTGAAGGATTACTTTGTAGTTTCCGGTAGGTCTCACGATCTCGAAATCAGATCTAAAATCTATATCAATCAATCAACACTCGTTCTCACTCTTAGAGTATCAAATCTAGGTATTTGTATTCACACATATATATCATACACACCTACCACCTTCTTATCCATTCTAAACAAATTTAAATACATTATAGTTTGCATATAATGGTGAGTCGATGACAAACGAACCATGTCTGAAAGAAGGTCTGCTAGTGTATGCATATCGTCATCTATTCTGACTATAGTTGTTAAAGGCGCAAGGTGCACTTAAGGCGCCAAGGCGCTTAAAAAGCAAGAGCCTTTTGAAGTGAAGAACATGGTATAAAAATTCATTTTTAGGAGTTTTAAGCATGTTTTAGGACTCTTTAGGGTTAGTTTAGGTTTTTTAGGTCGATTATAAACTTGTTTAGGGCTGGTATAATTGTTTCAAACCTGTTGAGACAATTGTTGGCCGGAATACCATCAGGACTTGGCATGAAAAATGGGCCTGAGAGCTTGAAAGTAGGGCTTTTAAATCAAAGCAAGAAGGCTGTGATGAGCCTGAAAAGTGAGCATAGACACTCGCCTGAATAGGCTTTGACAACAGAGTCTCTGACATGATTTTATTTTATTTAATCCATTTTGTCCAAAGGGGATTTTCGCTTCCTTCAATTCAATACATATTTCCATCAATTCAAAACATATGATGATAAGAATTTTTTTTTTCCCCAAAACAAGTCACATAGCGGGTAAGCGGACATCAAGATGCATTGCTATCCCTTTTAAATCGCAAAGTCTATCTTGTTAAATATAAACCCTTGTTTTTAGGGCTCTATGAGTCACTGTGGGGGAGGGGGGAAGTGAGGTGGAGGAAAGCTTTTGGCTTTTTTTTTAAGTTCAACTCACAATTAATAATAATAATAATAATAATAATAATAATAATAATAATAATAATAATAACAATAATAATAATCCTTCCCCCTCTCTTTCCACTCCCATAATTTTCACCCTTTAAACATGGTCCCTACACTGCCACGTGACGCTTCATGCTCCTCTTTACCCCCTTCACTCCCCATATTCTTAATAGTATTCCTAAACGATTCTTATTCAAAAACTACCAATCACTAATTTTTCCACACGAGACAATCCCACGTGCTTACTCTTTCTAGTACTAGTTCATGCGTTTCTTTATGACTCGACCATTGAGGGAGACACGTGTATTGGTGGTAGGTCCCACACTCAAATTGTTTGGTTATTTCTAGGAAAAATTATAGAAATCGTCTGTTTATCTGTTTTTTCAGTAGGTGTTCTTAAACTTCAAAAGTGATGAGAATCGTCCTTTATGTTCTAAAATCTTTCAAGTCTCGTCCTTTAGCACTAACTTGGTTAGATTTTTTGGTTAAATCCAGTCATGTGCATTGCACATGAGGGTAAATTTGTCTTTTTACTCTTTTAGGGACTAGTTGTGTGATTAACTTATACTTTTGGTCCAAAATTAAAAAAAAAACAATTTACTCTTTACTCCTCTCTTTCTCTCTCACTACATCTCTGCTTTTCTATCTTTTTCTCCTCTCTCAAAGCATCTTTCTCCACTCTCTTGCTTTGGTCACCATATCCCATGAGACACACCATATCATTGGTTACCACCACCAATAACAATCCATTACAAACGATGAAGCTAGATCCGTCGGAGAACAACAGCAATCCACTACCTCTGCTCCTGCTTGAACCCACTAAATCTGACAACCACCGCACCACTCCTACCTGAACCCACCACCACCATCATCGACAGAGGCTTTGGAGTTGAACAATCTTGCAGATTTAAGGTGAAACAGGCTTTGGAGTTGAACAATCTGACAACCACCACACCACTCCTACCTCTACCACAAACCTGCCATCAACAACCGTAGACCACTACCACCACTTAGCAAAGTGCCATTAACAACCACCTGCCACTACCAAACCCCACAAATCTGACAACCACCACAAAATCCCACCAAATCCGACACCCCCACCATAATCAACAAACCCTAATAGACCCGTTTTCAAAATCTGAACCGGGCCCTAAAAGTTCCAATTCCATATTTCTAATAAGTGTTATCAGGGGAAGAATTTTGTACATGATCAGGGGGTTCGACTGTTTGATGACGAGCTGCCACCTAATGGTGAGTTATACACAGAACATTCAACAGCTGGAGCTGATTCCAAGGTGAAGAATTGGTGATTTGAAGTCTGAGGCGAAACAACATTTGCTTCTTGGTGACGCATATGATCAGGGTAGCGTTGAAGGGTTCAATCGGGTCAGGTTGGTTATACACCCGGCTATGGATAGGTTATCATCGATTTAGGGTGAAACAGGTTTGTGTTTAGAGTGCAACAGGTTTGTGATGTAGTGAGATTCCAGGCGAATGTTATAGGTTTGTGTTTAGAGTGCAACAGGTTTGTGATGTAGTGAGATTCCAGGCGAATGTTATGGGTGTTTTATGGGCGGTAATGGAAGACGTTTTGAGTGTGGTGGTGGTGGTGGTGGTGTGATGGTTGATGATGGTTGAGAGTCAGAGAAAGAGAGAGATATACTTGAGAGATATTTTTTAAAAAAAGGGGGCAAATGAAAAGAGCAGGTGAAATGTCAATAATACCCTCACGTGACTTTCACGTGACATAACTTAGCCAAAAAATCTAACCAAGTTAGTGCTAAAGGACGAGACTTGAAAGATTTTAGAACATAAAGGACGATTCTAATCACTTTTGAAGTTTAAGGACACCTACTGAAAAAACATGTAAACATAAAGGATGATTTCTGTAATTTTTCATTATTTCTAAGTTAACCTTTCAACTTTCAAGCTTTTTAGTATGCCTCTTCTTGTTTAAGCCGTTCGTACCCACGGTTTCCTTGTACTATAGTAAAATATTATTGTTTACATCATGCTATAGGTACTTTAATTCTAGATCGTTGTCTATGCGCACATATCTTCCACAGCTTATATATCGGATCGTGGAATCTCTAGTTTGAGCACTAATTTAATGAAACTTGTCTAGTGGGTAGGCAATGGGAGTATACGAACCAACAATTGGTCACCTAGACGATATAAAATATAGTGAAAAAGACGAAAACCTTGACTAAACAAGCATAAGTAGTAATATCGGTGTTGGTTTTTTACTTCAAGTGGCCCACCAACCTCAAGCACTAAATAGACATATGATTCGTTCTCCTCCAATAGTGAACTTGATGTGCTCTAAAGGTGCTTCCTCATGTTTAATTTGGTTTTAGGGTTGGATATTTTCATGGCGTCTCTTTTAAAGTTGAATGGAAATTTGGCTATGAACACTTCGATTCGTGTAAAGACATTTCGTAACATGTAAAATATTATTATTTTTTGCATTTTGCTCAATGTAGTGTAAGACCAGTGACGGATTTACTCTTGTAAGACTAGAGGGAGTGGAGGGGGGGGGGGGGGGGGGGAAGCACCATGTGGCACTTGTGGGGTCCATGTAAGGGGGGAAAAATTGTGGGGAGTGGAAGGGGGGGGGGAAGTGACATGTGGAAAATATTTTATTTTTCTTTTTCTTAATTAAAGTAATAAAAAAACACAAATTTAATAAAAACATAATTAATCATCAAATTTAATAATTAATAATAAACTACAAAATAAAAAATATAAAAACATGAAATAAAAAAATACATCAACTAAAAAAATACATAAACTAAACAAATACATCAAACATGTTTTTAATCATCACTGTCGGATGGGTATTGTCTTGGTACAGTCCAAATATGCTCAACCAATTCCGCTCGAAGGTTGTGATGTGTTTGAGCATTTTTGATTTCCTTGTTGTTTAACGATCTTTCTGCATCAGTAATGTTTCCTTGACTTGATGGTGGTTCGTCACCAAAATACTCGCATATTGCACGCCCTTCGTCTTCCAAAATCATATTATGTAAAATAATGCATGCATACATCACATTTTTTATTTGCGATTTTTCCAGCATCCGACATGGCATAGACAAAATGCGCCATCTTTTTTGTAAAACACCAAAAGCTCGCTCAATGTCTTTCCGTGCAGCCATTTGAGCTTTGTTAAACTTTGTTCTCTTATCGTCTAACGTAGTCCTCCGTGTAAACGATTTTACGAAAACGGCCCAATCAGGGTAAATTCCATCTGTTAGAAGATACCCGTACTTGTATTCTACCCCGTTTACAAAAAAAGTTCCTTTCGGTCCAACATCATTTACAAGATCGTTGAAAATTGGGGATTGATTAAGAATAGTTATATCGTTGTTCGAACCGGGCACACCAAAAAACGCATGCCAAAACCAAAGATCTTGTGATGCAACCGCTTCAAGCATCATACAAGGCTTTTTATGATATCCACTTGAGTGTTGGCCTTGCCATGCAGTTGGACAAAGTTCCCACTCCCATTTCATACAATCTAAACTCCCGAGCATACCAGGAAAACCATGTTTTTCGTCGTGGAATTCCAAAAGTTGTTGTACGTCATTAAACGTAGGTTTTCTCAAATATTTTTTTAAATATAGTTTAATGACGTACGAACAAAAAAAGTGGAGAGTTTCCCTGGCCGTTCGGGCCGACATCTTTAGATAGTCGTCCATTATGTCGGAACCTTGCCCGTAACCTAAGTGTCTAAGGGAGGCTGTGACCTTTTGAAACGTGGTAAATCCCAACTCACCACGCGCACCGGGCCTTTGTTGGAAATATTCGTAATTATTTTCTAAATCGTTTGATATTCTTATAAATAAATTACGACTCATACGAAAACGCCGCCTAAAATTTTTTTCATCGTATCTTGGTTCGGGCGAGAAGTAATCACGTACCAATAAATCATTTGCGGCTTGTCGTTCACGAACTATATACTTTCTACGCTTGGGTTCCGAGGTCGCTTCATCATCATCCGCTACAACTTTAACGAGTGTCTGAACGGTAGCCATTATCAACTCCGCACCGTCATCGGATGAGGAGCCCAAAGCGAGTTCAGCAAACGACGAAGACGAACTTGAACTTTGGTCCGACATCTTGCAAGTATTTTAAAAAAAAGAGTGTTTGGAGAGGATTTTATAAAAATAGGAGAGTGTGGGTTTGAGTAGAAGAGTGTGGGTTAATATATATATATAGATTTAGAAAATATTTTTTTTTCAAAAATATTACCGTTTTTAAACGGTCATTTTTTTTTTTAATCCCAACGGTCATCAATACATCCACCAACCAAAACAGGCCACGTCACCCTCCACTCTCCCCCCCCCCCCCCCCCGCCCGGCTTTCCCCCACCGCCCACCCTCCCCGCCCTCCTCTTCCCGCCCCCTAGGGACGGTGTTCCCGCCCTCCCATTACCGCCCCACTCCCCATAGTCTAAGGGTGGACACTAACGTCCAACCCAAAGTGTATGTGTGTAATTGTTGTACAAGTCCAAGTGCCCAATGGTTAAGTGTTTAAAATATAGGTTAGCAATTTACCAAAATTTCGTTAAAGAAAGAACTCATTTGAAACCACAACATCAATTTTTTGATTTCCAAATGTTTTCAAAATTGTTCTTAAATTTATCATAATAATAATAATAATGATAATAATATTATTATTATTATTATTATCATTATTATTATTATTATTATTAGAGTAAATTCCTTTTTGAGTCCCTGAGTTTTGTTGATTTTAACTACTTGAGTTCAACATTTTCATTTTTAACATTCTGAGTGCTAGTGTTTTATGTTTTCTATGGTTTGAGTCCAATTTTCTAACGTCGTTAACCAAGTCAGTTAACTATAACGGTATCTCAGTCATTTTACACATAGGTACAACTCTGTAATGCATAAGATATAACGTACAAGTCTTTAATAAAGCTCTCTCTCACACACAACACACACACACTCCCTCTCTCTCTCTCACACACACACTTTCTTCTTCACCCCTCCACCACACCACCACCACTGCACCATAAACCACCACCACTCCCCCTGCACCTGCAACCCACCAGAACCACCCAACCACCTCCTCCGGCCATCGTTTCCGACGAATCACCTTTGTTACTCATCATACACACAACCACACCCCACCCTGATCTGTTAATCGAAGAGAGAGAGAGGGAGAGACGAGGCACAGAGGATAAAGAACAGAAGCAGAGGGAGAGCTGGTGACGGTGGCGGCGGTTTCAACTAGGGTTCCGATTAAGGGGTTGAAGATGATGGTGGTTGCTGAACCAATAGCTGGAGGGTTCAAGTCCCGAATTGGAGTTCAGATTGAGGGTTCGAGTCCCGAATTGGAGTTCAGATCTGGATGAAGGGTAGGGTTATGATGGAAATAGTTGTTTCAGATCTGGATGGAGGGTTCGAGTCCCGAATCCGGCGTTGCAGGTTAACCCCCACCTCCCACCACCAATCGGAACCCCCACCTCCCACCACCACTACAACCCACCTTATCTCACCTCTGCAGACACTACCATCGTCCACCTGCACATCCGTCCCTTCACCAACCTTAAGAGATGTCGTGGCTTGTTTAGTTTCCATACTTTCAGATCGGTTTGCAGAGAAAGAGAGAAGTGAGAAAGAGAGAGAGAGGTGAGATCTGTTAGAGAAGTGAGAGAGAGGTGAGATGTGTTAAATAAAAATAGTATTTAATAATATTTATTTTTAATGGTAGGGGTAGTTTGGTCATTTCATAAATATTAACATAAAAAATCTAACAGAGTTAGAAAATTGGATTCAAATGGTTATAGAATTATCAACCAGGCACTCACAATGTTAAAAATGAAAATGTTGGACTCAAGTAGTTAAAATCAACAAAACTCAGGGACTCAACAAGGAATTTACTCTTATTATTATTATTATTATTATTATTATTATTATTATTATTATTATTATTATTATTATTAATAATAATAAGTAAATAATGAATAGTTTTTCAATATCATTTAGTGGATATAATGTATACATTTGTTTACCCGACTTTTTTTTGTTTTAACTCAACCGATATGTGCCACCCATCAAAAAGGTTTATTTAGATCCACCACTTGAAGGCTAGTTTTAAGAGTGAGATAACAGTGGTAAATAATTTAAAAGTTTTATGTGTATATAGGATGGGTTCTACTCAAATAACCAAAATTTATGATAAGTAAATACTATAAGAATGCAATCATTTATTCTTTTAATTTAGTAGCAAAGTTTTTATTATGAAATAAAATACAATAAAATACAATAAAAACAATGTTTTATTCGCTGCCAGCTCCTCAAATTCGAAAAAAAAAGGAACAAAGTTGGATTTGTGTTTTGTTCCTAAACATAGATATTTGTATTTAAGAAATAAACTTAAAAAATATGAAACATTGATTAAAAAGTAAAACGATTTAGGTTTGTGTAAAAATGTACAAATCTATACTAACACAACCACCGAACACAATATAAAGATCAATAACAAGAACAAAGAAATAGCGACAGAAAATGGTGACAAAATCTTATTATTACCAACCCAAAACGTTACCCAACCAAACCCTAGATCTCTACAATCGTAGAGATCTTAATACAATACAAGGTTAGTGATCTTCTGATTATTGATATCAGATGATCATCTAACAAGGAAAACAATACATAGAAAAGATAATGTTCAGAAATACAAACCCTAATCTAGAGAGGATACACAATACAAAGATAAGAAAAAATCTGAGCTAAAGACTGAAACAAGGAGAAGAGCTCTCCTTATATAGAACCAATCGAAGCTTCCAGAGAACAAACACACTCAGCATCATTCTGAGCCACACGATGAGTTTCACACGGATCCAGCTCTAATCAACGACAAGGATTAACTCGGGGACACACCAGGCTAATAAGCCCACAACTATATATCATATATGGACTTGACTGATAAGCCCAAATATCTAGCCCAATAATTTTAAGCCTGCACAAACTTAAGTCCAAAACATTTGAATCACATAACATCCATATATTTTAACACGCCCCCTTGATTCAAATGCCAAACATGTCAAACATGCCAAGCTTATCACAAAGAGTCTTGTGTTGAGACACACTTAACCCCTTAGTAAATATATCAGCTATCTGTTTCTCAGAACTGATCTTCAATGCTTGTATAATACCACTTGAAATCTTTTCTCTTATAAAATGCAAATCAACCTCAAAATGTTTAGTTTTCTCATGGAAAACAGGATTAGAAGCAATAGACAGTGCAGCTTTGCTATCACTGTAAAGCTTCACTGGAAGTTTAACTTCCACATTTAACTCTTTTAACATATTAATCAGCCAAATAACCTCACAAGAGGCAGAGCACATAGCTCTATATTCGGCCTCAGCACTAGACCTGGAAATTGTGTTTTGTTTCTTTGATTTCCAGGATATCAAAGATCCACCTAAGAATACACAATACCCAGTAACTGATTTCCTGGAAACCAGGCACTTTGCCCAGTCTGAATCAACATAGGTACTTAAATTAAACTGACCAGCCTGTTTAAAAAGAATACCTTTTCCAGGAGACAATTTCAAGTACCTTAACAATCTAAGAGCCACCTTCAAATGATACTTTGAAGGTTTATGCATAAACTGGCTTAGAAATTGAACTGTGTAACTTATATCAGGTCTTGTTAAAGACAGATATATAAGTTTACCAATCAATTTTTGAAACCCAGTTACATTCTCTAATAATTCAGACTCTTTAGAATGTTTAGCACTCACAATAAAACTTTGTTCAATGGGTGTGATAATTGGTTTACAACCTAAGTAACCAAACTCACTAAGCAATTCTAGACAATATTTCCTTTGGGATAGACAGATGCTTTGTTGGGAATAAAGCACCTCTATTCCTAGAAAATATTTCAGTTTTCCTAAGTCTTTTATTTGCAAATTAGACTTAAGAAACTGTTTTACATTTGTGATTTCAGAATCATCATTTCCTGTGACAACTATGTCATCAACATAAACTAGTAACACAGTAAACTTATCACCAGAATTTTTTACAAATAAAGAATAGTCACATAGACTTTGGACAAAGCCTATTTTAACTAACACATCAACCAATTTCTCATTTCACTTACGAGGGGCTTGTTTAAGCCCATAAAGAGATTTGACAAGTTTACACACCTTAGACTCATTCTTGTTAGAATACCCTTCTGGTAATGTCATATAGACATCCTCAGTAATGGATCTGTACAAGAATGCATTATTTATATCTAACTGATACAAAGGCCAAGAATTTTGGACTGCTAGACTAATGACACATCTAACAGTCACCATCTTGACTACTGGAGAGAATGTTTCTCCAAAGTCAAGGCCTTCTCTTTGGTTGTAGCCTTTGGCTACTAACCTGGCCTTGTATCTCTCTATCTCACCATTTGATTTATATTTAATTTTATAAATCCATTTACATCCTATTGGCTTTCTACCAACAGGTAAATCAGTGATAACCCAAGTATTGTTTCTATATAAGGCTTCCATTTCGGAATTCATTGCCTCAACCCATTTGGGATCCTTGGCAGCCTCATTATATGAATTGGGTTCAATTGATTTATTCAAAACAGACACAAAAGACATGTTTTCATTAGATAGACAAGAATAGTTAACAACTTTTTCCAGACCATACTTAACTTTGCCCTCAAATGACATAGTCATTGAAGTGCCTAGGTATACTAGAGACCCTATCAGACCTTCTTAGATTTCCCTCAGACTGGGTTTGCTCAACATTTTCAAGACCCTCATCATTGTTTGCCCTACTAGGGTCCCTGCAACCTGAGCTGCCAGGCTGCTGACTGATGTCTACCCCCCCCCCCCAGCAGCCCTGGGAGGTGACCCTAGTTGCAAACTAGTGGGACTAGATTGAGTTTCATTTAGGTCCCCTTCATCATCGGGAAGATCTGGACTCCTAACCCCATTAGACTCTTGACTGTTAGATTCAACACAGTCAAAAAAATTTAAGTGAGTTATAGATTTATCAAAAACAGTTAACTCTTTATCAACAACCAATGATTGTTTAAAAGGAAAAATGTCCTTATAAAATCTAACATCTCTAGAAAAAATACACTGTTTTGACTATAAACACCAAAGTTTATAACCTATTTTGACATTGGAAAATCCAATTAAAACACATTTTTCAGACTTATAAGACAATTTATCAGTATTATTTAAGACTGTGTTGAAACATAGACAACCAAAATTCTTAATGTGGTCAAGATTAGGGGGAACCCATATACTAACTCATAGGGACTCTTACCTAAAAGGACTGAAGAAGGAATCATGTTAATCAAATAAGTAGCAGTTAGAACACAATCAGCCCAAAATCTAAGGGGCAGCCCACTCTGAAACAACAGAGCTCTGGCTGTATTTAACAGGTGTCTATGCTTCCTTTCAGCAATTCCATTTTGCTGTGGAGTATAGGCACATGATGTTTGGTGTATGATACCTTTTGAGGTACAAAATTGTTCCATTTGTTTATTAACAAATTCAGTCCCATTATCACTTCTAAACACTTTTATCCTAGACTTAAACTGAGTTAACACTAACTCATAAAAAATACTTAAATTCTCAAAGACTTCAGTTTTGTTTTTTTAACATATAACACCAAACAGTTTTTTTTTTTCGTTTTTTTGTGTTTTTTTATTTTGTTTTCTCTTTTTATTTTCTTTTTTCTGTTTCTTATTTGTTTTTTATTTTTTCCGGTTTTTTTCTTTTTTCTGTTTTTATTTTTTTCAGTTTTTTTTTGTTTTTATTTGTTTTTCATTTTTTTATGTTTTTTGTTTATTTTCTATTTTTTCTTTTATTTTCTGGTTTTATTTTTTAGTTTCAGTTGTTTTTTCTTTCTTTTTTTTTTTCCGTTTTGAGGTTAAATTTTTATTATTTTTTGATAATTTGTTTATGTTTGTAGGAAATGACCGATCTACGGGAAGAACGTGAACTTTGTCGCCGCTAAAGGTTTAATCGCCGCCGCCGCTAATTGTTTTTTTCTTTTAAATTTTTATGCTTTAATTAGGTTTGGTATGTATTTTGTTTTTTATATTTTTTCTGTTTTTTTTTTTATTTTTTTATGATTTTTCTTATTTTTTTTATTTTCTTCTGTTTTTTTTTATATATTTTTCTGTTTTGTTTTATTTTTTTTTCTGTTTTTTTTTTAATTTTTATGTATGTATGTATGTGTGTATGCACGTATGTAGGCAGTTTTGGTATGTTTGTTTAGTTTTGATAATAGTGGCGATCACGACGATGAAGATGAAGCCTAAGACGAAGACTTTTAGGCAGTTTTGGTATGTTTGTTTAGTTTTGATGGTGTATGCTTGAATCAAATATTAGGTTGGTATGTTAGTTTATTTTGTTTGATATGTTTTGACGAATGTTGGTTTAACTTTGTTATGTTTATTTATATATATGTAGATGTTGGTTTATTATTTTTGTTATTATTTAGTTTGGTTATGCGTGTGCGGAGTAAACGAAGAAAAAAAAGACCTTTAGCGGCGACGCGAAGTCTTGCCCAGATTACACAGGAATCTGCCACGTGGCAAAAAAAAATTAAAAGATAATGTCACGTGGATAAATAGCTTTAGCGGGGACACCTTTAGCGGCAACAGGAGCAATAGCGACAGACAAAAGGTGGCAAGACCATTAGCGGCAACAATCGCTTTTAAAGGTCGTGCCGCCGCTAAAGGTATACCTTTAGCGGCAACACGCGTCGCCGCTAAAAGTCCAATTCCTTGTAGTGTCACTGCATGTGAGCCGATCTTTGGATGCCACCTGCGGATTTGTGATCCATTGTTTCTTGATGTTCGGATACGTGAGTGTTGTTGATCTGGTTTCGGATATTTGGTTTTTTAGTACCATATTAAGGATTCTCCCAGATATCGGATATGTGGTTTTTTGTCTTCCGATCTAGGCGAGATTTGTGACGAATTGCAAAATTTATTGTTGTCGAGGCAGTCATCATTTGAATAAATCAGACTTGATCTGTGTCTTGAAGGGGCAATTCGAATAGAAACTATCATTGCAACTATGAATGCAGTGATCATGAGAAATTGGGCATCATAACTCAACAAAAAGTCTGAGCTTCCTGTTTCGGTGTATATATTTGATATTTTTTTTATTGGTTTTCAGATGTGTTGATATTTTTTGTATCGATTTTATGTTTTTTTTTAATAGCCAAACGAAGCGCCACCCTAAAGATCACCTCATCCGCACAAGTTCGATCCCCAGCTGCAACAGTTGCCAGCCCGCGTAAACACGCGTTGTGGGACTCGAACCCGCGACCACCCGGGCAGGAAACCCTAAGAAAAACCTTCCTACCTCTCCACAAACCAACTGGTCTGTGGGTCATTAATTTGCGTATCGATTTTATGTAATATAGATTTGTTGAGATATATAAATGTCGTAAAAGTACGTGGTGATGTTCAGTTTATGGAGGCTTATATATTATGGAAAAAGTTGATATTTTTTAGAGAAGTACTATGAAATTTACTAACATCGTGGATGCTCTAAATGCATCTAATTAATATAGTTTAAATAATAGTTTTGGAAAAAAAAACATAAAAAGTTAAAATATGGAAATCTATGGAAATCCTTTTAAATAATAATGGTTTAAAATCCTAAAATTTCAGAGAATGTCATGTGTGAACACAATATCATCATTAAAAAAAATCATTTGTTTTTTTGTTAGTTCTTGTGTTGGATCAGTGGCTGTTTCTATGAACACTTATGTGTTTATCAGATTTATATAAGAGTTATTAAGCAGCGGAAATACAAGTGTTCAAAGGTCTAAAAGATCACTTTGATGAGGAGTTATTACTCCCCCTTGACTGAACAATAAATGAGAAACAGTAAATGATCTAAGTATAAAGCAGTAATAGCAGTTTATGTTTCTCAGATGTGAAGTGGAAATTATAAGTTTAAAGCCCGAAGGATTTCAATATAAGTTCAAAGATATTACACAAAATCACATATGAAAATAGATGAACAAACTCATCTATTTATAGACTAATGTACTAAACTGTAGTCTGAAGTAATCTAAGATATTTAACAAAGATATTATGCTAAGATAAGGTTACTACAGTCTGTACATTGAAACTTGAAATCAAGACTTTAACAAAACAATATAATAGTAAAACTGCTGATCTTGAGTCGGTTAGAAGCTTCTGTTGGAAAGTGCTGATGAGTGACAAACTGCTGATGAGCAGTTTGTCTTCAGTAGTTCTTCAGTGAAATGTCTGGTTAGACTTCAGAACTTCTGATGAATTTACTCTTCAGTACTTTGTGTTTGTTCTTCAGTACTTCTTCATTTTGTTCTTCAGCAGTTCTATACTTAGGCAGATATGGAAAAGACTAAGGTTATCAAAAGGTGGTTTCGTCAATCCTCTTCGTCCCAACAATCTCCCCCTGGATTGATGAAGCCAAAACCTTATCTATCCTTTATTGTTGTCCTTTTCTCTCTTCTAGCATCCTCCAGATCTCTGCTGTCATCCGGGTGGTAAGAGTACATCTTTGTTGCTCAGTGAGAGGACCAAGTTCAGGTGTTAAATGTTGAATGGTGAGAAGGTCTTTGGACGATAAAACACTCAACTCCTTTGAGTTTCTATAGACCTTACTTGAACGGTCTCTCCTGGTCACAAGTACTGAGTTGGATTCAGTAAATGACCATTTTACAATGTTTACCTTTGACCTGTCAAAGTCAGAGGCATAGGAAACCAAGCCTGTTTCCTTAGGTTGACCTGATTGAGGAATGTCTTCTATTTCAGTGACTCTCAGGTGAGACTCTTGACTTCCTTGTAATTCAGCAGCACCTTGGATTGGCATGTTGGGCGGGTGATGCTCTGTAACAACCCTTGTATGTGTTTCTTCTTGGATGGATTGTTGTAACTGATAAGCATAGGTAGCCTTGTCTCTGAATTGGGTCAAGATGGGTTTCTCTTCAACATCAAAATCACCATGTACCAACTGATCTCCTTCTAACAGAATCATTTTGAAGTCAGTCTTGACAATGGGATCTCCATCTGCTTTTCTTTTGGTGGCTGGCCTTCTTAATGTACCAGATGGTCTTTTGACAATAGAAGTTGTTTGGACTTCTTGGCTTTCAAATCTTTCTGGTTCAGCAACTTTCTTTGCTTTGAATTTCTTGTAAGCCTCATACAAAGTTTGTTCTTTCCATTTGCTGATTGAGGCTTTTGAACCATAGCCATTAGCCACTAATTCTTCAATCACTTCAGCTCTTTTGGCTTTTCTCTCATTTTCAGTTGCTATTCTATCAGATAGCATCTGTGCTCTTCTAGTCAGTTCTTGTGTTGAGAGTTTCTTGAGGGCCACTTGCTTGGATTTGGAGTTCTTTGTGATGAATGCTATTAGCTGTGCTCTTTTATCTTCTTCAGCAGCAGCTTCAAGTGCTCTCTCTTCAGCCTCAAGCTCATCAAGTTTTTCTTGATACTTGATCAGTTTTTCTTCAAAGGTCAAGTCTTCTCTAGTTTCTAGGCTGTTCCATACTCTGTCTTCTTTTGCCTTTTTAGCAGCTTCTTTCAAACTCTTCTCTAATAAGTCTTTCGACATGCTGATGGGAGTAGGGTTTAAAACAGCCGTGGAAGTTGTTGTAGGCAAAGGAGTGGGAGCAGGTTCTTTTTCAGTTGCCTTAGGAACTTCTGATGATGGTTTAGGAGGTAGAACTGCTGATGTGGTAGGTTTGGTCACAACTGCTGAAGGATTGTCTTCAGTAGTTTGAGAAATGTAATCAGTAGTTCCCTCTGAAGCCTTAGATAACTTGAACTCTGGTGCTACTTCTTTTCCTGGTCTTTGTGTTGGTCTATCAGCTTCTTGATCAGGATTTTGTCTTTGTGTAGCATCTGTTGGTTCCTTAATCATCTCCCCCTTTTTGGCTTCATCCACTTCTGGAAGCCGAATAGAATGAGATGTTGCAGCAGACAACCTTGCCAGTTGATCTTGAGTTTCATCCATCTTTTTGTTCAACTCAGCAAGTCTCGAGTTGATCAACCCAAACTGATTGTTAGCTTTTAACTCCCAAGCAGTTGTGAAGGGTTTGAGTTGATCAGTTATAATTTGTTTGAGTGCCTGATACAGGGGACCATCTGGGCTGCATAGTTGGTTCAGGTCTATGCTTGTGAGCCCAGTGAATTGGGTAGGTTGTTTTGGTGAAGGGGTGCTTTTTGGGTGATCTTCAGATTGCTCTGAAGATGCCAGTTGTGGGGATTTTTGGGCTAACTGGTCTTTAACCTGATCTTTGGTGACCAGCTTCTTGAGCTTGGAGACCTTAGATGCAGGACCTTCAATGTCAACCGTCAATTCAGTTTGTGGAATTTGTGATTCATCAACCAACTTAATGGAATCATCTGAATCCCTGATAGTGTCCTCAGAGAGGGCAGGATCAGTTATATCATGAGCTGGACCCAAACCAGTAGTCTCATGAACCTCTTTGTCTTGGTTCTGAGGTTTTCCTACCTCTGGCCTTAGGCCTTCATCAGTAGTTGCCAAATTTGAGGTCTTAGCTATGTTACTACTGTCCTCAGGTTCACCACTGGGTGATAAGTGAGTAGTAGCAGCCTCAAAAGTATCAAAAGTTTGCAAGTTTGGGCTTACAAACTCTTGTTCATCCTCATCTCTCTGTGTTGGGCTAAAGGGATCCACATTCATGTCAACTTCTGAAGGCATCTCCCCAATTTGATGTGTTGTAAGGGGAGTGACATGTGGTGAATGTGTTCCTTTAAGTCCTGAGAGAAGTTGGGCAATTTCTATGGTTGTATGTGAGGGTTCAGGTTCAGTAGTTGTGATGGGTTGGTGTTCAGGAGTTTGGGTGGGTTTAGGAATGGTTTCAGTAGTTTCAAAGGCAGGGTCAACAGTTATTGGTTTCTTAAATCTTTTTCTTTTAAATATAACTGTGACAGGTTTTCTTTTGGGTGGTGGAGAAGGAGTGTGCTGAGAGGATGTTTCAGCCACTTCCTTTTCAAGTGCAGATTGCACATCAGTAGTTTCAGGTTTCTCCACTTCCTGAACTTTCTTTTTCAGTGACTTGGTTGTTTTTGGTTTTTGTTGTTTAGGCTTTTTAGTTATCTTTTTGGGTTTGGAAGATGTGGGTTCCTTGGGGATGGGTTGTTCTTCCCCTTGGTCATCTTCTAGCAAAAGTGCTGGTTTGTTGTGCCTAGAGAATACTTGAGCAGTTAAAGGATTTAAAGTTGTTGTTTTTCCCTCAAGTACTCCCTCGCCAAGTTCTTTTATTATGCACTGCATAACAAACCTTGGATACAACAAAAATTTCTTTTTATCATTTTCATGATGTAAAACCAGTTCATTGAAAAACAGTTTTGATGCCTTAAAAGAAGTTTCATTTATGATGGAATGAAAAATAGGTTGAAAAGTTGAAGGCATCTGATCTATTGACCCAGTTTTAGGACTAAGACACATAATAATATAATGAAATAACAGTTTATATTGTGGGTCAAAATATTTTTTGTAAACTGTTGCTTGTGCCAAAGTACCTTGATAGCCACATTCTGTCATGGTCAGATGAATATCTGAGGTTGGAATATGCTCAGGTGCCTCAGAATCCTTCAAACCAAGCCTGATGCTTAGTGTTTCTGGTGAGATGGCCATCAGTTTCCCTTTTATAGAAGATTTGAGGGAAATCACTTCATTATTCACCTTCACCGTTTCTGAATTTGCCCAGAACTCATTAAGAGTTTCTTCATGAATGGGTGGATCAATGGTGAAAGCATCATAATATTGGGATTTCATGATGAGATCAAGTATCTCATCATACTGGGACCAGGCTTCATCTTTAACAAAGTAGCCTCTTTGGTTGTGTCCCTGTTTTAACACGAGAGCCATGGATGTTTTTGATCGAACAGTGATTTTTAGGTTAGAGAAGGGGTTTTGCTTTGAATTTGAGAGAGAAAGAGGGAATTTTGCTTTTTGAATGGATAAGTGTAGGAACAGGGTATTTATCAGAAGTTTTTAACCGACTAGGTCAAACTTCTGACGAGTGAAAAGTCTGTTTTACCCTTTTAGTCAAACTGCTGAAGAAGAAAGGTTTCTTTATCAGTGGTTTTAGTTTTCTCATCAGCAGTTTCAATTGCTGATGCAGATGACTTTTAAAACACTTTTCTAACTTCTGATTTTCATCAGTAGTTACATCCATTTTGAAAATATCCCATTTTGATGTTTATCAGTAGTTTTCAAAATTTGTTCATCAGAACTTTCTCTTTTCTCAAATTTTTGGTTTTCAGAGGTTTGTGACAGATAAGTATGTAAGTGAAAAATAAAATATGTGCAGAACTAAAAAGTGAAACACTTACAGACTTTCTTCTAAGTTTAACATCCCAAGCATGGATACTAACCTCTGAAAAGTTGTTGAATCAAGGGGTTTGGTGAAAATGTCAGCTATTTGATTGGCTGTTGTGACATGCTTCACCTCAATCTTGCCTTTTTCATAGCAATCTCTTATGAAATGATACCTGATTTCAATGTGTTTAGTTTTTGAAAACTAAACAGGATTTTGAATGATGCTAATGGCAGATTTGCTGTCTACAAAAAGTGGGGTCTTGGTCTCTTTGATTCCATAATCAAGCAGTTGATATTGGAGCCATTGTATCTGTGAAGTACAGCTTGCAGCAGCAATGTATTCAGCTTCAGCTGTTGAAGTTGCCACAGATGTTTGTTTCTTTGATTGCCAGGACACCAGACAGTTTCCTAAGAATTGACAACCACCAGATGTTGATTTTCTTGACATTTTGCAGCCTGCATAGTCACTATCTGAAAAAGCAGTTAACTTGGTATTGCTTGAAGCAGGATACCAAATCCCTAAAGTAGGAGTTCCTTTCAGATATCTGAAGATTCTTTTGACTGCAATTAGATGAGATTCTCTTGGTGCTGATTGGTATCTAGCACAGACACAAGTTGAAAACATGATATCTGGTCTAGAAGCAGTTAGATATAAAAGAGAACCTATCATACATCTATACATGGTTTGATCAATGTGTTTCCCTTGATCATCTGGTTCAACTTGTGTGATTGGTGTCATGGGAGTGGAACATGTTTTACAGTCTTGTAAAGAAAATTTGTTCAATAATTCTTTAACATATTTTGATTGATGTATAAATGTTCCATTTGACTGTTGTTTGATTTGCAGTCCCAAAAAGTACTGCAATTCTCCCATTGTACTCATTTCAAATTTTGATTGCATGAGTTTCTTAAATTCTTCACACAGTTTTGAATTTGTTGAACCAAAAATGATATCATCAACATATATTTGAACAAGTAAGACATGATTTCCAACGTGTTTTATGAAAAGAGTTTTATCAATGGATCCCCTTGAGAAGTGATTCTTTAGTAAAAAGTTGGAAAGTGTTTCATACCAGGCTCTTGGAGCCTGTTTCAGCCCATAAAGAGCTTTGTCAAGTCTGTAAACCCAATCAGGATGAGAAGGATCCTCAAACCCTGGAGGTTGACATACATACACTTCCTCTTTTATTTTTCCATACAAAAATGCACTTTTGACATCCATTTGATAAACTTTAATGTTGTTGGAAATTGCATAAGCTAAAAATAACCTGATAGCTTCAAGTCTTGCAACTGGTGCAAAGGTTTCATCATAATCAATTCCTTCCTCTTGGGAATAACCTTGTACCACTAGTCTTGCTTTGTTCTTGATGATCATACCAGCCTCATCTGATTTGTTTCTAAAGACCCATCTAGTTCCAATTGGTTGCTTGTTGTCAGGTAAGGGACAGATTTCCCAAACCTGTTGTTTCTTGAATTGAAGCAACTCTTCTTGCATTGCTTGCACCCAATTGTTGTCTTTGAGGGCTTCTTGATACTTCTTTGGTTCCAACTGAGAGATGAATGCTGAGAATAAGCAAAAGTTGGAAAGCTGGTTTCTTGTAAGTACCCCTGATGCAATATCACCCATGATTTGTTCCAATGGATGATCCTTGTGTTCAATCAGTTGTTGTAAACCTGTATTGGATGATGGCTCTACAGGTTCTTCAAATAAACCAATGAGATTGATAATATTTGGTTCAGCTGTTATTTGAACTTCAGGAGTTTTAGGTTCAGCTGAATCAGTAGTTTCAAAATGTTCATCACTAGTTCCTGAAGTGGAAGCTATTGAAACTTCTGAAGGTTTAATAGTTGATCTTCTGACTGTGTTTGGAGTCCATGGTGCAGGACTATCATCTTCAAATCCTTGAAAACCATTTTGAGGAGGTTTGGATGATTCAACAGTCTTTTCAGGTCCGAAATGAAAACTGTCAAGATCAAATAATTCAGCAGGATCTGCTGGAATAAGAGTGTGTTTTGATTCATTGAACTTGACATTCAGTGTTTCTTCTACTATCCTGGTTCTTGAATTGAAAACTTTGTAAGCTTTTCTCAAAGGAGAATAACCAAGAAAATAACCTGTGTCAACTTTTGCAGCAAACTTAGAAATAGAGTCTTTGATGTTGAGGATAAAACATTGACATCCAAAAGCCCTGAAGAAGGAGATAAGGGGCTTAATGCCATGAAGAATTTCATAGGCAGTCTTGGTATGTCTCTTGTTGATAAGAACTCTATTCTGAACATAACATGCAGTGTTGACTGCTTCAGCCCAAAAATACAAAGGTAGGCCTGAATCAGCTAACATTGTTCTGGCTGCTTCAATTAATGTTCTGTTCTTTCTTTCTACCACACCATTTTGTTCAGGAGTTCTGGGAATGCTGAACTGTCTAACAATCCCTTTAGACAGACAGAATTCATCCAGAGTTTTGTTCCTGAACTCTGTCCCATTGTCACTCCTGATGACTTTGACAGATAGAGAATATTGCTTCTCTACTTGTAGAATAAAGAACTTGATGATTTCAGCTGCCTCATCCTTGGAATATAAGAAGAAGACCCATGTGAATCTTGAGTAGTCATCAATGATGACCAAGCAGTACTTCTTCTTACTAAGGCTCATAATCTTGACTGGTCCAAATAAGTCCATATGGAGTAGTTGAAGACATGCAGTTGTTTTTGATTCTTCAATAGACTTATAGGAGGACTTATGCTGTTTACCTTTAAGACAGGAAACACAGTGTTCTTTGCACTGATATTCCTTCAAAGGTAGACCTCTGACCAAGCCCATTTTTGTGACTTTATTGATGGTTTTAAAGTTCACATGGCCAAGTCTCATATGCCAGAGATCATTTTCTGAAGTTGATGCCTTTGAGAAGAAACAGGCAGTCTTGTTCAATACTTTGTCTTTTTCAATGTCCACTGCATAGACATTGCCACATCTTTTGGCAATTAGCAAAGTATGATCTTCAATGATCTTCTCTATCAACTTCTGGCCTTCTGGTGATATGATCTTGCATGCTGTCTTTGTGAAAAAGGAAGAATATCCTTTGTCACACATTTGAGAGACACTCAGCAAGTTGTACTCAAGGTTTTCAACCAGATTGACCTTGTCAAACTGCATTTTGCCTGAGGATACATTGCCATATCCTAGCACATATCCCTTGGCATTGTTCCCAAAGGACACAGATCCTTCTCTTTGACTGATAAAATTGTTTATCAGGTATCTGCATCCAGTCATGTGCATTGAGCCTCCACTATCCACATACCATATGCTATTCAAACCTCTGGAGACTCTCTGCACAAGATAGCAAATTAGTTAGTTTTGGCAACCCAAGCCAGTTTGGCTTTGGGTTTGCTCTTGAGAACAGGTGCAGCTTGTTGTGGACCATTTTTAGTAATCCATGTCTTTTTGGCAATGGATTTGTCGTTAAGAACAATGGTGGGTTCTTTTTGGTTTCCACCATCAACTTTGGTCATCAGAAGTTTGACCAGGTTTATCAAATCTTTAACTTCAGCAGTTTGTGAATCTGCTGATGAGTTAGGTGAAACTTCTGAAATTGAACTTTGGGAAGATGACCTTTGTTGAGATAAAGGCTTCTTCTTAGAAAGGGTTTTGTTTGATTGTTGTTTGTTGGGAAAAAAGGTATTTTGAAAATCTTGTTTTATCTGTTTTCCCACAATCAGTTGTTGTCTTTGTTTATTTAACTGATTTACCTTTCTAAATTTACAAAGTTCAGTTATGTGGTTAAACAAACCACATATTTCACATGCTTTTGCCTTCTCTTTCCTTTTAGATAGATCAAGAGAGCTAGAAGGCAATTTACTGACAAAATCTGATTTTTGAAATAGGTCATCAGCAGTTTTCAGGGTCTCAACTCCTGATGTAGTTGAAACTGCTGATGGCTTATTGTCAGTAATTTTAACTTCTGCAGTACTTCCCTTTTTGAGGAAGTTCTGATGGTAGGATGTGCATTCCTCCATATCAGAAGTTTGAATCAATTTCTTCCCATCATTATCAGTTTTGTGGGTGAAATCTGTTGGTGATTCAGTGTGGGTATATCCAATGCCAAACTTAACATTGGCTGCAGTTTGTTTGTTAAGTAACATTTGATACCCTTTACAAGACTCAACCCATTTTTCACAATCAACCTTGGTGTCAGCAAGCTCTTGTCTGACTTTTCCTAGGCTGTCTATCATGGTTTTAATTTGTGCTTCTGTTTCAATGGATTTATCATTTAGTTTGGAAATTTCTTTGTTTTTCAACATGACTTTTCTTTCCAAATCACACTTCATTTGTGTGTATTTTCTTTCCATGTCATTGGATTTGCCTTGTAAATGCACATTGGTTTCT
This sequence comes from Ambrosia artemisiifolia, assembly GCA_032199755.1. NCBI lineage: Eukaryota > Viridiplantae > Streptophyta > Magnoliopsida > Asterales > Asteraceae > Ambrosia > Ambrosia artemisiifolia. The sequence continues at coordinate 46,110,915 of CM063526.1, forward strand.
CTAATTAAAGCAAATGATTCTTTGCAAGATTTAGTGCAAAGCTTTAACAGAGATTGTTGTGATACCTGTGTGAGAGCAGAATTTGAAGAGTATCCTTCAAAAGCCATTAAGGCAAAATTCTTTCTGCCATTATCAGGTTCTCCCCAGTTGACATCATAGACCTTATTGTCTGAATCCTGACTGCATTCTGATGTGTCATAAGGAAGACTGCTCCAGTCAACATACCCTGAGGTAAATAAGCTTTGTTGCTGAGGGGGTTGTTGAGTTTGTGCAGGAAGTTGAGCAGTTGGAAATGGAGGCATGAGCTGCTGTTGTTGTTGAGCAGGCATCTGTACATATTGTACTTGTGGCACATATTGAACATTTGGAGCTTGTGCCTGTACAAAATGAGCACTCCCATTAGTTCCATTATTCCTATTGTATGGGGGGTTATATTGATTTCCAGGGGACATTGGTTGGTTATAGCTAGAGCTTCTACACACTCTAGCAAAGTGTCCCAACTTTTGACACTTATGACATCTCAATTTAGATTTGTCAAAACCAACTTTTGTTGAATTGTTTAGTCCTGGAAATTTCCTTCCTGACCTTTTGTAAAATTTGTTAGTTTTTAAGCTTAACAAGGCCAGTTGGTGCAATATTTCCATTTCTTCTAAGTCATCACTGCTAAAGTATTTTAAATCATCCATGATGAAACACATGTTGTCAGCAGTTTGACTTAGTTCTTCATTGTCATAAGCTGGGAAAGATCCATCTGATGAGATCCCAGCTGTTATGTCAATGTGGTCAAAAGAACCAAAATTATTAGAACAGGATGGTGAGTCATGTCCTAATAAGGCTGTGCTACCCGGAGTATAGTCATCAGCAGTTTTACCAGATTCTTGCAGCTTTTTCTTTTGATTGATTTCTCTTTCAAAAGTTAATAATTTACCATGTAACCTAGTTAGGTTCAAGGTGTTAAAATCTGAACTGGTTCTGAGGACTATTGAGTAAGTTTCCCATTTTGAAGGTAAAGACCTTAAAAATCTATGTAACATAGACTCAGTTGTATAGGTCTGATTGTTTATTTTTAACTCAGAGATGAGTGAAGAAAATCTTTCAAACTGTTGAGTTAAAGTTTCACCCTCTATGTGAGTAAAAGTTTCATATTGTTGAGCCAATATTTCTCTGATGTTGGCTATCACCTCAGCAGTTCCTGCAAACTGCTCTTTTAGGCAGTCCCACAGCTCTTTGGCACTTTCACAATGTAAAAGGCCAGCATAAATTTCGTTTGGGAGAGCCATAGCCAACATGGAGAAAGCTTTTGCATCAAGCTCAAACTTTAGGAAATCTTCCTCCGTGTATTCTTTTGGATCCTTTGGTCTTTCAGTCTTACCCTCTGGATCAGTAACAACTGGTTTGTGAGGTCCAAAAACTACAGACCTCCAACAGCCAGTGTTTGTTTGTGAAATAGTATGTGCCAACCTTTTAGACCATATGTTATATTCATTTCTGACTAACATAGGAGGTTTGTTGGCAGATCCAGTATTGTAGGGATCCATTTTTAAGAAGTTTGGATTTGTCAATACTTTCTTAAAGTGATGGATTTAAAAAAGTGAGCCTTTTATCCTTTTTATTGAATATCAATATTGAGCCTGTGTCTGAATCTCAATTTGTTAGATTGATTTTGATCAGATTAACCAGATGCTCTGATACCAATTGTTGGATCAGTGGCTGTTTCTATGAACACTTATGTGTTTATCAGATTTATATAAGAGTTATTAAGCAGCGGAAATACAAGTGTTCAAAGGTCTAAAAGATCACTTTGATGAGGAGTTATTACTCCCCCTTGACTGAACAATAAATGAGAAACAGTAAATGATCTAAGTATAAAGCAGTAATAGCAGTTTATGTTTCTCAGATGTGAAGTGGAAATTATAAGTTTAAAGCCCGAAGGATTTCAATATAAGTTCAAAGATATTACACAAAATCACATATGAAAATAGATGAACAAACTCATCTATTTATAGACTAATGTACTAAACTGTAGTCTGAAGTAATCTAAGATATTTAACAAAGATATTATGCTAAGATAAGGTTACTACAGTCTGTACATTGAAACTTGAAATCAAGACTTTAACAAAACAATATAATAGTAAAACTGCTGATCTTGAGTCGGTTAGAAGCTTCTGTTGGAAAGTGCTGATGAGTGACAAACTGCTGATGAGCAGTTTGTCTTCAGTAGTTCTTCAGTGAAATGTCTGGTTAGACTTCAGAACTTCTGATGAATTTACTCTTCAGTACTTTGTGTTTGTTCTTCAGTACTTCTTCATTTTGTTCTTCAGCAGTTCTATACTTAGGCAGATATGGAAAAGACTAAGGTTATCAAAAGGTGGTTTCGTCAATCCTCTTCGTCCCAACATCTTGAAAGGGTTAATATCATAGAATGATAACATTGCTTATTTTAAAATTCTTACCTTAATGTTTTCTCTTAATATATGTATATATTTTTAAGTTGGTCAATATATATTTTGTCAGGATAGATTTGCTAAACCTTACCACAGAATGTGTCTTTACTCCAAATATATCATATAGATATATATAATGTTAATGTTGTTTTTTAATTATTACATAAATAATATACTTTTTAATTTATAATGATAATTAATGAAATTTTTACTTTTTTATGCAAATAGGCTGAAAATTATTTGATGTAAATGATGAAAATTATTTCAACTTCATTGGGTAACTAAGTAAAATTAATCAAGAAGCTTCATAGAGAATTGATGATTATGATGAGACTTGTAAAGCACTTTAGAAGTGAGGTGGGTAGGTATTGATTACTATATATGAGCAAAAGAGATAGTGAACTTGTAGGATTATTATCAGGTATATCTACTAGTCTTATTGTACTATGCTAATAAACTTAATACGTGTAATACAAGTGACCATAATCTAGTTTATAATGTAAGTAAAGGGAAACTAAATTGAAGCTACAAAGGCAAAAACCACCGGAGTATATTCACATGCTTACTTTAGATAGATTTATTAGGGGCTATTTGGTAGCCTCTTAATCAGTCTCTTAACCATTCAGCTCTGAATCTTTCAGTATTCAGACTGTTTGTTTTAGAATCTGAATGGAATGATTAAGTGCTGAATCATTAAGCTAATAAGGGATGCTGAATGATTCAGCTCTTAACCATTCAGATCATCTTAATGATTCAACATTTAATCAACCAAACAACCCCTTAGATTTAAATTAAATCTTAGATGTGCTTTGACATTATACATATTATACTTATATTATATTTAGTCAAAATCATAGTATTAAACAAAAAGTTGTTTACACCAAGTAATAGACCCCGCAAAGTAGCGGGTTTGGATAGGAAATTTATCAAAATCAGTAACTAAATTTATCAAACAATATAACTATTAAATATGAAAACATGTACCAAAATACCTAACATAAACTTTTGACTGTTTGCTAATATGCTAATTACTTTTTTTTGAACCGCAATATGCTAATTACTTAAATGGTTAATGGTTAAAACATGTCTAAAAGATACCTTAGACCGTGTGCCCCACTTTTAGAGCATTAATAATAAAATGTTTATTTTTTTATAATTTTTAACATCTGAGTGGACAACTGTGGAGAGGTGGGAAGGTTTTCCTTAGGGTTTCCTGCCCGGGTGGTCGCGGGTTCGAGTCTCACAAAGCGTGTTTACGCGGGCTGGCAACCGTTGCAGCTGGGGATCGAACTTGTGCGGATGAGGTGATCTTTAGGTGACGCTCCGTTCGGCTATTAAAAAAAAAGAGTGGACAACCAAATTAGTTTTTGACTACTATGGATCTCATTTTTTGAACCTAGTTTTTACTCACGTTTTTATGCAAAAACTAGAAAAAACATGTAACAGGTGGTGGGGTCGGGTGGGGATTTGTGCAAGAGCATTCACAATGCATGCATCAGGGACGGTTTGCTCAAATAAACGGACCAATTTTTGTGTTTTATGCATTGGAGGAGGTTGGTGAAAGTTTGGTCTATTCACTCTAGCTGACGGTTAGCTAGAGTGGGAGGCGGGGCCCCAAGTACTTTATATTATTTGATTCGTGAATTTTTTTTTTTAAGTTTCAAACAATTGTTGCATAACCGTAAAAAATTACATCAAGATAGCGGGCAAGCGGACAATAAGCTACGCCGCCAACTCCTTCTAAATGGCAAACCCTAACCTACTAAAAACGAACCCATGCCGTCGTGGCGCCGAGACATTGCTATGAATAACCCGTTGGGCTCTGGTCAGGAAACGGATGACTTCTGGTGCCAGGGAGCCAAAGGTATCAAATGTCAGGGGTACGAAAACGTGTTGGTTCTCCTCACAAGCTTTAGCATGTTTCTCAACTTTCTTCACATCTGCTTTACGCACCGCTTGCCCTACTACAAAACCATTATCCCTCAAACCAACCAAGGGAGATACACCTGTTAGGTTGACACAAGCGTGTTCCCCCCCCCCCGGTCCACCCAAAGACAAGCAGGTCTGCTGGACGTAGGGTGGATCTCCCTTCTGCGGGGTCCGAGAGGAAATTCACAAGCGCCTCCTTTTTGGTTGAGATCCCAACCCTTCTTAAAATATCCCAAAGAATGTCCCGGACCCAGTCATGCCTATATTTGAAACCAGGCAGCTCTTACAGTGAATCGCGTGCTCCCCGTATTTGTCTAAGCATGCCTTATGGCAAATCGGGCAGACTTCATCTTCATGGTACATGGGGATCATCAAATGATATTTGAGAATTGCTCTATATTCAACCCCAGACATGGTTTGGCCCAAACCTTCGATCGGGATAACATTCAGGAAATCTTAGGCATGGGGGCTTTGCAAGCATGCAATAACTGCCTTTTGGCGAGAAGACAGATCAAAAAGCTTCTCCCAGGCTCTGTGCGATTTTTATATTATTAAATTAAAAAAAAGGTTTTTCTTGTGTGGGATTTAAATAAAATAAAAAAGAAAAAGTAGGTGATGAAATGGGGGTTTTGAATAGTTTATGGTTTGATGAAAAATTTGGGTTGTGGTTGGCATGGTGACGTGGCAGGTTAGAGTGGTTTGTTATGGTGTGCATTGTGGATGCTCTAATGATTCTAAATATATTATTTTTTGTTATAAAAAATAGTTTTGTTAGTAAAATGTGGTGATGATGTAACAACGTTTTTTTATGTGTTTTTAGGATTTCTTATTGTTTAGGTTTTATGTGTTTTTAAACATCACAATACTTATTGTGAATAGTCTTACATTAAAATAAAGCATGAAGTATAACAACACACAATCTTAGAAAACTTAATGGCCAAGAAGATTGATTCTTCATATTCTTACCCTTAGAAACACAAAGAAAAATAGGAAAGCTTTTCTAGTGGAAGGAAGGTTCATGTTGATCAACCCAATATTCAGTCATGCATTTGAGTCATACAAAGATGAGAGAATTCTAAAAACCAGCAAAGTTGATAATTTTAGTGGAGTTCTATAAAGATGCTATTAAACATCTGAGCTCTTTCCTGTCATCCAACTTATTAGTGGATCCTTTGTCACATCTACGTTTACATCATCTATTTACATAATACTAAAATAAAAAGTTTATATATTTAGTTAAATATATATAAAGTCAGAAACAACAGCTAGCTAGATGCATGCTACTGAACGTGCATGCACTATATATACACAAGCTTGCTAACTTGTTTTCCATGGTAAGCACAAACAAGTACACGAGAAAAGAAACACGCACACGCAAACGCACACACTGAGAAACAAAAATGATCGGGTTGGATGACATATACAAGGTGGTAACATCGATGTTTCCACTTTACGTAGCGTTACTTTTAGGCTATGGATCGGTGAAGTGGTGGCACATGTTCAAGCCGGACCATTGCGACGCGATAAACCGGCTAAATTGCTACTTCATCATCCCTCTCTTCACATTTGACTTCACAACCCAAATAAATCCCTACAAAATGAACTTTAGGTTCCTAGCTGCTGACGTCATCTCCAAAAGCATAATACTCATAGCAATATTATTATGGGCCAAGTTTACTAAAAAAGGAAACTATCCTTGGTCCATCACAAGTTTCTCTTTGCTTAGCTTGAATAACTCACTTGTTGTAGGGGTTCCACTTATGAAACCAATGTTTGGGCCTATTGGGGTGAACCTTGTTATTCAATCCTCTATTTGGCAATTTACAATTTGGAATATAATCTTACTATCGATGTACGCGTTCCAGAGCGTAAACCAAATGTCATCTGACGAATCAGTGACGGATCTAGAAGGTAATACGCGCACGGAGGAGGATGGTGTGGTGGCTACAAGAAGACCGTCCTTGTTGGTTTTAATAAAGATTGTTGGTGTAAAGCTTGCTAAGAATCCTAATGCTTATGCATGCATCCTTGGGCTTGCATGGGCACTTGTATCCAATAGGCAAGTCATTTTCCATAATATTATAAACATACACTTTATTTGTTAACACTACTATAGATAGAAAACCGGATGGTTTCGTACGCAACTTTCCTTTGAAAATGTGTAGTAAAAAAGTGTAACTTGTGTATGTACATATAATAGTCTCACTAATTAGTTTGCAAACATACTGATTTCAGGTGGGATTTAAAAATGCCAAGTATTGTACAAGGATCAATATTGATCATGTCAAGAGCTGGTTCAGGTGTTGCCATGTTTTGTATTGGTGAGGATTTCCACTACCTTTTAGGCAACCTTTTTACATGTATATGACGTACTTAATAAGGTTAAAAGTATATATTCCTAGGGGAAGGTTCAATTGAGAACTCATAGTTAGGGAGAGAACTCGAGAACTCCTACTTAAATTAAGAAAAAAAAATCATAACTCAAAATTTAAGTCAAAAACCAAAAATCTGGTTCGGAGCTTCTCTTTCCCACGTCATCCCGGTTCAGAAAAAAATAAAAATAAATAAATAAATAGGCGACTTCTAATGCACCTGTGTAGTAAATGTCCGGTTAGCTTTAGCGTTTAGTTTTTGGGTTTAGTTTAGCTTTTAGGGTTAGTTTTTTTTTAGTTTAGTTTGTAAGGTTTAGGTTTTTGGGGGTGGGGGTGGGGGTGGGGGTGGGTAGGGTGGGTTTAGGTTTTTGGGTAGGGGGTTAGGTTTTTTGATAGGGGTTAGGTTTTTGGTTGTGACGGGTGGGGCTTAGGTTTTTGGTAGGCGATGGGTGGGGTGGGTTTAGGTTTTTGGGTGGGGGGTGGATGAGTGGTTTAGGTTTTTGGGTAAGCGATTTAGGTTTTTTAGTGAGGGTGGGGGTGGGTGGGGTGGAATTAGGTTTTTGGGTGGGGGTAAGTTGGGGGTAGGTGGTTTAGGCTTTTGGGTTATACTACACATGTGCAGTAGCGTTTTTTAGGTGTGTTTTTTTTTTATTTTTTTTATTTTTTTTTCCGAACGGGTATGACGTGGGAAAGAGAAGCTCCGAACTAGTTTTCTATTTTTTTACTTAAATTTTGAGTAATGATTTTTTTATTATATTTTTTTGTATTTAATTAGGAGTTCTCGAGTTCTCTCAATAAAATGAGTTCTCTATTGAACCATCCCCTATATTCCTATTTAATTAGTATGTTAAGTTTTTAGGTGATTACCTAAGCTCAAACTTTTTGAGCTTTAAAGGAGATATATTCTAAAATCCATTGGTTGTTTAAAAAATATGATAATATCAAGCTTTTAATTACATACGATTCATAAAATCAAAAAAAAAAAAAAAAATTAGAGTCGTAATGAAAAAGTAAAAAATCTATACTTATTATCAAAACTTGAAAACTAAATGAAGTCAAGCCCTTGAAAACTGCGAAAACCTTAAATATGGCCCAAGCTTTCAGTAGCGAAGCTTGAATTTTTGGATGGTGAGAGCCGAAAATCACGAAACTTAATTTTTTTTTCAAATCGGTGGGGGCCGGTCTAAAAAAATACAAAATTTTTGGATAAATCCAGGGAAATTTACACTATTGAGCTTAAAATCAATGGGAGCCGTGGCACCCCAAAGGAGTGAAGTATAAACTCTAAATTCTTTTCTACATTTGTATGAGCTTATATTAACTAGTGACATTAGTTAAGGAGGTCCTAAAATTCAAAAATTGATCGATGCAGGACTGTTCATGGCATTACAGCCGAAGATAATCGATTGCGGATGGACACTAACTGCATTCTCAATGTTAATGAGGTTTGTCGTTGCACCAGCAACGATGGCCGTTGGTTCTCTTATCTTGGGTTTGCGTGGTAATATCCTTTGTATAGCCATCATTCAGGTAATCTTTAACCACTACTTTTATATAATTAACTAGCTGATTACCCCGGGAGGGTCCCGGGGTTGAAAAATCTAATTTTACGTGATAACCTATTGCAAATGGCTCAAGTAAACTAACCACAAAATCTCTCAATCATTACATGTTCATAGTATTTTATTCAGTAATAACTCATATTCCCTAATCTAAAACTTAATCAGTAATCATCTAAAGAATCACTTATGTAAGCTGTAACTATTAAAAAACTCATCACATCTCTCTAATTTCTCACATTCTAATGGCTCTTATAATTCCTAACCTAATCAACTAAACAAACACTTAATTTGGAAGTTGTAATCATTGCATCTCATTATGCCACGTGGCATAATCAAGAGATGGTTGAGGCCACCATTGAACGCCACATCAGCAACTATCAATTCTTTCCGGGAGCGTCCCGGGGTTGAAAAATATAACCATTCTAATAATACTAATACTGATAGTAATAATTATTACTCTTGTAATTAAATAAATAAAAAAATAACCTTGCTATAAGGTGACACCATGTGTTGCAGTGTTGCGCGATTCTTTCTCCTAACTTCTTTTGATGAAGTATACCTAGTAAAATTCCAATGATAACATGGCGATTGGGTTGATTTTCAACATCGTAGATAAGAACCTGGTTTAAAAGAAAAAACATGATTAATGAATAACATGAACACTTTGTATGTTTTTTCCTGTATGAACGAAACCCCACAAAAAATAGTCGATTTTTCTCCGTTTTTTATATAGGACTATGGTACTCGTTGGAAAGATAATAAAACGTTCGTTAATTTGGTGTAATATTTTTCTTTAAAAAATCCCGTATATAAAAGATATAAACGTTTAAAAATTATGGGAGGAAACATGAGAGAGAAAATTTTAAATTTATTTTTAAATTCTTTTTTTCCTAAAATAACTCAATTTAATTTAGGGTTTTATGTTTATCTTTTTTTTTAATTAAAAAAGGAAATAGTTCAAAAACACTAAAATCTTTCAATTATGATGCCACGTAGCACTCTCAAGGGAAGGTTGAAGCCTCCATTACACGCCACGTCAGCATATACGCTTTCTTTTATATATATATATAGAATATAGATTATGTTATTTGTCTATTTGATCGTATTTATATTTTATATTAATATAAACTATAAACTAGCTATTTATCGTCAATAATAATCTTGATATAACCTATATTTCCCATGAAATTCTTCTTCTGTTAACCATTAATTTTGCCTACTTTTGTAAAGAATGCATAATTAAATATTTAATAGAAATTACATTATTAAACATTTTATGGTAGTAAATCGAGCCACTTAATATTTAAACCGTTAAATTTATATAACTAATATTAGTGTATTAAAAATGTTTTTATAGGAACAAAAAAGTCTACACAACCTACAGATATACACACACACGATTTTAGTGTTATAATGTTGTTGAGACGTCAAGTTAATGGATGTTATTGTTTAAATATATAAAATGTGTAGTTAGAAGAAATAAAATGGAAATGTGGTGACCTAATTATAATTGCTTATTTGCTTCACAGGCTGCGCTACCTCAAGCGATTACATCATTCATATTTGCAAAAGAATATGAACTCCATACAAATGTGCTTAGCACTGCGTAAGTTCACACTTTTGATTTTCTAAAACTTCTAAATAGTGGTGGATCTTGAACGAAAAACCTGGTAGGGCCGGGCTCAATACATATAAAAATTTTCGGTAAATTTACACTACAAAACGAAAAAACTGGGTGGCCGAGGCCATGTGTGGCCCTAGTGAAGAACCGCACATGCTTCTAAATACAAGATATCACGATTGAACTTGATGTTTTTACTTTCTTTACAATTGCTTTTATTTTTTTAATTTTTAACCAACCTTAAATTCTTACTATTCTCATTTTTTTTCTTCCAGGGTTATCTTTGGCACTATTGTATCCATTCCAGTGCTGATTTCATATTTTGTTGTGCTAGACCTATTAACATGATGGTGTATTTTTATACAAAACTGACATCACACGGAGTTATAATTGATCCAATCGTTTTCGATCTTAATATTGTAACATCTTCAATGTATTGATTAGAATTATCACGATTTTGTGGAATCTATTAATGCTTCATTTGTTTTCTACATATATGTATTGTTTATTTGAAATTCTTCCAAATTTAGTGCACTAGACTTCCAAAATTCCACACCCCTCAAAGGAGAAAATTGTCAAGAACAATTAATAAAAAGGTGATTTCATGGGTATCAATAAAATGGGTGAAAATTCAATTTGTTAAATATATGTATAAAAGTTAAAAGTTTTAACTACTAAATCCACTAAAAATAAAATTATTATTTACGCGTGGAATTTGTCATCAGATCCGGTGGATATGAACTAAGAGGTTGTTTAGTAGTCTTTAATGATTCAATTAAGAGGATTTTTTTTTGAAAAGATAATTTCATTAAACAAAGGCGCCGAAAGTCCTCAAAGCAAGGACCAACGACCCATACAAACGAGCGAATACATCAAGCCAAAGGCCAAGTACACCATTGTTTCCAATCAACGCTTTTAAACCTAGACCTATTCCGGATCCAAAAATAAGTCTTAGATTTAATGAACTCTATAACTTCAACCGGTCTTCGATTTTTCTTGTTAAAAATCCGCTCGTTGCGCTCGATCCAAATCGCCCACAAAGTAGTATATACGATACCTCTAAGAATGTGTCTCGAGTTCTTGGAGCTGTTGTGAATCTCCGGAAGCTGAATGAGGTCCAAAACATCAAAAATAAAGCCATGTTGCAGACGGCACCAGTCTTCGATTCGAAACCACACTTCTTGAGAAAAAGCACAACCCGTAAAAAGATGAACATCAGTCTCCACTCCTTCTTCACAGAAACAGCAAGTCGGATCTTGGATCATAACACCTCTTTTCAACAGTTCAGCAGTAGTAGGGAGGCGGTTGCGAGCAGCCCTCCAAACTAGGATTTTACATTTAATAGGGACCCATGTCTTCCATTTAATCTGATAAGTAGGATTTCCCATCGTGTGGCTGGACAGAAGCTTTTTTGCCGAAGAAACAGAAAAAGACCCGTCTGTAACAACCGGCAAAAATAAGGTAATTCCGTACTAATTAATTAACGTAATTAACGTAATTAAATATAATTATGTGTTGATTATTTAATTGAGGCCTTAGAATAATAGCAATTCCCAAATAATGCATAGGAATGCATGTGTTTAATGACAAAACATGACGGAGTCATGTGCGAATAAATCTATCCGGTATGGACACTGGCGATTACCCGGTAAAAATTAAATAAGCGAGACGAGTCCCGGACAACCGGAATATAAAATAAAACGTAATTTCACAAAATATAATGAGTTTTGGAACTCCAAAGCCATACGTGAAAGCTTATTACACAAATCTCCCGGTAACGAATAAAGCGCGCGTACCGCACCCGATACGCGCCTAACTAATAAATTCACCCGGCAAGAGCCCAAATAATTTATCAACGCCTAACCCGGACCATAATTAAAGGTCATTGGTGATATTTTTAATATCCGGTTGACGCGCGATAAAAGCTCGAAAAATACCCGGACGAGACCCGAACAATATTAACTTAAGCATAACTAATAATGGGTATAAAATTAGCAAAGTGGGTCCCACAATACACCCCATGGGGGCCGGCCTATGGCCATACAAAAGGAATGCAACTTGAGTTAACTAAATAAAATCATTAGAGAGATATTAATCATGAGCTTGCATGAGAAAGTATTGGTCCTTAGAGATTAACCAATCTCCTCCCCTCTCTCTCTATAATTTTCGGCCACTAGCATAAATCCCCCAAGATTTGTACTCAAACACAATATTATCAACCAATCATGTGGGAGCTAGAGATAATAAAAGATTTGAAGGTTTTTATTTAAATATAACACATAACCCACTTGAAACAAAATCACAAAACTTCTTCTTCCTTTTTCTCCCTTGGCCGTAAGTTTGCACCCCTCCACCAACATTGTTCTTTCAATTTTTACACTAACAAATCATCTCTAAATCATCATCCATCCAAAACCCATTGTGTGTTTCAAGAGCTTGGAGCTTAACCCATTGGAAGAACACACTAAACCCCATCCAATCCAAGGTTGTCATCTTCCCTAGCCTTGAGCTAGTTGTAAGTATTCACCTTGTTTTGTTGTTAATGTTCATGTATTGTGTTCTTGAGAGCAAGTTGTACATTGATGGGTTAATGTGGTCTTGAAATATAAAAGTTAGTATATGTCATACAAGGACAAAATGGATGAATGATGATATGGATGAACCTTAAAATTGTTAATGTTAATAAAATAACTAATGAAATGTGAAAATAATGACATGCATGTAAAGAGGATGATGATCAAAACATTATTTTTGAAAAAGGTTTAAAAGTGATGAAAAATGGTTTTGATCATCATAAGATGACTAACTAATGTCAAAAAGATGGTAAAATGGGTTAGATGATCTTGCATGTAGAAATTTCACGATTAAAGTCTACTCACTTAGATGAGTGAAAAGTTGGTGTCTTGGATAAAAATATGAAACAAGCATGTTAATAGCATCTAGGATGGATTATAAGACTAATGGAAGTGGAAAAATGTGAAAAGAATCAAACGTATGAAATGTGGATTTTTAAAGTTTACTAAGTTGGATGAAAATGCTAACTTAAAAAGATTGGATGAAAAATGCAACAAGTATAAGTTAAAAGACTAATATTGTAACTTTGGAAGCTGATGGACTAAAATAAAGTATTTTAGAAACTTTGGTCCAAGAATGTGTTTATGGAAGTTTAGTGTCAAAAACATAAAGAATAGTTTTCCAAGTATAGTTTTTGGTAAACTTGAACAAACTACTTAAATGCATTTTAAAAATGTATTTTTATAAAAGTAAGAGTTTTATAAAAATAAGTGGTTAAGTTAAGGTTTTTGACAAAAATAAAGGTTTCGTAAAATATCGGACAAAAGTAACAACTTAAGGAAAACTTGTACAAAAATGGATACTTTTATATAAATGGGAATATAAAAGTATCGGAAACATTTTTAGGATACAAGTAACTAGTTGTACTAAAAATATAAAAGTATATTTTCTCCAAGTAATATACGTTCGGAATTGGAAGTATGAATAATATACCATAGAACGGATATTAGAAGAAAATGTGGAAAAAGTTAACTAATGGACTTAGTAACGTAAACTAACAATGACGTATAACCGGACAAACTAGAGAAAAATGCCATAGCGGCAAGACGTGAAAATATATATTTTAGGAAGTAAAATATATATAACATGGGTGAAACTTATGCAACACTTTCCTAAGTGTTGGAACAAATATTCGTGGGAGAAAGACTAATAAATTAAAAACGTTGGACAACGTATGAACTTAACAAGGAAAACGCACACATTGATATATAGATACATACTTGTCTCGACGAAATTTTAGTATATCTATTTAAATGGGAAAATAGATACGCGAGAAGGAAAACCGAGACAAGTAGGTGAAGTATATCTACGAACGTGCAAGTCCCAACAAATCCTAGTATGTTTATTTAAATGGGAAAATAAATGTACGGCATGGTGAGTTGAGTCGGGCGTTTAAAATATAGAATCGAACGACAAGAACTTAGCATATTTATTTAAATGGGAAAATAAATATGTGGCAAAGTGAGTCGGGTCGGGAGATAAGAATACATTATATTGAACGATACGATCCTAAGTATAATTATTTAAATGGGAAAATAATTATACGTTAGGAGGAGCTGTGTCGAGAATAATAGTGTACATGTTACAAATAATATTAACAAGATTAATATATAAAGAAAAAGGGTAATCCATCGCCAATGGACCTAGGATGCGCATCTAATTAAACGGGAATTGGGATAACACGTGGTCGGGGAGTTGGGTGTACAACTTGCCAAGGCACTCGCACTATAGGTGTAGTGACTTATACGCCTAGAAACATTTGTAGGTACGAGACCACCACATTTGCTATTTACTTCTTTGAGCCGAGCACAGTTTCAGGTGAGTTTCACGGCCCCATCTTTAAACTATTTTAACGTTTTCGGGGGAAAGATATGTTAGGGAAATGTATGACGGGTTGGTACTTGAGTTATGATCGCCACTCGGGGTTGAGACCTCACTGCTATAATCATTAATTCAGGAAAGTGAAACCGAAGGAATATTTGAATAGTACTATTGGTGCCTGACAAGGCCCACCCCTAATCGATAGCGTCGATTATGCATCGGCGTATGCCTGGGGTGCACGTATTCTGAAAATAAGTCGTAAGAATACCGAGTAACGACTTGAGGCGGGGCATTATTGTTGTCTTGGTTTGATTATAGGCTCAAGTAGAATTGTAGGAACTTGCAACTCCTATAAATTGTCATAACATGGAAAATTCCCAAAAGATTATGATTTGATAACTAAAACCTGTGAACTCACCAATATTTATATATTGACGATTTTAAACATATCTTTCAGGTAATTGATGAATGATGGAAAGCATGGCGAGCTGGGTCGGGGGAATCTCTTAATGGGACGTCGGGTGTTATGTAGAGGCTTCATCTCTTTATCCCAAGGAATCGGGATATATATATGAGAAGCCTCCTTATTTCAATTAAAAACAATTTTCGTTTATGTATGAATAATATGACATGATTTGACGTCTTAATAAATGACCCGTTTCTTTAATTACTTATGATTTGCATTAATCTTGGCTTTATCCATTTGAACCGTCGCGCCACGTGTTTCCGCCGTAGTCGTGGTGTGACAGAAAGTGGTATCAGAGCCAAGGTTATAGCGAATTAGTTTTAAAAATCTAAACTATAACCGGATTTGGTTCAAAAAGATAAGGCTTTCAAAATATAAATGCAAAATACAATTACGTATATTTTCAAAGAACATTGGGTATGAAGAGATTCCGACCAAGCTAGCCATGGGTATTGATGTATGTTACTTTAGTATTAGAAGTAGGAAGTTTACTGAAAACGTACTCCCTAATCTTCTAATAAAGAATATATAAATAATAGTACGGTTCTTTTGCCAGGGATGTCGAACGCTGAGAATGGCGCACCGAGTTTCGATAGCAGCATCCAGATCTTGTCGCCCCCACCAATCGAGGTGGTAGTGCTTGACCTTGAGAGTGAAGACATGGAGGTAGACGCTGCCATTGGAGGCATGGAGGACGAGACTGACCCCAGTGAGGACCCGAACTGGGCCCCCGCTGGAGATGACGTGGTCGCAGCAGCTGACCTACCGATGGAGGAGGCACCGCAGGCCGACTTGCCACTAGTGCCGATACCGACGGCACCACTGCCAATACGCCCCATCCGAGCTGTCAGGGATTTCCCTGTAGGTTGCGCAGGTCCGTCGCAACCAGCTCCTACTGGATCAGAGACCGTGGAGTCTCCCTACAGATGGCGTACCCGCGCTGAGCGTGAGCCACTACCCGCCCCTCACATTCCCGTTCCCCCAGGCATGATGCTTGTGCCTATCTCCCGGGGACGGAACGGGTGGATATCGGACGACTCTGACGATGAGTCAGTGGCGTCTGTGGACCACATAGCCTTACCCATACCCCCAGCTGCTCAGGAGGAGCCCATTGCTCCAGTGATAGAGCACGCCCCCTCTGACCCTACAGCCTTGCTCGCCCTACCAGAGCCCGTACCAGAGGAGGGGCCAGCCTCCGCAGGGCACATACTTGAGGGTAGCTCAGCCCGTAGCTCTGAGCTGCACCGAGCCGGTATGACGGCATACGCTACTGCTAGCCCACCTACCCCCACCGTCGTGGCATCCACCCCGGAGTGGACCACTGCGACACAGCCTCTCATGGTCTCGATGGCCGATCTTATATCACCCACCTCAGCCACCATGACATTACCCATTACCACCTTTCCCATGTTACCACCCCTCACTGAGCTACTGACAGTACCCCCACCTGCACCATTCACCATGGGTGCAGAGACTCCTTTCATGATGACACCACCTGCACCATACCCTTTGGGTGCAGGAGACCCATACCAGATACCACCCCACTTTACCACTGGACCACCGGGCTTTGCCCAACCCTTTCCATCACTACCGATACCAGACATTGTCGGCCCATCCCAGCCGACTTACCCTGACATACCTGGGCCGTCACAGCCTCATGTGATGACCCCACTGTCCGGACCAGCATGGTCCACTGTGATCTCCTTAGAGAGGGACTTCCAGACCCTCACGGACACAGTGCAGCGCACTGTGAATCAGATGGAGCAGCAGACACGACTGATGTGGGCCAGGATCATCGACTCCAGAGACGCACTAGCATACTACGCCGAGGAGTTACTACGCATGGACGCACATTGTGGGATTACGGGTGATGCGCATTTTGCTCATCGCCAGTTCTTGTACGATCGCATCATGGCGATCAGCATGTCCATCAGCATGTATGCCCCTCAGTACCAGTACCCACCACCACCACCACCACCACAATAGAGACATCTCAGAAACACACGAAGAATCTTTTGAAGACATGGTAGTAGTAGTAGTAATGATAGCATAGCACGGGTTATAGCACCCGTCTACATTTTTACCTAGCCGAGCGGGTTATGCCGGTATTTGACATTATGTTTCTATGGTATTTCAAGTAACGATGTATGAGGGATGTATCCCCAAATTTTGTTATTACAAACAATCATGTACTCGTGGTAATTGAAATTAATGAGAATTATGTTATGGTGAAATGTGTTGTTATGATTATCTACGATTATTATTACTTGCCTTGTATATATTGTGATTTGTGATGGTATGGTGATGTTGTGTTGATTATTGTGTTTATGTTCTGAGTTGTTGGTTGTGCTATATATATATGACGATGTTGTATGCATGATCGTCAAATTAACCTTTAATAATTTATTATTGAAGAAAAATGGCACCATCCACTCGTAGCAACAGCGGAAACGGAGGACTACCTGCAACACCCGAGGAACTTGAGGCATTAGTCTCTGAGCGCATAGCTCAAGCACTCGCAGCACACAATGCCGCACGCACTGAGCGATCGCGGGATAGGTCCGGGAGTGACCGACGCGAAACCTCCCCCACTGGTAAGAGGGTTATAAATAAATGTAACGGGAGATTTTCACGAAACTCCTAAATTCATAATAACATGCTACCTTATTATTGCAGAAATGGCCTCACGAGAGCGTGGCTGCACCTTCAAAGCTTTCCTGGACTGCAAGCCATTCAACTTCGGTGGCACCGAGGGATCCGTCGGACTAATTAAATGGTTCGAGAAAACTGAGGCGGTGATCCGCATCAGTAGCTGTACTCCACGTCAAGCGGTTATGTATGCCACTAACCTGTTCCTGGACCAGGCACTAACCTGGTGGAACGACCAGGTACAATCGCTAGGAGACGATGCTGCCTACTCCATGTCCTGGTTGGAGTTGAAAGAGCACATGATCGCTGAGTACTGCCCTGCAAGCGAAGTACAAAAGCTGGAGACTGAATTCTGGAACCACGCTATGATTGGATCAGACGTAACTGGGTACACATCCAGGTTCCATGATCTATCCCGACTGATTACTCCGGAGAGCAAGAAGGTGGAGCGATATCTATTCGGGTTGGCGCCACAAATTCGCGGCATGGTCACTGCTTCCAAACCCACGACCATGCGTGAGGCTATCGACCTCGCAATGAGCCTCACGGAAGACGCCATCCGAGTAGGCACTCTAATCCGGAAAGTGTCAGGACTGAAGCTTACTGAGTCCAGCAGTGTAGAGGGTAAGAATGTGGGTGCAAGTTCAGCGGTTGGGTTTAGTGATCAGGGAAATAAGCCGAGGTTCGGGAAACGCAAGCGTAATGACGGGAAAAAGGACGGGTCATCGGGTGGAGCGAACAAAAAGGGAAAAGGGTATGTAGCCACGGGACGAGGAAATGGCGGAAAGCCAGGTTATCAGGGAAAGGGTGGGATAATTTGTGGAAAGTGCCAGCGCACAGGACACAAAGCAGAGGAGTGCAGGTCAGGTGCACAGAAGAATGGAGGAGCGAGGCCCTGTTTCTCGTGTGGATCGCTCGACCATTGGAAGAGGGATTGCCCCAAGCTCAACAACCAAGCCCGTGGGCGGGCGTTTGTGATTGGTGCCGGTGATGCACGACAGGACCCTAATGTGGTCACTGGTACGTTCCCTCTTAATGGTCATTATGCTTCTGTATTATTTGATACTGGCGCTGATTTTAGCTTCGTATCTGTCGAGTTTAAAAGATTACTTGGGCTAAAAACTAGTAAACTAGACACACCGTATTCTATAGAATTGGCTAATGGTAAAACTATAGAAACCCGAGAAGTAGCAAAAGGTTGTAAATTGGATCTCTGTGGTCGTGAATTTGATATTGATCTCTTACCGGTAGTACTGGGTAGTTTTGACATAGTCGTTGGCATGGATTGGTTATCTGCACAACGTGCGATCGTTGTCTGCAACGATAAAATAATTCAAGTTCCCCTCACGAGCGGTGAAACCCTGTCGATTCAAGGGGAAAGGCGTGGGACGCCATTACGAATTATTACCAGCATGAAGGCTCGAAAGTGTTTGAGAAAAGGCCTTATTGCATTCTTGGCGCACGTGGTAGATAAGAAGGCCGACGAGCGAAAGTTAGAAGACATTCCGATAGCTAGAGATTTTCCAGACGTGTTCCCAGAAGATTTGCCGGGGTTGCCACCACCTCGACAAGTCGAGTTCCGCATCGATCTTGTTCCTGGAGCTGCACCCGTAGCGCGATCGCCATATCGCTTAGCTCCATCCGAGATGCAGGAACTATCCGGTCAACTGCAAGAGTTGTTAGACAAAGGCTTCATAAGACCAAGCTTCTCACCCTGGGGAGCTCCTGTCTTATTCGTAAAGAAGAAGGACGGCACTTTTCGAATGTGCATTGACTATCGGGAACTAAACAAGTTGACCATCAAAAATCGCTACCCTCTTCCCAGGATCGACGATTTATTCGATCAACTTCAAGGATCCAGTTTCTACTCCAAGATTGACCTAAGATCCGGCTATCACCAGTTGCGTATCCAGGAAGAAGATGTACCGAAGACGGCATTCAGAACTCGTTATGGACATTACGAATTCTTGGTAATGCCATTTGGATTGACCAACGCTCCGGCAGTTTTCATGGACTTGATGAATCGTGTGTGTAAGCCATACTTGGACAAATTTGTCATTGTCTTTATTGATGACATTTTGATCTATTCGCGCACTAAAGAAGACCATGAGAATCACCTTCGGTTAATCCTAGAGGTACTACGCAAAGAGAAGCTCTATGCAAAGTTTTCAAAGTGTGACTTTTGGATTCGAGAAGTTCACTTCCTAGGCCACGTGGTAAATGAAAAGGGAATACATGTCGATCCCGCCAAGATCGAGGCTATTAAGAATTGGGAAGCCCCTAGAACTCCTACTGAAGTGCGACAGTTTCTTGGCCTGGCGGGTTACTACAGAAGGTTCATCAAGAACTTTTCGAAGATAGCACAGTCTTTGACCATGCTAACCCAAAAGGACAGGAAGTTCGAATGGACAGAAAAGCAAGAAGAGGCATTTCAACTGCTAAAAGACAAGTTATGTGGCGCTCCGATACTATCACTCCCCGATGGTACGGAAGACTTCGTGGTTTACTGTGACGCCTCTCACCAAGGATTGGGTTGCGTACTGATGCAACGAGAGAAAGTGATAGCATATGCTTCCAGACAACTGAAAATCCATGAGAAGAACTACACTACACACGATTTGGAATTGGGTGCTGTAGTGTTCGCACTCAAGATATGGAGGCATTATTTGTATGGAACCAAGTGCACAGTCTTCACAGATCATAAGAGTTTGCGACACATTTTCGATCAGAAGGAACTGAACATGCGACAACGGCGATGGGTGGAATTATTAAACGATTACGATTGTGAGATAAAGTACCATCCCGGGAAGGCGAACGTTGTGGCCGACGCCTTAAGTCGCAAGGAACGGATCAAGCCGTTGCGTGTCCGAGCTTTAGGTCTAACTATTCAGACGAATCTGACTGACCGAATTCGCGAAGCTCAGACTAACGCTCTTAAGCCCGAGAATGTCAAAGGTGAAAGACTACGGAAAATGGTTGACTCACTAGAAACAAAGGCGGACCAAGCCTTGTACTTTATGAATCGGATTTGGGTTCCAGTGTATGGAGGTTTACGAGAACTAGTATTGGCTGAAGCTCACAGTTCTCGATATTCGGTTCACCCTGGTGCAGACAAGATGTTCCACGATTTGAAAGGATATTATTGGTGGCCAAACTTCAAGAGAGATATAGCAGCTTATGTTGCGCGGTGTTTGACTTGTGCAAAGGTCAAAGCCGAGCACCAGAGACCATCCGGTTTACTCCAGCAACCGGAAATACCGGAATGGAAGTGGGAACGGATTACCATGGATTTCATTTCCGAGTTACCCAGGACAGCGAGCGGCTATAATAAGATTTGGGTAATTGTTGATCGACTGACAAAGTCCGCACACTTCCTTCCGATCCGCGAAACGGATGGACTGGAAAAGTTGACCCGTTTGTACATCAAGGAGATAGTATCTAAGCATGGTGTACCTACATCTATTATCTCCGATCGAGATGGTCGCTTCACCTCGAGATTTTGGGGAAGTTTGAACGATGCCCTTGGTACTCGCCTTGACATGAGTACCGCATATCATCCCCAAACCGACGGGCAAAGTGAACGAACCATCCAGACCCTAGAAGATATGTTACGAGCATGTGCAATCGATTTCAGCGGTAGTTGGGATACACACTTACCACTGGTGGAATTCTCATATAACAACAGTTACCATACGAGCATTCAAGCTGCACCTTTTGAAGCTCTATATGGACGTAAGTGTAGATCTCCACTATGTTGGGCGGAAGTTGGAGAAAAGCAACTAACCGGGCCCGAAATTGTTCAAGAAACAACGGACAAGATCTTCTTGATAAAGGAACGCCTCAAGGCGGCCCGTGACCGACAGAAAAGCTATGCTGACATGAGGCGAAAGCCTTTAGAATTTCAAGTCGGAGATCGAGTCCTACTAAAGGTGTCACCTTGGAAAGGTGTCGCGCGCTTTGGGAAGCGCGGGAAGCTGAACCCACGATACGTTGGACCGTTCGAAATCTTGTCCAGAGTAGGCCCCGTAGCTTACAAGCTCAAGTTACCTCAAGAAATGAACGGTGTGCATGACACGTTCCACGTGTCGAATTTGAAGAAGTGCCTATCCGACGAGACTCTCATCATCCCTGCAGACGAAATCCACGTCGACGATAAGTTACATTTTGTCGAAGAACCAATCGAAGTAACCGATTGGAAGGTCCAAAAACTAAGGCGCAGTAAGATCAGGTTGGTCAAAGTGCGCTGGAACGCCAAGCGTGGACCAGAGTTCACGTGGGAAAGGCTGGACCAGATGAAGCAAAAATATCCCGCCCTATTCGAGAAGACCCCTATACCGGAGGAATCGAAGTGAATTCCGGGACGGAATTCTCTTAACGGGGGGAGAATGTAACAACCGGCAAAAATAAGGTAATTCCGTACTAATTAATTAACGTAATTAACGTAATTAAATATAATTATGTGTTGATTATTTAATTGAGGCCTTAGAATAATAGCAATTCCCAAATAATGCATAGGAATGCATGTGTTTAATGACAAAACATGACGGAGTCATGTGCGAATAAATCTATCCGGTATGGACACTGGCGATTACCCGGTAAAAATTAAATAAGCGAGACGAGTCCCGGACAACCGGAATATAAAATAAAACGTAATTTCACAAAATATAATGAGTTTTGGAACTCCAAAGCCATACGTGAAAGCTTATTACACAAATCTCCCGGTAACGAATAAAGCGCGCGTACCGCACCCGATACGCGCCTAACTAATAAATTCACCCGGCAAGAGCCCAAATAATTTATCAACGCCTAACCCGGACCATAATTAAAGGTCATTGGTGATATTTTTAATATCCGGTTGACGCGCGATAAAAGCTCGAAAAATACCCGGACGAGACCCGAACAATATTAACTTAAGCATAACTAATAATGGGTATAAAATTAGCAAAGTGGGTCCCACAATACACCCCATGGGGGCCGGCCTATGGCCATACAAAAGGAATGCAACTTGAGTTAACTAAATAAAATCATTAGAGAGATATTAATCATGAGCTTGCATGAGAAAGTATTGGTCCTTAGAGATTAACCAATCTCCTCCCCTCTCTCTCTATAATTTTCGGCCACTAGCATAAATCCCCCAAGATTTGTACTCAAACACAATATTATCAACCAATCATGTGGGAGCTAGAGATAATAAAAGATTTGAAGGTTTTTATTTAAATATAACACATAACCCACTTGAAACAAAATCACAAAACTTCTTCTTCCTTTTTCTCCCTTGGCCGTAAGTTTGCACCCCTCCACCAACATTGTTCTTTCAATTTTTACACTAACAAATCATCTCTAAATCATCATCCATCCAAAACCCATTGTGTGTTTCAAGAGCTTGGAGCTTAACCCATTGGAAGAACACACTAAACCCCATCCAATCCAAGGTTGTCATCTTCCCTAGCCTTGAGCTAGTTGTAAGTATTCACCTTGTTTTGTTGTTAATGTTCATGTATTGTGTTCTTGAGAGCAAGTTGTACATTGATGGGTTAATGTGGTCTTGAAATATAAAAGTTAGTATATGTCATACAAGGACAAAATGGATGAATGATGATATGGATGAACCTTAAAATTGTTAATGTTAATAAAATAACTAATGAAATGTGAAAATAATGACATGCATGTAAAGAGGATGATGATCAAAACATTATTTTTGAAAAAGGTTTAAAAGTGATGAAAAATGGTTTTGATCATCATAAGATGACTAACTAATGTCAAAAAGATGGTAAAATGGGTTAGATGATCTTGCATGTAGAAATTTCACGATTAAAGTCTACTCACTTAGATGAGTGAAAAGTTGGTGTCTTGGATAAAAATATGAAACAAGCATGTTAATAGCATCTAGGATGGATTATAAGACTAATGGAAGTGGAAAAATGTGAAAAGAATCAAACGTATGAAATGTGGATTTTTAAAGTTTACTAAGTTGGATGAAAATGCTAACTTAAAAAGATTGGATGAAAAATGCAACAAGTATAAGTTAAAAGACTAATATTGTAACTTTGGAAGCTGATGGACTAAAATAAAGTATTTTAGAAACTTTGGTCCAAGAATGTGTTTATGGAAGTTTAGTGTCAAAAACATAAAGAATAGTTTTCCAAGTATAGTTTTTGGTAAACTTGAACAAACTACTTAAATGCATTTTAAAAATGTATTTTTATAAAAGTAAGAGTTTTATAAAAATAAGTGGTTAAGTTAAGGTTTTTGACAAAAATAAAGGTTTCGTAAAATATCGGACAAAAGTAACAACTTAAGGAAAACTTGTACAAAAATGGATACTTTTATATAAATGGGAATATAAAAGTATCGGAAACATTTTTAGGATACAAGTAACTAGTTGTACTAAAAATATAAAAGTATATTTTCTCCAAGTAATATACGTTCGGAATTGGAAGTATGAATAATATACCATAGAACGGATATTAGAAGAAAATGTGGAAAAAGTTAACTAATGGACTTAGTAACGTAAACTAACAATGACGTATAACCGGACAAACTAGAGAAAAATGCCATAGCGGCAAGACGTGAAAATATATATTTTAGGAAGTAAAATATATATAACATGGGTGAAACTTATGCAACACTTTCCTAAGTGTTGGAACAAATATTCGTGGGAGAAAGACTAATAAATTAAAAACGTTGGACAACGTATGAACTTAACAAGGAAAACGCACACATTGATATATAGATACATACTTGTCTCGACGAAATTTTAGTATATCTATTTAAATGGGAAAATAGATACGCGAGAAGGAAAACCGAGACAAGTAGGTGAAGTATATCTACGAACGTGCAAGTCCCAACAAATCCTAGTATGTTTATTTAAATGGGAAAATAAATGTACGGCATGGTGAGTTGAGTCGGGCGTTTAAAATATAGAATCGAACGACAAGAACTTAGCATATTTATTTAAATGGGAAAATAAATATGTGGCAAAGTGAGTCGGGTCGGGAGATAAGAATACATTATATTGAACGATACGATCCTAAGTATAATTATTTAAATGGGAAAATAATTATACGTTAGGAGGAGCTGTGTCGAGAATAATAGTGTACATGTTACAAATAATATTAACAAGATTAATATATAAAGAAAAAGGGTAATCCATCGCCAATGGACCTAGGATGCGCATCTAATTAAACGGGAATTGGGATAACACGTGGTCGGGGAGTTGGGTGTACAACTTGCCAAGGCACTCGCACTATAGGTGTAGTGACTTATACGCCTAGAAACATTTGTAGGTACGAGACCACCACATTTGCTATTTACTTCTTTGAGCCGAGCACAGTTTCAGGTGAGTTTCACGGCCCCATCTTTAAACTATTTTAACGTTTTCGGGGGAAAGATATGTTAGGGAAATGTATGACGGGTTGGTACTTGAGTTATGATCGCCACTCGGGGTTGAGACCTCACTGCTATAATCATTAATTCAGGAAAGTGAAACCGAAGGAATATTTGAATAGTACTATTGGTGCCTGACAAGGCCCACCCCTAATCGATAGCGTCGATTATGCATCGGCGTATGCCTGGGGTGCACGTATTCTGAAAATAAGTCGTAAGAATACCGAGTAACGACTTGAGGCGGGGCATTATTGTTGTCTTGGTTTGATTATAGGCTCAAGTAGAATTGTAGGAACTTGCAACTCCTATAAATTGTCATAACATGGAAAATTCCCAAAAGATTATGATTTGATAACTAAAACCTGTGAACTCACCAATATTTATATATTGACGATTTTAAACATATCTTTCAGGTAATTGATGAATGATGGAAAGCATGGCGAGCTGGGTCGGGGGAATCTCTTAATGGGACGTCGGGTGTTATGTAGAGGCTTCATCTCTTTATCCCAAGGAATCGGGATATATATATGAGAAGCCTCCTTATTTCAATTAAAAACAATTTTCGTTTATGTATGAATAATATGACATGATTTGACGTCTTAATAAATGACCCGTTTCTTTAATTACTTATGATTTGCATTAATCTTGGCTTTATCCATTTGAACCGTCGCGCCACGTGTTTCCGCCGTAGTCGTGGTGTGACACCGTCCTTATCGAAACTCCAATTCCAGTTATCTTCCCCATCCAGCTGCACGCAGTCATGAATATCGTTCAGCAGTTGAAACAACTCCGAAACGTCTTCTGTACTGGAAGGATTCGAGCGCCAACCCCAATTCAAGGACTTGTTGTTTTGAAAATTAATCCGCTTACACACCTTGACCCATTTGTCCTTCTCAAGTCTAAACAGGTTAGGATATGTAACGCGTAACGGTTCATCCCTCAACCAAACGTCCCCCCAAAAGTGTAAAGAGGAACCGTCACCCAATTTACCAACGAAAAACGAGTTAAGTTTTGACCCGTTTGGAGCTAAACCCTCCCCCACCTTGATTATTTGTTTCCAGCAGCCATGGGACGACTTCGCACACGGAACCAAAGCCCAAGGTTTACTAGACCCATGGCATCCCGTGATAATTTTCCTCCACAGACAGTTTTTTTCTTTAAGGAATCGCCACGTCCATTTCAATAAAAGAGCCTTGTTCACCTCTTGAATTCTAGAGATACCTAGACCACCTTCTTTTATTGGGGTTGTAACTGTCTCCCAAGCAACCCATGGGATCTTCTTCTCTTCACTCGAGCCCGCCCAAAGAAAGCGTCTCAAGATAGCTTCAATAGTACTAATCACCGCTTTAGGCGCTTTATAAAGGGATAGGTAGTAGATAGGTAAATTCTCTAATACCGACTTAATAAGCACTAAACGCCCACCAATCGATAAGCACTTAGATTTCCAAGAAACAAGGCGATTACGGACCACGTCAATCACTGGATCCCAATTACGGACTTGAGTCATTTTAGAGCCCACTTGAATACCCAAATAAGTAAAAGGGAAATCACCACGCTTACACCCCAGAAAATTCATCATGTTATCAACTTCCGAATTATCCGTACCAATCCCAAATAAATTGGACTTATGGATATTGATACGAAGACCGGAACATAGATAAAAAATGCGAAGAATCCTCGCAATGTTTTGAATGTTATCCCGGGACCATTCCCCTACTATTAGGGCATCGTCGGCATAAAATAAG
This sequence comes from Ambrosia artemisiifolia, assembly GCA_032199755.1. Classification (NCBI taxonomy): domain Eukaryota; kingdom Viridiplantae; phylum Streptophyta; class Magnoliopsida; order Asterales; family Asteraceae; genus Ambrosia; species Ambrosia artemisiifolia. The sequence goes on from CM063526.1 coordinate 46,137,484, forward strand.
TGTGACAAATCCGCTTCATCATTTGAGAACTTAATGCCTTTAAAAACGCCTATATCCTTAGCTCTATCAAGAAGCCAAGACAAAGCTTCCATAGCAATCAAGAATAAAAAAGGTGAGAGAGGATCACCTTGACGAAGACCTTTTTCACATTTGAAATCAAAAGTAGGCGAACCGTTAACAAGGACCGCCGCCCGAGAAGAGTGACACACCCCTTTAATCCAATCACACCATCTAGGATGAAAACCCATTTGAGAAAGAATAGATAACAAAAAATTCCAGTTTACGTTATCATATGCTTTTTCGAAATCGATTTTCAACATAAAGGCCTTCCTATTCTTTTTCTTCAATAAATCCAAAATCTCGTTCACCATGAGGGGGCCATCTAAAATGAAACGATCCGATAAGAAGGCCGATTGGGTTTCCGATATAACCTGCCCCAAACTCTTTTTGATACGATTAGCAAGGATTTTTGTAATGACTTTACTAATCATACCAATAAGAGTAATCGGCCTGTATTCTCTAAGCCCCAAAGGAGTTTTGACCTTTGGAATAAGAGTAATAAAAGAAGAGCCGCAACCGGGGTTAATATTACCTGTAGCATGAAACTCACCCATTATGCGAAAGAAATCCTCCTCAAAATAACTCCAAAACCTCTTAACGAATCGAAAATTAAAACCATCCGGGCCCGGCGCCTTGTTTGACCCGCAACCGAAGACCGCATCCTTTATTTCTAGCTTGGAAAAAACAGCAACCATATCACTCGCATCCTGTTCCTTTAATCTGTTAATGCCGTGGCATTCAAGAAGAGGCCGAATGTTCACTTGTTCTTTGAAATGGTTTCTAAAAAATCTCAAAACCTCCTTCTTGACTAGAGTCGGTTTGGTCACCCATTCCCCATTAATTAAAATACCCGGAATAGAGTTACGCGCTTTTCTACCGTTGACAATATTGTGGAAAAAACTAGAGTTCTCATCTCCAAGCGCTGCCCATTTAACTCGGGACTTTTGTCGAATATCCCGAGCTTTATGTCTCTCTATCTCTTCGATTTCTTTTAAGCACTCCGACCAAATCCACAAATCCGATTCATCCGGGTCATTAAGCTCCATTTGAATTTCAAGATCCTCTTTTTCTTTACGTAAACGAGTCTCATCTTCCTTTTCCTTAGAGTTGTACGCATCAAACCACCCTCTTAAACAGCCCCGTAGTTTCTTCAACTTATTTAAGAGATTATAGTCAGCCGCACCCCTGTCAATCCAAGAATCAAGAACCGAAGTAATGGTGTCGACACACCCCGGACGATCAAGCCAAGAATCGAACAGTCTAAAAGGCTTTGGCCCGAAGTTAGAGTCGACAACTGAGAAAACCAATGGAGAATGATCCGAAAGATTTCTATTTAGAGCCCGAACACACGCGTTAGGCCACTTGTTAAAAACATTGTCACACACCAAGAATCTATCAATTCTACTCCATGTACAAACCCCTTTTCTATTGGACATGTATGTATACCTTAAACCTTTCAGGTTGAACTCCCGAAGACCCACAGCATCAATAAAATCATTGAAATCTCGGGCACTAACCTGATCAAAATTCGAATTTTTTCTTTCCCCGCGGTCTCTCACAGCGTTGAAATCACCAAAAACAATCCACCACCCAAAATTCGAGCTAATGAGATTTTCAACCTTACTCCATAAAAGCCGTTTACCAGCGTTTGATTGCGGGGCATACACGTTTAACATATTCAATCTGACAGAATTAGCTAAAACCGTCCCCGCGACATGGAGAAAATTATTATCTTTTGTAACTAAGTCTTTTGAGAAAATTTTTGGATCCCAAAGACTCAATATGCCACCCGAGTTACCGTTTGCGCCAACAAATTCAAAATCGAAATCAGACCCACCCCAGAAGGAAGATACCAAACCCGAATCAATATTGTTAGCCATAGTTTCTTGTAAACCCAAAAAAGAGATACCAAAATCGTTTTTTAATTTCCTGACCCAACCTGGCTTACCATCAACCCCAACCCCACGGATGTTAATCGATAAGCAATTCATAACTTACCGCCTTGTAAACCTTCATCAACGAGAGAATCCGAAATTAAAACGTGAGAGTTAAGCAGGTTGACACCCAACTTACCTCCCAGGGCGATAGTAGCTTCAACCTCAGTGGCAATTGAGGGGGTAACGAATTCATCTTCCGCAGCCAATCGTCTTTCCTGAGGAGTTTGGTCTTCGAACCCAGGGCAAGGATTGGAGTTCAAGTCTAAATCGTTCACCTCCCCATCAGTATTATTGTCCTTCTCCAGATTATCAGTCTCAACACCAAGCAAAGGATCAAGCCCAAAAATATCTTCATTACATTTGGGCTTCTTCCCAATTTTGGTTTTCTCAATACTACTAGAGTAGGCTGGATTGGGCCGGCCCACTGTTCCCAAAAAAGACTTCTTTTTACGTTTATTAACTGGCAGCCCACTATCTTCCAAGTCCACAACAGGTTGACCCTCCTTTTCAAAATTAAATAAGTTGCCAGGAATAAAAACCTCCTCTTCTTCCGGGATTTCCTCCACATTAATTGGAGGAATAATATCTGCATTAAAATTGTCAACAGTTTCCATATTTGTGTCCTCAATTTCCGCTTCATCGTCATCCCTATCGGAGTTATGCAACTCCGGTGAATCATCGTCAATTTCCACGTTACGTATGGGTTCTTCGCCATCAGAGGAAGTAGTAACTTTATAAAATTCAGGGATCCATTCACCGGATTCCTCGGAAACCCATATAACGAACTTACGATCCTTCCAAGACAAAGAAACCTCTTCACCAATCCGTTTCCCTTCTCCTACGAGAACGCCGATGTAATCATAGGATAGGTCGCTGTCTTCATCGGACCTTGACGCCTTGTGAACCACTTTACCATAGGCTTTTCCCACTTCTTCTATTACCTCACCGGAAATGAGATGAAGTGGAATACCCATAATTTTTAGCCATGCCAACCGTTCATACCCGAAAACCTGACCTTCCCAAGGATCAACCGATGCGAACTTGTCTGTCAAACTTCTTGCAGCATGAACCACCACATTTGCCACCTCTGGATCATCAAACGATATCAAAACCGATAAGCCACCAATATATTGTACTTTACCTGACCCTGGACACAAATCGTCTAGAATCAAATAAATACTCTTCAGGGCTTCTAAATCAACCATTCGAGCAACCACTGCCTTCCCATGCAAACCAGAGAAGGCATTCACCTGACTATTGATCATCACCGTTTTCCGGACGTTCAAAGTACCTTGTCTTCCCAACAAAGTATCAGTAAAGGACCGGTTTTCATTAATAAAAGAGGAAGAGGCCTGAACAGTAGGCCTATTGTCTCTCTTATTCTCCATATCGCTACCAGTTTTCTTCTTCGTTATTTCCGGATCAGGACGAAACTCACCTTCTTCAAGCGTAAACCGTGCTACATTAGCCTTTAACCAGCAATCGCCAATACGAGTATGACGAATCTGTCTAATCAATTCCTTACAATCTTTAACATCAAGAAAGGACACGAACCCGAACCGATTTCCTGTTTTATCTCTCTTACGAGCGATATATATATCAAAGATATCTCCATAGGACCGGATAAAATCCGAAAGATCGTTGCCGCTGCACTTCTCTGGGAGATTAGTAATAAATACCTTAGTTATTCTTCCGAGGATGTTGGCCGGAATAGGAACTTTCCGACCAGACATGTTGAGAGCGTTTTTTATTTTGATTCCTTTGAGTGATATGCCACTCTATTAACTTTAAACATCCAATTAAGAGGATACATGCATCAAAAGTGTTTGTATCACTTAATGAAAATTTTACCCCTTTTAAAATGATGCTTTAATTCTTACTTTTCTTTTGTATTTGAACTTTGTTATTGAGTGTTTCATTTTTATATGTTCATTAGTCTTTAATAGTTTTCAAATTCAATAGTTATCCGTTTTAATCTTAGCTTTTCTTGAGTTCTTGAGCTTTCGAATGATTGTGTATCTTCCCATTGATCGAATGGGTAAAAAAATTCCGTCGTAGATGGGTAAATAAAAAATAAGAAGTTAAAAAGTAAAATAGTCATTTATGTTTTATTATTTAAAAAAAAAAAAAAAACAGTTTCATTGATAAATAAGACAATATACTTATGTACAGTGGGTAAACGGGCAATAAGTTGCGCGGCCATCCCATTTTGAATCGCAAAGCCTACTCTGCTAAATACAAAACATTGGTTCTTAGAGCTCTGATAGCTACTGTGGACCACCTTCTACACTCTTTCCGGGAAACGCATCACTTCAGAGGCCAGGGATCCAAATGTGTCGAAAGCAAACGGCAGGAGGATCTGTTAGTCCTCCAAATTAACAGGTTTATTCGTGCTTAGCGACCTTCTTAGCTTCCGCCGTCAGAACCGCCTGCCTTGGTACAAAGCTACTATCTCGCAAACCCACCAAAGGGGACACCCCAGTAAGGTCAACGCAAGCATGCTTGCCCCCGCCCAACCAAACACAAGAATGTCCGTTGGACGCAGGGTGGATCTCCCATTGCATGGATCAATTATAAAATTTAACGGTACATCTTTCTTAGCCGAAATCCCTCGGCGTCATTTATTAGATTTTTTTTTTATGAATAGGGTAAAGTTTGATATTAAACTACTTTCTAAGACATATATAATTTTTTTAGTTTTGCATGTGTGTATATATCTATATACCTATACTACATTATAAAGAGCCAAATATAGCTACAATAGTAATTTTCTATGATATTTAAGATGGCATATTAAGAGTTTTTTGTTTCACACCCAAGATGTCATGAAAATTCTCCAATACCACCCCTATTTACAAAAGCAACTTGTACATTTTTTGTAATATTAAATGAAATGATTGAATGCATAGATTTAATGGGATAAAATGCAATCATTAATATATACGTTAGAATTAAGACATTGAATGAATTACAAAAAGTCACTAACTTCAATTAACTATTGATGCCCTATTCATCACGGGAAATTGAACGGTTCACCAGTTCAATTTGCCATCAACAAATTTGCTTATGTGCACATATATTGCTCTGGTGTTATTAAAGTGGTATTATCAAGCGTTACATCATATATTACATAGCTTTCCCATTTAAAAGTTAATATCATAATCAGTCTGTAAAAAAATTGCTATAGGATTTTGCGCTTCACTAATGGTTGCAATATTTTTGTTATAGATGGAGTATTAACTAATGCTTGCTGGGTTTGAACATAAATAGGAAGCTTGTCTCTAATTTAGTTGATGACATGATCTACGTCTTGATGTTTTATAACTCCTAGGAGTTGATCCTCTACAGGGAATGTTGTGTAGTTAGTGTTGGTGTTAGGGCTTACAATCAAATGGATTTCAATGTATCCTTTTCTTGTCCCGAATAAGTGAGAACATATGGCCAACAATTACGCTACTATGAAATGAGAGTTATGGAGGTTTGGCGTCTTACTTTGCATTTTATCCATTTCATTCACATGCTTAATTTGTGTTAGTTTGGAGAAATGGACCTATTTTGTTTTGAAAGCATGTAAAAAGTATTTGTTTTATACTTAATTACTAATGATATTTGTTTTATACTTGGGCTAAATTGTTCATAATTCGGAAAGCGCATCATAAGGATATGAAATTGCAATGGAAAGGATATAAAAAGAAATGGCAAAAGAACGTTTTTAAAAAATAACAATCCAAACTCAATCCTACCCTTTCGCGAAGCACATTTTATCCACTATATAAAGCATTTACATGAACAACATTGTAATTTGACACCCAATACAAGTTTTGAAGCAATGTGTACAAGGAGTGGAAAGCATTTGAGAGGAGTACATTGGTCACTTGCTCATAATTTAAGATGCTAATGTGGGTAATTTGGAAAATTCCTTCTTCTCGACAACAGAGATGATGAGTGTGAAAGAAAATCGTCTCCTCATGTTCTTCATTTATTATTTCAATCATATCAGCCTCTTCTTCAATCGTCTCAAGCTTGTAACCAACGTGTAACATTTCATCATCGATAACACTAAAATCGGTAATCAAGCGTGTCCTCTTGTTAACTTGATTTTGATTAAATTCATATTTGCTTTTGCGGATTCGAGAGAGTTTAAATCAATCTACATGCTTTCATAATCACCATTACAGACACCAAAGTATGCACCTACGTACGATATACATCATAACTGATATTAGTTGGGACACCCGCTGCAACGCGCGAGTATTCTCACTGGTATATATATATATATATATATATATATATATATATATATTTGAAGTTTGTAGGGGTATGTATGAAATTGCCCATACTCTTCAAACTTTATTTAAAACCAGTCATTTTCAAGACAGAGTGATTACCTTTGCTATGCCTTTTTTATCTACGTTTTGGCGCTTTGGTATCGGTTTGAACCAGTATTTTACCTTAAAATACTAGTATCGTAACATACCACATATTTTCGGTATCAGTACATTACCTATATTTTCGTATTGGTATCGGTACCAAGTTTTGGCGAAAATCGGTATCAGTAATTCGTATGGGAGCGGTTCAGTATGTTATGGTACCAAATTCATCCTTACCATCACCTTTATGATCCGTATTGGCCTAGCAAGAAACCTATTAAGCTTTCATATGAGCAATTGCAGAGAAAATCATATTTTATCAATCAAGTTTTACAAATAACTTAACTTTTTATAAACTGAATCATATAATTTTTTTAATCAAAAATCCCAAATGCATCCACCCCCCAACAAAAAATCCATCCACACCTATATGATGCGTGTTATAACTTATTGGCCAATCAATACACATCATACAGGGGGCGTGGAAATAAAAACCTCACTTACCATGTACCACCACCTCAACCTCCACACCACCACCACCCAAACCAACGACGACAACAACAATCAACAGCCACCCAACATCGGTAACCATCAATCACCACCACCCAAATCAACAAGTGGGTCCACCTCTCTCCGTTTTTTCGCCATTGTGCTCGTGAAGCATCACTGGCGTCCCTCCAATTGTGTCGCGAAAACATAGGGGGGTCTTAAACAAAAAAAACACTAAGGTAGAGGGGGTGCCACCTCCGCACCAATCAACCTTATTGTTATTATCATTAATATATATTAAATCACATCACTTTAGGAAACAGTGATGTTTCAGTTTTTACATTTTAGTTACCAAACTTTTCTACTTTGTCTTTTAATGCTTTAATATTTTTTTTACATCCCTTGTAATTATCCCTTATAATTTAATTTAGTGTTTTGTCGTTTAATGCGGTTAAGTAGCATGGTTTAAGTCTCCATCCTACAACACCGGTAGCCCGGTTTCACGGTCACCGCCCGCAACGCGGGGCTCACAACTAGTTGTTACCGTTTGGTGTTATATATTACTGTTATCATCAATCAATTTAGAGTTAATTACACGGATGCTCCCTGTGGTTTTCCAAAGTAACACGAATGCCCCCGAATGACACGTATGGTCCTAGAGGTTAATACTTTTGCACTCGGATGGTCCCTAAGTCAAACGGCCGTCCATTTCAGACGTTAAGTTCCCTCACATGCCTGTCATGTGAGGGTAATATTGTCATTTTACTTGGATTGTTCCCCCATTTCCCTCATAAATAACCACCAGATCATCAGATCATCATCTTCCTCCCTCACCTTCTTCTTCACTCTAACCCTCGATCAATGGCTGCCTGTTCATGTGGTCAGCTTGCAATTGTTCGAACTGCTTGGACGGATCTGAACCCAGGACGTCGTTTCTTCAGTTGTCCAGATCCGGTAAGGTTTTTAGGTTAACAAATCACCTTTAATTTTGAGTTTTAATGTTGGAATGTTGGATGTTGGTTTTAATGGTGCAGAGGGACGACTGTGACAATCGAGGATTTGTTGGTTGGCTTGACCCACCAATGTGCCCTCGTGCTGTGCATGTAATACCTGGCCTTTTAAGAGGAAGAAACAGAATTGAGCAGGAAAGGGATGAATTGAAAGCCAAAAATCGAAGGAAGGACATGATGATCTTCATGCTTTTGATAATAATATTAGGGCTACTGTTTGCAAAGTCTGTGTAATGGGTAGCTTAAGGGTCCTTTCAGCTTAATGTCTAGATCTATCTATAATGTATGAAATGTCTAATGTATGTCCAAATATATGTAGATTGGACAAATTTTGTAATGAATGAAATATTATGTTGTTTGGACTAGTTTTGTGCATTTAGTTTGTGCAGTTATGAAGTCACCTACCAATGAACTCACCTAGCAATGAATTAATGAAGTCATATTAACACTCAACCACCAATGCACCTACCAATGTGTAATGGGTCAAACAAATAATAAATGCTCAAAACTGCAAGCAAAACTAACCAACCTATTTGACCCAAATGGGTCAAAAGAAGATAACAAAAGTAACTAACCAACCTAATGAATGACCAAAACTGCAAATAAACCTAACCAAACAAAACTGATAATGGGTCAAAACATAAGATAACAACCATTACTTAAGCATCATCAAAATGTCATAGACAAGTTACCTAAATACCATTACATAAACTACTAATGGGTCAACATAACATAACAACCATAAAGTCTAAAAAACATCACCAAAAGGTGGCTAACATAACAGCCACAAAGTTTAACAGTAGACACATAATACAACCACAATTGACCAAATCCAAGAACACCTAAGCAGCTACCCCTTCCCCACCTGCAGTACCATCACCTTGATCAGCAACCACTTTTGCTTTTTTCTTCTTCTTGCATGTTCTGGAATTGTGCCCCTTTCCTTTGCAAAGCCCACACTTGACAGCTTTTCCCTTCCTGCTAAGCTTCCCATTTTTCTGCATTTGCTCCTGCACTGTTGGCTGATCTTGTGTTCCCCTCTTTTCTAACTGATCCTGCAACTCCACCTGGTCCTTTCTCCTTTTCTTTTTGGGTCTACCAATTAACAATTATACAATAAACAATTATCTAACCTTATACACAGTGTAAACATTAAAGGGTTCATACCAGTAGTTGATGTTGCACAATTCCACAAACACTCTTTATAACCTTTCCCTCTCCATTTAAGCTTCATATTCTGATGGATGTGCCTGAGGCAGAACCTATGTTCTGCAGCAGGAAACACATCTGCAACAGCTGGTATGAGCCCCTATTACAAAGCAACAAACAAAAGATCATCAGAACCTATTTATAGTATATTAAATAGACTGAGATGTTCATACTAACCTTTTGCCTGTCTGAAATGAATGTAAACCTTGATTCTTGAGTTAAATCAAGATCATCTTGTAAACATTCCAGAAACCATGTCCATGAATCCTTGTTCTCTGCTTCTGCAACTGCATAGGCCACAGGATAAATCCCATTGTTTGGATCTAACCCAACAGCAGTTAACACCTGGCCTTGGTATGGACCCTTCAAGAATGCTCCATCTAACCCAATTAAATCTCTACCACATTTTTAAAGCCTTCCTTCAGTGGACCTAAGCATACATATATCCTTTTGAAAATCCTAGTTGGTGAATCAGGGTTGGGTTCAGATTCAACAGAAATCTTAACAGTTGTTCCTGGGTTTGCCCTCTGAAGCTCTAACCCATAATCCCTTAATTTAGCATATTGTTCCCTATAATCCCCCTTAATTTGCTTTTCTGCCTTAAGCTTTGCTCTAAAAGCTTTCATTCTTGTAACCCTTAACTGATACTTCCTGGCTAACTCATCTTGAATGCTTTTGATAGTAACTTTTGGATTTGAGGCAACTTGATTAACCAACCATTCTTCACTAGCCATAAACTTGGATGTGAAATAAAGATTCTTTCTGGATTGGAGACAATGGTGCTCAGGGTGGTATGTTACCACTGACCAAGTCTCCTCATCTTTATTGGACTTGGAAATGTACAGTTCCCATGGACAAGTTGCAGATTTTAATCTACTTTTCCTTTTTTGATGACTAGTTAATGCATTATTGTCTGCATCTTGTTCCCCACCAAAAGATTCTCCAGATTTGGGCCCAACCTTTTTTGACCCACTACTGGGCCCAACACTAGCCTTTGACCCACCAGCCTGTGACCCACCAGCCTTTGACCCACCAGCCTGTGACCCACCACCCTGTGACCCACCAGATTTGGGCCCAACAGCTTTACCACTATCTTTTGACCCACCACCTTTTTTTAATTCAGGGCAACTACCTTCACATATAGCTCTAATTCTTCTCTTGTCATTTCTCAGGAATGACAACTCCCTTCTTGTTTCAATAACATGCCTCCTGATGAGATCTTTGGCCTCTTTAGCAGTTCCAAAAGTTTGTCCAACCTCAAATGTTACTTCTAAAAGTTGATTCTTGCCCTTATTCTTCTAAACATTACAAATAGTTGAAAGTAAGTATACTTAACAAATCAAAACACAATTAAGAGGTAAGTAAATCAAAGGTAATTATATCTAACCTTTTTTGCTGCATGCCTAAGTTCTCTCAACTTCTGACTTCTTCTGGTTTCAAAGTCATCCATTTCTTCATCAGTTAAGCTATCAAATGACTCTAGCTTAAATTTGCCCCACCAACAACATCATCATCACGTTCAACAGTCTCAATGTTATGAACATTAGGAGAATGATGACTACCAACATACTCTTCATCAGGATCAACATAATCATTGAAGTCTCTCATATCAACATCCACATCTTCCACTTCATTATCCTTGTCATAAAAGTAATCACTGTCCTGTGAATCATCACCCTCAGTGGAACTCTCCTCAGCAGAACCTTCATGACCATTATCCCCCATACATTCATTCTCCTCAGCAGAACCTTCATGACCATTATCCCCTATACTTGCATTCTCCTCACCAGAACCTTCATCACCATTATTCCCCATACTTGCATTCTCCTCACCAGAACCTTCATCAACATTACCATGTTCAGTAGCAGGGAATTCTTTGGAAAAGTCAATATCATCAAAGGTTACACCATCTGCACAATAACCCTCATCTGCAACCACATTTGCATTTACACCCTCATCTACAACCACATTTGCATTTACACCCTCATCTACAACTTCAGTTGTATTCCTAACCTCATCTGCAACCTTAGTTGTATTCCTTCCCTCATCTGCAACCTCATTTGCAGGAACATACTCAAGCAACAATCTTCTCCTAGGGACTAACTTTTTCCTAGTATTCCTGTTCCTAACAGAACCACCCTCATCTGGTAATTCCTCAATAACTACTCTAGGTGGTTTTGGTGATTTCATATAAGTATCAACATCACTCTTACTTTGTTCAATAAAAAAGTTTATAACTTTGTTTTCACCAACATACTGGGCTAAATGTCTAACATCTGAATCACATCCTAAAGCTACTAACCCATAATCCAAATCCTTTCCAGGTATTTGAAAATGATAATAACGTCTGACATTTTCTTCAAAAAGCCCTAGTTCTCGCACCATCCAATCCATCTCATGAACCGAGAACTCATCTATGTCCAGCCTATCAATGTAAACAAAAGTACCTTGAACATACCTTCTTCCAGGGAAATTCTTAAACATACCTCCATGATGAAGTTTAGCAGAGAACATATTAGGTTTTCCACCTGTTAAATTTAAAAAAAGATAGATTTAGGGCTAAAAATTTAACTTGAATAGATGTGCAATCATTACGATACTTACCATAACGTTCTTCGTAATCAAAAGTATCGTGCTTCTTCCTGATATCCCACCCCATCTTGTGATTATGAAATCGCCTTCTTCAGAGAGGTACAACTGTGATTATAGACGAGTATTGAAGAATTGGAGGGAAAATGAGGGACAACTGTCATTAATGAACTGATCCCTAGTGACCTGGAGTTAAAAGGACCATGGAAATGACAATTTTACCCTCATGCTCGATGCACGTGATGTTCTTTAACAGACTGACTGACAGACGTTAGGTCAAAGGACCACCTGTGTTATGAATCATAAGTTATAGGGAGCATCAGTGTTACTCATAAGTTCTAGGGAGCAAACATGCAATATTTTAAAACCACAGGGAGCATCCGTGTAATTAACTCATCAATTTATTTGCACTAGGTAGGTTTAAAAAGGTCAAAGGCCATTTGTCTAGAACTGAAGCAGTGTCATCAATCAATGGCGCCTCATGACATCCGTCGTCCATTCAAACGAGCAACCATCTCCGATCAACAAAAACGCCGTGAACTCTCTCTACAACGACAGGCTCAGCACCGTACGGAAGCTCAGCTACAAGCTCGTCGTCTCGCCTCATCTATCCTCTCCTTCCCTAACAACACCTCAGACTCTCAACCAGTCGACCTTGTTCCCGAACCTATAGTCGAAGAACCGGAAACCGACGCCTCTGTAGATATCAACGAACTCGATATCCGTCATGCGGCTCGGCTTAAAGGCTCCGAAGCGCGCCGGTGGTTCGCTAGCCAGCTCATGCTTCCTGAGTGGATGATCGATGTTCCTGATCGCCTTAATGAGGACTGGTATGCTTTTCAATCGTATCTCATGTTATATATTAACATATATATACCTAATTTGGTGTGTTTTCAACCTGTATAGCTATTATAAGTAGTTGCTGAACTTATCTTATGTATAAGAGCATGTTTTAGATAGTTAGGGTTCCTAGACGTACTAATATTCAGTTTATATGATTAATATTCAATTTATATAATATGATTAATATTCAGTTTATATGATTAATATTTTGTGTTTTAGCCTCTGCGTAGTCTTAGTAAGAAGTTGCTGAACTTATCTTATATTTAAGAGCATGTTTTAGATAATTAGGGCTCCTAGACGTACAAGTATTCAATTTATTTGGCTACTTTGGTGTGTTTTAGCCTGCGTAGTTTCAATAAGAATTTGCTGAACTTATGTATCATAGAAGAACATATTTAGATAATTAATTTTAGAGAAACTGTAAATTAATAATAGTTTATTAATTAGGGTTCCTAGACATACACTGGTACACATTTTCAATTTATATGCTTAATTTGGTGTGTTCTACCCTGCATAGTTTCAATAAGAAATCGCTGAACTTATCTATCATAGAAGAGCATAATTCAGATAAATAGGGCTTTTGGAGATACTGGTATTCAGTTTATATGCCTAATTTGGTGTGTTTTAGTTTGCATAGTTTCTATAAGAAACCGTTGGACTCAGTGTTGTAAGAATCGCTAGGCGCTAGTCGGTCGGTGAGGTACCGACTAGCGATGAATCGGGATTAATAAGGATTAATCGGATTGGGATTTTATATGTAATTTTCAGTTATATATATACACACACATTTTATATGTAGTTTTTTTAAGTAGGCATGTTTTAACCCCTTCCTCTACTCGTTTCTTTAAGCATATAGGATTAATCGCCAGGTTTTGGTTGAAATCTGAGTATCTGACAGAAATTTAAAAATTTTGGCCAAAATTTGGCTGGGTGAACCTCCGACTAGCAATTAATCGGAGGTACGCAGGATTTTTACAACCATGGTTGGACTTCTATATCATAGAACTATAGAAGAACATAACTGATAATCCAAAAAATCAGGGCTTCTAGAAATACAAATATTCATATTATTTGCTTAATTTGGTGTGTTTTAGAAGAAGTTGCTGAACTTATCTATCATAGAAGAACAAAATTTAGATATTTAGGGCTCCTATAGATACAAATTTTCTATTTATCGTCTAATTTGGTGTGTGTTAGCACTTAGCATGCATAGTTTCAATAAGTTGCTGAACTTGTATATCATAGAAGAACATAATTTAGATTTTGGGGCTCCTAGACATACTAATTTTCAATTTGTTGCCAGCTTTTTTACCTGCATAGTTTCTATAAGAAATTTCTGAACCTATCTATCTTAGAAGAACATAATTTAGATAATTAGGGTTGCTAGACGCCTAGACATACAGATTTTTTAATTTTAGTTGGAGTGAAGTTTCAGTTACTCTCCCTCATAATGAATAAAACATGCAGGTATGTATTTGCAAGGCCTGCTGGAAAACGATGCTTTGTGGTTTCATCAAATGAAACAACTGTAAGCAGGCTACGAAATGGTTCCCTTTTGCACCGTTTTCCCTCTTCTCTACCTAATGGTGCCAGAACCAAAGAAGGTTCTAGATCCGCCCAATCATATTGTATACTTGACTGCATATTTCATGAGGTATTATGATGTTACTTCTAGAGTCGGAATTTGTGCCTTTTGCTGTCGTTGTTTTATTGCTTCACTGTTTTGATGATTAATCTTTCTTCCTTATCAATGCAGTTGGATCAAACTTACTATGTAATAGATATGGTATGTTGGGCAGGAATCTCGTTTTATGAATGCACAGCTGAGTTCAGATTTTTCTGGATGAACAGCAAGCTTATTGAGTCAGGGGCTTGTGAGGCTCCCTCTACTTACCATAGATATAGATTTAGCCTCATTCCAGTTTATAGTTGTGACCATGAGGGGCTTCAAACAGCTTATACAGGGGCGGTACCTTATGTGAAGGACGGGCTACTATTTTATAATAAGTAAGCTTCTTAATGTGTATGTTTTTGTCTTTAGTTTGTGGTGTTTTATGTGATAAACATGAAGAAAACAATAAGATTTTTTTGTTATCTTGTTTCACTGATTTTACCTAATATTTGGATGTTTTTCTCTAGGCATGCTCATTATCAAACAGGAAACACACCGTTGGTGCTTGTATGGAAGGATGAGACTTGTAGTCAGTATGTTATTGATACAGATAACAAAGGACATGTTCCAAATCAACAGCAGGTAATATGGGATTTATATTTGCATTCTGTTGATTCTTTTTATAAATTTATTTGATTTTCGTGCACTTTACTTTGAGGTTAACCATCAACTTGTGCTTCTACTATGAAGCTTTCGTAGGGGTTTTGTTGGTAACTTGGTATGATATGATATTCAGGGCAAACTTACCTGTTTATCAGTTATCACATAATCATTACTTCTGCTTATATTTATAATTCCTGCAAAATCTAAATTTGCTCATTTTATTCCCTTTGGATGTCCATTAAGGGTATTGATAAGTTAAGTATTTAAATAATTTTCACGGAGAAGCACTGTATACTCATCATGTCGTCTTTCTTGCACCTTCTCTTTTCTTTTCCACTTTTCCTCACTCCATGGGTGATGGGTGCAATTACTATGGGACATTTTGGAATAAGATTATTCACAATTTTAATAGCAGAGTATGATTTTGTTGTATATGTTTGGTTTCTTTGTGAACTTAATCTAACTTTTGTGATAAATTGGTCAAGATCAGATACAGATGATCATGCGACCATTTGTCTACATACTTCTTACAATATTATCATTTTCCAAGACTTATCTTTCTGTTATCAATGAAAAGGTGGTTTTGGAGCTACAAGATAATGGGCAGCTGGTTACATCTGATGATCCTCCTGTTGTACTTGGATGCTTGAATGCAGCTTTCATACAAGAGGTTTGTTCAATTTTTTCTGAAGCTACGGTTGATTTTATTAAAACAACAAATAACCAAGCTATGGGGAAAGATTAGCCACAAAAAGACAATAGTAGTTAAGGGGAACTGAGCAACATAATACAACAAATACTTAACCTATTGATCTCAGACTAACTTGACTTTATCGCACCTATCAGATATCCAACAAAATGACTGGCTACAAATTTTACTAGATATCAACCCCTGATATATGGTAAAACAGGGAATACGGAATATTCATCTCTAATAACAGCCCATTTGAGTTTCGCCCTTTGTTTTAAGTAACAAAGGCTGATTGACGACATACACTAGGAGATAGAAAATTTATGTTGGAACCTGAGTATCCCCAATCGGCTAGGAGCTCTCTTATCTCATTTCCATGGCTCGATGCCTTCCAGTAAATTGTCATATTTAATTGACTATTATCATCTGATGAACGAACCTCTTCAGATAAGGAGTTGATTAAGTCCTCCATGTTGCTTTCTGGAAATAATTCTCCTTTGGGCCTTTCGTTGATTCTGTTCAGGTTTGGTTCGGAATTTGAAAACCCTCTACACTTTTATGGAATGTAGGTCTTGAGGATCTTTTTAATGGACTCACTAAGTTTCCACTATTTCAGTACTGGATCTGGTGGGCTGGAATGATCCTGGTATGGTGAAAAGTAACATTCTCTCCTGATAAAACCTGGTTATGTGTTCATTGCTCAACAGACCCGTTTCATTTTCCTGGACAACACCTGTTTCCTTATTTGGAGGGACTGAATACAAATTTGAAAACTGAAATCGTCATTTGACTTTTCCTCTTCATTGACCTCTCAAACAAAGTAATGTGAGCCAGTGAGGGCATGCTTCTGTTATTACCAAAAAGAGCCCTAGTAGCCTCTGATTCAGCCACCGTGTACACATCCTCTGCATCGAGCCATCAAACAGTCTCTCTGTCGTCTGGATCATAATTTATTTAGAAATGCTTCACCAATGATGTGTGTCCATCCCGGGGCATATTTGAAACCCAAATGACTTTGTCCAAATCATTCAATTTGATGATTCTGGTTCAATAGGTTTTAGTGAATGAGATAGAGATGATCTCACCTTCCTGAAGGCTAGACGAGTAGACACATTTCATTAATCATTAGGGTTACATAGGTCAGGAACCGTCACCTCACCCCAAGAGGATGCCATCTTTGGAAGGCTTCTGAGTACCAAACCGTTAGAAGAAGGCCTTCTATGATATGTGTCGCTATGAGTATGTAGTCAAAGGTGCTGAAGGCCTGCGCCCAGCCGAGGCTCAGCCAGACCGCCTAGAGTGCAGAAAGGTGCACTGAACCTGGAAAAACCGGCATGAACAGGTCTATGAAACAGCAAAAATGGCCTGGAACCCGTCTAAAACAGCTAAAACAAGTTTAATCCAGCTAAAAATGTCCTGGAATACACGTGCACCTTTCTTGTCTCAGACGTGTGCTTTTAACTTTTAAGCACCTTGCTTGTCTAGGCAACAGGCTGGTTCTTTGCGCCTTGAACCTTTGACTACGTAGATGTTTTGTACTACCATGATCATGGAAGAACAAAAAAAAATGCACCATTCCAACTTACGTGTTATATAATTCATATTGCCATGTTGGGAATGAGTTTGTCAAATGTTTGATTATAAATGACAAACGGATGTTTTCTGATTTTCAGACAGGACTGAATGCAGGAAACCTTGTGCGGTTTGCTGTTAATGATGGTGGATTAACATTTGTGGATGGGAAATTGGAGAAGGCTGATTTACACTACATAGGAAAGGTCCATCGTGCACGTGCTTTTGCAGATAGTTACTCCAAGGTATTAGATTTTTATTCTTTGAAAATGCTTACTCAGAACTGATTGAAAGTTGAAATCATCATTTGCACATTTGTCCGAACCTAAAATGAAGCTTTTGTTGTTTTTTCATTTGTCAGATTGTATTCCAATATATGGTTCGTCATTCTCCTCTACGAATAGAACATCTATTTGCATCCATGGGAAGTCCAAGTGAACAAGAGAGCAACGAGGTGGAAATGGTTGGTTGAAGGTTTGATCCTTACAAATGTTTATACGTTGTTTTGCCATTTTTTTTAATTATTGTGTTTATGTGGCAATCCAACCCTTTTAAAAAATAATCATATTACTATTATTAAATTAATACAAGTAAAATCAGACCTTAACCTGCTGTGGATCCAGTTTCAATACGGGCGACCTGACTAATCTCCACTATGGCTCAACCCTGGCGATTCAACAATCTGGATGGGTCTCTGTGTGTTTGTGGGGATCTAACAGG
This sequence comes from Ambrosia artemisiifolia, assembly GCA_032199755.1. Taxonomy (NCBI): domain Eukaryota; kingdom Viridiplantae; phylum Streptophyta; class Magnoliopsida; order Asterales; family Asteraceae; genus Ambrosia; species Ambrosia artemisiifolia. Next base: position 46,155,249 of record CM063526.1, read on the forward strand.
GGCTAACAATGATGTGTAGATACAGCATTGCAAACATATGGGGGAAGAGTGAGTCAATTAGAAAGTACCGGGCATAATGCTTATCGCACCTTTGGTCTGGTAGTATTATATTTATCTTCTTTTAGCAAACAGCTCATGCTCCGCAAAATCACTGCTAGTGGTTGAACATGGTCTGTCACTGTACAAAAACAGTAAAACACTTTGTTTTAAACAAAACAGGTTAGCAAGGCAGGTTTTTTACCCTCCCCAAACTCTACTGATCGCTTTTACTATGAGTGAAATTTTACTGGGTAAGTTTGTTTTTCACTTTCGTGAGACGCATCGAGGTGATAAGGTCTCCGGAGCTAAGGTGAGAGGCTACGGAGCAACACACAGCATGTACACGAGGTTCATGTTTATACATCAAAATAATTTTATTGTCATAATTAGACTAAATACCAAATTCGGTGTTTATAATCCAAAATTTAATCCTTGTAACAAAAATAAAAATGACATTAAATACATATGTTATAAATGGTTTTTTGGCTATTACATATTTAAAATTTTATATCGAAAGAAAATAACTACTAAATAAACTTTACAAGTCTTTAATATTAACACATTATACTATGTATACGTTTGATTACACCGACTTGCACAACTACTGTACTTAACTCATCTGCGGTCAGTATAAGCATAACAGGCCGAGGTCACCACACACTTAGGCGCACCTAAGACGCACTTTTTACGACACAGAACACTAAAGAAAGTGTCTTAGGTTGGGCTAAGAAACTTATATGTAAACTAATCTGTCAACAAGAAAGTCCATCATTGGGTTCAAAATGCAATTTTTTTGGATATTAGGTTCAAACATTCTGATTTGACCAAAGATCCAGTTTGCTTATATAATTTCCTATATTCGACACACATATGCCAGTTCGCATATTTGATTGCAATGCCAAATGGGTGGATTATCCCCACACAAGCATACAGATAAACATAAGAATCTCAATAAGAAAGGTTAAAAAGGATATAATATTATGTTCAAGTTAAACAAATGGAAACAGAACATTTTCTCATTATTTTGGCATTGTTCTATGGACTAGAAAACAGAAAGACAAAACAGTTAAAAAAATCTTTGATAATAAAAACACAGAAACATTTTTATCAACATTTAAGATTACAAATTTGTAGGCTCACACCCATCATGTACACATGCCAACACATCTTTGTAGTCTCTTGAGATGGTGAAGGAATCATACACCTTTCCATCTCTGCTCTTCTTGTACTCAAACAGAAGTGAAGATTTGTTATACGCAGTCATTTTCACAAACCCGAAATCCAGATCCTTCTTTAGACTCCATGTAGTATTTACGTCACTAAATTTCGACAAATGGGCCCCTGCACCGCCCACCACAATATGGATCGTCCCATTCACTGTGCCAGAATAGTGAGATTTCTCCGAGTTCATACATTGTTCCTAATCCGTCACCACAAAAAGCGATAAAAATTGATTATTAAAAATCAATAATATATACTCAAAAGTAGAACCTATTAAGTATTGTACCTCATAAACTGGACAAGTTCTTTCATAATTATGGACATGGCCAAACAATGCAATGTCCACTTTGTATTTCTGCCATAGCTTCTGCAAACTCTCTCTTCCTTGCGGCTCCGCAAACGAGCCCGCCAATGCATAATAAAAATCTGAAGAGTAACCAAGCACGCGGTGAGCAGCAAATATAAGCCATGGTTGGTTTTTCCTGTCTGCTGTTGCAAGACATTTTTCGATAAACTTGTACTGTTCACTGCCTTCCCTCCAATCATGCTCAGTGTCCGCTATGCAGAAACGAAACATTCCATAATCAGCTGAATACCTGCAAAAAGAAAAAAAAATCATAAATTCAATTCAATTACACTGATCAAATATGATCCTTACGGGATGTTTGGGGCGTTTGTTTTAAAGTGATCATGTTATATTGATAAAATACTGAACATATAAGAAACTAATAGATTAAATGACCAAAAACGACACTTTTGTTACCAGAATTTAGCTCGGTTTTCAGCAGGGACATAAAATGTTGTCTCAGCTGGGACACCGCATTCCCCACCCGAGTCATTACCATCATAAAAAGATCCACTTCCAGGCACGTCACGTTCATGATTACCACTACACGAAATGTTACAAAATATAAAAACATAACTGAAATAAATGTGAAATTTGAATAAAAAAGTTAATCAAAATCAAACCTTGCAATCATATATGGCACAACCGACGCAATGGGTTCCACTTGTGATGTAAATTGGTCCCATTGTGAAATGTACCCGTTTGAATAAACTATATCTCCTATATGGAATACAATGTCTATGTTGTTAATGTCCTTAATCAACTGGTCAGTTGTGTTAAGAGAACCAGGTTGGTAGTTATTGTACTCGTTGGATCCGTCACGTTCTGCCTGAAATAAATATTAATAAAAATAGTATCTGAATTAGTTACTGCACATATAATATGAGAGTTTTTCGCTTTACTTTTACCTTTCCCAAGTCGCCGAATATAACAACGCGTTGTAATGACTCCTGTCCTGGAGAAGGAGGTGATGTGAATGAAAACTTCTTCTTGCTCCAAATGTATGTACCGTTAACTAGTTTATGTCCTATTTTGTAAGAATACCTGGCATTTGTAGCTAACATTATAAAATAACTGATCAACTAGAAATAATCCTGAAGTATCAAAAAAAATATATATTTACTTGGTATTTGGCCACAAATCCGTTAAGAAACTTGTATGTATGAAACCAGGATCGCGCCAGCCAACTGTACTTGCAGGTGAAGCTGTAGGAAGTTCCAATTTTATAATCTAAGAATCATAATAACTGCATATTCCAATTCTAATACCAATATGAGATTATTATGAACATACCACACATGCTGTTTTGATGAAATGTTAGTGTGGTCGCAGGAGAAAGCATAGCGCGTTGACCATTGACTCCCCACGAGACAACAGGAGTTGCTTCGTTTATGTTGTAGCCGCTTGTCCATGTCACTGTCATCTGCATTGACGAAAGAAAACACATACATAAAACAGGAAAAGTATGAATATTTGTATAGTGACTTTCAAGGGGGTGGCGCAGTGGTAAGCGCCTGAGTCCCTATAGCACAGTAGCACTAGCATAGGTCTCAGGTCCGAATCACACTAGCAAGACTTACTTCATTCCAAGATTTTCCTAGAGCGAGGCGTGGATAAAGGGGTGCTTTCGGATTCGCAAACGTAATGAAGTTAGAATATGCCACTAATTTCGGCTGCAAATAAGAAAACACAACAATTTCCATAAGAATGGAGAACATATGGAAAGAAGGGTCAATACATTTGATAATCCGTCCGATAACAAAATAATTCAAATCACATGGTATATACATACATTTGATAATCCGCCAGAAAACAAGGCAAACGAGAAATCAGCTCGTTGATTAATTATCTGAAACCTCAATCTACTTTTGCCTGTTTTTGCATATCCAGGATTCGAGTAATTCGCAAATGTGTACTGCGAAAGAATCAAACTCAAATAAACTCAACATTGTCCAAACTTATACGACACAAATTACCGAACCATAATCCAAAGCTCCCCTCACCTTTATTGGAGCAGAGCATATGTATGGAACCAGTTGCATAGAATTCTCACTCTCATAGTAACAAGTTGATGCACTGCATTATTACACATTTTTAACACCTTAACTTATTATTAAATTCTACAAAACTACTCCCTCCGTCCCATTTTAAATGTGATTGGACCCAAAACTTACTTAAACTTAGCAGGCGAAAACACTCCAACCCAATCATCATTAGAAGGTATGGGATGTGTAAGCTCCACAGTCACCCATTCAACATCTTGACCCTTCATCAAATAAACAACCAATCATCATCACTCTCAATAATAATAATAATAATAATAACAAAACTACATATGAAACTTTTTTTTTATAAAAGTTTTACCTTGAGTCCAAGAACTGTAGGATAAGCTTTAATAAAAGCTTCATCATGAAGAGCAAGAACAGATCTATGAATAGCAATTTTGGACAAGGGTTGTTCTGTAATAGGATAATCATCTTTGATCAAATGGGCTGATGCCAAAATCCCATAAAATGTTAATGAAAACATGACAATGTTAAATAACATCTTCATTGAGACAGTTTCATGAAACAGCTGCTGCATACTGGCAAGAATATTGTTTTCCTTTCTTGGTTATTATTATTATTATTTGGAATGGGAAGATTCGAAGAGATGGGTTGGGTTATTCTACAAAGGCTACAAAAAATGAGAAGGGTGAGAAGCCATTAGAAAATGACATGTGTCCAAAGGATTAACAAGTGGGAGGGGTAATTTTGTCAAAAATATATGCACATGCAAGTCACATGCCATTTCCACCTTCATTTTTAAATGCCCGTAACTTTTTTATACGTCATCCGTTTTTAAAAAAAATTATACCATAAAACTGAGCGTCGTTTTATCTTTAATATGAGTACCATATTGCTATACTTTTGAAAAAAAAAATTCAAAACCCACTTGCATAAGACACAATGGAATGTAAAACACAATGAACACCAATTAAATATAGGGTATAAAACATAATCAAGAGTTTAGTAAAACACAATGGACGACATACTAAGACACAATGAATAGAAGACTAAAACACAATGAATACTTTTGAAAAAAAAAGTTGAAAACCCAGTTACGTAAGACACAATGGATGACATACGAAAGACACAATGAACAAAAGACTAAAAAACAATGAATACTTTTGAAAAAAAAAAAGTTAAAAACCCAATTGTGTAAAACACAATGGACGACATAATAAAGACACAATGAACAGCAGATTAAAACACAATGAATACTTTTGAAAAAAAGTTGAAAACCCAGTTGCGTAAGACACAATGGAGATAACGTAAAACACAATGAGTACCAATTAAATATGCAATGAACAATATGGTATAAAACAAAATGAACAGTCTAATAAAACACAATTGACGACATATAAAAGACACAATGAACAGAATACTAAAACACAATGAATAATAGACTTAAACACAATGAACAACATAATAAAACACAATGTACGCCTAAATACAAAACTCATTTGCGTAAAACACAATTAAAAGCTTACTAAAAACACAATGGACAAAGTTAAATCATGTGTAGACTAAAAAAACATAAATAACATATTTATAAAGCACACATGAATACTATAACACAATGAACGTGCAGAAGACACAACGGAGAAAAAAAAACCCATTTAGCACGATTTTTTTTTTCAATTTTAATGTAGCAATGTGGTACTCATATTAAAGATAAAAAAACGCTCGTTAATATGGTGAAATTTTTTTGAAAAAAAAATGTCGTATGAAAAAGTTATAGACGTTTTAAAATGATGGGGGAATTGACATGTGCATTGCATGTGGAGAGAGAAAGTCAACAAATATGGTTTTCCTTTTATGCCCTTTCTCTAATTTATTATTTATTTTTTTCAAACAAACTAATCTCAACCCTTCAAATATATGATCAATGGATCACAATCCTTCTCATCCTTCCTAGAAAAAGTGTCTTGTGTATTTGATCCTAACCCTCGAAGAGATATCCTGTTTCGAACTTTGTAAAGTCAGAAGATTGATTGAGTGATCCAAAAACATTAGTTTCGAGTAGGATGAAGTCAACTTATTTAGTTGTTTATATTATTTAGTTTAAAAGAGAGGGAGAATCTTTGAAGTCTAATATACGGCCAATGATTACGGAAGGATTGAGTCAATTTTGGACTCTTTCGTAATTAGGATATTAAGGAGTCTTGGTGTAAATTTATAAAATAAACTTGAAGGAATAAAAAACAATTTTTTTTTTTATAAAAAACAGTTATCTGTTTTTTTATCCGTATTGGGAATTAGGTTTTTTAATCGAATTTAAATCTATGATATCCGAACATAAACGACTAGATTATGAAGGAGTAATCCTATTTGGAGTTAAATGGGTTCAAGATAATGCTAATGACTCTAGATAAGTATTAGTATTTTATTTAATTAGGATATGTTTATCTAGTTTGATTTAATAGTTTTAATTGGTGTTTGAATTATACTAGGTTTAGGTTTAGTTTGGTATAAATAGATGGTTAAGGTTATTGTAATTTGTGTCCTCAAATAATAAAAGTGTGCTTTGGTTGATAATAAAAAGAGTCGAACGAGTTCGTTCAATCTCGTGTGTTTTGTGTTCGATCAAAGGGTCTGATTTTCCAACAATTGGTATCAGAGCTTGGCAGTTTTGAGAGTCGTTTTCTGAAAAGGAGAGCAGCCCCTGGTGGGGTTGCGATGGTGGTTAGGATCGTGAGAAAAAAAAAGACTAATCACATAAGAAAAGTAACGACAGACGTGAGTTGAGCAAAAGTAGGAGTTTTTATTCAATGTTGCGGTGGAATTGGAAAAAAGTCTATGGAATTTGAGGTACACGACCAATCATACAAAGGGCAGTATGGAATTTAATGGAGTTAAAGGTGAATATGTCATGAAGTTTTAAAGTCAGTTAAAATTGAATTTGGAAGACACGATGGGTTTAAATACATCTGTGTGAGTTTTGCGTGGAGTTAATGCAAGAAATTTGTTTCAGGGTTGTTTTACCACAGTTGACGGTGAGTTCGGGTCAGGTGTTCTGGGTTAGGCAACGTGGAGTACCGTTGTATGAGGACGAGGTGACCAGTATGAATAAATGTGTCCGTTCGTGGTTGTTCGGGACTGTTTCACAGCAGAATACGGAGACAAGATGGGTGTTTGTCTCAATCGTTGTCGCGGGTGAAGTACCGGTTAGGATGACGGGGGTGACGGGTGAACACCGGGGTGTCTCGTGGTTGTGTTAAGCTGTTAAAATCCGACAGAAAGTTGTGAGTTTCACCAGAAGGAGAGGTTAACCATGTTGCGGGAAAAACGGGCAGAAAAAATCAAGCGGTGGCTGTTATTTAGTTTGTTTAGCGGGTGATAGAAAACGATAAACGGGTGGTTTTGTTTTCTTGATCGGTAGAAGAAGGCTCTCACGGAAGTGTTGTGCGCAAAACGGGTTCCGTGTGGTGAAAAACAACAATCGGTAGTGGTGGTGTTATACGGCTTTGGATGGGGCCGAGGTGGAGCCCAGAATGTCCGGGATAAGTCGAGTTGATTGAAGACTTTGGACGTGGCCGAGGTAGAGGTCAGGGGGTCCGGCAAAGGTCGAGATTATCCAGGAAGAACTTGGAGTAACGGTGCGGATGTGAGCAAATGGATCCAAATTAGGATTAAGAGGGTGAATGAAGGAGTAATCCTATTCGGAGTTAAATGGGTTCAAGATAATGCTAATGACTCTAGATAAGTATTAGTATTTTATTTAATTAGGATATGTTTATCTAGTTTGATTTAATAGTTTTAATTGGTGTTTGAGTTATACTAGGTTTAGGTTTAGTTTGGTATAAATAGATGGTTAAGATTATTGTAATTTGTGTCCTCAAATAATAAAAGTGTGCTTTGGTTGATAATAAAAAGAGTCGAACGAGTTCGTTCAATCTCGTGTGTTTTGTGTTCAATCAAAGGGTCTGATTTTCCAACAGATTATTCAAATTTGAATCAAATTATATAGTTGTTTATTTTTTCATAAAAAGGTACTGATATATTTGCGTTTACTTGAATCAACGTGTGTTCCAACCATTTGAAAATTTTACTTCGAATTTAGTTTTAAATTTTCTGATTCTAATTAATAGAAAACTAATCGGATGAACACCTCAGTAACCATCTGATGCCAATAGATTGTTTGCTAATCGTTGAAGCTTCCAAAACATTTGACCACATGATTGAGGCTTATTTTATTTTATTTTTTAAAAATTATGATTGAGGCGATTTACCACAATAAGACCTACCGTAGTCGAGCGTGAAGATGGGCGCCAAAATGAAATTCACGCCGGTAACACCAAAACATAGGGGCGCTATGTTTAAAATTGGGCTCCCAGCGTTATCTTTTTAACGCTCGAGTTCATTGTTGCCCCTCCAATCATCATTCCCCACGTCACCCACCCAAACCTTTTGTTTTCGTAGAGAGAAAAAGAGAGAGAGAGAGAGAGTGGAAGATCCGTAGAGAGAGAGGGCCGGTGATGGTGATGGTCTACGGTGGTGGACTGGTGGTGATGGTGTACAGTGGTGGGTATGGTGATTGTTGGGGGGGGGGGGGGGGGGGGGGGGGGGGGGGTTTGTGTGTGTGAGAAGAAGAATGAAAGAAAAAAGATGGAGGAGAGAAGGATAAAAGTTAGCCAGTTTATCGGAATACATTCATCTAAGAGTGTAAGACTAATTTATAACCCCTAAACCCTATGACCCATTATGCTAACAATGTTAGAAAATACACAATTTTATAGAACAAAAGTAATTATTTAAAGTAACAATTCCACATAACAATACGGGACTTACAAAACAGAACCTTATATTAAGAAAAAAAAATCAAGTAAAAACTAGATTGCTAGTGAATGAGCTTGAATTACAAGTAAAAACAAAACAAATAGAAACTTTATTCTCATAAATTGCCATATGCTAATTTCCCAAAGTGGTAGCTTCACAACCATCATGTACACATGCCAATACATCTCTATAGTCCCTTGAGATTGTAAACTTATCATAAACCTCTCCATCAATGCTCTTCTTGTACTCAAATAAAAGTGATGAGTGATTAAAAGCAGTTAGTTTCACAAATCCCCAATCATGATCTTTATACAAACTCCAGTTCGTATTAGTCTCGGTGTAATCCGACAAACGTCTCCCTCCACCACCAACCACAACATGAATGGTCCCGTTTACAGTACTAGAATAATCAGATATTTTTGAATTTACACATTGATTCTACACACACAAAAAAAAAAGAATAGTGTTTTTAAGATTAAATTACATAGATAATAAACGCGATAAGGTCATATAAGAAGGAAAACTTATACCTCATATATAGGACAAGTTCTTTCATAATTATGAACATGCCCAAAAAATGCAATGTCCACTTTGTATTTTTGCCATAGCTTCTGCAGTTGTGATCGGCCGATGGGCTCTGCAAATGATCCGTTATTGGCTAACAAACCGCTTGATGAATAACCAAGAACACGGTGAGCTGCAAATATCAGCCATGGTTGTTTTTGTCTGTCAACTGAAGCTAAACAGTTCTCTATCCATGCATATTGTTCTGAACCCTCCCTTAAATCATGTTCGGAATCTGCTATACAAAAGTGAAACATTCCATAATTTGTCGAGTACCTGTAAACAATATAAAATGTTGAGTTAATAACATAAGAACATTGTTAGAAAAATTCAATATGTAATTGGTTTTACCATAATTTAGCTCTGTTATCTGCAGGAACATAGTACATGGTCTGAGCTGGCACACCACACTCCCCACCCGAATCTGGATTGTTATAAAAAGATCCGGAATTTGGAAAATCACGTTCATGGTTACCGCTGTATGATATAAAAAAAAGTTGAAAATTTTATAACTTTACTAGTCAAATTTTTATAGTAGAGATGTCATAAGCATGTCTAAGAGTTAAGAAACTGTAATACAAACCTTGCAATCATATAAGGCTTTACTGATGTAATGGGTTCGACTTGCGCTGTGAATTGATCCCACTCTGAGAGAAATCCATTTGCATATGACAAACCGCCTATATGAAAAACTATATCATAGTTTCTAAGGTCATTGATTAATTGATCTGTAGTATATAGTGATCCTGGCTGATAACTGGCATACTCGTTTGAGGCGTCTCGCTCTGCCTAAAAATAATGTTTAGAAGAACAGTGAGAAATTTTTTTTTAAGTGTGATTTTTTTTTTATCAAATTTTTGCTGATACTACCTTTCCCATGTCTCCAAATATTATAACACGCTGCAACGAGTCTTGTCCAGGATACGGTGATGATTTGAATGAATATGTTTTACTCCAAATAGTTTGTTCATTTTTCAGCAGATGCCCCATTCGGTATTCATACCTAAAAATATATTCACAAAATAAGATTTGAAAGTGTAAAGTTATATCAAACTGTGTCATGTTAATTGATCATCATTTGTCACGAGATCAGACACATACATGGTATTAGGCCACAACTCGGTTAAGAAACTAGTATGGATAAAACCAGGGTCACGCCATCCAGTTGTGCGCGCAGGTGCACCTATATGACCATTTAAATATGCACATAAGTTTATGTTTGCATATTTTTATGTAACATATGTTACATGGTCAAGAAACTATACCACACATGCTTCCACGAGTAAAGGTCAATGTGCCTGCTGGTGAAAGCTTTTTGTTATGGCCTTTCCTACCCCACTCAACAAGCGGGGTGGCTTCATCAATGTTGTAGCCGCTAGTCCACGTTACTGTCATCTGCGCAACCATACAACATAATACATATCAAGGTACCAATATGAGATCATATAATACTATACATACGTTAACGATGAACAATGAACAATGAAATTTACCTCGTCCCAAGCCTTTCCATTAGCAAGACGAGGGTATAAAGGGGCCTTCGGATTTGCAAACGATATAGACTCTGAAACGGCCACCAACTTTGGCTGTGATTCCATCAACATTGTAAGTCCATATTTTAGAATTGTACCCATTGAATAAAAATCAAATAAGTGGAATTAAAGAATGACTCAACCTACATTTTCGAATCCGCCTGTAAACAATGCAAAGGAGAAATCCGCACGTTGGTTAATAATCCGAAAGCTTAGTGTTGCTTTTCCTCTACGAACATAATCAGCAGTGGAGTGGTTTGCAAATTTGTACTATTACAAAATATGTTTCATGTTATTATTTAATATCAACTATAGCAACTATAGAGTGACTTTTAGTGTAGAACAAAAAAACAAATAGAGAACTACAAGAACCGCATAAACACTTGTATCTTTCATTGTACTATATTAAAGGGTCATGTCAAGGTTTACCCCACTCTATATCTCTCTCATTAAATCAATGAAGCAGTAGTCTACACAAGCGTATTATGCGGATCTTGTGATTCTCTACTTAAAATTGATTTTGTATTAAACGTGTCTAAACAAACATAAACTAAATATGGCTTCAAGATTTATGGTAACGTACCTTTATCGGGGATCTACATATATGTTGAGACGCCGGCTGGGAACAATTTGATGAACTATCAAATTCATTTAGTTGTTAGAACTTTTTTTTATATAAATTTACATGCAAGCATTAAAAAAAGTATTGTAGGCATTGGAAGGTAAGTTTAGTTACTTGAAATTTGCAGGCGAAAAAACGCCAACCCAGTCATCATTAGTTGGTTTAGAGTACTCGAGATTCACATTGATCCATTCAGTATCTTCACCCTGTGCGCGTATCAACGGTTATACGTTTTATGACTTACCAAATCTTATTAAAAGGTTATAAATGTTGACACAAAACATTTTGTCACCTTAGACCCTAGAAGAACAGGGTTGACACGAATGGAAGCCGATTCATGGAGAGCGATAACAGCTTTATGAATGGCGATTTTGGCTAGTGGTTGTTCATCATTTGGAGCTCGAACATGTTGGTCAAGGCCGTTGCTTGCATAGCCAACACTGGCATTTGTGACCAAGAACAAGAACAACGTGAAAAGATTATTGATCATAGACATTTGTTAAACACTTGTAGTGCATGTCATGAAAAAACATGACTATTTAGTTTATTTATAGGTGGTAATCACAAGGTCATAATTAAAGATATTATATATGTCAAAGATTGTGAATAACCAGGTGGTTAGACAATGTGATCTCTTTTGGTAACCTACATGCTATCCAAAGGTCTTGAAAAGTTAGTTTTTAACAAATATGTTTTAACTAGCTTTTATCCCGGGAGCGTCCCGGGGTTGAAAAATATAATCATTCTAATAATACTAATACTAATAGTAATAATTATTACTCTTGTAACTAAATAAATAAAAAATAACCTTGCTATAAGGTGACACCATGTGTTGCAGTGTTGCGTGATTCTTTCTCCTGGTTTCTCTTGATGAAGTATACCTATCCATCTTTAGAAGAGTAAAATTCCAATGATAGCATGACGATTGGGCTGAATTTCAACATCGTAGATAAGAATCTGGTTTAAAAGAAAAACATGATTAGTGATTAACTTGAACACTTTGTGTTTTTTTTCCTGTATAAACGAAACCCCACAAAAAATAGTCGTTTTTTTCTCCGTTTTTTATATAGCACTATAGTACTCATTGGAAAGATAATAAAACGTTCGTACATAAAAGATATTAATGTTTAAAAATTATGGGAGGAAACATAAGAGAGAAAATTTTAATTTTTTTTTTAATTTTTTTTTTCCTAAAATAACTCAATTTAATTTTTATATAGATTAAAAACAGATTATTATTAAAATAATAAATTCAATACTATCACCTCAAAGTGTCACGTGGCACATTCAATGAAGGGTTGAAGCCTCCATTGAATGCCACATCATAAAAACTCAATTCTTTTATTATAAGTTATAGATTATCCGTCGCTGATTAACAACAAAATACTATTTTGAGTAGCAAGTCATGTAAAGCATACTTGATAAAAGTTATTAACTTTATGATCATTGTGGTTGGAAAGTAAATTATAACCGAAAAGCTACAAGCTAACTTGGGCTAGCTCACTTGATAGAGGCTTTTGTCTCTTAGTGAGCGGTCTTGGTTCAATCCCAAGCAAGAGGTGTATATTATTTGTAAATATAATCAGTTTGGGGAGAGTAACATTTAGTTGTTCGATAAATAATTGAAAAGCTACAAAGGAAAAAGGCTATCTTTATTTTAGAAAAAAGAAAAATTATTGTAGTTTTTTTTAAACGAGTAACTTTGAAAGGTCCATTACATTTATTACAACAAAAAGGCTACATTTATTTTAAAATACAATCCTATACTATACTATGAAAGCGCTTAAAAATGTTCAATTTACAATTTGTCTTCCCAATTGCAACCTAATTTGCGAGTGTAGTGGGTTCGCAACCATCGTGAACACAAGCCAACACATCTCTATATTCTCTTGTAACGGTGAACGAGTCGTAAACTTTCCCATCGCTGCTTTTCTTGTACTCCATAAGCAGCGATGACTGATTGAAAGCGGTTAGTTTTACAAACCCGAAATCATGATCTTTGTGAATGCTCCAAACTGTATTTAGCTCCGTGAAAGGAGACAAATGACTCCCTCCACCACCAACAACTAAATGAATCGTCCCGTTCACTATACCCGAGTAATGAGATTTCTCATCGTTCACACATTGATTCTATGCAAACACATGATAAAAGTTTGTTACATAATGGCAAATAAATATTATCATAATTTAGTTTTAAAAGTTTTTTTAATTAGTTTTACGAACGATTCTTCTACAGTACCTGATAAATGGGGCACACTCTTTCATAGTTATGAACATGGCCGAAGACTGCAATATCAACCTTGTATTTTTGCCACAAGTGTTGCAAGTGTTCTCGACCCATGGGCTCCTCAAAAGACCCTTCGAGCCCATACCACTCGTTTGATGAATACCCAAGAACGCGATGAGCAACAAAAATAAGCCACGGTTGTTTATGCCTATTGGCTGATGCCAAACATTTCTCTATAAACGCATATTGTTCGGTACCAATCCTCCAATCGTGTTCCGTATCCGCCACACAAAAACGAAACATCCCATAATCGATCGAGTACCTACAAAATAATCAGATAATAGTGTTCTCATGGGGTTAAGTAAATATTTCAAATCTTTTCTAAAGATTCCTATAAGCACAAAGATCTTTTGAAACTTATTGTCACAATACCAAAATTTTGCTCGATTGTCCGCTGGAACGTAGAACAACGTTTCGGCTGGCACGCCACACTCGCCACCAGAATCATCAGTGTCATAAAATGATCCACTATTCGGCCAATCACGTTCATGATTCCCACTGGTAAAGCCAAGATTTGCACAAACAAAATATCTTTATGATCTTGAAGCGAAACAAATTAAAATTTATGGGCAAGTAGAGTGTAACTTCGCCCTTGTCAACAAAAGTGAAAGTTAGGAGTGTTATTGGTAAAATTGTTCGTAAATATGCTAATGAGTCATAGTTTATATTATTAAAATCCACTTCGACCAAAATTGAAATAGATAAAAAATTACATACCTTGCAACCATATACGGGACTTTTGAAGTAATGGGTTCCATTTGTGCCAAAAACTGATCCCATTGAGAGATGTACCCATTGGCATACGACATATCTCCAATGTGTAAAACCATATCGAAATTTTCCAAATCTTTAATGAGTGTGTCCGTTGTAATGAGCGCACCAGGATGCTTGTTGCTGTATGCGTTAGCACCATCGCGTTCTCCTTTCCCCATATCTCCAAATATTATCACACGTTGTAACGAGTCCTGGCCAGGGTAAGGTGACGCTTTGAATGAGTACGTCTTGCTCCAAACATACTCCCCATTTCGTAACATATGACCCATTCGGTACTTGTAACTAGATATTTATTACAATCAAAATTAATCAAGCACTATCAAAAGAGATTAGAGTTTTATGACATTCACAAGTTGAATTAGGTAGCAAGTAGCATACACCATGTTTGGCCAAAGGTTCTTTAAAAAAGCCGTGTGTATGAAGCCTGGATCGCGCCATCCTACACCACGTGCTGCTCCTCCTGTACGTATAAACATTGTGGTTTGATGCATACGACGGAGGTAATTGAAAATGATCGATTTTGGATCGAAAAGAAGAGCGTTACCACACATGTCGCTTCGAGTGAATGTTAGTGTTCCGGCTGGTGAACGAGATTGTGATTGTGTATGGTGTTGGCCCTTCATACCCCATTCAACAAATGGCATAGCTTCATCTATGTTGTAGCCGCTTGACCATGTTATTGTCATCTTTTCAAACACCAAACATATGCAATTTGAAGTGAAGGGGAGCTTGTCAATGTTGGTTAAGGCCGTCTCCGAGAACCCAAAAAAATGTTTGGGCCTCAGGTAACATAAAGAGGAATGAATTAAAATAAATATAGAATTGATGGGTTTTCCAATTCCACTAACAAGTTCTTCATGTATAAAAAATAATATATATTCTAAATACAAAATTTAATATATATATGTATAATTTTTAGAAATATTTCGGGCCCATTGGGAGACTGGGCCCTGAGCCGTCGCCCACCCGTTGGGCCGGGCATGTCGGTTATATGTTTTACACATGGATATCGATTGATAAGGCTTGTGTGATTTTCAAATTCTTATAATCTAATAAATAAAAAAAATGCAACAATAAAGTAATAATATTAAAATAAAAACCTAGACTACAAAATGAAAAAAAAGAGGTTAAAGATAATTAAAATACAAACCTAGTTATAAAATTAAACATATGACTATATGAGCTATGTTTTAGAGGAAAAAGGTACTTGCATTGGCTTTTTTAACGGCTTATATTTTCACTATATGAACGGGACTCGAACTGATTTTCTAATTTTAGGGGTTCCTTTTGGTAATTTTTTCAAATCATACAAGGTTCTCATTAATTTTTTCCAATTTCAAGGGTTCCTAGAAACCCGCTAGAGTGGTATGGATCCGCCTTGCCCTTGACCTCAAAGGGAGCAATACGTTAACTCTAATGACTTTGCCATTTTTGTTGCTAATCAGAAGTCAAAGCTCACCTCATCCCAAGACTTTCCGTGAGCAAGGCGTGCATAAAGAGGCGCTTTTGGGTTTGCAAATGTTATTGTATTTGAGACAGTTTTTAGTTTGGGCTGCAATTTAAACATATTTAAGTTAAATGAACCAACTGAATATGGGCCACAGAAGAATAACAATAAGCACCTTTGACAAGCCACCGGAGAACAATGCAAATGAGAAATCGGCACGCTGGTTTATGAGTTGCAACCTTAGCGAACTTTTGCCCGTTTTCGCATAGTTCCAATTGCCGTAGCTCACGTACATGAACTGTACGATGAATACGTTTATATTTGGTAGAGTAGCGTATACTATATAGACAGGTGAAATGTGAAAAAAAAAAAGTGAGTGAACATGTTAATAACTCCAAAAAAAAGCTAACCATCATAAAAAACTTTAATCTATTTTGTTTTTCTTTTAATTGTTCTTTTTTTATTTATTTTATTTTAACTGAGCATAAAATATTGTAGCTTGTAGCTAATAACTTAATTCTCCGTTTATGAGTAAAGTATATAAATAGTGATTCATTTGCAATGCTTGAAACAACTTTTGAATTTTCATCTTGCCCATTACTAAAAAACCATGTTATATTAGCTTATGATCAGGCCGTCTGGAATATAGCGCAATTTTTTTCAGGTTATCCCCAGACCTTACCAGTAGCTCGACTATAGGAGGGATTATACTGGATATGGTTGTTGTTTTTTCATGTTATACATTACCTAATTTAATCGCGTAAAATTATACCATAAATAGTGTATATTTTCTCCTAGTGTTAAGTGTTCCGGAGTGCAAAATTTGAATAAAATGGCATGAAACGTCACCTTTATAGGAGATGAACATATATATGGAGACTGTATTCTTGTATTATCTTCAAAAGAACAAGTTGATCCACTGCCATTGCAACATAACCATTTATAATCACACACACTTACACCATCAACAACACACACAAAAAATATAAAAAAATAAAATAAAATAAACATATTAGACTTTAATTACTTGAATTTTGCTGGTGAAAAAACAGCAACCCAATCATCAGCAGAGGGTTCAGGATGGTCAACTTGTATTGTAACCCATTCACTATCCTCACCCTTAAAAAAAAAACGTTTACTTAAAAAACATATTTTTAAATAGGAAAATTGGATTGTAATAATCTCACCTTTGTGTTGTTGGCCAATAATAATTCCACCTAAGTTTATGCTTCCCACCAGTCCCACCATTTAGTTTATTTTTTCTCATTGCACCCGCCGTTAAGTCACACTAACTAACGCGGTTAGCTGAAACTCACAATTTTATGCGATTGTTCACCGGATCTGAAAGAGGGAATCGAGACGATGATATTGGTATGTTCAATTGCAGAAACGAGCATGGTTTGATGGGTTTCAGGTTGATGTTCTTGTCGGATGGGATGACCGAAACCGACAATTAAACCATCAAACCATGCTCATTCGGCAATTGAACATACCAATATCATCGTCTCGATTCTCTCTTTCAAATCCGATGAACAATCGCCTAAAATTGTGAGTTCAACTAACGGCGTTAGTGTGACTTAACGACGGGTGCAATGAGAAAAAATAAATTAAAAGGTGGGACTGGTGGGAAGAATAAACTTAGGTGGGATTATTATTGGCCAACAACATAAAGGTGAGATTATTACAATCCAATTTTCCTTTTAAATATTAAGGTTAAAGATATGGGTGGTACCTTTAAGCCAAGAACATAAGGTGAAGCTTTAATGGAGGCATTTTCATGGAGGGCTAAAACCGCCTCATGGATTGCGATTTTCGCTAGCGGTTGTTCGTTAAATTTGGTTCTAGAACCGCCTTGACGGTGGCCACCAGCTACGGTTTGATATCGATGAGATGAAGCATGGGTTGATGGAATGGAAGTAAACGAAGTTAAAAATGGCACAAAAAAGAAACATAGAAACCGAATGTTCATCGTGTCCATGTTGAATGAAGAAACTAACAGTTATAGCAAATCAACACGTAACACATTCGATTCACTATTTTGACTAGTTGTTTATAGGATATTTGTGAAAATAAGATATTAATATTGCGTTATGCTCTTCTGAACAATGAGGGTACCTCTGATACATAAACGATAGACAATTCAAAAGTATATTAAAAAAAGATAGATAGTATCAAAGAAAAGAATAAAGATGAGATTAAGGAGGGTATATGTGTTATTGACATTAGTTTGCTGCTTCAACAATAAGAGTACTAGTCATGTGATCACCACTATACAAATAATAATCCGGTTAAATCCCAAACTACGTAACCGAGTTTTATTCATGGGACATATATAACAAGTATATTTTAAAGTTTCAAATACAACTCAATTTTTATAGAAGAAACTAGATCCTATTGTAGTCTTTTTTAATCTTATCTCGTCACTAGAGAGTTTAAATGAGTAGAGATAATATCGAGCTCATCTAAGATCAAGCGCGGCTAGTTTAGAGCTATATTTTTTTAATGTATGAGTTCAACTTGTGAATGGTTTATCACGCTTGAGTTTAGCTCGATTTTTATTTATCAGTTATGTAAGTATTAGTGTATATACTTATAGTAATTTTTTGAATGGTCATAATTTAAATTTTATTTTATGTGTGACATAATATGAGTTACAATAATTATGTATATGACAATAAATATTTTGTGTGCGCGCATATATATTTACTATATTAAAATTAATATAAATAAGAAAATAGTTTAGCCTTTCGAACCTAATCAAGTTTGGTATGTGAAACTCAGGCTTGAGTTTGGCTATTAAAGCCGATATAAACTCAAGCATATTTAAACTCGGCTTGAGCTTTTAGCAAGCGGATCTCAGCTAACTCACGTACTACTCGACTCACTTGCACCCTATACTCAGTTACTCACAGACTCGGCTCCTTTGCACCTTTACACACCACACCCTCCTCCACATGTCAGTATGTCACAACCTTTTGCAAGTCAATTGATTGTTCAAATTGTTGTATGCTTTTAGTTTATTTGGTCATGAACTGGTGATCTTGTGTTAGTATAACGCATAGGGCTTTGTACTACGAGAGCAAAGCAAATTAAAAAAGAAAAAAACTTAAACAGTTTATCCATATTTAAATAGAATTTATGTATAAAAAAAACCTAATGGATTAATTTTGTGGGTTCCTACCTGTTGGATTGGTCTCTATGGACGATTGGACGGCCCAATTGCAAACAACTCATTTTAGATTTTACAACTATACAAATACAATGCAACATCTTTGAATACCGCATATGTTACCCTCATTGTTGCTTCAACGTTTTAACTTTTATGTAACAGTTACATGGATTTTGTTGGATATGATTATTACAACTCAAAAGTCGTAGTAATCATGTTTCTATTTATTTGATTTGATGGCTTGATTATTTATAGGTTAAAATATGAATTTATGTATAACATAAAAGTGAACTGATACCGACCGAATTTCTGCTGTAACGTGTGGAGAAATCCAGTAGTCATTTTTATTTTAAAACGAGATGTCAAATAGAATTTTAAAAACTTACTGTTTGTTTAATTACAATAGTTTCTATACTTTTAAAAAAAGTGAATCACTTGCTCTACTGTCCGTTTTGTGAAAGGATGGCATTGATACCTTGGAAAACATTAGCGAAGATTATATTGAAGAATAACGAATATTAACTTTTTTTTTCCATTTACATCTATATGATTTGGCGTGGAGGATGAATAGTTTATATTGAATTTACATCTATATGATTTGGCGTGAGGATGAATAGTTTATATTGAAATGACTAGTATCTTTTTTATTCCATTTTTATAGAGTATGTAAATATATCGCTTGATTAATGTTTAATATATATCTGTACTACATTATAAATGAGAAGATATGGGTAAATAT
Organism: Ambrosia artemisiifolia; assembly: GCA_032199755.1. Classification (NCBI taxonomy): domain Eukaryota; kingdom Viridiplantae; phylum Streptophyta; class Magnoliopsida; order Asterales; family Asteraceae; genus Ambrosia; species Ambrosia artemisiifolia. Next base: position 46,174,810 of record CM063526.1, read on the forward strand.
GATCAAATTGTTCAAAGTTAAGATGACATATCAAAGGTTTCTTTACAATTTCCTAAATTTTACCACTTTTCTTCCCTAAATGCCCGTAGAAGACAATCAACGATTATATAAATATAGAACTCACCCAAACTAAATAAACACATGGGATAACAATATTTTTGAACAAATTTCATATAATGGCGATGAAAGATAATAATTTATGTTACCACAATGAATAATCTTATCTCAGCTAAACTTGTGTAAGTTTTAAAACTTTAAAATATAGAGACTGAAGTCTTCCTAAAGTTAAAGTCGAGCTAACCAGAGCATCTTTTTTATATCATTCAACGTAATCATTTTTGTTTTCAATATTAATCATGATAATTACATGAAATTAGGCTCTATAAATTTTATTAGTTGATTAATTTTTAAACGTTTTATGATAGATTGATGATATGATATACGTGTCGTTCATTAAGTATTAGTTAAAGGATTGTCTGTTTGTTTAGAAAATTTAAGGTTGGTGTAGTTTTTTATTGATCTGCTTTGGTAGGAGAAATTCCATGGTCTGAAAATTATCATTTCAAATATATCCAAGTCCATTCTTTGTTTTTGATGATCCAGTCTACGTGAACAACTCATCTTCACCAGTGAAACGTACTCCAATTACCAAAAAATGCCTAATCGATCATTGTCTTGGATTACAAACTTGTAGATGATAATTAGTTTGGAAATAGTAAAAAAAATCACAAAAGTGTATTTTTAATGAACAAAAGTACCAAACCATATATGCTACACCAATTATTAACAAAAATGTTTCTAATCTACTTGACCGACCAATTTCAACCTGTACGCTAACATCTTTTTGCATGTTAACATCTATTAGAGATGTTATATGGATGCCAACTCTCCCTATATATATATTTAACATCTCTTAAAGATGTTAGTTCTTTTTTGCTTCAGCAATAGGAGGCAAAAACCAAGGTAAAATTTCTATGACCTTTATTAGCTAATTTTTTTCATTTATTTTCAGTCTGAAGTTCATATTTTGTGTTAACAATGAAAAAAAGGAAGCAAACCTGAGGCAACTTAGAAAGAGTTTATTATTTAAGGCAAACTCAATGCCAAGCTTCTTCATGAGGGTCCACCGCCAAAGGTTACGCAAAGAAGGTAAATAATAAATCATTTAGCTTCTACTGGTTTGTTAACACCTATAATGTTGTCACTACAAAGTATTGATTATATTCATACAAGATCAATGTGTTCTATTTAATTAATTAATTCTAGCGAGCATAAAGTCTCCTAAAGTCTTGTCTCCACTTCATACAATCTCGCAAAGAAAAAAATCCACTATTAACTTTATGAGGTGTTTGGATGTGCTTTTTTCAAGTTATTATCAGATTATTTGATTTTGGGTATTTAATATAACAATATCACTTTTGCAAATACATATCCGAATGGTACTTAAATGTTCAAATTTTTAGGTGGAATTGTGAAAACATCCTAACTAGAGCCTTAGCTGGAGGAGTGGCAGCTGGGGATACGTAGCTAGAGGTTGACCTTATGATTTAAGGATTACTACCAGCATGTAACTTTCAAGTTGCAAGTAACTATCATTCATTTGAAAGGTAACAGGATATGTATCTAGAGGTTGACCCTATAACTTCTTTTATTGTAATTGACACATTAATTAATATTACCTAATGTGCACCCTATGAGCAATAGGTTCACTTGTTGCCAAGATGCAAGGGGCAAATGCGTCATTTGACCCATAATAAAGCATAACTATGACTTGGCTATTTGCCCATATATGTATATTTATTTCTATTCAAATTGAGGTTATCCTTTTCTTTTCTTTATAGTGTTTGTCTTCCTGTTCAAAATTGCCATGGTCTCAACATTGCAGCACAAAAATCCTGTTGAGCTATGTGGAAGGAAATACACGTGTCTTAGCTTATGAATTTGCAACATGGGATCTCTATATGACATATAGCATTACATGAACACTTGTTTGCACTTTTGTTTTCGTGTTTAAATTAACAGATATATAAGTTGAAATATAACTGGTGTTGGGTTTAAAATATATATAATATGTATATATACATGTAGGTAGGAGGGGTCTGCAAGGAGCAAAACCGGGGCATGTGCGGCTGTGCTTGATTGGGTGCAGCGGGTAAAGATTTTTGTTGATGCAGCAAAGGGACTAGATTATTTGCATGACAAGGTCCAACTTTAAATAAATTCAGAGATATAAGTCTAGCATGTGTTGATATTTGAGGATTTAAAAGCCAAGATTGCCGATTTTCAACCATTCAAAACAATCACCTCGATATGGCTGCACACTTGCATTCTACTCGTGTTTTGAGAATTTTTGGCTATCGTGTGCCATAATAATACTTATATTATAACCCCTTGTCATATATATGCGTCTACTCAGCGGCAAAGTGGACGGGATGGTTCGGCTCACTAGCTACATTGGGCAATTTTTTAGCTGCTGGGTCAAGTTGGGCAAGTCTATTACAAACTTATAAATCACAACTTTTAATTTCTAAATGGACAATGACCTTCATATGATAGTGTGTACAATATCATATTATACAACATGCTTTTGTCATATAAATGAACTTTATCATTTAGAAATGTGTCTTCAATGGCGCGGTTATGTAGATAAGCAATGACCGAACAACTTACACAAGAGTGATGTTTATGTTTATATTGGTCTGTTACAGTAACATACCTTTGGTTTATTAAGATTTGTTCAATAATGAGTACATGGTTTTTGTGGGGAACTACAATCAGTTGTAAGTGGCGGTGCACATTTCTTTTCTTTTCTTTCTACGAATACTTGATAAAACACAGTGTGCACATTTCTATTCTTTTTGCGTAACTTGCGGCAAAAAACCTAAGTATCATAATGTTGTACTGCAGCCCATTTGTGGATCCCGCTGCAACGCGCGGGTAAAACAACTACTGATACGGCATTCAGTTTGTATCGGTTCGTTGTGTTTCCTTAAGGTTATTGTTGAGGGAATCGGTATAATTTAGTAATATACAACAAAAATATATGTTATTACGAACACAACTCGGTTTCTTACGGACTTATGGTATATGTAATCGTGTATTACCATTTACGAGACAAAAAAAAGATTATTTAACGGTTTCATTAGACACAAAAGTTGTCTTATGTAACCCAACAAATAAAGTCATGTTCACATCAACCGAAAACCATAAAAAAAATATTGATATGGTGATACTGGTTCCAACACTGTTACCAATATTTTTCGGTACGTACCAATTTTGTCTTGCATGATATCAACACTCAATATAGGCTACAATACCAAAAAACTAAAAGTTAATCTATTTCAAACAAAACTTCATAAAAATATATAAATAAAACAATATCTAGAATGGTCTAACCTTAGCTTTAATTTTGTTTGTCAAAACAACCTATAGTTATTATTTACAACTTCAACTAGCATATCTAACTCATAGATCTAGGGGTGTTCTTCGGGTTATTTTTTTAGGTTTTGAATTTTTCAGGTCGGGTTGTTCGGATTTTTAGTTGAGAAATAGTGACCCGATAACCGAAACATTTAAAGTTCGGGTTGGTCTAGTTGGAATTATTTGGGTTCGGCTTAATTCAGGTCGGGTTGTTCGGTATTTGGGTTTAGGTGTAATATGAAAAATGTGTTTTTTATTTGGCAAAATACCATCAAAATTCATAATGTTACTTAAAAATATTATCAAAATTCAAACATTGTTTGACATTATGATATGATAATGTTCAAAAGTCTTAAAATTTAATATTTAAGATACCAAAGACTCTAAACTTAAACGATTTTATACACAAAAAGACATTAAATGTTCGGAGGGGTTTTTTTTTTTTTTTTTGAATTTTTTGGGTTGGGTTGTTCGGGTTTTTGGTTTCAATGATTCTCATATGATGATTTCGATGTTTTGAATATGATTATTGATTTTTTACAAGGTTATCACTTTGGTATTTTAGTTTTTCTAATAGTTATTATTATCCCGGGTTGAAATATCTAACGTTCAAAAGTTATGGGAGGAAACATGAGAGTAAAAATAATAAAGTTTTAATATTTAGATTTAGTAGATTAGATATTTAATAGATTAGGTTAAAGATTATAATAGATTAGGTTAAATCATATTTATTCCTTTTTTTTAATTGGTTTACACTTGCCACATGACATCCTATGTGGCATCTCTCAAAGAAGAGATTGCATAAGAGTATGACATGTAGGATTAATCTCTTTGCAATATATATATACTAGATTTTATCCCAGGAGCGTCCCGGGGTTGAAAAATATAACAATTTTAATAATACTAATACTAACACTTCTCTTGTTTAACTATACCTATGCATCTTTAGAAGAGTAAAATTCCAATGATAGCATGGCGAATGGGCTGAATTTCAACATTGTAGATAAGAACCTGGTTTAAAAGAAAAAACATGATTAATGAATAACCTGAACACTTTGTGTTTTTTTCCCGTATGAACGAAACCCCACAAAAAATAGTCGTTTTTTTCTCCGTTTTTTATATAGCACTATGGTACTCGTTGGAAAGATAATAAAACGCTCGTTAATTTGGTGTACTTTTTTTCTTTAGAAAATCTTGTATATAAAAGATATTAACGTTTAAAAATTATGAGAGGAAACATAAGAGAGAAAAAATTAAATTTGTTTTTAAATTCTTTTTTTCCTAAAATAACTCAATTTAATTTTAGTAGATTAGGTTTTATATTATTATTTGTTTTTTGTTTAATTTGACACATGACATGACACATGGCACACTCAAGGAGGAGAATGCCTCCTTAAATGCCATGTCATTAAAATTGCTTTCTTTTATTATATATATAGATATATATATATATATATAGGGAATGGATATAAAGAAAACCCTTCTTATTTGGTAAACTCTGGAAACTCTGACTTCCCAATATTTTTTTTTTTGAAAAAAATAGGGCAAGTAATATACATGATTTTAAGCATTTTGGGCCAAAAAAAATAAAAAAGCGCCGAGTATTTTTTTTTTTTAAAAAAAAATAAAATTTTGACTAACACATGTTAAGCGCTAATAACAGGTGTTAACAATGTGTTAACTATATGTAAACAATAGACGTTTTTTATTTTTTAAAAAAAAAAACCGTTCGGCGCTTTTTCGATTTTTTTGGCTCAAAATACTTAAAAAATGTATATTACATACCCTATTTTTTTCAAAAAAAAAAATGTTGGTAAGTCAGAGTTTCCAGAGTTTACCAAATAAGGAGGGTTTCCTCCATATACTTTACCTATATATATATATATATATATATATATAGATAGATATAGATTATTATTATTATTATTATTATTATTATTATTATTATATTCTATTCTATTCTTCTCGTAAGGTGATTTGGGTGTACTTGAATATGATTCTCACAAGTATCACTTTGGATCTAGTGGTCAAATAACCAAATATAAGAATCTAAAACACTTCAAATAAGGGGTTGTTTATTACTCTTAATACACTAATGAGGCTACCAAATAACCACTAATTAATACTGACAATCTTACAAAATACAATAACCCAATAACCGATTGTTTAATAGATCGATTAATCAAAGAATTTGGTTTCAGATGAAAGTATGAAACTAATAAACAAACTGAACCGAATCATGCACACAATTAAAAAGTGTTTGTGTTCTCCGTCGCATTGCGTTAACACTGCTATTTTTTTAATATAAAAGACCATTAAATATAAAAAAAACTACTACTTGTACTTGTAGCACTAACACTGTGTTCCAGAGTTTCATTTAATGGGGGAAAAGAGAGGATTGGGAAAGAAGTGGAGAAAAAATGTGTTCCAGAGTTTTTTTTGTAGGAGGGAAAGGGAAGGAATGAGAGGGATAATACATAGGTTTTTAGGGTGATTTTCAATCTTTCCAATTTAGAAGGAATTGGAGAGAAAGGAAGAGAAGGGAGATCCTTTCTCTTCCCCCCTTAAGTTAATCTCTGGAACATAGCGTAAAGTTCTTAAATCAGGAAATTTTCTACCGTCCATTCCATCTATGGGAGGCAGACTGAAATTTGTGCTACAAAACTTATCTATAAGAAAGAATAAATGAAACAAATACATGTGAAAGAAAAGAAAATCATGCTACACAAACAATACAACTTCAGATCTACATTTGATCAACTTAACCTTCTTCAATCTCTGTCAGTAGATCATTCATTACAAGATTTTCGCCATTCATAACATCTTCTTCCATGTCATCAATTGCATGACCAATCCATTCCTCCATGGGCGCGCACTCCACCTTGTGGCGCACCCTCCAATCATGCGCTTGGCACCCACGAGAACAATAATTTACTTTACCACAACCCGAACACCTTCTAAACTCGTTTTTTCTAGTCTCGGGTCGCCCACATCCTTCATAAGAGCACATCCTCAAACCCGGACCCAAGTTACCATTTTTTGACACGAACCATTCCACCATAAACTTATTCACTGGGTGCAATTCTCTAGTGACTATGTTAAACCCATAGTCGCTAAACAAATCAAAGTCTAAATCTGACCAATGTGTAAATGTTGGATTTTTTAAGCCGTGTAGAACAGATGCAAGTTCGCGTGCGTTAGCTTGCACAAGAAGACGACGACCTTTAGGGATGTTCTTATGTACACCATAACCGTCTTGGTAACAATGACCAAGTTCCCTAAGAGCGTCTATGTGACCAAGGAAGGCTGCTCTAAGACATAAAGCAACGCCTGCACAAAGGTCCTTTTCGTTCTTCAATCCTCCACTACCATTGAACTGGATTAGAGCAAGGGAGTACAGCGCCAAGGCGTGTGATTGCATTGCGGCCTTCGCTAGCAACGATGCTCCGTGTCCACGGTTTTGCAAGCAATAAAACCGGATCTACACAAATGAAAAGGATCCATATTCAAAACAACACAAAGCAAGTCAACCAACACAAGTGAATATTGCTTTCTATAACCATCCCTAGAATAACTACAATAAATTAAAACTTGTTGTTAGACCATGTGTGGTGAATGATAAGGCTCCTGTTTTTAATTGGTCTATGTGGCAGCTAACTCAGCATGGGGCTTGAAGTGAAAATAGGGTGTGGTGGTGGGGTGAAAAACATAAGGCCCCTGTTTGTGATTGGTTGTTTATTTTATTATTATTTTTTTAAACTATTTAACTAAAAGTAAAAAAAAGACAAATATTATATAAAAAAAAAACATTTTGTGTAGTTCAACCCAAAATATAATCGGATCATTAATTCATTGGGGAGCATTATCATGTCAATCTTAAGCCCAGTCCCAACCCAACCCAACCCATCTAGTGTTAAACAGCTAAAAAACACAAAGGCTTTCTGATTATTGGGCTAGGGTTTCAACACATATAAAAACATAGCTTTGCTCTATTCTTCTGCTTCAGTAGTATCTCTCTCACAACCAAAAGCCAGCTGTAGCAAAACCCTAGATGGTGAGTCCATTCATCTCAACCTCTTATGTTTAATGTTTATTGAATGTATGATTTTATATAAACTTTGTTGTTGATTAACACAGGCTTCCAGGTCACTTTCTTGGGTTGGGTTGGGTTGGGATGTTAACGTGGCAACATTAAATTGGAGGGGCAACAATGGACACCAGCGCTAAAAAAATAACGCCTGGAGCTGTTTTTAATCCATAACGCCCCATCGTAACGGTGTGTGTGGCGCGAAATTCGAAATAGCGCCGTGGATCACGCTCGAGTACACATGATCTTAGACTATCCACTTTAGCAACTCAATCTCTTATTAAAAAACTAATTTTTTTTCTGTTCCACCTACACAACTCAAACCAATCAAACTTTTTAGTCTCGTTCACAATCCAACCCAAACCAAATATATATAACACATGAACAATGTTTATTCCAATAAAAATATTAAAATATTACTTTATCTTAAAAAATAATTTATTAGTTTTAAATATAAATAAAAAGAATAAAATTGGCATTAGTCAAATGATCCATATGCATTTTAAATTAAATAATATGCTTTTAAAAATGAACTCTGTTTTCAACAAAATTTATACCAGTATGATCACTAGAAAAACTAAAAAATAATAATACGCATTTAGCTTTTTTCTTGAGGTTAGATATAAAAAGTTATAAGTTATTTGAATGGAGGAACTAGTAAAACAATAAAATGCGAATCAGTCTTGAATTGCAACATATACCATGTGTTGGGTTGCAGCTTAGGTTGTCAAGCAATAATAGAAATAAATTATTTTTGTCATTTAATATAACTACACATGACTACCAAACCTCTAGTAGAAATAAATTATTTTTGTCATTTAATATAATTACACATGTCAACCAAACCTCTATTTTGGTCACGATAGTATCTTTTAAAACTAGGTGGTATGGGGCGGCACCCTCTCCACCTCAGCAAAAATAACACTCACTAGCGCCCCCACTCCATTTCATGGGGATCATTGGGACGGGCATCATTCTCTCCTTCACTAACCTAATAATGATGAGTAATGGCGAGATCTGGTGCGGCCCGCGTGACTTGCACCAATAAGAATTTTATTTTCATTATTTTCTTTTTTTTCCAATTAAAGTGGCTTTATTCCATTGCATGGGTGTTAAAAGAAGGAGGCAACGGAGTCCACTATGTACGTCACGCTTATGCAATGCAATGTTTTCAACAAAATTTATACCAGTATGTTCATTAGAAAAACTAAAAAATAATAATACGCATTTAGTTTTTTTCTCGAGGTTAGATATAAAAAGTTATAAGTTATTTGAATGTTGGAACTAGTAAAATAATAAAAAAGACAATAAAATGCGAATCAGTGATGAATTGCAACATATATCATGTGTTGGGTTGCAACTTAGGTTGTCAAGCAATATTAGAAATAAATTATTTTTATTTAATATAACTACATATGTCCATCAAACCTCTAGTAGAAATAAATTATTTTTGTCATTTAATATAATTACACATGTCAACTAAATCTCTATTTTGGTCACGATAGTATCTTTTAAAACTGGATGGTATGGGGCGGCGCCCCTCCACCTCAGCAAAAATAACACTCACTAACGCCCCCAGGCCCACTCCATTTCATGGGATCATTGGGACGGACGTCATTCTCTCCTTCACTAGCCCAATAATGATGACTAATGACGAGATCTGGTGCGGCCCACGTGACTTGCACCGATAAGAATTTTATTTTCATTATTTTCTTTTTTTTTTCTAATTAAAGTGGCTTTATTCCGTTGCATGGGTGTTAAAAAGAGTAGGCAACGGAGTCCTCTATGTACGTCGTGCTTATGCGACGCAACGAAGCCACTGGAAACTCTATTCCATACAATCTATCCTAATACTTACCATTCCAAGAGTATAATATGCCTCCTTGTTTCCAGCGTTGACACATAGCTTCAAAAACTGATAAGCCTCGCTACACCAGTTTTTAGCTTTTACGCCAAGCACTTTTGAACATGATTGTGATAAAACTAACGGATCAAGGCCTAATTTCTTCAACCGCTTACATCTGTCACACATAAAAAAAAACATTATATCTAGAAGTTTCACTCCTAACAAATAAATCATCAAACAAACCAATATATATATATATGAAAGATTGAAAGGTAACGCACGTTAGAAGAACAGAAATAAATTCAGACGGAGAGGATGCCGTAGAACTAAGCTTGCAGAGAATAGATATAACAATATCATCATGTAATGATTCAAACAAATCAGATCTTGTTCTTGTAGATCCTGTGTGTCTTCTTAGTTTCTTCATGAAGAAGATCTCGGTGTCTCAAACCAAATTAAGAATGGTTTGTCTTGTAGAAATATGTGTAGAAAGTATTATTAATATATATATACACAAAATATTGGTTTATGTGAGTGGTTTATGTAGAAATCTGTGTCGGCATCTCGAAACAATTGATTCAACCGTTTTTTGCGAGGTTATATAATTTGTTAAATGAAGAAATCAAATAAAAAGTTGAATGGCATAACTATTTATATAGTGTAGATCGAGAGATCTAGTAAAACAAAAGCTACTAGTCTTACGGGGCCCACGTGTGAATAAATAAAAGGATGGAAGTAAATCAAAATAAAATGTTATTTTATTTATTTTTATCTCAAATTAAGTAAAACATTAAAAGGTTATGGAAATTGAGATCATCTCAAAATTTGCCTCTTCGCTGTCATAAATGGGGATTGTTTAATTATCAACATCGTATACATACCCACGCCTTATTGCGGAGACGCTCGTGTTGTTATAGGTTTGGTGGGCATTAAAAAAAACATTATTAGCGATAATATTAGGTAACTATTATTTGTAGGGATGAGCTCAGGAGGTATCGGTACCAACTGATACCGAAAAAACCGATACCGAAAACTCTCAAAACACAATACCGATACCGATATCGAACACATACGGTACGGTACGGTATCGGTACGGTACCGGTATTTTACCTTAAAATACCGATACCATACCGATCCCGTACCGATACCGATAATACTGAAACCGAAAACCTCTAAATGTGGGTACCGATACCGAACACCCTCGGTTCGGTACGGGATCAGGACGGGGCGGTATCGGTATTCGGCCTTGTATGTTCATCCCTAATTATTTGTTCAAATTATTCTAAAATAAATGACGCTAGTTATTTCCACCAATTAGCAATAGTGTCGTACCGCTATCTAGCAATTTTCTTCAATTACGTGGCCAATAATTTTCAATTACATAAAATGGCAAAACTGTAATTACTATGAAATCTTAGTCAAAATATTTGTGAATCTTAGGCAGACAAAATAAGCCAATGGCTAAAGTGTAAATAACGAGCAAAGTTTTGTGGACCAATAAAAGGTGGTATCTATTCATTTGTTTTTCCTTTAATTTCCCTAGAATTTTCTCTTATGATTTTTATATATTTAAATAAAAATATAAGTGTTTTCGTATTATTAGACAGTTTTTAACAGATAATAGGTTGGTCTCTCGTGTATTACCAGTGACGGATCTAGAAATAATTTTGAGTAGCAACGTTCAAGAAAATAATTTCGCCATAGTTTCATACAATGTAAAGGAAATAAAGATAACAACATGATAATAGATAATGTTAGACACATACCTAATAGATTTCGCCCCTTCGATTCTTGAAAGCTTGAAATCGAGCCATTATGTCATCTTCTTTTACTTTATCAAAAGCATCTCTTTCAACCGCGCAAATCAAAGCATTGTTCAAATAGTCCTCACCCATTCTATTGCGTAAATCCGTCTTGATAAGCTTCATCTTAGAAAAACACCTCTCAACGGTTGCAGTTGCAACCGGCAAAACTAATGCTAATTTCAACACCTGATAAACCAAAGGAAAAGTTTTATATTTTCCGGTTTCCACCATTACACGAGCAAGATCACACATTCAATTTAGTTTTGCAAATTTATTATCTTACTTTAATGTGTGATAAAATACCGAAAGATCACCCGAAAAGACATCCTCTTTCCTTTTCACTAAAATCATTCGGATACATCTCACAAAATGCCAGGATCTTAGGTATGTCAAGCTTAGAAAACGAATCACAAGGATTTAAACCCGACATATTTTCTATCAAAGTAGTTGATACCTCACTGAATCGACTTCCAAGTTCTTGGATTTGCAAATCCAAAACCGTATTAAAAACTTCATCTTCAAAATGATGTCGGTTAGTAACGACATTCTTACGGTTTCTTTGATTACCATAACTTTCTGACATTTCTACTATATCAATCTTATTTTTTTCACAAAAAGATGTCACATTTACTAACATTCCATCAACCCGTTTTTTTCTTAAATTATTCAATGCTCGCTTCGTTCCGTTTATCAATTTAGCCGCTTCTAACAAATCTTGACTCTTTTTTTGTTTTGTGAGGGTTCATTAATAATGGTGGGCTTTGTGGTTTTGGATTTGGGTTAGGGGGTGAGGTGGGCTTGGGTAGTTGGGTGAAAATGTTAAATAGATGATAGGTATTAGATAAATAATTGTGGGCTTTTAGTATTGTAGGATAGGTATTAGATTAGTTAATTTTTTTGGGTTATCATTAGTCGAGTTTGGTAAGATATTTTTTCGAATAACGTAACATGGTAACGTATAATTTCATTTAGTAGTAACGTATTTTAAATTTTAGTAGCAACGTAAATTTTATTTCAGTAGCAACTTTTTGAAAAATCGTAAAAAAAAAATTCTACTACGGGCGCACGTTTCAGGAGCAGCGGGTGCGTCACCTAGTATAACACTAGGTTCGCCCCTGTGTATTACTATACTAGGCTTGAGTAAATCTGTAAATATAATGTTATATACTCAATAATAATAATAAAAATTCATGTCTTTAAAAAATCTCGTGTATTGCTCAGGTTCAATAAACGCATGTATTACACCAACATGTCTATTTTATTGCATTTCTCTCCTACTTAATTATGGATACTAATTTTATAATTAAAAATGATGTTCCTTGATCGTCTACTTAATTATGAATAATTATTTTTTTTAATTAAAAATTGTTATTATATCATTAATTAAACGGATATATTATGGAATTAATTATTTATTCTTTAAATAAATTTATAATTTTTACTTAAAACTTTCACCAAGGTTAAATTTATATTAGTTAAAATAATGAAGAAACGAAAAATAATTAGGTGGTACTAAAAAACAAATTTAATACCTAGTTAAAAGAAAGCTTTCTAATTGCATAATTACCTACCCCAAATCAATATTGTATATTTTCCCTTGTTTATTAGGGTTTTTTTAAATGAAAAATTTTCTCCCTTAAAAACTAAAAGATTCTATCAAACATACACCGGGCCATAAGACTAATCCATGTTCAAATATACACTCTACAAAACCCGTCGACTGTTTTGTTCATTCTCTCTTGACAACTAAATGGTTTGGTGCTGTAGATTTTGTCCAGTCAGCGATGATTAAGGGTTTGATCGGAGTTAGTGACTCCATTCATTCAATTCGAATATTACATGGACAATTATCATATTACATTCTCTTTAGACTATTACGGGTTGAGGTGATTACGTGTTGCATAATTTTGATACATGTTTTATCTGATGTCATTTCTGGTAGCTTATTCTAGGTTAGGTTAGTAGTATGTTTCATCATGTTACGATAACCTGTTGATTATAGGTGCGATTTCATCATATTGATAACTTGTGCAATTTTGATACCGGGAGGGGAACGGATTTTGATACCTATTGTTTCATCCGGGGGCATTTTTAACAATCATTTGTTTTACATCAATTTCTTGAAGATGTAGGGGTAAAAATCATGTTATTATATCAGTCATGTTTTTAGTTTGCTAGTCAAATCCTTGTAGTAAATCCCCAATACCAAATCTTGTTTTTACTTGTTAATTACACATATATATATATATATATAATTTATTTTTTTATAATCTCAGTAATGCACCTTTGTACTCAACAAGGTAGTTTGATTGAGAAAAAGACTTGTATTATTTGACTTTTGGAGAAGTAAATAAAGAAATTAGGAGACACCAAATTGTTTAAGTATGTGATCATACAAGGGATGACGGGGCGCTTACCGTGAATTTCACGGGTCGCTCACGGCTACCCCCACTATCATCACGGTAACATGGCTGCCGATGGTGCTGGTAGTAGATCTGTGTAGGGTTTGTGTGAAAAAGTTCATGGTTGGTTAAATGTTTTGTTTATTTTTTTTATTAACTTTAATATCGATTTAATAGTTTTTTCTTTGCAAAAGGAAGATGATTAGAGCAAAGGAAGGGAGGTTGAAGATGATTAATTTTTTTTTTTTTTTTTTTTTGCAATTAGTTCCTAGAACTATTGATTAAAATATAATTATCTTTTACTTTTTGCAATTAGGTCCTTGAACTATTGTTACAATTATATTTATTTTAATATTATTTTCTGATTTATTTAACTTCTAATTTATTTAATGAAGTTTATTTAAATGTCATATTTTATAAGTTATTTTTTAAATAAAAAATAAGTTATTAACTATACTTTTAAATGTATTATTTAATAAAAATGGAAAAATGAAAATAAATAATCCCAACTATTGATTATTGGCCAATAACAGTCCCAACTACGAAAATCACCAATATTGGTCCCAACTTTCAAAAAATTGGAATATAATGGACCATCACTAACGGAAGCTTAACACCGTTAACCCCTGCTTATGTGGCATGCTGAGGTGTTAAAAAACTTGATTATGTGGCAAAAAACTTATTTTAATATAATATATATATGCTTAGGTGTAAAAGAAAAAAAAAAACCCCTGCATTTAACACCCTTCACCACCACAAAAAACCCACCACCATCACCACCATCGTTCACCACATGCATTTAACAAGAAGTTGCCTGCCATCAAGATGAGTAAGAAGAAACTGAAACCCACAAAGAGCTTCGGTTAAGTTGACATTATGTTCCACATATAGATCATCTTGTTTTCTTTTGAATTTGGGGTGTTCCTTCAATTGCTCAAGTTCGATTTGGGGATTTAGGGTTTTCAACATCCTCAAGTTCGATTTGGGGATTTCTAGTGGTGGTTTGAAACGATGGTGGTGATGGTTGGCAACCAGATCCGAATCTGAGCATAATTAATGGGTGAGGATTGGTGATGGTGGCGGGTTGGTTGTGGTGGTGAAAGATGGGAAGATGGTGGTGATGGTGGTGGGTTGGTTATGGTGATGGAACGGTGGTGATTATGGTGAACGAGGAAGAAGATGGTGGGTTGCAGACCTGAGAGAGAAAGAGAGAGGAGAGAGAGAGAGAGAGAGAGAGAGAGATAGATGGTGGCTCTGGTGAATGAGGAAGAAGGTTAAGTGCAGGGTTTTTTTTAACACCTCAGCATGCCACGTAAGCAGGGGTTAACGGTGTTAAGCTTCCGTTAGTGACGATCCATTATATTCCAATTTTTTGAAAGTTGGGACCAATATTGGTGATTTTCGTAGTTGGGACTGTTATTGGCCAATAGTCAATAGTTGGGATTATTTATTTCCATTTTTCCAATAAAAATAAATAAATTACTTAGTGAAGTGATGTGGCAATGCAAGATTATTAGAAATTAGTGAAGTTGAAAAATTATTCGTGAAGTGCCTTTCTCCTCCTAAATGAATCTCCGAATTAGGTTTTTCATGGATATCAAAGTTTGAATATTTAATGATTAGCATGAAATTATTGTAAAATGTTACATTTGAGTTAGACCGGAATCATGTTGTACCAAAAAGGATTGTTATAGAGAACTCGTTCACGGGAAAAAAAGAGTACAAAAGCTCGTTAAAGTAACTAATCAAAGTTCAACAATTGAATTTTTTGGTAACATAACGGGTCATACGCTATAAAGGGAAGTAGATGGTGGTTGATTGGTCCAACACTTGTAGCCCAGTTGGTTGAGGGTCTAAAGTTTCCTATGGGAGGCTTGGGTTCAATTCCTACTAGCTACATTTGGAGGACATTGGTGGAGGGGAAATGAGGGATGACCCGGCCATTGGCTTGGGTTCGAGTCCTGATCCCGACCGGTTTTACCGATTATTTCACTGTCGTGCCTTCGAGCGGGTGAGTGGTCGGGTTTTCCCGGGAATTGGTGGCAATTGGTGGCCCGGGTACTCTCGAGTACCTGATTCGTCAAAAGGATGCCCGAGAGTGCTCGGAAATTGATTCGTTGGCCGTTCAAAAAAAAAGATGGTGGTTGATTGATTGAAGAAACAAACTAGAGCCTAGAGGGGTCGAATATGAATGATACTTTCATGGATTGGTCAATTTTGGGTTCAAATGAATCTTGCACTAGCCTTTTCTTTTTCTTTCCCCTTTTCCATTTTTAGAAGCAAAAGGGTCATCATATTGTTTGACTTTGACCATAATTTTAATCTTTGCACGTGATCGGTGATTATATATGTTTTGACGTTATCTTTTTAATATCAACATTATTTGAAGTGGACAAGTGGTTTAATTGTTTGTTTTTCGTTTTGTCAAAAGTGTGATTACATGTTTGATCATAATATGTTATGGTTATTCTTATGTTTAATATCTAGTCAATTACACTTCAAGTTTTGGTGTGCACTAACATGTTTGACTAAGGTTATTTGTAGGTTGTACAGGTTTGGTTGGTAATGAGGTTAACGCCTATAATTTATAAAACCATGGATATGGGCCATAAGGTTTCATTAACCAATTTATTGGTTAATGTCTTGTTTGTAATAGGAAAAAACATTTTTGTTTAAAATTTTATCCAAAACTTAAAGTCACAAGAAGTGTTTTCTTTTTTAATTTTTTTATTTTTACTTGGATGGAATGTAAAGTAGGTCGTAGGGCCGGCAATTTTGTATACGAACACGATTACCTGACACGAACCTGAACGATCTTAACAGGTACAGGTAAGGCTTTAACAGGTTTCGTGTCCTAAACAGGTAGACACGAATTTACCTGTTATTTTTCGTGTCGTGTACAGGTAGTCAGGTTTCGTGTATCGTGTCTTAACAGGTTCGTGTATTAACAGGTCATGTATACACGATTTGTCAACCCTAAGTATAATAATGTTCACAAATAGGTACTAACAGGTACGCAAACAGGTATTAACAAGTACACAAACAGGTATTAACAGGTACGCAAACAGGTATTATCTAGGTCTTTGGTGAACTTTTGGAAATTTTCTTTTATTAAATAGGTTCGTAAACATGCGATTAATATAATGGTTACAAACAGGTATTAACAGGTACTTTTCGTGTATACCTGTTAAAAAAATTAACAGGTTCGTGTATAAAAAAATATACACGAAAATTTTTCGTGTCGTGTACAGGTAGTCAGGTTTCGTGTATCATGTCTTAACAGGTTCGTGTCTTAACAGGTCAGGTATACACGATTTGCCAGCCCTAGTAGGTCGTGACGTGCAACAACTGAAAAGGCAAAAAATATAAAGTGACACCAGCAAAGATACTTGTCATGGTTAAAACTGATCACTTTTTTTTTTTTTAAACAAAAGAAAATACACAACTTCATGGTTAAACAACTGTATTAAATTGATAACATTTTGAAAATCCAACAGCTTGATTGATTCAATCTTTATCGACTGATATGCTATTTAAATCGATCTAAAAACCGATTTTTTTATAAAGTATAAGAATACATGGTAAGTCATGAAACCTTCAAACATTAATTAAATACAACGTAAAATGTTTAAAGTTTATGTATTAGTTATCTTTTTTTATTGGCAATTTTTTGCATAACACCTCTTAAATTCCATCTTTATCTTGTACTTGCAAGGATTTGAACTCACAACCTCGCATTTGTAAGGGAAGAATCCATAGCATTAGACTAATAGGTCTTGGGTAACTATTTAATTATCTAGAAAAGTTTAAAAAACAGACATTCAAACATTAATAAGCTTAAAAACGATGGGTCTTTTGATTTTACAGAGAAGATAAAAAAATAATGGGCGTTTAACCCTTGGCTACCCATAGCATACGAGCCACAACGTCGAGAGTCTGAATCGTTTTATGATGAAAATTAGAAAATTGCAGCCAACTCTTAATGATTATTCCGAGCATATCCAATGTATTCGGTTTAAACGCTCATTAACATGTCATGTCACCTATCAGATCAGATTTCCACAAATTCTTCAAAAAAAACTTATTTTCTCTCCAATACTACTTTCACTTTCAAGTACGCTTTAAAAAATTAGAAATGTTTCAAATGCGCTTTAAAAAAATTGGAAATGCGTGTATTGGTTGTGTGAAAGGGGATCATATATATTGGACATCCGAGAGCCCTCACAAACTTTTGGATCCAGACTGGTCCAATTCATCCATCTGTCCAGATAATGGTACGGATGTACCATATACAAGTTTGAAATTTACCATTGAAGGTATTCTCACGGCTCATATGAACTTAATTGTCCACTAATGTGTTGGATATGGTCTAAAACTATAAAATAACCTAACACACTAGTAATATCTATAGATCAACTAAACTAGACCACGAGATAGAAAAGTGTAGTAAACCTACGTAAGTCTGAATGTCGAACCCACATGACAACCAAGGTTGTAGAACTCGTTAGGTGCTAGTCAGCCGGTAGGGTGGAGACTAATGATTAACCGGATTGGGTTTTTATGTGTAATTCTATAAATTTATGTATATATAATGTTAATTTTATACTTTTTATACATAACTTTTAAGTTTTGGGTGGTAAAATGTAAAATAGTGGTAATGGAGGGTGCTATATAGTGTTAATTTTATACTTATTATACATAAGTTTTAGTTTTTGTGGTAAAATATAAAAGAGTAATATTGGAGGGGTTGAATGTTAAGATACCAAATTTAATAAAACCTAATTCACCCACTTCCTGATTATATGCGGCCCCACCCTCTCTCTCCTCCCACTCTCATCTCTCTCTTCTTCGTTCAACTTGTATCAAACATTCAGACCCAAACCCAGAACCCTAGCCCTAAAGTTCGCCTCAATTTATAATCTTCAAAGAGGTTCAAAATCATAGAAATCATCACATGCGACTCTAGTTTGGTCCAATATTGGTTCGAATTGAGGTAAACTGGCCAGAAATTGGTCCGACTAGGGTCGATCTGGTCCGATTTGGGCTGACTAACACCGCCTTTGACGACTAGCGATTTCTTGACTGATTAACTGAAAAATTAGTCAGTAGTGCTCCAATCATCGATAAATCGCTGACTAGTCGCTGATTAGTCGCGATATTTACAACCTTGATGACAACTAAAAAACAAAATAAGATTGAACTAGAACTTAACAAGGTTTAGTTTTAAATTGGTTTTTAAGGTTAAATAATAAAGTAAAGTAACGTAAATAACCAGTAGACAACGAATGACAACTAAGGATAAATCAGAGATAAGAAGACAACTACCTAGGTCAAGAATCCTACCTACAAACCCTCAACTCTCGGTATTGGAAAACTGAATGGCTACCAGATCAAAAGATAAATGACTCGGAAAACCCTGAGAAATGCTAGATCTCCCCGTTGACTCACTAACACAAATCGTGAATTCTAAGGATAAATAAAGCTCACTGGTTATCTAGTTTAGATCACCTCCCGGTCTCTCTAATCACAATACACCCGAAGATCTAAAAGAGTTATCGAATTGGATTGACTATGATTTGGAATTGCAAGAAACTAAAGACAACTAGGATGAGATCACCTCCAGGTCTCACACAAAACCTAAAGCTCAAGACAACCCAACATCCCATCACATCCCGATCTAAAAAAATGGAAGAATACCTAAGTTCTCTAATCAAGTTCCTTTGGAATTCGGTACCAAAAACCATAAACTAAGCTACAAACACAAAACAAGCAACCTTAATCACTATTAATTAAATCTTTATCAAAACATTAACCATTCAAATAATCCAAAAACCAAGAATAAATAAGTTTAACAAGCAATCATTATACAACATTGGTAGCTACTAGAGTTTTTAGCTACTCATAGTACTGGAAAAATGAAAAAAACATAGGTTCAAAAGATAAACAAAACATAATATCAATGTATTAAAAGACAACGTCTCAAACTAAGATAAAGAGTACTTGAAATCGTTCAACCCTAGCCTCCTCAACGATTCCAGACCTTCCTCCTTTTCAATTAAACTCTACTGGTCGCAAATCAGCTGTTGGAAGTCGTGGTTTTGAGACTAGAGTCGGCAATTTTTTATATAGACAAAGCTTAATTTTTTGCCGACTTAATGGGCTTTTCCGTGGTACATGAACGATAATCTTCTGTCCTTTGCGACCTGCGAAGGACAAAATAGTCGGTAATTGAACAAGTGTCCTCTCAACCTTCGCGACACGCGAAGGTTCAATATCCCATAATTCTTTATTTCTTTATTAATCTATTAATTTTTCCTTCTAGATCCAACCGTGTCCTCGTTTTCTCTCGTATATGACCTCTTTAAGCTCCTTTTATACATATTGACCTTGACCTGTAAAACACAAAATAAATAAATACAAGCCTAAAACTAAGTAAAACGACTCAAAAGGAATACAAAAACTATACAATTACAAAGGGTAAAAGCATGTGTTTTGCAACACTTAATCCACTTATTGTAATTTATTGTAAAGTTAAACTTATTTTCATGTAATGACTTGTAAAAATTATTTTGAAGGATATTTTTATTTATAGTTGCTTTAAAAGATAAGTTTACATTTGTAATACATATAATAATAATAGCATGTATTAAATTGGAAATTTCTTTTTAGAAAAATAACCCATTTTTTTAAATTTAAGTTTTAGAGATAAAAGGTTTGCTACTTACTTTTTGACTATTGATTGAATATAATCTCAAAAAAAAGATGAAGTTGGTAAAGAGTAATTATCTATGGATATATACTAGAGACATTGATTCTAGTTGTGATCCAACAATCCACTTGTTGTGCATGCATATCGCCCACAATTTCAACTTTCAAGAACATGCAAGTTGTCAAAGTTAGTTTTGCATATCAAGTTATTTGGGGACCTACAACCAATATAATTCACTAGGTTCCATTTAAAAAACAATTACGATAACATTTGTTTCAAACTATGTATATAGATATTTGGTTGCTTGTCTAACCAAAGTTTATTTGATAAGCAAATAACGAGTTATAGAAAAAAATCTCAAAATTAAGAAAACTCACTTTTTAAAATATAAAAATGGCATAAATATATGATTTTTGAAGTTGTAAATCGTTGGTACCACAAATGAAGAATACATGATCCTTAGAAATCTGACTAGCATGAGAATGATTAATAGCACAAACTGAAGCACACATGATCTTTAAACACCAGGCTAACATGAACTTAAAACCGTTCAAAAAAATAAACACTCTTTCCTCTTTGTCCTACCATCACTCGCGTAAACCCGTTTGAAAGCATCCTTCCACAAAATAAGTCTCTCACCTCCAAATCACACAATGTTTCTCAAAAACACCCCTTTGAGGGTGGTACAATAAGAAAGAACATAAAATGTACATGGTGGTTTATATATGGCGTCTCTAGGAGTGGCCGATCGAAGGGCCCCGACTAGGCTCTTTCTTAAAGTGCACACTTTTTTTGATTCAAAACTCTTAAAAACATGCATATTACATGCTCTGAAATTTTCAAAAAACAAAAAGCTCGGTATAAATAGGGTTTTCTTGGGTTTCTTGAAAAAAAACAAGGTTTTCTACCAATACTTAGCATGTAATATACAAAGTGCAAAATGCATTTTTCGTACAAAGTGTGAGAAATCTATGTAGTCATTGTGTTTTAAATTTTGGCTATGATGTTTTCGATTCATTTTGCATTGTATTATCTTAAAAAACACCAAAGCTAACAATTTAAAACACAATCAAATGTATTCTAGACATGAAATTTAAAACACACTTATTACTTTATTTGCATGGTGTTTTAGATTGAATGTCGAGAATACATTAATTAGTGTTTTAAATTGTTACGTTTTGTGTTTTTCTACACAATACTCTGGCAAAAGAATATAAAATACAATGCCTAAAATTTAAAACACAATGTCTATATAGACTTCACACTTTTTTACGAAAAAATGCATTTTGTACAAGAACCTTATATATATATACACACACACATATGTATGTGTGTATATGTATGTATGTATGCAGGGAAAAGGTAAAACGAGAACAAAGTTGAGTTGAGAAAACTAAGGAACTTACTTTATAACCACATACTTATTTTAGTCAATAATGAATTTGTGGTTGTAAATTAAAGCATAATAAAATATTAAATAAAATAATAATTACTTGTATGGTTTACATAAATGTGTCTGTTTTTTTACACCAGCGTAAACAATCGTAAATAATTTTTTTTTTCATTTTTTTACGGCAGGGTTACCCGTTTTTACATCAGTGTGTAATTTTTTTTTAAAATTCATATTTTATGTCGGAGTTCTCACGGTTCTGTCAACTCAACCTTGTTCTTATAGGATCCTAATCCTATGTATATATATATGTATGTGTGTGTGGGGGGGATGGTTCATTTCAGAAGAGGTTTTAATGCGAGAAGTGCGAGAAGAAAATTAATAATTCATTTTTATCACTTTAAAAAAAATAAGAACATAGGAAAATTGTTGAAATGTGTTGTTTATTCATCTATTTTGAAAATAAAACAAATATATGAAGCAATTTCATTACTTTATACAACCTACACATGTACAAATTTTGTGTAAGAACATTACCTACTCATAATATAACACATGTGTAGGAGAAGGTTTAAACCTTAAAAAAAACATTTGATTGCATTAGTTTAATGAGTTTTTGTATATATAACAAAAACAAAGATATAAAAAAAGTTTTAACTTCAAAAAATATATGAACCATTACTAATAAAAAGTAAGATTTAGGTATCTTCTCGCACTTCTCGCACTAAAACACCCTTCTGAAAATAACCTAACACTGTGTGTGTGTGTGTGTATATATATATATTGGAGAGATCAAATGAGAAGAAAATATCTTATAAGAAGAAAAAAGAACAAATTTTATCACAATGTGTTCAAGTGATTAGAATTGTTGTTTTATCATATTATAGTACATTAATTTTTATGTTACATCATAATACATTTTTTTATCATTTCATATTAGATTTATTTATCACGGAAAAGTTTCTGTGATATAATTTAGTGCTTATATATCCGTAATAAACGTTAAAAGCACGCAAAGGTTATAATAAAATATGCGTCACATTATGCATTACATCATCCACCCAAGTTCCTTGCATGCTTTTATGCATCGTTTTCCTTGACTTCTATTCAATTTATCTTTTAAATATTTGTAATAGGCCTTTCGATATCTCATAAGTACCCGGTATCTTGCAATGGGTTGAGTCTGAAATTATGCAATTGCTTATTGGCTATTAGATTACTCGTATAATGCATACGACTTCATTTGTCTTTTGAGGACTTTCATTATTTATTTCTTAACTTATAACTAAGACGTATTGTGAGAAAATACTAACACAAGATGTCAAGTCTTAGATTCCTTTAAAAAAAAAAAAAAAGAACTATACATATGTTCTCAATGTAATTGACGTTTACTTGGTATTTGAAGTTTTACGCCTGAAGAGTACCATGTTCGAAAAACTGTCTTTACATCAACAATAATCATTATCATACTTTATGTGTCATATATATTATAGAGCTACTAGTAGGAGTGCCCGCGCGTTGCAGCGGGTGTCCTGAATGACATCTGATTCAATTATGATGATGCATATTACGAACCACAACTCATTCCAAGTTTTAAACATGTTATTCAATTCAACGAAAAATATCTATAGAAGTTTCCATTTCGCTGGAAACCCGCGCAATGTTGCGGCGACGACAATGTATAACGTGACAATCCTCTTTGTTAATTTATCAATTATCTCATGATATATGATCGATGGATGCACAACTCGCACACGACATCAACTATGCTTTTTTATGTTTTCAATTGATTACAATATGTCATACGGTAGACTTCACGACTCAACCATGCTACTTATGTGTATCAACCATGCTATTTATGTGTCTTTCTTGTTATGATCTATCATGGTTAGCTATCCCTTCATCCGTGTATGATATTTTCAAACAAATTTCATTTGTATGCATTAATTTAGGAGTCTTCAGTTAGGCTTCGTGTCATCTCTTAGTTTGTCGAAGAATAATATGGTTGTTATTTTTCAGCAAGTGAGATTTAAAAAAACATCAATAATAATCCAATGGAGGTTCAAACAAATTATCCTAACAAAATCATGATGTATGAGCAAGAAACATCAAAACTGATGCTTTTGCTTCAAATCAATGTAAAAAGAAAATATAATTTTATAAATGAAAGGAGATTTGGAAGCATGTCTAGGTTGCTACATCACACCACTTTTAAAGGATCAACTAAGACTCTTAAAGGTACCATTTGATATCACCACATGACCAAAAAATATATTTCTTGCAACCAGAATCCATGCCCAGTTGGCTTCCTGCAGCAAAAGCACATATGATAATCTCAAATTATTTGCATCATGCACAGATGTTAATGACCTTTTGACCATTTAAAATCGATATAAGAAGAAAACATATTTCAGAAGTGATATCGAGAGTGTTTGGATGAAAGTGATTATGCGATGCTAAGTAATCTAGATCAATGGTGTTTTAAGTTGAATAATCAATTGTGTTTGGATGTCTAATAATTTTTTTGGTAAATACAGACCATAAATTGGAAAAAAAATATGGTTTGTAAGTGCCTCAAATTACGTTGAGTAATAGGTAGAAGGCTATTTTAATTGACTGGATATATAGATGCACAATCAATATGCATAGCCCAGATTAAAAATCGAACTTTCCTACTTGAGATAACTAAGTAATTCCTAAACGCAAATCCAAACACTCTGGGTAAAAATAAACTTACACAAGGTAGACATGTCCGCCCCAGACACTCAAAAAAATCATAATTACTCATTACACCTTTCAGTAAAGGTGTCACGTCGGTTCTGTATGATGCCATGTGAATCAAATTAGTGAAATTTACTATAAATATGCAACAAAGAACAATACTAAGGGGATGGTTGAATGTGCAATTGAAAGTGATTATGTGAAACGAGCTATTGTTTGAACTTTGGATGTGCTTCTGTTGTTTACTCGAGTATTTAATAGCATTTCATCCTAAGCTCTGCAGCCTAAATGCTAAATTCTATATCTGCCCAAACATAGACAACAATGCAACAGTTAGAGTGTAAGAAAATGGTAACCATTACCTTCAATTTTCTCCGTGTCTTTTTGCTCCTGATTCGCTTAACATTTGAGCCTCTTTTAAAAACGTGAAAACCGGGCCAACATAGCTTGTAGATACGAAAATATGAGATTCTGGATCATCTTTTAACTGAGTTTTAACATCTTCAATTGCTTTCCACCTTGACGTCCAAGGAAGCTGTCAAAACACATGATATCAAAGATATGATACTTTATTCAAGAACCCAACCCTTAAATGTTGTTTACACCCTGAATCAAATAATAAAGAAACCCTAATTACAAGAACAACTATTACAACTCATCATCTATCTATAAACTAACTATCTAGCTTGTAACTGGAACAATACGTACAGATTCGAGATGAATCTGACGAAACCTTACAAACCCTAGATTTAGAGAGATGACACGAGTATAACAATGACTGATCTAAACTGAGCTAAAGAAACTCGTAAACAATAACGAAGAGTCGTTTATATAGACTGGATATCTGGTTCGGGATAAAACACACCCGAACCAGTCTTGACCATTGGATCTGATTACGAAAACACATCTTGAACTCTTCTGAACCGTTGATGTCTCTTATCCGGATTGCCACATCAGCTTCGTACACGAACCACTTTAAATGAACGGACTGGGCTCAACATTCTGGACTCTTTATCTTGGGCTCCTTTTATTCTTCATTCCTTACTAGCCCACTAAGTAACTTTAATCCATCAGTCTTGTTAGCCCATCCTGCAATTATACTCATACAAATATTCAAACACTTATAAAACTAAAATAACTAACAAACTAATATTTGTTTATGAATATTTAGATCACAATATTATAATATTTTAACACCCCTCCTTGATCTCAATATTCATACCAACAAAAAACCAACTTTTCCAGAACTCATTGAAAGCCAAATGGGTCAAACATGCCAAGAGATCCACATATCTCTTCATGTTGCCCTACTCCCAATCCTTTAGTCATAACATCAGCTAACTGTTTCTCAGTGCTGATTTTAACAGTGTTAATACTTCCCTTTGAGATTAACTCTCTAAGGAAAAACAAATCAACTTCAAAATGTTTTGTTTTGTCAAAGAAAACAGGATTCCCAGCTATGGAAATGGCAGCACTACTGTCACAAAACAAATTCACTGGAATCTCAACTTGTACTTGCAATTCCTTAAGAATGTTAATTAACCACAACACTTCACAAGCAGTAGTACACATAGCCCTATATTCAGCTTCTGCTGAAGACCTAGCCACTGTAGACTGTCTTTTGCTTTTCCAGGAAATCAAATTCTTTCCAAGAAATATACAAAAGCCAGTCACACTTTTTCTAGTGTCAACACACTTCGCCCAATCAGAATCTGAATAGGCAACAAGATTAAATGAAGAACTCTTCCTGAACCAAACCCCCTTTCCAGGAGCCTTTTTCAAGTACCTCAACAATCTCAGTGCTATCTTAAAATGCCCTTTAGTAGGCTTATGCATATGCTGACTCAAGTAATGAACAGCATATGATATATCAGGCCTGGTATGGGCCAAATATATAAGTTTGCCTACTAATTGTTGATAACTAGTAATATTAGTTATCTCAGTAGCATTTTCAGCACATATAATTGTTAAAGTATAGTTTGGTTCAATAGGATTACTAACTGGTTTGCACCCAAGCATGCCATACTCAGCTAATAACTCCATACAGTACTTTCTTTGAGATAAGCATATTGTATCTTCATGGGATACAACTTCTATTCCCAAGAAGTACTTAAGTTCTCCTAAATCTTTTATAAGAAACTTGTTTCTCAAACAAGATTTTACCTTATTGATCTCATTGACACAATTACCAGTCAGAACTATGTCATCTACATATACCAGCAAAATGACAGTAACCTCATTTTCAAGTTTAACAAATAAAGAGTAGTCACACTTACTTTGCACAAATCCTAATTCACATAAAACTCCAACAAGCTTTTCATTCCACATTCTGGGAGCTTGTTTGAGCCCATATAAGGATTTATTTAATTTACAAACTTTAGTTTCCATATCAGAATAATATCCTTCTGGTAAACTCATATAAACATCTTCATATAAATCACCATATAAAAAGGCATTATTAACATCTAACTGAAACAGCTTCCAGTTATTCTGAACAGCAATAGATACAACACATTTGACAGTAACAAATTTTACAACAGGTGAAAAGGTCTCATCAAAATCTATGCCTTGCTTTTGGC
Organism: Ambrosia artemisiifolia; assembly: GCA_032199755.1. NCBI lineage: Eukaryota > Viridiplantae > Streptophyta > Magnoliopsida > Asterales > Asteraceae > Ambrosia > Ambrosia artemisiifolia. Next base: position 46,201,769 of record CM063526.1, read on the forward strand.
TATATCCTTTAGCCACAAGCCTGGCCTTAAACCTATCTATCTCACCACTTGATTTATATTTTATTTTATAAATCCATTTACAGCCAACAAGACTCCTACCCTTAGGTAAGTCTACTAGTGTCCATGTATTATTTCTGTTTAAAGCTTCTATCTCATCATTCATGGCTTTAATCCAATTAGGATCATTAAAAGCCTCACTATAATTCCTAGGTTCAACACTCTTATTCAGTAAACTTGCAAACACCCTGTTTTCACAAGACAAGTTTGCATAGTTTACTACTTTTTCAACTCCAAACTTAACCTTACCTTCTATGATAAAATCATCTAGCTTTCTAGGAAGAACTGAACTCCTAGTGCTCTTTCTAATGGTTTGAGTGTTTTGGTCATTGCCCTCAGAACCACTATGACTATTTTCACTAGGTGTCACATGCTCAGCCCTACCATCACTACTGAATTCACCAATTTCCTGAGAACCCAGATGTTCATTCAGGTTTTGATGATCAGTATGAGGCTGCTGAGACCCATGTGTCTCTACCTCATCCTTACCTTCACCCCTTCCCTCATCATTGGGCAAATCATGTATGGATGTTTCTGTTTCATAATGATTGAAAAAATTTAATGAATTCAAATCTTGAAAAATATTATCATTATACTTATCAAATACTGTTTTGTCTTTAAATGGAAAAATGGTTTCATAAAATTTCACATCTCTTGAATAAGATATGGTTTTAGTTTCTAGACTATAAATTTTATAACCTTTTTTCTCATTAGAGTAACCTATAAAGACACACTTTTCAGCCTTTTGATTCAATTTATCAGACTCATTTAAAATAGTTGCAAAACATAAACATCCAAACAATTTTAAGTGACCTAGGAAGGGTTTGAAACCAAAAATAAGCTCATAGGGTGTTCTTCCATTCAGCACAGATGAGGGTGTCCTATTTATAAGATAAGAAGCAGTTAAAACACATTCACTCCAAAATCTAACAGGTAGACCACTTTGGAAAAGTAAGGATCTAGTAACATTTAATAAATGCCTGTGTTTTCTCTCAACTATCCCATTCTGCTGTGGGGTGTATGCACATGTTGTCTGGTGAATAATCCCTAATGACTTACAATAGTTAACCATTTGATTATTCACAAATTCTAACCCATTATCACTTCTGAAACATTTAACAATTTTAGAAAACTGGGTTTTAAGAATATTAACAAAATCTTGAACATGACAGAAAACCTCAGTTTTATTTTTCATTAGGCATACCCACACAGCTCTAGAAAAGTCATCAACAATTGTGAGAAAATACCTAAACCCCTCCTTACTAGCAACCCTATAAGGCCCCCAAACATCAAGGTGAACCAACTCACCCAAGTTTGTGGTCTTATGGTCACTTAAGGGAAAGGGTTCCCTATGTTGCTTAGCCTTGTGACACACATCACAAGGTAAGTCTTCTTCTTTACTTAGTTTACACCCTATGACATCCTCAAGTTTATGTAACACAATGTCAGAGGGATGTCCAAGTCTACCATGCCATAATTCATACTGTTTACTAACTACACCTACCTTATTACACACAAAAGATCCACCACAGAAGTATAGGCCTTCTAGTTGGTTACCAGTCACCAGGACTTTCTTGGTTGACAAGTCCTGAATGTAACAATTGTTTTTATCAAAACCAACATATAAGTGATTATCCTTAACTAACTTGTGTACAGATATAAGATTTACACAATAGTCTGGTACTACAAACACATCATGTAGAGTAACTTTATCATTAAGTTTTAATGTTCCAATTTTAGTTACTAATGCATTTGTACCATTAGGATGCTTTACTTGTATATTTAAATCTGACACATCAATGTAATCTGTTAAACTATGTTCACTAGTGACCATATGTTGGTTTGCCCCTGAATCTATAATCCACCCAATTTTAACTTTATTATTTCCTACATTAAAACAGAATATAGGTTTTGCACACACATTAGCACAAAAGGGTGAAAATATACTACCTGAAACATTATGACTTTGAGGATGATCAACAGTCTTATCTGAAATCAAACTTAGAAGTTTAGACAGTTGATCACTGGTCAAAGTAGAAACTGGAATATCAGTTTTTTCAGAGCAAACATTATTAGACACTACCCTTTTTCCCTGATTTCCTCTGGGCTTGGCCCAAGGAGGATACCCAATCAACTCAAAACATTTATCAATTGAGTGCCCAACCTTGTTGCAGTGTGTACATTTCAAGTTAGGATTATAATTTTTTGTTACTCTTTTAGAAAAATCAACTGATTGATTTGCCTTAGAAACAAAACCCATGGTTTGACTCTTTTTAGACACACTGCTAGAGTTTCTATGGGATTCCTCCCTAGAAACAATAGCAAAAGCCTCTTTCACAGTAGGCAGTGTATCCTTAATTAGCAAACTAGTTCTAACACTTTGATACACACTGTCCAGACCCATCAGAAATTGCATGAGTTTAATCATACTACTGAAATTATTAAATTCCCTAGCAGCATTACATGTACATGCAGGTAACTGTAATATTTGATCTAACTGTTTCCACATTATATTCAATTTATGGTAGTATTCTGACACAGACAAACCATTTTGGTTAAAAGAATTAATCTTCTGATAAAGATCAAACACAACTGACCCATCAACCTTGTCATATGTTTCTTTTAATTCTAACCAAACATCACTAGCCAGTTTAGAAAACACATGTCCCATATACAAGTCCTCACTAATAGAGTTTAAAATCCAAGTTAAAACTATAGAATTACATCTATCCCACTGTCTAGCAAGCACAGGATCAGTTTCAGATTTTACACAAGATTTATCTATGAACCCCCATTTATTTTTTACTTGAAGAGCTAAAGTTAAACTGTTTGCCCAAACATTATAGTTTTCTGACCCCTTTAACTTTATTGAAGTAATAGTTAAGTTGCTAGAATCAGAAGCATGTAGATATAATGGATTACTCACATCAAGTTTACTAATAAGTGTTTCACTATTACCAGGGTCACCATTTCCTAACAAATTAGGTCCCCTAGGACTTTGTGGTGGATCCTGATCACCCATAATAACTAGTACAGAAATCAATCAACACACAAAGCAGACAACAAACACTTATTTCACAGCAAACAAAAACACAGTAATCACAGACACACAGAAACACAAAGCACTTCAAAAAAAATCAGACACAGTGGCGAAGCCTCGCTGGTGATCCAGATAGCCGGTTCCTCAAGGGTACCGACCCAGGTCCTCACGAGGGAGCCCCTAAAAACCTCTAGACAATCCTTAAAGCTAAACAGGAAACTCAGTCCTGGCAAACGACTCCCTATACCACAACTCTAAAAACAGAATTAAAAAAGTATGGAACGATCTCACCAAGCAAAATCCCAAGTTAGGGTTCCAACAAACTCGTAGTGTCAACCTTCAAGGGTTGATCACCAGAGAGCAAAGAATATTTGCACTCCCAAGAACCAGATCCAAGCTAATCAGCTTCAACAGATCTTCGTTCCAATCACAGCGGAATACCAACACCCAATCCACACAGGATCTACCAGGAGATTCAAAAAGAACAAATATCAGAAATCACCCACTGAACTAACCTAGGGCTCTGATACCATGTCAAAACACATGATATCAAAGATATGATACTTTATTCAAGAACCCAACCCTTAAATGTTGTTTACACCCTGAATCAAATAATAAAGAAACCCTAATTACAAGAACAACTATTACAACTCATCATCTATCTATAAACTAACTATCTAGCTTGTAACTGGAACAATACGTACAGATTCGAGATGAATCTGACGAAACCTTACAAACCCTAGATTTAGAGAGATGACACGAGTATAACAATGACTGATCTAAACTGAGCTAAAGAAACTCGTAAACAATAACGAAGAGTCGTTTATATAGACTGGATATCTGGTTCGGGATAAAACACACCCGAACCAGTCTTGACCATTGGATCTGATTACGAAAACACATCTTGAACTCTTCTGAACCGTTGATGTCTCTTATCCGGATTGCCACATCAGCTTCGTACACGAACCACTTTAAATGAACGGACTGGGCTCAACATTCTGGACTCTTTATCTTGGGCTCCTTTTATTCTTCATTCCTTACTAGCCCACTAAGTAACTTTAATCCATCAGTCTTGTTAGCCCATCCTGCAATTATACTCATACAAATATTCAAACACTTATAAAACTAAAATAACTAACAAACTAATATTTGTTTATGAATATTTAGATCACAATATTATAATATTTTAACAGAAGCATAGAAAGATTTCCATGTATGAACAAGTTTGGCCCTAAGAAATTACAATTAAATCCCTTTTTTACGTGGACCTCACTAAATCCATATTTAGTGCCAGCATCCGAAGATACAATCGAAACATTGTCTACTTAAAGATTTAAATCACCTAAAAAACTGTTGAAACTTGGTACCGAGTTAGATAAAGAAAGTACACTCAGTGACGGTTTTTGAATTTCAAAGGCGTTTCAAGCAAATAAAAAGCATCATACGCATCGCCTTCAATGCTTTCGGTTTCTTGTTTGATTGATTTTCCATATGCTAGCACAAGATATAATAAATAGTTCAAGATTTTATTTTTTTCATGGTCCATATCCAAGATTTTGCTCAACGGATTTCTTATGGATTGTTTTTCTATCAGGAGAGGTCACGGAGATTCAATGTGTAGCCTAGAAGCTGCAAACTTGAAAGCTTTGAGTTCTTGAATAAATTTTGATGCTTTTATGTCTTGATATAATCAACAATATTGGATATCTGCAATAATTAACATAAATAAAGAAAAAGTTAGAACTCATTGTATTCGCTTTTATATTGTATACTTCCATACGAACCCGCCAATTTTCATAAGGGCAGCTAAACAGGTCGTATGCGATAAATAGCATGTCTAACCTGACAGGAACCTTATACGTAAACACGACACGAATATTCGCACGCTGGCACAAACACAACCCATTTGACCCGATTCTTTTATTATTTTTTTCATTTTATTACTCTAAAATTATAACTAATAACTAATAGTATAGAGGTGTATAAAACATGATGTAAACCATGCCCACACTTCATCTCTCACTATATATACAACGATAACCTTATATATTAGTTCATATTCATATATAAGAAAAGAATGTACCTTTGCAAGAACCGGGAACAAATTAGATAAGCCAAGAGCCCAAGAGGACCTTTTTACAGTTTCTTCATCTTCATCATCATAATCATTTCTTTTATTTCTCTCCCTTTTATATTTCTATCAATTGCTTCAAGTTTTACAAAATTTCTGGATATCAGTTAGAGGCATTACATCTTTATGCTTTTCAGTGGTATTTAGTTCTTCCTCTTCATTAACAACGGTTCGAATCAAGCAGGTTCAGAAGCAAAAAAAAAAACAAAAACGAATGTGACGGTTTTTTGAATACCCATGATCAAGTTGAAAGCTAAACTTTCAATAACTATTCAATGGCTCATAGACAAATGAAAAACTTAGGTTTTAAAAAGTGCGCTTAAGCGCGAGGCGACCTGAAACGTGGATCCATGCGCCTTTTGTCACACAAGGCGCGAAGTGTACAAAAAGCACAAGAAAATGCGCCTTTTTGGAAAAGAAAAAAAAAAGTCACCGAGGCGCGCGCTTTTCGTACACGAGGTGTTTTTATGCTTTAAAATGTTATACATGTAGCTAAAAATGTTGTATATTTAAGTTAAATCATATATAAACCTTATTTATATCTGTATTTTGGTAAAAGATGCTAAAAATCTATAGGATATATAAAAAAATATATATATAATTGTTTTGCGCCTCGCGTACGAAAGCCCACCACTTTGCGCCTTGGTTTTAAACCTCGTCACTTTTGTTCGCTTCGCACTTTTTAAAACCAAGTGAAAAAATAAAATAAGAAAGGTACCAACTGAATATCGACTCACAAATACCATAAAGAGACTCTGATGCAGTCCCAACTATAGCAAAATCTTTTGGAAGCTATCTATCATTATCCATTTCATAAAAGGAAAGATGAATTCTCAATTTCATCATATATACATTACGAACAAGAGGAATTAACGTAACTCATCTATAATAAGTGATCTAGAAATATAAGCGTTTTCAAAAACATATACGCGTGTCTTCATATTTGGTCTTGCAATTATGTGTTTTTCAAAAGAGTCTAGTTGTTATAAGAGTATGAGTAACAACAAGAGTAGACATACTTTGATCCAATTGAGTCCATTGTGCAAATAAATAGCATGCAATCCACTCCCAATCCAGCAATCACACGTTGACAGGAATATGGAACAAACCTACAAAATATAGTAATTTTTATTAATATGACTTTATAAGCACTCAGTAGGATGAGACAAACTTATTAACAAATAAGCAAACACATATGCATACATTTAATCATGATATCAGCATATTGAACTTTCAAAGGTTAAATCAAGACATCCGTACTTACCTCAATAATAAATGGGCCTACAAACCAGCATAAGATCGAATAACAAATACAATCCCAATGAATCAGCAATATGTAATACTAAACAATTGAAGATCAAACGACCATTACCAGCGATAAGGCACGAATATAAAAGTTTAATAATGTTCACCTTGAAGTTGTGTATGCAATTCTTTTGAAAAATCCAGAATTGGGTATGCAGCCGAGCCAATAGTTATGTAAACCATCTATGCAAGGTTTTTCACCAACCCACATGACTATTACAACAGCCAAACAAGATGGAAATTAATGCCAATTAAGAATCAATTGATTTATCTGGCTAACTGAAACCTATGTAGATAGTGTGTGTATTTCAATTATATTGTTAATAGATACCAGGTCTATAACTCTATATACAATAAAGATAGTTATATCTGAAACATGTACCTGGTATTGGGCTATTGGCAGCAAGGATCAGCACCCGGCTGACCCGTTACACCCGCGTATGTGTTCTACTGTCAAACGTTTCAATGTATTTTGTTTGGTCAACCCAGAGCTCACATTTCCAATTTGTTTTCTAATGCAAATAAATCCTGGAAAAAAAATACATGATATGTTTGATTCATTATTCGCGGTACACAAATATGCGTATCAAAACCGACAACATGTCTAATGTCAGCAAAGACAAAATTTAGCATCTTGGATCCAATAATTTGCATTTTAATTGACACGAAGAAACTTTGAAAAAAAAGTTCTTTAAAACGTTTGCATAACTGAAAAATCCCTACCTTTTAACAGGACTGGCATAGCTGCATAACATACAAATATTGCTGCTGCAAATCCAGCAGATGGAAACACCTAAAAAAAATAAAAATTGTTGCTTTAATGGTATAGTTTTTTGAAAACAATATATAAATCTGATTGTGCTTGTTGCTACCGAAGTACTGTTACTTTTATTGGGTCAATTCGAGTTATAAGTCTGCCTAGAAGTGTAAAAAAATCTTACTATATAAAATCAAACAAGCTGTCACAACATCTCCAAAGACGTTTAAACCCTAAACTCAAAAGTAAAATGGTCGTACCTGCTGCTGAAGATGGCAACTGTGGTCTTGGCAGTGGAAGAGATGTTCCTGAAATCTCGGTAATGGTGGCGGAGAGATTGATTCAAAAAGTTCACAGGTTAAAAGACAGCCGAGGAAGTAGGACAACAGTGGTGGAGGAAGAGGGTAGAGACTGCATACGCGGCTTATGTAGCGGTTGAGAAAGCGGGTAGGTAGACGGCCGGTCGGCGATAGAACCAACCAAATCCACGGGCCTCACTACCACAAACCAAACCATACAATGAAACCATCCTACACACCACCCACCAAACACAACCACCACCGTCCAGCACTGGTTCCAAACACCTCGCCTACCACCACCATTCTTAAACCTGCAAAACCCAAAAACAAACAATGAAACCCCAAACAACAAATAACAACATAAGAAGCTAAAAAATGTACAAGAATCAGAACAACCGGACAAAAGCACGGCAAACAAACAACCTTTTGAAACAGCAAAAAACATCATCAACAATTCTGGACAAACACCCCTTACAGAATTGATTTAGCAAATATCCGTGTAATATATAATCTTTTTAACCACGAACCCGTTCGATTTAAAGTACATACAAGACATAAACTCACATTCCAACACGTGACTCTGCAAAGTATCTAACCATAGTAGCTAAACAAAAATATGTTGGTCTCTGGCCTCTATCAAGCTAGCACCATGTATGGATGACAAAAAAGAAACACATAAAATAGTAATGTATATCAAATCAGAAACGTAATGATAAAAATACCAATCATGAGTGAGTAGACAAGGAGGTAATTGTTCTTGAAAAAAATTGACGATAACCTATGCCATAATATGAGAACCCTGTTGGTTGCGGTGGATTAAAGCCTTAATTGGAACTTGATTGAGCTTCCATCTGAACCACCACTGCCTTACAGTTATATTATAAACCTAAAATTCGCATGAGACTTGGTTGGGTGAAATGGAACGCAACACTTCTCAATTAATCATTCAATCATTATACACGGGTCTTGCTTGTATATATATATATAGCAACACTAAAATGTCAGAAACGCATAGCAAATAACCAACAAATCACTAAACAAATCAAGATTTTTTTTTACCTTTGCTCGGATTTGGAGAAAAATACATAATTTTCTTGCGAGTCAATTGAAAAGTTACTGACCATTTTGGTTCCGGCCCATCTTATAAAGCCAGATTCATTGCCACCAATTACAAACCCTATCATGATAAGTTAAGCAAAATAAATTGGCACTAAGTAGTCACCCCAAAACATCAAGAAGCCCTAAACCCTAAATTTCTGATTATCAAGCATACAACTTAACATAAGTGTTTGAAATAGGCTAATCAAATCATAATAATACGGCTTTGTCATTGCAACTTTCTGATTGTACATAATCAAAGTAATCGCTCAATCAATCTATCATTCTAAAACAACTATACCATGCAATAAAACAATAGCTTACTGTTACCATTTAAACTTACTGTCCAACTAAAAGTTTATTAATGGTTGGTGGGGGTTTACATGAGAATAAAAGTAGTATAAAACTGTAAACTTAACTTACAGGGATTGAATAGTTATGCTGGAATATTCCGGTTTGTTGAAACATAGAGAGAAACTTAAAATTAGTGTCTCTTGGCTGTCTGAAGGTTAGAGTTTCAAGTTTAGGGCTGAAATCGATTGGAGACTATTGATATAAAAGATGAAGCACATGATGAGACGTATCCTCTTCCTTTCGCATTCATTATCTCCGTTGAGAAGATCGAATGGTTCATGGAATTCATTGTGAGGGCAGGAAGGGCAAATGAGGGTAGTTTTGTAAAATTGTTTTGATGTTGTAAAGGAGGAGAATGATAAAATGTCTATATTACCCTTCTAATTGTCTTAATTGTCACTAACATGCCTATAATGCCCTTAAATGTGTTGCTTAAATATGCTGTACATATTGCTTCTTAAATTGTATGGAAATGAAAATTACTATGATGTACATCACTCCTCCTTAATAAGATAATATAGATAATGTACAACATAGTGTGTAGTATTGTGTTGTAATCTCAACATGAAAGGTAGTCACATGTAATTAGTACTAGTCATGGTATTAGTTCCTATCGTCTTTTTTTTTGGATTGATATGAAATATTTCCATTGACAAGAAAAGGCAAATTACATAAGGATGGTAGGTAGGCGGGCAACAAGCTGCGCCGCCACCCTTTTTTGAATAGAAAATCCCAATACCTATCTCAATAGTGAGTTTTTGAAGGGTGAAAAAAATTGAACTAAAAAGAGTCCGATCCATTTGAAATTCTTCTGACATGTGGTTTTAGGTTCTGTCACAAGAATTTCAAATGGGTTACACCCGTAGTTCAAGTTGAGTGAGGTTTGTTAAGAATATGTTTACATAACAAATGTGAATTAAGATGATCTTATGATATTGATTTTACAGTACATAAACTAAGATGAGTTAATTGCCATTTCGTTTTTGTGGTTTTGAAGAAATTGTTAGATCAGTCCAAAATCAAAATTGTGTGCTATATTTGTTCCCAACATTTCTTAAAATGTGTTAGTTTAGTCTAAAATCCTAACGACGTTAAATCCGATTGTTAACTTTGGACTGATCTAGCAATTTCTTAAAACCACATGGACGAAAATGGCAATTCCACATTTGAATTAAATAACTTTTTATACTTTTTTATTATTGCATTTTCTCTCTCATTCACTCAAAATCACTTTAAAAAATATTAAAAAACAAATAGAGATGAACAATAATTCCACATTTGTATTTTCTTTTTCACATTTTTTTGCCTCTTTCAAAAAACTAAACAAAAGAATTGTTATATTATACAACAGATACATATATAAGAGCATTCATATCCCACACCCCATCAAAGTATACCAAAAATCACAATATTTTCTCTCTCATTTTCAAATCACACAAACTTTAAACACACTCTGAACGAAAGTGTAAAATAGTAATTTTTCCATGTTATTTGATATTTCAATTTTTTTTATCATTACACCTATGTTATATTCCCCTTTTATTAAAATCTCTCCACCAGCCCCCACCAACACCCCAGATATTGACACAAATCGTAGGGGGGGGGGGGAGCTGAAACATCACCAAGACCCAGAGAGACCGGATGAGAGAAAGGAAATGGGGGAGAGCCGGTGATCTCCGATGGTCGACGTTGTGGCAACAAGTTGTTTCTCTACTCATTAGTATATTTGAGGGAACACTGTTCCTCTCTATTTATTTTTTAATATTTTGAAAAGTGGTTGTGAGTGAATAAGAGAGAAAATGTAATGAAAAAAAGTATAAAAAGTGTTATTTAATTAAAAAAATATGAAAAACAAAATACATATGTGGAATTGCCATTTTTGTCCATGTGGTTTTGAGAAATTGCTAGATCAATCCAAATTTAATGATTAAACTTAACGTCATTAGAATTTTGAACTAATCTAGCACATTTTAAGAAACATTAGGAACAGATATAACATATAATTTTGATTTTGGACTGATTTAGTAATTTCTTTAAAACCGCATGAACAAAAATTAACTCCAGTCAACTAAGATAGAGAAAGATGTTCAAATAAGTGAAATAAAAGTGGCACATAATGGACAAGTTGGATTTGAGAAGATATCATGAAACATGCTTTGTGAGACTCAATTGGTGGTAGATTGGGGTTGGCGTCAAGCTATCTAATCTCACTTAATAAATAAGAGACACATCAACTTGAGCTTCAATCATTTTAAAGGCATTTTTCAATAAATATATTAATTACTTTAATAGTTGTTTTTTATAGAATGACTAACTCACATGCCTCTAAATATACGTTTAAATATACACTTATCTAACATGAGTATAGAAGCCTAAACTAATTACAGAAAAACACTTTTGCTATACACTTTGATACCGTCATGTTATAAGCTCTTAATATATAATAGTACTTAAAAATTATTGGATTATATATAGTTGTCTGTTGCCGGCTCTTTGCTGGATTTGTTTTTTCTTTTAATATGACAAAAAAAAAAACCCATTAATTGTTGGTAATGTATACGTGATATAAAGGGATTGCATGATTACTAAATGGGTGTTGGGGCTCCATGGCCGGCGCGTTAGGCACCCATAGCGTTAGGAACACTGCCTCTCCGGGCGCTTGATGACCTGTCGTTAGGGTCATACAAAACCTAATTAACCTATGTAGTTAGGGTAAATAAGGTATCGAATCCAAGGAGCATGTGGTCAGCGAGTGTTGTTTAGTTGATTGAAACGTATTGCTTATGAAGATGCCATGTGACTTATGAAGATTGCACTTTGTTCATTTAAGATTTGTGATTTTAAGTTGTTGTTTATAATACTAAGAATTAATTGAAATTATAAATAAGAATGATGTTGTAAACAGTCGGATTAAAAAGATTACACTAAGGATTCGGCAATTGAATACTAGGGCTTTAACAATTGGGTAAACAATAATCGTGTAATTGGCACTAACGGAGTGATTGTTCAAAAGGCTTAGGTATCAAGTTTTATCAATATCAAGATAGATTGAACTATACTTCATTACCTAGAACATACAATCCTATGTTTGTGTTAACATAAAGAATTATGCTAATCTCACGAGAAATTGGCGCAAGATCAATTAACTACAATGCGTTTAGCATAAGATTAATCACCAATTAACACATTTAATTCAAGCACACAAAAACATAAACAAAAGTTTAAGAACAATACCCAATGTGTTCAAATCCTAGATATCAAAAGCCTACATCCCCAATGTAATACAATTGTTCTAGCCAAGCATGGCCATAGTGTTCTTCTTCAATCTCTTATCTTGAATCTTCATAAAAATCTTCAAAGGGTTGGAAGGATTGTTGTATGATGGATCTTGGATCAAGAGAGAGTTGTTTTTTTATGCTTTAGGATGAAAGAATGCCTCCCTAGATCCCAATTTTCGATATTAAAACGACTTCCTATCATAATTCCTTCAAAAAAAGGAAACATTTGACCAAAATCTGCTCTTGGCGTATCCTACGCCAGTTTTGGCGTAGGCTACGCCAACCTGGTTTTGCCTGAGCCATTTGTTGCTGCCCTACGCCACTGCTGCCTTCCTTGCCTACGCCACTGGCGTAGGCTACGCCAGTTTTGGCGTATCCTACGCCAGACCATCCTTCCGCCTTAGATCTTGATTTTCCAGCTTGTTTAGGCTTCCGTATCTCGCTCGAGCAACTCCAAAACGTCATTTTCGCTTCCTTTAGTCATCGAATCCTGAAACGACATAATAATATCAAAGCAACATCATTCGACAACTTAACATTCCTTAAAGCTCATTTATAGGCGCATTTATACACATCTTTTAACCAACCCATCAGCGCTATGGTAGAGGCCGTGATGGCTATCGCGAGGAGAAGGTGTTAGGATCCAATCTCTTGTTTGCGGTGAACCATAGTCTTGAATGATAAACCGATTGTTTGCTCTGGTACCACTTGTTAGGATCCGATCTCTCGATCAACACACCAAACACAAACGAAACTGCAAGAGAAAATAAACGAAGATGAAGACGCGAGATTTACGTGGTTCGGTCGGCTGACCTACGTCCACGGGCTGCAACCAGGATACTTTTGTTATTGCTTTCTGCCTCACTCGTGATGAGGAATTACAAGTACAAGATATGCTTATTTATAATTATAGATTAGGGTTTACTACTTAATCTTCAAGAAAACTAATAATGGGCTAATTAAATAAAACAAGGACAAGTCTTTAATTTAATTAGTCTGCCACTTAATTGTCTTCTAATCCAAGCCCAAACCAAGGCTCCACAAAACCCAATAGAAGGACATGCAAATATGACAGTTCAACGATCAAGTTTTTTAAATAAAAAAAACAATTATATATTATCTTCCTCATCTACACCATTTTAAACACATACACTACATATTATCCTCCTCATCTACACCATTATTCACACCATTTTATCCTCTTCATCTCATTTTAAATACATTCACTACATTTTATCATCTAAACCATAAATCCATTCAATCGCGGTTTTGTTCCTCTTCAATCAAGCGGCAATCCTAACCAACCCGTTGCACCGGGTTCATTTCAAATGCAAGCCGGTTTTATGAATCTCTTAAACCAACCCATTGGATGGGACCTGAACGCATATAACTTCAACATAGAAGGTTTCGGGCCATCTCAAATCTTTGGGTCATCTCAAATGTTCGGGTCATCACAAGCTTGTCAAACGGAGCCCAACTTTGTTCTGGAGACACAATCGATCAACAAGGAGCCGAAGCTGGAGTGACAACCCGCGCGACAAAGATGTTCACATAAAAAGAAAGAAACCGAAACTCACGTGAAAAATAAAACGTACAATTGTGGGACGAGGAAGAGGAGTATGCGTTAGCCCGATCCTGGATTGACATATCAAAGGATCCCATAGTTTGTAAGATATATATTTTTTGTTATGTTATATTAATTTACACAAATTATTTTTTTTAACTTGCACTTATATATTTTTTTGGTTTGTTTTTTTAGTAAACTACCAAAATAAAGGTGAGTTTTGGAGACGAATCCGGGAAATTTTTTTGGTCTCGTGGGCAGGGGATAATTACCGGGGGGCGGATTCCGTATCGGGCAAGTGGAGCGATATTAACAACAAATGCACAAACTTTCAAGCCATTTATCAACACACAAAGTTCGGTTGGCAAAGCGGCAATGGTGACGAGATGATCTTGGAGTCGTCCTTGGAAGAATATCAAGCCACAAATGGGAATTTCCAGTACTTGAAAGTTTGGAGGCTCCTACGTAATAGCTCGAAATGGACCAGCGTCCGTCCGACGATTGGAACTTCTAAATCTACGTCTAAAAATATGAGGCCAACAAAGAAGTCAAAGACCTCCGCGTTGGTTGATCCCGAAACCCCAACGTCCGACGCTCGAAACTTCGATTTAAACGCCGAAGAAAATCCATTTTTTGTGGGGGAGGAAGGGGCGGATGAGCTACGACGTCCGCCCGGTCGATTGAGTGGTCGAGCCACGAGAACAGAGTCATCGTCGGGGGTAGCCGAGTTGAGTCAAGCGTTTTTCGAGATGAACCAACGCCTTCAAGACATACGCGACATCGGGGCTCAACGTATCCAAGAAAATCGAGATGTGGTCAAGCTTATGAGGGATCGACAATTTGAATGCGACTTTAAGTTTTACTCGAAGTCGCACGACCACTTAACCGGAAAAGCGTTGGAAATGTGTCTAAAACGTAAGGCCCAAATCGAGAAAAAACATAATTTTTGAGTACTTGTTATTTTTTTAGTATTTGTATTTTTTTTTTGCTTTTTTTAAGCATTTGTAATTTTTTTAGTATTTGTAATGTTTTTTTATTTAATGAAATATTATTTGTTTTTAAGTATTTGTATATTTGGACGATGGCACACTTATAGGTAAAACGAAGGAAGTGGAAGAGCGTTGGATATTATTCGCTCTGAAGGGCATCATCAGGGCTCATGCTTAATGTGCGAAAAACTGAGATTTTCTAGTCGTCGTACACTGGCTCGAAAACAACGCCAGGGTTATTCCCTAGTGAGATCGGTAGGCCTGACGGGGGGATTAAACTCCTCGGGGGAGCTGTTAGCCGGGATGCAGGCTTTATACATTCATTAGCATCAAAGAGAGCTTTGCACACGGTTGAACTTATGGGGAAAATGCTAAATTTGAGGGATCTCCAAAGTGAGCTTCTCTTACTGCGCTTTTGCATGAGGGTTGCTAAATTAGTGTTCGGACTCCGGACATGTCAGGCAGAACATATCAAGGAGGCTGTGTCCATTTTCGACGCAGGCCTACGGGGGGCGATCGAAAACAGTGTTGTCTGTGTGTGTGTGTGGGGGGGGGGGGGGGCATTTTAGTGGAGGTTAGCTTCATTGCCTATGCGGCATGGGGGCTTAGGGCTGTTTTCGGCGCAAGATGTGTTAACATATGCTTTTGTAGCTTATAGGGCCTAGTCATGGGGATTGTAGGACCACATCCTGCGAAGTGCTAGTGTGGTGGGGATGAAGTCTGACTAGACCCTCGCACTAGGTAATATTAAAACACGTCTTCCAGAACTTGATCTAGGCGGTTTTACCGATAAGGAGACCTCCCCCAAGAAACCTTGGTGAATGCACTTTATGGTAAACACATGCAGACTATGGAGGGGCAGTTTGATATGACCCCGTGACAAAGGGCGGTGCTCGCATGCCTTCAGGGAGCCCACGCTCAGGATTTTTTGACTGTCGTGCCTATTGAAGGGCTTGGGCAGCGGATGTCGGCGGTTGAATATAGGTATATTCTCAAATACCGGCTCATGATACCTCTTTTCCTTCGGTATGAACCATGCCCCATCCGCAAAAAAGCCTTTCTAGATAGATTTGGCGAGCATGCACTACACTGCAAGGAACTGCCGGGGTTCAAGTACCGGCATGACTTGGTGAAAGATGTTCTATGAGATGTAATTCGACGTGCTGGGATCTCAGGCAAAAAAGAAGCACCGGTTAATTTTTTGACTGATCTACGGGAGGGGAGGTTTTCTTTGTGTCCTGTGGATGTTCTTGTGTTTGGTTGGGTGGTGGGGGGGGGGGATGCATGTGTTGACCTTACTGGGGTATCCCCCTTGGTGGGTTTGCAGGACAACGACTTTGTGCCAAGGCAGGCGGTTTTGAGAGCGAAAGCTAAGAAGGTTGCTAAGCACGAAGCAATATGTCTAGAAAATCAACATGTATTCTTGCCGTTTGCTTTTGGCACATTTGGATCCCTGGCCCCTGAGCACTGCGTTTCTTGGAACGAGTATAGAAGGTGGTTCACAACGACTTGCAGAGCCCTAAGAACCAAAGGTTTGCATTTAGCAGGATATGTTTTGTAATTTAAAAGGGTTTAATGACGCAGCTTCTTGCCCATTTACGCACTATCCAAATGTAATTTGACCTGAAATTATATTTGAATTTAAATGATATATTTAAATTAAAAATAATAATTAAGTAATGATTACTCAATGATTCGTGAAGCTTTATCCACTACACATCTAATTTATATAAAACCCCATAAAAACTCTCATCTCACTCTAATAATATTTTATTTCATCAAACCCTATCACGCCTCATTACACATGGCCTAGCCTTTAACGACACATCACAACATTTTCATCATTTTCTATGAAGCATGCCTTTACGTGCTTTTCACTTGGCAAGTTACATATGTCATCATCGCAATATTTATTATTTTCACTTTTACGTGGTTCAAATACATTTGACCGAACTCCTAAAAGGTGAAGTCGCAAAAACTTAAGTGCAAAAGTCGGATTCATGCAACGTGTTTTAAATCACAAAAAAAGTTTTAATCGCATGACACATATGCATGTTTAACTGAAATAACATTATCCCTTTAAATCATGTAAGAACTATACATGTGTCACATTTTTTTAATCAAAAATTTAGTGGGTTTATTGTTATTTTTGTTTAACAGCGAGCAAGAACTTATGTTGGAATAACGGATTTAGCAAGATTACAATGCAGTAAAAACATTAAAAGCGTACAAACTCGACCAATCTATATTATTGATGTTAGCCCTGGTACGTTTTTATCAATCAATCAATCAGAAAAGACAAAAAAATAAAACCAAAACAAAACAAAAACATAAAATCTTTCTCTTCTATTATCTTTAGGTCTATATATTATCTTTAAGACTTAAGAGCCACCAAAACTTATTAAAAAAAAAAAACCTTTTTGTTTCTAGATCCAAAATGCAAATACACCACGCACTTTGGTAAGAAAAATTCTATATATATTAATGCGAGAGCTCTTGCAAATAGTGGGCTTTGGCCCTTTTTTTTTTTGCCCCACTTTTTTTTTTTTTTTTCCTTAGGTTTTTTTTTTTATGTTTTTGCCACCAACATTTTGGTTAGGTTTTTTTTTTCCCTGTTTTGGCCACATTTTATTTATTTTTCCTTTATTTAGGTTCTTTTTTTTCCCATTTAGGCCACCAACTTTTTGGTTACGTTTTATTTTCCCTGATTTTTGTTTTTTTCCCCTTTTGACCACCAATTTTTTTGTTCTCTTTTTTTCCCCATTTTCCTTAGGTTTTTTTTTTTACGTTTTTGCCACCAACATTTTGGGTAGGTTTTTTTTTCCCTGTTTTGGCCACATTTTATTTATTTTTCCTTTATTTAGGTTCTTTTTTTCCCATTTAGGCCACCAACTTTTTGGTTACGTTTTATTTTCCCTGATTTTTGTTTTTTTCCCCTTTTGACCACCAATTTTTTTGTTCTCTTTTTTTTTCCCCATTTTTGACACAATTTATTTCTCTTTTTTTATCGTACTGTCCGTCTACGTTCGTCTGCAACACCCGCTCTTTAACTCAATTTGCTCTACGTTCGTATAGTGTTTTCGTCTACGTTTGTATAGTATTTTTTTGCGTAGCGTTTATCTACGTTCGTATAGTACGTTCGTCTCCGTTCGTCTACGTTTTTTTTTCGTTGTCTTCGTCTACATTCGTATAGTACTTTCGTCTCTGTTCGTCAACGTTTTTTTACGTAGCGTTCGTCTATGTTCGTATAGTATTTTTGTTTCCGTTCCTCTGCAACACCTGATGTTTTCGTCTCCGTTCGTATACGTTTTTTTAACGTACTTTTCATGTACGTTCGTATAGTATTTTCGTCTCCGTTCATGCCTACTGTTAATCTTAGGTTTAAAATTATATATAGACGTAACACCCTTTTACGCCTCCATCTTACACCGCTGTTTGCACGGTTGTGGCACAACGCGCCACAAGATATATCGCGCAACGCGCGATCGTTAAAACACCTAGTTGACTTTAACGAAAACCATTTGCATATACCTGTTAGTAGTAGTAGAACCGGTCAGAATTTCTCTTTTGCGGATTATCAGGTTTTATTCTCTAGCGGCTAAGACTAGAGAGTGTAACTTATGTTTTTCTAGAAAAATCTCAATTTGTATATATAAAATTCAATAAACTCTCAAGGGTTGGAAGTCAGCGGACGCTTTTGATGCCCGTAAGAGCATGTGTAGTGGGGGGCTTTATATATATAGAGCCCCCCTTCCTGATTGGTCCATGTGGCTGCTGAGACAGCATGGAGAGAGAAACTGAAAAAAGGGTGTAGTGGTGGGGCTTTATATATAAAGCCCCTGAATCTGATTGGTCCACGTGGATTTTATTTTTTTTATTCTTTTAACTCAAAATAAATAAAATAAAAGGTAAATAAATATAAAAAAATTACAAATAATATTAAAAAACACACAATTAATATTAAAAAAAAAGTTACAACTAAAATTAAAAAAAATTACAAATAATCTTAAAAAACACACAACTAATATTAAAAAAAAAGTTACAAATAATATTAAAAAAAATTACACACCTCCTAAATTACTTATTTAAACATTACATATTCCTAAATTACTTAATTAAACACATAATATAATCCTAAAAGTCCCAGTCCTCGAGTGTGTAGTACTCGGGGGATAGGGAACGTGAGCTGTCCCGTCCATCGGACCTCGCATCCGATGGGAAGTAGTAGTACTCACGAGGAGGGGTTGGCATGCTCCAGAGGCGCTCCTGCTCCTCAATTTCCCTGAGGGCTTCCAAGTCCTCAGGAGTTGGGTCCCCATATTCACGAGGTGGGGTGGTCTGGTGGTGGTGGGTGGGGGTAGGTTGGTGGTAGGGGGTGGGGGTAGGTTGGTGGTAGGGGGTGGGGGTATTCTGGGGGGTGGGGGTAGGTTGGTGGTAGGGGGTAGTCTGGTTGGTGGGGATAGGTTGGTGGTAGGGGGTAGGAGGAGGAGGGGTGAAGGTTGGTGGTGCCGACAACATCAGTCGGTCCAATTGATGAGTAGCCATGGTATAATCCATGGCCCAAGCCCATTCTTCATCCGTCCAGGGATCATCCCTCCAGGGATCATCGACTTCAGGATGAGTTGGTGGTGCCGCAGCAGGAGGATGAGGGGGATTTAGCCAATGTTGTGGAGGAGGAGGAGGAGGAAGAGGAGGTTGTGGAGGAGGAGGAGGAGAGGGGGTGAATGGTAGAGTCCGGGGCCGTCCCCGTCCCCAGACCCGGCGAGTGTACTGCCGGACATTAGATGGTCCGGCAGCTCCTGGTTGAAAACCGCCCATGTTATTCATTGTGTTGAGGATGAGAAAGAGAGAAGAGGTGTGACTGAGATTTGGGAGGAAGGGGGTATTTATAGGGTGAGAAATATGACCGTTTGGGGGGAAAACGTTTGAATTTCAAAATTTGAAATTCAAACGTTTGGGGGGAAAATTTGAATTTCAAACGGTTTGAACAGTAACCGTTTAAAATTCAAATGTTTGAATATAATTTTTTTATATAATCTATTTTTTTTATTAATTTTAATAAATATTATTTTTTTATATAATTTATTTTTTTATTATTATTTTATTAAATCTAAATAATTTTCTATTAAAATTATTATTATTAATATTGTTATGTTTATTATTATTATTATTATTATTATTATTATTAAAAAAAGCCCCCCCCCCCCCTTTTGGCCTATAGCGTCTGGGTGTTTCAGTGTGGGGGGCGCTATATATTAAAAAAAAGCCCAATAACGCCCCACTACGGGTGGTCTAATGGGAAATCTAGAACCACAATGATTTAACAATTGGTTAAAAATATTGGTTGATAATTATGGAAAATTGTGATTGATACATTTACAAATATTTAAAGTACGAACAAATCTTCACGGGTTTATAATTCATACATGATGTTATTTGTTTATTTAATCTTTTGAAAGAGATCGATTAAGGTGATGGTCCACCAAATGATTCCTATCATTTCGTGAAGCTTGTAGCTGATTCATGGATCCTATGGCATGCACATATCTTTTAAGTTTATCACGAAAGTTGGTGGGAGTTGGTGTTGTATGTATCCAAATATCCGAGTCAACCCTTGGATTTAACTTTACTTTTATATATTTTTTCACATGATGTTAGATGTATGAGACTTATCTTTAATAAAAGTCTAGATCGGCTTAAATTAAAATTGAACTTATTACTTGTGGAAACAAAACTTTGCAGATCGATCACCCGATCAGAATTTGTTATTTACATTTGTGGATTCAATTATAAAAGAACTACAGCAAATAATACACATCTATAATCTATAATCTATAATCTATAATCTATAACTTATAATAAATGAATTGAACTTTGATAATGTGACATTTAATGAAGGCCTCAACCCCTCTTTGAATGTGCCACATGGCATCATATAGGATTTTTTAATTTTTGAGTTTTTTTAATAAATCTATATATATTATAAATTATAATTATTTTAGGAAAAGATAAGAATTTAAAAACAAAATTAAATTTTCTCTCTAATGTTTCCTCCCATAACTTTTAAACGTTAATATCTTTTATATACGAGATTTTTTAAAGAAAAAAATTACACCAAATTAACGAGCGTTTTATTATCTTTCCAACGAGTACCATAGTGCTATATAAAAAACGAAGAAAAAAACAACTATTTTTGTGGGGTTTTGTTTTCAAATATATTTTACTCTACTAATAAATCACAAACGATAAACATAACTTCAATAGGCAGAGATTCTTTTTTTTTTTATATTTGAATATGATAACTTATGGCATAAATTTGTTTAAAATAATAATAATAATAATATTCATTAATCATGTATTGGCAAATCATTAATTATATTGTCATATTAGATATTTTATTATGTTATATTAGATATTTCAACCCCGGGACACTCCCGGGATAAAAAGATTCTTTTTTTTATATTTGAATATGATAACTTATGGCAGAAATTTGTTTAAAATAAATAAATAATAATAATAATAATAATAATATTCATTAATCATGCATTGGCAAATCATTAATTATGTTGTCATATTAGATATTTTATTATGTTATATTAGATATTTCAACCCCGGGACACTCCCGGGATAAAAGCTAGTAGTTAATAAATTAGCGCGCCGTCAAGATATATTTTATGTAAAAATAATTTTTGATGTATTTACTGTTGGGAATCATGGTATCATATACGAAGTGGAAGCGGTTTATATGATATTAACAAATCGATTATATATACAACATATATGTGGGCCGATTTATATGTATAAATATATATGTAATTTTATTAATCCGATTAATAAAATATTCCCAATCAGGATCTTAGTTAAACGCGTATAAACAAATAAATAATAAACAACCATAGGGGGTTTAGTAATCAACATTTGATGACTACACCGGAATTGTAATACGCGGGTTACAACGAATCCTCGCTAGTAGTAAGTTCACAACCGAGCACGAATCAACCGGGAAGCAACACTGGCGGAGTGATGGTTTGGCCGAAACCAAGAAGCAGGGGCGGCGGCCCTCTTTTTCTTGGGTGGCGGCCGCAAATAACAAAGAGGGAGGCAAGGGATACGTTGTTTTGATTAGGGTTGTGCATCTAGGGTTTACTCCTTAACCCTCCTTTTATAAAACAACAACTTACACTAAGCCCTCTTGTTAAATATCATAATATTCCTTAATATTAATCTAATTAATATTAAGTCCCTCGAGTTCAAAACTATTATTTCATAAATAATAATCCACCTACACGTGAACTTATCTGATTCGTCTACCAACGTGTAACTCTTCGGATCGTACCGGGTCGGGTTACATTGACCTCGACTTTTAATTACATCGGACATACCATATGTCCAACATTTACTAATTATAACATTTTACTTTATTATTTTATTTATTATCAGGTTAGAAATTGGTGATATTACTTGGGTTATAACATTTTATTTTGTTTTTCTAATTATTATTAAGTTAAAACTTTTGTAACAAAGGTTGGCGGATCAATGAAACATTAACTGATTATGAATACCGAAAAAAAAAATATTAAACAAAAAAGGGATAAATGTGAAATTAGGATCTAATATAATTATTTAATAATTTAATAAAATGGACAAATAAAAAAATAAGAGCGGAAATATTTTTATTTATTATATAATAAAAATAAATATTAAATACTAATATTAACGATTTAAAAATAAATTAAGTCTATATGACATTAACTGCAATCATTTATTACAACTAAGATAAAATAAGATACTTTTAGTTGCTTTTATTTTTATGCAGGTAAAACCTTGGTTTTAAAAAGTGCGCATGAGGCGAGTCTAGGTACGAGACGCATGTCTTGGGGCTTTTAAGCTGAAGGCCTAGAGGAAATACAAGAAGCACAAAAATGGCGGGCTTTTTTGGGTTTTTCTAGGCTTTCTTGGCCTGAGTTGCGCGACTCTTGTACCCAAAGTATTTTTTACAGCGACATGTTGTACATTGGATATTTTGGCTTGTACATGTAGGTAAAATCGTCTAACAACCCTACTTATAGCTATATTTTGAGTAGAGAAAGTTAAAACCTATGAGATTTATTTAAAAACTTATTCAATCATTCTACTCCTCGGTTTTAGACCTCGTCGTTTTGGTGCGTCTTACGCTTTTTAAAACAAAAGCAAAACTTAAACGAACTAACATTAAAGCTCCTTCGGTGATATGACGATGCAAACACGACGATGACTCTTTGAAAGCAAATGCGACAACAAAAAGAAATGCGACTTGGTTATTAGGCCATTTGGTATAGAATTCCACTAACAATTAATTGGGCTGACAACTCATACAAACGGATGGGCTGAAGCCAGAGGCTTTGGGCTGCTGATTGTTTTGTTCATTATAAATTTGATTAATAACTAGTTTTTTATCCGGCCGCGCGTTGCGGCGGCGTCAATCTGATTTAGAAAATAATTAAATAATGACATAGTGTTGCGACATTTCAAATTCCAAATCAATCCCTGTATCAATTTTCATACAAATGTCACATATAAATAATGAAATGAATGCAGAGTTATGATTTTCAAAGATGCGAAAGCGATAAAGCGTCTAGGTTCATTTTGAAGTGAGACAATTGAAACAAACCTTAGATGGTGACGTTACCTTGCAATTATTTGATTCTATTTTTTTATTATTAATGGTTCTAAAATATAAAAAAAAGATTGACCATCATCTGAAGCTGCCGATCAAACACGTAATGTGTAACCGAGTAACGCTTACGCCACGTGACATGGGAGAAGGGTGTGAAGGGCACTAACTACGGGTTTTAGATGGTGGCGAACCCATGAATTTTTTATACTGGTGTGGAATCATATAACTTATATACGTCGCTTATACAAAGTGGCACGTTGCGCCTAAGTTACTATTGTGCCTTGAAAAACGTCTTGTCTCTTGTTGGACTGAAAACCTGATCGTCATAGCTATAAGGTTTTGTTAATCCTCTTTGTGTCGTTAATGCCATCCTCTACAAAGATTAATTTTGCATAATTGTTAGCTTGTTTCCTAGTCACATATGAACCATAGATGTAATAAGTGCATATATTATAGGCGTTTTGATCACACACTTCATGTTCCAAATAAAGATGCACTTTTTCAGCATTAAACGGAAGACAAATTTATATTACAACAATAACTGCTTGATGCAAAAGTGTATGGAGGTATTGGTTCATACTACATAATTAAACAATGCATATTCTGATATTCATTTTCAAACATCCTCGTTCATACTCACCTAGAGAAAAATAAGTACACTAACTATATAGGTCGTCCAGCCGGTAACCGGCCGATGGTGCTAAAAATCCCCCTCCACCCTGCAAACAGCCTACACTGCTAAAAAAATTCCACCACAGTTGATGAAGTACTCTGGTTTAGTGCCTCTGCAAAAGAAAAATGAATCCAAAACCTATTTGTTTTCATTTTCACCTATAAAGTACAATTTTTTTTGTGATCAAGGTTAAAATTTCATGGCTCTAATCAGCGAATTCAACCAGTTAAAGCAAATTCCTAAAGACATACTTTCATACATGTTTGAAATGTAATAACAGCAAAAAAAAATTATCTGCTTTGATCAACATCCAAGAGTCAAAACATTTACCAGAATGATTTTCGGATGTGACCATTGTGTTCGCTGCCACTGTTCAAGGTTGTGGACTTCGTGGTACTGTTGTTAGGGTTGGTGGCCAAACCACCGTTCAAGCGTGTGGAAGTCAGTCATACGATACCACTCTAATAATGACTAAAATTTTCACACACTTTGTTGTGAATTGTTTCAATCCATGAACACTTTCACTATCTACTCAGAAAATGAAAAATTGAAATAAACTATTTCATAGGTACACCCAAGTAACGTGGTTGGATATGGATTTGAAGGTCAGCTTTAACCTCTGCATCTGTTCATAAAAAATATATTGAGTAAAGTTAAAACATAAAAAATACCCTTTTGGTATCTGTGACACCCGGCAAATTCAAGTTAACAACATCGTCTGAATTAAAGTCTACCTTAGCGAGTCACGCGTATTCTGTACTTAACTGGGTTAGTTGAGTCGGGTTATGGTTCGGGAACTGTTATATGAGTCTAGGGAATCATTAGATGTTGGCCTAGAGGATCGTTAGATGTCAGTCCTTAACCAAGTGTACAAGGGGTGACGATTCGGAGAATCGTCAAAGCATAGGGAACATACAAGTCTCGAGTCCCGGGAATTGGTGAACGAGTGTGAATGTGTATATTTACAAGTGTTATGTGTTTACAATCATTATGTGACTTGTCGGTATGTGAAAATGTGTTAACATATGTTAAAACGGGGTTTAACGCGCAAAATACTTGGAACGGGACACTACAGGCGATTAGGGTGAGCTAATCACCTGTAGGGTGGCGATTAGCTCACCCCAGATGGCGAGTAGCTGCCTCTAGGTGGCGAGTAGCTGCCTCTAGGTGGCGATTAGGGGGCTAATCGCCTAAGGGGGGTGGCGATTAGCAGCCCTAATCGCCTGCAACTGAGAGCTAATCGCCTGCAACGTAAGTGACGACTAAAAACGACTATAAATACCATACTTAACCTCCTAAACTTCATTATACAAACCCTAGTTGTCCCATAAACCGCCCCAACACATAAACAACCTCTGGAAGGCGATTTTTGATCAAAACTCAAGGTTTCAAGCTTGAATCATCATACTTTCATAATTCTAAGGTTTGATTTTCATCCATAACCCTTTATAAACGTTTTTAATCAATCCCTAAAGGTCCAGACCTGTTGTTAAACGAAAAAGCTTTCTGAAAATCGTCAATAAGGGTTGTTAATCGGATTATAACTAATATGCATGTATTATGAGTATGTATGATTAAAAAGCTAGGGTTTTTATGATTCATGATGAAGATTTGCTATGTTATTATGATAGATCAGTATTGATATTGATATTATGATGATAGGAATCTCAGTAATTGATTATTAGGGTTATTGTTATGCATGTTAGTATGATGATTGCATGCTATGAGTATGGTGTTTGGATTACTTGATTTCATGCAGGACTGATTATACGAGGTTAAACGAAGGATTTTGATGTAAACATGTTTAGGATACTTGTTTGATCGATATTGGAGGTTGTTACACGTTCTAGGATTGATTTGGAGTGTTAAACGCGCGAAAAACCGGAAAAACTGGGTAGCATGCGATTAGCAAGGCTAATCGCCTAAGGGTTAGGCGATTAGCAAGCTAATCGCCTGCTATGATGGGCTAAACGCCTGCTGAGCATGCAATTAGGGGCTAATCGCCTGCTATGTTGTGTTTTTGCATGTTGCATGACCCTAATCGCCTGATAAGTTCTGAAATGCATGTCACATGACCCTAATTGCATGCAAACTCAAAAATTTGCATGTCACATGACCCTAATCGCCTGCACTGTAGGCGATTAGCATTCATAATTGCCTGTTGACCAACGTAATTGCTAGTTGACTTTTCCTAATCGCCTGTACTGCTGCTGTATGTATATTTTAGCATTCCGAGACCCGTTTTGACACCTAGGAACATGCTAGGAACCCCGTAACATGTCTAATAACTTGGTAACATATACTTGGATGTATTTCGGTGATACGTGAACTATGTGCTATAACTTGTTGTGTGTTAACGTATGTTAAGTGTACTTGCGTGATTGTATGTTTTGGAGCGTAAACATAACACGGGGAGTCTCGGGTCACCAATGGGATGTCGAGTCTTGTACTTTGGGTCGGTTAAACAGTCACGGTGTTTTCAAACGAACTTGGTTATGGTCTGGACATCTAGGGACTAACTAACCTAAGGGTTATTAGTCTAAGTACTTGTAACTGTCATATGTTAGGTCGCTGTTTTACGGGACTAGCATAGCTTGTTGAACTATTCTATTATCTGAAGTTAACGCAACCTAAGGTGAGTTTACGGCCCCACTTTACTTGGTTTTCGTTTTCGGGGGAGAAAACATGTGTTAAACAACTATTTGGTAACAACTGTCATACTATGGGTTTTCAAACGGTTTACTATACGATCTTTGGAAGTCCCGGGGGGGAACCATGAATGTGCTGGTTTGCACAACGGGGAAATGTGAATAGCGCTATTGGGAGTGACCAACCCCACCCGTCGGCATGGAGCGCCGGGCGGGTGCATATTGTCTCAAACAGGAACAGGTTTACTATTCGGGCACAACATCTGGTTTGCGAGTTAGTAATGGTTTTCCAATCGTAGTAGTAATGGTACATGCGCCTAGCTAGCGTACTTGGTTTACAATTGTTATAGTATGGACAGGTTATACTTGGAACTTTGATTACAAACCTGTAAACTCACCAGCATTTTTGTGCTGACGTAAACTCTTACATGTTTTCTCAGGTCGCTAAGGTAGCAAAGTGGAACTAGGGCGCACGCGTCTGCACGGCGTCTAGTTAGAGTTGCATGGTTTTGAACATTAAACATTTGGTTTTATTTTGTTTATGTAACGACATTTAGCTTCCGCTGATGTTTGGGATTTTTAAACTATGTTTTTGAAATTCATTTAGTATTGTTTATTGTGATCATTGACTTGGATCCTGGTTTGTCATGCGCCTCGCGGTAAAACTCCGCAAGTGGATTTTGAGGGTGTGACAGATTGGTATCAGAGCCAATGGTTATAGTGAACTAGGACTGCATGTAGAGTCTAGTCTATAACTGAGTCGCACACACTAGATGATCACATGGTACTAAGCTTTATACTGGGTTACTTATAGACTTGTCGGGGTGTCTCTAAATCATCTTACCCTTCTGTGTTACATCATCCATTCTCTTTTACTGGGTTACTTGCTTACTAGACAGTGAGGTACATTGGGGTTAACTGTATACTCTTGAGATTGGTCCAAGACTCGGACATCTCCCTTCCTACCCCAATAGAAACCCTTGTCATGAACTACCGTAGTATTACGGTGTATAGCTAAGAATCTATGTCCGGTGATTTGAACTTTGAACTAGGAGAACACTGGGAGGACCATGTAGAGCGGTTTATCATTTTGGGTGCACACAAAATCATAAACCGAAATGCATGAAAGCCCTAGTGAGCTCTGGGTTCGAATGGATAGTCCTGGGTTGGATCTAGCTTTGATCTTGTAAACGCTAGTGTTTATCATTGGCTGTGGAACTAAATTTTCTCGTCCTTTTTGCCAGAATCATGTCTGGAGCACGAGGAGGACGTGGAGGTGGTCGCAATGGTGGGCGTGGAAATGGTGGTCGTGGGGGTGTGAACCTCACGCAGGATGACTTGAACAACTTGCTGCAGGCTGCCTTCCAGCTAGGGCAAAATGGCGGTAAGTTGACCTAACCACTTCTATCTCATCGGTGAACTTTGTTTACTTTCCCTGTGGTTTTCTTACGTGTTTCTTTACAGGTGGTCATGTTAATCCACCACCACCACCCATGTGCACCTACAAAATGTTTCGGGACTGCAAGCCCCATGAGTTCTCGGGTACTGAAGGTGCAGTAGGTTTGCTCAGGTGGTTGGAGAAAGTGGAGTCTGTTTTCCTGATGTGTAACTGTCTTCCGGAGGATCGCGTCAAGTATTCTGCTGGGTTACTCCAGGATGTTGCGTTGACCTGGTGGAACGATATCACCCAGACTATGGGTATAGGGGAGGCTTATGCTATGCCTTGGGAGAACTTTGTGCAACTGCTGAAGAGGGAGTACTGTCCCAGGGAGGAGATTCAAAAACTGGAACACGAGGTGTGGAACCTCAAAATGTCTGGGTCAGAAATTGAGAAGTATACTGTGAGGCGGAATGAGTTGGCTGTACTTTGTCCTGATCTGCATGTGCCGGAATATAGGAGGATTGAGCATTATATCTCGGGTCTTGTGCCAGAAATCGCAGGGTTGGTGGCCGCGGGAAATCTTCCTACCTATGCGGAGGTGGTCCGATCTGCTCATAGGATGACTAACTTGAAGGTGAGTGAGGGTATCTTGCCTGCCAAAGGTTCAACTGCTAAGGCTCCAGAGAGCAACAAACGAAAGTGGGATAATGATGTGAAGAGTTCTACACCAGCACCAGCTCAACAGGGGAAAAGGTTTGATAGTGGGGGTTCGTCTTCATCGGGTTCTAAGCCAAGTGGTGGTTATGTAGGGAAGTTACCGAAATGCAATAAGTGTGGACGCCATCATCATGGGAATTGTGACAACAATCGTTGCCATCGCTGCCAGAAGTTGGGGCATTTTGCCAAAGACTGTAGGGCGACTCTTCCATCGACTCAGGCCCCAACTACTACTCCGACTTCTACTACTCAGGGGACTGCGGGTAAACAGGGATGTTTTCACTGTGGGGAAACGGGGCATTACAAGAAGGAGTGTCCAAAGCTGAAACAGGGAGGGAACGGGAATGGTAGTGGGAATGGGAATGGTAACAACGGGGGCGGAAACAGGAACGCACGTGCCTTCGTTATTGGGACTGCAGAGGCAAGACAGGACCCTGACACAGTCACTGGTACGTTTCTTCTCAACGATCGCTCTGTTAGTGTTTTATTTGACTCTGGCGCCGATAAAAGTTTCATATCTGTGGAAGTTAGTCGTTTGCTAGATGTAGTACCTGTTCCTTTAGAGGCTAAATATATTATAGAATTGGCTGACGGTAAGAAGATAGAAGCTACTAACATTCTTCGGGAATGTCACATAGAGTTGTCGGGTTTGTCTTTTCCTATCGACCTTATGCCGGTATCTTTGGGTAGTTTTGACGTGGTTATAGGCATGGATTGGTTGTCGCTGTATCGCGCTGAGATCGTCTGTTACGACAAGGTCATCCGGATTCCTCTCCCTGATGGAGAATTTCTTTCTGTGTATGGGGACAAGAGCGGTGCTCCGCTAAGTCTCATCTCTAGCATGAAAGCCCTTAAGTATCTTCGGAAGGGTTATTCGGCTGTTCTAGCACTTTTATCTGTTTCCACTACCAGCGAGAAGAAGATCGATGATATTCCGGTTGTACGCGAGTTCCCTGATGTTTTTCCTGATGATTTATCTGGTCTTCCTCCCCATCGTCAGGTTGAGTTCGGTATTGATCTTGTACCTGGCGCTGCTCCTATTGCTCGGGCCCCCTACCGTCTTGCACCTCCTGAGATGCAAGAATTGTCTAACCAGTTACAGGAACTCTTGGATAAGGGTTTCATCAGACCTAGTTCTTCCCCTTGGGGAGCCCCGATTTTGTTTGTTAAGAAGAAGGATGGCAGTTTTCGACTGTGTGTGGATTATAGAGAATTGAACAAGGTGACCATCAAGAATCGTTATCCTCTTCCTCGTATTGATGACCTATTTGACCAACTCCAGGGTTCTAGCTATTATTCCAAGATTGATCTCAGGTCCGGTTATCACCAGTTACGCGTAAGGGAAGCTGATGTTGCTAAGACTGCCTTTCGTACACGTTATGGCCATTTCGAGTTCTTGGTCATGCCTTTTGGTCTCACTAACGCACCGGCGGTTTTCATGGATTTGATGAACCGCGTTTGTAAACCGTATCTTGACAAGTTCGTCATCGTGTTTATTGATGACATTCTGATCTATTCCAAGAACGAGACCGAACATGGGGAACATCTACGGTTAGTTTTGGAACTCTTACGACGAGAACAACTGTACGCCAAGTTCTCGAAGTGCGATTTCTGGTTACGCGAAGTCCAATTCCTAGGGCATGTAGTCAATGAACTGGGAATCCATGTCGATCCAGCTAAGATCGAAGCGATCAAGGACTGGGAAGCACCGAAGACGCCAACTGAGGTGCGGCAATTCCTAGGCCTTGCGGGTTATTATCGTCGTTTCATTAAGGGGTTCTCGAAGATTGCTCAACCCCTCACCACTCTTACTCAGAAGGATAGAAAATTTGACTGGGGTGAACCACAGGAGTCCGCATTCCAAAAACTGAAGACTAAGCTTTGTTCTGCTCCTATCTTGTCCTTGCCTGAGGGCACTGAAGATTTCGTTGTTTACTGTGATGCTTCTATTCATGGTCTCGGTTGCGTGTTGATGCAACGCGAGAAGGTGATTGCGTACGCTTCTCGTCAACTCAAAGTGCACGAGAGGAACTACACTACCCATGATTTGGAATTGGGTGCGGTGGTGTTCGCGTTGAAAATTTGGAGGCATTACTTGTACGGTACCAAATGCACCATCTACACCGATCACAAGAGTCTCCAGCACATTTTTGACCAACAGCACCTGAACATACGACAGCGCCGTTGGGTTGAACTCCTGAACGACTATGACTGTGCCATTAAGTACCATCCTGGCAAGGCGAATGTTGTGGCAGACGCCTTGAGCAGGAAGGAATCGACAAACCCTCGTCGCGTTCGGGCGTTGCAACTCACAATCCATTCCTCTCTGCCTGATCAACTCCGTTCTGCTCAGTTAGAAGCCTTGAAGGAGGAAAACCTTAAGGCTGAAACTATGCACGGTGCCGACAAACACCTCGAGCAAAGGCCTGATGGCCTGCGCTACTTCGCAGAACGCGTCTGGGTCCCTTTATTCGGGGGACTTCGGGAGCTGGTTCTTGATGAAGCTCACAAGTCTCGGTATTCCATTCATCCTGGTTCAGACAAGATGTACCAGGATCTAAAAATACTGTACTGGTGGCCAAACATGAGGGCGGATATATCCTCATACGTGAGTAAGTGCTTGACCTGTGCTAAGGTCAAGGTGGAATACCAGAAACCGTCGGGTCTATTGCAACAACCCGAAATTCCAGAGTGGAAATGGGAACGGATTACAATGGACTTTGTCACACAGCTACCTAAGTCACCGAGCGGGAATGATAAGATATGGGTGATTGTCGACCGTTTGACGAAATCAGCCCATTTCCTTGCCATTAAGGAGACCGACACCATGGATCGGTTGGCTCGTTTATATCTGAAAGAAGTTGTCTCTAAGCATGGGGTACCAGTTTCTATTATTTCGGATCGTGATTCTCATTTTACTTCGCATTTCTGGAAGTCTTTGCATAAGGCTTTGGGTACCCAGTTGGACATGAGTACAGCTTACCATCCACAAACTGACGGTCAGAGTGAGCGTACAATTCAAACTCTATAAGATATGCTGCGGGCATGTGTGATCGATTTTGGCAAAGGTTGGGAAGCTCACTTACCGTTAGTAGAATTCTCTTACAACAACAGTTATCATACGAGCATCAAAGCAGCTCCGTTCGAGGCATTGTACGGACGGAAATGCAGGTCTCCTCTCTGTTGGGCCGAAGTGGGTGAGAGTCAGCTCACTGGGCCAGAACTGGTGTACGAGACTTCTGAGAAGATCGTACAGATTCGTAATCGATTGGCAGCGGCACGGGATCGACAGAAGAGCTATGCTGATCATCGCCGTAAGCCATTGGAGTTTCAAGTTGGTGACAAAGTGCTTCTAAAGGTTTCACCGTGGAAGGGCGTCATACACTTTGGGAAGTGTGGCAAACTTAACCCGCGGTATGTCGGTCCATTTACGATCCTGGAACGGATCGGACCGGTGGCATATCGACTTGATTTACCGACGGAGCTCGGTAACGTACATAACGTCTTCCACGTATCTAACCTGAAGAAGTGTCTGGCTGACGAGTCTCTCATTGTTCCACTAGAAGAGATCAAGGTTGATGATCGTCTTCGGATAGTGGAGGAACCTGTCGAGATCCTTGATTACAAGATTCGCAGTCTGCGTCACAGTAAGATTCGTATTGTTAAGGTTCGATGGAACTCGAACCGGGGACCGGAATACACTTGGGAACGCGAGGATCAGATGAAGTCTAAGTACCCTCATCTTTTTCCTAAAGAGGCATTCGAGTCGAGGCGCGTTACCACTGCAACGGAATGAATCTCGGGGCGAGATTCCTTTTAACGTGGGGATGATGTGACAACTCGGGTAATTCTCTCTCTTGGTTTCTATTTTTTTGTCTGTTTCTTTTGTTCATACTCTTGGTACTTACATAATTTTCGGGACGAAAATTCTTTTAACGTGGGGATGATGTGACACCCGGCAAATTCAAGTTAACAACATCGTCTGAATTAAAGTCTACCTTAGCGAGTCACGCGTATTCTGTACTTAACTGGGTTAGTTGAGTCGGGTTATGGTTCGGGAACTGTTATATGAGTCTAGGGAATCATTAGATGTTGGCCTAGAGGATCGTTAGATGTCAGTCCTTAACCAAGTGTACAAGGGGTGACGATTCGGAGAATCGTCAAAGCATAGGGAACATACAAGTCTCGAGTCCCGGGAATTGGTGAACGAGTGTGAATGTGTATATTTACAAGTGTTATGTGTTTACAATCATTATGTGACTTGTCGGTATGTGAAAATGTGTTAACATATGTTAAAACGGGGTTTAACGCGCAAAATACTTGGAACGGGACACTACAGGCGATTAGGGTGAGCTAATCACCTGTAGGGTGGCGATTAGCTCACCCCAGATGGCGAGTAGCTGCCTCTAGGTGGCGAGTAGCTGCCTCTAGGTGGCGATTAGGGGGCTAATCGCCTAAGGGGGTGGCGATTAGCAGCCCTAATCGCCTGCAACTGAGAGCTAATCGCCTGCAACGTAAGTGACGACTAAAAACGACTGTAAATACCATACTTAACCTCCTAAACTTCATTATACAAACCCTAGTCGTCCCATAAACCGCCCCAACACATAAACAACCTCTGGAAGGCGATTTTTGATCAAAACTCAAGGTTTCAAGCTTGAATCATCATACTTTCATAATTCTAAGGTTTGATTTTCATCCATAACCCTTTATAAACGTTTTTAATCAATCCCTAAAGGTCCAGACCTGTTGTTAAACGAAAAAGCTTTCTGAAAATCGTCAATAAGGGTTGTTAATCGGATTATAACTAATATGCATGTATTATGAGTATGTATGATTAAAAAGCTAGGGTTTTTATGATTCATGATGAAGATTTGCTATGTTATTATGATAGATCAGTATTGATATTGATATTATGATGATAGGAATCTCAGTAATTGATTATTAGGGTTATTGTTATGCATGTTAGTATGATGATTGCATGCTATGTGTATGGTGTTTGGATTACTTGATTTCATGCAGGACTGATTATACGAGGTTAAACGAAGGATTTTGATGTAAACATGTTTAGGATACTTGTTTGATCGATATTGGAGGTTGTTACACGTTCTAGGATTGATTTGGAGTGTTAAACGCGCGAAAAACCGGAAAAACTGGGTAGCATGCGATTAGCAAGGCTAATCGCCTAAGGGTTAGGCGATTAGCAAGCTAATCGCCTGCTATGATGGGCTAAACGCCTGCTGAGCATGCAATTAGGGGCTAATCGCCTGCTATGTTGTGTTTTTGCATGCTGCATGACCCTAATCGCCTGATAAGTTCTGAAATGCATGTCACATGACCCTAATTGCATGCAAACTCAAAAATTTGCATGTCACATGACCCTAATCTCCTGCACTGTAGGCGATTAGCATTCATAATTGCCTGTTGACCAACGTAATTGCTAGTTGACTTTTCCTAATCGCCTGTACTGCTGCTGTATGTATATTTTAGCATTCCGAGACCCGTTTTGACACCTAGGAACATGCTAGGAACCCCGTAACATGTCTAATAACTTGGTAACATATACTTGGATGTATTTCGGTGATACGTGAACTATGTGCTATAACTTGTTGTGTGTTAACGTATGTTAAGTGTACTTGCGTGATTGTATGTTTTGGAGCGTAAACATAACACGGGGAGTCTCGGGTCACCAATGGGATGTCGAGTCTTGTACTTTGGGTCGGTTAAACAGTCACGGTGTTTTCAAACGAACTTGGTTATGGTCTGGACATCTAGGGACTAACTAACCTAAGGGTTATTAGTCTAAGTACTTGTAACTGTCATATGTTAGGTCGCTGTTTTACGGGACTAGCATAGCTTGTTGAACTATTCTATTATCTGAAGTTAACGCAACCTAAGGTGAGTTTACGGCCCCACTTTACTTGGTTTTCGTTTTCGGGGGAGAAAACATGTGTTAAACAACTATTTGGTAACAACTGTCATACTATGGGTTTTCAAACGGTTTACTATACGATCTTTGGAAGTCCCGGGGGGGAACCATGAATGTGCTGGTTTGCACAACGGGGAAATGTGAATAGCGCTATTGGGAGTGACCAACCCCACCCGTCGGCATGGAGCGCCGGGCGGGTGCATATTGTCTCAAACAGGAACAGGTTTACTATTCGGGCACAACATCTGGTTTGCGAGTTAGTAATGGTTTTCCAATCGTAGTAGTAATGGTACATGCGCCTAGCTAGCGTACTTGGTTTACAATTGTTATAGTATGGACAGGTTATACTTGGAACTTTGATTACAAACCTGTAAACTCACCAGCATTTTTGTGCTGACGTAAACTCTTACATGTTTTCTCAGGTCGCTAAGGTAGCAAAGTGGAACTAGGGCGCACGCGTCTGCACGGCGTCTAGTTAGAGTTGCATGGTTTTGAACATTAAACATTTGGTTTTATTTTGTTTATGTAACGACATTTAGCTTCCGCTGATGTTTGGGATTTTTAAACTATGTTTTTGAAATTCATTTAGTATTGTTTATTGTGATCATTGACTTGGATCCTGGTTTGTCATGCGCCTCGCGGTAAAACTCCGCAAGTGCATTTTGAGGGTGTGACAGTATCTCATAATAATTATGAAGTATATTTGAATATACTGGCATGTTCAGAAAAATACAATTTCATCGGCTTGACAAACGGTTTGGCATGTGGAATTAGACAGGATAATCAACATATAAACATATTGTCTACACAATTGTATCTATCTAATTAAACCAACCTAAATACATCTTTTATATTTACTTATTTGAGGTCATAACCATTGGAAAATGTACCTTTGACTATTTTAAACTTTGCGCCATATCCAGTTCTTTAGGTGTCCTTTTTCTCTGCTGAGGATCTCATGGTGTTAACAATTTAAAAAATTGGTTATACTACTCTGCAAGTGGTACACACAAAAATCCATGTAAGGGACTACAAAACCACCTATGTTGCGCTTCAATTGGTAAGAAGAGGACAATTAAAGACAACACATGTTTAGAGATATATTCTTACAATACTAACCAGAAAGGTTGCACAAACAAATACTACACCTAACCAGTTCCCACATCAGAACATGCAAGCCATTTTCGAGTTGTCGGATCCTTGATGATACTAACAACAAATAAATTAACAAAAAAAATTATAAAATTATCAAGCAAGAAGAAAAGCATTACCCCTTTCAAGAACTTGTTACTGCATTGCATGCTCACTGTTTCATCATTCATATCAAATTTCACTTACTGTTTTGAGGGTGAAGAAGCCAAAGGAAGCACCTTTGAAACAGCTGAAACCTGATGACTTTGTTGACTCCCTCCATATTTGCCCTTACTACCACTCATTTTATATATTTTATATAAAAGGATCAGGAGCACAGTGGGCCGTATGAGTTGTACGCATCAGTGGCGTTTGTTATATTTACCTGCCAATGATAAGCGGTTAAAAGTTCAGGAGGAAACCGTTCTTCTGAAAATCGTCCGCGAAAAAGCTCCTCCATAAAATCCGCCTACAAGACACGTAAAACAACGAATAATTAACAAAATACAACTTATTTTCTTATAATTTACAAACAACCATTGATGAGCCTGTTGTGACAGAGAGGTCTTGACACCAATAAGCACGTGAAGCCTGCAAAGTCTCAACAGAAAGAACAGCACCAACAATGGCACCTAATCCAGTACCACGAATAAAACCACTGTCAGAAGCTCTACCTGCTATCACACCAGTAATGGCCCCTGTAAACGCTCCAGCCACAAATAATAAATAGCTAACGGATGAAGACGTCGATGCCAAAAACTGATCTTCTGAAATCGATCACAAATAGATTAATTAGATCATGGAACCCCTGTTCTTAAAAATGGCAAAGCAAAACCAAAACCAAAACCAAAATCAAATTATTCGTAAAGCTAACCAACCTAAAAAAAATTGATTCATAAAATTGAAAAAAACAATCTAATCTTAACATATCTGTTCCGAAACAACATTACCTTGGAATGGTGAAATCGGTTCACATGTCGAAGATTATCCATCGCTTTGTTCTCTGGTGAGCCACTTCATACGTTAACCGCCAAAAGAAAACTTACAACGTTTTCTATGCTCCGATCTGTTGGGACTTGTTGAGGACAACTCCTTCATACTTAACTTGGAACCACTTCATTGCGTCTTCCTTGGCAACTCTATGATGGATACCAACACGGGCCTTGCACCTACGTCTGCGACCCACACGGTAGCCCGGGCGTTCTAGAACCACAAAGAAGTCCATACCATAGACTCCAGTTGGTGGATCATACCTGCCATATGATAACATGATTAGCATTCATATAATAAGCATTATTAGCTAACACAAAGATTCAACCAACCAAGAGATATACTAACTTACTTGATACCAAGATCAATGTGCTCCTGAATACCAAAACCAAAGCAACCGATGTCACTAAAGTTGCGTCTCAAAAGATCGTATTCCTTAAACTTCAAACCACTTTCCAAAAGCTGCATTGCCTTGTCACCCCATAATAGTGACATAGCAAGCAATCTTTTCGTTACGCCTAATGCCAAACGACCTCACAGTGTACCTTGCTGTAACAATCAAAACAGAAGATTACACCCATCATCACTCAAAGCATTTTAAGGACTTGTGACAACAAAACATCCTCTTGCCAAACAACAACTACAAAATGTCCACATAATCATTTTATCTGAATGTTAAACACAGTTTTAAAAAAGCCAAATCATTTTATCTGACAGTTGTATCAACCAAATAATATTGCCTCTAAATTGATCAACAAACAAAGCTTCAAAACAAAAGCATAAGAGATGCTGAAGTATAACTTACCCTTGGAAAACACAAGGGACTGACCACTAAGTTGCTCCAAAACCTAATCTCAAAAACAATAAAAACTAAGTTAATAAAACTTCACATCAAACAGAATATTAACAAATACAAACACATCACACAGAGAGATATAAATATAGATATGAGATGGACCTTTGCAGCACGAGTGAGACGATCGCCACTTTCACCAACAGAGATATCTAATAATAATAATAATAATAATAATAATAATAATAATAATAATAATAATAATCACCGTCAGCTGTACTACCGCCATCACCTCCCACCTCCTGGTTACAACCACCACCAGCCTATAACCACCGCCATCCAAACCATTGCAGGTGTGGAGGTGATATATATATGTGTTGTTGGCGGGTCATGAGTCAGTCGTCGGAGAAGAAGAATCGTCCGGAGTAGACAACCGTTCGTCGGGATAACTGCCGGAGAGGAAGGTCAGTGGAGGAGGTCGGGGCTGGTTTAGAAAGATGATGGTGTTGGAGTTTATGGTTGTAACAGAGAAGGAATCATGAAATGCACATCAAGAAATGGAGGGTTCTCTCTCTAAACAGAGAGTAATCAGTAATGTGTAGAGATGAAGAAAGATAAAAGAAGAGGACACGTGTGTAGATGATGAGCAATAGGCTACACGTGTCTAAGGGGTGGTAGAAGGTCCAATAAAAAAATAACACCACCCACAAACAAAAATTTTGTCCTTCATTAGGGCTCGAACCCAAGTAGATCGGGCAGTACAGCAACAATGAGACCATCTATGCTACACCATTTTTTATTATCACAATTGAAACCATAGATATTTAATACAACAAAAAGAATAAAAAAATAATAAAAATACTGTTCATTTCACTTGGTTTATTATTATAGTTTAATTTAATGATAGGTATATATTTGAGACTTAAATTCATGAATTCTAGCACTTGGGTTTGTATTTACTAGTGGGGAACCCGCGCGTTGCTGCGGGGAGCCAATTTGTAGCGCGATGCTCGTTACTGTTAGTTTATTGATCCTCTCATGATATATTGTGTAGTATTTGATAAAATCTCATTTGTTTAATAAAATCTCAATTATTAATTCATTCAGTTCGGGTGAAAGAATAATAGGCCTTTAAAGAATAATATTAGTATTTGAGATTAACAATAAAAGAAAAACGGCAGACCATTAAAATCGTTGGCCTCCATTTGCAATACTTACGTAACCTAGCAACTCCCACCCCCATCAACTTCTATGTTTAAATTATGATTAGCAACCAATCATGAGAATATATTATGCTCCTAAAATTTGATTGATTATTAGATAGCTATAATAAAAAAACTTTTTTTTATATAACATAAGCCAATTTTGCAAGGGAACTAAAGTGGGTTTGAGTAAAGAAAAAAAGTAATCTAAAATTAAAGAAAAAATTTACACAAATCATGTAAACGTGCCTGGAATTGTTCTATCGTATTTTATGTATATACATCACAAAGAAAAAAGGTATGTATTTATTACTTGAATTGTGAATGGAGATGGATTAAATTGATTGTAATTCCTAGTCACTTTTGATTCCAGTGGCTATAACAGCAACAGACATGTGATGGTTATATTTTTCCATTAATTTGTAAACGTAGCGGCACAAGGCGAGATTACACTACGGATTCAAAGTGAAAAAAAGTGAAGAGCTAGAAGAAAACTCGTGCTAATAACGTGTTGGAAAAATAATAATCTAGTAGCAACTAACATACAAGTTATATAAACATGAGATGAATACTCTAGACATCATGTATGGAAAGAAAGAATGAAAGAAGAGAGAACTTTATTCATTGATATGTTTAATATACCAAATAAAAAACCACTATTTATAAGGCTATAAACATTGAAAGATATTTATGTGAAGAGTCATCACATTATTTAGATACCAAATACATGACCACTATCTATAAAGACATGGAAGTTATGGATGTAAAGAGTCACCACATTATTGTTAATTTCCTCGTCAATTTTATAATTATGTTTAAATTAATTTCTTCAACAATTTAATATTTAGGTAGAAAGACAATTTTACCCCTAAATGACTTCAACGAGCATTGTACTATAAACAATAAAGACTGTATTAATTTACTTAAATTTTGCGGGTATCCTTCACTGATGCTTTATAATATAGTATAGATTATGTAGTAATTTTTAGTTTAATATTAACATTAGACGAATTATTGTTAACTTTTCGGATGCCGCCACTCCAACCTAGATAAACTTTAGATGTGTAGTAGATGTCTCATTAGTGCAATTTAATATGATTTGCATCTACAATTAATCGATCAATTAATGCATGTTATGTACTTATGTCTATGTAACCTATCAAATATTTATATAAACATTGAGTTATAAGTTGTAATCCCACATGGTTAGTGATAATTATGTCATTTGAACATTTATTATAATGGGGGTATGACTTGTATTTGTTCAGTGTGATTGACTTTTGTTTTAATTTAGTTAACGACTTTTTTTAAAGGTAAATTTCATTCAACCAAATAAACGCACCAAGCAGTCCTCAAAGCAAGGATCACTGGGCCACAAACGAAATTACATCAAATCCATAGGGTATTTACACCACTTAGTCCAATCTAAATTTTTCAATCTAGATCGACTTTGAATCCAAAAAACGTCAACAATTTTATACTTTCAACCAGCTCCACCGCTCTCCGGGTCTTGTTATTAAAAATGCGAGCACTTAAGTACTGGATGATTGGTGTGTACGTGCGTAGATCGTACTACAGGGCTGTTTGGTTGCCTCTTAATGATCATTCAGAGGATACCTCTTAATGGTCCATAACCTCTGAATGGTTAAGAGGTAACCTTAAGTCTGAATGGCTCAGAGGCAACCATTAAGATGTTACCTCTTAACCATTCATACCTAGGATTACATCTGAACCATTACGAGACTATGAACCATTCAGATGTAGCCTCTTAATGACCATTCAGAGGCTACCAAACAGCCCCTTAGTCTATTAAGCATTTAAGTCTTGTAATTATGTTACCCAACTTGAAACTGAAAGTGATTTGTTGAATTTTGGTATGCAATTAATAATTTGGTTTGAGAGTGAAATGGTTTTGGAGGGAAATAATAGAGAGGGAGTTTCGAAAGTTAGTTATTCACAAACATAAACTTTCATATATACAAATGTATGATACATGCCCTATTTATATTACAAACCGGTTTTTATCAACCGGTGTGACCCTTAAACAATACCATAACTAATAATAACCAACTTATGAATCGGTGTGTCACAAAAGCGAATCATTTCTAATATCTAACTTAGGATATCTATTATTAACGTTTCTAATATCTAACTTAGGATATCTATTATTAACATATGTACACATATTATTTAACATGTACACAAACATAAGTTTATAAATCAAGATTAAACTTCTAACAATCTCCCCCCCCCCCCCCATCTTGATTTATTTTCTTATTCTTTGTCTTCAATCTTTGCTTGAGGATGAACGGGATATTTACTTCGGTGGTAAATCTTCATCATTCCATTCGGTCTCTTTCATCTTTCCACTTGTGCTAACTTATTCGTTCTTCACTTCAACCACTAACTCTCGGCCTTTATATTAAAGATGGTACCACTTCATCATCTCTAAGGACCGTACATACACTTGCCTAAGAGTTCTTGCAATGTCTTCTTTCTTTGCCAAACTTGGTAGCCCTCGTTTGTATCCCATTAACATAGCGAGTATCGCCCAATTGTCATCATTCGTCACTTTATTGTAGCCACCGAACACTTGAACTTTAGTGTACAAATCCAACAAACTTATTGGATATCCGGTTTCATCTTTTGGTGAAATCGTTGCTTTGATCTTAATCTTTAAGAATTCTTTCATGAACCATTCGATTGTTCTTTCAAACTCAAGTTCAAATCATCTTTTGTATCGTTCGACCATTGTGGTAACATGAGTCAAATCCATGAAAACAACACAATCTTGAAGCCGTGTGCCTTTGGTCGGATACATAATAGGACCCTTTTCATAAATCCTTCATTATCATCCTTGTTAATCGATAATTCTTCAAATTGCTTGAATACAGATGCCCGTTCTTTATCCTCCTCGGTAATTCCCTCCTTTTGTGCCTGAAATCTGACCCGTTTGTTACTGATGCGCACATTAGAAGCGCCTTGTGTATTTCTGCAGACTACATTGCTTCGGTTAGGGCATTTGAATGTGAAATGGTCTTCACCATCACATATACAACACGTTATATCTTTCTGACTTTCTGGATAATCGGTTGATGGATGTGACATATGTCACCATCGAATTCAACTTCTAAACCGTCTTGGTTCAACTTATTTATGCTTAGAACATTTTTTCGAAGTGTGGGTATATAGAAAACGAACTTGATCTTATGGATTTGCCCACCATTTGTAATGACAACCGATCCTTTTCCACGAAAGTATTCTTTTTTGTAACCATTCGGGCGACCCTCTACACCGAATGATTGGCTAAAAACTGTGAATTGATCTTTAAATCCACATCCGTGTTCTTTCCTTGTCAAACTTGCATACCATACGTCGTCCCGACCTTTTCCATCCGTTCCTTTAATCATAAACTCGGTCTTTCCAATCTTCTTCGAACAATTTCTTCGAAAATGGAATGGTTCTTTGCACTTTCCTTAACACATGGTGGTAGGATATTCAAGGACATCTTTTACTTGCTTATTGAATTCACTTTGGGCCTTTCTTCGCTTCTCTTGAATCTTCGGGTGTGATGTTGATGATGATCCGATGTTAAATTTTGAGAAATTGATGTTAAGTGGATTATCATAACCTTCTATCTTCCATAATAGCCTCCTTGGCCTTCCAACTGTGATGGATATGATCATATTCTCCTTCGGAGATTAACGGTGCCTTCCTTCTACACTCGTCTTCTTTCTCCCTTCTATAAACATCTTCGGATTTCTCTTGAACATCAAATTGTGGCTCTGATGCCATGTTGAATTTTGGTATGCGATTAATAATTTGGTTTGAGAGTGAAACGGTTTTGGAGGGAAATAATAGAGAGGGAGTTTCGAAAGTTAGTTATTCACAAACATAAACTTTCATATATACAAATATATGATACATGCCCTATTTATACTTACAAACCGGTTTGTTATCAACCGGTGTGGCCCTTAAACAATACCATAACTAATAATAAATAATTAATGAATCGGTGTGTCACATAACCTAATCATTTCTAATTAATATCTAACTTAGGATATTTATTATTAACATATGTACACATATTATTTAACATAAGTTTATAATTCAAGATTAAACTTC
This sequence comes from Ambrosia artemisiifolia, assembly GCA_032199755.1. Lineage (NCBI taxonomy): Eukaryota > Viridiplantae > Streptophyta > Magnoliopsida > Asterales > Asteraceae > Ambrosia > Ambrosia artemisiifolia. Next base: position 46,244,886 of record CM063526.1, read on the forward strand.
TAACATGAATGTGTGTGTTCTCATCTTCGTACCTATGTTTTTTTTTTCTTTCTCCTTTTCAGCATAGGAAGATAAGTAAGATGATGGATTCGATTGAGAGGGCAGGATGTGGTCGTACTTCAAACACCTTGCAATGAAGTTTGGAGAATTCTGACTATATGGCTAATTTCTCAATTTAATTTCTCAAAAAATTATGATCAAACATGAAATTTCAACTTATAAAATGTTCATCTATGTGATTTACTTGAATGGTCTTTGGCTTTCATTTAAACTTGTAGTTAGCAAAAAAAGTCATAAAGTACAAAACTTTATGAATACATCAATTCTAATAATTCTATTTACCAAGATGTTTGTGCAGTAGTGTGTTGTAATGCCTGCTTTAAAGGTTGCACTGGTGGTATCCCACAAACCTGTGTCCTGGTTTGTCTATGGGTAGACACGTGTCATGTATATCCTTCTTCTGTTGCACCGCTTGCTTCTCTTTCTCTCTTATTCAGTTTTCACCCTCTCTCTCTCACACACACGCCTCTCTTTGTTTTTCACCAAGCTTCCCCGTCTCTCTATTTCTCTCTACCTAACCCACCTGTCACCGTCACACCATCACGCGACCACCATCCCCTCCATTACACCACTACGTCATCATCGCTGTCACACTCATGCCGTATAGCGTTGACGGTTAGGGTTCCAACCAGCTCCGACGAGGTTCCGGCAAGAATCCGGTAATATTACACCTGCATATCTCATTTTTTATTAGATCAGTCACAACTCATAAGCCCTACTTTAACATGGACCAGCTTTTGTCAGATTGTATCAGCAATGGTCCAACTGTATGGCGGCAACGGACTACAGATGTGTGGTGCCCTCTTTTCTTCACGACCTGGTCACCGTAGGCGATAGCGGAGCGATTGCCCTTTCTTCATACGTGAGCATCATCGGCGTCTGGGTTCTGTTTAGTAGTGTGTAGGGGTGCAAACGAGCCGAGCCGAGCCCGAGCTCGACCAGGCTCGAGCTCGGGCTCGTTTAAGTTATGAAAGCTCGAGCTCGAGCTCGGCTCGATTCGAGCATTGTTCCTAAAGCTCGAGCTCGGCTCGAAGGATGGTTTCCAAGCTCGAGCTCGACTCGGGCTCGGCTCGATTCTTAGTTATTAATTAATTTATATTAATTGTAATAGTTATTTTATATATAATTTGGTTAATTATTCATAATTTTATAAATATTAATTATTATATTTAAATACATATTTAATATATTAATTAAAAATTATATAAATATGGGGCTCGTTAAGGCTCGCGAGCCTTAACGAGCTCGATAAACAAAGCTCGAGCTCGGGCTCGTTTATTAAGCGAGCTTGTTTTTTAGGCTCGGGCTCGGGCTCGAGCTCGTTTAAGCTCGGCTCGTTTCAAACTTTTTCCGAGCCGAGCTCGAGTAGCTCGCGAGTAGCTCGGCTCGTTTGCACCCCTAGTAGTGTGTAACCGTTTTCTTTAATGTACCTTATCCTTTCATCTTTTTTGTTTACTTTTATTCTTAATCATTTTTTTTGTTTTTTATTAGGTTTTGTCTGTCGTTGAGTTCAGGAGGTTGGACAGACTAGACCTCACGTCCTCACCTGCAACAATTTATCATCTTTGGAGGTAGTTTATAATCGTTTCTATTGTTATCTGGATTCTAACTATACTTAGATATTAGTTGATTTTTGTTTTCGTTTTGATGTGGGTTTGGTTATTTGTTGAAGGTGGAAGTTGGGTGTTTTTTTATTGTGGTTGGTTGATGTTTAAGTGTTGTTGTGTTTAGTTTTTGTAGGGTGTTGTACTTTTGTTTAAAGGTGTTTTGATTTAAATTGGCTAATTTGAAATCTTCATTAAGTTTGATTGGGTATAGCAGGGTTTGTTCCGCTTGCATGTTCATAGGTGTACATGCACAACTATGATGACTAAAACTTACGCGTATGAGCTGTTCGATGAAATGCCTAAACCAAATATTTTTTTTGGTGTGTTACAACTAAGCTATGTCAATGAGGAGCCTAAATCTGAGTTGAGCCAGTGTATAATTCATGGTCTGCTTCACACGGATATAAATTGCTTTGGCAAATGAATGCGGATTTTAATTACTAAGTTGGATGGTATAAAAATAAATTGATTTGGCTAATTTGGTGTGTTAATTCGTAGGAACCATTAATGAATTGATTGGTGTTATTTGATTTCTACATCAAATGAGTTTAGTATATATAGATTCATGATGACTTCTACTTAGGTAATCAATTGAATGATTAACGTTTCCTTAAAACTGATTTTTCATTTATAGTTGTTTGATGTAATATGCATCATGTTGTAGTGTAAGCATTGTGGTGTTTACTTGGTTTTCATCATGAGGTATCAGCAATGCCCTTTTTCATTTATGGAGAGTGATGTTTTTAGTTCTCAATATATTAGTCTTTGTGGTTTTATGTTTCCTACCATTTGCTGTTGCCAGTTGGAACCATCAGCCAAGCCAACTCTAAACTAATTGAATTATGATATGCAAAACTAATTGAATTATGGTATGCAATAATTATAGAGATGTCGAATGGATTGTCAGAGAGTTACTTAGTCATGGCAACTTGGATAGGTTTGTTTTAGATAATCAGATCAAGAAAGTTGATGATTATATATTAAAATTTTGGTTCCGATTTTGGAAGATAAAATGTTGTTGTTCGAATGGTATTGTTTGTGGTTGTTTGCTGATCTTATCCGGGTTCGACTCTATATGGTACATCCTTTTGTTTTCCCCTCTTTATTTTCCCTACTACGCATGTCGTGTTTTTTCTACGCGTGTCTCCCTATTTTGCATGCATAAGGTCTTAGTTTCTTCCAAACGGTTCGCTCAGTCTTCTTTAGCCGTTGCATTACCTGCATTTTCGTATGTTTTAGGTGAGTTTTACATTCTTTAATTTCTGTTTGTAATGCTTATTTTTGCTCTTGCTTCTCATTTAATTTATTAGTTGTCTACGCTTTTGAAATTCTTGCATCTCTTTTAACAATTTGGTCCGCAAACGTTGTTATTTGATTTTCTATCTGATTGATTTGTGTTTCCATTTGTGTTCGTGTTGCACCCATATTAGAAAAGTGATTGAGAAATAGGCAGATTAGTTAGCGATGAAATCCTTGCATCTCTTTTTAGAAGTTGGTTTGCAGACGTTATCTTTAAGCTATTTAAGTAAAATGTTTATTGATTGCTATTCGATTTTGATTTCATGTCTGTTGACATTAGAGTTTTAAAAAGAAAGTGGTTTGATAATGTTCAAGTAAAAGTGATGTATTTGTGATCCACCAATTAGCCGAGTTAAATTAGAAGCCAAACATGTGTACGTTTCACTTACGTATTTTTAGTGAATTTGTATTGTTTTAAAACGGATCTTGATTTGCTGTTTTATGTCGTGATATGCATTGTCTTCAATGAATTAAAGATGAAAAAACTCACTTAGAAGTTGTGATTTATGACAACATAGCAACGATTGTGTTGAGGCAGAGGATGAGAACAATAGAGGTGGAAGAGGAAAGCATAAATAGGTAAAGCATTAGGATTTTATATAGTAGTATATAAGTGTCTTTTGTCCATTTGCTGATCTTTGGGACGCTGAAAAGGTGGTTGTATGTGTCTTTTTATATTAGAATGAGTATGTTTACTACTGTGGGTAGTCTTGGGCTGTTTAGAGACTGTGTGTGTATATCTTAACCATTGGGTTGGAGTATATGCAACTATTAGAGGTACCATTTATGTTTAACATTGTGTGGGGTCCAAGTTGAGTCTTTTATTGGCGCTTTTTCTGAAAATATATTGCAGGAACAAGACAAAAGAGCAAGTTACAACCTTTAATATAGACTTTCCTCCAAGCAATCCACAATTCTTCCATATTTTGAGCTTCATTAGATTCAGTTTCCGCAAGTATTTAGCTACAAAAGGTAACTCACTTGGTCTTGCATTATGCTCTACATCTCTTCAAGTATTCGGAACAATAAAGATGATTGTTTAATGTATATGGTTAATATTTTCAGGCTCATGGACAGTTAAATGCATTATGAAATGGGTATCTTTCTAGATATAGAAGTGAATGTTGTCATATTTTTATAACAGTTTGTTCCTACTGTCTTAGCTACTACCACATTTACAATTTGGGTTTTTTGACAGAGTATGTTGCACGCTACGTGCCAACTATGTTCTTCTAATAAAAAATCTTCAATAAAAATATTGCTTTGTATTTGTTATGGTAACATTAAAATGTTAAAGAAGAAGCTAATGTTAATTCGCATATGCAGTTATGGCCTGAGTCTGAATTGTTTTTATGAAAATTGTTATTGTATTCCAAATTTATTCCAAATTTAATTACTAGACATTGTATCGCCACTACAACGTGCATCGAGTCAAATTATAAACAAAAAAAACATATACCATGTCGTGCCCCGCCGCAACGCGCGGGGACGCCATCTAGTTGTTTATATTTAACCTAATAAAAATCATATAATTATGTTTTCTCCTAAACATTAATCATAGTTTTTTTTTCTATAAAAAAGGTACAAATACGATTATTATTTGGGGAGCAAAGCCAAATACAAGAAATGGTGCATGTTGGAGGAATGGACCACAAAATAAAAGTAATCATGTTGTCAAAGAACACATCCATGCACATTATTAACCCCATTCATTTTTAATTATAAACAAATATAATCTTACTTTTGAAAAGGAAAAAAAGGTATTTAAAGTACAGTAATTCATTAAGTATGTGTTAATTATCATTGAAAACATGTGATATATTGGCAATAAGATCATGTCGACTATACATGATTGGTATAAACAAATACTTTGAAATTAACAAACTTATGTTTAAAATCAACATAACAAGTTATTTAAAAAAACGCTTAAAAACTATTTTAAATGCATATATAATCAAATAGAAAGATACATAACTAATTTAAATAGAAAAATGATGGGAACAAAATAAATATTTACACGTTTTTTTCTTTAATTGTAAGGCTATATGGTGTGGGAGTAACCTCCCACAATTGCCACATCAGCATCTCCTTATTTTTCCCCTTTACTCTCCTAAAATTTGGAAATGGTTTCCCCTATTCCCCCTTCCTTTTTTTGTTACATAAAGATTGATTTAAAACAAAGAAAAAAAATGGATCAATTACAGAACACGGGGAGATCGGGAAGAAACCACCGAATGCACCGAGTAACTTTCGGGGGGGGGGGGGGGTTGGGGTTCCCGATCGGGGAGGCTTCCACCCACCCCACCGATCGATCCCCTTCCCCGAAAACATACCAAACAGTCTAATACATAAGAAGGTTACTTAAATAACTGTCTATCTCTTTTGCTCTTCTATCAAATAAGCTAAACACTTCGTCAAGTGTATCGATAATGACACTTATCCACATAAAATCGATCCAATATTAAAAATTGTCTAATAAAAACGACATAGTTTATTAAATGTTATATCTCTGTAATGTAATCAATAATATAGCTAGTTTGTCTAAGAAAGTAAGAGGTGAACGATTGTATGGGTTTGTCCAACTGATTATTGAACCCCCGTATATTATTCTTTCTCTTCATAATTACAGCTTTGAAACTCAAGTTACATATGTTTTTTACCCTAAAATTTATCAAATGCATGCATACTCTTAAAAGGTAATGTTATATTCTTTTATTTTTTTCATTAAATTCATCTTTCTAAAAAGAAAATAGTGACATGTTCATGGAATAGTGACACAGCTTGAACTTTTAAATGGTGGAGGTCGAAAGTCACGAAACCCAAATTTATGCAAAATCAAATCAAATTGGTAGAGGTGTGACTCAATGTATACAAACTTTAATTTCTAAGCCATTTACCTCCCCATTGATTGCGTGTTTGGTCCTTAATCATCCATCCCATCAAAATAGCGACTAGAATGTAACATGTGATTAGTGTTTATCATATTCAGATATTCTTTTCTAGTGCAATATCTAGCTAATGTGTACGAATCTTAGGGGCTGTTTGTTTTTTGCTCAGAAGCACTTCTGACCTCTTTTGTCTGCGCCGCGCAGACGCGTGCAAACGTTTGGGGTCTGCAGATTGTTTGTTTTTTGGAAGACCTTTCACTCAGAAAAGTCTTCCTAACCTCTTCTTGGTGCAGACTTGTTCCAAGGTCTTCTCCTTTTCTCTTCTCCTCACCCACCACCCACCACCGTCCACCACCACGGACCACCACCACCACCATCCACCGTCCACCACCCACCACCACCACCACCACCACCACGGTCCACCACCACCACCGTCTACCAACAGACCACTGTAAAAAATCAGTTTATTTAAATTTCAGTTTATTTCAGCAGCCTGTAGACGTTAACAAACAAACAGTCTTCTTCTTGCAGACTGCAGACCTTTGGTCCACCTCTTCTGCGGCAGACGTCTGCAGATGTGGTCCGCAGACTGCAGACCTTTTCCTGCATAAAAAACAAACAACACCTTAGAAGTAAGAGTTGTTTGTGAAGGATAGCTTCTATGGAAAGTGTATCTTAGGCCATGGGGTATATTCAGGGCCGTTTCTAAGAACTGTAAATAAATTTTAGGCTTGTGGCCACAAACTTAAACCGGGCCCATATAATTTACGTCGAATCATCATGTATAAAAAACCCCACTATAAAACACCTGGCTCATAGTCGGAAGTCTGGAGTTTTCGGCGTCGGTTGTGTAAACGGTAACCCTTCTGCCTTCTAAACTTTCGTATGTCCCTCACCTTCCCTTCCAAATTCCCCCGCTTTCACATATTAGGCCCACGAATTTGTTTTTAGTTGTTTATATTTCATTTTGGGTTGGGTTTGTTTTGATGGGTTTAAAAATTTAGTGATTTTGAGCATTATTAGATACGTTAATGTTAAAAAAATGATCACAATAGCACACAACTTATATATATAATTTAAAAAATGGGCCCTTGGGATTTTCGGGCCTAAGGCCGTCGCCCGTGACGCCCCTATCAAGGGCTGGCCATGGGTATACTCTAACATATGTGGTGTTAAAGTTAACATGGCATGTTAACTTGCATTGCACACTACTCCCTCCTTTTGTTAAGGGGCGTTAAAGAGGTTATGTGTTAACATGTTGTTAAAAGTCTAAATTAATTTTTTTTTCCTTTTTTGAACCAAAAACCAGTAAAAATATATGATTATGTGAAGTTAATGAGATTAAGCCATTTCCTTAGGGTGAAGGGGAGTGAAATGAGAAAAAATGGATGATGTGGCATCTAGGTGGAGTTAGGAAGAGTTAAAGTATACCCTAATCGATATCTGTTTACTTACTAAAATGGAACAATTTTATAGGTTTAGAATTTGTGTGTTAAACATTTATGATTCTTTTCTGTGATATTGTAGGATGTCTTCTCTCAAATAATCAATTGGTGAAGTCGACCCTCCAAGTAATGATCTTATTGAGTTAAGTGACAAAGAAAGTGTCAAGCTAGAGAAAATGAGGGATAATGTTCTTGTACTATCCATAGACGATGAAAATGTAGACGGTAGAGTCATTGTAGCTGGATGAAAAAAAGCACTATATATTGAAGTTTGGAAACATTTTCGAGCCGTTGAAATGAAGGATAAAGGGAAGATGTTGAAGAAATAATAATGCATCCATTGGAAGAAATCCACACCAAGCGTTGGTATTGATAAAGCATATGATTTAACTCGGATATGAACCAATATAACGAAGTGTACATGAGATGACCATGACCCAAGAGCCACCTTTCATATTTGGAATGTACCATTGGTTCAATTAGTGAATGAATCACACGAATCTATTTTATGAAAAGGTGAGTAGGTCGAACATTTAAATAACATCTTAATTTATCAAAAACTAGTTGATGAAGTAGAAGTTAGGGTCGTAAAAATCCCGCCTAAGGGCCGTTACTCTAACAAGTAATCCTCATAACTATAATCCTTAATTAAATTAAATAAAATAAATACGAAACAGGCGATAAAAAAAATCTTTAGGACCCATGCTCCAACTTTTAATTTTCTTCAAGTAAAGGCCTTTTCTCATGGAATTCAGTGCACCATCCATGAGACAAATACTTGCCAACAACTTATTTTATCGGCTCTTTCTCAACTTGCCTTTATAATTGACCTAACGAATTCCATTATCTTTCTTTAGACATAATTTTTTTTAACTTTTTTAGAACAATTATTTTTCTCTTAGAAAATCATAAATTTCGTTTTCCTATTAATATATTTAGAATACTAGGTTAGTACCCGTGCAATGCACGGGATTCGCTACATTATTATTCATAACGACTATAACTTATTATACAAAGAAACTAACTTACGGTGCTAATTGATAATTGACATATTCAGATTAACGAATATTATTCGGATTAACTAATATTCTAAATAAGTTGACATGATTTCTATCTATTTTACTAATGAGTGTTAATATAACGCTTAACAATTTATACCGAGGAGATTGACACAAAATGTTTTGTATAAACTGGTTACTTTTGCGATTCAATTAACCTTTTTGAGACCTGTATCAATATATGGGAGCTGGATGAAACTATTTTTCACCATCTTCTTCTTCGCACTCGGCTTGAACGTTTCTCCTCTTTTTTATCTGCCTCAATAACATCCTCTTTTTAGCTGCCTCAGTAACATTAGCACCTGAAAGATCTTCCTCTTTGTAAATCTCTTCCAGGTTTCTTTTAAGATCAACATATTCAGCCTTGTGATCATCTTTAGTTAGAGTGGACATTGGAGTGACATTTTCGTCCAATGAAGAAAGCGCATCCTAAAAAGAAAAAATGAATGTAAATGATTGTCATAAAAATATATCCCAAAAACAAATTAAGATAAATATCACCTTCAAAGAAACAGTATTGTTCTGTTGATCACCCGCTGAAGCACCATTTGACTCATCATCGTCATTCTGATTTAGTATAAAAAAGGTATGTAAGTAGTTAAAAAAGAACATATGACATCAAGAATAGATGGAAAGACAATATAACTGTATTACACATACCTTATCAACGGCATGTTTCTCTTCAAACTTCTTAAGAATATCATAATCATTTGAAACCTTGTTAATTGCATAATACTCAACGTTGTGATCAACATTATACTTTGTTACTTTAATATAAACGCATTAAACTCAGTAGGGAATTCCTCAAAGTCATCAGACTGTCAATAAAAAATAATATCGTTTAACAATTTATAACGTATTTGTAAAACTAGATATTAAAAAATAAAATGGATTAAATAGTTAAACCTGCTCCTGTCTATTAACAATTTCTTCAGCGATCTTCCTTAACATCCTAATTGCTTCTCTATTGAAAAGCGTTAGTGAAACACTTCCGGTAGAATCTTGAACAATAAGCGGAATTTTGAACCTTTAAAAAATAAGAAAACATAAATAACGGAAAAATGAATCTAATGAAAAAACATTAGAGATTGACACAAATGAATCTACTGTTAAAGAAGCAAAAAAAAAATGCAAAATATCCAAATGTGTCAAAAAGTAGAAAGCAACAAATGAAAAACAAAATGAACACATGCTGTCTTGTTTAGATCTTCTTGGAAACCCCAAGCCATAGCCTAAAATTTGCCTCCATGAGGTGTGTTTTCCACCATCTTTATCTCTATTTTTGAGTTTATAAGGTGCATTTTGAGACAAACTTTCAAGTCACCACTTCCAAATGAATTAAAAATGATGAAAATAAAAGGCTAACCCCACCCTTGAAATAATGAAGTGAACCTTGTCCAAACATCCATAATGACAGCCCAATGATTCTGGGCTAATACTACGCAGCTGTTATAGATCCCATCATTTTTTCCCTTGTTCTACATGCTGGTTGAATGACAACAAAATTGTGTTTGATACCAATCAACTAATAACATGTCAGATACCTCAGAACCATCCAATTCATCATGGTTTAATTTTTGTGTTTAACTCATCTTCAGTCTTAAAATTTACAGCTCCCTACAACATCACATTCAACCATAATCAATACCAACTAATAACAAATGAAATTAATTTGTAAAAGAAGTGATTCAGGGCATCTACACCGATAATTAAAGAACACTTTCATGCAAACCTTATCAGAGCTTCCAATGTAAGAATCATCCACAGTTTTCATATATGACCTTGTTGCCCTTCTTAATGCAATATGCACATAAAAGACAAAAGTTAAAAACACATAGCAGGTTCTATCCATTCATGATTATAATAGGTTTCGATATTTTAGTAGCTTGCTGACATTCTCATATTTTTTTCAATATCCATTCTGCTCTCTGTAATACAGAACTCAAGTTTTAGTTTTAAAAACAATATGCAAATTCCGAGTAACATGGGATTATACGAATCAAACAGCTCACCATATGGATAAGAAGGAGAATCTATCACCTGATTTGCACTAATCATTTCAATCTGTCCTTCCTCTTCCAGATGCCCTCCTCCTGCCAAATATTAACTCAATATAATAAACTGAAGTTATGGTTCAATAATAAAACAGTCAATGACATTGATTACAATAGAAATCAATGTGTATATACTATATAGCTTCATTGACCATTTCCAGTAAAGGTTATTCTTCATGTTAATCAGTACCAGTAGGCAACCCTATTACTTTTAAATGTTTCATAGGGTACATACCTAATGTATCTTCTCTATTAGGAGAATCAGATTTTGAGGATTCAGTGGAACTACTATCCATGGAGACCTTTCTCTGAATACGACATTTCTCTATATCTGGTTGTTTGTCTTTGATCCGCAACGCGATTAAAGCATTCATTTGCTTATTTAATGAAGGACAAAATGAAGGTTGACGAAGGAAATGTGAAACTCTAAATTGATTTGAGATCCGATGTATTGATGAAGGATACAGTAACTATAAATGTTTGACTTAACTAAAATAACAAAAAGCCCTATTTTAATGGCACCACAATAGATAGTATTAGGATTATCCATGACCCATTTTCTTAACCCGGTAAAATGAGCGGGAAACACTAAAATGAAGCCCCCATAAGGTGCCAAGTGTCCCTCATCTACTTTTATTTATATATTATAGAAGATGTCACAAAATCTTGTATGGAATTCAAACATTTCTTGCAAAGCGTGAATGATATTCGATTAATAGATTTGAAATGTACCGCTCATCATTACCACCACCGCCACATAGTCGCTGACATATTCTAATATATTAAGAAGAAAATCTATGTACCAAACGTCCTATCACTAAAAGATCAATGTTTTTGGTGATGATTTCAGGTAGTATTTTTTTTATAGAGTTTTGGGAATACAAAGTCAACATGTGTGTAATTGTTTGGCTTCTTCTCTCAAATCATGTGGTTTGTAGTTGACTTTTTTTTTTTGAACGGTAAATTTCTACTCCTTATGAGACTTGAACCCATGACCTCCCCCTTAGGTGTTCCTAGAAGCTTTGTTTCTACCATTGGGCCACCAACCCCAATTGGTTTGTAGTTGACTACTTGGCCGGATGGTAGATGGTGATTGTTTATCGAGATGGTAGACAATTGTTGTTCACGGTGGTGATGAAAGACGGTGTTGAAGAATTTCCTGAAGAACACATTTTATGTTAAAGCCTAATCATAAAAAAATGTAACAAAAACAACTAATTCAGTTTTTTTTTTTTTTTTTGAAAGTTTCACTTTTTTTTTGAAAGTTAACAACTAATTCAGTTGAGTTTAAGGAATTAAGAAAAGTTAAATAAATAACAATTATGAAATGTCATTATAGTTTTTGAATTCAAGTAAAAAAAAAATCCAAATACTAAAATAATTATTTTACCCACATGTAGCATATTTTAACAAAACATTTTAAAGAGCGTATATTTTAAAACCATGAGCGTTAAAATTTTTAAAAGAATAGATGACTGTTGCGATTTTAATAAGAGAAGGATGAAAACCCATAAATCTATATAAAACACAATGGTGATTTATATGATTCACTATTAGCAGTGTGCCACTTGAAGCTTAAACCAAAGTCATTTGTTAATAATTGGTTTTTTATCAAACAGTTCAGTTGATTCGAGATTGATGGTGTTTGGGTTGATCCGTTTAATTTTGGTTAACAGCCAAAACCAAATTTTGCTAATTTTTTTCTTACAATACATAAAGTTGAGGTATAAATACACAAAATGGAATTATAAATACATGACATTGATGTATATAAAATATGAAATACATGAATTAGACGTATAACAATTAGAAATATATGAAAATATGAATGGTTCGGTTAATTTTGCTTAAATATAAGTAAAAAACATGCACCCGTTTTTTATATGAATTTAGATTCTGTAATCAAGTATGAGACCGAGTATGGGATTATTTTTATGATTTTAACGGGTTTAGGATTGGGTAATAAACATGTTTACTCGATCTAACACGATAAAGTGTACCCATTACCCTTGTTGTATACTCGACATACTTTCTTTCTTCTTCTTTTTTTGAATACATGGTATATTTATTATTAGCATACAATATTTTTTTCGTCTATGCATTTGAGTATTTTTATAGTCATTTAGGTATTTTTTATAGTGAAAATGCCAATGTAGTTAAATAATAGTTACCAAATAGATACACAATGAGTAATTTTTTAAACTAACGGGTTTACCCGAAACTTGCGGGTATACTTGATACACGGTGGGTATTACCCGATAGAAATCCGACGGGTATGGGGAGGATTTAGGACAAGATTACCAGCTAATCGGGTTTTAGGTTGGGATTAACTAAACCCGTCGCAAACCCAACCCAATCTAGTGCCATCCCTACCTTTGATCAGTTTCACCCTAATGTTGACGAAATTGTTCAAGGGCAGCGGTCCAAAGTGACGTGGATGTTCGTCGCTGTGTGTCCTCAGTGACAATCACCCGAGCCACAGCGAATGCTATTTCTTCTTGCTATTTGATAGTTGAATTAAAAAAATGCTTGAAAAGTTGTAGAGAGTTGAAACATTGAGCGACAAAAAAATTGTGTGATAAAAGGCGTTAATTTGTGAGATGAAGATAAAGAAAATTGTTTTGTAAATTGCAACGGCTATAGAGCCGTTATTCAACAGCTACCAAAAAACACACCATGAGAAGATTGCTACCGTACCAAAAGATTTGGTATGGGTTAAGTTATTTTACACAGTGTAACAAAAATAAGAAGAGTGAGAAAATATAACACAATAGATCATGAAATATGACACAATGAGCCACAAAAATAACACAATGTCAAAAAATAACACAATGCTGAAGAAAAAAAAACACAATGATGAAAATAAGAAAAAGACACGAGAATATATAAAAAACACAATGATATAAAGCATATTTTAAAAAGTACAAGCTAAAACCCTAAAAAACGAAGAGCTAAAAACTAACGTCGTAGGGTTCAATAAGACGTATCTAATGTCGCTTGAATGAGTTTAATCTTAGTCTGTTTGATACCCTTCCTATAATTTTCTATTTTTCTTTTACTGTGTATTTGATTCTAACATTAATATTCTATACCAACTTTTCTATAAATTTAGTAACAATATTTTTAGTAGATGGACTACAAATCTTATAATTGATGGAGTGCTAGAGATCAGAACAAATGATGTTGGATCTGTAAAAAGTTTAGGGCCCGCATCCACCGGTCCCAAGTGGGATTCATACTCCGACCCGACCCATTAAAACCATATGCGACCCACGTGCAAAGCTTCTGATCACAACGATGACTATTGCTTTTTTGCTTGCAATGGCCCGACCCGACAATTCAAGCCCCACAAATAAAGCCATTTCTATGTTTTCACTAATTATCACCTTTTTTGAAATGAATGTTTATCGGGTCAATATTTGTTTATTTCTATTTTTTTAACAAAAAATAATTAATTTAGTAAAGTCTAACTGTTAATCAATAAACAAATGAAGGGTATTATATTATTATTTAGTTAATTGACTTCGTATATTCAATCCTCCAGGTTGATGTATATACGAGGATTCTATTGTCAAAACTATGATACATTGAAACCAAAAGTGGGATGCCAAAATGGGAAAAAAAAATTAAAAAGTAAAGAAAAAAGAAGGAAGATGCATGTATTACACTTTTGGATATTCAAACTATCATAATTTCTACAAATTATTGTAACGATCTTATTCTGTTAATAAATAAATAAATCCGAATCCAAAATACATCAAGAAAACAAGATGTCCATCCATATATAATGACGCTTTCTACTGACTGTAAAAGAAAGCCTCAGTTAATTATGGTTGTCTTAAAGTTGTCAAAAATCTAGTTGAGCCTGGTATAAAATAGGAATTTTGAAACCATACACTCTTTAATTAGAAATGATACACCCTGACCCAAATCATGCATCAATAGAAGACTGCCACATGCCTCAGAATGTGATGTCATACCCTCAGAATATGATGTCACGGGGTGTATGAAACCCAGAACCCTATAAAATATTTAAAGAGCATTTAGTTTGATGGAATTAGTTGGAATTCATTGAAGTTGAAATCTGAATTGTATTCCTTACATGTCAACTTTCATTGATACAAAAACATAAGAAATATCTTACATGTTTGGTACTTCAAACCTGGATTAAGTGGATAATATTATATTTGGCTGGAAAATGCAAGCAATTAAACAGAAATACAGTCCATTAAATTTCTTCAAGTAAAAGAATTCAACATTCTTTCAAATAGAGAAGAATTAAAATTCAACCAGAAGAGAGGAACATCACAAGGAAATTAAAGAATTTTTTGCTAAAATAGTGGGTTTTTTGGATATTTTTGTACAATTGGTATGTGTCAGAAACGTTTTTTGGGAAATGGTAGTCCCGCAATCTAAGATTGCGGGATAGGGTTACGTGTACTTCGCCATGGACTTCAGCATGGATGACTTGGATGGAGCTGCTGACTTGGAAGTGGGAGGAGATGATGTGGAAGACCCGCAATCTTAGATTGCGGGATTCAGAAGAAAAACTGCTGCTACAGTGCATTCTCGCAATCTGAGATTGCGAGATTGCTTGTCCTTGTTTTTCCCTTTACCTCTTACACACCATCTCTTAAGTTGAATCAATGCATGCATGAGAGACAAAATGACGTCCGAGGCTTTTTGTGAGGCCCGGGATTGTGTCACGGAAAGTCCCGTAACGCCTGAACCAGCGACGGCCCTGTTATATCACCCAAGGACGCCGCGTTCGGCGATCCGGGTCCGGAAAAGCCCTGCCTGGGAGACGGATACAGGGGCCCGAAAAGGGCTCCCTGGGCCTGTTTCAACACTAAGAAAACACCTTATATACAACAACAAACCGCATAACCAGTTTCAACATTAAGAAAACACAAACAAGTTACATAAAACAACAAAACAACACACCACACCACATACGGTTAAGACACTGACAAACCACATAAGCAAGGAAACGTAAGAAATGAACAACAATTAATAACCCCCAAACTCATCAGCCTCTGAAGCGTAGTCTTCAACTTCCGAAACTTGATCATTCTGAGTCTGTCGACCACCTGGCACAAAAGGTCCCCCCTGATGTCTTTGTTGAGGGTGACGGTACGGTGGGTGGTTTAAATGGGGCTCCCTTGCCTGTTGGGTATGTGGTCGCACATTCGAGTAATTCGGTGATGGGCGATGAGGTTGAGCATCATTAAAGTGGTAATGTATGGGTAGATGTTGTAGTTGTTCGGTGATGGAATTCAACGGATTAGGAGTCGGATTAGGAGTCGGATTAGCTCTTAACTGTTCACCCCTTGGTGGTTCCACCCAACATACAAAGCCACAATTTCGTGGCCTGCGATTACAACAATAATACCTACGGCCGGGGTTTCTTGTGCTCCTTGAAACTCGAATAATTGTGTCGGAACCACAATTGCAAATAACCATTGTTTGACACGAAGATTTAAATGTGGAGTTATGCGGTTTGTGGTTTCTGGGGTTCCTTATGTAGAAATTGTATTCCGCAATCTCAGATTGCGGATTTCTGTACTATTTCTGTACTCCCGCAATCTCAGATTGCGGATTTCTGTACTCCCGCAATCTCAGATTGCGGATTTCTGTACTCCCGCAATCTCAGATTGCGGATTTCTCTATCTCTAGTCCACAAATTCTACAAATATCGTTCATTAATCTCAGTTAAAACCAAAACCAATCCACAATCAAAGCTCACCCTCCTTCACCTCCTTAATGGACACCTTTTCCCCTTTCATTGTTAAACTTTACTGGGGTGGTGCTATTACTTACAAATTCTATACAGACATTACCGTTGACTACAATACAGAGTCAACTACGTTTATTATGACCCATAGAATGTCATACTCGGATTTTCTCGATCGCGTTTGTCTCGTTACTCAAATAGACAAGTGTTCATACAATGTTAGGTTAACAATGTATTACACTTTCGAGGGGTGTTCTGAGGCTACATACATCACAGGAAATGAGGGTATGGAAATGATGTTCTATCTAGCATCGAACGTAAACCACTATATGGCAGTGATCCACATTCAGTACACCCCATTAGTTCCATTAGCAGAAACTAGTGCTATGGATCTCTTAAGGCGGTTCACGGTGTCATGTGGTGAGGAGACATTTCATACTCCAACGCAACAGCAGATGCAGTCAATCAATTTGGAACTGGGTTCTTCAATGTACAACAGCCTCACAGAAAGCTCAAATAGACAACCTGTTCCAGAACACCACTATACTGATTATAACTATAACGAAGAGTATGTTGATTATAAATATAACTGTAGCATCTCCATGTAGTTCCTTACCTCTCGATGCTTTCCATTTCTCCATCTTTTATCGGTCCAGTATTGAGTAATCACCATGCTTTGCATATCAATACGGACAAGTAGCCAGTCTGTTTGGCCAATCCACAAAGGAAGGTAGATGCAGTCAACCTCCCAAAATGGAGGATACGGGTCCTTTCGTCCAGCAAAATCAAGGGGGGTAGTAGATTTATCATCTTGCATGTAGTAATAAAAATCAGGAGGTAACACCGTCCATCGGCATTTTAAATTGGGGTTCTTTAAGAGCAACGACTGTCGAACACGCATTAATCTTACAGTCCATGCTTCAACATGCTGCAAAACAGGAAATAACAATATAAATTAATATGCTGTCTACTTATGTTAACATATGAAAACAAATATAAATTGATATTGTGTTAAATGTACAGTAGAGGACAGGTGACCGCCGGATTCCATCCCTAGTAGGGCACCCCAAAAACTTCTTTCCAGTTTTTTTGTAATGAAACGAGTGTAGCAATATGGGGAGTCCCCGTTGTTGTAAAACTCTAAAGCATCTGTGGACCAATTCTTGGGTTCATCTTCCTTGGGGACTATAACACTATCTTTTTCAGGATCCTTTTCCGGTTGCCTTTCGGTCACCATATGCGTAGACGACCCAGCCTTCGTGGATGACGACGGCCTCTTCAAACGCCTCCAAATATCATCCGCCCACTTTGATTTCTTAGGGACTGGTTGGGAACAGAAATACCCACCAACCTCTTCATCCTTCTCAGTACGATCCCCCATTTTTTATACTACAGGCACCGTGTTGCGGGATGTGTGTTCTATCACATTACATATCCCTTTTATAGGTGGAAATGGGAAAGCATTTTTCTATACTCCCGCAATCTCAGATTGCGGATTACTCTACTCCCGCAATCTCAGATTGCGGGACAGTATTAAATTCCGCATTCTTAGATTGCAGAACTGTCAGTTATACCGACAAAACATTTTATTAATAATACAATTTCACCGACAAAACGTTAAAAACTACAAATTTACAAACTATTTTTACAAACTATAAAATCCACAAGTCGTTTAGTCAATTTGTTAAATTATGATTCTTCATTTTTAACAGAGTTATTTAAGAATAATAAACTTATTGAATAAAAACAACGTAAATTTATTATTCACACGAAACGTTAAATATACAATCTACCAAAGTTACAAAACAATCTATTTCCGAGACCACCAATTCCGAGACCACCAATTCCAATCTACCAAAGTTACAAAACAAGGGTATCTACGTAACTATGTCAGATGCCGTCTACTATTGAGGTACGAGCAGGAGCTGGTGCATCCAATATCCCCGACGTCACTAATGACGGAGCGTGTTTCTTCGACGTCGGAGGGCCTTGCGCTGAAGGTGTAGAACCCGCAAGCGCCATTAAATTTGCTGCGAAAATTATCGACTTTGATGAGTCGACCACCTTCAATTTCCGAGAACACCTATTCCAACTTTACTACACGCCATAATCCTACAGGCTGGCGCGCCATTTCTGAGGAACTCCCACCACCGCCTCCGTAACCTAAGGATTTGCTTGGAGGGTTGCTCCCAAGAAAGAAGTAACTGGCATGCCTGGGGGTGGTACACGGGATCTTGGAACCACCATTGCAAGCCAGGTATGCAAATGTAACATCGATCCAAAAATAAGAGAGTCATGTCCAAAAACTAGATGGATTCTTCTACAACCTTTGGACCCTCCAACATTAATATATTTGAAATTAAATGACCAGACAACCATTTAACACGTGCAAATGTAACACGGATCCAACAACACTAAAAAACCATCGTTGAGTAGCATGTATGAAAAGAACGAACGAATGTATGTTTGTGTTTGTGTTTGACAGTGTGTATGTTATATTACTTGGACGAGTGTGTATGTTATTATTTGATCGATTATGCATGTTAAATACGAAAAACTGACACCATTTCCGCAGACTTGGATTGCATGAACAGAAAAAGTGAGCCCAATCCCGCAATCTAAGATTGCGGGTCTTCCACATCATCTCCTCCCACTTCAGCAGCTCGTCCAACTCAGCATCCAGGTAACCCTATCCCGCAATCTTAGATTGCGGGACTACCATTTCCCAAAAAACGTTTCTGACACATACCAATTGTACAAAAATATCCAAAAAACCCACTATTTTAGCAAAAAATTCGAAATTAAACTTAGTTGGACACTTCAAGTCAAGGCATTGCCACAAAAGAGGAGAGCATCACAAGAAAGAAAAGAACTATCCGAATTAGGGTAACCTTTGCACAAGGCACAATTAAGACATTACACGTTAAGGAGGCTGTTGGTAGAAGAGAGAGTGCCCTTATGACTAGTGACAGAATGCGAGTTACCGAAGGCTTGTATTGAAATTTGAAATTATATATATATACAATTACTAAAGTCGGTCCTCTCACACAAATACTGTAGCGCTACAGTACTCCATGTCTCCATCTTTGTTTTGTGCGATCATGCTTTTTGGGCGGTTACCTCTGGTTCTCTCTCCCCTTCTCAAAAGATCAGGCTCTCTGTTTCTCTCGCCTACAACAGGTTTGTCTCCGCCTTCTCTATTCTCTGTTTTTTCATGGTAGTTTCCGCCCCTTTGTGGTTCCGTTCACCGGCTACCAGACGTCGGTAACGGTTGTGGAAATACCTAGGGTTTCCACATGTTACGCGACGGAGACGGAGGTGGTGGTGGTGTCGTTGTCGTGATGGCGACGGCGGGTTGTCGGTTATTGTCATCTCTGTAAAAACCCCAATCTTTGTGTTCCCGGCTAAATTGAAATCAAGAACAACATAAAGATTTTACAATTGGTTGAAGAAGAGTGATGGGTTTATTAAAGATCAATGAAATATATAAAGGGAAGGTGTAATCGAGTGTGTATAGACTATGAATAATAATTATAATAATAATAATATTTGGGTGAAATTAAAGAGAAAATATGAAACCCTAGAAAAAGGTAGATAGATACAGGAAGTAAACAGGAGACGCTTCTTTAACTTTCTGACCTTTTGACACTACTTTTTATTGCTTTACAATCTTTTTCCTGTTTTTGGCATACAGTCATTGATATTGTGGTGAAGTTGAAGTTGAAGATAGTCTTTTCAGAGACCCGTTTGTGAAATGCTGGATCCAAGGATTGCTTGGAGAAACCTGGGTTCTATCTGCCACTAGAGACCGTTGTTACGGCGGTGATAGCACAGGTAATCGAATAGCTCAGACTCGGGCTTTTGTATTTGGTGGGTTCTATTGCTTTGGTGATGTTAACCGTCTTTTATGCCTTATAAAGACATACATGGAGACAGATCCATTAACAAGTTTTGGTTTGTGAGGCTACCGGTAGGGGTGTTCTTTTTAACCGAAAACCAATAACTGAACCGAACCCGAAGTGACCTGACCCGAGAAACTACCTTACCCGATTAACTCGAACCCGATTAAGTGCATACCCAAACCCGACTAGAGTCTTTAGGGTCCGTCTTCGGATTAGTTTTGTATAATTCGGGTTGACCCGAATAACCCGAATAATTTAAAAACAAATAAATGACCCAGTTCCATATTTTATGTATATCGGAGTAGTGTTTTTGTAACCAAATTTGCAACTAAATATTATAGCCCATGTTGTGGTTTTATTTTACACATATTGTAGCCCAAATGGATAGAAATACGCAACCCAAATGGTTAGAAATATGTAACTCAAACACCCGAACCATTAAACCGATAACCATTTAACCCGACCCGAAAAACCCAAACCCGATTAACCCCATAACCGATAGCCATTTAATTAGATTGGATCGGTTAACGGGTAATATTTTCACAACTAAAAACCCGAATAACCCGACCCAAATAACCCGATAACCGAAAACCAAACCCGATGAACACCCCTAGCTACCGGACCTTCTATGGTACGCTATTACCGGTATGGTAGCCTGTTGTTTGTTGCTCTGCTGACGTTCTCAGGTATGTTTTCTGTGGGCTACGATGTCATCTGAGCCGCGATTCGATGATGCTCAGACTATATTGTTATCTGTTATATCTTTTTGCTTTGGTTAATAATATTGTAGGTTGGTGTGTATTGTGTTGAGTGAGATGGACTAAATATTGCGAGGGTGATGATGACGCGTTTGGTGTGATGGCAAGGCGTTCGTCCACTGCAACCGCCTTACGCGCATTTTGTCTGGTCCTAGGTGTCATGTCCAGCCACCTTTGACTGCAGGTTTTGCCTGTCTGAGCCATTTGATGGTACATGATAGTGCTTTTGTCGTTACCATCTTAGCCAAGCGTTCCACCTTGGCCCGTTCGCAGTTAGACGGTTACCTGCATACACGGCTAAACTCACTGTTGGTTCATTGTTTCGTTGTCGCTTTCGCCGATCAATATATTGCAGCTGGCGGCCGCGTTACACGCCGCGCCTAATTCTGTATGAGCCTTCTCCTCTCGCTACCCTTTTCATGTATCCGTTGCCAAATGGTTTGCTGTTTAAAGTTGAATTGATTGTACTGCTGGCAATGATGAGTGTATAACTTTTTGCCGAAAATTGGTGACGATGGCATGGCGACGGTGGTGGATGGTGGGTTTGTACCTGCAACCCAACTCGCAGCCAAGATTCTTTGAAAACTCTGAGCCTTTCAGCAACTATTCGCAGTTTCATTTGATCCTACGGATGACACCTGTTTCATTCGGTATAGTTGTGGTAGGACAACATAACTGACCTCTAATTTTGATAAGGTAAACTACTTAATTGTAGTTTTAGTAGGTTAACCAACATATTTGTCTGTTAGAAAAAAATTGTTAGAAATTCTTTTTGTTGATCCGATTAAACTTACCAACTTAGCCTAATGTCCCTCTATTTTGATTTTATATAGTATTCTCCCTGTTCCAATGTTTGATATCCTTTCATTTTATAAGTTGATACCGTTATTGTCTTTACTGTTACATAGTTTTAGTTGTGTTTTATTAGGTCAGGCGCGGATCCTTATATGTCGCTTTATAACTAAGATATGTTCCAAACCAAAGAGTGATCAAAACATATTGTTGGCCCCAGTGAATTGAGATACCAGATTATCAGCCACGTATACAATACTTCTAATGACTAATGAGTAAGTTTTTTGTTTAATGTATGCGTTAGATACAAATGATGTATGTTTTAACTCCTGAAATTTTTTTGTAATGTAAGAAAACAACTAATATAATATCCCTTTTGGTATGACAGGCTCGGACAAGAAAGCAAAACACTCGGAATAGCCATCTTTTGGAAGACAACATCACGCAAAGCTTTTGGATTGAATGCATGCCCAAGATCCTATAGGAAAATAAGACCAAAATATGAATTTTGTTGTGGGATGCAATACATGTCCAGTAAACATAAAACTTGAAGTCTGGAGCAACAATACTTGAAATGTTGTAAATGTATTCAATGTATGTATTAGGATTTTGGACTATTGACGACTGTAATGTCACCAGCCTTAAACAAAGTATCGCCACGCATTGTGCGCGACAGTAGAATATTTTGCACCCATATATCGTTACAATATTAACAGAACGCCACCTCTTTACAATTATGTATTGTTAGTAATGGAATAAGGCAAAATAGTAATCGAATCTCTGATGCAACACGTGGGTAACCAAGCGTTTTCTAAATCATCTTCTGTCAGCTTTCTTTTAACATTTGTTTTGCGCATGCACGTTTCCCGCATCAATGTTGCCCCCCGCCGCTGCAACGCGCGGCGGGTATAAAACTAGTTAACCACAATTTGCAAAGGGATGTATATTTGTACTTGGTAATTGCAATTTACAAGTGTAAGAAGAGATACGGTCATACATCCCAATTTATGGAACTCCGATTAATACTCAACTTATACATGTTCATTCATATGTAGTCCTTTAAAATGATATCTAGTCATGATTGTCATGATTAGACAAGAATGTTTTTCTTGCTGCGAATAAAAATGATAAGAAAAAAACACTACAACAAACAGAACATATGACACATAGGGTATGTTTGGCAAAAGTATTTTCAAATTTAAGCTTCTCGTTTACAATAATTTATGTTTAACACATACCATCTAATCTTATTTCACTTATTCGTATCATGTTTCTTAATTTACAACGTTTTATAATTAATTAAAAAACAATGACAATAAATCATATCTTATATCAAAATTTTGTTTTATAGTTCGTAAATTTTCATTACTAAGTATTTAATATTTCTTTTATTCATCCTGAATAATTATAAACAAGTTTTTAACATAGCACATTAACCGGTTGAACCAATTAACCGTCAAAGCAGGTTAATACATGGGTTAGCTTGTTTTTAAAGAATACAAGAAAATAACCATTATTAATTCAGACCAAACCAAATTAGCAGACAATTCCTTTCTTGTAAACAAAGTATTATTATAAAAGGATAAAAAAAAAGACACTTATTGCCAAATAACGCGATCCGTTTCCTCAACCCTATCCCAGTACAACGGAAACGTACCCTATCTATTCAAATTTACCAAACTACCCATCCCACGTCAGCATTAACATAATATCCATTAACCCACTCTAAGGGCATATATGTCATTTTACAACAATTAGTCGGCTGTCATTTTGCATGGCAACCAGGGACAATTTCGTAATTTCATTGCAAAATGGGTTTATAAAGACGAAACAAACCTAAATTTCACACAAACTTTCTCACTCTAAAATTCTCTCTCTAAATTATGGAAGAAGATCACCGGGAATTACAGCTCCTCCGTACGCCGCCACACACTAGATCAGTCCCTTATTCATCATGGGCGTCGGATTCGACGCGGGTACCGATCAGATACCTTTCAATTTCCTTTAGAAACTGCAGGTCCGCCTCTGGACCTGCAGTTATCAATTAGTCTCCGGCCTATTCAACAGCCGGAGAATAAATGTATATTACCCGATTCATTCGGATACAATTACAAGAAAGAAGATAAACCAGAAGACGGTCGAGTAGAAGTGGTGAAATGGCAAGCAGCAGATCAAGTACGGATGGCGTCAATGGAGAAAGCATATGCAGAACGTGTAAGGGAGATGACAAAGCGCGAGATGGAGCTCGCGCAATCAGAATTCTCACGTGCACGCCACATGTGGGAGCGTGCACGTGAAGAGGTTGAAAGAGTGGAGAAGATGAAGGAAAGAGCGACTCGAAGGATTGATTCGAGTTGTATGGAGATTACTTGTCAAGCTTGCAGGCAAAAGTTTCGACATTCATGATTATTATTATTATTATGTGATAGTTCATATTTCAACTAATTGAATTATATTATCTCATCATATTATTTGTTAATTAAGTGTGTTTAATTCTAAATCAATCTACATATATAATCGTTAATGGCTAGAATGATAAAAGGTAGGAATATTCTAAATTCTAATTCTATATCTTAATCGTAATCACATGAACTTGTGTGTGTTTAATGATTACTGAATCATTCTTTTAGCTTTTTTAACTTATTTTAATTTGTTTTGCAAATACTTTTGGAGAAATTCAAACCCTAATTTCTTTAGTTAGATTTTTTTATTTTAATTTGCTTTTTTGATTGATGTTTATATTTCCTTAATGAAACCGATGTTTCATCTAATAAGATGTTTAATCTAACATAATCACTAAAGTATTTGAACATCAATCTTTATCGATAGAGTAGATATGGTATATCTTGATGATCCGTCCTTTACCGTGAAAGATTGATTTCGACTTAAGAAAGATTCAAGTTTATTTCGAAGCTAGAATACCTTGAAAACATGTATCATACTTGTAATTGTTGTCTTTAATCGCGAGCTATGGTTATGATTAAGGTTTTTTTGATTTTTTTAATCTTTGAACCTAGATAAGTATATATAAATGTGTAAGTGAATAGATGAGTTTTAAATCATTTAATCTAACTAGCTTGTTTAATGCACCGTTCATGTTTGGATATATAGAACTCGTCTAAAAAACATGTTAAGAGTTGTAATTAGATTATAACAAGATAGTAAAACTATCTAGCTACTTCATAAGTTTAACATGACAATCCATTTAATCTATCTACAACGTTATTACAACCATATTAATACGTTTACAATTTGACTACAACCAAGCTAAACACGTCAATCTGTTTAGATAAACAAGTTAAATAGGTAAATATATAAATAGTGTTTGATTAATCGACTTGATCAACGTACTTGTTAACCAAACACGATTATTACTCATAGATAAAGAACGAATTACTAGAAACGATAATTGTCCACCTTAGAGGGTTGGAGGTGTACTTTTCTTAGTCGCTCCCAGATGGGTGTTTTGAGTTATATTAAAATACTTGTGGCTGTTAAAAAACTATAGAAAACGATATAAACACATGAGGAGTAATTAAAAATGAAAATAGAAAAAAAGGAATGGAGTCCACCTTGTTAGCTTTTAGGCGTTCAAACCAAACACCCACTACCCTTGTCTCCCTTGCTAATTTGATTCCAAACACTAAAATCTATCATCATTGTCACACTCTTCCATGTAAAAAGTACTACTTTCTATGCTTAGAGTACAACCCCGTAAGTGGACACCCAAAAGCATCATCAAAGTCGCAGCAAATCAACATGCAGCCTTCCATAGAAGATATTAAGAGAAATTTGGTTACTTTTATGGAAAACATGGACCATCTACAAACCTAGTGTCATATGGTTTTGTTTTGCTTGTTGTGGTTTAATGCTTTCTATGTTGGTATTGTGATTCCAATGTAAACAACATATAACACCCTAATGTTTTGTTTCGTTGATAACACCGATATTAAGAATATTTGGGTGTAAACAAACCGAGTTGAGCCCAACCGAACTGACCTGACCTTAAGCTCAATTTGTTTATTTTCCAAAAGCTCGATCGACTCGTTTAAAGCTCAATTATCTAAAGCTTAATTGCTCATGAATCTTTTTCCAAGCTCAAGTTGTATCCGAACTCGACTAATTTATTATTTATTAATAAACATATATACATTTACAGTTATTTATTTATATATAATTACAAATTTATAAAAAGTCAAAAAAATAATATTTAAATGTTATTTTATATATAATAATAGTAATTAAACTATATATTAATATTTAAAATAAAAATTATATGAATTATAAGCCGTTCAAGCACGCGAGAGTCCACTTAAGCTTGATAAGTGAAGCTTAAGAAGAGCTTGTTTATTAAACAAACTTCATTATAGGCTAGAGCTCATTTTGTAAATGTATTATGTGTATGTCCCTAGCTAGGTTATAAGTCTATAATGTCGTTTGTTCATGTTTATGTCAGTTAGGAAGCGTTTTGGTAGAGTTTGAACATGTTTTGTAAATGTTGATGGTGTAGGAGTATGGCTCTAGGTGTATGGTATTTGTTATAAATACAATACTTAGCCATTCTCCTCTCCGGTCTTTTGCTCTCAATTCACTTTTTTGGCTATGAAGTGTTGCCGAAATCGTGATGAAAATATATTGTGTGTTTAATGTGCATCTTATATCGTTTCTAGCATCTACCAAACAACTCGTGTCTTGTTTCCGCCGTTATAAGGGTCACACACTAATCATTGAATTCTTGTGTTCGGGTTTACGCGAGAAATCGGTCCTACACCATTAAGCATAACTTTATTTAAGCTTTTAGCAAGCTAATCTCGCATAGATAATGAGAGGCTTGCTTGATTTAAACCCATAATTAACATACACGTCAAGATGGTTATAAATGCACTTTGTGTCCCAGCTAGTGATACGTTAGTACATGTCGTTGGCTAGGCTAAACGAATATCTTAGAGAAAAAGGCATTTTGGTATTGTAGGTCTTAGAGAATAGGTAGTGGTGAAATGGAGTTTACCATGAAAATGGCCCTCCATTCTCATGCACTATTCATGAGAATGGATGAAGGACTATAAATACCATACTCCATTTCACCAATACAACCTTTGCCCATTTCACTAGAAAGAACTTTTGCGAACTTGTAACTCATGGTTTTAAAAATCCCACCTTGGCGCTAAATGCTCAATAAGTAATCTCGAAGTACTCCCCGCCTAGGCTGAGAACATGGCGAGTCATCTCCGAGTACTCCCCAACTATGGCTCGGCCTTCGATTTCAAGATGTCAGGGCCATCCTTTTGTCCCCAAGCCATTAGCGGAGGTCATCCTGATTCTCCAAGATGAGCGGGACCCGATGAGGTGGTGGTCCAATGGACAATCCGATCGATGTTGATGTGCCATTGGGCCCACAGCACCCCCGCCTTAGTACCCGCAGCACGTTTACGAGGACATGTGTCCAGGGTTAGTAGCTGCATTTAGGAGGTTTAAATGTAGTCTTAAGCGCTACAAGGATCGTAATGATGACTGGATTATGTAGGTTGTTGAGTGTGAGGCAGAGAGGAGACGCCTTGCAGGTATAGGCCCTTGTTAGTACATGATGTTTAGAATCGCATGGTTGGTCCCCGTGCTTTCCAAAAATTGCACTCTTGAAACTAATGGTTCACTAATTACAGAGTTGGTCCCGAGTGTTGTAAATTTATTACTAACATGGTCCAAATGTATTAATTTTGTAACCGTGTTGATCCTTGCCCCTAACGGTGATTAAAATTATTTGTTAAAGATATATTAAATGTCTATTTTGCCCTCATGACTAAAGAACAAAACACTTTAAAAAATACATTAAATTTTAAGTGGGCCCACCCCCATTCCACCCTTCTTCTTCCCCACCCTTCTCCACCACACCACTGCAACTAAATCCAACCAACAATCGTCATGCACCATCATCACCATCTTCATAGCACACCATCATCATCAACACTGTCACACAATTATCAACATCTTACTAGCATCATCACCATTGTCACGGACCATCTTCATAACATTAATACATTATCACCACCGTCTTAAAATGATGTGGGCTGGAGAGACGAAAACGAAGAGGTGAACAAGGGCATTGCCACGTGTGACTCGGATTAATCCTCCCCTCGGCATGTGTTAGATCTGGGCATTATTCATAACATCATATCTGTCATAAAAGGCGGAGGAAGTAGGGTGGATTGGGGATTAGGGAGACGAGGGATGGTGGTGTGTTGGGATGGTGACGGCGACGGTGACGGTGACGGGGTGGGGTTAGAAATGGTGCAGAAGAATGTGGCTTGGTCAGGTTGGATCGATGGATGTGGGTTCTGGGGTCTGTGGGTTGCGACGGTTGTGTTGTTGGTAGCGGCGGTGGTTTATAGTCGGGTTTGGGTTTTAGTTCTGGTGGCATGCAAAGGAAGACGGCAGAGGAGGTGCAGGGAAGGGGATGGTTTAGGCATTGGGGAGATGGTGGTTGTTTAAGGAGGAAGAAGAAGAAAGGGATGGGGGTGTGTTTAAAGGAGAAAATTGTTTTTTGTATAAATGAGGGCAGAAATGTAATTTACCTGATTTTAACGGAGAAAATTGACGACAGTTAGAGGTAAGGACCACACAAGTGCAATTTTGTTAAACTTAAAGATAAACAGTGTAAATAATAAACCATTAGGACCAAGAGTGTATTGGAAAACCACAAAGACTAACCATACGATTCTCTAAAGTAACAAATGGGAGAATTAAAAACAAAAATCTTTAAAAGAACTCTGAACAATTAAAAAAGGGTTTAATATCCTACTACGGTGGACCAAAAATAACATTAATGTCCATTGCTTGCGACTACCTAACATCACTTGTGAATTTGAAAATGATGCATTTGAAAATAACATTGATATTTCCTATTGACATGATGTACCTTGATCTCATATTCTGGAAATTTAATAATATCTAACAACTATCATATATATAGGTTGTGCCGACTCTTTTACACATACATATATAATTGTGCACGCTGACTCTTTTAGACAACAAGCACCTGTGCAAAATAACACACATCTATGTATCTTTGTATAAAACAATTAAGAATGAAATTCAGAATAACATATTGTTTTACCTTAGTTGATAGATTGAACAAAAAGACGGGATTGTTATGATTCTTAAGAGTAAAAGAGACGTAATTACCCATGACCTCTTGGTCTAGTGGTATGGTGTCACCCCTTACAAATGTGAGGTTGTGGGTTCAAATCCTTGCAAGTGCAAGGTAAGGTGAAAGTAAGGTGTAAAAATTTGTTGTTCAAAAAAAAAAAACATAGAGACGTAATTGTCTTCGATTAATTTAGCTATTGACTGAAACATTTATTAAAGAGCCAAAAAAATATTCCTTTGCCTACTAAGACTCAAGGGAGTGGGGCGGGGAATGGGGGGCGGCAATCCAAAGCCGGGCGGTAACACCGTCCCTAGGGGCGGGAAGAGGAGGGCGGGGAGGGGGGCGGTGGGGGAAAGCCGGGCGGGGGGGGGGGGGGGGGGAGGGGGGGGAATTTTTATTGGTGAGGTGTGGGGTTTTGATTGGTTGGGTATTTTTTTATTAAAAAAAATTCCTTTTAAATATTAATAAACAACCTTTTATAGTTTTTTTTTTAATTTTTTTTAACCAACTAAAATATTATCAAATCACATAATATTTAAAACACAAATTACATAATATTTAAAAATTAAAACATATTACAACTAATATTAAAAAAACACACATCCTAAATTACTTATTTAAACATTACATAATTCCTAAATTACTTATTTAAACACATAATATAATCCTAAAAGTCCCAGTCCTCGAGTGTGTAGTACTCGGGGGATAGGGAACGTGAGCTGTCCCGTCCATCGGACCTCGCATCCGATGGGAAGTAGTAGTACTCACGAGGAGGGGTTGGCATGCTCCAGAGGCGCTCCTGCTCCTCAATTTCCCCGAGGGCTTCCAAGTCCTCAGGAGTTGGGTCCCCATATTCACGAGGTGGGGTGGTCTGGTGGTGGTGGGTGGGGGTATTCTGGGGGGTTGGGGTAGGTTGGTGGTAGGGGGTAGTCTGGTTGGTGGGGATAGGTTGGTGGTAGGGGGTAGGAGGAGGAGGGGTGAAGGTTGGTGGTGCCGACAACATCAGTCGGTCCAATTGATGAGTAGCCATGGTATAATCCATGGCCCAAGCCCATTCTTCATCCGTCCAGGGATCATCCGCCCAGGGATCATCGACTTCAGGATGAGTTGGTGGTGCCGCAGCAGGAGGAGGGGGATTTAGCCAATGTTGTGGAGGACGAGGAGGAGGAGGAAGAGGAGGTTGTGGAGGAGGAGGAGGAGGAGAGGGGGTGAATGGTAGAGTCCGGGGCCGTCCCCGTCCCTGGACTCGGCGAGTGTACTGCCGGACATTAGATGGTCCGGCAGCTCCTGGTTGAAAACCGCCCATGTTATTCATTGTGTTTGAGGATTTGAGGATGAGGAAAAGGTGTGACTGAGAATTGGGAGGAAGTATTGTATTTATAGGGTGAGTAATATGACCGTTTGGGGGGGAAAACGTTTGAATTTCAAAATTTGAAATTTAAACGTTTGGGGGGAAAATTTTGAAATTCAAACGGTTTGGAACAGTAACCGTTTGAAATTCAAAATTTGAATATAATTATTTTTTTTAATAAATATTATTTTTTAATATTAATTATTTTTTTATTATTATTTTATTAAGTTAATAAATTCTCGGATTAAATTATTAATATTATTATTATTATTATATTTATTAATATATTAAAGTTTTTTATAAAAAAAAGGAAAAACAAATGCCACATGTCAATTCCCCCCCACTCTTCCCTCCCCCCCCCCCCCCCTTCCACTCCCCACAATTTTTTCCCCCCCACATGGACCTCACAAGTGCCACATGGCGATTCCCCCCTTCCACTCCCTCTAGTCTAACTATTTAATGACGAAAAGGTCCGAAAATACGGTTCGTAGTTATTTAATGATTTTTCATTTAAAACTTTCTTATTAATACTCTTATGGAAATGGCATAAATCCATAAATTTGTAACACTATTTGTACATTATTTTTGATTTCGATATATTGATGGAATAGAAGTGAATGTAGGACATTCTTTCTTTGAAAATATGATGAGCCCCTTAGGCTATCAACATTATTAATCCATAACATTTTGTCTTTTCGCAAGTCATCTTAATTTCTATCAATTATTATCTAGTGAGCGGGTATACAAACACTAGTAATAATTATTCATATACCTTATTTATTTTCTCATCAAACAACTTAAAACTATACTTTAAATTCGTGTTAAAATCATGAACTTTGAGTGTCGGTGATTTGAATCTCATCAAGCTATTTTAGTTAATTGGGATCTACTTAAAAACAAAGGATATCCGAATGAAAATCGTTACAAGTTAGGAGGTGTGTAGTGCGCACTCATTTAAAACTATTTTAATTTTTGGCATCCATGAACCATTACGTCCAAAGAATTTATTTCTTACATTGACAATCCTTTAACGAGGGCCCATAGGGCAGTAACTGAAGCTGAAAGCCTTTAGAACTTGCTTCTTACCTAACTAGTTGATTGATCCATCAGTAGAAGCTAGTCATCAATATGAGCTATTCAGTAGAAATAAGAATCCATCTGTAGGAACTATTGATCAACATTAACTGCATGACCAGTAATAACTATGTTATTAGTAACAACTCCTTGATCGACAACAACTGGGAGATCAGGAGCAGATGTGCTACTACAGAACCTATAGTAATTCATCCATAATCTTTAATACTAGGCAATCTGGTAACGACCATCATAATACATTAATTTAAAAGTTATCTAGACGATTCAAAGTGATAATTCAAGACCCTTACTACTACAAAATCTTCAATAAGTTTATTCAGAACAGTATATAAAGCCGCATCGTATTGAAAAAAGAAAGTAAGAAGTGACAAGAGGTGTTGACGGTAATGTGTGATATTGTATTGTATTATATTATACTATGTAGTACAATCGTATCATGTAGTTGAGCACCAATAATTGCACGTACTTAACTTACGAATGAGTCAAAGTAACGGAACGATGCAAAGACATTTAAAAAGTAAAGAGTTTCCCTAAACACTTAGGATGAAATCCTTGGTCTTATGCACAATATGATGTTCCTCCTTTTCAGTAATCATCATCATCATCATCATACTCAGTTAATCCCACCTATAGCAAAGCTAAGGTAGGGTCTGAGGAGGGTAAGATGTAGACAGCCTTACCTCTACCCCTAAGAATAGAGAGGCCGCTTCCAGTGAGACCCCCGGCTCGATGTGCTTTGGTATCAAGCCTTGGACATAAGGCACAGAACACTTAGCAATCGGGACAAACCCGATCGGTGCATGTACCCCTTTGTCTTTTGGCTATCAACGCCACCACATGATGCATGATTAACCGTCCGTCGTTTTTAACGTTATTTTCACGAAATTAGTAAAATAACGTTAAAACTAGTGCAACTTTACTTTTTGCCCCCCGAGGGCCACACATATACACATTATGTGCGCATTAACGTTATTTTACATTATATGCCACACATATATAATTTTGCCCTCCTTTTCAGTAACATTTGGACAATTGGTATATGAATTGCAATTGAAATTGAGAAAGGACAAACAATGGTGGTGATTTTTTCTTCCATGTGAGTTCATTCAGAAATTGCCAAACATATAAACTAATAAACTATGGTGTTAATTGATATTTTATTAAAAGTTCCAATTATTTGAATTTGGATTTGTGTGAGAAGAGTCGGACCCGTCGAATCGTTATATAGGTTGAACCAGCGTAACATGTATTCGATTGGACCGTTAATACACTTATATATTTTTTTTCTGTTTTTATAATTTTCCACATTATTAAGACTATAGGGAGTGGAGGGAGGGGGTGAAGCGTCATGTGGCACTTGTGGGACCCATGTGGGGAGGAAAAAATTGTGGGGAGTGGAAGGGGGGAAAGATGGGGGTGAAAGGAATAATTTTATTATTATTTGTGTGTTAGATTAAAAAAAAAAACCCAGCCAATCAAAGCATGTCACCTCACTTCCTCCCCTCCCCCCACGCCAGGCTTCCTCTCCCCGCGCCACCCTCCCGCCCCCGCCTCCACGCCACCACGGGGAGGTGTTGCCCGTGGACACCTTCCCTGCCCTCCTCTCCCGCCCCACTCCCTCCACTCTAAAAACGGTAGATTTCAGTTTCTTCGAAACACCCAAAGGCCAAAGCCCCAAAACGAAGGAGGGGGGGGGGGGGGGGGGAAGGGGGGATACTTTTATTAAAATGTAACGAATGGTGGGGTTCTTTTAGGAATCTTGTATAGTATGGTAAACGTGGGTCATACCCATATAAATATTGCGACGTTATATTGAAGTGGACAAACATGAGTAGAGGAGTGGGGGCAAATTTTCTTATCATCAAAATCAATAGGTATATAATATAATCTTGAATTTTGAAGAAACCTATAACGTTCATTGAATCATGTGCAAGTTTGTACTTATAATATTTCGTGGTCCAAAATTAACTTGTAATATAATACTTTCACGACAATGATATAAAACGTTGTTTAGTTCATTTGTAGAAGTTGTCACTCATGTGATGCATGCACGAAATAGTAGTACAACTATAACTTAAAAGTGATGCTTAGTCATTTGATTAAATAGAAAGGCTACGGGAAAACAAATAAAACTCCATAACTAAAACATGTGATTTGATCATTCTTTATTTCAAAATGAACTCTGGAGGAACAAACCAACATACTTACCTTTTGTACTAAGCCCCATCCACATATTACACTAAAAATCACTATATTTTATCTCACATATTCAATTAAATAATACTTCTTTATACCTTTATCATTAGTTTCTCTCTACTCCACTCATAATCACTTTTAACAAATATAAAAAATAAATGTCGAAAAACCATATTCCCCCAAATATACCGATAAACAATTTGGTCTAGATTACAAATTTACAATCAACAAAACTCTATTAGGCATTACCCATTCTCTGGACTCTTGATGGATGGGGCTGATGACATTACGGAAGGCAATGGGCCAAATATGACCAATACGTGTCCTATACCCGATTGTAAAGTCACTCACATACCCAACCATATATATATTGGATAATTACCCTTTAAGTATCGGGCATACCCATAAGGCCATAAATATTGGCTATGTCCATTGGTGTTTTAAAACGTTTGTTGGAATTTTCAAGGATATTTTTTTTGCTCCTTTGTAATTGTATGTTTTTAAAATATACAATAAATTAAAAATATGTTAAATTACATACAACACATCACCATTGTCACACTCTTAATTTTTCATATGCAAGGTTTTGCCGCGTGTGATGTGACACACCAGGATCCAGTCAATGATCGTGTTGAACGACCTCTATATGCTTGAAAATACGTATCTCATTAAACATGAGAAAATAGTTTCAACGTTTGTAAATTGTTTAGCAGAAGAAAAATGTTAAACCAAGTATAAAAGTTTCGCAAAACAAGCACGGACCCAAAACCATACTGAAAGTAAATATAACCAATTGTTAGAAAATAAAAATAAATAAATGTTTGAACAATGCATGTGCGACTCCACGTGCATCCTAACTAGTAGTACCTTAGCGACCTTAGAAAAGCATTCTAAAATGTGTCAACAGTTAAATTGGCGAGTTCACATATTTTTATAATTTAAAAGTGTTTGTTTGCTACACCCTCATATTTAGACTATTTATATCGATTGTTAGTTGGACAATATGTACAAGTTACTAAGCATTATGAAACCGATGCTAACTATTTGATGTTTGAATGCCTTCCGCCCCTGTTCATCACAACGATGGCAAAATGTTTAGGACAATTGTGCTCCCTCTTGACTTCCAGTCAAGACAAGTAGGACTTGTCAAACCCAATAGATCGATCCAAATTTTCTCGCTATATATCCACATAATAACGGTTTAAACTGTAAGTACTTAAGTGATGTGTTTTGCGCTAAGTAAACATGTGATACAAAAGTTATATGTGATCTAAAGTTTTGCGTGCATCGAATGCTAAAATAAGAATTTTATAGGGATAGAATTTGACAACTTATTTAGAAAGGTGGTAAAAAAGGTGAAAGGGAAATACATTTATCCCATCCCTTTTATACATTTATGTGTCAAATCTATATATATAATAAAAGAAAGCCATTTTAATGACATGGCATTTAAGGAGGCATTCTTCTTTTTTAGTGTGCCATGTGTCATGCCATGTGTCAAATTAAAAAAAAAAAACAAATAATAATATAAAACCTAATCTACTAAAATTAAATTGAATTATTCTTATGTTTCCTCCCATAATTTTTAAACGTTAATATCTTTTATATACGAGATTTTTTAAAAAAAAATTACACCAAATTAACGAGCGTTTTATTATCTTTCCAACGAGTACCATAGTGCTATATAAAAAACGGGAAAAAAAACGACTTTTTTTGTGGGGTTTCGTTCATACAGGAAAAAAAACACAAAGTGTTCATGTTATTCATTAATCATGTTCTTTCTTTTAAACCAGGTTCTTATCTACGATGTTGAAATAATAAATCAAAGTCATTTTAATGACATGACACTCAAAGAGGCATTTTCCTCCTTGAGTGTGTCATGTGTCATCCCATGTGGCATTGAGATATTTTAGGAAAAAATAATTTAAAAATAAAATTGGATTTCTCTCTCTTATCTTTCCTCCCATAATATTTAAACGTTAATATCTTTTATATATGAGATTTTTTAAAGAAAAATATTACACCAAATTAACGAGCGTTTTGTTATTTTTCCAACGAGTACCATAGTACTATATAAAAACGGAGAAAAAACGACTATTTTTTTTTGTGTGGTTTCGTTCATACAGGAAAAAAAACACAAATTGTTCAGGTAAATCATTAATCATGTATAGGCAAGTCACTAATTATGTTCAAATCAGTAAATATGAATTATATTTTCAACATGCGTTAGCATTGGAGTTATACATTGTTTTAGGTTAGATATTAATATTATAGTTATACATTGTTTAAGGTTAGACGTTAACATTGGAAATACATTTTTAATTGTTTTAGGTTAGGTGCTACCCAAAGCTTTCCTGCATGTAACTGTAAAGCGCATCATTTTATTTCATATGTAAATTTAATATGTCATATTAGATTTCTCAACCCCGGGACATTCCCGGGGTATAATCTAGTTAGTATTTAAAAAAAATAACGTTTATTAAACTAGTGCTTTACCCTAATTATTTGCTACTTTCCAACAAATTAGCTTCAATTATACTTCAAAAGAGAAAAAGTGTCGTTTCCTGTTGTCATCTTTATAAATGATTAAATGGTGACATTTCTAAATTAAATATGATTAGTGTAGGTTCATAAACTATATTAAATCCTTAAATTGGATTGGCTGAGGTGTGAAGTGTGAACCCAACTCCAACTCAGATCCACAACCAAATTTCCAACTGACTTCCGATTGGTTGACTCGCTACCATATCCTGACTCACCCACAACTCACTGAGTTAGCCCATGATGGAGAAATCTTAAATGGGGGATGGGAAACTACCAGATATGGTCACGGGTACCCCACTACCAGCACGGTAACACCGCTTGGTAGTGTTGGTAGTGGATTCGTGGACCATTTGTTGGTTGTATCTAACGGACCGTGTGAAGGGATAGGGAGCCTAATCCTCGCCCGGATAGCCTCCCTATCCCACTTTCCAATAACCCAGGCGCTAACATGACAGCGCGGACAGGGTTATCATGCTGGCGCAGAGACAATAACCGCGGAGACAGGCAGTTGCAGAAGACTACCTTGGCCCGCGGGCTTAGCTCCGCGCCACACGACAGGTCAAGCTGAACATCTATACAATGTCACTCGAGGGGAATCTCTGCGCATACTCACACGCGCGGAATATTCGTCCAATCCTGTCCTTTGGTACGAGGTACGGACGATCGGGAATGAAGAAGATTTGCTCAGATCTGGACAACCTTAACACCAATCGAATGGCGACACGTGTCCGAAGTGGTCCAACAACCATTGACGGGAACAGTGACATGACTGCTTCCATGCTTCCACCATGTTGCTGTCTATAGTACTCGTCAGAGTACTGTGCAGACATGCTCACCTGCTGTCAGACGTCACGTCAGACGCCAGCAGGTAAGTCAACCATGCTGTGTTAGAGGGAAGGCGCCACGTATACATTTTGCAGACCAGCTCCCACTTTTTCTCACATCAGCATTAATTGTCACTTGGTCTCCCTCCATTTCCACGGGCCGAAGGCATCTGGGCCTGGCCAAGGCCCAGATCAACTACAAGACTTTATGGGCCATCTCCCATGGCCCATAATCTCTCCTATAAATAAAAGACTTCATCTCCTTTGCAAGGGATCCGAAGATCACCATTTGTATGCAAGAGCTAGAATAGCAATAATCTTTGTAACAACTTGTAATCTCCAAAGTAATAAAATTCGGCTCTTTACAGTGGACGTAGGTCATTAACGACCGAACCACTTACATTCTCGTGTTCATACTTTCACCACACACACTAATCTCGTAACTGTCTTGGGTTTCGGTTAGTCCACGATGTGAGCAAAAGATTGTACCTGAGCGAACACTTGTATTAACCCCACGGTGATTACCATTAATCACCGTGATACTCGTTGTTTCTTCACCGTGAAACCCAACTAATCTCTTTTTTTTCTCTCTCTCTAATATTTTAATCTCTTCTGTCTCTCTGTTCTTTTTTGGTTACAGGCATGCTTTTTTT
Source organism: Ambrosia artemisiifolia (assembly GCA_032199755.1). Lineage (NCBI taxonomy): Eukaryota > Viridiplantae > Streptophyta > Magnoliopsida > Asterales > Asteraceae > Ambrosia > Ambrosia artemisiifolia. Next base: position 46,282,290 of record CM063526.1, read on the forward strand.
TTTACAGTGAAAACTTCTTCAGTGGAGTGCCCATTTTCCCCTAAGAAACCTCATATGCATAAAGATTGTTTATTTGTAATTTTGTTTAGTTACCACACTCTAAAACAAGAAATTTGTATGTTTTGGCTTAAGCCTTGACCATGTCTCTTTGTTTCAAAATCCTATTTCCCTGGCAACTTCTATTGTATATGTCACCAAAGCTGCTTATAATATAATCAAGTCGAACCCATATCTAAAGAAAGTTGATGTATTCTTGTTCATCAACCAAAAGAACGAAATCTTGGTGGTGCTTAATGGGAAGAAACAATGAGGAGTCAAATATCATTCAAACAAGACCAAAGGTACGAACTTTGTAAGCCTCAACTGGTGGAGAAATGAACTGATTTTTCCATTCGTTTTCTGGTCAGGTTTCGCTTTTTGGTGTCCCACCTATAAAGAGCGATTTTCTAGTTGATGGATATTGACCACTAGTGGCACAATCGATAGATTCCGGAAAGAATCTTTTTCAAGACTTTATCTCCTATGTTGACCTTTCTCTATATTAGTATATTACCTTATTTTGGAATTCACTTGAAAGCCCTGACTTATTGCTTTCACTCAAATGCCACTGATGCGTAAGACATTGAGTTGGACTACTTTCCTTCTGGTAATGTCTTGCTCCGACGGTGGGGCCTTATGGGGAGGGGCCCAACCCAATAGGGACAGCACACCCCCCCCCCCCCCCCACTTCAAGCGGGTTGGTGTTCGGTTAGCAAAGGGAGAGCGGCCGGTAATCCTTTATCCAAGATCCTCTCGGACTGTTGAATAAAGGCAGGGAAAAAGCTTTCACCAGGTCCAGGAATCGGTAAAGTTTTGTTGGTTGGATAATTGGTCACATTTTATTCATGAAATGGATTGGATTGCTATTAGTTTGGATACGGCAAAATCGATCTATCCGGAAGTACATTCGAGCTAATAAATACCTTGTGTCAGAATTGAAAAATTATATGCCTATGGCTGGTATTTTATTATTCCTTACATGTGTCTACTGTTTAGGCAGAATACCGTCACCCATTTTTAGTAACAAACTGAACAAGCTTGACAAAATAGAAATAATAGAAGACGGTTCCACTCTGCAAGAACTCCGAATCATTCTCTTGAAGCTCATCCTCTATGATCCGCTTGCCCCGAAATGACCTCGACCAATAGGGAAATCCCAATTCATTGGGCCTTTCGATACAATCAAATAGAAAGCCCCAAGGGCGCCATATTCTAGGAGCCCAAACTACGTGATTGAATAAATCCTCCTCTATCTGTTGCCGGTCGAGGGCTCCTTCTCCTTCCCCCTCTTCAAACTCCAATTCGTCTTTTTCATAGAGAAATCTCTTATTAAGGATAGAACAAGATCCTTTTTGCATCATATCTAAGGGATTCCTTGGTTCGGGTCGAAGAAGCAATGTCACTCGATCCTTCTCAAACTGACTGCATGTCCGTGAGGATCCCACCAGAGCGCCTTCCACTTCTAATAGGCCACGAACTAGACCAGAATCATTCTCAACAGGTCCATAAGGAGTGATCCCATTTTTTTCAACGGGTCCGGGTAGAGTAAGGGGCTGTTTGGTTGATTAAGTGCTGAATCATTAAGATGATTTGAATGGTTAAGAGGCTCTGAATGGTTAAAAGCTTAATCATTCAACATCCCTTATTAGCTTAATGGTTCAGCACTTAATCATTCCATTCAGATGCTGAAACAAACAGTCTGAATGCTAAATGATTCAGAGCTGAATGGTTAAGAGGCTGATTAAGAGGCTACCAAACAGCCCCTAACTATTCATTATCTGTCAAATGATGTAAAAAAAACCTTGTAATGTCGTTACAGAGTTATGGGACAACATGGCATGGATCAGAGGAGTGGAGCGCGATATGGTGAAATCCCTTCTCAAGAGAATGGAAACGGGGAGACCAAACAACATGATTATTAAGGTATGTTTAGCCTCGTAAAAAGAAGGGGTCAGGTTGAGTAACGGGTCAAAATGGGTTCGCCTTTCACATGGGTCGTTTTAGAAAGATAAAGGTATCCAAATGGATTCACTCGTTGTATTTGTTTTTATGGTAGCTAGTGGCGACACATGATAGGGCGGTTGGGATGACTAGTAGATGGAACAATGATGGACCCACTTTAAGTTGGCAAGTTTTGTTACAGTGATCAAAATCGATCTACCGTATAGATTCTAAATTCACCTGTTGTGTAACATTAGTAGAGCCAAATGAACTAGTAAGCAAATTTTTTTTTACCTAAACCAACTTATTTCTTGATTAATGAGTCAGAATCAGTGGATGCAGTTCTAAAATTTACTATTCTTTAACATTTTTAAGATTTTTTTTTATTATTTTAAGGAAGATCTAATGATGTATTTGAACTACAGAGAGCACACAGTCATCCCTCCACATATTATAGCAGAAGCCATATCAAATCTTCATGGTGTAGACCTCAGATGGTCTGGACCTATTACACCAGCAGAGATGCAATATGTAGAGCAATATGTTGTCGTTAAATATCCCGAATATTCGAATGCACTCGTCGAAGAGAAAGACTGAACTGACCTTTATGAGCTTTGTCTGGAGGAAGAGCCTACAGAACCCTCCCCAGAAGACAAACGGAAATCGCCACGAGGGGCGTTTAGGGAAACGTTTGGAAGTAATTTCAACGATCTAGTGAGGATCCAGCTCGACCCATCAAGATTACATCCTCGCTAAAAGTCATCCTATCTTGGAAGCTTTATTACAATTCCAAAAATTTAAGCAAGAAACAAAATCATCTAGGCTCACGAATCTATTATTTACATATAAATTATAAATATATACATAATATAACTATAGGATTTGGTTCAAATGAGAACCTTTCCCCAAATTGAGAACTGAGAGAACCATTCTGGGCCACACATTTCTCTAAGGCAAAAAAAAAAAAAAAAATTTTTTTTTTTTGCAAAAATCGCTGCTTAATATGTAAGAAATTTTTTTTTTTTATTTTTTTTGTATTTTTTTTTTAGTATACACATGTGTATAATTGCATTATACACATATGTATAATGCAATATACACATATGTATAACTGAAATATACACATATGTATAGCTGAAAAATGCTATATACACATATGTATAATTGCTATATACACATGTATAATTGACATATACACATATGTATAAATGAAAAAAAAATTCAAAAAAAATAAAAAAAAAAAATTTCTTGAATAAAAATGTGCGATTAAAGCAAAAAAAAAAAATTTTTTTTTTTTTTTTGCCTTTATATGAAATGTGTGGCCCAGAATGGTTCTCTCAGTTCTCAAATAGGGGTTGGTTCTCTTAGGATCCCTACCCTATAACTATATATGTATATAATGAAAATAAGTAATAAATAGTAAACGATCCGAGTTTCAGCTTGAATTATTACTCAGTGTGCAATGTTTAAGCTATAGACATAGAGCTCAAAACAAGCGGAGTTAAGCGCGTACAGATCAAGCTGAAACACAGTAGCCCAAGAATTCCAGAACAGTATCAAACAAAAATCCAGATGTAAAGTGCAACGATCCAGAATCAGCTGCAGATCTGTTAAATCTGATCTTAAAGTTGCAAAATTTCTCCTTCAAAAATAGTGCTGACAAAGGGATCTGGAAGGGAGATAGCTCGGGGTCTTTTTCGGTATCTTCGGTTAAAAGATTATTGTGCATGGCTGACCCTATCCATCCTAATAACAAACTAGATTGGAACTCATGGACTCCTTTGAAAGTTAAAACATTTTTGCATCCAGGGCTTTGATGAATCGCGTTCCAACACGCGATGAATTGAGAAGAAGGATTCTAATGGGTTCGGAAGTTTGTTGTCTGTGCTCCACGAGTGATTCTGTTGACATACATGTTTACTTCATGTATTGTGGCAACTTTGGTTTGACAACAAATGTATCTTATCTGACAGTCTAGTTAAGGTTGAAAAGATTATAGAGGACATCAAGATTCTTGGTTTTCTGTGGATACCCAAACCGTTCTCGACCCTATGGTTTCAAACGGTTCCACATAAACCAACTCTTATTTAGGTCTCAGTTCGGGTTATAACCTGGTTCGGTTTCCCAAACCCGTTTTTTTTCCCATCCGTACACCCGATGTTTGAAAATCATCATAACTATCTATTTCTTAGCGTTAAAAATCAAAATTACTTTCACAAACAAACATCACATATATGTGACCCATAATCTCTTCAGCAAGTCATATTGTCCTAACTCCTAAAATTGCTTATCTTGTTCGATGCGCTAAATTATCACACATTTTCATATGCAATAATTAATCAAAAAGAATGTTAATGATGGGTTCTAATAGATATAATTCATGTTCTTCCTAAAAAGATGAGGATCACATATGCGAGCGGGTGATGAAGTGCGCTAAAGGCATTGATCATTTGATCCACAGAATTGCCTTCAGGCGGGCCGTGATTAGACCATATGCTCCATAATAAATACAAGAAGGTGAGCAAAAGACGAAGGAATAACAAAATAAGTTTAAAATTTACCGACCAAATCTTTTAACATGTTGTACTTGTTTAACCTCTTACATGACAAATAAAAAAACCTGGCTGGTGATGATTCAACTCTAAGCCATCCCCCCGCTTGTTGCTGTGCGAATTATCTGAAACAGGGCTGCCAGAAAGTAAAGAAAAGTCAGATGCAAAATAAGATTAATAATTTTAAAATTTTGCATATCATTTCATTACGTATTTTTGTTCAGTTTTAGACACAAACTAACGTATCAGATAAGATTATAAAATTAAAAACTACATAGTTAAACCAATATTGGTTTAGAAAGCATATAGAATTTACAAAAAACTTTGGGCGGCTTTTAACCTGCTTGACCAAAACGACTGGGTTGGCCCACTTGACGTGTTTCCTTAGTAGCTAAGTTTTAAATTTCAACCGATTGGCCCAGCGGAAGATAACATACAACCTAAACCGACCCATTTTCAGGTATATGGATTGACATTGACACCTCTAAATTCATTGCAAATGTCAACTACTGGCCAAGTCTATCATACTTCCATACAACTTAATTTTAATCTCTTCCTAAACTAAAATAATCAAGAATTTTTTTTCTTGCATGCTGCATAGATAACTTTGTAAATAGAAGTTTGTTCTATTTAAAAAGATACCGGTAACGTTTAAATAAGAGATCAACTTACAGGATCCTATCACAACAAAGATGAAAAACCCGAGCACGATGGGGCCCACAGGGTAGGAGTCTTTCTTCTTGGTTGTTGTTTCAGGCACTGAACCGCGTTTCTTGATGTTCTTCTGAAACCTCTCCACCTTTCTATCTGATAAGCGCTTGGATGTTGTCTTCAAATATCACAGTACATGACATATAAACAAGATGTCACTTAGTTACAAACCTAAGATGCTATATAATTAAACTTCCAACCGGTACTTGAAACGTATCAGCTCAATCAATCCATTATTAATGAATGTAGTTTTACACGCAAAGCACACATAAGTGTCGCAACAATCGAAGTCTTGTTTCTGTTCTTCCATTATACAATATGAACAACTATGTATCCACTACGCAAATGCAAGAAGTGCAACAAGGCGACAGAAGTGGGGTGTAAGACTGTAAGCTGCTTAAATTTTTATCTTTTTTTATATTTTTTTATAGGTTTTAAGCATCCATAACCCAATGTTGTAAGAATCAGGACTAGTCGGCAATTAATTACTAGTCCGCCGGTCACCGAGTAATTTTTCATTTCGATCCATTAATCAGTACTCGGCCTATTCAGCCAGCCAAAACCTGTAAATTTCGGCCAGTTTCTAACCAAACCAAGTAGATTCTGGCGATTAATCATGTATACTTAAAATATTGGGCCGAGAAGGGGTTAAAACCTGTCTACTTAAAATATGTACCGGTAAAAATGTGTGTGTAACTGAAAATTACATATAAAAATCCCAATCCGATTATTTCTGATTAATCTCCAATTGGTTGCCAAACGGGCAGACTAACGCCTAACAAATTTTACAACCATGTCCTACCGAAAATTAAGCTATAAATAAGCTTTATAAACAATTTAATATATAAATTAACTAACTAATATTCATATCAAATTACTAATCTCGAATGTACAATGTATAAGACTGTCAATAACCCTAACACTATCCCAAAAAATACAGATGATTTCTGTTATAAAAAGGAATTAATGATTCTAACCCTAACGCAGGAATGAAATATAATAATAATCAAAAGGATCGGGGCAGATAAAAACGATGCGTAGCTAAAAAAACATAGAAAGTTATTAGGGATAGATGGTTTACCATTGTAGGTATGAGAAGATGGTTCCGGACACAACTGTTGTTGGTGTTGTGACTACTTTGAAAACTAGTTAAACCACCGCTTCCAGTTTTAGTTTTAAAAACAACTCAGAAACACACGGTTTGTGTTGTGTTGTGTTGGATGGAAGTCGTGTCACGTTGTCACGTAATTTATGCGATAAAACACATTTTTTTCATGTTTAACAGAATGTATATCAATAAAAAAGAAACAAAAATAAAGTTGATTAATAAATTATAACTAGGATTCTATTACCCGCGCTTCGCGACGTGAGTTCCTGTTGCGTTGAGGGTTTGGTGGACGTTAAAGATTGCGCGACGTTGTGGGAACTCCTGTTGTATGGAGAGTTTCGTGGGCATAAAAGATAATATTAAGTGACTATTATTCTCGCGTGGGCTTAAAAAAAATAGTCGCAACTAAAAGCTAAAAGTTTGGTGGTCAAAGTTTGGAAGAAATGAAAGTACATTAGTTAGTAAGAAAGTTAGTGGTCAAAGTTTGATGGTCATTTAAAATCCTAAAAGCTAAAAGTTTGGTGGTCAAAGTATGAAATCCTAAAAGCTAAAGGTTTGGTGGTCAAATTGGAAGGAAATAAAGCGCATAGGTTAGTAAGAAAGTTAGTGGGCAAAGTGCAATGCAAGTTTAAAAAAGTTGTGTGTTCAAAGTTTGAAATCCTAAAAGGTAAAAGTTTGATGGTCAAAGTTTTAAATTCTAAAAGTTAAAAGTTTGGTGGTCAAAGTTTAGTGATCAAATTGAAGTCCGTAATAAAGTTAGTGGCTTATTTCGTTTTTTTAAACGTAAAAAATAGTTGCCGCCAGAAGCAGCCATTCAGAGGCTCTTGCCTCCACATTCAACCAACCCAATCCCTTTATTGTAGAAGTGTCGATAACTTATTAGATACTATAATAATGAATATTAATAACGGTTATGATAGTACATATACAGAAACAAATGTCTTCAATCAGAGTTAACGTGGTATCTGAACGGTTAATAGTTCGGTTTGTCATGGTATAGGACAAAAAATGATTATATTTGACTTGTTTGGTTTGAGCAAAAGTTTTTATCGAGACTTAAATTAAAATAAGTATCTTGCAACAGTTATTCGGGTTTTTATGAAACATTACATTAGATTGAACAACATCGAGTAAAAAAAATAAAGTAAATGTGATGTAGCTATTTCTTTACAATTATATCTATTGTTTGACTTACAATTGGAAGTTTTTTCTTTACAATTAAGTTCTCATTAAGTCGATGGGGATTATTATACCTCGACTTAATGACTTGGTGGTGATTATCTTTTCTCAACTTGGTTTTCCCCAACTCTATCTCAAATTAAATGATTGTATGAAATCATAAAGATACATGGGTTTATTTGATCCATGCAATATAGGAGTTCTTTATAGACATAACTTTTTTTTATTACTAAGTATATAACATCATGTTTATCTAATCCATTTAGCATACGGGATTCTAACTTAGTTTTATTGACAAACGATAAAAACATCTGCGTATTTTAGTAATATCACTAATAGACAAGGGTGAAAGTAATTGGTATGTTTGAGTTATACATGAAAGTGCTTAGTTTATAATTTAAGTCCCTAAACCATGTTAGAAAACATTGCATTGCATAGGATTAATTCTTCCAACCTTTTTCCACAACTTATAAGAAAAAAAAATCAAGACAATTTTATAAGCTTTAACAAACTTTGTCAATATTTTAATCTAAATTTTACTTGTATGATAAGTCACGTATTTTATGATAATTGACGTTTACATAAACATATTTGATGGTCATTATAAAAATAAGAGTGCAATAGATAGATAATACTTTTAATAACCATATAACAATTTAATCTCAAATGTTTATGCATGTTATGAAGACTCAAGCAGCTCAAATATCAAAAACAGTCGATATGTCCGAGTGGTTAAGGAGACAGACTTGAAATCTGTTGGGCTTCGCCCGCGCAGGTTCGAACCCTGCTGTCGACGTTTTTTATAAATTTACTACATTTTTTCTCCTTTTCTCCATTGGAAGCCTTGCTGTGTTGATATGTGATCAATAGGTTATAAGATTATCTACTCATATTCCTTTGATAATAGACGAACACTAAAGAATGAATTTGGAGATTTAGTGGTGCGATTTCGACCCAACAACTTGTTTTTTTTTTAATTCATCAAAACAAATTTGATCAACTTCAACTTAAAATATGAAATAGGACAATATGAATTTTATATTTTGATGATGTAGAACACGACTACGCCTCTTTTGATCACATAGCCATGTGTTAAGTTATATACAAAAGAGAAAGTATACGGTATAAAGCCCCTTAAAATAAAAAGCGTAAGAAGCCACCAGAGATTGAAACCTGTCAATCTAACCTAACCAGAGTTAAACACAATAAACCTATCTTCCCTGTTCTAAACCTAACCCATTATCATTTTGAAACAAACCAGCATCATCACCACCAACACCACCATCGACCCGAACCACACCATTATCAAACCCTTCCTTTCAACACTGATATCCACCAACGACCACCCCTGTGAGCCGCTGTTAACCACCAACCCTCAATCATCATTATCAAGCATCAATAACAGGGAATCGACGTGGTTTGGGGTTTTTACCTCGGTTGGATTTGGGAACAGGGGCGCGCCACTACTCTTTCTTCTTCCCATGTCCCTCTCTCTGTCGATCTCTTTCTCTCTCTCTACCGAGCTTCTCTCTCACTCTCTATAATATTTGGTGGTGGGTTGTGGGGTTTGACCACCGGAGGACCACCGACGGTGGAGGAGTTCGCCGGAGGATGTGGAGGAGGGACCTCCGGTTCCCTTTCTCTTTCTAGAATGTATATGTGTATGTGTGTGTGAGAAAAAAAAAAGCAAGAGAGAGGTGTGGCAAGATATTCAGCAAGGGAAGAGAAAAAATGTTGTTATGATGATAAAAAACAAAAGGTGCGTCTGTTTCTTTCTTAGTGCGTTTTTTTTTTTTTTGAGTGCCTTCACAACTGATGAGTGCGTTTGTTTTTCTTTGAGTGAATGAGAGTGCGTTTGTTTTTTTTTTTTTTAGTGAATGTGATGAGTGCGTTTGATTTTTGTTTGGGTTTGATGAGTGCGTCCAAAATTTTCAATGTGTGGTTTCAAATTTTTTAATAAGTGCGTCCAAAATTTCAATGAGTGCGTCCAAATTTTCAATGAGTGGTTCCAAACTTTTTGACGAGTGCGTCTGAAAATTTGATGAGTGCGTTTGTTTTTCACCAACTTCATCTTCTTCCTCTGCAACTTTTTTTAATCTAATTTTTATCTTTAATCATCCTTAATGAAACAAACTCCAGAGTATTCGATAACTATTACAATTCATAATTGTTTCATATGATTAGTTTAATCCTCTGTTTTTGATTATTTTTAGATCAAATACCGATCTTACGTTTTTCGTTCATTGTAATCGATTTTTTTTTTGTTTTTGAATTGTGTAATCATTCTGAACATGAACCGATCTAAGGTCTGAAAACGATGAAAATTCAGGGTTCAAAATAGTTCTGTTACGATTTAAAAAAAATAGACGGTTTTTCCCTTGGTTAGTTTAACCCAAGTATGATTAGGGTTTTTAATCTGCATCCTTAATCTAATGGCTGAGATTGCTTCTTACGCTTCTTATGTTAAGAAGCTTTATACGTTAGCCTCACCCTATACAAAATAGTTTTTCGGTTTTCACATATGGCACAACTTTGCTCCTTTTTGTCGCATCACATGTGTGATCGACCTTAACTGAATTGTTCCGGTTATCTTGGAAATCATAAAAGGATTGTGCAAATCAACTCCATCAACAAGCTTCAGTTGAATATTTGGTTTCTAAGCTATTACGTGCTTTGAAAATCACAAAATTTTAAACTCATGTGTTTCGTTTCAAAACTCATTTAAGAATGTCATAATAGGAAAGGAGGATAGCCACGACTCACCAGTTGATTAGTTATGGTTTTCAATCACTAATCCAAACTTTGGGCCTCAAAACTCAAAAGTATAATATTTAACGGTCTTATCTACCCATTAAGTAGGGGTGAGCACAAATCGGGTATACCCGAATTTACCCGAGACCCGGACCGAGAAATACCCATAACCGAACCGATATCATATACACAAGTTCTTCTTCGGTTTCTATATCATGCAAATTTCGGGTTCGGGTCGGTTCTCGGGTATGAACCTAGGGTAACCGAATTTATCATACCCGAACCGAAGTTATTAAGTCAAAAAGAAAGCGGAATGAAATCACAACAGATGACCCTGGACTTTGTTATGTACCTATGGAACTATCATAATCGAACTTAACTCATCTCCTTCAGGTAAGAAATCAAAAATCAAGCAGAAGAGAACAAGAAAAAAGTGAATAAAAAAGTGAACTCTAGATATGATGGATAAACCTGCAAACAAAGGGTTTTTCAACTAAAGAGAAACACCAAGAGAAAAAGAAAAAAGTAAGAAAGATATACAGACAAAAAATGTGTTGTTTAGTTACTATGGGGAATGTAAATTCATAATAAAGTATTATTTTCAAGAAGCCAACAAACTTTAAAATTATTTATGGCTTTACTTTCAAAGTAATAAAAATTACTCGTATTTGTTTATTGGTTACTGTATTAAACTGTACAATATACATATTAACTTTTTGCTTTTTCAGTAAATTAATAAATAAATTATTGTCCTTCTTCTTCCACTACTCTCTCTCTCTCTCCATCACGAATTCTTCTCTGCAAAACTAAACCTCCCCTTCTTATTTTCACCATAAGATGTGTGTTCGTAAGCGTTGGAAACAACTGATGAGATTAGCGATTTGAACGTCCTTCTTCATCGGTTTCGGTCCTTAGTCACTACCCGAATTTCTATGACCAAAGTTACCCGATACCCGAAATAGACTCCAGGTCCAGTTCTCGGTCCATGTTTTTTCATCTTTTCGGGTTTCGGTCCGGGTCGGGTATAACCCGGTTCGGTTCGGTCCGAGCCATATGCTCACCCCTACCATTAAGTCCTCCATTGCCGGTGTTTGGAACTCCATCATTAAGGTTGGAAAGGACTTTGAAGACGCAAATATCAAGGTTGAAGATTTGTTCAGGGGTGTGCTTGGTAACGGCTCGGGGATACGGTTCTGGCTCGATTCCTGGTGCGGTGAACAACCACTAAGGTACACTTTCCCTAACCTTTTCTTACTTGAATCCGACAAATGCTGCACTGTTGCAGCTCGTATTACTCGACTGGGAAACACTTGGGCTTTGGGTTGGGCTTGGAGTCGTGATACATTGCAGGAACAGGAATCGCAAGAGCTTCAAGACTGCTCCAACTTGCTTCGCAGCTGGGAACTAACCGAGAATCCCGATTGTTGGAGCTGGAAATTAGACAAGGATGGAACGTTCTCAATCGCCTCATGTCGCCAAAAGCTTGCAGCCACTGCTGTACCTTTCTACCCCTATGATTGGTGCAAACTGGTGCCTAAAAAGTGAATCTTTTGGCTTGGAGAAGTGAACAAGATCGCATTCCTACGCTGGAAGGGCTAAACCGTCGAAGGATCATCAACACACCCGCTACCTGCACACTCTGCAACGACCACTCGGAAAACGCCGAACACCTCTTCATCTCATGCTACTTTGCAACACAAATATGGAGCAAAGTCAGTGATTGGTGCCGCATTCCACCCATCTTCACGTTTGAATTCAGAGACATTCTAAGGGCGCATAAAGTAGCTGGGATTGGCCGGGTCAAGACGAAGATTATTAAAGCTATCATCCTAACAACGATTTGGACCATTTGGATTACAAGAAACAAGAAAATATTCTCCGGGAAGCGACCGTGTTTGGACCAATGTTTGGGAGAAATCAAAGCTCTATCCTTCAATTGGATTACAAGTCGTGCAAAGCAAATACCAAGGGATTGGAAAAAATGGTCGACTTTTGATTTTGATGTATAATTAATTACATGGGTTTGGTTGTTTTGTTTTAATTCACATCTAGCACCTTGCTAGTGGACAATCATGTATGTTAATGGGTATGGTAATAAAAGTCTTTTGCCTTTCAAAAAAAAAAAATAATAATATTTAACGGTATTTTAGTCAAATGTTTCTGGATAATAAAATAAGTCTCATTTCAAAGAATTGTATTACTAGTTTATGATGTATATCCTCAAAATGACACATTAACCGTTTTAGAAAGAAATAAAGTATGTCACTTTTTACATGGAGAAAAAAAAATGAAACGTCAAGTTCAAACAACCCGAATCATTACTATTACACTTAGTCAATCAATTTATCGAGATATGAATAATGAATATTACTAAATGTGAACAAAACTTAACAACAATTTACCGAACATTACGATATATGCAAAATTCACATGTTTAATAAATTTAGTAAATAAATTAATATCAATTGAGGATTAATTCATAAAAGTTAACAGCTCGCACAAGGTTGTCGATATGTCCGAGTGGTTAAGGAGACAGACTTGAAATCTGTTGGGCTTCGCCCGCGCAGGTTCGAACCCTGCTGTCGACGTTTTTAATTATTTATTTTTTAGTTTAAGATCTCAAATTTTGTTGACCTTGTTAAGAAGTCAAATGGGATGTTTTTTATGACCTTTTATTGTTGGCTTTTCTGAATTAAAATGTATATTTAATTTCTTTAAATCAAATTATTAGTTTTCAAGATCAAGAATGAGAAAATGACAAATTCATCACCTAAGTTATTTAAAGATAAGAAAGACGAATATTGTTGGCTTTTCTGAATTAAAATGTATATTTAATTTCTTTAAATCAAATTATTAGTTTTCAAGATCAAGAATGAGAAAATGACAATTCATCACCTAAGTTATTTAAAGATAAGAAAGACGAATATTCATGTTCGAGTTTTAATTTGTAAAAAGAAAAGACTTTGTAGTGAAATAATAAATGGGTTGTGGTTTTTTTAACGTCAACAAAGTCTAATCACCCGGGTACATCCATAGGCAAAGAACAACCACGTCCGCGATCATAGAAAGAGCCGGTGACCCGGCCCATCCCCAGTTCCAAGATAAGCTACCGCCCGAAGGCCCATTGTGGCAAAACTCTTAGCTCAAACATTACATTTGGTCACGAGCGAGACTTTAACCGGTCGACTTTCTTAGAGAAAGTTATTCGAATACCGCTAGAATGCCCTTTGGTAAATTCTTTGTGGTACCCGATCAAACGTGCTAAGACGTAGTAAATCAGTTAGTTTTCATTTTAGGAGTTATTTATTAATCTAATAAAAGACTTTAAAAACATATTACTATTTTTAAGATCATTTAATGTTTGCAATTGACAGGTTTTAAAGGGATCAATAGAACAAAATTACTATGTAATAACAAAATGTCGATATGTCCGAGTGGTTAAGGAGACAGACTCGAAATCTGTTGGGCTTTGCCTGCGCAGGTTCGAATCCTGCTGTCGACGTTTTAATTTTTTCTTCTTAAAATCACATTTTTTAACCTTTTTGGGCATGTCTTCTCAACCTCCAACACCCGAAGTCAACAACAACAACGATGGCATCAAGGATTGTATTGTTGTTGTTGTTGCTAAAACAAATCTAGGATAAGAACAAAGGGGTATAATATTGTTGCTCAGCCAAAAAAAAAACACCATTAGCCTTCTCATGAGGATTCCTGCTCTCGACCTGACTCTATATATATGAGTTGATTAGAGAGCATACCATACATAACCCGACGTTAGGTTGTTATAATGGTTTGTTTTATACTCGCGGTTTTGTTTTGTGGCACCTACGTATAAACCTTTTTCTAGTATTATTTGTCTTCATCATCAAATTTCACAAAAGGTCCCCACAAATGTGTGAGAATTAAAGTTCTCATTACTAAAAGGTGAAAATTATTGTGACATCAACTTACAAATGTACAAGTGGATGTGAGCCTTAATAACTATATATTTCCTTTTATGTGGAAGTACAATTGATCACTTGAAACATGTTTAGCCAATTAGATAAACTAATTTGACAATTGGCAAACTGAGTTATTTTTTACTTGATACATCAATTTTTACTAACATTGTGTTTGCAATTTATCTTTTGATTTAGTTAAAGTAAGTCCCAGTGATGTTTAAACTAAATCTCATCAATGAATGTTGGTTATAACATAATTTTGTACATAACCCCCACTTTAGGTCAAATTTGGTTAAAGTCATTAAAGAACACAAAGTCATATACTTGGTTTAGCGAGATAATCGACACTGAACTTAACCAACTAGTTCTAAACATCATATGTGATGCTCTTATGAAATTATTGTGACATGCCAAATATGTTAAGATCACATCAACTCAAACTATGCTAAAATGTTTGGGTTTACAAGCCAATTATGAGTCTCATCTTGGAGAGCATCAACGGTTATAAAAATCTGTACAACAAAAGTTCTTGCGTTTTTCAGGTACCACTAAAAAATTGTGGTCACTCTCTTGATGAGCCAATGTAAGGACGAAAACCAATGACCCATATCAATAAGCAAGAAAAAACGGTTGGCCTTAGAGGACGGGTTTAAGCATTAACGATTAATATCTATTAGTGTTCTTTTAGCCTATATTCTAAAACGAGGTCGTGCGTATGAAGGTCTAGACAAATGAGGTCAGATGATGGCACAAATCAATGATGTCCAGTATAGAAAGTATGTGATAGCCATGACCTTCCATATGATAGTCCTTGCATATGCATTAGTTAGGTCGAGTGTGATTTATCGACAGGGCGCACATATATAATGATCAATTGGTTGTTTTGGTTAAAAATGTTATTATTGACATATTCAGGTGTGCTGTGATTTCTGCTAAGAAAGAGACATCGTTGAATTTCTTGACTGGCCAATTAGAAGGATGATCAACGCTCAGACCAGCTTAAATTTTAGTCTTTGGATAGATTTGAGGGAAACATGCATGTGTGAATCTAACAAGAGTTCCCTCTCTTGTAGGTTTGGGGAGTAGTGCTTTCATGGTGGGTCAAGTTGCCTTAAAATCTGCTTCGGGCAAAGTGACCAAACAAGAGAAATCGTGCATTGACAACAACATGTGTTTATAACAAAGCACTAAAACCATTACAAGGTATGAGACTTGTCCCATTTGAGTTGTATGGGCAACAAATGTGGGGTTTATAACCCGAATGAGCTTTCCCATTACTCCATTAGACTAGTCTTTTAGGATGAGTTCTCCTGTTTAGGTTGTAACATTATACCATTTGCTTTTGACACTGTTGGGTTCCTTGCGCAAGAGGCTGTGGAGCTACTTAGTCGAGTCCAACAAGCCATGCTAGTAATGTTATGATTCGAAAATCTATTAATATAGTTTGTTAAAAGCATTAATTTTGCTATCCAAAAAGGGGTTAGTGGCGCAACTTATTGCCCGTTTCCCTTATATTTCAATGTTATTTCTCTTTGAAATTGATTATTGTTATTAATAGACATTGACTTCCAATAACTAATCTTAGGGCTGTTTGGTTGATTAAGTACCGAATCATTAAGAGCTCTTAATGGTCAAGAGGTCTGAATGGTTAAGTGCTAATCATTAAGTCGGACCTCTTAATGGTTAATTTTCTTGTCCCACATTGGTATGAGAGTCTCATTAAGGTTCAACCTAGTTCGGTGCTTAATGGTTCAGCAAGATCTCAAGTCTTAATGGTTCAGCCTTAACCATTTCATTCAGAAGCTGAAACAAACACGTTGAATGCTGAATCATTCAGCGCTGAATAACTCAGAGCCTCATTAAGATGCTTACCAAACAACCCATTAGTATCATAAGCTATATGTTTACCTATAAAAATAACTATAGAAACCTTGCAATCTAAGTATAACACATGTTACTACTTTATAATTAGTTTTGGCTTAATATTAATTATTAATAATAATAAAAGCTAAATATTATAAGGTTTAAAATACAAATCTCATAGCTTAATACCAAAGTCGATATGTCCGAGTGGTTAAGGAGACAGACTTGAAATCTGTTGGGCTTCGCCCGCGCAGGTTCGAACCCTGCTGTCGACGTTTTTAATTACCATTTAATACTTTTTAACCCCAAATTCTTTTTATCTTTTTTTTTAATAACCATAAACTTGTTTTTTTTTTTTTTTAATAACCAATCCTTTCAATCAAACAAACAAATCAATGGAAGAAAGCAGCAACAGCACAACAATGACAACTCCAAAAACAACACAAGAGTTAGCCATCGAAGGCCAAAAACATTTGGAACAAACAATCGAATCAGCCTTTCAGATATTATCTTCTTTAAACGACGAACTCTGTAACCCTAACTTATGGTCCACGTCTAACAACAACGCCGACACTTCCTCAGATAATAATAATAATACACACCAGTTGGAGACAGGCGGCGGCGGAGCCCTAGATGAAGCTCGGCTACGGTATAAAGCGTCTGTTAATGCTCTCCGTTCTGTTCTTACCGCTATTCCTAATTCTAGAAAGGTATAATATTATTTGCTCTTTGTAAATTAGAACCTAGTTCGAATAGCGAATAGCGGACAATAGCGAAGACAAGATACCTATAGGCTACGTAGACGTAGCGCTAGCGATAGCGATGAAATAGTGGGAGCTATTATATGATTTATATGTTTAGCGATTTACTAGGTGAAAACTTTAAAATATTTTAGATTTAATTTATATTAAATAGTCAGTTTTGCAAAACAAGGCCGAGTTGACCGATTACTCCCCTAGTACTCGCTCCAGGGTAGGTCACCGAGTATAGCCGAGTTGGCCGAGTACTCCGGGTACTCCCCGCCTAGGCCGATTTGACCCTCAAGTACTCCCCCGATTAGGCCGAGTACTCGCTCCAGGGTAGGTCGCTGAGTACAAAGGCCAAACCGAGTTTTGCAACATTGTAGATAGTTATGTTAATACATAAGAAAAGAGACTAAAATGCTGCTATTTGTTTTAAACTTGAAATCTCGCTATTTTCACGCTGTGGAGTCGCTGACAATCAGATTGCGAGATAGGTTAGCTTCGCTATGAAGCGCAATAGTGAATGCTATCAACAACAGTGGGAACTGGGAAGTATATTGTATAATCTAGGGGTGTAGATGGTCTGATTGGTTCAGCCGATTTTGAGGGAGTTATTGGGCAAGACTGATAAGTAGGGCATTTTAAAAGGTTAAATTGAACCGGTCGGATTGGTTGGGTCGGCTGAACTGGCTGAATTGGGTTTGGTTTTGGCAGTTTGTCGGTTTGAGCCTTTTTTGTTTGTGGAATTGTAACATTAGGCGATTAGATCTTATAAGGTTTAGTAAAATGATAGGTTTAGAAAGCAAAAAAAATTAATAACACAAAATCGGTTAAAGCAAAGATGTATAAGTATTATAATTTTATGATTCGTATACAAGAAAAAACTTTATACTGTTTGTATTGAAGTTATATAGATTAAAAAGAGTTATATATTTTTTTATTAATTTTTTAAAAATTCGGCCGGTGGGTTTTGGAATTTGGCCGCCGGTTCCAAACTGTAAACCAGACTGTGAAAACCGATTTTCCTATCCGTAAGACAAACAAGTTCACTTCTAAGCTAGTCTGAAACGGCTGATTTAATTCGGTTTAGAAGGTTCGGGCGGTTTCAATGGTTTGTGAACCCCTTCGTTTAACATGAGATTGAGACATTTGTTTCTATTTAATGAAGGCCAAGGCTTATGATGTTGATCCAATGTCTACTGATGAATTGGATGTTGAGAAGCTGGAAGACAAGGCTTCTGCTTTAAGAAAGGTATATTAATATTATCTGTTTTTTGCCAATAATTTCTTATGGTATGTTATAGGTTTATGTTGATATGTGTGTTATGACCATTGTAGGAGCTTGAAAATAAAAACAAGCATTTGAAGATGCTCATTGATCAATTTCGAGAGCTCATTACGGACATTTCAGCTTGGCAAAGTCCTGTTGTCGGATGAAGGTAACAATTAGTTTGCTGAAGTTTAAAAATGGATGAACTCTAAAAGATGTTTACATCTGAATATTAGGAGCTAAATTGGCTAATGAAATGGGTCATAACTATTACGGGGAGCCTGAATGGCCCAACGGTCTTTTATACGTTTTTAGGGTAGTAATTCTAGGTACGATTTCATGTAACGTACTCATGCGATATCGGGCATGTTATCCCATTTTTAAATTAGTTTATTCTGCAGCAGCATATGCTAGTTTCAATACATGAGCGAAACAATCAACCTTAAACGATGTTTGCAGTTGAATTGTTCACTAAATTTAGTGTGCAATCATTTATATGGAAAATCTACAGAAAAATCTTACTGCTGATTGATCTGGTTCCGACTTTGTAGTTTATAACCCGAATAAAAGATCTATAATATGTTATTTTGTTAGTTATGAATCATGGTTCTATTGGTGAGAGACAATCTCATGTCAACAATGTCAGAATCATCTGCACTGTTTGATAGCTTCTTTGCTAGCCGGAAACCGCACCTTTCACATACGTATGAGCTTCTTTCGTATTCATTTCCCTGCCCGTTACATCTGGAAACCTGCTCAGTTAACCGTTAAGAGTTGTGGCTAACTGAACCACTTGATTTTGAAACTGAGACAGCCCTCTTGTTTTGATGAATTATACCTGGGCAGTCGGTTATCGTAGGCTTAGTTGGCTAACAACCTGTTCAAAGGTTCTAGCCCAAGCATCTCTAGGGACTAGGAATTAAAAAGTTGGCTGACAAGTTACTCCTTTTATATGGCTGCAGCCTGCAGGGATTTAAGAATGTTACATATTCTGAATTGGGTGTTGGTCCTTTTCGGCTATTAGTCACTGCATAACCCATATGACACAATCAAGACACACAAAAGTTCACTTGAATTATGAAATCTTGAATCTTTACCGGTGTCTTTCTTGATCCAAGGAGAGACTGTTATGGTTGGAACCCGAACATCCAACCCATCCATGTTTGTCATATGTAATCACCAAAAGACTCATTCCATTGTGGACTTTAGGCCCGTAAAGTAACTGAACGAACATGATGTTTATGTTTGTTTTAACTTTTAACATGTTCGTCTGTATCCATTTGTTAATTTTCTAAATGCACATAATCAAACATAGACGGATAACAACACATTTGATATATAAATTCAACATTTATAGAGTTAAACAAAAATGTCCAAATTCAAGTGTGAATGAATATGTAAACGTACCCAAAAGAACATTTTGTGAATGTAAATGAACGACTTAGCTGTGTGTTTAGGTTCTTTCGTTTACTATATAAGCGAACTTCATTGAACGTTTAATTTGTTTATATGCCTTGTGCATATGCTCTTGCTCTTATTTTTTCATAAATCTCTTTTACTAATTTCGCGCCATTTTCTGTATGTTGTGATGGGTGATCGTCATTAGCTAGAACACCCTTTTGCTAACGTATCTTCGCTCGACAAAAACCTTTTATGTCAAAATACTGGGAAATGCTCATAGTGCATTAGTGCTTGGCATATTGTAAAGCTATCTCTTCGCCAATAAATGCTAAGGTTTCAACAAATTCCCCAACCATCTTTCAAGCAACAAAACATCTAGCAACAGAACTCCTAGCCAACTTCAAATTATTTCGTTTTTTATTAACATCGAAAACATGGATGCCATTTGATGAGTTAATTCACGAGAGTGTAGCCTAGCAATTCACAAAAGCCATCGTCAATCCAATTGGCGAGAGCTTTCTTAGTGCAGGATTCTGTTAAAAATATGATATAATATGTAATTCAAATGTTTGGGTTAATCAGTTTGGGCCAAATAATAGTTGGTTTCATATGTGTTTATTGTTATTAGCCCGGTGTGTGGTTATTATGTTAGCCCACATATTGGAGCCCTATTGTTGATAGACTAGCCCAAAGGTTGTTAGTTACTGGTTGTTGTAAGCTTGTTTCAGGGATTATTTGTGGCCGTTGGATGGCATCTTGATCAATGGCTGAGATTATATTTTGAGACAACTTGATGGAAGCTTCGAGACCCACTATATATAGATTATTATTCTCTCTCATTTTATTGTTTCAGTATTATTGTTAGGGTTTCTTCTCTGTATTGTAATCTTCATCTTCTTGAGCTGTAAGGAGTGAAGATAGTCTAGTCTTGTGGATTACTTGTCTGTGTAATCATGTGTAGATCGATTGTTCGATCTGTTCATCGTCTTGTTTTTTTTTTCACGAGACTTTCACTAAATGTGATCAAATAACCTATTCTCTATAACCGACATCACAATCCTCTTAATGGGTTGTGCTCATCTTGACCCGATGCTTCTGTAACTTATTGGGTCAAGAAAACGACAAAGAGAGAAACTGAAAGAAAATATTTATAGAAACATTGTTAAAAGTGGTTTTCGTCCCAGAGTATTACCGTCGGTCATAAAATTTCTTCCTATCCATGATTGACTTGAACATTAAAACAGTTCAGTTAACAAGATGGAATCATCATACAATACAAGTATCTATATCAAACTCTCAAGTGTAGAGGAACTTGAGTTCTGGTTTTCCACGTATGACGTATCGCCACAAGAATCAGCAAGTTTTATGACATTATCAATATTTGGACCCGAGCCATCCTTGTGTAAGGTTTTTCAAAAGATGAATTTTACTTGGGCAGTCGGTTATCGTAGGCTTAGTTGGCTAACAACCTGTTCAAAGGTTCTAGCCCAAGCATCTCTAGGGACTAGGAATTAAAAAGTTGGCTGACAAGTTACTCCTTTTATATGGCTGCAGCCTGCAGGGATTTAAGAATGTTACATATTCTGAATTTGGGTGTTGGTCCTTTTCGGCTATTAGTCACTACGTAACCATACGACACCATCAAGACACACAAAAGTTCACTTGAACTAAGAAATCTTGAATCTTACTGGTATCTTTCTTGATCCAAGGAGAGACTGTTATGGTTGGAACCCGAACATCCAACCCATCAAACATGAGGGGTCTTGACATGATCAAAGAACCCACCATGTTTGTCATGTGTAATCACCAAAATACTCATTCCATTGTGGAATTTAGGCTTGTAAAGTAACTGAACGAACATGATATTTATGTTCGTTTTAACTTTTAACATGTTCGTTTGTGTTCATTTGTTAATTTTCTAAATGCACATAACCAAACATAGACGGACAACAACACATTTGATATATAAATCCAACATTTATAGAGTTAAATAATAATGTCCAAATTCAAGTGTGAATGAATATAAGCGAACTTCATTGAACGTTCGGCTTGTTTATATGCCTTGTGCACTTGCTCTTGCTCTTATTTTTTCATATATCTCTTTTACTAATTTCGCGCCATTTTCTGTATGTTGTGATGGGTGATCGTCATTAGCTAGAACGCCCTTTTGCTAACGTATCTTCGCTCGACAAAAACCTTTATGTCAAAATACTGGGAAATGCTCATTGTGTATTAGTGCTTGGCATATTGTAAAGCTATCTCTTCGCCAATAAATTGCTAAGGTTTCAACAAATTCCCCAACCATAAGCAACAAAACATCTAGTAACAGAACTCCTAGCCAACTTCAAATTATTTCGTTTTTTATTAACATCGAAAACATGGATGCCATTTGATGAGTTAATTCACGAGAGTGTAACCTAGCAATTCACAAAAGCCATCGTCAATCCAATTGGCGAGAGCTTTCTTATTGCAAGATTCTGTTAAAAATATGATATAATATGTAATTCAAATGTTTAAGTTAATCAGTTTGGGCCAAATAATAGTTGGTTTCATATGGGTTTATTGTTATTAGCCCGGTGTGTGGTTATTATGTTAGCCCACATATTGGAGCCCTATTGTTGATAGACTAGCCCAAAGGTTGTTAGTTACTGGTTGTTGTAAGCTTGTTTCAGGGATTATTTGTGGCCGTTGGATGGCATCTTGATCAAAGGCTGAGATTCTATTTCGAGACAACTTGATGGAAGCTTCGAGACCCACTATATATAGATTATTATTCTCTCTCATTTTATTGTTTCAGTATTATTGTTAGGGTTTCTTCTCTGTATTGTAATCTTCATCTTCTTGAGCTGTAAGGAGTGAAGATAGTCTAGTCTTGTGGATTACTTGTCTGTGTAATCATGTGTAGATCGATTGTTCGATCTGTTCATCGTCTTGGTTTAGTCTGTAAGTTGTACATTGATATTATATCAGTGATTTAGAGTCAAGTGGTCTAATCAACCAGTTGAATCTATTGATCTTTAGAGTCTTCCTTGATTGAGGAAGATTAAGGGTTTGGGGTGAGTTTTTTGGTTTGGTTAATAATAAGATTTTGTCGCTTGTTTTGTTGCCTAATTCTCCTGTTGTTCATCTTGTGTTTGAATGTTGAGTTTATGTTGGCTCTGTTTATTGTTTACAGTAGTTTGATCTATAAAATTTTACAGATTCCAATTCTTCTGTTGTGTTCCTGCTCGCCCAAGAAAAGCTATCGCCAAACCAAGCGCCGGCAACATTGATTAACCCTAGCATGTGACAAAGGGTGATTTGGCATGGTGATTGAGCTAGTGACAATCTCTCGCTATTTCATTCAGCGAGAGGTTTCGTCCTGCTGACAGTTGGTCACTCTAATATGACATACCTATAAACCCAAAGATACCGCCAATTGAAACTAAATCGAAAGTGGCCTCCAAGTGATTAAGGAACAATCTAGTGGCTCATTTATGAAACAAAGTTCCAAATTATATCAAGACTAATTAGTGTCTTTTATTGTTTTTTTCACAAGACTTTCACAATCCTCTTAATGAGTTGTGCTCATCTTGACCCGATGCTTATGTAACTTATCGGGTCAAGAAAACAACAAAGAGAGAAACTGAAAGAAAATATTTATAGAAACATTGTTAAAAGTGGTTTTCTTCCCAAAGTATTACTGTCGGTCATAAAATTTCAAGTGTAGAGGAACTTGAGTTCTGGTTTTCCACGTATGACGTATCGCCACAAGAATCAGCAAGTTTTATGACTATCAATATTTGGACCCCGAGCCATCCTTGTGTAAGGTTTTTCAAAAGAAAAGATGAATAACAAATGCCAAATGGGTATCAACTGCCAGCTCTTCTCAAGAAGGCTAATACACCTAAACCAGCAACCAATGCAGCTCCGGCTGCAACCGAACTGTAAGCAGAAGCCCATGCATCTGCATGAACATGCTCCAAACCGCCACCAGCACCACCTGATGAACCTTTTCGGCTTCTAGGCATCCCAGAGTAATCAAGCTTCAATTTTAATCCCTGTTTACATTCATCATTAACATCTCGGATTACTTGCACACCATTTATGCTGTGAAACAAAACCAAATATTATGGGCAAATGGGTTATTTTGTTTGCAAATTTTCATACCTTCCAACCAGCTGATTTAGCATGTTCTACAGCTGCAACAAGATCACTATCTGTTGCAAGTATAACCATATCCTCATCTTCATCTTCATACTACAAATACACGTCGAATGTTAACACCAAACTCAAAGTCAACAATTAGTAAAGTTTTACACTTTAGATTACGAGAGATACCAGAATCTGTGGGAGGTTGTTGCGGTCTATCTCACCGCCTACTCTTTGAAGTATGGCAGTTATAAGATCCGTCAAACTATGAGTTTCTAACCTCAACAACATAAAATCAAGTCAGTCAACCTCTGTAATATCAAATTTTAACAACATAATATTTATAGTAACTAAAATAAAAACCTACCACACATAAATCTATGCATCCCACCCTTTCTACCTTGAATCTTGAAAGAAAACGTATTAGGTAATGAAGGTGAAGGATAAACAGCTTTTCCAATTTCCATTCCACCTTCGGAAGCCACCTTGAAAGAACTCTCACTGCAAAGTCATCGATTCTGTTTAGGCTTAACCAACAATAATTCAGATTCACAGTGATCTAATAATAGTATGCAGGACCTATCAGTTACCTTCTGGTTTCGCTATCATCGTCTGCAGGTGGCGCTGCCATGGCAGAATCCCAAAAATTTTGCATCACTGTATTTGCAGCATCATTATCGAATCCCGCAGTACTTCCAACCTAATTCATGCATAAATGATTAACAGCATTATATCAGCTGTATCGGACTTCTGAAATAAGTCGATTTTGGTTGTATTTTATCTCAAAAAGGGTCAAACAAAAAAAGTAGCTAAAAGAATAACTGGTCAAATGGATTCGAAACGGCCGAATTCAAATTTAATGCCTACAACAATTTAAATCATTTTACTTACAGTTTCAGATTACTATCTGTGACAAGATTGTTTAATTAATCCTAACAAATGCACTATTGTTTTAAAAATAACTGAACCCTGAGTCCTGACCCGGCCCATTTCAGCCTGAACCCACCAGGAAAAAAATGAACTTACTGAGGCTACAGCCGCATGAATGATCTGAAGTACATCAGTAACAGCAAGAATGATTCCATCTGCATAAAAAGATGCCAGTATTAAACACGAATTGTGCAACTTAATACTTTGAATGAACCGAATGAAATTAGCCACGTAATAAAAATCAAGAAAAAGATTAATTATGTTGTAACATTTACCTTTATCAACAACAGGGAGATGTAAAAACTTTCCTTTATTCATAGTATGCAGGGCCTCAACGATCGGTGTATCAATGTTAGCGCATTCAGGATTCGGGGTCATCACCTGAATAATATATACAACATTAAAAGAAATATTTATGAACTAATGAACATACAGTAAAAACCGAAAAGACTCCAAAGAAAGAGAAATGCAAATTACCTTGTCCACTAAGGTTGATTCAGGTGGAAGACCAAGTGCTATAACTCGCATCAAGATATCCTTTGAGCTATTATACATAAATTCGCATTTTATGATAAGATTAGTTAAAAACCACATGATTTTTTCTATATAAACATAGATGATATACAAAGGTGAATTACTTACGTCAAAATTCCACGTGGTTTGCTGTCAACTGTTACGATGGCAGAGCTCGTGTGACACTCGATCATCGTTTTTGTTGCCATTAGCACTGTGTCTGATGGTGAAACAGTTACAAGCCTGAAAAAATAACAAATTTGAGGAATAAGTAATTCACTATCATGCGGAAGTCATCAAGAAAAGGTTGTAAAACAAACCAAAGACATGTTTTTTTATAATATTTTATCCAAGCAAGCATATTACCTACTTTGGATTTCCTGAGATTATGGTTGATAAAGAAGGCTTAAACAGTCGCTCCCGAAGTGTTTCAATGAACGTGTTGGGACCTGTTTTAATAACAAGTAAATAACTTAAAAAATAAAAATTGCCATGTTATCACTTGATTATGATTATTTAAATATCATATAAACAGTTTCAAAACGTGCATCCAGACACCCTATATGTGTATTTCAACATGTAATCAACTGTAGTTATGCAATTAAAAAAGGGGCGAAAAGTCAACCAACCAGATGCAGAGGTTCCCCATTGCTTCTCAACACCTTCAACAGCAGCTGCAATGGCTTTCCCCTTTTCAGCAGCTCTCTCCATACGTGCAATCGCATCATGTAAACATTTTGATATGTCAAGAACAGAAACAACCCCTCCATTTTCTACAACGGGCAAGTGTCTGAATTTTCCTGCAAGACAAATTTTGAAAAAAAATAACTCCGCAAATGCCTCTGAGTTGTCATGACTATATATCCGTTTTAGTGAAAACCATTGGTAGCACGAGTGCTTGGCACGTGTCTAACTCTCATTGTTGTGCGCTCTATGGCGCAAAAGTATGAAGGGCGCACTTGATGGCCCTGGTTTGCACCATATGGCACACAAGCTTGAATGCCATGCGTCACTTAACAAACAAGTTTGAATGTCATGCACAGACTAGTACAAGTACATTTCGGCGTGACACATGACAAATTTTTATTGGATGGTATCATTTAAAACAAAAAATTCAAAGACTATTTTCCCAATTTTCTTGGACAACAAAATATTGTTTTCATGATATTCCCATATAACAACAAACCTTGCACCATTTTCTGTAACGCTTCGACTGCAAGAGCATCAGAAGCTACAAAAACAGGATTCCTAGTCATCACAGCCGAGACAAGACTCGTCTCAAGATCAAGTTCACGCGCAACAACTCTTGTTGCGATATCCTTCAAAGTTCAATCATGCCAAAATCTAGTTACTAAATATGTAACAACAAAACAATTCTTACAAAAAAAAAAAAAAAAAAAAACAACAACCTTGTCTGTCAATATGCCACATAGCAATGCATTCGAATCAGTAAGCAAAACAGCATCAACTTTCCTAGCAGCCATTCGGCGACACGCTTCACTAATCGTTACAGATTCAGGCATTGTTAAAGCTTTCGACAAACGCAACCGCTTAACAGTACGTTCTCCATTTAATTCCCTGTTAAGATACAGTTTTTTTTACAACATAATTGTAAACTATCAATATTGAAAACCAACTATCAATGAAATTGCAATATAACTATTTTTTTTTAAATTAAATTTGGATTCTTTAAATAAACGTACATTGGACGAGGAGTAGAAGAAACAGATCTTCGAGTAGAAGAATGATTGGCGCCATTATCAGTGGGTTGTTTCTTTGTAGTGAAAACCATGCTTTTTCTGGAGGTCATCTTTATTCAGTTATCGAATCAAGATTAGAAAAAAAAAAAAAAAAAAGAATTGTTGGAGGGATGAAGAAGACTAGTGATATGATATGAAAACAGGATTAAAAACAAAAGAATTGATAAATTGAAGAACAAATTTGACTGCCAAAAGAAAGTTGTAAAACGGTTTGATTGAATGGGAATTTGACTTGGTTCGAAATGGGAAAGATGATTTGAGTTTTTCTGCTCTAAAATTTGAAACCAAAATGGGTCAGACAAAGGGTGCTGCTTCTGTTTGGGGTTTTACAATTTATTGAGAGATGAATTGAAAAAAAAAATGGTTTTTCATGTTAACTTAAAAGCATTTTTTCTAGATAAATAGTATAAAAATAATAATTTTTAAATGTAATTACGCTATTAGAGTAATTAATTACTCTACAATAGTAATTATATTAATTTTTTTTTTAGTTTTCAGTACTAAAATACATATTAACAAGACTGAAAAAAAATTCAAAAGAAATAATAACAAAAGAATGCTCCTTCACTTCTCATGTCAATGCCTATTCGTAGAATAAAACTCATTTGTATAAGAAACTTAATTTTTAAATATATATTCTGAAAACCACCGGCCTATGTGTTATTTTTTTATTTTAATTCATAACATGGTGAACCACAGTATTATTTGATTATTTTACTTTTTGACCACCATGTTTCTTTTTCTTTTGCTTTAGCCACACAATGCCCACCTAACTTCCGATAGTGACCACGACGCTGACCATCGTTGGAGACGAAAGAGATAACCAGAGCAGGACAGGACGCTAGTTGTTGGTCGTTGTGGCGATTTTATGGTGGTCTTCGTTTCCTGCAACGGATCAACGTTGCAACTTGTTGGTCGTTGTGGTTGTTTGCAATGGTTGTGAAAGTAGTTTACAATGTAACGACGGTTAGTGGTGGGGTGGTGTCTAGATAGTTATAATGTTGTGGTTATCACAATTTTAGTCGTAGCTAATAATTAGTATCAATGACGTATCGGTTACAAATGGTTATCAATGACAACACATGTCACAAGTTGTAAGTTACTACTAAGTAGTAGCACTAGCACCTTACCTCAACGATTAATACCGATTGGTACAATGTTTCTATTTAGACTTCCCCACTGACATAACTGTTCTATTTGAAGCAATATAGTCGCAATTCATTGCATTCTTCCATAAAGGGTTGCAACATTTCTTCCCAATCTGATTCGACCCCTGTATAAATAAAATCATTTGGTTTATTTAACAATTTAAGCCACTTAGACTTTAGCGTAGAGGTCAAGAGGAATTACCTCTTGTGTGAAGACCAACGATCAAGTTTAGAATTTACAGAGAAAAAAGTTTAGCCAATTTAGAAAAAAAAATTACAACTTCCAAGGACTTATTTGGAATAACTATAAACACCAAGGTTCAAAACAACAAAAACAAGAAAAACAAACAAAACAAAAACACCCCCCACACTACTCACATTTTTTCATCGTCTCCATAGAGATCTAAAAAAAAAAAATGGCGTCATCACTAGCAAGACTATCACGAAAAACCCTAACCCTAACCACCGCAATCACCACCACCAACCACCACCTACTCCGCCGTACCTTCACCACCGAAGCGGCGGCAGTAGCAACCCAATCAGCTCCACCACCACCACCATCACTGCCGATAACGGAATCACCAGATCGAGTGAAATGGGACTACAGAGGTCAGAGGCAGATTATTCCGTTAGGTCAGTGGCTACCCAAGATAGCTGTGGACGCGTATGTTGCTCCTAATGTTGTGTTGGCTGGTCAAGTCAACGTTCTTGATGGATCGTCTGTTTGGAATGGTGCTGTGCTTAGGGGTGATCTTAATAAGATTACTGTTGGGTTTTGTTCTAATGTTCAGGAGAAGTGTGTTGTTCATGCTGCTTGGTCTTCTCCTACAGGTATTATTCATTTATTCGTATTCTATTTTTTTTAGGATAATTGGGGTTTGGATGGATTTATTGGATTTGGAGCTTTATTTAGAGTTGGTTATGGTTGGGAAATGTCTGATTGATTGAAAAGTTTTGAGAAGTGATGTTAAGTTAGTGAATTACGTTGTGTTTCCGGGTTCACTTAACGAAAGAAAAAAAAAATAGAAGAGAAGAAAATATTGTTTGTGTTCCAAAGTTATTTTTTTTGGAAGGAAATGGAAGGATTTTTAGGTAGATGGGGACATAGTTATCAAAGGCGCTAGGCGCCCTCAAGGCGCATAGGCCTCGCCTAGGGCCTAGGCGCAAAAAAAAAGCGAGGGCCTTAGAAAATAAAATAAAAGGTACAATTTCATATATGCCATTGTAAACATGTAAAATATTGATCTATTAGTGTATAAAAGTAGTTTTCCTTAGATAAAAGTAGAAATATGGCTGAAATCTAGCCATAATTTAACGAATTTGGCTGGAAACTCTCCGAAATTTGGGAAACTAGCTGAAATCCATCACTTGGAGAATTAAAGCGCAATTTCCTCGACTCAAATCGCAAATGCATCGCCTTGCATAAAAAATGGGCCTAGGCGCAAGAGGCGATGGCTTTTAACAACTATGGATGGGGAATAGCGACAAGCTACCTATATGCTACGTGGCAATAACAACGAAATAGTGTCCGCTATTTCATGTATTAGCGATAAAGTAGATAAATGGAATAATACATGTTATTGAGCAACAAACATGAGGACGAGGACAATACAAAAAAAAATAAAAAAAATACATGGTTTAAGACCAAACCATAGATTTTTGTTTGTGTGTCTATGGTTATGGTGTCAAGAAAGTATATGCATTGGTATAGCTTAATATTCACTTTGAGATCATAGGCATTATATCTTAAAACCATAGTTTTCAAAGGCGAAAAGCGCACTCAAGGCGCTTTGGTACCGCCTATGGCCTAGGCGAGAAGCGCAAAAAAGAAAAAAAAGCGCAAATAAAGAAAGAGGGGGGGGGGGGGGGGGGGAATCACCAAAATCACTACAAAATAACAACTATCAGCAATAAGCCAATAAAGATCAATATAATAAAGTAGCACCATGAAACACTTAGTATTCTTGATTATAGAAATAAGAAAAGTGGAGTGGCTAACTATTAAGATACTAATTGTCTACTTCCAACAATATGTTTAATCGATACAAATTGTGACCTCGATCTAGTATTAAGTAACAGTAACACTGCAGAGTGAAGGCTTTTTACATATCTGTACTAAGGTTTGGTTTGCGAGTTTTCATTAGACGAGTATTGCTTGCAAGTATTGGTTAAATGTGGTTGTATTATTCTTTGCTAAATTAATGTACAATTGTACACATACAAGACTGCTAGATAATGTTGGTGGAGGATATCATCTGACTTCAAGCTTCACACATGATTGATTGTTGGTCCAATATAGTTTTGGATTTTTAAGTTTGTAGTTGTATCATGAGGTAAAAGAACAATGAACAGCTTTTTTGGTAATATTTAGAGAGGGTTGAGAACTTGATGACTCCGTGATGATACTAATAGAATAAAGGGCTTGATAGCGGATGGCTTATTGTAAATAGTGCTCAAGAAGCGTGTTTCCTGTATATTTTTTAAACAAGGATGCATAATTGTTAAACGCCATTGACTCTTGCGCCTAGGCCCATTTTCCTAGCAAGGCGAGGCAATTGCGCTATAATTCTCTAGGTGATGGTTCAAGCGTAAATTCCGACAAGCTTCCTAAATTCCTGAGAGTTCCCGGCCAAATTCTCTAAATTATGGCAAGATTCTAACCATATTTCTACAATTATACAAGGAGAACTACTTTTTTACACTAATACACTAAATAATTTTAGATCTTTTAATACTCATCATGATGATATTAAATGTTATATAATAGCTTTTGTTTATTTTATTTGAAGTATAGTATTATTTTTCTAATACATAATAAATTTTGAATTTTTTTTCACTAAGGCCCTCGCTTTTTTTGCGCCTAGGGCCCAGGCGAGGCCTATGCGCTTTGAGTGCGCCTAGCGCCTTTGATAGCTATGCAAGGATGTACAAGATATATAGAGAATACTACCTAAACTAAACCGTAGCGCCTATAGAGCAATGCACCTTGTCATCTATAAATCTAGCAATGTTATAATAAGCTAACACTCTTGAAGAGGTTACCATTTATGGCTAACTAGGTTGTTTAGTTTGTATATCGGATGAAACGCAACATCATCCTAAGATGTTAGTGGGTTGTGATCTAATGAAGTTTGTGAGCTTGTTTAACACTTCAACTTGAGCTATTTCATTACAAAGTGTGCTGTATGACGTATGTTACTAATACGTAGGATTATTCACAGGATGCTTAGTTTGGGTTTTGGTTTTACAGGTTTACCAGCAGAGACAATGATCGAGCGGTTCGTGACAGTTGGAGCCTATTGCCTACTGAGGTCTTGCACGATCGAACCAGAGTGCATAATTGGTCAACATTCAATACTAATGGAAGGGTCTTTGGTTGAAACCCATTCCATACTTGAAGCTGGGTCTGTGTTGCCTCCAGGAAGAAGAATACCAAGTGGGGAATTATGGGCAGGTAATCCAGCTCGGTTTGTGAGGAAACTCACTCATGAAGAAACCTTAGAAATCCCAAAACTTGCCGTTGCCATTAACGACCTGAGCAAAGAATATTTCAACGAGTACTTGCCTTACTCAACTGTGTATTTGGAGGTCGAGAAGATGATGAAGTCTCATGGAATTTCAATTTAAATAAAAAAAAGTTCTCTCTTTTTTTAATTTTATGTTTTTCTTGTATCAGCTTTTCCTTGAAAGGGAGAAATAAGTAAACTTGAGAGGACACTGTCTGCTTGTTTTTGTATCCTGGTTTAAAGATTAACTAAACTGTATGTGTCAATGCTGTTAAAACCAGACCAGACCTCTTGCCTGTTTGGTTTTATGTTTAAACCGCTACTTGTTGGACCTGCCGGTTTTGGCAAGTGGTAGTTGAACTGGTGACCCGGTCTAGTGGTTGGACCGGTTGAAATTTCATCTTTATCCTCATTTTGGATCCCTTTTTTTTTTTCAATATTTGTAACCTTTCCAGCACCAGCTAGTTACATGTAATGCACTGAAATTTTCTTTTATTAGAGCTATAGTTGCAATGGCATACAAGATACTGTTAAGGATATTCATGGAAACAAGATGAACGGCGAAATTGTAACCTAATGTGGTTCTTATAGTAAGAAATAATGTGAGTGAAAACGTGGTTGCTAAACCGGCCATTACAAGGGGAGTGGAAACGTTGGTTAGGCTATCCTCGCCTTCATCAAGGCGTTTTCTTCAGCTTCTTTTCACCTGATCGAGGGAGTGGAACGGATGAACGGTCATAAAATCATTGATTCTTAAATCATGAAACAATTAAAATATGAAAAAACAAACATGGGATTTATAAGATGGTATTCAAGTTTAATATTGTTTGTCCCTAAGGAGTTTGTGCATGTTTGGCTCTCCTTATTTACCCTCCTTAATGACTTTATCGTTATAAAACAATCTCCAATCCATTGCTCTTGGCTCACCCTCAATCCCTTATAGCCTTTCTTAAATTGCTCTCAAGTTTCTCCATGAAAATGTATTGATCTTGATGGATTGCCAAATAATACTGTTAACGGTTTCATAAACTACGGTTGGGTCAAAACTATGCGGGTCGGATTCGGGTCAGGACATGTCCATCAAAAAAGGTTTGATTTGGATCCTACCCTCTTAGGAAAAAGCTTCAAATGATCTAGCCATTCGGGTCAATTCTCTATACCACCTTTGTCATGATGAGGTGGCAACAACTAAAGAAAAGGCATAAACAATAGATGTAACAATTAAGATAGCTGTTCATGAGCCAAGCCTAGTTAGGGCAAGCTTGGGCTCAGCTTGGTTATAAACCGAGTCTGCTCAGCTTGGCTTGAATTTGGAACCGAGCTGAAAACCTAAGCTCGAGCTCGGCTTGATTTGGCTCGAATTTAAAAAGAAAAAGTGAAAATTGTTTTCGAAATTCAATAGTCTAAAATATCATTCAATAGTTCATAAGAATACATTCAAAATAAGTTCAACCTAATATATCACAAGCCAAAATCAAGTTCAATCGAATACAAAATATGTCTTAAATGTCAATGAAATATAATATAAGTTCACCAACATACGAATTAACCCCCCAAATATGCAATATATGTCCAATTACACACCTAAATACTAATCTCTACGAATTATAGGCACTATTAAGTTTGATAACTTGAGTACTTAGACAATTATCATTGTGTTATGGTTTATTAAAATAACTTGATTAGTTGTAAATTTTCACACAACTAGCTATGCTATCATTAACAAATATTAAAATTGTAACATGTTCCCCTCCCTTTTCACATTTTCAGTTTCGGGGGGTCAAAACTTTATATACCAAAAAATTTCTATACGAATACTATATAATCGGAACTTCTGAGTGAAAATCCGGGGGTTGTCGGCCGCCCCTCCCCACCCCTTAAGAGTTACGCCCCTGAAAATAATCATTTCCGCCCGCTAGGCCGTTACACATGTCTCATCTTGCACTACATTATATCAAAAACGTCAATACGTGTTTCGAATAGTTAAGAGTTTACTCATCATGTTTGAGTTCGTTTGCAATCCCTGTCTAAGAGGTGGTGGAAAGGGGTAAACCAAAAGACACATCTAATGAAAAAGAAATGAGATTATATGTAAAATGCTAAAAATAGATTGAATTATAAGGGAATTACAAAGAAAAAAAAAGTTACAACTCCTTAATACCTCAACAAATGCCTGTAGACCAAACAGTTTCTAAAGAAACATTATTCCAACACTAAAAATACATCAACTTATAACAAAACCAAATGTAACGAATTATATAAGCATGCCAAAACCGAATCAATTAGCATAAGTTCACTTCTTTTTGGGTGCTACAACTTCTGTTTTCTTGACTGAAGTAGCGTCGGTTCCATCAGTCGATGGGTTGAGCTCGTTCCACGCATCGATCCATGTAACCATCTCACCCGCAAGCTTCTCAAAATATGGGTCAATTGGCCCAAGCTTCTCCTTCACAAGCTTTGAGAGTTCAACATAACATTTTTGTGGGGTGGTGCATTCTTTAGGTAGAACCACCTTTTGGAAAAATGGGATGATATCTTCTTGCCAGTAGATACCTTTGTATTCTTTCTTCAAGTTAACAAATGGGTTGCTAGCTTTGCTGTGCCAAATGTATGGCAGCCCTGTTTTCACCCCTAGGCCCAAATGGTCACATATCACCTTAGCACACCAACCAGCCCACATGTCGTCGTAACGGCCAATGGGCTGACCATCACCCATGAGCCCAAAGTACATGGCTGGTCCAATTAGTTCTCTGTGGAACCCAAGGTTCATCCCACACATTGGGAACAAAGTTCCCTTTGGGATGGTCAAAACTGCATCCACGTACCTGCATCAACCACCACTCCATCAATTTAGGGGTGTAAACGAGGGCTCAGGTTTATTTAACTTACGGGAGATCAAGCTCAGCTCGTTTTGTTCACTAGAGCTCGGCTCCTTTCGAGTTATATTTCTAAAACTAGAGCTCATCGTGTTTATAATTAATTAATAAATTTTTACATTTATAATTATTTTTTATATATTTTAACTATAATTTTATATTTAACATAATAGACCTTATTTATTTATTGTTATCATAAAATTCATCTAATAACCATTACAATCTAAATATATGTTTTAATTAATTAAATATATATTACATAAATGATAGGCTAGTTTAGGCTCTTGAGACAACTCGAGCCCGACAGGTGAAGCACAAGCAAACGCTTGTTTGTTAAACAAACGTATTTTTAGGCCCGAGCTTGTTTAATCTTGGCCCAAATTCAAGCTTTTAGCGAGCCAATTTCGAGTAGTTTGGCTTATTTAATTGATATGGTGATAATTAAAGATGTTTACATACCTAGAGTTACGTTCGAGGGGTTTGACTAGCTGAGTAGGGGCATCATAATCAGGGATGTTGAGCCAAAGGCCATGGGAGATAGCAGTGGTGACACCTTCCCTTAGGCTGAAGGGATATCCCCTCACGAAATCGGCGCCTTCTCTGTATGGATCATACAATGTGTTGAAAAAGAAAGGTGTTGAAGGTGTTAGCAAGTTGTGAATATGCTGAGCCAATGCGTTGATCTCTTGTCCTGATGGATCTTTGGCCACCTTCATTCCATTTATGATGTATTCAATTCGTTAATAGATTAATTTTAGATCTCATAGAGCGGACCCAAGGGGTCAAGAGGGCCCGCTGAACCATGTCAACAAATATTGTTGAATCTTTACATTTAAAATCTTAGTTTAAAACAAAAATATAATGACATGTAGTGTACATAACCTTTATGTTGACCCGACTAAAAAGTTCTAACACATAGTAATGATTTATTGAATTTTTAATTTATATATATATATATAATCTGAGTTTTTTGTTTTTAAAATAAAAGAAAAAACATAATGATATATAGTGGTAAAGAACCTTATAATAACCCTTACTAGAAAGGTTGTGATCATGTCTAAGATTTGTTGAATGCTTAATATGATTTAATAAAAAACTATAAAAAAGAACATAATGACATGTGGTATAATTTTGTAAACGACCTTACAATTACCAAACTAACAAATTATGATCCAGTCAGAGTTTGTTAGAATTTTATATATAAAATCTGTGAATATTTTTAGAAACAAAATAAAAAATATAATAAAAAGTTATGGTTCCGTCACTGAGGAAAAAAAAATAGAAAAACTTACAAAGCAGTCGTCGTCAATGGTGAAGATGTACTTCTTCTTAGAAACAAGGAAACCAAAGCATCTACAAGCGGAATCCTTAAACGAAATGCAGCTAGCTTTCGGACCCAAGATCCTATTAATATCATTCCGGTTATAGAGCTCATAATCGAACCCTTCGGGTACATTGATGGTTTTAGTTGGATCACCATCTTGAACAATGATCAAATGATATGGCTGGAAAAAGGCCCTCCATTGCTCCAAAAAATCAAGGTTCCTAATGGTAGGAATAACAATGTCCAACTCATCAGCCAACGGGGGCGTTACCGCGGTCGCGGGCACAGACATGATGTAGATGTTGAAGGATTGAAGTGGTGATAGAGAGGTGGTAAAGTGGTGATGGTATTAGAAGAGTGTTATGGTTATATGTATATATAAGAAGTGTAGTCACATGGGTTAGGGGTGTGACCACGTTATTAAGGGGGTGAAAAGCTGTTATATGTATTTTATAAAGTTATTATATTCTTTTGTGACAGCTATGGAACGAAATGTAGAAAGCAGTTGAGATTTATAAATTATGAACGATGAATGTGCCTCCCTCTTTAGGTTGTTGTCCACGTTCCGATTTTGATTCAACGTTTTTAGCTAAAATAATGAAACTCGGAGTAGAGTTGGTTTTTATTTATTCTTTACCTGTTTAATTACTGTAAGGGGATTGTCATCTACTTAAATTTTAGTATTGTTTTATTGTTATGGTTTTTTTTTTTAAATTTACAACATAGTTTAGAATGAGATCTGATATCAACTTCTGTTAAAAAGTTTGTCAAATTTTATAAATTGACAGTATACCTTTTTAGTTAAACATATAAATGGTTCTTGTGCTTTACATTTGAAGTCTAACGCTATTTATATATGGGTCAAGTTATTCTACACAGTATAACAAAAATGAGAAGGGTGAGAAAGGTACAAAAAACACAATAGATCATAAAATATGACACAATGAGCCATAAAATATAACACAGTGCCGAAAAATATAACACAATGCTGAATAAAAAAGACATAATGAATTGAAAAAATGACACAATGATGAAAATAAGAAAAAGACACAATGCTACATACAAGACACAATGATATAACGTATATACTAAAAAATACAAGCTAAAACCCCAAAAAACGAAGACCTAAAAAGTAACATCGTAGAGTTCGATGAGACGATTCCAATGCCGCTTGAATGAATTCAATCGGAGTCCGTTTGATACCCTTCCTACGACTTACTATTTTTCTTTCACTGTGTATTTAATCCTAAAGAGAGATTAGTTATTGTTTTTTAGTTTATTTCTCCGGTCAAAGTTGACTTCTAATTACTAAAATTGTTTATATGTAAAAAAAAATAATTATCAAGTTTCATAATTGTTCCATTAAGTTATATATTAACTTTGTAGTTCGAAAAAAAAAATGGCAACTCTATTAGTAAAAAAACAATGGTATGTTTTGACGAATAAAATTATCTTACGTGTTTTTTTATAAGATTTTAACTCATATCTACTTGGCTGATGAATATATCACTTTACTATCATGCTATTATATCACTTTACCACCAGGCTATGTTTATATATTATATTTTACGTTAAAGACAGAGATGTGATATAAAACTTTAAAAAAAAAATCACATACTTCATAAAAATAACTTACTTTGTCATAATAAAAACATGTACACTTCTTTCAACTTGTTTTCACATATTCTTTATTATAATTTCAAAATGTACTCCTACCATATCTCAATAATTTACAGTAAACGTGTTCCTAGCTTTGGACTTTGGTGTTAATTTTTAAAGTTTTTGTAAAACCATTGTAACATGCAATGGCGCATTTCGATTATAAAGCTTTAATGAATGAGGTAATGTGTACTTGTTTATTGTTTTGTGTATTAAATGGTTGTAAGTTTCTAGGATGGGTTTTGTTAAATTTATTTAGAGTAATTGCGTAAGGGTCACGTTATAAAAGGAGTTAATTCAGGAAGGAGTTACTTTGCTTGGGTTATGGTGCAAATTAATAACATGGGTCATGTGACCAATAAAGGTGGGTCGCTATAACTCTAAAATCTTGTTATGTAACGTTAAGTTAGGCTTCACTTTATGTACATCTTTTTAATTCATACTCAATATATTCCCTTTAAAAAAATGCTGTAAAAACTACTTTAACTCAAGCAAAAGCAAAAGCGACTACTGAGAAACCGTAAACAATAGAGAGAGCCCTTCTATCCTACCTTAATCATGAGTAGTAGTATCTTTGTCCATTAAATGAAAACAATATTATATCTCACTTAATTTATTACTCCATATGTCTAGTTGATTATTAGATGTTGAGGCTTGAGCTTATATGTAAAAAAGAGGGTATTGTGACAACAAATTACTTGCTATTTGGTTTACATGTAATTCATTCATCATGAGACATGAGAGTTGTCATTGTTACCATATTCTTACGTAAAAGTAGTAGAACTAGAAGAATATGTCTAGAGAGAGAGAGTCGTTCCATTTGAAAGGTAGTGTTTTGTTAAAAATATAACAAGTTACAATTTATATTTTTAATCTTTCATTTTATTTCATCATATTGCATAAGTTGTGTAACAGGTTATTGGACTCTGTTCGTGTCATGGATTGATGGATGGTTTGGATGGCCCAGTTCGTGATGGCCCAGTTCGTGTCTAGAGTCAAGTCCAGATTGGTTGATTGCTGGCCCAAGTCCAAGGAGTCCATTTAGGGAGTCAAGGCCCAGGAGGGTTATATCTTATGTGGCAATCCGTGTGAAGAAACACAACGGATTGTCCACCGTTGATGATGATGACATAAGCTCTTTTTAAGCCGTTGATCAGCTTCGAGTATTGAGCCTTTCTATCAAGTATAAAAGGCATGTGTTTGTTTGTTGAGATCATCACTGTATCACTTTTTGTTTTATATTCTTTTGTACTCTCTCGATCAGATTAGGGTTTTGTTTGAGTTATCATCAGATTCATCCTGAATCTGCTGATAGGTGCTCAGTTAGATCTTGTTTAGAGGTTGTTTATATTGTAAACTCTTTGTTCTTGTGTTTGATCTTGAGAGTTTGTGAGGAATATCTGTAATCAGAAGTTTGTAAGGGTTTCAACGTTTAGGGTTGGGATTTATATGAATAAAGTTCTTTAGTTTTTGATTCCATGTTTCTGACATGGTATCAGAGCTATTGGCTGTCGTTTGAGAGTCTTCCGCTGTGATCTGTTCTTGATTTGTCTTCTGTTCTACCGTTGTGATCTGTAGGTCTGGATTGATCTTGGTTGGTTAAAACTGGGATAGATTGACTCGATCTAGACCATACGTTGGATTGTGGGTATAGCATACCAGATTTGGGGATTCTTGGTCTTCAAGGAGGCTAAATCTGGTGATTGGACATTGGAGGCTTTATTCTTGCTCTCTGATACTGCAACCCTAAGTGAAGGTTGTGGTATTACGAGTTTTTTGGCGAACCCTAACTTGGGATCTATTGGTGAGATCGTTCTGTTTTGTTTGTGTGTCCTAGAGTATTGTCTAAGGAGTCGATTGCCAGGGCTGAGACCCTGCTTAGCTTTAAGAAAGGTCTAGGTCTAGGTGGCTCCCTTTCCAGGACCTGCGTTGGCACCAAGAGTGACGAACCAACGATCTGGAACACCGGATTGGCTTCGCCGTGTGTGTGTTTGTGTGATTGGTTCTTGGTTTTGTGTGATTCTGTGGTGGTTGTTTACTTGTGTAGTTGCTTGATTGATCTGTTTGAGTGACTATTTGATAGATTAGATTCATATTTGTTACATGGATCCTGATCCTGATCCTGCTGCTGCTGCTGCTGCAGCTGCTGCTGCTGCTGCTGCTGCAGCCCAGGCTGCAGCTGCTGGTGGTGGTGCTATAGTTAATCAAACTGATAATAATGTTACACTTGTGAGTAAACTGGATGCTAGTGACCCATTGTATTTACATGCTAGTGATTCAACCAATTTAACTATAGTTAATATCAAGTTAAAAGGTACTGAGAATTACACACTATGGGCTAATGCTATGATGTTAGGACTACAAGTTAAAAACAAGATAGGATTTATAAATGGTGATTGTGTGAAACCCACTGATGATCCTGTGTTGGCCAGGCAGTGGGATAGGTGTAACTCTGTTGTGCTTACTTGGATTCTGAATTCTGTTGCTGATGAACTTTATATGGGTCAAGTCTATTCCAAACTTGCCTCTGAAGTTTGGAAGGACTTAAAGGAAACCTATAATAAAGTTGATGGATCAGTTGTTTTTAACCTATATCAAAAAATTAACTCATTCAGTCAAAATGGTATGACTGTTTCAGAATACTATCATAAACTCAATGTAATGTGGAAACAACTTGATCAAATACTTCAGTTGCCTTCTTGTACATGTGAAGCCTCTAGGGATTTTAATAACTATAATCACATGATTAAACTAATGCAGTTTTTAATGGGGTTAGATAATGGTTATCAAAATGTCAGAACTACTTTGTTAATCAAAGATGAGCTTCCTTCTGTCAAAGAAGCTTTTGCTGTAGTGTCTAGAGAGGAATCTCATAGACAGTCCAGCAATGCTTCTAAACCAACCACTACTACTGTAGGGTTTGTTTCTAAGGTCAGTCAAGGAAGTGACAACTTTGGTAACAAAAAATCTTCAAAGAACACTAATCAATCTTTGAAGTGTACCCACTGTAATAAAATGGGTCACACGATTGATAAGTGCTTTGAAATAGTGGGCTATCCCAATTGGGCAAAGCCTAGAGGTTATCAAGGAAAGAAGGCAAATGTGAGTAGTAATAATTCATGTTCTGAAAATGCTAACACTTCTCTTACTACTCTAACTAGTGATCAGGTTGCTAAACTGTTAAGTCTGATAAGTGATAAGAGTTCTGAATCCACCCAGAGTTGCAATCTGTCTGGTAGGTTGTATTGTGCTTCTGTGTTAGGACGTGGTGTTTACTGTTTTACTAGTTCTGATGGGAAGTTGGTTGGTATTGGGTGGATAATTGATTCAGGGGCTAATGAGCATATGGTTAAAAATGATAAAGGTCTTTTTGACTATGTAGATGTATCAGATTTGAATATAAAAGTAAAACATCCTAATGGGACTTCTGCTTTAGTTACTAAAATTGGTAAACTTAAGTTAGCAGATAATATTGTTTTACAAGATGTTCTAGTAGTTCCTGAGTACAATGTGAATTTGTTATCTGTCCACAAGTTGGCCAGGGATAATAAATTGTTTATAGGATTTGATGAAAATAAATGTTATGTACAGGACTTATCAACCAGGAAAACCCTGGTGACTGGTAGTCAAATAGATGGGCTGTACATGTGTGGCAGTGCAAATGTGTTTTCTAAGGTGTGTTATAACAGTATCAATATGTTTGATGTTTGGCATGCTAGATTAGGACATCCTGCTGTTCAAGTTTTACAAATTTTAAAACCTGAGTTTAAAATAAAGGAGTTAGTAAATCATGGTCCTTGTGATGTTTGTCAAAGGGCAAAACAACACAGGGAACCTTTTCCACTTAGTGATCACAAGAGTTCTCATATTGGTCAATTGATTCACTTAGATGTTTGGGGTCCCTATAGGGTAGCTGATAGGGATGGTCATAAATACTTTTTAACAATAGTAGATGATTTTTCCAGAGCTGTATGGGTATGTCTGATGAGACAGAAAACTGAAGTTTTTGAACATGTTAAAGACTTTGTACTAATTATTTTAAATCAATTCAAACAGAGTGTAAAAATAATTAGGAGTGATAATGGTTCAGAGTTTGTTAACTCACAAATGAAAACTTTTTGTAGAGGAAAAGGTATAATACATCAGACTACCTGTGCATATACCCCACAGCAAAATGGGGTAGTGGAAAGAAAACATAGACATTTGTTAAATGTTGCTAGAT
Organism: Ambrosia artemisiifolia; assembly: GCA_032199755.1. Classification (NCBI taxonomy): domain Eukaryota; kingdom Viridiplantae; phylum Streptophyta; class Magnoliopsida; order Asterales; family Asteraceae; genus Ambrosia; species Ambrosia artemisiifolia. Next base: position 46,323,858 of record CM063526.1, read on the forward strand.
CTTTGTTATTTCAAAGTAATTTGCCTATAAGATTGTGGTCTGAGTGTATTTTGACTGCTTCTTATTTAATTAATAGGATCCCTTCTTCTGTGCTGAGTGGAAAGTCCCCTTATGAAGTCATACATGGCTTTAAACCCTTCTTAGATCATTTGAGAATCTTTGGGTGTCTGTGTTTTTGTACAATATTGAATGAGTCAAATAAATTGGAATCTAGGTCAGAAAAATGTGTTTTTATTGGGTACTCACATGAGAAAAAGGGGTACAAAGTATATAGTCTGGATTCTAGATCTATACTATATTCTAGGGATGTTAAATTTTTTGAGTCATGTTTTCCATTTAAGGAAAAAAACTGTTTTTGAAAATTATGAAAACATTTCTGAAACTCAAGTAAATTCTTTAAACTTTTTTGACATTTTTGAAAACACAGAAGTTCAACAGATTCTCAATGTGAATGATCCCTATGATGAGGAGAAGGGTAGAGGTAGTAAAGATTCAGGAACACATGAAAAGGAGCAACCAGCTTCTTCTGATCAACCTAAAGGCTTGGCTGTTGATCAGCAGCCTAGTGTTGACAATGAAGAAGCAGGTCAGGCACCACATGTGAATACTGAAACTGATATTAATCATTCTCCTGAGGGTGACACTGCTGTTGAACAAAGTCAATTTAGAAGGTCAACTAGGAGTGTAAATTTTCCAAAGAAATTCAGTGATTTTGTTGTGGAAGGGAAAGTTAAATATGGCATTGAACATGTGGTAAATTTTGCAAAGTTATCAAATGAGAATAAGTGTTTTGTGTCTAAGTTGGATAAGAGTGTTGAACCTAAAACCTATTCAGAAGCAATACAAGACCCAAATTGGGTCAATGCTATGAATGAGGAATTAGAAGCATTGTATAGGAACAACACTTGGGAGATTGTAGATCTTCCTAAAGGTAGACATAAGGTTGGATGTAAGTGGATCTTCAAAATTAAATACAAGTCATCAGGAGATATAGATAGATATAAAGCTAGGCTGGTAGCTAAAGGATATAGTCAAAAGGAAGGGTTGGACTATGATGAAACATTTTCACCTGTGGTGAAAATGGTAACTGTTAGATGTTTAATAACTTTGGCTGTCCAACACAGTTGGAAAATATTCCAGTTAGATGTAAATAATGCTTTTTTATATGGTGACTTGTATGAGGATGTGTATATGTCTTTACCTGAAGGTCATGAAAATATGTCTAACTCTAAAGTGTGTAAACTTAAGAAATCTTTGTATGGGTTAAAACAAGCCCCAAGAATGTGGAATGAAAAATTGGTTAAGGCTTTAACTGAGTTTGGTTTTGTGCAGAGTAAATGTGATTATTCCATGTTTGTTAAAAATGACAAAAGTGTGTTTCTCTTGTTGTTAGTTTATGTAGATGACATAATAATAACAGGTAATTCAGAAAAAGAAATAGAACACATTAAGTCATTGTTTAAAACTAAATTTCTAATAAAAGATTTGGGTGAACTCAAATATTTTCTAGGAATAGAGGTTTTAAAGGTTGACAATGGAATTTGTTTATCACAAAGAAAGTACTGCACTGATTTACTTAGTGAATATGGCATGCTTGGTTGTAAACCAGTAGCATGTCCTTTAGAACAAAATCATGTATTGACTAATATAGTCAGTCATAGTAGTAAGCCTTTAAATAGTATTACTGGATATCAAAAATTGGTGGGCAAATTGATTTACTTATCCCACACAAGGCCTGATATCTCATATAGTGTGCACTATCTTAGTCAATACATGCACAAGCCTACACATGGACATCTTAGAATTGCATTCAGATTGTTAAGATACTTAAAAAATGCTCCTGGAAATGGTTTAGTGTTTAGACCAGGAGACTGTCTCAGTCTATCAGCATTTGATGATTCAGACTGGGCAAAGTGCACAGAAACCAGAAAATCAGTTACAGGTTTCTGTGTGTTTCTGGGAAATTGTTTGGTGGTTTGGAGAAGTAAGAAACAGGCCACTGTTTCTAGGTCATCTGCTGAGGCTGAGTATAGGGCCATGTGTGCAGCAGCATGTGAAGTGATTTGGTTAAAGAATCTGTTATCAGAATTAGGCATTTCAGTTTCTCTACCAGTGTCTTTACACTGTGATAGTTCAGCTGCAATGTCAATTGCCTCAAATCCGGTATTTCATGATAAAACCAAACATTTTGGTTTAGACTTGTTTTTCCTTAGAGATTTAATCTCACAAGGGGTAATTAAAACTGTGAAAGTAGACTCAGCAAGTCAGCTTGCTGATCTATTCACAAAAGGATTACTACCAAATCAACATAATGTGTTAAGTATTCAAATGAATATGTATGATTGTTTTGGGAAATAAAATGATGGGGGGGTGTTAAAAATATAACAAGTTACAATTTATATTTTTAATCTTTCATTTTATTTCATCATATTGCATAAGTTGTGTAACAGGTTATTGGACTCTGTTCGTGTCATGGATTGATGGATGGTTTGGATGGCCCAGTTCGTGATGGCCCAGTTCGTGTCTAGAGTCAAGTCCAGATTGGTTGATTGCTGGCCCAAGTCCAAGGAGTCCATTTAGGGAGTCAAGGCCCAGGAGGGTTATATCTTATGTGGCAATCCGTGTGAAGAAACACAACGGATTGTCCACCGTTGATGATGATGACATAAGCTCTTTTTAAGCCGTTGATCAGCTTCGAGTATTGAGCCTTTCTATCAAGTATAAAAGGCATGTGTTTGTTTGTTGAGATCATCACTGTATCACTTTTTGTTTTATATTCTTTTGTACTCTCTCGATCAGATTAGGGTTTTGTTTGAGTTATCATCAGATTCATCCTGAATCTGCTGATAGGTGCTCAGTTAGATCTTGTTTAGAGGTTGTTTATATTGTAAACTCTTTGTTCTTGTGTTTGATCTTGAGAGTTTGTGAGGAATATCTGTAATCAGAAGTTTGTAAGGGTTTCAACGTTTAGGGTTGGGATTTATATGAATAAAGTTCTTTAGTTTTTGATTCCATGTTTCTGACATGTTTATAGGCAAAAGATCGATTGGATCACCGGATGACTAGTTTAACCTTTAATCATGTAAATGAGCGGAGCTCAAGAGAACTCCGACTTGAGTCCAGCTAATTTAATCATCTAGAGTTCTTTTTTTAGCTAGAACGCGAGCTTGGCTTGTGCGTAATTTTACAAACTTAAGCTCAACTCATTTATTATTTATTAACAATTCAATTATTCTTTTTTTTTTGTGTTTTTTTACTATTTAGATATTTATTTGTAACTGTAATTTTATATATACAATGTTATTATTTTATTTGTGTTATAACTATATATAATAATTATCATTTATATAATATAACAAAAATTAAGTAAATTAAAAAAGAGTTGTTTAGGTGCACGAGCCAGTTCAAGCTCCATATGTAAAGCTCATACTCGAGCTCGTTTGGATGAGCCACGATAAAAGCTCGAGTATGCTTAAACCAGGCTTGATCCGAGCTTTTAATGAGTTAAAATCGAGTAGCTTGTGAGCCTTACAACCTAACTATAGCACGGTGTATGTGGATGCACATCTAAATATCCAATCCCTTTAAATGTAAAGACACATTACCCTGCTTATAGTGTCTGAACGTTATCTAATGTTTATTATGATTATATCAGCTTGACTTTAAGTAACTTAAGTTGTAAGCATAATTTGTCCCTTTAATTGTTCACATGTTGTCTTTAATATGTCATCACCGGCTTTAGAGATTCACAAAACGGATATTTTTAGAACCTGGAACCCGGTAGGAACCGATTTAGAGTACGTTCGAGTTTTTTACTAGTTTTTTTTTTGGGCCGGGTAAAGGTGTAACCGGTTACAATGGTTCCAGATCGGTTCCGTTTCCTTACCCCGGCTCGGTGTGTACACACCGGTTGGGTAGGTTAAGAACCGGTTGCTGGTCTGATCCGAAACCGTTTTTTTTTTTCATCCCTAATCCAGATGGCCTAGACCCTAGAGTGTTGGACTATGGCTATCTAAATGGCCCAATGGCGACGCAAAATTAATTCGCATTCTCTGGCATTCACGGTCCAGTTTGTTTATAAAAGTTGGCCCAATTACAACTATTAGCACTTTACCACTTAGGAGGCTTAGCTACTACTACTAGCCTACTTTTTTTTTTTAACGGCCAACTGGAATCACTCACGGATCACTGGAGTATCATCGTGCCGCCAGTGTTACCACGCGATCATATTCCACCACCAAGTCACCAATTCAGGAGGAAACTCATAATTATGAGAACAACCCCCTTGTGAGATTCGAACTCAAGACCTTATAATCCCTAAATCTTATCCCACCATCAAGATGCCGCTGGGCTATAATGGCTTTGGCTAGCTACTAGCCTACTAAAACTCGGTTTATGTATGTCAAATTTACTTTCCAACATCTGCATACATAAAACTTAATTGATTGGCTAATATGTAGTGTTGTAAAAAAATGTCCAAGCCCAAGAATGAAACATGGCTAATAGGACTCGAGCCCTGCCAGGTGCCAAGTTGATTAAATTTAAACGGCGTTTACCACTATACCCAAACATTACGCAACTAATATACTGTCACCATCGTAAAAAGATTGGGGTAAATCAAAGTTTTAAGACTATACGCTCCATATAAATTTTATAAATCAATGGGGTCACTTCTTCACCCCAATCTACATACAATACTTCAGCCCTGATTATACAATCACCACCATCGTGTTCGTCTTTGAAAGCCGGTCACAATCACCGGTCACTTATAAGTATATTATGATTAAACTTAATTGTATTTAATAAATAATATATAACATAAGATGATAATGATTTGATAACATGTCTTTCAATCTTGATCCTATGGATTCTTAAGAACATTGAAAGATAGAGGGAATAAAATAATTGGGTTACAAGTGGTCGCTAGTCTATTTATTCATTTCACATGGTCCACTTGTATCATTTTATGTTCCAATCATTTTTCTTTTTATCCTACCTTTTTTTAAAACCCGTATATAGTTTTCTTTTGCTGAACAATTTTGTGACTCTTCCAATGTATGTATTGAGATTTTATTTTTACTTTAGACTATGGGGTTTGGTTCCCCTTCCCCTTGTCCACATCAGCGCCACATTATTTTCCCCTTCTCCTCCCCCTTCTAGGGGAAATGGTTCCCCCTTCTTTCCCCTTCCCCTTTCCTTTATATTAATATTTAAAATAGGGGAAAAAGACAAAATATATATATATATAATATTTAGAAGAAAAGACAAAACATATAATAATATTATATAGCTCGGGGAGAAGGGGAAGATTTCCCCGTTTACACCGAAGGGGAAGAGAGGGGGGCGGTGTTCCCCTTGGGGAAAATGCCACCTCAGCCTTTCCCCACCTCTTTCCCGAACCATACCCCTCAGTCAACACATCTTCCGCTCCACCCCTTCATACGTGGTTAAAAATACGTCTACTTCTCCCACACCTCATCGACACAACGTACACGTCCAATCTACGCCAAAAAGTTGCAAAACCAAGCTACATCATTGATAAATCGGATGGATCCATACCCCTAGTCATGGACCGCTCCGGATAGCTTAAAAGAATGCTACGTAATAGGGTTCAATGCGTAAAAATAAAAATATGTTCATTGTGCAGTTTTATCAAAAATAACTTAAAAGTGTGCGTCTAATTGCGCAATCTAATGTAATGGGACTTCAATGGAAGATTGGAAGCGTCCATTAGGGAGGTCGGGGCGCCACACGATTTGGCTACGAGTACCCCATTACCCCCACGATAACACTGCCGCTGGTGGCAGGGATAGTGGGGTCGGATATGATTCACGGGTAAATGGAAACGATTAGTTTGAGAAATTCAACTGTAATCCACCCCCATCTTCAACGGTTACTTTGGAAAATTAAAAGAATAATTACCAATTTAACTCTCTATATAAACCATTTTCCATCTTTATTCAAACCATACCATCTTTGATTCAAACATTTCTTTTACCATTTCATTCATTTTCTCTACATTTAATCCTAAATGGGTGTTGGTGATCCATTTTCGCTTGCATCAACTGGATCTTCATACCATCAACGATCATCCCGTCGCCCTGCAAAACGTCCAAGTACAAACCCCCGACTACAAACCCACCGACTTCAAACTCTCCAACGTCTGAAGTTTATCATCTACAACATCCTATTGCCAAACACTTATATAGTGCTAAAAATTCCAAGTTGGGCTTAAGGGTACGAAACCGAACCGCAGGCCAAGTACGTAATGGATTCAGAGCAAGAAATGGTTTATCCGTCATCTGAAAGCTTTGGATATCAATACGAGAGATTGGACAGACCTGATAGTGATCGTGACTGCTCGTTGCCCGATTTCTTCTTTGGTTATTGATTTATTAATCATGTGTTTAAATGTCTAATTAGTTATTTATTAATTTTAATTTTAGGTATTCCATTCCTCCCACCGAATCGTACTCGACTTAGACTTCCTATTGACAAACCACAAATATGAAAAATGACGAATCGAATAAAAAATAAGCTCCTTCTTTAGATCGTCAGCGTGAAAAAAAGTTTCGTTCCTAGCCTTCCAAATGAGCCACCAAGTCGTCCAAATAATGGCCTCCATAAAATCCTTTATTTTTTGTCCCAACCAAACCAACTCATCCAACCACACATGCTATTTGGCATGGGCGAACCAGGTAACTTAACTTGAAGCCATCTAGCGACACAAAGCGATGTCCAGAAAGCAAGTCTACAGTCCCCGAAAAGATCGTCTACCGATTCCACCTAATTGGCACAGAACACACAGGAAATGATATGAATGTCAATACCTTTGTTACACAATTTATGTTCGCTAGGCAACCGGTTTGATAGCAATTAGCAATCTCCACACAAATATATTAACATTTCCGGAACGTGGGCGAATTGATTGACAGAATAATACACCTATCAATATGTTTCCTCAGAGTTTTAACTTGGAAAAGTAAACATTATTGTTGTTTTGTGTGTAAAATTCATAGGAAAAATACATTAATACTATAACATTTATAAAATGCACTGATATAATTGAAAACTATAACATATAAAGGGTGTTTGGGATTGAGTTGTGAAATTACTTAAATAAAAAACCAAAAGTCCCACATTCCAATTCCCATCAGTTGGCTACCACCCGTGAAAGGTACCCGGAACCTACTACCCGTGCAACTGGCGGCAGTGTTGTCGTGGTGGTAATTGGGACCCATTGCCTACACGGGTTGCGCCTCTCACCCCTGAGTCAATAAACACTTTTTAACAAAAAGCTCTTTTAGAGTTACAAAATCAATCCAAAACACCCTCAATCTCTTCTCGGATAAATACAAACAATAGGAAAATAGGAAAGTCGTCATGAAGGCTTGCATTAGCACTAAAATCTAATGACACATATGAGAGTAGTTTGTTCTCAAAAGTTTACACATGAAATGGGTCATGGTGATTAGCATATAAAAGCGTCATGAATCAGGCAACAAAGAAAGAAGGTTGGTCGACATGCTTGTGACATGAAGAACGAAACAAAAACAAGGTCGAAATTAAGTGACATAGCTGGAAACATATTTTGGATTGAGGGATAAGACCAAGGTGAGCAAGGTCCATAAACATTGTAAACACACATGGGCCAGTCATTAGTCCAAAAACAAGGCACGTGTTTAGCCATGAGGGAAAAGAAAAGGTTATGTTGATGATACAAAAATCATGGGGCATTGAAGATAAATAAAAAATAATTAAGATCGGCAAAATGAAACACTAGGTAACAATGACTTTTCCTTGTATGTAAACTTATGCGGAAAAATGTTTTATTGATGCACTGTTAGAGAGTACATGGAGATAATTACTAAATAATTCAGTAACATGATATCTTTCTTTTAACGGTGTTGGTAATTCGGGTTCAGTGAAATGTCTCTTCATAGCCCAGGTATGTCCATACCTCTGACAGATTTCAACCGTCCATCATTAGTTTGACGCTTGAGGATGCGTAAAACCGTTCCTGGAGAAAACCGACTAGCTCGTAAACCCCCCCTGACTTGCCTACGCTTAGAGAGCTCAATGTCAACCACTGGTAAAGGCAACAAGATTTTTGTACAGAAGAGAGATTCGAACTTGTAACCTTGAGGTCACGTAACTCTGATCTACACTAGTTGATCATGCCAATGGACCAAATGGCCACAGACACAACATGATATGTTTTAAGATAAGCATAAACATAATAATATAAGTAATGAGATAATTGTGTCTAAAGTAAACATGCATATGTTTTCAACTAAAACGACAATAAGTTACTTTAGGTCTATCTTGATTCACTTAGATGTGTTTAAAGTTAATACTATATAATGAAAATAAAGTGGACCAATTAATTAAAATTACGAACGTTTATTTAGATACAAAACGTAGAAGAAAACGAAGGATAAAATAATCGGGTTACAAGTGGAAACTTTTTTATTCGTTCATTTCATTGGCTCCACTCTTACATTTTATGTCACCAATCATGTTCTGTTTATTTTATTTTTAAACCACATATAATGTTCGTCTTTTTTCCAACATTTTTGTCACACCTTCAATGTCTTTATTTAAACTTTTCAAATTAATTTATTAAAAATTGAATAAAATAAAGTTATACATGCTAAGATAACATTAATGTCCTAAGACATTTTTTGTTTGGTATTTTAATTGTTGACGCCTTTGTCTTCTAACATTACATGTTGCATCCTCAAAAGATCGTCTAGGACCGACCTATCCGTCCCACTTTTGACAATAGGTTACTTTTTTCGGTTCCATCGTGAACTTGTCTATGGAAAAATGACCATAACTCCTTACAAGTGGGGTCCCTTTGATACACTATGAGTTACTTACACAAATTATGTAGCAATAGGGGTCCTCTTCGGGTTTCGGAATCTTCGGGTCAAGTTGTTCGGATTTTATTGCGTAAAAGTAAACGGATAACCAACCCATTTTATAATCCAGGTTGGTCGGGTTCAGGTCATATTGTATGGTTTTCGGGTTTAGGTGTAGCATGAAAAAAATATATATATGCTTTTCTATTCGCAAAATATTATCATGCTACTAGAAACATATCATCAAATTTCAAATATCAATTGACAATATGATATGATATGATATGATAATGTTCAAAAGTTCTGAAGCAATTTATAATCCCAAATCCTAGTATTACGAATACAAAATAGTCAAATACAACAAACCAAAACGCATCTAGAACAATACGACAATAAATATTCGGGTTTCTAGTTTCGTGTTTTTCAGGTAGTGTTGTTCGTGTTTTTCGCTAGGGCTGTCCTTTTTTTTGTATCGAAAACCCGACCCGAATGTGAGGCCACTCAAACCTGAATTAGAGAATACCTGAAAAGCCTAAACCCGAACAACACGAACCTTAAATGGGTTGGTTGTCGGGTCACTTTTACCTAGCGAAAAATTCGGCTGTTAAAAAATATATATATTCAGTTACGTATATTTATATCATTTTATCGTGAATGGCCTACAGAATAATTACATTATATTTCCCAAACAGAAGTGGGCCCACTGTTTAAAGGCCCAAACTAAATGCCACCGGCCTTCTTGCATTTCTTTATCTCTTTTTCTGTTTAATTTTTAGATTTTCGTTCACTTTTAACATTAAGAAAATATCTTTAGCTCTTTCAGTTTGTTTCATTAAACATACATTAATTTGCGTTATCACTATTTGTAAGTTGTGACAGACGTTATATTGTATGGCAGTGGTGTTACCGTGCTGTCAGTGGGATACCCATGACCATTTATGATAACGCCCCGTCCCCCTTAGTTTATGGGCGGCTCAACTTTTTTAGCAACCAAAATGAACTAAAATCTGGCCACACCCATTTTCAAGAGGTGATATTATAAACCTTCCTACTTAAGCTAAGCCTATCACATGTATCTAACAGATTAGCAAAAACAATAGATTAGAACCTTTGATTTGGTACATGAACATTAAGAACATAAATTACTATTCAAATAGTGACTTGAGTGACCATCATTCCTACTTAAATTTCGAATATTGAGTTCAGATTTCATAACTTTAATCAGGTTATCAATGGTTGTGGTTGCCTTGAAGTATCGAATAATTGATTTCTTTGATTAGTTGATATGGGACAGAAGAGAATTGGATGAACAAAACAAAAAATAGAGAATGGGTTGATTGTGGCTACATGCAAGAACAACACAGCATCTTTAAAACTCAAATACGACGTTGTGGCAAAGAAGATGAATCGGCTGACTTTTTATTGTTCAAGAATGGGATAGCTTCGTTATATTTGTTGGGTCGGCGTGTATTACAACATAAAGATGTTTTTAAGAAAATAACAATGAATTCTATCGTACCTTCAAACCTAGATGTTCCTAAATGCGATGTAAACTATTTGATAGTAAATTTTTTATGGATTCTCGAATCCAATATACAAATGAATACATTTTTGTTTTAGTGGTGAGAGAACCCTTCGTTCTTAAATATGTTGTTGTCTTAATGTCTTATGTATTTAAATAACAACTACCCGGATAGTCCCTGTTGTTTTACATAATTTTAGAAATAGTTCATAAATATGAGAAATTACACAGATAATCAGAACTTTTGCATTTTGTAACACCAATAATCCAAATTTTTGAAATTGGTAACACTTTTAGTCCCTGAAATTAGATGACATGTGGAGACTAATGTAACAAATTTCAAAAGTATGGACTAAACGTGCTACAAATTGTAAAAGTGTGGACTGTATGTGTAATTTATTATATTAATAAAATCATAAGGACCATTTGTGTACTTTACTCTTTAATGAACTAAACAAAATGAACAACTCAAGGAAAAAAAATTACACATGAATGTGTGTTTACCTACGAAAATAATCATTTTAACAAATTTGGACCAATTAACTATTTTTTAAATAGTGTTCTTGTTTCTAAAATTTATTATTGCACACACACTCCGTTAAAAAAAATATATATTACTGCACACACACAGTTATATTGGTGTCCCATCCCCCTTAAAAATTACAAGTAAACAATATACTAGTAATTTATATAATGGGTTCTCATTTTCGTCATCCTCGCATCATGCATTCATCATTGCGATGAAATAAGTCGCTACATAGACTGGATTAATATGAAAGTGGTTTTGTATACTGAAAGCTCTGGTACAACAGCTTGAGAGAAAGGTACAAAATCCTTAAAAGAGATTGTTGGGTAAGAACAAGTTAAAACTTTAATCATCATATTATGAATTTATGATGGTGATGGTGATGATGATGATGGTGAGTAGTAATTCAATGGTGCTTTGGTTGGTATGTAGTAAAACCTATCACTTTATTGTAAAATGGTCCCTACTTATGTGGGATTCATTTATTAACTTTTTTTTTAAACTTTTTATATGTCATAAAATAATTTTTATATGATTATATAAAGAAAGTAAATGTAAGAATTAAAGTTTATTTGGTCTTTCTTTAATTCATTTCACCAACCGTGAAAATGTTTTTTGGCTTTATACCCAAATGTGACTTATCATATCATTCAATAATATTCCATATTATAATATGGTAATTAGAATTTATACACCCCCTATTTAGAATTCATACACCCTGACCTATATCATATACTAATAGGAAGCTGTCACATACCTCAGAATGTAATGTCACACCCCCATAATGTGACGTCATAGTGTGTATGAATCTCATAACCCTATAATATAAGAAGAGTAATTATAGTGATGTATAATTCACGCTAACAAATGTATAGCCAATTATCTCTAAATCAATTGGTTTGGGGGAGGTGAAAAGGTTTACGTATTTAGGTGGTGAACGATAGCATCAGTTCAATCTGCCAGTAATATGCTAACTACGGGATTTCTACTCGAGACTTGGGTGATCAAAGGCCAAAGGCCTAATTGGGTAGGGCTGTGCAACGGTTCAGAACCGGACCGAACCGAACCAGGAACCGTTTATACGAAAATATGAGAACCGGAACCGATAATTACTAATCGGTTCGGTTCAGAACCGGGTTTAACGGTTCTCATGTAACGGTTCTAGGCCGGAACCGGTTGTCCATAAAATCCTAAAATTAACAATTAAATAAAAAAACAAATAAAAACAATCAAACCAACCAAAACATATCACATTGCAACATTCAAAGTTCAAACCGTCAAAACTAAAAGTAGCAATGATAAAATGTTTTAAACGATAACAGAAACTGATCAAATTCTAATGGTTAAGAGACAATTTAATAATCAAACATACAATAATCGAATGTGTATCAGACAACTTTAATTGAAAAAAAAAAACAATATAGTTTCCATCTTTGACATAAAAGAGCACTAACGGCTCATCGAGTGATATTAGTTTCTATCTTGCGAACTTATTAAGAAACATATATATACTTCTATCTTTGACGATGATGATGATAGTTAGGAAGCTAGTAAGAAAAACAATATCTTTCGACAAACAAATAAATAGGTCTTTAAATTTTTATTTTAATTCAAACCGGTTCTAACGGTTCTTAACCGGACCCGTCGGTTTTAACCGGAAGCGAACCGGAAACCGATTTTGCCAAATTATGAGAACCGGAACCTATAACATTAATTCGGTTCAGTTCTAGCGGTTCGACGTCGGTTCTTCGGTTTTCGCGGTTCGGAACCGTTTATTGCTCAGCCCTATAATTGGGTGTTATAGCCGTTAAAAAAAGTAAACCATTATAATCAACAAATACAAATATAGTATGAATAAAAGGAGAAGCGAAACCAATTTATTGAAATAAAAACTGCAATCAATCTACATTCAAATAGATCGATGTAATATTAGTATGAATAAAAGGAGAAACGAAACCAAAAAAAAGAAAAAGCAAAAGAAGCCATGAGGATATGAACTTGTCAATGCAAGTTTTCGTGATAAAATATAAGACGTCAATGTTTAAGTGTGTACAATAATATACAAAATGCCAAGGATGATCTGAAAAGCAATTTTCAATAATGTGCAAAATGTTTGAGCAAACTCATGATTCTAATGGTGTGGACAAAACCATGCATGAAGACGACTGTTTCTTCTCACAACCTAAATATATTTGTACTCATGTTATGTTCTTATCATGAATACTTTCACCAAATGCTTTTCATGTATATGTTAGGGTTTTCAGTATCGTGTCTAACTTTTATTTGTTTTCTTTACGTATCATGTACTATAAATGTGACAATGACAATGATGATGACTTTGGATTTTTTCATTAAAGGATTTTATTTTGATTAAAAGGATACATGTTTAATTAATGTTGTGACCCGGCTTCAGCTAAAACATGATTGTATGTTAAACGTGAATTTATTTGTGCTATGTAAAAGAATTTTATTGAACAAGTACTGAAGGTCCCATTAAACAAGAATAAATTTGTTTCAATGAAACATTGATTTGGTGCATTTTATTAGGTCATTTTTGTTTTTTAATCTTCTTAAGAGTCTTGGAATGTGTTGAAGTTTGACACGTATAGTAACCGTAAATAGCATATTATATGTATAACATTTGCCATCGATGAAAACACTGTAGTGAACGTCGCTTTCGCGCTACAGTAACCCATTTGACAACGTTGACCATCCTGGTCGTTTGACTTTTTTTCCCTACCTTCTTCACCCGTGGTAACCACCCCTACCTGATGATAACCAGCCTCCGTTGACCACTCTTGCATACTATTGACTACCCGTAATCCTCGACTATCATCGTCGACCACCACCCCGTAGTATCTCCAACAATAGTAGCAATCACCGTTGCTCAACTCCTCAATAGTCATCAGCACCAAAATCGCCATCATCACCGGTGTCATTGTGCTCCATCAGCACCACAGATGTGGTGCAGTGGTACGAGGTGTTTCAGGTTTAACTTACTATTTTAGATGGAAATCCTTGCCAGCGTAGTGTCTCCACCCTGCTCCGTCGTCGTATGGTGGTCAATGGCCGGTCACTCCTTCTTCCTCTTTATCCTCTGTCTAGCTGTGTCTCTATTCTTTTTGATTTATTGCTTCAACCTTTATGTAAAAACATTAATTCTTTTGAACATTATTCGGTCAAGGTTATTTTTATTTCAAAGGTAGAATTCAAACTCTAATTCGCCCAGAAAGAGTTTGACCAAATTGTAAAGACATAACTGGTTGTTTTTCCAGAGATAAAATGTTTACATTATGCGGCCCACTTTTGCAGACATTTGCAAAAGAAGAGGTGGACCAAACGTCTGCAGTTTGCAAGAAAAATACTGTTTGTTTGTTAACATCTGCAGCATACCCCAAAACCACAACCGAGACCCCCCCCTCCATTGTGAACCAACACCCTCTGCTGTCATCCGAAAACATAATCCACCATAACCATAACCCACCATAATCGGAACCAACACCCTCTATTGTCAAGAAGAAAATGAAAGTTGAAGAAGAAGCAGGTTGCGACAGAGGGGGGTGGGGGAGGAGGCGGCGGTAGGGGGATATGAGGAGACTACGACAGAGGGGGAGGTGGCGATGACAGAAAGGGTGGGCGAGGGGATGAGAGAGGCGGCAGAGGAGGGTGGAGAGAATGAGTTTGAGAGGAGAGGAGGAGGAGGAGGAGGAGGAAGAGGAAGAAGATGAAGAAGATGAAGAAGAGGGAGAGGAAGAAGAGGAATAGGAGGATGAGGAAGACGGAGAATAAGAAGAGGAAGAAACAGAGGAAGAGAAGAAGAAGTGAGAAAACTCTGGTCCAAGTCTGCATCAAGAAGAGAACGCACAAAGGTTTTTAGTGATAGGTCTTTTAAAAAACAAAAAGTTGCAGACGAAAACGTCTGCGCGTGATCTACGCCGCGCAGACAAAAGAGACCAGGAAGAGATTTTTCTTGGCTTAGCTTGCTCAAGCTTACAACACAGATGTAGCTTGCTAATTTAGCCTGAAAATAAACAAATTAGGCGTTTAAAATGTCATGGCTTAACATTTTGACCTAACCTTTGTACAAATAAAACAAAATCGTTATTATTTACATTCTAAAATAACACTGATAATGAAATTAATTTGGAAAATGGTCCTGCATTTTTACTTCAACTTGAGTTTGAATATCAATTCTATTATGCTAACAGCTACTAATAGGGTGCTAATTCTAATATTTATATTAGCTGAATGGTATAAAAAATGGATGATCACAAGTTAAAATCATGATTATAGTTTCATGGTCTATAATCTAATCTCTATAACAATTTTTTAGAACTCTAGAAAGTAGAAGCCGGCATCCATCTTAAAACGAGGCACGCCACGTTTTTATACTTTATAAATCGACAACTTTTGTTATTTCATTACCTAGCTAGTACTTATAGCTAATCAACTGATTCCATAGTTTTTTAGTAAGGATTAATATTTAATTCCTTTGGGAACGATTGAAATTCAAAAAGAAACTAACAGACCACTTTATTTATTTGTTTTTAATAACTATTAATCTTTAATTTGACTAAAAAAGTATATTAAACTTACTTACATTAAAATTGACAATTTTTTTTTTTAATTTGCGTATTTAAACACTTCAAACATTATACCTGTATAGGCTGTAGAAAGATACGAAAAATATATCTTAAGTATCCTAATTATTAATTAACTAATTAACAAGCATACGAAGATGAAAAAAGATGGTAACATATAATAACTTGTAAGAGTTAAAATTTATTTTAATTAGATTTACACATGATTAAGCCGTTAAGATTTTGATATGCATGTGCAGCTATGTTACATGTTTGGCACTAAATTGTGTTCAAGTTAAATTGTCACCGTTGCTGCTGCATTGTCTTGCCGTTTTTGTTATTACTAGCTAAACTATATAATTAAATAGACTACATCACCTACATAAACACATGAAACCTACAAACCACAATATGAATATAATAGAACTAACATTGAAATTAGTCAATACCATTGCAGTGTAGTGGTAGAGACATTGGTGGGCAATGATACAAGACTTGGGGGATTCTAGGTTCAATTCTTGAGCCACACGGCTTTTACTGATAATTTCATCGTCGTGCCTACGAGCGGGTGTGTTACTGGGTTTTCCCCGAAATTGGTGTTTGACAACTCAGGTACTCTCGGGTACTTGAATTTGTCGAAAGAGTGCCCCGAGAGTGCTCGGGTTTGATTTGTTGGACATTAAAAAAAACATCGAAATAAATCAAAATAATCGAAAGCTTATGTAAAACATCGACCGGGCGAATACACAAGTACAACCGATTAAGAACAAATCGATCAAGAGATTGTAGCCAAATATGTGTTGGGACCAGTCAAGGATGGGGGAGAAGTGGGCTTGTGTTAAACGACGGCTAGAGCAGTGGTGGCACACAATGTCACAAGCAAATACACATGCTATGATGCTAACGAGTAACGACATTAATCATTTAATTGTATGGGTGAGATATGTTGGTTACGTTATCAACTAGCTAAATATAATAATGTGTTTGCCTGTTTTTCTTTTTCAACTCAATAAAACAAAACTTTTGAGATTTTTAGCTAGTTATCCATTTGTATGACAACGAAATTATTATTAATGTGAAAATACTCTATTGTAACAAATCAGGGACTTTACACCAACTACACACATAATCCATACCATTTGAGCCAATCTACAGGATTAGTGTTACATGGTATTATTTCATAACAGATATATTGACATGATCTATAAAAGTAATCTGTAATCTTTAATGGGATGCTTAAGATTACTCCTTCTAAAGTAATCTGAATTTCTATATTCAAAACTACCTGTCTACTCTTAAAAATACTTAATGTTTGTAAATAAATTTAAACAGTGTTAAAAGGTTAGGGAAATCACTCTATTTTATCAATTTTCTTAACTGTTGTGTTAAAGTCACACAATCATTTTATAAAAGTTAGAAATTTTTTTTTATCTAACTTCAATAATTTGTTTCAGTATTGTGATAATCGATTGCGTCTGACCAATTTTTTATTTTTATTTTTTAAATCTTAAAGCTGACAGAGAAATAAATAGTACGTGAATTTATATGGTAAAAGAAATAGACCAAGATGAATTTATGTATTAGACTTTAGAGCTTTTTTCTTTTTATATTTTTGTTTTCTTGTGTGGCAGTTATGCATTGTTTAGTTAATAATGGTAGCAATAAAAAAGTTTTTTTTTTTTTTAACACAATGCTAGTTTTTAGAATTTACGTTGTATCATTGTGTCTTTTTCTTATTTTCATCATCTTGTCATTTTTGTGATTCATTGTGTCTTTTTTTTTCAGCAATGTGTTATATTTTTCACCATGGTGTTATATTTTGTGGCTCATAATTGTGTCATATTTCGTAATCTATTGTGTTTTTGTATCTTTCTCACTCTTCTCATTTTCGTTACACAGTCTAGAATAACTTGATATAAAAACCTATTCCTTCGGCTAAACTGGCTTAGCCGACACTTTTATTTATTTTGATAAATAAATAAAAACTCTTTTTTTTTCTTTATGGTAATTTTCTTATACAAAACAGAACGGTATGGGATGGAGGACCGCTGCCAGCAGATCTACAAACGAAATGACGAAAAGTATCTAAACAATTCCAAAAACAAACAGTTTCTCAAAACGGCGTCGTAATAATACATGTTAGAAACATGCCTACCCTTTCACGTGGCAAGGAGTATATAAAAAAGCCACGTCAGCTTATGATGAGGAAAATAAGTGCTCCTTTGGATCTGATGGTCCTAAATCCTAATCATCACCACACAATCACGATTATTATTATTATTATTATTATTATTATTATTATTATTATTATTATTATTATTATTATTATTATTATTATTATTATTATATTATACTTATACCCATCTCCAACTCCCTTTTATTCTCCTCATCCCATAACACTACACAACACCACTAGTGTGTGTGCTCTGTTACACTCTCCCAACCATCCAACTATATCAATCAAGTTAATCTTGTTTTAACTTACAATACAAGTCTTAATGGGAGAGGTTGTGTTTTTATTTTTGTTTCTTCTTTTATTAATGATAGACATCAAATCATTTTTTAGCAAATCCTAACGTTGGTATTGTTTTTTTATTATTTATTTTTCAGCAAGTGGAAAAAACTCCTGAGGAGAAGAAGCCAGAGGAGGAGAAAAAAGAAGAAAAGGCTGCGAAACCAGAGGAGAAGGCGGCGGAGGAGTCAAAAGACGCGCCCCCGCCGCCTCCTCAGACACCTCAGGAGATTGTTTTAAAAGTTTACATGCATTGTGAAGGTTGTGCTAGAAAAGTACGCCGTTGCCTAAGAGGCTTTGATGGTTAGTTTTGTTTACTTTTTTATTTTTTATAAGCTAACTCACACACTCTTTAATTCTACTAATAATAACGTTACACTTACACTTTTGTACGGGACACTTTTTTGTACTATTACAATACCCTTAAGACTAAGGACCATTTAGTTTATTTTTATTTTTTGTTTGTAAAATTACTTAAATCCATTAATTTATTAATAATAATAATAATAATAATTAGGGGTGGAGGATATACAGACGGATTGCAAGACACATAAGGTGGTGGTGAAGGGAGAAAAGGCCGATCCAATGAAAGTTTTAGAAAGGATCCAAAAGAAGAGTCACCGGCAGGTTGAGCTTCTTTCTCCGATACCAAAGCCGCCTGCCGACGAGCCAAAAGTCGAAGAGAAAGAACCTCCTAAACCCGAAGAGAAAAAAGAAGAGGTTAATACTTAATATTCTGTTTAGTTATGTTTTATGTGTTAAAACGGCTAACTTACACGCTCTCTATATTTAAATCCGCTTTTAAATCACATGTATAAAAATACTTATAAAACCTTCTTTGGTATGCTAGGCTACATAACTTTAATAATTACTAGCATAGTGATATCAAGGCGTGTAAACTGTAAAGTAGACACTGGTGTATAATTAAGAGTAGATTAGAGGGCGTGTAAACTGTTTTAAGAAAATTAACTTAAAAGTTATTTTTTTTAAATTTAGATAAAAATCATACAGAATTGATGAGTTGATCATGTGGTTTGTGATGTTCAACAGCCTCCTCAGGTGATTACTGTGGTCATGAAAGTAAACATGCATTGTGAAGCTTGTGCTCAGGTCATAAGAAAACGCATCCTGAGAATGAAAGGTGTGTGTCTACATTTCCTTTTTGTTAAGCAATTAATTTTTAAAAATAAATAAAGTAATTCCTTTTGTTGACCTTGTTTGACTTGTATTTTTGTATTCTTTTTATGGATACTAGATCTCCCTTTCATCTTTCAAATCATGTTCATCGCATGAATTATAATACTAGTCAAAATATTATTCCTAGAATATCCCAACCACCGAATAATTATACATTTTTTTAGTCCCCACCGTTATGAGAAGTGAAGAATAAGACTTGGGACTGAATGGTTTTAGGTTCGACTTCTGATCCCGCTCGAGTTTTACCGATTTTCATTGTCGTGCCTTCGGACGGGTGAGGTCGGTTTTTTCTCGGATCTGGAGACTAAGTGGGTTCTGGCTGCCTAGCACTGCTTATGGGCGGGCACGTAAGACGTGTCTTCACCCGTGGGTGTATGTGTGCTTTCACAATTGTGGGTGCCCAGGTAGTCAGGACATCAATTTATTAGCCGTTCAAAAAAAAATTTACTTAACCTAAAACCTCCAAAACTGTTACTAAAGCCTTTAACTATAAGCTAACAACCTCATTGGTTTGGTTTTCATTAGGATGTTAATAAGGGCACACCTTTAATTTTGTTTTGACACCCTATGTATTGATCATATAATATTATATGACCCGTATAGAATTACATGACAAGACAAAATGTTTCCGCGTTTGTCTTGTCATATGTTTCTATACACGCCGTACGACATTATAGGTTCATATGAAAAAATTTCTATAGTCTAATAACATTATATGAAGTGTCCAACAAGATTTATGTGTGTTTGAATAATGGAGCATTTTTTAACGACAAAACTTCTATATAAAATACCAAAAAAGCTTTGAATAAGCCACCAATCTCATTACTAGTTTTATTTATACTCATATTACACTTTGGGTGTCCCGACTTTATTGGACGTTAAAAAAACTCATTTGTATTTTTGTATAGGTGTGGAAAGCGTAGAACCTGATCTAAAAAACTCACAAGTAACCGTTAAAGGCATATTTGAAGCTGCAAAATTGGTTGATTACATCCACAAACGCACCGGAAAACAAGCCGTCGTCATAAAACAAGACCCCGAGCCGAAAAAAGAAGAAAAGGGCAAAGAGGAAAAAAAAGATGGCGGCGAAGAAAAAAAAGACGCCGGAGATGACAAGAAAGCTGCCGGAGTCGCCGCCGCCGCCGCCGCCACCACCGCCGGCGACAGTGGTGGTGGTGACGGAAAAGAAAAGGAGAAAGACGATAAGAAAGGTAAAGAGGAGGAGAAAAAGTCCGGCGACGGTGGTGAAGCGGCGGCGGAGGGTGGTCCGGCGGGTGGTGGAGAGGATATGAAGGTGGTGGAGTTGCATAAAAACGAATATTATTATTATTATCAGCCACCGAATTACCAAATATACCCCGCGAGATATGGAACAGCAGAAATGGCGTATGGGTACCCACCAGCACCACAAATGTTCAGTGATGAGAACCCCAATGCTTGTTCAGTTATGTAAAAATGTAGACTAGTGAGGGGTATAATTGGAACAAAGCACATGGGTGGTGGTGATTGTCGTGGAGTTCATGTGGGGTGTCTGATCAGGAAAAATTGTAAAATTTCGTGACGGCTTTTGTACCTTTTTTTTAGATTTGTCTCGTAGCTATTATAGTAATTGTGGTTACTCACTACAAATATAGTAAAATAACTATATTAATTAATGGGGAAGTTAATATATAAATAAATAGATAAGTTTCAGTTTTGTTTAAATATTCTCTAGTGTCCATTCGTTTATATGCCAATAAATCCTTGTTTTTACATGGGTGTAAATGAGCTCAACCGCTCATAAATTAACTGAGATCAACTTGTGAAAAGTTCGAATTAAACGAGGTTTGAACGAGTTTAAGTCCGTGTTTAGTATAAAACTAAGTTTTTTTTTCAATAATTGAGCTCAAGTCTGAGCTTCACTTATCAAGTTCGAGCTAGTTCACGAGCTTAAATATGCACATTATTTATATAAATTTTTATTTAATATACTAAATATATATTTATGTAATAATTAGTGTTATACATAAAAAGCATTTAGCAACACCTAAACTATATTCGTGTATGACGTATAAACCTGGATTTAAAATTTATTATTTGTTATCGCCTAAAGTATGTTTTTTTTTCGGAGAGTAGTGTTTCAGCGGTAAATCCCGTGTTGTAAAGCGACCACTGCCCAGGATCGAATCCCATAGGAACCACACGGGTTTCTCCTTTCAAACCCAACGGTTATTTTTTTGGTGGAACGTGGGAATCGAACCTGAGACCAAACCCGGGCAGGAACCCTCCAAGGAGGTAAACCTTCCCACCTCAAACCAGCTGGGCTGGAGATCATTGGCATCGCCTAAAAGTATGTTGTTAAAAGGATGCCCTTTTGTTTTCTAAATAACATATAATTTTATAATTATCGAATGATGATATTTTTGTTTAATTTACAAAGTACTGAAAAGGAAAAAGAAAATGCATATCCAGTAGTCAAGTAAGTACATGATTTTTTATGATGACATTAAAGGAATCTGAGATGCATTATGGGGTTGATTGATGGTAATAATATAAATAAAAAGTGATTTGATATAATTATAGTGATATGATATACGAGTAATTACGAAATGGACAGTCAAACTAATTATACAAACAACTAGTGGTGTCTGGTATTCTGACTCCAATCCTCACCATTGTACTACCTCACATGCATGCAACTATTTCCAATATTTCATTCTTACCTTTAGGCCACTGTGTGTGGTTGGGAGGATGAGTCTTCTAGTGGGGGTGGGGGGAATTCATCTTAATGGGTACGGGCCTCAAGTGTGCAATGTGAAGATGATCTTTATTATTGGATGGAGATTGTCTCCATGTTTAAAAAACCAATCCCAAGTCTCGTCCTCTTGACACTGCTCATGACAGGCCGAGCCCCTAGGGCGGTGTTGACGTCTCAAGCTGCCTTCGTCGGGCCCAAGACGATCCCCACACCCTATAGTTAACCTTGGTGAGACATTTCTTCAAAATTGATTGGTAGTGGATTTCTAAAAAAAATTCAACAAGAAGCATTTTAAGAATTCACTTTTTCTTTAAATCCAAGATATTTCTATTACGTTAGTTGGATTATTTGGGTTATTTTTAACTGCATATTTACAATACAATATCAGTTGAACCTTCGGTTAATTTTTTATTTTCATAAACAGACAGCGGTGAAGTTTGCGATTTTCGTAGGTAATTTTTATATTGATTAAGTCCGCCCCCACCGATTTGATCTTCCGGCCCCTACCGATACGAAAAAATTGAGTTCGGCCCCCACCGATTTGATCTTCAAGCTTCACCACTATAAAGAGGTGATCAGAGATTATCTAACCTAGTTATTAAAATTAGTTTATTCACTATTATAGTATGTATGTAATTTTCTTTGTATCGAATCTTAACAAAAACATGTAGAATGACTTTTAATAAGTATAAATACAACAAACTGTTTATATTGTTTGATTTTGAGGTTCAATCTTTATTTCTTAACCTTGATGACTTTTTTATACACTTTATCAAAACTAAATAAATACGTTAATATTTTATAATTCAAAATTATCAGAAAATATTCGATCCATAAGTGAGAAACTGACTAACGAATGTGACGTACAAAAAATATAGGAAATTTGGATTTTGTAGATACATGGTTCAACAATCAACTGTACCTGTTATATTATTCAACTGTTATCCAATACACCAACTTTTTTATTTTTTATTTTTTTTGTACGTAAAGGCCCTATCTCATGAGGTATCTCTCCATGGGGGTCCTAATACACGTGCAACAAGGAAAGCCATCTGGGGTCGCCCTCTTCACACAAGGAATCGTACTCGTCAACTCCCCTCCAACTTCTAAAAACAAAAGCAAAGTGTAAGACTACACGGTCAGGTCATGGAGTAAATGTTGCATGAAATTACATTTGGCAACCACGTTAACTCCACTACAACCTCCAAAAAACCACGAGCTGGTGTTGGCATGGATAGGTTTTTAAAAAAAAAACAGTCAAACAACCAATAAAAAATCATCCATAAATAAGAACCAATCACAACCATCCACCTCACCCTCATATTTTGCCTCACGTCCGTGGAAATCTCCCCCAACCTGCCTCACGCCACATACGGTGTAGTGATGGTGGCGTAAAAGGGCTCCACGTCATCTTCCACGCCCCCAAACCGTGTAGCCTAAAAACCCCTGCCTCCCGCCAGTTAATTAACTGGCCATCTTAACCATATTTAGTAAATTTAGTAAGTTTAATGTATTAAAGCATTCATAACTCAATTATAAGTAATAACTAGGATTCTATTACCTCGCGCTTCGTGGCGGGAGCTTCTGTTGCGTTGAGGATTTGGTGGACGTTAAAGATCGTGCGTCGCTGTGGGAGCTTCTTTTGCGTGGAGGGTTTCGTGGACATAAAAGATAATATTAAGTGACTGTTATTCTCGTGTGTGCTTAATATATTACTCGCGGCTAAAAGCTAAAAGTTTGGTGGTCAAAGTTTGAAATCCTAAAAGCTAAAAGTTTTGGTGGTCGAAATTTGATGGTCAAAGCTTCACATCCTAAAAGACTAAAGTGTAAATATGAAGCAAAGTTTGGTCATAATAGTAAATGGTGATGTGGCACTGGATGCCGCCAAAATGCCCCAATACATAACTCAATTATAAGTAATAATAATAATAAAATCAACAACAATAATAATATAACACAACTTAATTAACATCACCAAACTAATTGTTAACTGGGATTTTCAAACTTTGAAGTCAAAGATGTAAATTAAGGTTTTAGTTTGCTTACAACTTACAGAAGTTGAGATACTAAATGTAGCAAGTTAGAGGATAGTTTGCTACGAGATTTACACTCTGTTTCAGAGTTTCATTAAAGGATGAAAGAGAAATAATTGAGAAGGAAATGGGGAAAAAACGTGTTACAGAGTTTTTTGTAGGAGGGAAAGGGAGGGAATTAGAAGGATAATAAAGAGGTTTTTAGGGTGATTTTCAATTTTTCCAATTTGGAAGGAGTTGAAGAGAAAGGAAGGGGAGGAAGATCATTTCTCTTCCATCCTTTAATGAAACTCTGGAACAGGAGTAGGTTAAAGCGATGGTTTATTATTTCTAACTTCAATTCATTCAGTTTTGTTCTTTTTCTTTCAAATATATTCGTATTGTACTTAGTTTTGTGTTCTTGAATAACGCCCTGGTTCTTTGACAGATTTGATCTGTGTTTTCTTAATTTCTGCTAAACTTCAACAATCATTCGAAAGCGTTGAAATTTGGCAGGACTAGTAATAGAATAAGTGTTCAATGTTGGTAATTTAAGTCTCATACATACGTAATTATAAAATTATACCCCCTACATGAGTATACGGTCGATTGTTTGGAGTATCTGATTACTCATTACTTGTCAAGTTCATGAGTATTTCCACATGCATCGCGTTTACCATTTATAAGTGTTTATTCCTCAAATTAAAGAAATAAAAGATTAAAATCATATATGAAGTGGATAAACGTGTTTTCCTCTATTAACAAGTCTCATAAATCCAAAGGATGACAAAAATCATAATTCCGGTTTGTCACAAATTCAATGTTGCAATTATTCTAAAACGTACAAGACAATAATATGAAACAAAGTTATTTGAATAATGATGTAGGGAAAGCAGTCAGTGATTTTGTGAGCATCACGTGATCCTCTTATCCACATGCACGATGCACCACCTTTTCTTTCGATTCGGATCCCTTTCTGCCAATAAATGGTTATATAATTAGAGTCTAAAACTTTAGTGTGTTTTACATTAGCATTAGTATTGTAATTTATTTTCATACTTAAAATTTTAAAATATATGCATCGAGCGTCAAAAGCTTTTGTTACTTATTTGTATATTTAGTTGACGTGTTAACAAATGCATTCAAATATGGTTAGGTTTTTAAAATTTCTTATTACTTTTTTAATATAAAGGTTTCTTTTATCTTGAATTTTTAGTTGACGTGCTGACATGTTAACAAATGCATTCATGCATGGTTAATAATGTTTTCATTTTTAAATTATGTTTAATATTTATCTTTTATTCTAATCGAATTCTGTGTTTCATGTATGACAAGATAAAGAATCCGTGAGAGAGCTGCATATAGCGTGAAAGAGTCCAAATACAATAAGGGCAAAGTGTGAAGCTTGTGGTCCACTCCTTTCAGGGGCGGATCCAGGGGTTTTAGGGGGTTCCCAGGAACCCCATTGGTTTGGAAAAATTGAAAAATTTAATGGAAAATTTTGAAAAAATAGTGAAAATCAGTGAAAATCTACGAAAATGAACATCCTGAAAATCCGTCCTGGATTCGCCACTGACTCCTTTCCCTACTATGGTGGAACTTGCTCAAAGGAAATCCTTTTATCTTCTTGAAGGGAAAGAGTTTTATTACCAAGTTGGATTATGATAAGTAGAAGTTCAAACCTTATATCTTTGATATATAGGATAGAATATCAAAAAAAAAAATCAATTTTGGTAGATAGTATAGCTTGACAATGGCGAGCTAAGACTACCTCAAAGCCATCATTTGCAAGACTTGAATCGAAGATCTCTAAGTGTTTTCAAAGCCATGTCTTTATCAAATAGACACCGACTCCATTGGTAATCTGCTTACATATTACTGACCCTTAATAATAACACGCATTTGGGCTGATGGATAGCATTGGGCTGTGCATATGGTGATGGAATGGACTCGAGATCTGATTTATTTACTTATTCAATAAGTCAAAATCCAAACACCCTCTAAATCTATTTGACATCATCAGATTTGATTAAAAACAAAAGAACAACAAATTTCCATATTAATTTATTTTCTTTATTGTGACTTTATAAAATTTTGCTTGTATAATTTTCAGTTTCGATACATTATATAAAGATACATTTACTAAGTTCTTATGTGAGGGAGTTTTACTGTTGCATATTGTACAACAACTTTATGCGCCTTTTTTTTTTCGGTACAAGTGATGTTTGCGTGTGGTGCGTGGGTTTCTAACCCCTTGCTTGCTTCTTTTCACGAAGATCTTTCCTCTCATCTTTCTCTTTCAAAAGATGCTTCTCTCTTCCGTCCAAACCATTTCCGGTGGCAACAGTGTTCTTAATTCCACACTATGTGTGAACGAGCAACTGCAAAAGACATCTCGATGGCAACGACAGCAGTTTTGGCGGTGGCTTTTGTGTAAAACAAAAACAAAAACAATAGCATAATATATCACCGCTTGAGCCAATTCCCTTATGGTGAAGTGACACCATCCTTGCTTTTCTTATGGGAGGTAGAGAGTTCGAGTCCTACTGGCAACAAAATGTTGTTGGTCGGTCGGGTTTTACTGCAGTGGGACTTAGGGCGGTGGGTTTTCCCAGGAACTGGTGTGAAATTACTGGTGCACCCGGGTTACTCACGGAATACTCCTTTGTTCAGTGGGTACTTCAAGAGTGCTCGGGATTGATAATTGATTTGTTGGCCGTTAAAAAAATATATATATCACCGCTTGAAGAAATCACACACCTTTACGTGGTACTTCCTTGTATCTCCATGCAATACTATTACGATTTACGAGTTACGACCACCTCCTTTCTAAACTTAAACTTGTGTTGCAAAGCAATTGAATCAACAAACTGAAATTCTACAATGCTACACCATATCGCGTATGAATACGCTAGTAGAGGAGCATGCTTGGCTCTGTCCGCTCGTAGAGAGGACAGTCTCCAACAAGTTGCTGATCGGTGCCTGCAAATCGGATCGCCTGATGTTCTAGTCATACGAACTGATGTCTCCGACGTTCATGACTGTAAACGAATGGTTGATCAAACCGTTCATCACTTTCATCGATGTATGCAAATACTTAATATCCTAATTTGACTACTGACTACATATTTTTTTTGATCAATACTATCTTTTAAAGATTTAATCGTGTGAGTAAATGCAGTGGATCATTTGGTGAATAATGCTGGAATTTCTCAAGCCTTTATGTTGGAAGAAGCAGATGATATCACCAAGTCACGACCTGTCATGGTAAATTAAGTACAAGGACTGAAAGTGTAAATCTAATAAGTTGATGGTGTTAGTGTAAATATGGTTAGTTAGTTGGTTAGTTAATAGTCTATTAGAACATTTGATCACAATATCAAAGACACTAAAACTTCCTTATGGGTTGGGGTGAAAACGAGACGAGCCGAGCCCGATCTCGATCAGGTTCGAGCTCGAGCTCAGCTCGTTTAGTGTTTATTAGTTAATATATTAAATTAAATAATATATATAATAGGCTCGATAGCTCGATAAGTGAAAAGCTCAGCTCGGCTCGTTTATTAAACAACTTTAAATGTGGCGTAAATAGTATAAAATATTAATAAACCTAATATTATACTAGGCTCGATATGGCTCGACGAGTTTGTCGAGCTTCATATGTCATGCTTGAGCTCGATAATTAAACGAGCTTTGTTTTAGGCTCAAGCTCGGCTCGAGCTCGATAAGGTTGGACTTGTTTTAAGCTTTTTACCGAGCCGATCTCGAGTAGCTCGTGAACTACTCGGCTCATTTGCACCCGTAGGTATAGGCCTGTTGACCAACACTAATAGGTAATGAATCTAAACTGGCCAAGATTATATCTAAAAATTGAATGGAGCTTTAGGGCTGGCATGGTTTTTCTTGGAGAAGGAAGTGTTGAAGGGATGCTATGTGGCAGCAGGAGGGGCTTGTAATACAGAAGACGTGTCCCATTGTGAAGATGAATGATCCAGCGAAAGAACACGTGGCTCCTCAACAAAACTCAGGTCACCACCGCCAACTTTGTCCAATGAGGCAAGATACGAAGCTAATAATAATAATAATAATAATAATAATAATAATAATAATAATAATAATAATAATAATAATAATAATAATAATAACTAGTATTTTTCCCGCTGCGCGTTGCGGCAGCGCGCGGCGGGCTGAATCATGCAGTAACACACGATGTGTAAACCACAAAGCGTAAAACATAACGTGTTACACACAATTCGTAAAACACAATGCGTAAAAGACAATTGTGTCGAACATGGACCAACTGGAAGCACACATAAAATAAGCATGAAAACGTATTATATTTGACATCACTCCTTTTCCAAAAGGAAAAAAAAGTTTATGCCTAAACGTAAAACAACTCGTATTTATATCGACAAATGTATAGAAATACACACTTAAAAAAATAGTTTTTTTTTTCCAAGTAAAGGTACGAAAAATAGTAAACTCCAAATTTTTAAAAAGTAAGTCGAAACGTAAACCAAGTTGTATTTACACCGACATAATATGTTTGCTTGTTGTAATAATCAATGAATATAAATATTTTTAGTGTAATACATCAATTTTATTTATATTTAAAACAATTACGAAATTTAAAGTTGAAAGGAAGCCTACAAATGTCAAACGTCTTTTGACAAAACCATATGTGAAAGTGTGAGACCAGCTTTGGTTTTGTAAAACCATTGATTTTTTTCAATGAAAAACACCATGCTTTTGTAAAAATAATTGTAAAACCCATTTGTGGTACTACCATGTCTAAGGGAGACAAAATAATGCTAGAGAGAGGAGAGGAAAGAACTGGTGGATTTCGGACCACCGGCAACTGTAAACTTCTGGCCGGCCAAGGCGGTAGCCACAGCGGTTTGCGGTTGCGGTTTTAACCACGCAATCGACAACCACGATACAGAGATTGCTTATCTGGAGGTCCAATCTAGGAGGGTAGATGAAGAATACGGGATGTTACTCCTATCGGAATGTTGAGGCATGTATCAATTGAATGTCTTACCGGAAAACTGATTGTCGTCGACGCGGCCATCTTGTCTTCAAACCACCATCGCAGCCTTCGTCTCGTTCCATTAGTTCTACTGATGGGTTCTAGTGTCGGCGCCGGAGTTATGGCGACCCTGTTGGCCATGTGTTTGGTGCACTATAGCAGCTGTAAAATACTGAAAATGACCCTATTGTATGGTCAAATTCCGAAAATACCCCTTAAGACATGAGAACTGTAGCTATTGTGGACACTGTAGCACCGACCTTGTCTTTTAATATTATATATATAATAATAATAATAATAATAATAATAATAATTTGAATATTGAATGTTAAAAGTAGATAACAATGACATGACATCTCATGATCCCTGTCAGAAAAATTATGACGAAAATTCAAATATTTTGGTTCAAGCCCTAATTTTCCCCCCAATTTTTTCTTATAAAAACCTCCTAATATCCATGCAATCCATCAACAACCCAACACTCTTTATACCGTTTCAATGGAGGAAGTAAGTTACTAAGTTGTGTAATTCTTTTTTATTTACAAATTGGATTTGGAAATGTTAACTTCTGTTATGTGGTTGATGCAGGGTTCAGGGAGTCAACTTATGGATGTTTCAGATGGTATGTGTTTAATGTTTATGACCTTTGTTTTTGTTTGATTTATGTTTAAGTTTTAAGTATAGAGTTGAAAAAAAACCCTGATTAAACAGATTAAGGAACTTTAGGTGTATGTGCCGTTTATATTGCTTATGTTGTCATGAGTCTTTTGTTACCGTGTTAGACCGTCCGTAGTGGGCGGTAAATTCACGCCCCCTCCCCACATTTGATTAGCTGCCACGGAACCCAAGACCACCATGCCAAAACCAAGCGCAAAAAAAAAAGACGCCCCTGCCCATTTTTGCAAGATTAGCCTCCCATGAGGGCGGTGCTGGGGGCATTATGGAGCGCTAAAGCCCTCTTTAGTGTGAGTTTAGCGCTCCACTACGGGTGGTCTTACGGATTCTTGCTGTTTATATTGTTTGTGTTACTGGTTAGCATTATTCATCTAATGGCCAAGACTATCATGTAGAATATTATTCCATGCTTAACTTTCTTGCAGTCATCAACTCATCATTGTGCTTGTGAATCAATAAATAGTTTTTTTTTTTTTTTTTAAACAGGTTCAACTAATGATGAAATGAATCCAGTTGTAGCTAGTATCTTGCAAAAAGTTGGCAAAACCCTCTATAAATCATATGAAAAGGCTTTGAACTCTGATTCAAAAGAAACAGCCTTACAAATCCTAAAAGAAGAGCAACCAAAGCACTTCGTGTTATATTACCACCTCGTTGATGAACGTCTGGACAGAGTATTTCAACCAGATCCAACTGAATGGGTAAGTCCATACCCTATGCCTTCTTTCACGAACGTACCACACGCTATGCAGAAATGGGCAGATGATTATTTTTCATGTGACATCTCAAAGCGCCCGAGGAGACCATTGTCCATAATAATTGAAGGTGCCTCAGGAACTGGAAAGACCATTTGGGCAAGATCATTGGGCAAGCATAATTATTTACCTGGTCCTTTACACTTACATGTTAAGAATTACTCTAATGATGCGGAATATAACGTTATAGACAACGTTAATCCACAAGTTTTAAAATATTGGAAGGAATTACTTGGCGCGAAAAGAGATTGGCAATCAGACTGCAGGTATGGAAAACCAGTTCTAATTAAAGGTGGTATTCCTGCTATTGTACTATGCAACCCGGGCGTTGGGTCATCGTACATAGAATTTCTAAATAGACCATGTAATGAGGGTCTCAAATCATGGACACTAGTAAATGCTACCTTCATCGTCCTAGAAGAGCCACTATTTGCTTCCTAGTCGAAAAAAAGATTCACAGTGCTGTTGCATTGTGGGTGTTCAATGTATGTAACTATCTTTTTTAAGGATTGTTGTTTGATGTGTTTTCTATCTCTTGAACTCTAATGTCATAGTTTTTGTTGTGTGTTTGAATTACTTATGATGTGGTAAGAAGCTCAATTTTGTTATCATCTATTTGTTGTGGACGCGCTTGTGCTCGCCCCTAGTCACAATAGCCCCACGTGAGCATAAGCGATGTTGGTTGCATGGGTTAATGGGAGAAAGTGATCAGGTTACTTGATAGTCATGTCGGTGGCTCGTGCGTCTGCAATTGACAGCCTCGATCCTTATTTTGTCTACAATAAGGAATTTCTTAAATAGGATTTCATGATTATCCTAATCCAATAAAGAATAGTAATGACATGAGTGGTTAAAAATTACAACCATGGAGTGTTTGTGTTTGTCTTGGATGTAAACCTTTACAAGGCTTATACAGTTTTTATGTTGGAGTGGGAGGACAGAAACCAAGTATTAGAGAAACCGCTAATCAAGGATAAAAATTTAAATCGCTCATCAGTTTCAATAGTGTTTATTTTCCTAACAATAGGAACTAGTATTATACCCGTCCGTCGGGATGAGTTCCTGAAATTTTTTGAACAAGTCGAGTATATCGTTGGTTGCGAAATAGTTGAATAGCAAGCTTTCTTGAATGACAAAACATGTCATTTCCTCACGAACCGCCTTAATATTGTAGGCTGATATATTTCCTTCACCTATCATTGAAGGTTAAGCCTCAAAGGTTGTTCTTTCAAAGCCTTGCAAAATTGCTTTGTGATGTTCCTTTTCAAAGAAGTATTTGCATCTTCTGAGTAAAATTCCATTACAATATTTGCAGCGATTTTTTTTTTCACCCGAAGCCATTTCACATATATCATAGTGTTGCCAAACTTTTCGGTTTGACTTCGTATGAATGACTCGAACCACCACATCGCTCCTTGAAGCACCAACGTTAACCAAATCTTGACCACTTGGGGAAGCTATTTGGGATTTTTGAGATTTTTTTAGGAAGTTAGTAAGTATTTTTTTTTGGATTTTAGAGAGTGCAGATAGTGTTTTAGACTTGTGTAATCAACCGAAAACATCCATGTAGTATTTATGGGAAGCCAATATGCAATAATGAGTGAAAAAAACAAAAATAACCATTACTTTTTGAGCTAACTGTCACGGGCCAAATATTTGATAGTCGCAATGCTGTGGGCTGTGCTTGAACGCTTGGGTTGCTGGCCGAATCCTGGACTTCATCAGGGACGGTCTCAGCGGAATAAGGCGAGTCGTGTTTAGACATGTCTATGTGTCGAACACACCACTGGTCGAGAGCTGTCGCCGCTCTCCTGATGAGTCCAAGGCAGGATGAAACCAGTGACCCATATCAAAGAAGCGGGAGAGTTTGGCTTGTCCCCGGGGATTGGGGACGCCACACGAGGATGAAAAGATAACCCCGTGACAATTTGGTATCAGAGCAGAACGATTCTCAGATACGTTGGAACTTGTACACTCAACCAAACTGTGCGATTAACGTCAGAGTATAATTATGCAATGGTGGTGCGAGAAGACCAAATATGGGGCCACTTCGGTGACGGACTTTGTAAGCCGCAAGTATGGGATTGCGAGCTCCGCTCTAGTATGGTGTCAATGAAGCCCTCCGTGATCGAGTTCAAAACCTACGGTCGCAGCACCGTAACAGTACGAGAAAAGAAGAAAAATACGGCAAAAGAAAATAAGCCGTAAACATAACCGCTGCAACTCTTCAGGTTTCCCATATGCCTGAAACATCTAGCCCTATTCAACCTATTTTCATTATAGTTTACATTTTTTTCAGTTTTACCCTTTAGATGCAAAGTTTTACTCAAACTGAAGCAATATATATATTTTTTCATAAATAGTTTTAAATTGCATCTCTATGTTTGTTCCCCAATCCACACAATCTATCAAGATTTTATAACTTTGGTGATGAACACACAGTGTATATGTATATATGCTATTGGATTGTATGGTGTTATCAAAGTATCAAACGGGTTGCAGGTTGTCTATTTGGGCTTTAAGGTACTTTGAGATGCGCTTTGATGCTCTTTTGTGAGGACCAAAGTTAGATTCCCTTTTGCTTTTGGCTTTCCTTGGGGTATATCCCGGGAGAACCTCTAGCCCTATTTTGTGTTCTTTACTTCATTTTTGAAGATGGACCGGAAATTTCTACACACAACAATTTATTTCACTTCATAATTTTTGGTGTTAAACTCATTGTTGTGATATTAGTTTGAATTCTTGCGTAAAGTGATTTTGGAAGATGTATGAAGTAAATATACATTTTGACCAGCTTCCTCTTAAAGCGAGTTGCCTTTTTATGCAATCTGGCCGAGTATAATTGTGTTAAAACTTAAAACAAGTGTTTTAAATGCTATTGTTGTCACACATTTTCATTTTTTTCATGTGAATGTGTTAGGATATTTTTTGACGAAGATTTTCCATCCGAATATCGCAACAAACGGTGAAATATGTGTTAACACGTTGAAAAGAGATTGGAACCCAAGCCTTGGTTTACGCCATGTTTTAATTGTAAGTTTTGCATTTTATTTATTCGATATTCTTGCAGCTAGAAATCACAAAGCTTCCGTTTCCCTGGGTCTTATTGCAGGTAGTCCGATGCTTACTAATTGAGCCGTTTCCAGAATCTGCTTTAAACGAGCAAGCTGGCAAAATGCTGCTCGAAAATTACAAGGAGTATGCTAGACATGCCAGGTCAACACCTATAGCCTTGCCCTCATTTGCAGTTTTGTTGTTTGTAGTTATTATTGTAGTGAAAAGTCTTGTTCTTAGTACTGCTGATTTGGTTACAGACTGTATACTGAAATTCATGCTCTGAAGCCAAAACAGAAGTTGAAGGGTTAACAATATATTGGTACATTTATAAATGTTCATAAATGGTAAAACGCGTAGGATGGGCAGGGTAACCAGTCATGCAAGGTTTGTGTCAGAATGTGTTTTGCCTAAATGGGTACAAGTCAAAATGAGTTTCGACCAAGATACAATTTAAAACACTAGAAAATAGTCAATTTCGTTGGGTCTGACTTTGACACAATTAATTAATATGGAAGTTATACACGTGTGGCTCGGGTTGGCAGAGGGTAATAGGTCGTCGCGAGTCAGGGTCTGAATGGGTTCCAACCAAACTATGTACCGGTCAAAACGGACTATGTAAAAACTGGTCTTTTTGCATCGAGTCAAAAACAGGTTCATACGTACGATCAGGGTAAAGGGTCATCGCGGGTTCCGACCAAACTGCATACATGTCAAAACAAAAGGGCCTGTTGTAAAAATTGGTCTTTTTGGTATGGCTCAGAACGAGTTCGGGTTGTTAGTCGGCGTAACGGGTTGTAGCAGGTTTGGGTCTGAATGGGTTCACACCAATCTTGTAACGGGTCAAAATGGATTTTTAAAAGTGCTCATTTTGGTTTAGGTTTCAGACCAAAATAACTAATACTGTGTAAAAATTGCAGCTTTCTAATTAGATCTAAGTTGGAACAAAATGACAAGTTAGGACTGCTAGTTTATAAGTTTTAAGTTGGAATTATTGTAGTATAATCTAAAAAGTTAGAATTATTAAATTGCATTTCTGTTTTTTTTTAATTACACAACTAAGTGGGTCCAACCAATCAACTAACTCTAAAATAATGACATCTCTTGAATTTATAGCGAAATTCTCCAAATCAAAAACCAAAAAATTGGTTGAACCGGGAGATAGCCCGCTAACACATTTTAGCACGAAATTCAAAACCCTCCAATTCTTCCCCAAATTTCAACAAACCCCGCCTTAAAACCCTAACATTTCCCCCAAATTTTTATTTTAAAAACCACCCAAGATCCAATCAATCCATCAACTACCCACCAATCTTTATCCACTTCTCATCCAACCCATTTCCTCAATTTTTTGTTTTTAGGGTTTTTAACCGTTTCTTGATCCGTTTGTTTGTTTACTCAAAGGTCGTTACTTTTTCAGTTACACTGTTCCTATGGCTTCAGAAATTGAAACCCATCAAGAGAAAGATGTTAAAGACGTTCTTAGCGGTAAAGATGTTGCAGATGTGGAAGATGTTGAAGTGAAGGAGAAGGAAGATGTGAAAGAAGAAGAAGAAGATGTTAAGGAGAAAGAAGAGAAAGAAGGAAGTGAGGGAGAAGAAGAAGGTGAAGGGGATGAAAGTAAGGAGTCTGGTAAAAGGGTGAGAAAAGAGAGTGTGAAAAAAAGTGGTTCCAAGAAAGCGAAGAGCGATTCGGGGTCGAAAGAACCGGTTACGCCGATTGATAGGCCGACTAGGGAAAGGAAGACGGTTGAAAGGTATACGGAGTCTATGCAGAAGCTCATGGCTCCTAAACCGTTTTCAATTGAGAAAGTATGTTGTTGATTATTATTATTATTATTATTATTATTACTGTTACTATTTTCTTTTTGGATTTTGGAATGTTAATTTTAGTTATGTGGTTGATGCAGGGATCAGGGACTCAGCTTAAGGATATTCCAAATGGTAAGTGTTTATGACCCTTTTTTATGCTTGATTTATTAATAGGTTTTCAAGAACTTCAGTTGTATGCATTGTGTATGTTGCTCAGGTTGTTTTGGGACTTTTGTTAATGTGTTAGGGCTTCTTGCTGTTTATATTGAATGTTAATTGCTGTTTCATGTCTTTGAATATCTCACTCAATAAGTTTTTATTTAAACTTATGGGATTCTTGAAATTGGAAATTGAAAGTTGATGTGTTGACTTCTTGAAATCTTTATCAGGTTGCACTGATATATGCAATTGTTGTTGTGGAGGGTTTTGTTAACTATCTGTTGTAGGGATGAGCTCGGGACGGTATCGGTACCAACCAATACTGATCTAGAAAACTCCCAAAACCCAATACCAATACTGATACCAGAAACATACGGTACAGTATTGGTTCGGTACGGAATCGGTTTGGTATGCTCATCCCTAATCTGTTGTAGCTTATATACTTTTATTTCTTTATATGCATGTAATGTTATATAGAAAGCTAAAAGCATTTTAGCATTATTTTACAGTTTGTTTATTTCTATGGAGTGACATTTGCTTATTTTGTTTAACATTTGATTAATAGGCAAGTGTTAGTAAGTTATTGTTTAAGCTTGGTATGACAGTAGGATGAGATACTGAGTGTGTTGGAAGTTCTTGTGATTATTTTTGGCATGATCTAAAAAAAATGGTTGAGGCGCACGCCTTGAGGCAAGGTGGTAAGGAAACGTGCATGAGGCAGGGCCTGGTGGGTTTATGTTTGTATGTACGCCTTTAAGGCTGAGGCGGTAGAATCTGATAGAGGTGGGGGAATTAGGCGACAAGATTAAAATTGATGGTGGTGGCAGAATTAGGCTCGTATTTTTTTAATACTCATTTTAGTTGTAAATAGTGACAAGGTTTTTCGGTTTTTTGTGTGGTGCCTTTTATGCTCTTTGTGTTTGCTTACATACATACTTTTTGTGTGTTTTTGACTGTGTCTGTGTGTCAGTTTCAAACATTCTGCCTTTTTGATGTTTTAGACTTTGTGTGTTTTGCATGACTATTGAATCTGTTGATGAAATTAGTTTGGAAAGTTCTTTGTTTGTTGTTTATTATTTTTTTATAGGATATATAATTTTTATATTTATTTTTTAATTCCCTCTTGGTTTGCCTTGAGACTTACGCCTCACGAGGCAAAGGGAAAACGCCTTGAGGCTCGATTATGTTATTTTAAACCTTGGTTTTTTGGTGAGGCGAATGGTTTCAATTTTTAATTGTTCCAAAAAAGTATTGTGTGGAATACTATACAATAGTAACTACGAATGCTTTGAAACATACGTAAATGACTAGCTTACCTAGACTTGAGATATCTTAAGATAGAAGGAGGGTAAGAATTTAGGATCAAGAGAGAGTTATTCGATTATACTTAGTTTGCAACTGTTTTAGACATTAATACATAATGTTACAGTAACTGGTATCCCTTTATCCATTACATACTATAATTTGTCAACTTACATGTGGTATTTATTCTTTCAGTGGCATACAAGCTCTCCAAGAGAAAAACTGACGAAACCTTGCAGTATTTGCACATGGTTCTTTTCAGCAAAAGAGCAAAGGTGACAACTCTTAGTGCTGAAAAAGTTGATACATTTGCAATCATTATTCAATATTTTTATTATTTGATTTGTTGATTGTGATGCATTTGTTTGCAGATGAACATGGTGAAGAAGAATCTTGGCATGTTTTCTGGATTCGTCTGGGCTGATGACGAGGTGATATTCCGTTCTTTATTCACTTATATGCTATGTTTTAAAAAGCGCGCTTGAGGCACGCTTAAGCGCAAAGCCGTGCGCCTTATGTAACCCTAGGCGGGCAGTGTACGAAAAGCGCAAAAAGCGCGCTTTTTGTACACATGTTTTTGTGCTTAAAATTGTTATACATGTAGCTAAAAGGTTGTACATTTTAGTTAAATCATATATATATACCTTATTTGTATCTATATTTTGAGTAAATAATGCTAAAAACCTATAGCATATATAAAAAAATTATATAATTGTCTTGCGCCTCGCGTACGAAAAGCCCGCCGCTTTTTCGTTTTGCGCTTTGCGCCTCGGTTTTAGACCTCGTCGCATTTGTGCGCTACGCGCTTTTTAAAACCAAGCTTATACGTTTGATATTCCATTATTTACTTAGACAATGAACGCCTACAAAAGGTTCTGAATTTACATAGTGACGTGCTGTTTGATTCATGTGTGCAGCAAGAAAAGCAAAAGTTAAAGATAAAAGAGAAGCTCGACAAATTCACCAAAGAAAGGTTGTTCGAGTTTTGTGATATTTTAAATCTTCAAATTCACAAGTCGCAACTTAAGAAGGCAAGCATTCATTTATTCATCAATAATCATATACACTCTGGCATAATGTTATTATTGGCTTATCGCCAAGTTTTTGGCTTGTATATATTCAGGAAGACGTTTCTTTGAAGTTACTAGAGTTTCTACAATCTCCACACGCTACAACTGATGTCCTGCTTGCGGAAAAACAACAGGTTTGTTTACTTCTAAAAATGTTATTATATCCTTCCCCGATATCTATAACAGTGTGAGCTTAATATGTCTTTTCGCTTTCTTTTTTCTTCTAGAAAACTAAAAGTAAAAAAGCTAAGGCAAGAAAGAGCAGGACCCCATCCACGGTTAGTGTTCACCCTTCGAAGTTACACAAGCGCGCGCACACACGTGTGCACATACGCATGCTGATGTTAAGATTGTTATCCTGTACATTAATCTCAACTAGACGTGTACAAATCGGTTAACCGGTAAAAAAAAACTTTTTTTTAAAACCGTTTTCTTTGTCTGGTTCAAAATTGTTTTTTTAAACCGGTTAGGATCGGTTTTTAAACCGGTTTATCATAAAAAACCGTTTTTTTATTTAAAAAATCTTCTTTTTTAAAAAATCGGTTTTATAACCGGTTTGTTCATTGGTGATGAATACCTGGAAAAAAATCGTTTTTTTCAAAGCGGTTTTTTTTAAATCGGTTTAAAAAACCGTTTTTTAAACCGGTTTCGGTTATAATAACGGTTTTTTCTTAAAACCGGTTTTTTTTGTACACCTCTAATCTCAGCTATCTGTTTTTCAGAAATCTGGTGAGAAACGCAAACGTCCATCCAAGGTAAAAGAAGAAAAGAATGTGGACGAAGATGAAGGTTCAGAGAATGAAGCTGAATCTATGGATGAAGATGAGAAAAACACACCTTCAAAACCGGAAAGTGATGAGGAAAAGGACAAGTCTGAAGAAGGCGGCGACGACGAGGATGAGGATAAATCGGAAAGTGACGAGGAAAAGGAAAAGTCTGAAGAAGGCGGTGACGATGAAGAAGACAAGTCTGAAAGTGACGAGGAAAAAGAAAAGTCTAAAAAACCGGTAACAAAAGAAAAAAGTTCCTCGAAGAAGAGTGTTAAGAAGGATTCTGGTACTAAAACTGGCGAGAAATCTAAAGCTGTTAAAAAACTGGACGTGGAAACACCAACCAAATCCAATAAAAAAGCTAAAAAGGGCGGTGAGACTTCAGTTACTACACCTGCCTCATCTGCCAAGTCAAAGGTTTCTTCAAGTAAAAAACCGAAGGATGAAAAGAACAGCAAAAAGGTCGAGGCTAAAAGCTCTGCCAAGAAAGATTCTGCAAAAGATCAAGGTACACTTTTTTTTATTTGTTAATTACTCAATGAGCGGTACATTTCCCGCGGTGTTCTAGTCTGGGACACTTCAAAAAGTGAAGGGACGGGGGGAGGGGGCGTATGTGCACCGGGTAGCCTAACTCAGTTGCCACATCTAATGTCATATACTACCAGATAGTATATTGTCCCATGTCCCATGATTATGTTTCTTGCAGTCATCATTGCGCGTGTGATTCAGTAAATAAATTTATTTTTACAGGAAAAGCGAAAACCAATAAGAAGGCAAAAGCAGAACCAACTAATGAAGAAATGCATGCAGTTGTAGTTAGTATCTTAAAGGAAGTCGACTTCAACACCGTAAGTGAATCACCCAATTTCATACTGTTAAATGGATTATAATCAACACAGCTAATATAATTCTCTTTTTTGAACTATGCAGGCAACTTTGTCAGATATCATCAAACAACTTGGTGTGTTAACCACTTTTCACTTTTTATTTTCATGTTAATGTTGATATATTGCGTTGCGTAAGTGTTTACCAAATGGAGCTAATAATTTTTATTTTTATATTTTAGGTACCCATTTTGGCCAGGATCTGTTGCACAGAAAGGCGGAAGTGAAGGCGATAATAACCGATGTCATAAACAACATGTCTGGTGACGAAGATGAGGAGGAAGAAGAAAAAGCAGAAGGTGGTAGTGATGCGGATGGAGACGGTGACAACAGCGATTCGTAGGTGGCTTTATAGGTGTTAGATAAACATGTCTGACTAGGAAGACCATAAGGTGAAAGGTGGCAACCGGAAGTGATCAGTGTACATGTGTTTGCTGTGCAGGATATACTTTAGTTGACCTTTTAATGTGTTTCTGTAACTTTGACTTCGAGTTATTTGTACCATAGATCAGTTGTTTTCATGGGGCACTTTTGAAGTTTTTTTTTTTTTTTTTTAGGATTTGATGATACTGATGAGCTATACATTTCTGCTGTACTTTGTTTAATTGATTGGATTTTTAGCTTTTACTTCTCAAGTTGCATAGTTGGTTAGTTTGCATATGCACACTATAATGACATGGGTAGGCTCATCGAGAAATATTAACACTTGGAAAGCTTCCTTTCTTCCAAAGCAGTGCTGGAAAGTTTACCAGTCTTTACTTTTCTCTGTATAGAGCTCTTGTGAAGGTCATTAACAGGTTAGAAGCTATTATGAAGAGGTTTCCTGTTGAGAAGTAATTAAAGTTCCCTCCTTAATTCACATGCATGCGACGTGTCCAGTCTTTGAATTTGAATAAGCCGTTGAGGCAGTTATGCTAAGTCCGAGTCATTTGGGTTGTTCTAAGTTTTAGCTATTAGCCGTTTGAGTCTTGCTTTTTATATGGTTGTATTTCTTTCATTATGTTGCATGTACTCTCAATTATCAGTTCAATAAAAGCAGTGAATTATTTGAGTGTTCATCTTATTTCTTTGAGTGTTTAGATTTGCCTGTGCCAACACGTGGTATCAGAGCAAGGTGTTTCAAGAAACCAATTCGATTCAATGGCTGATGCAACGAATAACAATAATCCCAACTCCACTCCTATACCAGTGTTCAAAGGGGAGGGCTATGAACACTGGAGTGTGAGAATGAGGACTATCCTTCGTTCAAGGGATCTGTGGGATCTAGTAAATCTGGGAAGGTCAGATCATGGTGACAATGTTGAAGCAGGCAGAAGAGAGATGAAGAGGGATGCACAGGCCATGGCTGTGATCCAACAAGGTGTTCATGACACCTTATTTTCTCGAATAGCTGGGGCTGATTCGTCTCAGGAAGCCTGGGACATTCTTAAAATGGAGTTTCAAGGAGACTCTCAAGTCCAGTCTGTAAAACTCCAAGGTTTGAGAACTTAAACATGAAAGAAGGTGAGACAGTTGGTGAATACTTCTCACGTGTTATGGCTATTGTTAGCCAACAAAGGGCATTTGGAGAGGAGGTGCCAGATCAAAAGATTGTAGAAAAAATACTGAGGAGTCTAACTGCAAAGTTTGATTATATTGTACCCTCAATAGAGGTTGCATATGATCTTACTAGGCTGACTCCAGTAAAGCTGATGGGTTCACTGCACTCCCAGGAAGAGAGAATAAATGGTAGATCTGGTGAAACTAAAAGTGCTGAAAAGGAAAGAACTGAAGAGCAGGCCTTGCAAGCATACCAACCAAACAGGAGATTAAACTTTGATCAGGCAGGCAGAGGTAAAGGACGTGGCACAAGAGGAAGGGGTAAAAGTAGAACCAATGATGAAAGAGGTAGAGGACCCCAGTGTTACCAATGCAACAGGTTTGGCCACATGAAGAGAGAATGCTGGTTTAATGATGAAGGACAGGCCAGAATTGCAACTAATGCTGATGAAGATGATCAAGGCAATGAAGAAGTTCCTTATTTGCTTATGGCCCTCAGTTCAGATGAGTCAGAGAATCCTAGTCTCTGGTTCATTGACTCAGGGTGTTCTAACCATATGACCAGTGCAAGATCCAGTTTTGTGAGCCTTGATGAAGGATTCAAGTTAGATGTGAAGCTGGGAGATAAAAAGAATTTGGCTGTTCAAGGTAAAGGTACTATTAAAATTAAGATGACAAATGGTACTTTTAAGTATTTGGATGATGTTTACTTTGCACCTAACCTTGAATATA
Source organism: Ambrosia artemisiifolia (assembly GCA_032199755.1). Classification (NCBI taxonomy): domain Eukaryota; kingdom Viridiplantae; phylum Streptophyta; class Magnoliopsida; order Asterales; family Asteraceae; genus Ambrosia; species Ambrosia artemisiifolia. The sequence continues at coordinate 46,365,585 of CM063526.1, forward strand.
ACCTGATGAGTGTTGGTCAATTGATGAGAAAAGGGCTATGCCCTTATCTTTGATGATGGAGCTTGTTCTATAGTTCATAAGGAAACACAGGCTGAACTGTTAAAAGTTCAACTAGCAGCCAACAACATGTTCCCTTTAGATGCCACTAAAGTCAAAGCCAGTGGTCCTAGCAAGAGTCATGATGAAACCAGGCTGTGGCACTGTCGATTTGGACATTTACATGCTCAAGCCCTACAGCAAATGCACAACAAGCAGATGGTTATAGGTCTGCCTCAAATGAAGGAATATGGTCAATGTGAAGGGTGTGCTCTAGGCAAAATGCACAAGCTGCCATTTCAGTCCAGTAACAAGAGAGCTACTCAAGTCCTAGAACTGGTGCATAGTGATGTGTGTGGTCCCATGCCAGTCAAAAGTCTAGGAGGCAGCAGGTATTTCTTATTATTCATTGATGATTTTTCCAGAATGACCTGGGTCTATTTCTTAGAAAAGAAGTCTGAAGTGTTTGCAAAATTTAAAGTGTTTAAGGCTCTTGTTGAAAAACAAAGTGGGAAGTTTATTAAGGTCCTCAAGAGTGATAGGGGTGGGGAGTACTTGTCTCATGAGTTCCAGTCTTTTTGTGAACTTCATGGGATTAAGAGACAACTCACTAATCCCTACACACCTGAACAGAATGGTGTAAGTGAGAGGAAAAACAGAACTGTGGTTGAGAGGGCCCAATGTATGTTACAAGCAAAGGGGCTTCCTAGTTATTTCTGGGCTGAAGCTGTGTCTACAGCTGTGAATATTTTAAATATGTCTCCCACTAAGGCTTTGGATGCCAAGATCCCTGTGCATATCTGGTCTGGTAATAAACCAGAAGTAGAAGACTTAAGGGTCTTTGGCAGCATAGCCTATGGGTTGAAACCTGGTCCTGACAAACACAAGTTTGAGCCAACTTCAGCTAAATGCATTTTGATTGGTGGTTCTCACCCCTCAAAAGGTTATAGATTGTACAATCCTTTAACCAAACAGATTATTTCCAGAAGAGACATAAAGTGCTTTGAAGATAAAGAATGGGACTGGTCAAAAGTGAAGAATGAGCAGAATAAGTATCTCTGGAATTTGAGTGCATTTGATGATCTCCTGGATATTGAAAATGACCAGAATGCCCCTGTAGTTGAAACTCCTTCAAATGATGATAGTGCAGCAACTTCCTAATAGTACCAGTCAAGGCTCTCAGTCTAATACAAGGGAAACCTCTGGTGTGGCAAATCAGGGTGCAAATGAAAGTGTTGAAGCAACTGCTGATGCATCATCTTCTGTTCTGAAGACCAGGTCCATCAGTGACATCTATGAAAGCACTAATCCCATGGAAGAACACTTGGTATGTGAATTTGCCTTAAATATTAGTGACCCTCTAACATTTGATGATGCTGTTGTTAAGAAGGAATGGAGGGAGGCAATGATAGAGGAAATCAAGTCCATTGATAAGAATGGGACATGGCAGCTGGTTGATGTGCCTGACAAGAAAAATATTGTTGGCTTGAAATGGCTATACAAGACCAAACTGGGGCCAAATGGAGAGATCTTAAAGCACAAAGCCAGGCTGGTTGCTAAAGGATATTCTCAAAAGAAAGGTGTGGATTTTCAAGACACTTTTGCCCCAGTAGCTAGATTTGAAACTATTAGAACTGTTCTATCAGTTGCAGCTGCTCAAGGCTGGCTTATCTATCAACTTGATGTTAAGTCAGCTTTTCTCAATGGGAAGTTAGAAGAGGAGATCTATGTTGAACAACCCAGGGGCTTTGAGGTTGCTAATCAAGAACACAAAGTCTACAGGTTGTTGAAGGCTTTGTATGGGCTCAAGCAAGCCCCCAGAGCTTGGTATGCCAGAATTGATGAATATTTCATCAGTCATGGGTTCACTCGAAGCTATAATGAACCCACTTTGTATGTCAAGAAGACTGAAGATAAGGGAATGATGGTTGTGTGTCTGTATGTGGATGACATCATCTACACAAGTCACAATCCTAAGTTGCTACAGGAATTCAAGCATGGCATGATGAATGAATTTGAAATGACAGACTTGGGGTTACTTAAGTTCTTTTTGGGTTTGGAAGTATATCAAGATAATGAGAAAGTAGCAGTGGGTCAAAACAAGTATGCTAAAGAGATGATCAGGAAGTTTGGGATGAGTGGCTGCAAAACTGAAGATACTCCTATGAACTCTAATGAAAAGCTTAGAAAGGTGGATGGCACAAATCCTACTGATGCAGCAGTTTACAGAAGTTTAGTTGGAGGATTAATGTATTTACAACACACCAGGCCAGATATTGGGTATGTTGTAAATGTATTATCAAGGTTTATGCAAGAGCCTAGTAAAATACACTTTGGTGCAGCCAAAAGAGTTCTAAGGTATATAGCAGGAACAATGAATTATGGTTTAGTGTATGTCAAGAATCAGGAGATGAAGTTGGTTGGGTATACTGATAGTGATTGGGCTGGTTGCCCTGATGACAGAAAAAGTGTGTCTTCCAATGTGTTTAATTTGGGAAGTGGTGCCATCTCATGGTGTACTAAAAAGCAGCAGTCTATTGCCCTCTCCAGTACTGAGGCAGAATACATCTCAGCAACAAGTGCAACTTGCCAGGCTATTTAGTTAAGGAGAATACTGGAAGATTTGGGTATAGAACAAAACAGTGCTACAGTTATTTGGTGTGACAATAAATCAGCCATTCAACTGTCCAAAAATCCTGTGGTTGATGGGAAGTCAAAGCATATTGAGTTAAAACACCACTTCATTAGAGATTTGGTGGCACAGAAGAAGGTCTCACTTGAATATTGTAGAACAGATGTTCAAATAGCTGATGTTCTTACTAAACCGCTGAGCAAGGAGAAGTTTGTGATGTTCAGAAGGATGCTTGGTGTTCGGGAACTTGAATTAAGGGAGGGTGTTGAGAAGTAATTAAAGTTCCCTCCTTAATTCACATGCATGCGACGTGTCCAGTCTTTGAATTTGAATAAGCCGTTGAGGCAGTTATGCTAAGTCCGAGTCATTTGGGTTGTTCTAAGTTTTAGCTATTAGCCGTTTGAGTCTTGCTTTTTATATGGTTGTATTTCTTCATTATGTTGCATGTACTCTCAATTATCAGTTCAATAAAAGCAGTGAATTATTTGAGTGTTCATCTTATTTCTTTGAGTGTTTAGATTTGCCTGTGCCAACAGTTTCCATGGGCGAGGTCGAGTAATGAAAAGAAAATCCATTGGGTGGCTTGGGACCGGGATAGAAGACGCGAATGATGGTCTTTTAATAAAATGGATTTGGAGATACAGGAAGAAAGATGATAGTTTGTGGAAAAGGGTGGCGGGCGCGCGTCATAGAAAAAAACGAAGCTGATGTACCCTCCCGTTCAATGTGCTAATTACATGTAGTTGGCTCAATATTGTTTGGTGCGGGCGACGGCCCCAGGCCCGAAATCCTGAGGGCGCGAAGTTGTATTTTAATTATATATATATTTTTTGTTGTGGAGTATTGTGATCATTTTTTGTAACATTAACCCATCTAATAAGACCCCAAATCACTAAAGTTTAAACCCATCAAAATAAATACGACCCAACATGAAATTTAAAAAACTTAAAAAACAATTTTGTGGGCCTAATATGTGAAAGCGGGAAAATTTGGAAGGGAAGGTGAGAGACGAACAAGGGTTCAGAAGGCGTAAGGGTTTACTGTTTACACAATCAATGCCGAAAACTCCGAACTTTCAGCCATAAGCCCAGTTTTTTATAGTGAGTTTTTATATATGTTGATTGGGTTTAAATTATATAGGCCCGGTTTAATTGTTGTGGCCCCAGGGCCAATTTTTTTTTACCGTTCTCAAAGACGGCACTGGATTCAGATCTTTTAACCATTCAGACCTTTTAATGATTCAACACTTAATCAACCAAACAACCCCTTAGACTCTAGTGGTTAGAAGGGAGTCTCATAACCAATAGGTAGGCTGTTGGTTTAAATTTTACTACACAAGACAAAAAAATAGAGGAACCAAAATTCCCGTACAAAAAGATATCATTTTATTTATATACTCCGTAGTTTATACCCAGAATTATCTATCTATATACAATTCTAAATAAATTTTGTAAAGTTTCCTTTTATATCATAACAAACGTCCCCCACATGGAAGTTTTAATTTGTATTTAACTAGGAAAAAATAAAATAAAATAAAATCAGTATTAATTAATTGTTAGAATTAGAATTTAGAAATTAATTACTAATATAGATATCCATCCATATATTCGAGAGTTTACTTACGGATTGATTTGATTTGATGTGGATCATCCCCAAAAATAAAAATAGGTTAAAGTTTAGCCTATATATAATAATGATGAAATACATACATACGGACAATTAAAACACATACGTTTTTTTTTGTTTCACCATGAAATTAAGAGCTGGTAGTTCCAAGTCAAGCATGAAAGGAGGAGATAACAACAGGTCAGTTAGTTAGTTAGTTAGTTTAACATACATCTCTCGATGAATTCATAATATGTTATTAATTAATTCATTCATATCTGTTGTACGTAATTAATCTATCTATCTATCTGTGATTAGGGTTTCTTCGGTTTCAGTTCCTAAGAAACTGAGACGATCGAAACGGTTAAAGGAGAAGAAGAAACATAGGACCAACAACAATTTACCCTATCCAGTCGTGAGTTTGTTTCATGATTTGTTTGTTTGTGAATTAAATAAGTAAATCTGTACGTATAATGTGGTTGTTTAATCTTATTAATTAATGTTCAAACTAACTTTGATTTTGTTTCATCTCGATGATCAACGCATGCATGCAGTTGCAAGTTCCCTTGGTAAGTAAGGAGGTCTGGCGACAAAAAATACTTGCATTGCACCAAGAACTAATTGCATATCTCCTCAATAGATACAAAGTGGTACGTAATTCAAATCAAAAACTTTGTTTATTTTATTTATTTATTTTTCTTAAATTGATATGAATGCCATATATACCGAGTACCCAAAATCGGTACGGGTACGTGCAGTGGTAATGCTCATCCCTACTAGCGACTCATGTTTTTAATGTAAAAATTAATCAATTAAAAAAGTTTATTTTATTATATTTTTCTTCAGATCATGGGTGATAAATATGAGCAACCAATACGAATATTGATTTATACTGGAGGGCAATGGGAGTCGATTTGTACCAAACGTATGAAGTACGTGGGACACAATATAAAGGAGCATGTTATAGAGGTGCCTTGGGATTTCACATCATTTTCAGAGTTGAAGGATCAATTGAGAAATGCAACAGGTGTGGAAATCGAAAACTTGAGAATTACTTTCAAAGTTGAAGGTCAACTAAGTATTGACCCGAAACACTGGATATATTCGCCGTGTCATCTCCAAGATGATTATACCCTTCGGTGCGCTCTGGATTATATGCAAGAAGCCCCCGGACCTTATAAGTTTTATCTCGAGGGAAAACACATCATGCATCCAGTTAGTTTTTGATGAGAACTACCATTTCCTTATGTTTTATTTTCACAATTTATTTTGGATTTTGGTATGTGGTTTATTTTGAGATCGATCGATGTAGTTTTTGACTATCTATTATCCATTTCCTTAAATATTTCCTTATTAATTTGCATCATGATACTGGCAATACAGTTAATTATTTATGTCATGTGATAGATAGATTTGTAGGTTGGTTGGTTGGTTGGTTTTTATTTTTTATTTTTAATGTATATGTGTACGTACATCTTGAATATGTAGTTATTAGTTGTGAGTATTTTGATCCAAAATGCTTTGAAAGGCATACATTGGTTTTCCAACTGATTATCGTCAAATTGCAATGCCAAACTGAATTAATAATCAATTGGTTTTGAAACTGATAAACACTTTTTAGACTGTTGGAAGTTGTTTAGTTTTAACTGAATAAGCATATATAAGCAGTTCATATTAGCAATCCCAAACTAGGTAGTAGTAGTAGAAGGCGCTAGGCACGCTCAAGGCATGCATGTAAGGTGAGCATTAGGCCTAGGCTGCTAGGCATAACTCATGAAATATAAACACACCCGTTTTAGGCTGGTTCTAGGCCATTTTTTGGATGTTTCAGACCAGTTTTAGCTGATCAGACCAGAATTTTCAGAATCTGGCCGAAGCGCATTGATGGACGCAAGGCGGTGTGTGAAGGCATAATTACTGATGTCATAAACAACATGTCTGGTGATGAAGATGAGGAAGAAGAAGAAAAAGCAGAAGGTGGTAGTGATGCGGATGGAGACGGTGACAACAGCGATTCGTAGGTGGCTTTATAGGTGTTAGATTATTGTTGGTGTCAGCACCGAGCGAGACGAAGCACACACATGCATGCTTCCGTGCCAGAGTTGACAAACCTAACCATTTCTATACTCGGCACAGCAGAGATTACCATCTCGGCTAGTTCATTCTCTACAAGACATGGTGCACCAAAGCTGGTTCCTTTTTTCATGGTTTCAGTCAAGGCTGCAAGTAACTCATCATCTGCGTGGCCAATGATTGCTGGTGGGTCCCCCTTAGCCGACATAATCTATGTAGTCACTGCAATCCAAACTTCTTAACTTGGTTTAAAAAGGCACACTTGATGCGCGAGGCGCTCAGGAAAACGCATCATGGACATATAGGGGTGTCTTGTGTAGTTATTTATCAAAATAGGTTTCTATGCAAAACAAGTGAGAGCTACACAACTTCTTGTACATAGACGCGCACCTCGCCTTTTGGGACCAAGACGCCTAAGAGCGCATATCGCTTTTTTAAACCAAACTTCTTAATATGACGATAATTTGAAAATTAATGTGAAATTTGAGTAGCTAAATGCTTAAATGCCGAGATCTAATCAACTTTTGGTTCTGTGCAAGCACTTTTCGATACATAATACAGGTAAATTTGCAAGAAATATCAAGTATTATTGATTACAGCTTCACTTAAAAATCGAATTAATTGTTCTTCTGAACAATTGTACGCTTCTATCATTCTAATTACACGATTTCGAGCATCTTCATACCAAGGCGTTCCACCAAATGATTTCAAATGATCTTTTTCCACTACTCCATACGCGGCTCTCAATGGCCAAAGGAGCCCTAGCCGGCCTTTACCCAGACGGACGGAGGCCCTAGCCCACCAGCCATCAGTTCTGGGGAAAACTCAACCATCCATCCGTCCGAAGGCATGACAATGAAATAAGCGGTAAAACCTGGCGCTCTCAAGAATCGAACCGTGACCTTTCAGCCGTAGGTCTTCAAACACTCAGCCTCCATACCGCTCTACCATAAAAAACAGCAAGTAGTTAAGAAGAGGAATAATATTTAATTATTTAATACGAGAAAATCAATTTATATTTATAACAACACTAAATTCACATGCAATATGTGAAGAATATGAGATTTTTAAATATTGTGTTGTTGTAGCAGTTAGACTTCCTATAAAATTAAATAGGGCAATAATGTTTACATACATTGTATAAGAAAAAATTTACAAAATATGTCATATCCAATTGCAAGTAGCACTTAGATAGCCACCTAACATACCAAGAGACGACGACATATTATCTAATAACTCTTATTTGCTTAAACTGTGATGTGTTTGACTTGGAGGTTTGGCCTATGTGTTTTGAAAAAAAAAAGAATAAAAACAAAAAAATATACGTGGATGACGTAAAACTACAAATAGTTAAAAACTAAAATCATATAAAATGGCTTATATGAATAGACAAAACCATTAACGTAGAAGTTGCCATGTGGTACCGGTTATTTTCACATTTTTTTATTTATTTTTACTAGTGGTATTGATGGCGGCGCGTTGCGCCTGGGTACATCGTGCTTCCTTCGGCAATTAATCTTGAGCCAGTAAAAAAATTACCAGGATACATAGTTGCAAGGTTGTGCCATGTTGTGTCTTTCTCAACTGAAGAGTAAGTCGGTTAAATTTGCTCCTCTTTTGTTTCCACGCCACAACTCCACTCCCATTTTGATTTCAAGTATGCATAGGCGTAAAAGGAGTTCATAACCACTTAAGCCGATAACTATTAGCGAATGACCTAACCTCTTCATCTATGTACCAACCTGCAGAAACCCAATCAATATATCATTACAATAGCCAAAATTGAAGTGTCCTCAATTCTTAAATGAGAAAAACAAAAATGTAAAATATTAAAAATAAAAACATAGTATAAGGTTCAATATTTATGACCAGACACTTGACAGTTAATGTGAATTAAGACAAGACTCATTAAGTTGGCCTAATGCCTACATGGACCATCACTTTAAATTTACGAAACATATATGAAGAGAACGAACCTTGAAAGAATGGACTTGTGAGATTTTGCAGCAATGGGACTTCAACACTATGGCGATGTAGAACGAACCTGGAAAGGCTGCATTGTCGTGTCATACGTTCCAGATCTCCATAGCTTTGGCTTTTGTAGCATGGTTTCTTCTTGCTGTTTCTTCCTATGTCATGTTTTGGTTGTTGGCCAGCATGTGATTTTGAATGTAAAAATTAGTGTAGAGCTTTCTTTTTTACTACACAGCACTACGCAAAGAGAACAAAATTAACACTAATGCCTACATGGACCATCACATTAAATTTACGAAACATATATGAAGAATTCAGGACAGGTTAGTTGATGAATGTATCTGTGTGGTTAAAATCAGCTCTTGCTTATGGCACCATTCTTATACTTGCAATCTGAAAAATATATATAAATGCATTTAATCAGTTACATGACCATTATCTTAATAGTGTCATGAGAAAACATAGAGTTAGTAACAATGTACGGGTACAGAAACGCGAGTAAGTTTTTTCATTTAATAAAAAACAAAAAAAATGTTGTCAAAAGAGATATGTCTATATCCACCTAAACTACATAAAAGGAGAGTAGACAAAGATTTAGATTGTTGTTTCAATGTCTCAATTATGAGGACCAGATGAAAACTTACTCATAGCTGGTACCAACCTGCAGGTACATTACCTATGTGGAAGGTTTACCCAATTACATTATTCATGATAATTTTACTCAATAATTTAGTAAATATAGGCTAGGAACATCAAGTTATATAGCTTTTATGTAATCAGGCCTAAGTGTAAAAATGAAACCTTTACTTTAAGGTACATAAAGACTTGTACTACCGGCAAAGTATCTAAGCAAATGAAGAATCCGAACCTGCAAAACCAATCAAGTTGCAAAAGTTAAAATTCTATAAATCCATATAACAAAGCTAGCCCTTAAATTAATGTTGGGTATAGATTGCATATCTTTTTATATATGCTAAAAACATTTTATTTTCCAAACAGAAAATGACAACTCAAGTTATAATCCCAGTTGATGAAATCTTAGGCCTAAGTGCCTAACCTTAGTTGGTTTTGTTTGACGCCTTTGTAATGTATCTCTAATGAATGTATAATCCGAAGAAAAAAAAAGAAGCAAGAGGCAAAAACTAATATTCTACGGAACAAACTACAACTTGTATGCTAACAATTGTTGACAACTACAAAATTGACTTTCATAAAAAGGCAGCACACTAAAAGCTTAGGTTTAACGATTTAGGGCATAACATAATAGATTTAGGGAAAATGAATAAGTGCAAATATAAGAAACATAAAAATGCATTACAGTGGTGATGCTGAAGCAACTAAGAAAAGCTTAATATTCAAATAACACATTGTTATAAAAGGCAATCCCAAACTACCTAGCAAAAGTTTAAAGTCAAATAGCCATGGACCATCAATATCCTACTTATTCCAAATATATGCCTGATTGCCTGCTACCACAATGCAACTATACTATGACAGTTTACACCCCTAATAATCAAATTGAAAGTCCAAACTCAATTGAACCACATCCTACCACAAACCAAAATTAACAAAAACATCCAAACCAAAACAACTTACTACCGTCGCTCCAACGTCAAACCCCTGAGCATAATCCTCCGCCGCCGCGGCCTTCTTCTGCATCGCCACACACCTACTCCGCCTCACCGCTATCTAAAACCACCTCATACTCACCTACACCCACCCGCGGCTGAACAGAACGAACCTCAAAAGGATGGACTTGTGAGATTTTGATCAAAAGCTCGGAAAGGATGGACGGCTAGAATTTTTAAACGCATTATTCAAAACATTTGCATTTCGATTATAATTATTATAATGTTTTACTGGTTCCAAACCTGTACAAAACCACTTCATACTTAGCATTATAAACAAAGGTCAAAAGGTAGGCAAGTATGATTCAAAGTTATAAACAAAGGTCAGCCTATTTTTCAAAAGTTCTTACCTTTCAGAATTAAAACAACATTTGCAACCACCGAGAAACCTGCATCAATTTTCAAACATGTATCAACGTTAATTAGCAAGTCAACAACTCAACAAATGAGCAACAAATGTTAATTAGCACAAAAATAAATGAAAAAAGGTACATGTAATTTGTAGACAATGATGAAAGCAAGTAAAAAACGAAATAACACATATAAACATGCTTACCAGAATCATATCGGACCTTCACCGGAACCCTAGTTTCTTGTGTCCACCGTATAAACACCTAAAACAAACATCGATATGATTTAAAAGCCAGGCGTGTGCGAGTGAAATAAGCCTTGCCACCTATCCGTCTATTTAACGCCGAAAACGACCGATCAACGACTGTTTCTCGGTCTGCAACAGTTGATCTTGTAGCCTCCCTGTTTCTCTCTATAATCATGGTTACCTCACGCTCACAGGAACGAAGATAATAACACAAAACATATGATGTTCAACAAAGTTTTTAGAGAGATAAGGTAAGAGATTTTAGAGAGAGAAAGATGCCACCGAGTTTGAGTAAAGATAGAGGAAAGAGAGTATGGGAAAAAGAGGGTGGAATGAGTATAGGGTGAGGTGTGTCATGTGTGTAGGGGATGTGGAAGGGAAGGGAAGGGGACGCGTGTGATAGTGGAAGAACCACGTGTTCAGCAAAAATGGGTATGGAAAAAAAATATTTGTCATAATCAGGTTTCGAACCCGGGTGGGCTCTCTATAGGAACTCTCATCTCACTACTGCACCACTTCAGTAACTTGTTATTATAGTCAAAACCAAAGATACTTATTAATATAAAAAAATCTGAGAAAATCCAAATCTACTGTTCAAATCCGTAGAGCTATTATTATAGTTATAATTAGAAGCCACCGCGCGCCCTTGTAAAAGCAATAAATTATGTATCCTCTTATTTTTTTTTACCAAGTAGATTTAAGTAAGGAAATATTTCAACTAAGCTCATCCGTAGCGGGCGTTAAACTTGGGCGTGAAGACCCCATAGCACCGGGGTACACCGACCCCCGAGCGCCATGGAGCAGAAATCATGAACAACATGATGGTCTTCGAGGGGTGCCCGTCCTGTTTCCAAAAAAAATAAAAATAAAAAAAACAATTTCTACACCCCTTCTTCTATATCCCATCAAACCCAACTTCTACACACAATCAAACCATAAAACATCATTCTTATAAAGCTCTCATAAAGCCCCTACCACTACACACTATTTTTATATAAAGCTCATCATCTCACTTTATTAATATTTTAATCCATAAAGTCCTCATCAAACCCCTCACTACACATGGCCTAATCGTGACTAAATTTCTTCAGTATTTACTATAGTCACTAATATATTTTTTTCTAGGAAAAATTACACAAATCGTCCTTTATGTTTACATCGTTTTTCAGTGGATGTCCTTTAACTTCAAAAGTGATGAAAATCGTCCTTTATGTTGTAAATTCTTGCAGGTCTCGTCCTTTAGGCCTAACCTGGTTAGTTTTTTTGGTTAAGTTTGGTCATGTGGACGTACATGAGGGCAAAATGACAGTTATGCCCCATCTCTATCATCTTTATAACCACCACCCCTTGCATTCTTCAATAACCACCACCACCCCCACCACATCCACCACCAGGCTACACCACCACCTCTACCACCAACCTGCCACCACCACCATAACCTGCACGAACAAATTTAAAGCACCTCTACCACCAACTTACCACCACACCACCACCACCACCACCACAACCGGCCACCAGCTCTACCACTAACCTACCACCACCACCACCACCACAACCTAAAGCTCCCAAATTTCATCAACCCTATAATAATAATACCCAAAACCATTAAACAATCCCCAAAAAGAAGGTCAACAACATAATGCCCAAATTCACCCAAAATCCAACTGAACATAACATCAAAACCCTATAATCACTCCCACGACCACCTCCCTGTCGATTCAAAACCCTATAACCACTCCCCTTCAACCCAAAATCCAACTGAAACCCTATAACCACTCCCACGACCACCTCCCTGTCGATTCAAAACCCTATAACCACTCCCCTTCAACCCAAAATCCAACTGAGTTACCATGTCAAACCTGGTGAGCAGTGGTGTCTCAATCCAGAAAAGCTGATCTGGTCTGATATAACATTCGATCCATCCTGCAATCTCAACCCCATCTATCTTCTTTTTCTTGCATTTTGATGTTTGTTAACATGGACATAATCTGCTGCGTTTCATCCATTTCCATGTCTGAGGCAGGGACTTTCTTCCACCCAAATTCAGCGAGGATGGTGGTTAGGGTTTCTGGATTTTGGTGTTTCTTGATCGAAGATGGCGGTTAGGGTTTTTAGATTGGGGGTTTCTGGATTGGGGTTTACTTTGTCAATGATTAGGTGGTGGTGGTTGTCGGAGATTGAATGATGGTGGTTATCAGAGATTGAATGGTGGTGGTTGTTGGAGATTGAATGTTGGAAGATGGTGGTTTCTGAATTGGGGGTTTCTGATTGTTTTAATATGTTTTCAGTAAATAAGCAAAATTACCAAGTTGCCCTCATGTGCAAGGCACATGACCAAACTTAACCAAAAAAAACTAACCAGGTTAGGCCTAGAGGACGAGACCTGCAAGAATTTACAACATAAAGGACGATTTTCATCACTTTTGAAGTTAAAGGACATCCACTGAAAAACGATGTAAACATAAAGGACGATTTCTGTAATTTTTCCTTTTTTCTAACTATGAAAACAGCTCAAAGTAAATATTATTATGAGTTTGTTTAAAATTGAGTAATTATACTACAAGTTTCATATATATAATGAAACAGTAAATAAACTTGGAGTGGTTTTTATAGTTTAGAAAAAAAAATCATAATAATGAAACAATAACTAAATTTGGAGTGATTTTTATAGTTTAGAAAAAAAAAGAGTAAGTTTATTGAAAAAAAATATATATATATTATAATTTGATTACTATATATTTCGTGGATTTATCCATATAGTTAAGAATTTAATATAAAGATGAACAATCTATGCAAAACTAGGAGATTTGGGGGCATTTGAACCTTTATGTGTTAGTATATAAGCTAGTTGTTTTATATGGTTTATTAATTCATGAAATGTGAAAACACTAAAATATGGTTAAATGACTATGGAAAAATTCAATCTTGTACAAACGAACAAAGAATATGACTATCCCACATGTCACTTTTTGTTGAGTCGAAAGATGGACTAGAAGTTTAGAATGTAGAACTTTCACTAAATATATTATACACTTAGCTCCCCTATATTTGTTCAGTGTCTACTCTAATCCCTTGCAAATTGACAAATTTTATGATCAAGGTAAAGTAATAAACTCGATGGATATATATATATACTTCAAATATAAAAGTATTATAATAATTCATGTTTGTTTTCTTAGGCTTTCAATCTAAAAAACTATAAAGACTTGAAGGCACAACATGTGACAACATGAAATATGATGATAGAAGCTAAGAAGGCACTGACGAGTTGACCACAATGAAAATCGTCAGGGGACGATCGGGTAGAGGATCGATGGGCAACCAAAAACACACGATATATGTGTAGCGACAGTGAGTTATAGGATAGAGAACAAGAAAGAGAAAAGAAGAATGAAAGACTATAACGATATGATTAGGCGTAATCATTAAAACACCGTAAATATATTAGATTGTGTGTGTACTATTAATCAACAATTAAAAAAGATATAAAAACATGAAAAATACCAACTATATTTCATATTCGAAAACTTTTAAAATCATTTCTACTCCACGTCGAACTTATTCTTTTATTGTATATGTTGTAAACAATTTGCTTTATCTCCATCATCTAATGGTATTACTAATTTTATAATTTATGAAGTACTAGATTATACCCCGGGAACGTCCCGGGTTTGAAAAATCTAATATGACATATTTAATTTTACATATGAAATAGAATGATGCGCTTTACAGTTACATGCATGAAAGCTTCGGGTAGCAGCTAACCTAAAACAATTAAAAATATATCTCCAATGTTAACGCCTAACATTAAACAATGTATAACTCTAATATTAATATCTAACCTAAAACAATGTATAACTCCAATGCTAACGCATGTTGAAAATAGAATTCATGTTTACTGATTTGAACATAATTAGTGACTTGCGTATACATGATTAATGATTTACCTGAACACTTTGTGTTTTTTTTCCTGTTTGAACAAAACCCAACAAAAAATCGTCGTTTTTTTCTCCGTTTTTATATAGCACTATGGTACTCGTTGGAAAGATAATAAAACGCTCGTTAATTTGGTGTAATTTTGTTCTTTAAAAAATCTCGTATATAAAAGATATTAACGTTTAAAAATTATGGGAGGAAACATAAGAGATAAAAATCTAATTTTGTTTTTAAATTATTTTTTTCCTAAAATATCTCAATGCCACATGGGATGACACATGGCACACTCAAGGAGGAGAATGTCTCTTTGAGTGCCATGTCATTAAAATGGCTTTGGTTTATTATATGTATAGATACAAACAAAAATATATTTCATCATACGTGACAATAATTTAGTAAATTAATTAAGGTTAATTAATTAACAACCACAAAAATAGTTAAGAAACAATGGGATGACTTGGCCAGTTGACATAACTCAAAAAATAATATTTTATCCAATAAGATGACATAACATCATGCCTCTCACTTTCATTGGGTATTTACCCGGTTCAGCTCTCAACCCGTTTTCTTCAACCCTTTTGTCTATATATAACTCTTCAACTTTCACATAATAATACAACCCTAATTTCCATGTTCCAATCTTTAATCCTAATATCTTCACATATGTTCATCATGTCCATCAAAACACATCCAGGAACAAGATCCATGTTCGATTTAGCATACGATAGAGGATAGATATATATACCATCTTTCACATCCCATATCCCTTATATTAACCAAATCTTAGCTTCTCTTTTTTCTTTTTTTTTTGTTACACATTCAATAGTATTATTGAGCTTTTTAGTTTCATATTCAATAGTATTATTGAGCTTACAATCAATGGAAAGTTTGAAGACAAAGGCCGGAAAGAAAAACATAATTGTGAAGACATGGAAGCGGTGTAAGTCGTTCCAACACCGCCACAAAAGCTGTGGCGGTGTTGGGGGTTTGTCAAAGAGCAAATCATGGACTGGAGATATGAAAAACATGAAAATAGCACCCGAAGGGTTTATTCCGGTTTATGTTGGACCAGAGAAACAAAGGTTCGCGATCAAGACAAAATACGTGAACCATCCATTGTTCACAATGCTTTTAGAAGATGCTGAAACCGAATATGGGTACCACTGCGACGGGCCGATAATGCTCCCGTGTGATGTAGAGTTGTTTTATCAGCTGTTGAAGGAGATGGAGGCAAAAGATGTGCACCCGGTTGGATGGAGTTTTGCGTATGGAACATGCAGCCCGTTTAATCCTAGCCGTCGGTTGAAGATTAATGATGTTGATCAGATGGGGAAAGGGTATGGATCTTATGAAGCTTTGATATCTAAAGTCTATTAAGATGAGTAAAGGAGTTTGTTACTTGTATAATAAGCATATATATTGTGTTTATGTGTGTTATGTAATTCGGTTATGTAAAAGTATGCATGCAATCAAAATGTGTTTTGAATTTTGAATTGCATGTCACAATATATAGATATGTTAATATCGATCGAGTTTGTGTAATTGTGGATCTTCAATTTGTTGAAGTCGAATATGAAGTTAAAAATAAGAGGCAATTTTCATATAAAAAAAGGTTTTAATTTGAGAATTAAAAACTAAATACCTAACTGAACATGGATTCAGCTTAGATTTGATTTAATATATTGTAATATTTTTAGAATAACCATGAAAAATATACTTTACTTAAAACTATTTTATTATAACTCTATTGCTGTATATATACCAGAAGTATCTTATATGTAAATTTTATATTTTATATTTTATATTCTTGATGGTCATTAGACCCTTGGGTGTGGTTTAGGCCCATCATCTATGACTTGCCTCCACCTCACCTGCCACGTAAGCGTGGGCCAGGACAATCATAGAGATGATGGTCCAAGGGTGTGGTATGAGGTCCATCATCATTTAATATTCTTTTTTAATTAATTATACACACACACAAATGGTCCGGCATCAAAGTCATTGTTTTGCCGCCCTTGCCGTGCCGGGGCTAAGGGGGGCGGTGTTGCCCGGCCCGGCAACCCATTGACTTGCCTATGCCTTGCCTATGCCGGTTCCACACCCATAGGTCTTATATATTTTCTACAATGGTAAAAAAATTATACAAAATATGAAGAGACGTCTAGCAAGAAGCTAGACCAAAAGGGGCGTATATACATGGTAAACGCTAAACTAAAATAAGAAAAATACATGTTTGAAAACGATTAATACAAGTACATATGAATTTTTATTTTATATGGTTGAAGACTTTGTGATCATCATCATCATTACTTAAAAGCCAATAATTTTATTTTTATCATTTTTTACACTAGCAAACATCATCATACATTGAGAGTTTCAACTCATACACCTAGTCAACTCATTGCACCATGTGGCAATGGGTAAATACACCTAGCATAAAAACCCACGAGTTACAGGTTTTAATACGAAAAAGCCTTTGGGTGTGATCCAAGACGGGGTCATATGGTTAAGATCCAACTAAATAGAGGCATGTTGTGCATATAAAACTAAGTAATTTTAGATCATTTCATTATAATATATTAAATTTTAATATTTTAAAATAGTGTTATTATATTATGGCTACGTTGTCCGTTAGTTATTCTATTTAGCTTAAGTGGCCAATCAATCAAATTCAAATTTTAAATATCTTTTCTATTCAAGATAAACAACCATGCCTGTTGCAAATAAATAATGGCCGGGTTGAAACTTGAAATCATAAAAATAACGTAATGAATATAATTTCTTTTATTATACGCTCCATGGATTTGTCTTACATAAAAGTTTGCTTATTTGTATTCTTATCGAGAGATCACAATGACTTGCATGTATTTTTAAACAAAAAAGAATTACCATGGACTTACATGCATGGTTTGTGTAGAATATATAGCTAGTATCGTTATTTAAATACATTTTTCTATTAGAAATGAAAGATTTAATGCCTTTGATGCATCATGAATATTTTTTTTTTTAAATCCTAGTCTTGCCGTTTGGAGAGAGTTCATGCACTTAATAAGTTCATTAGTCTTGATAAAAATGTCCACTTGGTTCTACAAAATGTCCACTAGCGTGTTTTTCCAACTACTCGTTGCAACTAATAGAACTCAATACCTAGTGATGTACTACGCAATTTGACTTTTAAACCTATACTTTCAATATATCTCGCAATCTTATGTGATAGGCTTAGATTGACAATTGTCATGTTAATTTTTACATCAATAACTAAGATAAATTCATCATAACATGTACCTTACAGAATTTGAACTTCTAACATTTTAGTTGTAAAGCACACCACTTAATCATCAATTGTCCCTTTAGAACACAAAGAGACGGAAGGGGTATATTTTCATAAAAGAGGTGGTCAACGGGCATTTTGATAATTTTCCCTTATCATATTACTTTGTATGTATAATTATGTTTGTATCAAAATAGCATTAAAAGATCTAGATTAGACATTAATTATTAGTCGTTTTAGATTAAAAGAAGCTTTACTAAATTAATAAATTTTAAATGTTTTATAATACAAAGATTTGGCATGTGTAAGAGGTCTCTAAGACCTCTCGGTGTGGTACCGGCATGAGGCAAGGCAAGGGAAGTCAGCGAGTTGCCGGGCCGGGCAACACCGCCCCCCTGGGTCGGCACGGCAAACCCGGCAATGGAAGGATTGTGAAGCCGGGCCTAATTGTGACAAAAAAAAATGCATTAAATGTTATAATATTAGAATGGTGATAGGCCTCCTTCACACCCTTTGGAGCATCATCCCCATGATTGTCCTGGCCCACGCTTACGTGGCAGGTGAGGTGGAGGCAAGTCATGGATGATGGGCCTAAACCACACCCAAGGGTCTTAGATACACGCATACAGACAGTCTCTTGCAGTTCTTTCCGACATCTTTAAATACTCGTCCCACGCATCCGCGCTAGTCCCGTACGCTAGTTGCCGAAGTGCCGCTGTGCATTTTTGTAGTGTGGTGAATCCCTTTTTCTTTCTAGCATCGTATCGTAAGGTAAAAAATGGGTGAAAATTCACCACATCATCGGCTATACGTAGGAAAAGTCTTCTACTCATTCGGAATCTACGCCTAAATAGTTCCGCCGAGTATAAGGGCTCGTCGGCAAAATAATCGGCTACCAATCTTTCATGGGCACCTACACATATTTTAAAAAATATAAACACAATAAAAATCTACAATCTTAAAAAATATAAACACAATAAAAATCTACAATCTTAAAAAATATAAACACAATAAAAATATACAATCTTAAAAAATATAAACACAATAAAAATCTACAATCTTAAATATATAAAAACGTACTTTCTCGGTCTCTGTTAATAGCCGCTTGCCTAGTTCTAGGTACCGAGTCGACTTCATCTCCCTCCTCCTCGGCAATAATCTGCGCCGCTTGCGCCACGATGTTTACCACAAAATTGACGGCTTCGTTTGTAGATGATGAACCCGAAGAAGACGAAGACGACGTAGAAGATGATAACGACATGGGTGGTTGAGGGGTTGGATTTTTTATAAATAATTGGTTGGTTTAAATATATTGAGAGTGTTTATAAAATATATTGTATAAAAGTTGTAGGTTAAATGTGGTGAAATTGGGTTGAATGGTTTGTATTTATAAATAATGAAAACTTTTTTTTTTAAACGGTCAATATAGCCGTTTACCAACGGCTATTCATCATTCCCAACACAAAAATGGCCCGGCTTCACAATCCTGCTGCTGCCGCGCTTGCCGTGCCGGCCCAAGGGGGGGCGGTGTTGCCCGGCCCGGCAACACCTTGACTATCCTATGCCTTGCCTTTGCCGGATCCACACCGAGAGGTCTAATATCTAAACTTCTGCTCGCTCAAAGCTCACACATAATCGATTGGGTTAATTAAACTATGTACCTTTCCCGTTTATCTATACTTACTGGCATAGATGTTCGAAGTTCGATCAATGTCAATATGTCATACTTAAAGTCACGCATGGTGTATGATTGAAGAATGCAAGTCAATAAAAGCCCAAATCGTATTTAAGATGAATATGAAGGTCTTGACGTTACATTTATACTTTTATTACAGATTACGTACAAAAGATGGAGATCAACATGAAATAATCCATGTATCTAAGTAATAAGATTCAGTTAACTGAGACAACCATGATGGCATGATGCCATTTTAATACGACAAATATAGTCAAAATAGATTTTGTTTTTTCTAGGTATCTTCCTGGTCCAAGATCATGCTACGAATTAAATAAAAAGGCAAACGTGAAAAAGTCCATAAGCTTTTGATCTTCTAGTATTAAAATTTCTGTAATATATATGTAAACAAATCATTTGGTTTACGGAAGATTAAAAACCTGCCCAATCGGCCATAAAGCTTATATGGATAAACATGAGGAGCACAAAGTTTATTGCAAAGAGCTCGTCGGTTTCACATACCAACATGACTGGGTAAGAGACGTTTTGTGAGATATCTTGAGAAGAGCTGGGATTTCTGCCAAGAAGGAGGTCTAGTGAATTTTGTTATGGACCCTACGGAAGGAGATCTACTCTGTGACCAGCGGATCTGCTTATCTTTGGTTGGGCTGGGGAAAACATGCTTGTGTGGACCTCACGTGGGTATCTCTTTTGGCTGGTTTAAGAGAAACCGGGTTTGTAGCTAGACAAGCATCGAGAATAGCAGAATCAAAGAAAATGGATAAGCACGCTAAAGCTTGTGTAGAGAACCAACATGTCTTTGTCCCATTGGCCTTTGATAACTTCGGCTCCCTAGCACCAGAAGCTATTCATTTCTTGACTAGGGTTCCAACGGGTTATCCACAACAATAGTTCATATCTAGGGGGTAGGGGTTTGTATTTCGTATATTAGGATGCGCAATTCAGAAAGGGGTGGCGGCGCAGCTTGTCGCCCGTTTACCTTCTATTTTGGTGTAACTTGCAAGTTTAAGAAATGAAATGAAATTTATTTAAAAAAAATAATCATAATAATCATAGTCGTCGTCATTATTATCATCATCATCATCATCATAATAATAATAATAATAATAATAATAGGGTTTTGGGTTTCATACACATGTGACATCACATTCTGGGGTATGTGACAGCCTCTTATTTGTGTATGATATGGGCCAGGGTGTATGCTTCCTAATTAGGAGGTGTATGATTCCTAAATACCTAATAATAATAATAATATTTTATAATACATTTCACAAGTACCTCTTAAAATTTAAGTTTTATAAGCATAATTCCTTAGAGTACAACACACAATGCATATGTTAACTACTTTTTTAGGGCAAATATGTCTTTTATACAATACTTACACATTTTTCCCTCAACTTTACTCAACTTTTTTTAATTTAAATAACAATTACACTTTTCACCCTGATTTTAACCAACTACCCCCACGATTTTTAACAGTCCATAATTTTTTTATACGTTAATATGTTCCTAATATTATTACACCGTATAAGCGAACATTTTTTTCTCTTTAATTTGAGTATAGTATTGCTATAGTTTTTTTAATTTAAAAATGATATGTTATGGTTAAGTAATAACCGAAACGAAAACAAACCGAAATCATCTATACTATATTATAATACATTTCTTATTGACCTCTTAAATTTAAGTTTTACTGTATAATTGCCTAAAGTACAACACACAATGCATGTTAACTAAATGTTGTTTCCCGCTGCAACGCGCAAGCACCTGACTAGTAATAATAATAATAATAATAATAATAATAATAATAATAATAATAATAATAATAATAAACATTTCTATTAGACGGTCCGGAGTGGGGGGGGGGGGGGAGGGGGGAAAGCTCCATAGCGCCATGAACACCGGGCCGGAGGGGCGTGGAAGGGGGGAAGCCCCTTGGGGGGGGGGAAGATTTCGCCGGGCATGGGGGGTTTGGGGTGGGACACGTGGCAAGCTTTGAGTGGTGGAGGGGATATGACCATTGGGCCATTTAAAATAAACAATATTATCGTTTACAACGGTTGAAAAAAATAATATTTAATTTATTTTGTATATATATATATATATATATATATATATATATGTGTGTGTGTGTATATATATAACCATATACTCTTCTACCCAAACCCACACTCTCATATTTTCATAAAATCCTCTCCAAACTATCATTTGTTTAAAATACTTGCAAGATATCGGACCAATCTTCAAGTTCATCTGATGCGTTTGATCTACTCTCTTTGGAGTCCTCATCCGACGATGGCGCGGAATTGATAATGGCGAGCGTTCAGAAAGTGGTTGAAGCTATAGTGGATGATGAAGGGACCTCCGAACCCAAACGTAGAAAGTATATACTTCGTGAACGACAAGCCGTAAATGATTTATTGGTACGTGATTACTTCTCACCCGAGCCAAGATACGATGAAAGAAGTTTTAGGCGCCGTTTTCGTATGAGTCGTAATTTATTTTTAAGAATATCAAACGATTTACAAAATAATTATGAATATTTCCAACAAAAGCCAGATGCGCGTGGTGAGATGGGATTTAACGCGTTGCAAAATGTCACAGCCGCGATTAGACACTTGGGTTACGGACAAACTTCGGACATAATGGATGATTATCTAAAGATGTTCGAGCGAACGACTATGGAAAGTGTTCACTATTTTTGTCAGTACGTCATTGAACTATATTTAAAAAGATATTTGAGAAAACCTACATTTAGTGACGTACAACAAATTTTGGAGTTTCACGAAGAAAAACATGGTTTTCCCGAGATGCTCGGGAGTTTAGATTGTATGAAATGAGAGTGGGAACTTTGTCCAACAAAGTGGCAAGGCCAACACTCGAGCGGATATCATAAAAAGCTGTGTATGATGCTTGAAGCGGCTACGTCACAAGATCTTTGGATTTGGCATGCATTTTTTGGTGTGCCCGGGTCGTTGAACGATTTAAATATTCTTACTCAGTCCCCAATTTTCAACGATCTTGTAAATGATGTTGCACCAAAAGGAACTTTTTTCGTAAACGGGGTAGAATACAAGTACGGGTATCTTCTAACAGATGGAATTTACCCTGATTGGGCGTGTTCGTAAAATCGTTTACACGGAGGACTACGTTAGAAGATAAGAGAAAAAAGTTTAACAAAGCTCAAATGGCTGCACGGAACGACATTGAGCGAGCTTTTGGTGTGCTGCAAAGAAGATAGCGCATTTTGGCCATGCCATGTCGAATGTGGGGAAAAACCCAAATAAGAAATGTAATGTACGCATGCATTATTTTACATAACATGATTTTGGAAGACGAAGGACGTGCAATATGCGAGTACTTTGATGAGGAAACGCAAGCATGCCAAAGAAACGTTACTGATGAAGGAAGAAGGTTAAACATGTTTGAAATAAAGAATAGTCAAATACATCACAACCTTCGAGCGGATTTGGTTGATCATATTTGGAGTACACCAAGAGATTACCCAACCGACGACATCTAGTCCGATAATTAAAAACATATTCGATTCATGTATTTTTTTAGTTCATGTATTTTTTTTCGTTTATGTATTTTTTATCTTTTTATAGAATTTTATTATTAATTATTATGTTTTAATTATGTTTTTATTAAAAAAAATTGTTTTTAGTTAGTTTATTAAAAAAAGAAAAAAAATGCCACATGGCACTTCCCCCCTCACTTCCCACAATTTTCACCCTTTATAAAAGGGATCCACATGGCGCTTCATGCCTCTCTTTCCCCCTCCATTCCGTATATTTATAAACTTTAACCCGAATCCGTGAAAAGAAGAGGGGAGTTGAAAATACTTTCTCAAGTTTGCCCTTTTAACGGTTTAGCCATTTAGAAGCTAATTTCTCATAACTATACGGTTAGTGGTTAATACTATATATCAAAACTAAGTTATAGTTGTTGAGTAGTAAATACTTATATATCTTTATGTTGCTATATATGTGTATATACACATACATGTATGTATGTACACACATACATATACATATATTATTTGTTGTAAGAGAATGTGTGCCAAACATTATAAATTATTATTTTCAAATGCTTCAAGAAATACACATATATATGTTGTCTTTATATATAAATTATTTTTTATAATTTAAAGTTATATAGGCAAACTCACTTATCTCTACTACATTATAAAGAGTGAGCAATGGGCAAACATGTCCAACTTGGTAAAGTTAAGATGGGATGTGAAAAGTCATGTGCTTCAACCCACAAATGTCATATAAATCTTCCCCAAATTACCCTTCAATGCATTAAGATATTTGTACTATGTAATAAAGATAAATAAAGGTTTATTTTCTAGATATCTACTGCATTATAAAGAGTGAGCAATGGGCAAACATGTCCAATTTGGTAAAGTTAAGATGAGATGTGAAAAGTTATGTGCTTCAACCCTCAAATGTCATATAAATCTTCCCCAAATTACCCTTCAATGCATTAAGATACTTGTACTATGTAATAAAGATAAATAAAGGTTTATTTTCTATATAATTAAGTTTCTGTATTTGCTCGCAAAAATTCGTTCAAATTGTTATATATAATATCATGTGATGTGGTATGACCACAAGCTTCAAATAATTATATTCAACAAATATTAATTTTACATTTTCTTTCTTTCTTTAAAATTGCATATGTTTATATAAATATATAGTGTCGTTCATCATGAGAATTGCTGAAACAAATTACTTTATCTTTATCTTTGCAGAGAGTTAATGGTGGTACGAAGTGATGCACACCCAACACCAAGTAGTACGGTACATTTTGATTTTCTGTTGATAAGGTTTTTTTATTTTAATTATTTAATAAGAACGACAAGGTGCGACCGAGGACGCTGAAAAAGAGTAATCATGTTGTAACGAATCTGGCAAAACGTCGACACAATCCGAAAGTGGATTGTATCTGCAAGTTCAACTTCCAGGTTAAACTTGATTTGTTTATTAAAATAAATGTCTTGTTGATACTTCTTTACTTCTCTGCTTACTTGTTTATACTGATATCGAATGGTTGTGTTTTGGTTTATCTACTATGTTTGGTTTCTATGCTCATATTTGGTTTTGAGTTCATGCTTGACAATACGTATCCATATGGTGGTTTGGTTCAAATTTGTGAAAAATTATATAGAAAGATTTGGGAATAAAAATTATCTATGCTCATATTTGGTTTTGAGAACAGTGCTGATGACTGAATTTTGATGGTCAAAGAAGTTCATTTTTATATATAGTGAATTTTTTTATACTTGGGTGTCATGTGTACACATCATCTCTTAGATGTTGGAAGTTAAGGACATATGGTTGGACAATTTACATAGTGTGGCATGAAAAGTTATAAGAACGTATATGTTGGATATAAAAAAAATATAGTTTTTTTTTAAAGTTTAAACAATGAAGAGAAATGGATTAATTTCATATACATCGTTTCGCATTCAAAGACAATTACGTTTTTACACTTTTCCTACAGCTTGGTGGGCTAACACGGCTACGCTTGTGCATTGTTAAAAAAAATATATTTATCTTAACCGTCCCGCAGCAACGCGCGGGTTTCCCACTAGTATCCATTATAGGGTGTATTATGGATTTAAGGGTTAAGAAGTTTTTGTTTATTCATTGAACACATAAAAAAGGATATTTATAAGTATTGTATAATTTAAATGTAAATATAGTACTAAAAGCAAGGCAATTATGCATTCTTGGTTGTACTCAATGCTTTAAAGATATGTTATGCATAAGGTAGTTGTACTCAATGCTTTAAAGATGTTTTATGCATAAGGTGGTTGTACTCATAGGTTTGTGGATTGTACCCACTAATTTGTAACTTATTGTACTATGGACTTTGAGGGTTGTACTCATCTTTTCTTTTTTATATTTTTTATCTTTATTTTTTATACTTTTAAATCAAATTTTTACATATTTTACAATTTAACCCCAAAACTTTTTCACTTTCAACTTTAGTTCTCAATACTTTTCATCTTTTACTTTTTCCTTTTACATTTTGATCTAAACTTTGCGAGTTAACACCTGACGGTTTTACGTCTATTTTTTTTCCATTTAATGGCCATTTCATAACGAGTATTGTTCTATGTGTTTTACGTTTCTCATGCGTAGTTCAACGTTTTTACGTCTACTTTTGGTTTGGTTTTATTTTTTTCTTATTTTTAGCACTAGAGTTTTGGTGTGGGTGGTCTTTAGCGGTGTTGTGTCAATGATGCTATTTGACACGGTTTTATGCCCCCGCCGCAACGCATTACGCGCGGGGAGCAAAATACTAGTTATTACTATTTCTTAACAAACCTACTAAAAGTCGTAGAGTGGATGCCAACTTATGCCGTAAGTGGCCCATCGACTAAAAAAAAGTAGAAAACACTTATTCAATCGTCAAAAATGTCAACCTAATACAAAAATAACAAAGTCAACAAGTTAATAATAACATTAACACCTAGCCAGCTAGCCCAAGCTTAAGGTCTTCATGGTCCAACTGCAGAGCCCTCTTAGGTCTCCTTGGGCTTTAGAACATTGTTGGCTTGTGGTAATCTAAATTATCATGACTGTACCTCAACTTGTGCCTTAAACTTTGAGAGTGGAAAATCAAAAATGTTATTTGTTTTGATGAGATCATGGGATTATATAGAGGTGAAAGGGAAGATGAACAACACAAGGTTTTGGTTAACAAATTGAAAGCGACTTGTCATCAAAGCTAATGTTTATCAACTTTAAGTGGCTTGCGTTGCGCTAGGCGTTTGAGACTCTTCTGGAAGGGTCTCACATTCGAATTCAGCTCCCACTGATTTTCTACTTTAACCCATCGAACATTATCTACCTACCGCAAGCTTCATTTTACATGTCCTACTGGTTAGCGGAGTATTAGTCAGGTCTCATATGGTTTGTTAAATATGATTATGACTAGATTATACCCCGGGAACGTCCCGGGGTTGAGAAATCTAATATGACATATTAATTTTACGTATGAAATAAAATGGCTTTACAGTTATATGCAATAAAGCTTCGGGTAGCACCTAACCTAAAACAATTAAAATTGTATCTCCAATGTTAACACCTAACCTTAAACAATGTATAACTCTAATATTAATATCTAAACTAAAACAATGTATAACTCCAATGTTAACGCATGTTGAAAATAAAATTCATATTTACTAATTTGAACATAATTAGTGACTTGCTTATGTATGATTAATGATTTACTTGAACGCTTTGTGTTTTTTTTCCTGTATGAACAAAACCCCACAAAAATAGTCATTTTTTTCCTCCGTTTTTTATATAGCACTATGGTACTCGTTGGAAAGATAATAAAACGCTTGTTATTAATGTTTAAAAATTTATGGGAGGAAACATAATACAGAAAAATTCAATTTTATTTTTAAATTTTTTTTCTTAAAATATCTCAATGTCACATGGGATGACACATGACACATGACACACTCAAAGAGGAGAATGACTCTTTAAGTGTCATGTCATTAAAATAGCTTTGATTGTATCTTCAATGTTAACGCCTAACCTTAAACAATGTATAACTCTAATTAATATCTAAACTAAAACAATGTATAACTCCAATGTTAACACATGTTGAAAATAGAATTCATATTTACTAATTTGAACATAATTAGTGACTTGCCTATATATGATTAATGAATAACCTGAACACTTTGTGTTTTTTTCCTGTATGAACAAAACCCCACAAAAAATAGTCGTATTTTTCTCCGATTTTTATATAGCACTATGGTACTCGTTGGAAAGATAATAAAACGCTCGTTAATTTGGTGTAATTTTTTTCTTTAAAAAATCTCGTATATAAAAGATATTAACGTTTAAAAATTATGGAAGGAAACATAAGTGAGAAAAATCCAATTTGATTTTTAAAATATTTTTTCTTAAAATATCTCAATGCCACATGGGATGACACATGGCACACTCAAAGAGGAGAATGCCTCTTTGAATGCCATGTCATTAAAATTGCTTTCTTTTATTATATATATAGATATTTACATAATGTTAGCAAGGTCCATAGGTTTCACCTCTAAACATACAATCCTACAATAGACTTGACTAAATCCAAGTCTAAGCAATCAAAAGGTGCTGACAGTAGATGTCTAGGCACCCAGGCGCAGCACAGCAATAACGCCTTGGGTACATCTAGGGCTCAAAAACAGGATCAGATCAGTATGGAACAGCTAAAACTGATCTGAAACATCTAAAATGACCTGGAAGGCTGGAACCAGCCTAATGCAGCCTAAACCATATCTAAAACAGCTAAAAATGGAATGTTTACATTGTGCGCAGCGCGTAGCTTGTCTTGGGCCCTGGATTGTCAAGCCCCCTTGGGGCCTAGAGCCTTTGACTACATGTAATCTTTGCTTATCTCAAGCAACAATTTAAAAAATGCATGGTTTTGAGGCTAAGGTTTATAACTTGCTTTTGGAAGTATAACTTATTTTAAGAAACCAAAGACTAATCGAATAACTCTCTCTTGATCCTATCTTAAGATATCTCAAGTCTGGGTAAGCTAGTCCTTTAGCTATGTTTCAAATGACCAAGGCTTAAATTGAAACCATTCACCTCAACAAAAAACCAAGGCTTAAAATAACATAATCGAGCCTCAAGGCATTTTCCCTTTGCCTCATGAAGCGTAAGTCTCAAGGCAAACCAAGAGGGAATTAAAAAATTATAAAAAAAATAATAAACAACAAACAAACAACTTTCAAAACTAATTTCATCAACAGATTCAAATCTATCAATCACATGACATCTATCTATATAATAATTGAGGTCACTTGGGTTGAATAGAGCATTTTTAGAGTGTCCACCTAAGCTCCAATTGAAAATGGAGCTCCATCCTACATCCTATAAAACCCATTTTTTTCTTTCCCAAAAAAAAACCGCCGCCCCTAGGGCTTCTTCTCTTGATGGACCCTAATTCTGATCGACACCATAACAGCAAGTTGATTGTGTTTCTAAAATATTCCCCTGATTTTCATTTCTCCCTCGTCACTCTCCGTCTACCAGATTCAAACATCCAAGGTATAATTATCCATCCAGATTGAAGGTTAGTAAATGGCTCCGATTCTTAGATTCTTCCTTTTTTGTATTTTCATTGATTGATTTTGCCACTCATATTTACCATTATTGTGTTGAGCGATTAGGGTTTTTTTTATTCCTCCACACTATTGACTAATCAATCAAGGTCAGTATATGCTTCCGAAAGTTAAATTCTTTGTTTTTTTTTTGTATTTTCAATTATTGATTTTCCAGATATATGTTTGTTGTTTTTGTATTGACTGATTAGGGTTTTTTTAATTCTCTGAAACATCATAAGGATTCCGATTACCTGGTCACTGGTCCGACAAATAGGTATGTCAAATTCCGTTAACGACTGTCATACCAATTTTCCTTTTTCGTTGTTCTCCCTGTCATGTGTAGATATGGTTCTTTGTTGAGCGCATTGTGTTGATGAATTTCATTGAATTTGCCTTGTGTTTTTTTATTTTTTTTATATGTAACATTGTGGTGTTGTTTTCTTTTCGCGTATGACAGTATGTAAGTTTAGCCAAAAAAAAAAACCTTAATGATGTTGTGTTAGTTTAAATATTTAATGTTGGTTTTTAATCCTGGCTAAGAAATGTCTTCTTTTCAATTGGTAATTTTAACAAAGAAACAAAATATCTAACATTGTGTTGCACTGTCAAGTACTCATTCCAATCGGCTA
Organism: Ambrosia artemisiifolia; assembly: GCA_032199755.1. NCBI lineage: Eukaryota > Viridiplantae > Streptophyta > Magnoliopsida > Asterales > Asteraceae > Ambrosia > Ambrosia artemisiifolia. Next base: position 46,394,802 of record CM063526.1, read on the forward strand.
TACAAGGTATTTTTCTGAACGGTGTATGATTTCTCTCTCTTTGAATCAAATTGTTTGATCCACAATAATGTTTTGAAGTACCTAAAAATCCTGGAATGCAGTTCAAGATGGCATTCGAGACCAAAGCTTTGTCCAGAACCTTGGACTGTGCAACGCATCCGCGACGCTACCAATCACCCTTCGCTGAAACGCATAGTAAGTTTTTTTAACTTGGTATACTTTATTTGTATTCCCTTAATTTTATTCTATTAAAAACATAAGTTTTGCTTATGATCGTTTTGTACTTTTTGACGTTTGCATCAGTTTCTTTAACCTTTTAATGATTTTTGATTTTGTATGATAGGATTTGGTTAGCTGTTGTAATTCATGAAATGCTTATATTAGTTTTCCCAAATGGGAACTCAAAAAAGCGAAGATCAAATTATTAGAAGTTCTATTTTTAGTTCAGTAAACAGATAAAAATAAATGTTTTGATGATTAGATTATAGCTAAGCATTATTTCATGTCTTTAAATGTGTCAGGCTAATGGTATTTAGTAACACTCACATTGTACTTGGTTTATATTTTGGTTCTTTTTTTTATTATTTCGGCTATGATCCGTTGTTAAAATATGTGTTTGCCAGTCTAATATGGATACCTGTAAGGCTGTGAGGAGTGATAAAGTCAGTACCACATTTCTTGTGTCTTTAATCCAATAATGGTTTTCTGGAAAAAGTCTCTGAACACCGGGTGGATCGGATAACAAGAATTCGTTTATAAAAAATGATTGCATGCATCAGAATTGCAACTTGGTAGACTTTCAATCTGTTTACCTCTATGATATGTGGATTACATAATTCTCGAGTGCGTAAAAGTATTTGTACGGCTGTTAATATATGCAGGGAAATTTTAGATACCGTCTATGGTTCATTTATGTTGTCTAAGGTTGATGGTCAACGTATCCGAACGGGTGGGATAAGCGTGGCACTGTCTGGTCCAGATTGCCGTGTTTTAGGTGGTAATGTGCTTGCCCTCCTTATTGCTGCAGGACCTGTTCAGGTTTCTTTTCTCCTATCATTAGGTTGAGTATTGTTATTTATAAGGCGTTTTAATAAGGTCGGATTCGGGTTGATTTGTGGATAGGGTTACCTTTCAGTTGATTTAAATTAGCATAGAAATAAAAAATTAATGAATATGTATTTGTGGGTCAAACTTCCAACTTTTTATCCCATTTATTATGATTGATCAACCCGTTTACAACTTGATTATAACTTATTTATGAGCCGTCAGATGGGTAGTGTTTAGGTTCATCAATTCACACCCCATAATTTAAGCCCTAAGTAGTTAATGGTGGCTTGGAGATCTTACGCTTTTGGCGAGACTGCAAAATGCTCATGGATAAATCCAATCATAGAACAATAAGTTTGCTAATCGTATTAGAGCATCACCACTAGATGTTTGTTTCTCTTTTTTTGTTGGTTACTGTCTATTTATGACTAAAGAAGTACTTATGAGAGGGAGACCATTGGTAAGACAAACTACAAAAAGCCGACTGAGCAAGTGAGTGAATGCTCAAGATATTATTAAGTGTTAACTGCCAACAAATGTAGAAGAGTGTTGATTTTATCATGAATTTTTAATCCATAAATGATAATAACTATGTCATGACTCATGATTTGAAAGCTTTTAACTCTGTTAGTAATTTCTAATCCATAAATCATAATAACTTTGTTATGAATTTCCAATCCATGAATGATAATAACATTCATACATATATATGTGTGTGTGTAAAGAGGTACCTATCATTTCACCTTTAATAACATATATATATATAATCGCTTCCCATTGATACTTCAATTAGTTATGAAGATACATAATTGTTTGATCTATTGCTTTTTTAACATGCATATTAGTTCATCTATTAAATAGAATGAATTGTTTCTAAACACTTTTGATCCCAGATTTTTTACTTCTTATTTAGAGTTCTTGTGATGAAAAATTGAGATTCTAGATTGCTTTTCATGAATACATGAATACTTGAGACAACAACATTCCTTTTGTGAATAGTTTAAATATAAGGTATCTTATGTTGAATATTTGAGATCCCATATGTCTTTTCTTGACTACTTGAAATCCCATAGATCTTTTTGTGAGGTTTGTGGGTATGTAATTTAATGTTGGTTTTATGAAGTATTACATTGATTTCAACTGTACTTTTGCATTACCTTTGAAGCATTTTAACTGTTAATCAAACCTGCGTACATATGCAGGTTCCTCTGCAAAGTATCTGGATAATGGAGGCCCAAACTGATTTTGCTAGAAGCAAACTCGCGGTTAATCTACTCTGACCCATAAGCCTATTTTTTTACCCATTAACCCGTGAATAAAACTGTGGATGTATATTGTTTCTCATTCACGCCATCAACATTCAACCCTAGAGTCCAATACAGCGCCTCTTAATAATCGACATCAGGTATGGATTCTCTTGCGCCACATCTTTTCTATTATCAGCAGTTATCGATTTTATAGTATTGTTGTCGTTTTTTGAGTTTCGACTTAAACGACTCTTTATTATCCAGATCTATTTTTAAAGTGTTGTTGTCATTAATCTGCTTTCCAGATCTGTTTGATGTCGTGTTATATTTTATGGGCATTGATCCGATATTATGTTTTGTATTCATAAAATCTGAATTTTTGATAGTGATGATCTGTTTTAGATATTAGAGTTCACATACTTCTCTATTTTTTAAAGTTCGGGTTCAGCCACGAGCACGACCCATTTAACATGTTACTCATTTGTTAATTTTGTTTTGAATTTGTTGTGCAGCATGATGCGAATGCTATAAAGTGAGATAGTTAATTGAATTCAAAGCTCAAATCTGCCGTATATTCAGTTGTGTAACGAATTACAGGCGAGGACATTGGCGATGTGCCAGTACTGCGGTGAAGGACATGATGCATTCGCTATGTCTCATTTGGCCAAGGTCGGTAGGCTATTTGTTCAATGTCATGGAGGATATAGCCATTCCTCTAAAGAACATGTGCTAGACGATGATGTTTGGGTGGCTGGTTTGGCAATCCAAGCCTTACTGGAACCAAGTTGTAGGCACTGAATCAAAAAAAAAAAAACTTAGATTTTTGGCGTTTTGCGTGTGGACTCAGACATGATGCTATCCCGTGTAGTGAATTCTAGCTTTGCTGAATCAAACTTATATGAATCGATTGTTAGATCTTTTATTTTCTCCATTAGGGCTAATGTTGGGTGTTTATTACTTAGATTTTTTGGGTTTTGGTTATTGTTTTAATGTTTATCTGGGTTTTTGGTGAAACAAAATTGGGTTTAAAATTTTTTCTTAGTAAGTTGACTAAGAAAAATAGTTAATAAATATTATGCCTTGCTATTGTTACGAAGTGCCTAATGGGTGTGTGGTCATAAGGAGAGATGGTGTGAATCCTGGACTATAACAATTAGAAAAGTGAATGGTCAAACTGTTTTCAAGGGTCAAAACCAAAACCCAAAGCAGTTTGTTCCCCACTAGGACATAATCTCATTATAATAAGTTATAACTGATTAGATAATAACAATGTTTATAAAGTGCGTAGTTTATGAATCTAAAGAAACTTACTCAGCAGATAGATTTCATTGATTTGAGTAGGTGAAACTATCGAAATAAAAAAAAGTATTCAAATGAAATATATTCCGGAATGTTAGATTTCCATTTATAGCTTAAACCTTTTAATGGATCAAATTTGGGTTGTACTTTTTTTTTTAACTATATTGGGTTAAATTGGCAACTTTAGAAAATTGGTTAATAGAGAAACAAATTGAACAAATAAACAGGTCAAAAGTCATCAAAAACATTCTTATATTTATTTTATCATTGTAAGTGTTAATAAGTTCACAAATATAATGAAACCACATGTTGCCCATATGCGCAAAATTCGAAAGTTGATTAGTGAACTATTCGAAAGTTGTTTGTTTAATTTAAGTAGATGGCTATTGTTACAATGACTTATAGAGCAAGTCACTGTAACAAACATTGTTTCACATAACATTTTTGTGTCATCTAATTTATTTTCTGACATTTTTTTGGTTTGAATCATCATATCTTATAAGTCATGGTTATGTTTGTTTTGTCTATTTTATTTAATGATTTTGCAATGTCGTGGGTTAGATTTTTTATGTCAACCATATGTATATAATGATGAAACTTATAATGTGTTTTACTTTTCGTTCCCGTGATATTTTGAGTGGTCATAAGTAGTCTGATATACCTAACCACCGATTGGTTTTGAAAGTTGGTGTTTCAGGACAAATTTATAAGTTGTTATAATGGGGAAATGTGTTATAGAAGCTAAAATAATTTTAGGGAGTAATATTGGAATGCGAACCACTATCCTAAGAATTAGTCTGTCCCCGTCTGATGAGAAGATTTCTTTCAAATGTAACAGAAGACAATTCCTCTTGCTTTTTGTGTCACAATGATAATAAACAAGAGCTAAGGACAATCCCTATCAAGAATATGTCTGTATTTAAAGGATCCTGTTTTTACACATGGGCATTTGTATGTCACACAAATGTTGTCTATAAAGAAATATTTGAAGATTTGTGAATAAGTATACGATTACATTTTGCATAAATTGTTTACTTTTTTATAATTAATTGGTTGTGTAATTTGTTAAACTATATTTATTTAATTTGAATTTTAATCTTCATTTGCATGTCGTTACAATAAATACGTTTTTAAATCAAGTCAAATCAAACATTCGTTGATTCATTAGTCCTTTAATGATTTGGTTGCAACCGATTACACAATGGGTTCATATTTGATTCTACAAATATATAGTTGTTCATATATATATATATATATATATATATATATATTACATTTAGAAGTTACAAATAAAGAATATTATACTGTTCGTTTGAAATATAACATATTAACTACTACTATCGAACATATAGTTGTATGTATGTTATAACTTTGCATGTAACGTCATGTTATATTTTTTTATCTGACTTGGGGATTTTCCGGGTGTACACCCGGGACTCTAACCTAGTAAATAATTAACTGTAGTTGGTTTGTATTGCGTGCCAGTATCATGATGCAAATTAATTAGGAAATATTTAAGGAAATGGATAATAGATAGTCAAAAACTACATCGATCGATCTCAAAATAAACCACATACCAAAATCCAAAATAAATTGTGAAAATAGAACATAAGGAAATGGTAGTTCTCATCAAAAACTAACTGGATGCATGATGTGTTTTCCCTCGAGATAAAACTTATAAGGTCCGGGGGCTTCTTGCATATAATCCAGAGCGCACCGAAGGGTATAATCATCTTGGAGATGACACGGCGAATATATCCAGTGTTTCGGGTCAATACTTAGTTGACCTTCAACTTTGAAAGTAATTCTGAAGTTCTCGATTTCCACACCTGTTGCATTTCTCAATTGATCCTTGAACTCTGAAAATGATGTGAAATCCCAAGGCACCTCTATAACATGCTCCTTTATATTGTGTCCCACGTACTTCATACGTTTGGTACAAATCGACTCCCATTGCCCTCCAGTATAAATCAATATTCGTATTGGTTGCTCATATTTATCACCCATGATCTGAAGAAAAATATAATAAAATAAACTTTTTTAATTGATTAATTTTTACATTAAAAACATGAGTCGCTAGTAGGGATGAGCATTACCACTGCACGTACCCGTACCGATTTTGGGTACTCGGTATATATGGCATTCATATCAATTTTATATATATATATGCCATAAGAAAAATAAATAAATAAAATAAACAAAGTTTTTTATTTGAATTACGTACCACTTTGTATCTATTGAGGAGATATGCAATTAGTTCTTGGTGCAATGCAAGTATTTTTTGTCGCCAGACCTCCTTACTTACCAAGGGAACTTGCAACTGCATGCATGCGTTGATCATCGAGATGAAACAAAATCAAAGTTAGTTTGAACATTAATAAGATTAAACAACCACACACGTACAGATTTATTTATTTAATTCACAAACAAACAAATCATGAAACAAACTCACGACTGGATAGGGTAAATTGTTGTTGGTCCTATGTTTCTTCTTCTCCTTTAAGCGTTTCGATCGTCTCAGTTTCTTAGGAACTGAAACCGAAGAAACCCTAATCATAGATAGATAGATAGATTACGTACAACAGATATGAATGAATTAATTAATAACACATGAATTGAGAGATGAGATGTTAAACTAACTGACCTGTTGTTATCTTCTCCTTTCATGGTTGACTTGGAACTACCTCTTAATTTCATGGTGAAACAAAAAAAACATATGTTTTTTAATTGTCCGTATGTATATCATCATTATTATATATAGGCTAAACTTTAACCTATTTTTATTTTTGGGGATGATCCACATCAAATCATTCCGTAAGTAAACTCTCGAATATATATATATGGATGGATATCTATATTAATTAATTTCTAAATTCTAATTCTAACAATTAATATATATATACTGATTTTATTTTATTTTATTTTTTCCTAGTTAAATAAAAATTAAAACTTCCATGTGGGGACGTTTGTTATGATATAATAAAAGGAAACTTTACAAAATTTATTTAGAATTGTATATACATAATTCTGGGTATAATAAACTATATAAATAAAATGATATCTTTTTGTACGGGAATTTTGGTTCCTCTATTTTTTGTCTTGTGTAAAATTTAAACCAACAGCCTATTTCCCGTCTAACCAGAGCTGATCCAACGTTTTTATAGGCCCTAAACGAACTACAAAGTCGGGGCCCTTTGAATTTGTATAATTCGCACAAAAAAAACTTATGCTACTAGATGAACTTTACAATCTCCTTTCTGATAATTATTAACTGATTAAATTATTTCGTATATTTTAACTACTTACGCCCCTTAGATATATTGCAAATTAATGACGCTTTTCAATTTAAATTTTGAGCCAATTTTACTATATATTTCTTTAATGCTTGATTTAATGGTTTTCTCAGCATCTACTTCGGCTGAGAAAGTAGATGAACATTACATCATTTTCCCTTTTGTAATACTTCAATACTTGATAACCCAAAAAATTATCAGCTAACAATCGACAATAGCAAATTTAAAACGCGAATATTAGAGACCCAATCATTCAATACTTGTTTGTTTTTCACTTTGGCCAACACAAATGTAATACATAAAAAAAAACTTTGGGGGCCCTTCGTTTTGGGAGGCCCTAGGCCTTAGCCTAGATTGATAAGGAAATAAGTTCGGCCCTACGTCTAACCACTAGAGTCTAAGGGGTTGTTTGATTGATTAAGTGTTGAATCATTAAAAGGTCTGAATGGCTAAGTGCTAACAATTAAATAAGTTCACCAATGCCGCCTGCCTTGTGGCCAGTTTTGGTGATCTTATCATGCTTTGTAAAAAACTTTCTATCGATGATTTCATAAAATAATACTTGTGTCTTAGATCTGTTGAACGCACGAGTTCAATAATGATCAACATGGGTTTTGATCAAAACATTTAATTTGTTTTTACAGGACATGTTGGTTTGACCCGTTAAGACTTGAGACTATAAGCTAGATCTTGACTCATTTATTATTTTCACAATTATCACTAAAACCTTCACACCCAATCACCTTGTGACACCTCATTCCATCACACCCATTACTATTTTTTTACAATAAAAATCAAGAGAGAGAGTGTGTTGGTGGGTGATCCCTACCTACTTTTTATAATAAAAACAAAATAATATGTTAGCAGATGGTTCTTTATCACCGTGATATATATCACGCTATTTCTTCATCGCGAGCGTGATTGATACAGCAGGGCGGTGTTTCGTGGTATCACAACCATCACGGGGTGGCCATCACGGACCACCCCGTCCGCCCCAACTCTTAAAATCCAAAGAAATTTGTTAGTTTTTTAGTGATTTTGTGTTCTAATTTCACTTTACATATTGATATAGTGATTTTGGGTAAGTTTAAATGTGTATGTGTATATATCAATATCACAAAAAAAAAAAAAAAAAAAGAAACACTCTTGAAGGGGTAGGGTACCGCTTCTCAGCGCTATCAAAAGCGCACCCTACCCAGCGCCCAATAAACAGCGCCCACAGAAGGCCAATACAACACTAAGGAAGGAAAAGGCAGCAGCGCGTAAACTGCGCTGCTCAACGTCACCAATTGACAGCGCCGGATTCATCCCCCTTAGAGTTCAACTTGCCTTCTTCTGTCAGGTGTCAGCTGACAACTGGTCAGCCGCCTGACACAGCCTGACAGCAGGAAGAAAAACAGGCCCTCTGCAGATCCAGCCAGAAGGCGCCACGTGTACCAATGGCAGAGCACCGCCCAGCCATCCAATCGCGAAGCGCCACGTGGCCCAATCAAAATAAAGCCTCTCCAACTTGGACCACTTTATCCAACTAGGAATTGAGATCCAACTAAGTGGACTCCAAAAGCTCCCGGGCCCAAGCCCGTCAACACCCGAAATGGGCCTGGCTGTCCAGGCCCACTTACCCCCTATAAAAGGAGGCTTTCATCTCCTTTCTTAGGGTAATCAATTCTCGACCAATTAGAAACAATACACTTGTATCATTACTTGTACTTTGTATTTATAAAAGAACATCTCTTGTTAGTGGACGTAGATCTTACAAGATCGAACCACTTATATCGTTGTCTCTTACATTATTCTGCTTACTGTTTATGCACATAACCATAGATTAACCATCGTTGTGAGCCAAGGATTATATCCTGCAGCGAACACGAGTCGTACCACACCTACTATCCCCCATTTATACTCGTTGTTTCTTCATTGGCGCCATCCGTGTCGGCTGAAAGAATCACTAAACTTTCAAACCCTTATCCTTCAAGCTCACTAAAATGGCAGATCTAACACCTACCGGAGTCATCGGAGCATCCCCTTCGGCAGTCATTCAGACTACCGGTGCAGGCATGCTCCAAACTCCGGACAAGGGCATAGCAACAGCAGCCACAAGGGAGGAAACACCGCCCCAGGCGGTCTCCTGCTCAGACTCATCCGAGTCCGACATACCCACCACACCAGTGGATCCAGACGAGTGGCTTTTTCGCAAACAACTCAAGAATACAAAAATTTATCAAAACATGTTAGCCAAACTGCAAACCGATAAGTCTAAGGCTTCCCCATCGGCAAAACACAGCCGTCGGGGGAAAGAAAAGCAAGCCACACGTCCCAAGTCTCGGGGTGGAGATCGCAGCAAGCTTGCGCGCGATCAGGACCCCGCAGGCACAACCTCAGAATCTGATAGCTACCAACCAACCAGCAATTCAGACAACACAAAGATCTCCAAACGCAAGAAGCGAAAGGTGACAAAGACCCACTCCGCCTCCTCACATAGGAAGGAGGACGACGACTTAAACAAGCCATACAGGCCTAAGTCGTTCGCCCTCAGCTCCAAGTTTTGCCAGCGGATAGCCACCGCACCCATTGAAAAACAAGCAAAACTCCCAAGCAGCATCGGTCGATACGATGGCCTGCGAGATCCCACTGACCACCTACACGACTTCGAGTGCGCAGGAACCACAGTCCTCTGGCCCGTGCAAGTCTGGTGCCACCTCTTCGCACAAACCCTCACGGGCGCAGCCAGAGTCTGGTTCGACAACCTCCCGGTGGGAAGTATTTTGGATTTCGACGACCTCATCCAGAAATTCAAAGATCACTTCTCCCACCTCATGCGCCACAAAAGAGATAAATCCCACATCCTCCTCTGTCAACGTACGGACAATGAATCGATCGAAGATTTCATTGTGCGTTACAACAAGGAGGCATTACAAATCGGCTGTGGAGAAGAGCTCATGCGCGCAGGCTTTATCAACGGGGTGCGCAGTGAGGACTTGATGAAAACATTGTCCGGTAAAACGGGCATCCCAGATTCCTGGGAGGAGGTCATCAAAGCCTCCAAGATCTACGCATCCTCGGAACGCTCCATCAAACAGCAGCGCGGCTACAGCCAAGCCAACAACTCCAACAGAAACAAGGGGAAACAGTCCGTTTGGTCGCGAATCTCAGGACCAACGGACGAAGGAAAGTACTCGCCCGCCAACGATGCTCGTCAGACAATCAACAACAAACAAAGGGACCAGAGACCCCAACCAAAAAAGAATACCGACTGGACCCAGCTCACAAAAACTCCGTCACAAGTACTAAAGACGGAACAAATCAATTTCAAGGAGCCCAAAGTGTTGGGCAAAAGAAAAAACGTCGATCAAACCAAGTTCTGTGAATTCCACAACGACTATGGCCACTTGACAGACAATTGCTACAGTCTGAAACTAGAGATCGAGGCGGCCCTAAAGACAGGCCAGCTTGGTCACCTCGTCAAAAATGTCAACAAAGGCGGACGCAACACCAACCCAGAAGTCAAAAGAGAAGAAACCGGAGGTAAACAAATCCGGAACCTCCAAACAAGCTACATACAATACGCCCCGCGCCACCATTGTAACATGCTCTCGAACGCGGGAACGCGCCAACACACTGGTAAGCGTCCAAGACAAACAGACGACTCCTGGAAGGAGGTGGACGTCCTTCTCCCTCGAGTACGAGGCGGACCATCCGCCACAGCGCCTCTAATCATCACTGCCGTTCTAGGGCATTATCGAACACAATCCATGTTCCTAGACGGCGGAAGCAGCACTGACATAATCTATGATCAATGTTTTCAACAACTGGACGAGGATGACAAAGCCCGCCTCGTTCCGGTCAACGCACCAATCTCGGGCTTTATCGATGAAGTCATCATGCCCCGCGGCATAATCACCTTCCCGGTCACCTTGACAGATGGTACCCATGAGCGCACAGAAATGTGCGATTTCATGGTACTACCAGTAACTTCACACCACGACGTCCTACTAGGGCGGGAAGGCTTGGCAAAGTTTAACGCCAACGCCTCCACGCCTCACCAAATGGTAGGCTTCCCTACCCGCACCGGCGTCGCCATAATCCGAGAAAACAAACAATGCCACGCAATAGAGGTGGCAAAACCACAAAAAGCGCAGGCCCGTTCAGAGCCGGAAAACTGGGTACTGAACCCAAAATTCCCGGACCAAACGGTAATCATCGGCCATGAAATCTCCAACACCACAACGGCGCACCTCAAGCAACTCCTGGTCAAAAACATAGACATATTCGCCTGGCAACCATCCGACATGATAGGTGTTCCAAGAGAAATCGCGGAACACAAGCTCAACACTTACAAATCTGTCGAGCCAGTCGCCCAAAAGATGCGCAAAATGGGGCCGGAGAAAACAAAGGCGATGAATGAACAGGTCAACGAGCTCCTCAACGCAGGCATCATCCGCCCAATCCGATACCAAACCTGGGTAGCCAACCCAGTCATGGTAGGGAAAGCAACCGGCGGATGGCGCATGTGCGTTGACTACAAGGATCTAAACAAAGCCTGCCCAAAAGATTGTTACCCTCTACCAGAAATTGACTTAAAAGTGGATTCACTCGCGCCATATCGCTTCAAATGCTTCCTTGACGCCTACAAAGGCTATCACCAAATCCAAATGGCAAAAGAAGACGAAGACAAAACCGCTTTCCGCACGGACACGGGGATCTTTTGCTACACCAAAATGCCCTTTGGCCTCAAGAATGCGGGAGCCACATACCAGCGACTCATGGACAGCGCCTTCATCGACGAGATAGGCGTACGCTTGGAAGTGTACGTCGACGACCTCGTCATCAAAAGCAAAGACGAGGACCGCATGTTAGAAGACATTCAGAAAACCTTCAACCAGCTCCGAAAGGTGCGCATGAAGCTCAACCCCAGCAAATGCTCCTTCGGCATGGAAGAAGGAAAGTTCCTAGGAGTTGTTGTCACAAGAGACGGATTCCGCGCAAATCCAGACAAAGTCCTAGCCATCGAACGAATGCCTTCCCCAACATCCATAAAGGACGTCCAGACACTTATGGGGCGCCTTGTCGCTCTCAATCGCTTCCTGTCAAATTACGCTTCCAAGTCATTTCCTTTTGTAGACACCTTGAAAAACTGTCTGAAAAAAAGCAATTTCCGCTGGACCCCTGAGGCGGAGAAAGCTTTTCAAGAAATGAAAAAATGTCTTATGAATTTACCTACTCTCACCGCACCACTTCCCAAGGAACCGCTAACATTATACCTCTCTGTCACAGAAAGGGCAATCGGCGCGGTACTCCTTGTGGACCGCCAGGGTGTCCAGACACCCATCTACTATATAAGCAGAACCCTGCTAGATGCGGAAACTAGGTACTCCACAATGGAAAAACTAGTACTAGCTCTCATTCACGCATCGCGCAGACTCCGCAGATATTTTCACGGTCACCCAATAAACGTCCTCACAGATTACAGAATCAGCGACGTGCTACGAAAGCCTGAAACCTCCGGCCGCCTAGCGAAATGGGCAATTGAACTGGGTGAGCACACCATCCATTACAAACCCAGACCGGCAGTCAAAGGACAAGTCCTCGCTGACTTCGCTACCGAAATACCAACGGATAAAATCGCGGAATGCCTCGCCGAGCAAGATCCCGCGCCACCAACCTCCAATGAACGTTGGAGACTCTACACCGACGGCGCCTCAAACAGCGACGGCGCAGGTGCGGGGCTACGCTTAATCAGCCCCAACAACAAAGAGCATACATATGCCATTCGCCTGGACTTCACCGCAACGAACAATGAGGCAGAGTACGAAGCGCTACTAGCAGGCCTGCGCATCGCACACCAACTGGGAGCCTCCCACCTTGAAGCGCACGTCGATTCACTGTTAGTGGCCGGCCACATCAACGGCACATACGACGCCAGAGACGCGACAATGGCCCTGTACTTGCAACAAGCCAAGCTACTCATGCGCAAATTTGCCTCATGCACCATCACACACATCAACCGGAGTGAGAACAAACCCGCAGATGCGTTAAGTAAAATGGCTTCAACAGTTTTCGACCACATGGCCAAGAATGTTCGCATTGAGCTACAAGAAAAGCCATCGGTCCCGCCAAGACAAGTAAACATCATCCAGACCGGTACAGTATCTTGGATGGCACCACTAAAAGCTTACTTGACATCCGGATCTCTACCCGACAACAAGGCCGAAGCAAGGAAACTACAACACAAGGCCCTTCACTATGAACTAACAGAGGGAATCCTCTATCGCCGATCATACCTGGGCCCCTTACTGCGGTGCGTCGACAAAGAGGAAGCCGCCTTCCTCATTAGAGATATTCACCAAGGCACTTGCGGACTACATGCCGGCCCAAGAATGGTGGTGGCCAAGTTAATGAGCGCAGGTTATTATTGGCCTGGTATGCACCCAGACGCAGTGGCAGAACTACGCAAATGCGCATCCTGCCAACGCCATGCGCCAAACACTTTGCGCCCCAAAAACGACTTGGTACCCGTCACAGCGGCGTGGCCATTCCAAAAATGGGCAATAGACCTTGTTGGCCCATTCCCCACCGCGCCAGGAAACGTCAAGTTCTTAATAGTGGCAATCGACTACTTCACCAAATGGATCGAAGCAAAGCCACTAGCAAAGATAGACGGCCCCCACATCAAGAAATTCATATGGGAATTTATCATATGCAGATTCGGCCTACCGTACCAGATCATAAGCGATAACGGAACCCAATTCACAGACCAACACTTACAAGAGTGGTTGGCACAAATGGGGGTCCAACAGATCTTTACATCAGTCGCCCACCCCCAAGGGAACGGTCAAGTCGAAAGAGCAAACCGAAGCATAATCGAAGGCATCAAAAAACGGCTGGGAACCAAACGAACGGGATGGGTGGACGAAGTCCCCCATGTCCTATGGGCAAACCGCATCCTCGAAAAATCTAGCAATGGCGAAACACCATTTAGCCTAACTTACGGATCCGAAGCTGTCATCCCAGCAGAAATTGGATGCCCCTCCGCCAGAGTACTTATGGCAGACAAGGGGCAAAACAACCAAGAGCTGCGCTTGAACCTAGACCTACTTGAAGAGCGCCGAGAGCTTGCCGCCATCAAGGAAGCTAGATACAAAAATCAGTTGGAACGCTATTACAACAAGAAAGTCAAACTCCACGAATTTGACATTGGTGACTACGTCTTACGTAACAACAGCGCTTCCAACGCAGAAAAGCCGGGCAAGCTTGCCCCAACCTGGGAGGGGCCTTACAGAATTCAAGAGATCCTAGGCAAAGGCGCTTATGCGCTGGAAAAGATTGATGGCACACCTGTTCCGCGCTCATGGAACGCGGCTCAGTTACGCTTTTGTTACATGTAATGTACTTGTAAAACACTTGGGCTACACATGCCTAAGTCCTCTAAAAAGTTTTTCTATAAAGTTGCTAAACGCTTATCTTTATGTGTGCGCTTTCGGATCCTTGGGTCTTCAAGGCATAGATTTTAAACATAACTATCGCCGGACTCAAAACTCAAATCCAAACACAACACACTACAAGATTAGACAATATATAGAAAACAAACTTAGAAACTTTTCATATCAACCAAAAAGAGGCGTTCAAGCTGCCCCAAGCTTTACAAGTAAACAAAAACAAACATACAAAACACTTAATCTCCACCAGACCCCTCAAAATCAACAAGCTGCTCCTCCATACCCTCCGGACTCGTCCCAGATGTCCCTTCACCGGTTGCCTGCTTTGCTGACTTCTGCGCCTCCGCACCCAAGCGGTCTGATTCTTCCATAAAGTAACGGAGGGCGCCAGCTGGGTCAGCATACTCGTTACAGTCCGCCACTGTCTTGAGTATGGGGAATTCGATTTGCTCAAACTTGAGAAGTTCAGCTTCATACTCCTTCTCCCTGGGCTTACCATGATGCGCACCTTCAGTTATACGCCCTTGATTCAGCGCATGGTAAAACCCAGTCTCAAATCCCTCAGCTTCCCCAGCAGCGCGCGCAGCGCCAGCAATAGCAGCAACCTGATCGCCAAGATTGGGCTCATTCCAGAACCTCTTAAAAATCTGCAAGCAAGGGACACAACAGTTAGAAAGACAACCTACACAAACAAATTAAACAAGACCAAGGAGAATACTTACCCCGGCGATACCCTGGGTCATCACCCAACGAACAGCGTCCTGGGCCTTCTGCTGCGCAACGGAGGCTTCGTCAAACAGAGCCTTTGCATTCTCAGCCTCTGTCTGCGACACAGTTAAGGACTCCTCCAAGGAAGCCCTCTCCTCCGTTAACGCCGCCTTCTCCTTCACCCAACCTTCTTTCTCACCCACTAGCTCAGACAACTGGGTAGACGCGCTCAAAAGCTCCTGATCTTTTGCGTTCAAATCAGAGCGCAAGCCTGCCACCACCGAATCCCTTTCGGCTAACACCTTCTGATGACCTTCAGCAGTCTCTTGCAACTTGGAATTTTCATTCCTCAACACTTGGATCTGCTCTTCCAGCCTCATCATTTTTTGGTTGGTGACTTGGCAGGCTTCAGTCCACCTCTTCTGAGCTAGCGCATGATCGCGCTCCAGCGCCTTAACCCTGTCCTCAGACTTGTACGCCCTCTCCCGGTACCTCTCCATGTCAGCTTTCAGCTTATCCTCCCTCTGCGCCTGCGCAGACCGCCGGGAGTTAAAATCAGCAATATCACGGGCAAACGCTTCATCACGTCGCTTCAGCGACTCCACAGCAGCAATTTGAAGCGCCTGCCCAACACATATGTCAGTGATAAGCTGAGAGCGAGGCAAGCTATCTTGGTACAACCTCTCTCTGGGAGGTACCACCTGGGACACAAACTCCTCTGCAGTAAGAGGATTTGCAAAGCGGGAGTTCTCCCGAATACTCCAGTGCGGGCGCCAGATTACATCGCCCGCGGAGTAACTCGAGTCACCCCGTTCAACACTAACCCTTCCACCAGAAGGGTTATCACCCACCACCCCGGTATCACCACCACCACCTGGAGAACTTTCAAACGCCACCTGTTTGGAGGCAGCCTGGGCAGCCTCAGCAGCCTTTGCTTTGGCCTCTGCCTCCGCCTTCTCTTTCTCTAATCGCAGCTTTTCAGCTGCCGCCGCCTCCTCCTCGGCCTTCCGGGCCAACTCCTCCATGCGCAGCTTTTCAGCTGCCACCCTCTCTTCCTCCAGTCTCTTGGCAGCGGCTTCCTCAGCCCGTTTCTTCGCGGCAGCCTCATCGGCCCTCTTCTTGGCCTCAGCCGCCTCCTTCTCTAGGCGAACCCTCTCCGCCTCCGCCGCCACCCTCTCCTCTTCCTGCCTTTTCTGAGCAACCTCTACCTCGGAAGGGGTAGGACCGGCGGAGCCTTGGGCTTGCGGAGACACAACTGCAAGAAAACAAAATATCAGTCACAAATACTACAACAACAAAGCAAACAAAGAGAGGCGAACTTACTGGTAACTTTCTTCAGAGTCTTTTGGAACAAGGGGCGACGCTCCGGCGGAGGACTGATCTCCAAAGAAAAGGGCCCCGCGCCACTTCCACCCGCGCCGCCAGCCTTTGAAGACACAGCCTTCTTGCCCTGAACCTTCCCAAGCTTCCGCTTCTTTTTCAAAGGGCTCTCAGGCGTTTCCACATCTTCAGGTGCGGAGGACGAAGACTCCACCGTCTTGTCACGTTGCCCATAGTATGGCCCTTCACCACCTGCACTCAAAGGCGCAGATTTTACTTCGATTTGCACCTTATGCTTATGCATTACCGGCGCACTCTTCTTACGACCACGAGGTGGCGGCGGATGCACCAGTTCCACAGAAGACCCAGTTGATTCCTCATCAGAAGAAACAACAAAATAAGGGCTCTCTTCATGTGGAACTGAAGATAAAGGATCAGGATTTATAGGGTGCTCACGTGAGATAATCATACCAGAGGGCTTGAACTCCAAGTATGGGTAATAAAACCTATCCACCATCTGGTCAATCACAGACGCACCACCCTGCGCAGGATCCCTCCACTCCAAGGGCGCTTTATCGCGCAACAGAAATGCAGCAAACTTGGACATCCCTGCGCATCCCAAAACCAAACTCAGTCAAACATGAGATTAGCACAAAAATCAAAGCAAAAGAGAAACAAATAAACTTACCAGCAACGGCAACCATAGGCTCTTTTCCTTCCACCAGCTGCACACGGCTCATACCCAACAGGGCCAACATGGCCTCCGAACAACTGCCCGTGTCAAACGGGGAAGCATGAGCCACCAAGTCCTTGAACCATGCTTGCTCTCGGAAACCCTCCATCACAGGATGGTCAGGCACCTTCTGACGTTCAGCAATAACCTTCCAAGCAAAATCCACAGGTATGACCCCCCTCTTAACGTAGAAAAACTTCTCCTTCCAGTCATGAAGGGACTTAGGAGGGGTGGTTCCAACCGGTGGAATATGTGGCCTAGGGACAAAGCTAAACCAGGATTGCTCCATGGTCATCATATAAAAGACATTGAACCGTTCAAAGGACGGCTCAATGTCCAAGGCCCTGCAACAAGCTTCAAAGTGTACCAGACGAAGCATCCCAAACCCACTAACCTGGGTAACATGAACACCATGCTTCACCAACGTGTCCACCTGGAACTTGGTGGCAGGAAGACGGAACCCACAAAGAGCAAAGTGGGCCCAGTACAGGCTCATCTTCCCCGGAGGAGGAGCCAAAGCAGTGTTCTTCCCGGAGGGAAGTTCCACCTCCCATGAAGGATCAAACTCCATGGTCTTCACGAACCTAGTAAACGTCTTCTCACTCCATTTACAGGGAGTGTTGTGTATGAGTTTCTTTGACTTCTCAGCAGCTTTCTCTGGGTTGCCCCCAACAGTGGATCCCTCAGACATGGTGATATAAGAAAAATAAAAATTTCTTCAACAGGAACTCGCCGGAAAACTTGAAGGTCTACCGGAGAAGATGAAGTTTTGAGGAGCAGAAGTTGAAAGGATTTTTGAACGGTGAAATAATAAGAAATCCAAGGAGTCTCCTCGAGTATATATACCCATCGCATTTAATGCAATGGGCACAGCTGGCAGGAAACTTTTCAGTCTCCCAGACGAGGGCAGATCTGGACACTACACGTGGCAGACAGCTGGAGTCAAACAGTCGTCTGGAGGCACGTCAGTACACGCGTCTGCTGGAAGGACAACCCTTCACCTGCCACATGACAGCAGTTACCCTGACAACTGCCCCACTCGCGCGCGTGTACGGCTATTCGCCTGACACACGACGAAAAAACTGCCCACCCACGTGCTGACTTGACTGACAACTGTGCAGACATCCTTTCTGCACTCTGACACGTCCACCAACCGTCTCACCTTCTTCAGCACGTTTCCTAAATTCAAGGAAACCTCTTCATCTTTCAAATTCCACATTAAACACCTGGGATTGCCACGTCAGCACTCGGCGCAAGGTTGACGTAAAATCTGCAAGGACGTTCTCCGCCAGATTTTAATAAACCTGACATTGCCACGTCAGCACTCGGCGCAAGGTTGACGTAAAATCTGCAAGGACGTTCTCCGCCAGATTTTAATAAACCTGACATTGCCACGTCAGCAATCGGCGCAGGGTTGACGTAAAATCCGAAAGGACGTTCTCCGCCAGATTTTACTAAACCTTAGACTTGTCAAGTTTTCACTTGGCGCTAAGTTGACGTAAAATCTGAAAAGACGTTCCCCGCCATATTTTACTAAACCTTACACTTGTCAAGTTTTCACTTGGCGCTAGGTTGACGTAAAATCTGAAAGGACGTTCTCCGCCAGATTTTACAAAACCTTACACTTGTCAAGTTTTCACTTGGCGCTAGGTTGACGAAAAATCTGAAAAGACGTTCTCCGCCAGATTTTACCTTTTACACCTACACCTGTCAAGTTTTCACTTGGCGCTAGGTTGACGTAAAATCTGAAAAGACGTTCTCCGCCAGATTTTACCTTTTACACCTACACCTGTCAAGTTTTCACTTGGCGCTAGGTTGACGTAAAATCTGAAAAGACGTTCTCCGCCAGATTTTACCTTTTACACCTACCCTTGTCAAGTTTTCACTTGGCGATAGGTTCTCTCTCATAAAACCTGGCTATCCACAACCGATGCAATGTACAAAGATAAAGGGACGCTTTTATCTTTCCACATGGCACCGAAGTGGCCAAGCCCAAACTAATACCTAACTTCAATACAGGACACATTCTAGTCCAGCGCCCCACCAGCCCTCTAAGCAAGCACAGGAGACACCCTGGACTTGGGGGACTTGAAGGGGTAGGGTACCGCTTCTCAGCGCTATCAAAAGCGCACCCTACCCAGCGCCCAATAAACAGCGCCCACAGAAGGCCAATACAACACTAAGGAAGGAAAAGGCAGCAGCGCGTAAACTGCGCTGCTCAACGTCACCAATTGACAGCGCCGGATTCATCCCCCTTAGAGTTCAACTTGCCTTCTTCTGTCAGGTGTCAGCTGACAACTGGTCAGCCGCCTGACACAGCCTGACAGCAGGAAGAAAAACAGGCCCTCTGCAGATCCAGCCAGAAGGCGCCACGTGTACCAATGGCAGAGCACCGCCCAGCCATCCAATCGCGAAGCGCCACGTGGCCCAATCAAAATAAAGCCTCTCCAACTTGGACCACTTTATCCAACTAGGAATTGAGATCCAACTAAGTGGACTCCAAAAGCTCCCGGGCCCAAGCCCGTCAACACCCGAAATGGGCCTGGCTGTCCAGGCCCACTTACCCCCTATAAAAGGAGGCTTTCATCTCCTTTCTTAGGGTAATCAATTCTCGACCAATTAGAAACAATACACTTGTATCATTACTTGTACTTTGTATTTATAAAAGAACATCTCTTGTTAGTGGACGTAGATCTTACAAGATCGAACCACTTATATCGTTGTCTCTTACATTATTCTGCTTACTGTTTATGCACATAACCATAGATTAACCATCGTTGTGAGCCAAGGATTATATCCTGCAGCGAACACGAGTCGTACCACACCTACTATCCCCCATTTATACTCGTTGTTTCTTCAACTCTAAAATGACAAGTTTAAATAGTAACATACATCAGTATCACAGATTCACAGGGACACAAAATTGTGATGGTCCAGTGAACAGCAGGAACCAAGACGAGATGCGCAATAGGAACCGAGACGATAGGTGTAATTTCTCAAACTTAAGATCAAAAGGTTAAATTTCAACAACCAGAGACTATCCATGTAATTTACTATGTGTGTTTCGAAGATTAGTCTAAAACAATAGTTATAATTCTACCAAAAACGAACAATAAGCAAGTTCACACCGTTTTAACAAACCCAGATAATTTGGGCTTTGATAGGTCTGGTTCATCATGTATTATCAATTTATCATCATAAGAATACAATTTTAAAAGCCGATTCGGTTAATGGAAAAACATAAAAGTAGTCATTAACTCGAAAAGCAGATTAGCACAACACATCTCAAATACACGATAGTATGGTCTAGAACAAGGACAATACATTCTTCTGAAAACATCAACACCACCATATGATCTACACTGCGAAACCATCAAGCAAAAATGTGTAACAATGGGAAATAGTCAGCTCGATATTAAAAAAATAAAAAATGAATTATCAACTCGTATATAACAACATATGAGAAGGGACGGATCAAGTCCAGTCGATCATCGGTAGTTCCTCACGGACACCACTTGGAACTTGTGGTTTTTGAGTAGGTGGCTCTGTTGGTGGTGGTGGTGTACTACTTGAAGTGTTTAAAGAGCCATCATTTCCCACATTAACTGGATCCGCGAGGTTGAGGTTGACCGGCATCTGATTTTGTGAAGGTACACCAGAAGCACTTGACTCTGCTGTAGCAGCACCTGATCCTGAATCCGATGACGGAGTTGCTCCTGAGTCGGGGTTAGCTTCAGCCACCGGTTCTGTTACGGATGCCCCAGATTCAGCAGTAGGTAGAGCTGTATCCCCAGATTCAGCAGTAGGCAGAACCGTTGCCCCAGATTCAGCTGCAGTTGTTGGGACCTCAGACTCCACTGCGGGTGGTGGAACCTCAGATTCCGCTGCAGGTGGTGGAACCCCAGACTCAGCAGACGGCTCAGCACCTGACTCGGCGGTGGGGGGTGAATCAGAGGGAGGCCCTTCTAATTGCAAAGGTTTGGGTGGTTGCTGGAGAGAGCCTTGTGAAGTAGGCATTGTTTTCTTCTGAATTCCGGGAAGAGGGGCATCAATAGATGGCATTCCGGGGGGTAAAATTTCAATTGGTGGTTTCTTTGCTGCATCTGCAAGACTCGTGAGTTTGGGTTCCTCGAGAGAAGCCAAAAACGCACTTGCTGCATCAGTTTTAGTTGAAGGCCCATGTTCCATCTCCTTTTGTAGTGTTTTGTTCCAGGCCTGGACTAAGGTCCTGAGCGTAGTCCGCCCGTGTGCCTGCGATAACAAGACCAGTAAATTTTTTTTTCTTTTTTTTAATATGAAAAAAGAAAAGAAAAATGAGTCGAGACATACATGGGCATGAAGCACAGCTTCTGCAAGCATTCCGGTATCCTGCCATGATTTCTCCATAAGAGCATTATCTCCCAAAACGGCAGCTGCAAATGCCGCCTCCCTTCCAAAGCCCACTGATATCAAATTGTTCACCAACCCCTGTGACCCACAGATAAAACATAACCCTAATTGAGTCGACTTGCTCATTCATAAACACATAACTAGTAGAGAATAAGGAGCGTACGCCAAGTCGGGTCAATTCTCCATGGTTCGCAAGGCGTAAAGCTAGTCCCCGTAACTGATGACCGTGTAAAGCTCCCTTCACTGCACCAGCAGCTGCTAGCCTTTTTAGAGCTTCGCGAGCCACCTCAGCTTGTCCAGTTGCATCTGCTGCATCTATAACGTCCAAAAATTCTTGGGCAAATTTGACCACCCCGTCAACAGCATCCACAATAGCTTCCTTTTTAGTATTATTAGTAGTTGTACTTAACGACATTATATCATTTAAGTTCAGCCCAACAGTGTCCTGCCCTATATTCCTGCTGTTACTCATTGTCAGAAGACACTGAAGAGCTCTTTTTAGATCACTGCTCTTCATCGCCAAATCAAACTCCAACCTGAAACATAATCATGTGTTTGAGCGTATGAAGATTATTATAGATTATTGAACATTTTAAATACTACATAAAATGACCACAGAAGACTTTCTTTTATACTACAATATATAAATCTTAAGTGTCATTTTATTTTCTATTATCACTAGATGATATCTTTTTTAAATAATTTGAAAAAGTAATTGACATTGAGAAATGAAGATGACACATATTTGAAATAGAGTAAAAAGGACAACATGAAGAACCGTAGAGTAAACTGAGAAAAGGGTGATTTTTTACTGCACACACCTCTTAGATATTCCTGGTAGATGAAGGGCTTCTGTAGCATAACCCATCCCAAGCAAAAACTGAGCTAAATCATCATGATGCTCTCTACCAAGTCTACTTGCCCTAAAAAAATAAAGACACATCAGATTAAACTCTTAAACTAAATAGTAGCACAGTGAAAAAAAACTGAGGATATATAAATGTACCATTTTACTGCACTAACGGCATCCCCATAGGCGGCGAGACAGCGGCATCGAATTCCAGGATGGCTAAGGGATATTGCATGAGCAAACATGTACCTATAAAGATACATATAACAACAAACAGTTATTAATAAAAATTTGTAGAAAAAAGTGTTTCAGGTCAACCGCTGGAACTGCCATTTGACACTAACAGATAAAAGACTTGCACAAATAAGATTACCTATCAATTAACCATAAAACACCATCCCTAACACCCACAAGAACAAGGGGTCCAATAGGTCGCTTTTGCTCTGATGGAAAACGAGTGACTGCAACCGCCACCCCTCCACCACCAACTGCTATCTCATCAACTCTTTTACCCTCAGCAAACTTTTGTAACGCGTCATCAGCATCAGCTCGGGTTTGTTTAGGCAATGTCAAGAAAGGAGGAATAGAAGGTGGATGCTGGAAAGATGCTAACCGCACAACCTGAGAATGAGAACATATACGCAAAAGTGAATTCTTCAAACATAATTAGAAAAATATGTCTTCAATCTTCTAAATACACACAGATATAATGCGAGTAGGGGGTGGGGGTGGGGGTGTGTGTGTGATAAGACAGATAGTTTAATCATACTGTTGAGAAGACACCAGATGATCACTGTTGACTAACATACTTGAAAGATGCTGTGTTACCAGCTTCTCACTGACACTACCTAACAAGTGTGCGTACCTTGAACCCGGTCTCAAAGTTATACACATGAGAAAAAAACAGATGACATAAATGGAACATGTATGCATACATCCTAATAACAATTTCTTTTTAAAAAACAAATTATTGTAGAAAAAAATGTGTTTTGGGTCATCCCATTACGGCATCACCCCACCCGCCAATTTTGCCACGACGTCTAAGTCATATTATTGAGCTGACCACATTTGCATTGCGTACCAGTTATGCTAAGCAACATTAAAGTTAGACAGCTTAAATTATACAATTATAAGCAAGACATTTTAATATATTAATAAATGTATATACTTGTAGCATTGGTGGTCTCAGTGATATCTTTTCCTGTGCTGCAGATTGTGGAGTATCAACTGCAATTAGTGCTAGCTCTCCATGCTCTGCAACCGCTCTTGCTTGTGCCTCCTTTTGTTTCATCTCTTCTTTTCTCCGTTTTGTTTCAATATCGATAGGAGCAACACCAGCATCCACGAATACACACCTGAACACACATCACCACCGTCACAAAAAGATTGCACCCACCCTTAATAACTGCAAATGACAGACCTGGGCTTTATCATGATATATATAAAAACATAAACATTTAACTTACTCGATTGTTGTTGGTGTGACCACAAACAGCTGTCTTCGGTGCCACACTGCACCAGTGGCATGAGGAATTGCCACATCCCCCAAGTACCTATACTGAGGTCTCAAGGATGATATGGCAATGTATTGAGGATATGCAAATGCACAATACTCAACTGTTTGGTCCCAGGCTGTCCATTCTGGCTGAGGCAGCATTCCCCCAACAGGTTGAAAGCTTTCCCAACTAAGCATCTCAATGTCATTAAAAATAAGTAGCCTTGATCAAATTATATCGAAAGAAAAAAAAGTGCTATTCAAGTTACCTATATAACTGAAAGTTGTGAGGTGGTGGTTCAGCAGGACTCTTTTGCGAAGAAAAGGGGTCATCAATGGTGCTGAATGAAGAAAGGCCACTGCTTCCAAAGCCAGATAAGGGCATTGACTGGATTGATGAAATAGATGTAGCAGCAACAGGACTAACCCTTCTTGAAGTTCTGTAGGAAATACCAAGTAGTGTCCCTCCATGCAATCCAATGACCTACAAACAGAGTATAATATGATACTTAGAAATATCGTGGTATGATTAATAGACATGGAATATATTTTGCATTTCTGGAAAAGTAAGGGAAAAAGAAAATAAAGAAAAAGGTAATCGTACTGGTTCAGTGCGTTGACCAATTGACCTCATTAATATGTTGGATGTGCCATCATCCAGCAAAATACGGACTTGGACACTAGCAGCAGAAGCAGCTGCTGCTGCCGCTTGGGCAGCGGCAATTGCGGCAGCCTCCTTGGCCTTTTTGGATGAACTGGTTTTAGGTAATATGGGCATCCTAGGAGGTGGTGCAGATTCCAGAAGTGCAAATCTGTCTCGACAAGTATCCCAAGCCAGAAGCCTTGCAGTGCCTGAATCAACAATCGACCAGTCACTCACCTTGTAGATTGAGAAGTATGGAATATCAGGCCATACAATTGCAAGATACCTGCATCAGATTAACCAGTCATCATTCATAATGTATTTTGTATTCAAATTGTGCAAGTATATGAGACATTGAACGCTGTCAACCCTGCAAGGGTGGAAAGATTGAAAGCGATAATTTCAAAAGTAGCAAAAACAATGAGCAAGTTGATTTGTGGGTCAAGTGATCAGCAGGTAGTGTTTTTTGGGACGGGATGGGATAGTGATATACTGATATCGCCTAAATTGTACATATTTTTAATTGATATTCCTGTACTAGATGTGTAATCCAATACTTGATTGCTTCACACATGTTTTCGATGCTCAAATCCTCTCAAAATTGGAAAAGGGAATTCACATGACATAAAAACGTTGGAATAAATATAAACTACAGAACACGGCTATGTGAATCTACTCATGCCCTCCAATCTTCATACATGGAAGTTTGACCAAAGACACAGCTATGTGCCAACACCTTGACACAGCCGTTGCACATCACTTGAAGTCGTTAGTATGTGATCAATATTCCACATGTCATGTAACTTTGTCACTTTTCACTTGCTTTCAATTTGGAGACACAACTATGTGAACCATCTCAGCCTAGCAATGTGAGTTTCTGTGACTTTTCACACATTTCACAAACTAAAGGCACGCCCGTGTGTTTTATGAAGAAAGTTACGACCTATGGCCATCAATTCTAATAGCCAGTTATAAATACTTGCATTAAAGCAGACCCGTAGTCTCCCTCTAGCCCTCTCACTTTTCTAATCAAGTAGCAACAGGGAATTTAGCTTTAGGCATTTTACTTAATTTGTGAATTGTTACTCGAACAGTTCTTTGTACTTTTCTTACTCACTAATCCAAATTTCATGATTATTTGCATGCAACATGAATGCATCCCATCAAATTGATTACATTTCTTACTCACTAGTCTTTTGAAATGTCCTCTTTATTATTGAAATACCATTTTATCTGATAGTAATAGCTTCCTACGTTTACTTGTACATTTTGAATCTAGTTAATGCAAACATATACTTT
Organism: Ambrosia artemisiifolia; assembly: GCA_032199755.1. Classification (NCBI taxonomy): domain Eukaryota; kingdom Viridiplantae; phylum Streptophyta; class Magnoliopsida; order Asterales; family Asteraceae; genus Ambrosia; species Ambrosia artemisiifolia. Next base: position 46,420,561 of record CM063526.1, read on the forward strand.
TCTTATTTACTAGATATGATTTAGAGTTTAGTATCGAAATTTTGCATCCCGCGATATAGAACTAACATTTTTTACCATTTACTATACTGTAATGGTAAGACCTTTTTCTTGATTTAATTGTATTAAAACTTTGATACCTTTCAACTCACATAAGTTGGGCTAAACCGAACACTTTTCTTCCAAATTTGTAACTAATTAGGACTAATTAGTGTGTCAAACTTGATTATAGAAACTATTCAATTCCATTATCCAACAATGAAAACATTTTAGAATGCTATATAAATTAAAAATACACTTCAGGTGACTTTTGACCAATTAGTTTTACCCATAAGATATGTTTACTTTTAAGCTATTTCTTCTTTTTGACCTTTTTGACCCAGTAACATTAACGCGAATCAACCCATGCATACATATGTTGGGTTCAAATCATTCATATGTAAACGGGTTTCATATGTAAATGGGTCGCAAGCCGCAACCACAACCATTAGTCAAAATAATTGATAAGGTGCACGAGACCAATTGCAGAAATATCAATAAGTTCATGCTATGAGTTATAGAACGACACTAATGAAGAGATGTTTGGAAGGAGCACTTACTTTCCGGAACTGCTGACGGATAGAACAGAATATGAATCATGAGGAACAGGAGTACTAATATGCTTTTTTATTTGTTTTACATTGAGTTGTTCGGTAAATTCTCCCCTTAATCTTCCTGTATCAGTTAAGGATCCATTACTTCCAAGAGAAGGATTTGCTGTATTGTTTAACTGAAACTGTAGCAGTTTCAGTTCCCTTTCAACTACATATACAGCTGAATGTTCACGGCTTTCTGGTATTGATGGTAGAGGAGCAACAGCTGGAAGAGATCTAGGATCAAATTCGCTGAGTATGATGCCTAAATTTGTTCCAGTTGCTACAATATGTGGCTGTAAGGGATGTGCAACCATTGAATATACCTAACGTTGCAACCAAACAATCATGAGCATACACAAAATATTCTGACTCAAAATAACACAAATATTGCCATAAATTGAACTGTATAATTTGTAATTAGCAAGCATAAGTGCAAATATATAAAGAAAAGCTTTAAAAGGTATAGCTTCTCATTAAAATGTCAACAGGAAATAATTACCCTAAGCTTTTTGTGTGGTGCAAGTACTTGTGGAGGAACTAGGGAAGAAAGTTCACATAATGGCCTTGTTAGAGCAGAATAAGTGGGGTGCTCAATGGCCCTGCAAGTTTGATGGAAAAAAAAATTACTTAAAACTAGAAAGCAGCAGAAGATCAATAGGCAGTTGGTACCTACAATTATCCTTAAAAGAGTTAAATGTACAAATCTCAAACATCCACAAATATAGTGAAAGCTACACAACAAGACAATAGCGTACCATATATGTGAATCTTTGACACAAGTTAATATATCAAGATTTGGTGCTCGAGGATGGCACCAAGATGCCACACTGTGACAAGCCATTTTAGGGACAGGCTTGATACGCCGTAATTCCTGCAAAATCAGTTGAAAGTTAGTTTATATTACAGGTGACAGTCCCACTACTTAAGAAGCAAGAACACAATGATTTGGGTAGTGCTTGTCCCAAATTAACCAGCTAAAAACTGCCCGAGGTCTACTTTTAATATGCAATTCATACATTTCTAATTTAACATGTTAATTATACATAAAAAAAATACCATTCAACCCAACCCCCAATCCCGTTTTGCCCCTGTATCCAACCCACCATACTTCCATTTTGCCACTCCAATTGGTAGAGAAAGCATCACTCTCTTAAATGCTAGAACTCATATATCGAATTTTAATGATTAAATGAATAACTATATGAACAAAGAGTTGATACCTTGAATGACATTGTATCCCAAATGGCTAAAGTCTTATCTGCACCTATTGTTATGAGCTGAGGTGCACTTCCACTGACTCTAGATAACTCAACCGCTACAACACCACCATCATGTGCCTTCAATAGAGTGTCGCGGATGTTAGCCTTTTAAAATATCAAGCCTAGAAAATTTATGCTTGTCTTGCACATGGATTGTGAAGAACTATCAGAAGACATCTACATACCATCTTTAATATATCATAAGAAACTAGGTGCAAACATTAAAGGCTACTTTTTTTTTCATATACAATATTACATATTGTATAAAATAAACTAAATAGAAACATCACATAAAACAAGCTCAAGACTACCAGTAGAAAATTTGGGACATCAGAACAAATATCAAACGTACAAATTGACATAAATTTCCCTTTGGGATATAATTAAAGGAATTAAGATTACGGCATAAACTGAAACTGATGGAAAAGTACGAAGTATGAACATCTAAAGTTGCTGAAAACATTATAAATTATTTATTTAAACATGTACGAGGGTGCAAAACAGGACCTGTGAAAAAAAAAGAAGAAAAAAGAAACTCTTTGTTGAATTGAAAAAGTACATCTAATACAAAATATATATGTACAAGGGTTTCAATCAACATCAATAAGCCATTTGTCAGAAATATTTCTAAAGTTGGTCATGAATAAAAATGCCATTCATGTTACCTTCAAACTCAGCTTAGGCACAAGTTCTCGTGAATCTTGACCATGGTCTGCACTCCAAAGTACAAGTAAACCATCACTACCACCAGAGACTAGTAGAGCCTGTATCCAGATACAAAAACATGAATTAAGAAAAACATTTAGAAAATATTGTAAGAAACAAAAAGATCACTGCTACAGCGCTACTACATATGGTGCAATATATGTTCCCTAAAAAGTAAGTTAAAATCAACAATTAAAACAAGAAACCGCTATGCAAAGGGAGGGAAAATTGTTCGATAATTCAAAACCACAGAAGACAATATAGTGTTCAGGATTATCAGACTCACATGATTCCTTATACCATTTTTAAAGATATGATACCCTCAATCATTCTTTTTGCTTGAATGAAGCATAGAATTGAGAGTTCAACATAAATCAAATGAGGAAAAAAAAACAAAATAGAATACTTGAAGAATCCATTTCATATCTCCATGTAAAGCCGCCAAAATTATGTGGCACTTCAACATATATTACACCCCCCCCCCCCCCCTCATTTGAAACAAACATATATAACTATGGTTGATATACTGAGTTACAAGAATAAATTAAGAAATAAGAACTGGCATGCCTTTGAATAAAGAACCCTATACATACCTCTCCTGAAGAAGCCATAAAGGTCATCAAGCAAGATATCGACCCTTTGTGACCCCCTGTGTACCTTCTTACAAGCTACATCCAAAAAGGATTATTAGGTGATGCACCATGCAAGTAATTTATAATAAATAGTTCAAATTATAGACTAAGGATAGATCTTATGTCCAAACCTTCCACGTTATCATTGAAAGGACTCTAATCACACCATCTGATGAACCAAAAGCAACAAGAGGGCCCTCTCCACTAGACGCCGTTAGGAACTCCATACTGCACAACTAAACAAAAGTGTTACTATATCTCACCAATAGGCTCCTAAACAACTACCTTCTAAAGATGAATAATACCCTAAAACTAAGATCCTCATAAGTGCCAACTTTTATACATCTCCAATGCCTTATCCACAAGAGTAATTTACTTTTTGTTCCAACAACTATTGACCCTTTTAGACATTCAGAACGTTCCAATAAACAAGGTTTGCTAGGATTTCTCAAATAAGTCACAGCTCACCCAAGCAAATACTTGAATGATGAAAAACACAACCGTTTTAAGGTAAACTCAGATAATTAAAATGTGGTCAATGAATGTAAGCATCACACAAATTAAATAACAGGAGCATAAAAGCTTTTTTTGGGTGTAAATGACTATATGAAATTTTGAACTTATGGAAAGTAGCGGCTTTAGATTAAAATCAAGAATGTATATGACATACAAAACTCTAATATCATAAGTTCTTCAATTTATTTTAAACAATACAAAAACCATTAAATGTAGTTATGACTTGCCAGATAAGTGAGCGGTTATCCAGATCCTGCTTTGGTACATCCCGACCACGCATTGTTACCAAGTCCAGAAAAATGGCCTTATTTTCACAACATATGACAAGAAAATGTCTTCCTTTTGTTGTTGGAGCAGGAGAATTAAGGGCTGAAGTCAACTGATGGACTGCTGATGGTGGTTCAGCAGCAGCAGAACGGTTACGCCAAAGTTGCCAAAACCTAACATCATCGTCATAAAAGCTAACCTGCCGTACACTGAAATAGACATATCTCTTTTGCTTAGTTTAAGATTCCAGAAACTGTAAAAGGCAAAACAGCAAAAAAATGAAACACAAGGATTAACGGATCTATTACCTCCCCCCACGTAGGGCTTCTGTTGGCTTCCCTTTAGACTCTGTCAAATAAAACATAAACTTTCACTTTTTTATATAACCATGACACACCCATCTCAAAGTAGAGGTGGTAATTTCAAGCCATTTACTCCTAAATGTGTTGATTTCGGTCCTGTTTTATCTCTAACAGTACAAAAATAGCTAAGAAAGCAACCGCTCAAATGGGTCGAATGTCTCCCGAAGCGTTTTAATCATGCATGAACCCTAAATCTCAAAATGTTATATTAAGCATTGAAGTAATATAACTTTTGGACTCATATTAGACACCAATTGTTTATACAAAAGTTCCATATTTTAACAAAAAGCGTTTCAGGTCAACTGTAGTCTGTAGTACCCAACACGACATGTTAAGAAAAAGAAGTTAACTAGAATACTCTTTTCACTATTATTCATACGAATTTAGAACCCTTCTTACTAGAATACACATTGAAAATAAACTTCTATTGCCAAATGCGACCCTCTGCGTAAACTTTCCATCGCTAAATATAACATAGTTGACATGCATAGACATTAGAGTATTAGACACATTTCAATACTTCTGTTTGTACTTCATATTTATGTTATACCACAACATAGTGATTCAGGAGTCGATATTAGTTCAGGAGCCCAATATCTGTTTAATTGTACTCCATGTAATGGGGCTCAATACTTAATAACCAAATTTACAATGCCTTCAAAGGACATGAAAGATAAAAGTTACACAGTTGCCCATGAATATCTACACATATAACGTTATCACTACATGCATAATTTCATGAGCCCTCAATGTTACGCATATGTCTAAGCTCATTTGGGAAATTGTATTGAGCTAAATACATTAGGACAAGCAGTCGTGTTAAGCTTCACGTTTGCGACTGGATACTACTCCATTTAACCCATAGAAATTGTAACCTCTATCATCCTAGGATCCCTGTGTTGGTTGGATTATTTCCTTCGTCAACAGACCTTTAAGCTAAAAATCAGACATTTTATCATTTTCAAGGTTACACGATATATATAGCATTGTTTCGGTCCACTATATTCTCCTATACCATTGGAGGATATTTATTTAGATTCAAGACATTTTTAAAACAGAGAATATGATGCTTTCTCCCACAGCACTAAATTATATGCATAGCAGACTACCAGTTTATGTGAAGTTACAATTATAAACAATAACAAATTGGTAGCAAATTGTTAAAATTACAAACACACCCGTAAATATAAGGTTAGTCTGGTTCATAAAGCAATTGTTGATACAGTCCCATTAGCAAATTGTAATCACAGTGAATCACCATCCTATCTATAAGCCACCCTTGTATAAAGGGATGATTATATAAAAATTATAACCAAGTTAGATAGAAACTTCTTTAATGCTCTTTTGGGTCTCTTTGTAGATTTTACACATCATAAACTTCCCAGCGGTCACATTTATACAGATTCTTTTTCTTAGCCAAAATATTTGCTTAAATTTATACATTATATATAAAGCATCTTTTAGGAAAAACTAAACTGAACTGACTCTTCATTTTAGGGCTCAAGGTTTATCAGAAAAGAACATCATTCTTAATCTAGTCCATGATGAAACTCCTCATAATAGTGACCATAAGTCATTTCGTACACTTCACTATACAATTACACCACAAAACACAAACATTGCACTAATATTGCACATATTGCACTAATATTTGAACAAGCGTCCAAATAACCAGCAACAAAGTCAAACATGAAACTCTCCTTAGGCAATGTCATCAATAGTTACTGCTAGTTACATTATTTGATTTAGTTTCAAGCATGGTTGGCTGGTTGCAATAGTCGCTAGGCGCTCCTAGGCTGGTCAACTGGAGAATTGCGAGTACTCAGACTCTCAGAGTCTTAGACATCTTAAATCTCATAATTTTTCTAATATTTATAACAAAATACAAGAATATCAATATAAAAAAAATACATGTTGAAATACTATAGTATTTCAAAAATTAATAACCATTCTCTGAAAAATAATATTCATTCATCAATATTACAGACTTGGAAATTATGTATTTATGTTTTACATTTTTTTAAGTCAATCTCGTCCAAAGTTGACCGCCTTTGATCGATTCCGAGTAATTAGGCGGAGTTAAAGAAAATTGCCGTTCGGCACCATACCTTGTACTCGTAACAATTACTCAACGAGTACTCGGCCTCCTAGACCTACTTTTACAACATTGGATTCAAGGCTTAAAATGCATCACGTGTCAAATTATGTTTCAGTCATTCTTATATGTCTATTAGCTTCTTCCTAGACCGATTACAAGTAGATACAACAAATTATGATCTGAATCTCATATGCATTAATCAACTGAAAGAATATTAACTAGAAACAAAACTAAAGTAGTTAGTTATCTAGAAAACAGATTCATCTGTCATCTAAATAATAATAATAATAATATAGATATGAAATACATACCTGATTCGCCCTCAGCAAGCTTCTCCAACTTAGCACCAACCAAACGGCGTTGATCAACACCTCCAGCTTTCAACTCATATATCACCTAATAAACAGTTGTATAATTACAAAGCTAAAAACGTAATAATAATAATAATAATAATAATAATAATAATAATAATAATAATAATAATAATAATAATATAGATAAACAGTGGTACCTGACGGTGTTCCCAATTCCAAACGGAAACGTGATCGGATGCATCAGAGGTAACAAGCCAAGGATGCGTAGGATGTAACTGGATCTTCACGATCTTATCATTCGTTGGCCTAATTGCTTTCAATCGTAACATTTTTTAATATTTTTTGCCCTAATTTGGACTTGTAAATGAAGATCTGCTTAGAATCAGAAGAAGAGAAACGGATTTAGGGCTTTTGTAATCATAAGAAGATCTTCAAGTTGGTTGAATTGTTGCTGGATTGAACCACTCTGGTGTAAAATGTAAATCAAGGCCGACGAGATTCGGTTTACTCGTCAAATGTTTAGTTAAGTTGAACTTGGAGGGCTAAAAGAGAACATACTAATAAATATTTTCTTTATATAACGGCCAGATCAAGTAGCGGCGTTAAAATTAAAAGGCTTGGATTTCAAAGGATCCCAACATCGTGTCCATAGCGAGGTATAGAGACTCGGGATCAAAACCCGTTGCCTATAGAAGTTTCTTTATTATTTTTGTCGAAAGTATGGTTTGAGCTTGAACTCAATATCTTTCTCTTGCCTCACGTTTAATCTAGTAGTATTTGTCAACTAAGTTAAGGTCATTAAATTTCATACTAGTAATAAATATTGAATTTCATAGTATCTTCTTTTCACTCACTTTATTATTTTTCTTGGTTTTATACACTCACCAAATTATATTTTGAGATATATAACGAATCTTAAAAGTTAGAGAACTAGTGTAGCTTTTTTTAAACATTGCGTCTCATTTAGAGATGTTGATAGAGATGACAACAAATGAATTCTATATATACAACAAAACACAACGTGAATAGTCACCATTCCAATTAGCTTCTTCCACCTATGCATAGTAAGTGGCTTTTATTAGGCCACGTTTGATCTTATAAGCCTTCCACGTTTTTCTTTGATTGTTGCACGTCACTTCTATTAAACAAGTCTACATAATTAGACCAGTAAAAAAAAAGTTCCACAACTTAAATCTAATTTACAAATTACAAATTTAATTTTTGACTAATTATTAGCATTTTTTTCAAAGATTTACATTGATCAATTATCAGTTCATATTCTTTAGGTCTAAACATACTTTAGCTCTGTGTTTTTCTTTCGATTGCTATAGCGATTGTCACCGCCATAAAAAACGATACCACGGAATTCCCACCGCGAAGCGCAAGGTATTTTACTAATTTTCTTTATAATGTAGTGACATAAATGAAATAGAGAACCATATGTGAATGTTCAAAGTTTACGTAGGCTAAACAATTTTGTTAAGGCTGTGAAATCTGATTTGAGCGAGTTTATTTTTTCTTTATAGTTGAATGATATAAATGAAATTTGCATAGGTCAAATAATTTTGTTAAGCTTTGAAATCTGATTAGAGTGAGTTTGAAGTCAAGAAAAGAGATTGAACAAATATGATGTTTAGCTTCTTATTGTGAGCCGATAAGGGAAGGAATGGTTTCGTTTAGCATGGGTTGCCAAGTCTATTAAGTGTTGTGAATGGGCCGAAGATTTAAACAAAAGGTTGGTTGGTTGTAGATTTGGCCAAAAAATCAGTTTGGGAATGAACCCGACGATCTGACCCGGTAAGAAAACCGGTTTCATCCCAAGCCTATTGAAACTGCCGGTTCGGGGATCGGTTTCATCTCCTGGCATGCCTACCCAATCTAACTGGTTTCTATCCCAAGTCGGTTCCCAAAATGACACAAAATGCTGCATTTTACCATTTCATGTTAGTGCAAAATAGCTAGTGGGCGTATTTGGTTGATCATAATTTACAAAAACACAAAAAACGCTTACGAAACACGCAAAAATGCTCTTTCTCACTTCTCCGGACTTTCAAAACGCCTCCACTTGTTCTCGTATGGACTGAAGACGAGGAGTACGCTTTGGGTCTTACGTTTGTACAATTTAGTTACCAGGACTTACAAGAGGAGAGTAAAATGTATCATTCTGGTCCGGTTTTGGAAATCGCCTTAAGGTTAGATTTGACAAGGAAATGGATTTTAAAACCGAGCGTACAAGCTATGAATTCATAACAAAGATCACAAGTGTATCCAAATCGATGGGTAGCTTTCAATCTACTTGGGGCGGATGACTGAGTTGGAATACCCATATAACGATGAGAATGTTGTTGAATAATTTGTAGCCGAATATGGATGAGTTGATGGAAGGCTATTTACCAAGTTAGAAATTTGCAAGCTTATAATGGACATCACTTCGTAATTTGTATAAGTATTAGTATAATATTGTAATACTTATTTAAGTTTAATGTTAAGTATCTTTATTTACTGTATTGTAATTATTTAAAAGAAAAGTGTAATACCGGCTATTTTGAATATGCACGAGTTAAATTTATGTATTTTTTTAAGTGAAGTATTTTTAGATTAACTATATTAGTTTAAAAAATAATTTATATTGGAATGGGTTATGACAACAATTTATTTATTTATCTATAATCTATAATACATTATAAAGGAGGAGTGATGTATCATATTGGAATTTTGACATGGGTACAATTTTTAAAGCAACAAGTATAAAAGAATAAAGCTTATTTCATAAGGGTATTATAGGAATCTTAGTGACAATTAAGACACTTGTAAGGTAGTGTAGTCATTTCCACCACCTCTTCCTTTACAAATATCATTGCAATTTTACAACACTACCCTTGTACCTCTTGTTGAACAAACCAATGAATCGACTATTCTTTCCTGCAATTAAACCTAATTATTATGCATCAGTTGAGAAGCCAAGAAGTCCCCACCTTCATTTCAATGTTACGGTTTTCAACTTTGGATTTGATTATTTTAGGATTCTAACATAGATGGATTGAAAAATATGAGGCATAAAGCAAGAAGGGTAAACAAGGTTTTGATTAAAATATTAAGAACTCTTGATTTTTATCTGAAATTTATGAATTACTTAATATATATTTTATAAATTTGGTTCTTTGTAGGCATTTACAGAAAGCTAGAGAAGCGATTGTGAGAACGAAGATCACATGTTGATTTACCTCCATCTAAAATCAGGTTTTTGTTTTTGTTTTTCTTTAATCTTTTTATTATATTGTTTGATTGTTTCATGTTTCTTTTTTGTTTTGCAAATGAATGAATGATCATTGATTTTGATGAACATGGTTTGGATAATTTTTTATGTAGTTTAATAGTGTTCAAAATGGAGGTCAAGTTGTTGTAGATTCAACAGAAGGTTTGTAAATGACCTTTTTTTTATATTTTTAGAAAAATCATTTGGTATGAAGTTTATTGTGTTATTCTGTTCTGTCGTTTAGGTACTTCGAAGGCTTGCTCATAATCGCAAAGCTGCTCGGAAAAGTCGATTAAGGAAGAAAATATTATTCTTGCTTTTATACGACGCCTTGTTTTCTCTTTTGCGTAATCTTGATCGATTGTATGCTTACATGAATCGCGTTATTGATGCAGGCGTATGTTCAGCAGCTGGAAAATAGTCGAATCAAGCTTACGCAGCTTGAGCAGGAGCTTAAACGAGCACGCCAACAGGTACTCGTACTAATGCAAATGGAAATCTGAACTTTGAGAAATCTCAAATTTTTGATTTTATTATAATGTAAAGTATGTTTATTGCTAGCGGAGTTTCTGGAGATCAGAGTAATTTAGTTGGTGGAAATGGTAATTAATATTCTTTTGTATGAAACCAATTACAATGACCTTGTTATGTGTCAAAAGTACTTCAAACTGTCTTCATAATTTGCGTATTATGAGTTGTTAAAACTTACTAACAGGAGCCTTAGCATTTGACCTGGAGTATGCACGCTGGTTAGACGACCATCAAAGGCTAATTAATGAAATACGGTCAGCTGTGAACAGTCATCTACCATCAACTCAATATGTAAAGTTGCAGATCCATTGGTTAGCGGCGGTGATGGTGGTGCTTTGTTTCTCCTTAACAACACACTCCCGACGAGTGTCCGGTAAGGTCCGACTACCCTTAATTTATTTATCGGACAAATCCAACAAAAATAAAAAATCAACCAAACCCCGACGAGTGTCCGGTAACAAAAAAACTTACTTGATTTTTTAAGGGATGCTGGATTTAGTTGATTTTTGTTATAAAGTAAGTTTTTTTTTTTCCAAATAGACCGTCAAATAAGTCAACTAAAGATCAATGGGTTTCTTACTAAGGATGTTAATTATGACTAAATACCAGGGTAATTGAAAATGGTTAATTGTAAAATATATGAACCATACATATATCTATTTATAAAACTTCCTACATGCATACTAATAAGGCTAGCTATCACAAAAAAATTCCTAAATGAGTATATTTTCAAAACTAAAAAAAAGATGGGAATTACTAAAAAAAATTGTGGTTAGATGTTGACCTGGGTATTATATAACTTAAGGCAGGTGAAAGTTCAAATTTTTTATAATGAATTATTGCTCATTTTGTAGATATTATAGGATGTCAAGTAACGAAGTTGACAAAATTGATTACATAGCAGATGTTGTTGATGATTATGATATGGTAAGTTTAATTTCATTGCTTTTTCTTCCTATCGTTGTGCATACGAGTACTGGTTGGCACTTGTATGGTAATTAGAGGTGGTTCTAATCCTCTGTTATCGAAAATGAAAAACTTCAGGTATCGGCATCTCAATTTAGCAAAAAGTGAAAGGTTAGTCTTGTCAATCACTATGCCAGGTTATTTTATGTTTGTGTGTTTACATAGATTATATTAATTTGTTTTATGCGTCTGAGTTTGTAGCTGATGGCGTGTTCTTTACCGAGTTTAATGAGGTCCTAACCAGGGAACTTGCTGAGGATGGGTACTCTGGTGTTGAAGTCAAGGTTACACCTATGCGTACGGAGATTATAATTTGAGCTACCCGTACCCAAAATGTTCTTGGTAATTTTCTGATATGTTTTAATCTTTTAAACTTGATTTGAATTTTACATTATAACTCTTTGGTTTATTGTTATTATCTTTGAGTATGCAGGTGAGAAGAGAAGGAGAATCAGGGAGCTGACATCACTCGTTCATAAGAGGTTTAAGTTCCCTGAAAACAGTGTGGAGCTTTATGCGGAAAGAGTTAACAACAGAGGCCTGTGTGCCATTGCTCAGGCTGAGTCTTTGCGTTACAAGCTTCTTGGAGGCCTTGCTGTTCGCAGGTTTTTAAACCTTTTCTTTTCTTTTTCTTCCAACCAGTTAACTGCTAATCTATCATGATTTAAGTTGTCATTAACACTTTAATGCTATAATAAAGCAGATAGAGCTTGATTAGATTCCATCAACTGAAGGTCTTTTGGTTTGTTTTCAGGGCTTGCTATGGTGTTTTAAGGTTTGTCATGGAGAATGGAGCTAAAGGGTGTGAGGTATGTTAACATATGGTTATTTTTGTGTTGTTTTTTTTAATGGCAAACTGTTACCTTTGTAACCACTGTTAGTTCACTACTCTCAGGTGATTGTTAGCGGAAAGCTTAGGGCTCAGCGTGCAAAATCATTGAAGTTCAAGGATGGGTACATGGTATCATCTGGTCAACCAGTGAAGGAGTACATTGACTCTGCTGTCAGACACGTGCTTCTTAGACAGGTTACCCCTTGTTCACACTTGACTAAATGATTTATTGCGTTTTAGATGTTTTCTTCGTACACATCTTTCAATAAACAACTAAATTTATGTAAAACAAACAGGGTGTTCTTGGTATCCAAGTTAAGATCATGCCCACCCACTTTTGTAGTTAACCCACCGTTTTCTCCAATGTCACGAGCATAAATCCTAAAAATGGGAGCTCATTTGTTCTTCGGTAGCTTCATAGAGGAGAGGTTGACTTTTCAGACCATTATGTTTGACTTATCGTAGCAACTAAACCATGGTTCTTGTGAAAATGCATAAGAGAGAACTATACCTTTTCGTTTACGTCCTGTGGTGTTCTTTTTCACAAGAAATGCAGTTTAATTTATCTTGGTAAGTAGTGATATTAGCTTCTTTGCAGACATTGCAGTGTATTTTTTTGTACCTTATTTTTTGTAATTTATATGTATGGCTGTTTATTTGGTGGACTAGATGAACTGGGATTTTGGGAATTTATTCCAGAAAAAAAAGATATCATCCCATATGGCATCCATGTTTTTGAAACTCATGGAGAATTTTACAAAAAAAAAAAAAAAATGTGGCTTGTTGTACAGAATGTGCTTTTTTGTTTAATTGACCAATGTAATCCCAACTTTTGATGGGTGTATTTTTTTTAATGTCATCTTAGTTTGCATACAAACAGAAACCAGTATATCCAACAACAAGATGCACACTTTTAACTTAAAGAGTTGCGGACTTGGATGGAATACTGGAAAAATAAGTGGAGATGTCAAACTCAATTAAAAGTGAGGTACATACTTCATGTCACCATAACGAATCATTCATAAACATCATATACACACCACAAATCCTAACTACGGAGAAATGAACAAACGCACCCGCAGCAACGTGCGGGCATTCCCACTAGTTTTTATATTAATATATTTTTGGTGTCGACCACAAAATGTGCGAAACAAAACACGGATTGTCTTGGAATCGAAGTTGTAACCGAACCGAAAATCAATGCCGGGTCAAGAAACCGACCCTCTAACCTCCTAAAACCGAACCGAAACCAATGCCCCCTGACCCTATTGGGCCAAAACCCGGTACAAGGCTAAACTGGAAAAATAAATCGATTGGGCCGTCTCTAGTTGGTTACATACTGCAAATTTTTTTTAAGAAATACAAACTAATTTTATGGATTAGGAAACAAACCAAGTTACATCTGGATAATGGGTAAGCGAGCCACAAGCTGCGCCGCTATACTGCAAAGAGAAGTGGGCCCATTAATCCACAAAAAAAAAAAAAAAAAAAATCATCACATGAAATTGTGTAGGCCATAAATAATCACCAGACTAGACAAAAATAAGTGTGGGCTGGGTATTTACTAAATCAATTGGGGATGGGTAACATTTTTAAGTGAAATTTTGGGCCAAGATTGACGACTGGTCTGCTACTGCTACTAGTTTCAAAGGTGATTGGGCTGAACAATCAAAGAAAGAAGTTTGGACCAGCAAATTTTAGATTTAATTTATATGGGTCAAATCATATCAAAATTTAGGTTGTGTGATTAGAATTAATTCGGTGCGACTTTAATTTGATTCGTTTGATCGTGATTTGGTGAGAAAAAAGACTGATGACAATTTTTTTTTTGCAACAAATTCGTTCAAGTTGGTAGTGAAAGTAAAAACTTGTAGTAAAAGTAAAAGTTAGATTAAACGGCATATTTCTCAAACGTGTCTAAGCAATGTAATCTCCAAAGCTCTTATCCACGTCATATTATTCGATGTGGAAAATAGAGTTTGAAGTATTTGTTTATCAGCATGATCCAAGTTTGTAGATTCCTATTTCAATTGGCTTTCCTTTGCCAATTACAATTGATATTTTTTATTGAGTCGAATTCGGAAGGCAACAAAGGATTATGATGATGTAGATAGAAAGATAATGGAAAGAGTACGGAAAACATATTAAGCTATAACCATGGTAATTCCAAAACAAGTTTTTCATGATTTATATCGTTACAAAGAATCTAAAATGTTGCGAGATATATTGAATGAATGTTTTGAAAGAATAATGGAAACAAAGTTCCATAAGAGAGAACAAGCTAAGGATTATCTCTGAAAGAAACAAGATCGTGACATGAGAAGTGAAGGCCACCTGAGGCATGTATCTCCTAAGGTTATAGACCTTCCACCACACGTTAATTCTGATCTTTGTTCTGAAAATTTATGTGTAAAACGTGCTAATAAGGTTAACATATATCAGGAAGACAATCGAAATTTGATAGATGATTCAGAAAACTTGAGCAAGCCAATAAAAAAATTGAAGTTAATGAATAAAATTGAGGCAAACAAAAGGAATGAAAAGGTTTTGAAAGATAAAAGATGAGAACATAAATTTAATTACTCAAAGTATGGATATTGTGAAAAGATTCAAAAAAGGCAAAACTAGATTTTGCAATTGGTGTAAGGAAATATTTTGGAGTTATCCATGACACTTTTAGAAAAGTTTAATCTATATTATCTATATCTATATTTTATTTTATCTTACTAAGGAGGAGTGATGTACATGATAGTAATTTTGTACACCATCCAACTATTATAGCAATATGTACAAGTGAATCAAGCTTATATAATGAGGGTATAATTGGAACTTTTTGTACAATTAAGACACATAGAAGGGTAGCAATGTAATTTTACCATGGTCTCATACCTCACATCCTGAAAACATATTCCATCCTTGCCCTTGTGGAACCTAATCGACTAATAACCTCTGCCATATCTTTAATTCTTGCAGCAAATCAATCGACATTTAACCTATGAATTTTTCAATTCTCCATTCAAATAGAGAGAGATAGATAGATAGTTGGAGATCTGCCATGGGTATCGACTTTCCTATCACTGCCATGAGGTTGATAATATTTGTGTTAGGTTCAAAATCAGAATCGATTTTATTTCTTTTTCCGTTTATAAAAGTTTCTACTCACTTTCAGTGAGTTTTTTTTGTTTGTGTTCTTCTAATTTCATGATTTTTGTTTGCTGATCTTTCGTTCCCAAATTCAGATGAGGTACGATTTTAATTAACCGGTAGTTTTTTATATAGAAGATGGGTGGGGTTATTTCTTTAATAGTGAATAGGTTAATTGTTTATGAACTTATTGATCGTTGATCTGTATACATTGAATCTTATTTGTTTTGCAGTGGTAGGAATTTGTTCGAATTTTGATTATATGTTATATGGATACTGTTGTTTGGGACCTAATACCTTGCTTTTTAATGTATGTTGTGGAACTGGAACAATTAGTCTTACTTTAGCTAATCGCGTTGGAATGGTAACGTGCTATGCGTACATGGATTTGGCTTTTTAAAATCAAAAGTGTACTTATTGTTATGGCTTTAGACTTATTTGTTTTTTTTTTTTTTAACTTTTTTTATTATGACACTTCGACAGCTGCTATAGTAGTGACTATGCTTGGTTTCTTACGTATTTATCGTTCTTCTGCAGGTTAATTGAACTGGCAATGTTGCTATTGGACGGTTTGGGAGCCTTACCGGTACTGTTCTGTACCTATGACATACGTTTATTTTATTTTCTGTAGTGTAGTATTATTCAGTTTGCTTGGGTTGGTTTCGTTGTATGGTTATAATAGGGATAAATTAAATGTTTGTATGTACTGATTTGTTACTGTTATTAACGATCAACATGGTGGCCAAGAACAAGCAAGTTGCTTACAAGGTCAAACAGTTTGAAAGTCACCCAAACTTTATTATCTAAGCCTGCTATTAAAAAAGTTACATAAGTCCTTGGACCTTTTTTACATGATTAAATTAAGTAACTTTTAAGTTTAAGGACTTATTCATGCTAAAGGAAGGACCTATTTACTAATTGTTCTAAGTTTAAGGACTTAATTGTGCTTAAAGGAAAGACCTTTTACTTACAAAATGAAGTACGGAGGCTTTTTCATTGGGTTTTTCAATTAAGCATATGGACTTGTGTGTGAATTCAGCAAAACTTAATAGGGTTTTTGTCAATATTTTTGTCTTTTGTATATCTATTTTGCACACATTTTTTATACATGCAAATAAAAGTTGGACAGTAAGTGTTTGAAGCCAACCTCACCAAAATTGATTTGACCCAGCCCATCAGTTTTGACCATTCCCTCTAAACTGCAACATGTTAGCTTTTCTTGACCTTAGTTACATCTTATTAATGAAAACTGGTAGGATGGAACATCAAAATATCTGTTGCAATGGGGGTTGCACAACTGTTAATCTGGGCAATATGGGGCGGAGTGCGTGGTCATCCTTCTAGACGGCAATTATGGGTTGTGATAGTGACTGGTGCACTAGCGATGCTATTAGAAATATATGATCTCCCTCCCTATGAAGGATTTGTCAATGCACACGCTGCTTGGCATGCAACAACCATACCTCTTACTTATCTGTGGTGGAGTTTCATCAAGGATGATGCTAAGTTTAGAACATCTGTTCTACTCAAGAAGGCAAAGTAGCTTCTTTGAAGTTAGTGTAGGGGTAGTACCAAATCAAGAGTTCGTATCATCTTTATTGCTTCTACAGTTCTACTGTAACTATCTAATGCATGTTACAAAGTTGCTGATGATATGGTATTACTTTGATGGCTGCAACATATTTCATTTTAATGTTTAATATCTAATATCTCTATTTATTATGATGTTGATTGCCAAAATTACTTTTTTATTTTTTTGCAGCATGTGGCGCCAACATGTCCTTAGATATTCATCAATGGAGAATTCATCGCAGGAGCAGACATAATAATCAGTATGCATCAGGTGAGTTTCTGAATCGTTGTTTTCACGACTTATATCCTATTTTGTTTTCTAAAGTGCGAAAAACATACGGGTCAAATCCTTTTGGGTTTGTGCAAAATGTTGGATTGATTCACCATGTGAGCATGTTTGAAATAGAGGTGGAAAATGACAGGATTATAATCAAATTGTACTTTTTAAAACGACTCGTTTTGACGTGAATCCAAATTGGTCCGAACCGTTTCATCACTACCTACCTTCTCATTTAATTTCATTATTTATCTTAATGTATATGTTTGTTTGTAGCTGCAAAGTGCTTGTCATTGTAAAGTATAACTTTTTCTCGGTATGTAAGTGAACTATATGACGGCGTTGAAGTAGCCTGTCGCGGATGAAACAGAAGAGGATTGAGCCAAGAAATGTGAAGAGACACAGATGGATGGGTAATACTCTGCACCACCAACACTAACACCGCATCGCCTCCGAACTCTCCCCGGTAAGTGCTCTTCGATCCAGGTTTTACTTTTGTTTGTTGATTTTGTGTACAAATTTGTTGTTCTTATTGAAATCGAATATTTGGTGTTAAATGAAATTAGGCACACACTTGGGTTTATAAAAGTATAAAGTAGGTCTAATATGAGTGATATGTGCATACATTTTCCTTAAAATTCATTATCTTATAAAATACCTAGATTTACGCATCTTGGCTTCATAATGTTTTTTAATTCGTTCTGCATGTTCATGTGTGACCCTTCCATGATGAGAAGAAGCATCAATTGCAATTACAGATAGTTGGTACTCAAAAGAGAGTACTTGTGACAGATAACCCTACACAAGCGTATGTCAGAAAGAACTTCAATTCATATATGTGGGAAATATAGATAAGTACATACTTGTAAGTTGTTGACAAGGGTGTTTGGGATTTGGCTATTTATACAGCCTATCCATTTATTGTGGTTTTAGATACACATAAGCAAAGTGTTTGGATTAAAAAAAAGTGCTTTTGCTTCTGGATTTGAGTAAATAAGCAGTTAAGAAACAAATATGTTGTTTCCAGGAATCCAATTATCTCTGTTCATAAGCATAAGTTGTTTAAATAAGCACCCCTATAACAGAAATGATATTTTGGTTACTAATATAAGTTTCTTCCTTGCTTTATGCACTTTTTTGCCATTATTTATTTATTTATTTTGTTGTTTTTTAAAGAAATCTTTGAAGGTGATGAAGAGACATCTATAAAAACAAGATATATTACTTATTTATGTGCAGTTTCTTGAATATGTGAATGTTTTTAACTTTTATTAGTTGATTCATATGACAGTTTCACGGTTGCTGATGTGAAGAACCGGCTGATTAAAGACAGGTATAGCCAGCAGCAGAAGCAGTTAATGAAATGGGAATCATGGGTTCCAGCGAAGGTGAACATCCTTATATGGCGGATAGAGAAAGATCGGATTCCGACACGCTTGGCGCTGGTCAGAAGGCGAGTTGATATTCCTGTTGCTGTCTGTCCGATGTGTTAAGCTTTGGACGAGTCTGTTAGTCATCTTTTCATTGAATGTGGCTTCACTCATGGGATGTGGTCATCTATTTTCAAATGGGTCAATATTAATATTGTTAGTTTGAGGAATATGTGGATGAGATGCTGCAGGTACAGAAGGTTAAGAAAGATTCCAAGTGGGCCAAAAAGATTATTAGGGGTATTATAATGATCTCTTGTTAGGCGCTTTGGAAAGAGCGGAATAAGAAGGTATTTCAAGGGAGTTCGCCTAGAGTTATAGAGGTGGTTGCGACTATAAAGTGTGTCGTTTTTCTGGTTGAAACATCGCTCTAGGTTCAAGTCTATTGAGTGGAATAGTTGGGTAAAGTACCCAATGTATATGTTGTAAGTTTTTGTGGCGGGCCTTAAGTTGAGGTCCCGTCCGTGTTTTTAATGAAGTTTACCGTTCAAAAAAAAAGTTAGTCCCATATGTTAAAGAACATATACTGATAATGTATGTAACAAACGAATAAAAGAACTATTGCAGCAATTTGATAATCAAACCTATGATGTTTGTGGTTCCCTTGACCCCCTAAGTGGGCGTAACTTTTTAATTACTGTAGCCTAACGAATTTACTTATTGTGAGCGGTGTGCAGATATTAAGAAGCGTATAATGTATCCATATTCATGATTTTAAATCAACAATCTTAGTGTCTTGTCATATTTTATATGAATAACTCAAGCATTGTTGATGGATATTACTATGAAATTAGCCATGAGGAAGTTGTATAAGTCACAAATTCATTTAAGTGGCTAATAACACTGCTTTTGAATTGTTTACTTCCTTGAAATTATACATGTAATTTATGTTTATATGTTTGTGTGTATATCAAGCACTTTGATTCTGTTAAGCGTTAACCAGTTTTTGTACTATACATTTTAAACATAAACACATAATACAAACCGTTAAAATTTTCTAACTGAAACCAACCGTATAGAAACCTAATATGACAACAGCCACTGAGGCTTTTAGCAAATTTTAAAAAACGCAAATTGTTAGTTAAGTCGCAAAGTATAACACGAATTAACCCGTTTACCAATAAATGGGTCGAATGGGCATCATATATGATGTTAGTCGGATCCAGGGGCGAAGTATTATGAGGGCCGGGGTGGCCCTGGCCCCCCCTGTTTTTTGGCGCAGTAGTGGGAATTTGCGATTTTCGTAGGTAAATTTAGTCCGGGTTGAGTCCGGCCCCCGTCGATTTGCCACTACCGACCGAAAAAAATTGAGTTCGGCCCCCGCCGATTGGCGAACCAAGCTTCGCCACTGGTCGGATCACCCGCCGCAACGCGCAGGCATTCCCACTAGTTCTTCTATAAGACTGAGTACCCTACATTCCTCTAATCCTACAGTGCTACCTCATATCACTGATTTACTATCCGAAAACACCAATTTAAAAGCACACCACCCTAAAACGTTTTCTCTTGTTTTTATTTAAAAAAATTAAACATTTTAATTAAAAATAAATAAAATATCTTTCACATCCACACAATTCCACCACTCCCAAGTAGCATAACCAAAAAACAAACAACAAACTCATGAAATCTTTGATGTACCGGGCTGTAAAACCTTACAATATACAACTAATAAAGTCAAAACTCCAAGAGATGTTTCGAGAATTTCGGCAGAAGGTGGTGTTCAATGCAATGTTTAAGCTTAATTTGATTTGAAACTTTTTGCAACCCAATCTTTAATAGTCGCTAGTCTTAGTTACACCCGTTCTAATCTATTTCTAATAACAATTAATTTACTTGGGAAAGAGATTGAGACATGCAAATTAGAAAATATAGATAACCCACGAAACCATGCATGCCATTAGATTAACTGTTTTGTCTCAAGTTCGAATTCGATACAAAGGGGTTTACCGTAGTGGACTTTCGAGCCGCTGGTTTTCCCCTAAATTAGTGGTTTGGTGAAATTGGGCTACCCGGTAGACAACCATTTGTCAAGTGCTAATCCACTGACAGTTCAGATAATATTTAGTTGGCCGTTCAAAGAAAAAGATTTAACTGTTTAGTTCTATGTGTTTTTACTATTTTCAAAGCCAATTCAGAATTGTTTATCTTGTAATAAATCTGAAACTTTCTTAGAAGTGATGAGACTTCGTAATCTTTTAAAAGAAAATCAAAATTAGTAAGGATAAAAAGAAAAAAAGAAAAAGACACGTTAGTTATAGGGATCAAAATAGTTTCTTGTCACTCAATGTCTCTTTGTGTAACATCAAAAGCAATAAAGCCTAAATCAATGAAGAAAAGAAGAAAAACCACATGAAATGATGCAACTTTGCCTCTATACAGATAATACTAGCATGTTGATACTTAATATTGCATTGTGCCTTTCTTTTTGTACCCATTTTTCTCTTATTCAATATGCACCTTTAAGTGAGTTTTTATCTTCATTGTCTTCTCTTTTTGTAACACCAGATAGGAAAGTTATGATTCTGATATGAATAACAACTAAACGCAACGTCTAAAAGATTGCCAAAAAAATGTGTACAGTTGGATTATACGAATTAAGCCCCATATCAGTTATGTGAATTGAAGTTTGGTTGATAAATTGAAGGGGTATTGAATTTTAATAATCAAAACTTTCACTCATTGACCGACAATAATTTGTACTTTAAAAATTTCCAACAACGATCCCAACTTTTAGACATTTTTCCTCTTGTGAACATCAACGATCCCAGCGTTGGCATGCCAAGTCATCATCCACGTCAGCGTCCATGTCAGTATCTACTAACTGAGTTAATTAGTTCTCAGTTAACAAATGTTCATTGTCGGCCAATACGTTGAAAGTTATTATCGTTGTTGAGAATTTTTGAAGTACAGATTATTATCGGCGAATGAGTGAAAGTTTGGATTATTAAAACCCAATACCCCTAAATTGAATTATAGCTCTCGTTTACATAGAAATAAACGAGTTAAATTAGTTACATCTAATTACGTGTATAACTGGATATAACTCACGATTTTCTTATTAATGTTTTTTTGTGTTTTTCATCTAAGGTAGCGTTTGGTATAATGGAATGGAAGGGGGAATGGAATGGACCATTACGAGGTAATGAAAAATAGTGTGTTTGGTTGCTTAAAGGAATGGAATCACCCATTCCACAAGGCATTCCATTCCCTCAAAACCATTCCATCCACCCCCCATGTTTTTTTTTCATTCCATCCCTCATTCACCCTTTATTAACAACACCATAACCCACCAACCACCACCACCCACCACCATCGTCACCACCCACCACCGCCGTCACCATCCACCACCGTCGCCCACCACCTACCTCCGTCGCCCCCCACCGCTGGCCGCTGCTGCCACCACCCACCACCGTCGTTACCGCCACCCACTACCTTCACCCACCCACCACCGTCGCCACCCACCACCATCTCCCACCCACCGCCGCCATCCAACACCACCCAACGCCGACCACCACCGTCGCCCACCATCTACCAACGTCACCCACCACCCACCATCGTCGCCCACCCTCGGCGTCACCACCCATCACTGTCGTCGCCGTCACCACCCACTACCTTCACCCACCCACCACTACCGCCACCCACCATCACCGCCATCCACCTCCACCCATCGCTATCTTCGCCACCACCCACCACCGCTGTCGCCACCCACCACCACGCTACCGCCACACACCACCACATACCATCACTGCCACCAACCACCACCCACCACCGCCACTACTCACCATCGTCGCCCACCCACCATCACGGCCATCCACCTCCACCCTCCACCGTCACAACCACTGCTGCTGCCACCCACCACCACCACCACCGCTACCGCCACATATCACCACCCACCATTACCACCACTCACCACCGATTTTATTCCTTCGTCTTTTCCTGCTTATCCAACAACATAAAGTAATGTTTTGTTTCATTCCCACATGACAACCAAACAAGATATGGAATGGTAATGATCCATTCCATTACCTTGTCCATTCCATTACCTCGTCCATTCCATTCCCTCATCCATTCCATTACGCCATACCAAACAGACCCAAAGTTTCGTGTGATTTCGTTGATTATGTTACAAAAGGCAATAGAATTTTCGAAATCAAGTATGACACAATCAAACAAAAACCAAAAGGCAATCAAATATCGAAATCAAGTTTGACACATTTCCATTTCTTTTTAATAAAAAAATGGATACTTCATCCACAATTTGAAGTGGAGGGATTATGGGTCACGTAATATTACATCACCTTCTTTGATGTTCGCTGCCTTTTATCGACCTTTTTATCTCGAAAACATAACAAAAACAAAAACAATTAATTGAAGGTAATATCAACCTCATCCAATCATCCATGATACACCAACTTGTTATTTTCATATGTATATTTATTATCAACAACACAAAAACATTGTAATATACAAAGCAACAATCCCTTTTTCGATATATATATATATATATATATATATATATATATATATATATATATATTCCATGAGCAATAATAAGATAATAGAAGGATGCATGCATGACGCGGCGAGAAACCTAGACTTTGCCAAGGTGTGCACGGTTCGGTCGGTGTGGTATTATCTTCGATCAAAGTCATCGATTAATTTATTTTATCAATCAATCAATGTTCGGTTAATTAGGTTGGTTAGATTGACAATTTTTGGTTTAGTTCATTTAGTTTCGATTAATAGCCAAAACCAAACTTGGATAAAACTTTTTGCTTAGAAGTACATGAAATTGAGACATAAATGAAATTTAAATATAAAATGAAGATATAAATATGTAATTAATGAATTTGGAGATAAAAAACTAGAAACATATGAAAATATAAATGGTTTGGTACAAAAAATAGATAACTGATTTTTGGTTAATTCAGTTTTCGGTTAACCGATTTTCAGTTATTTCAGTTTTTGGTTGATTTCAGCTCGGTCTCACATATGTTTTCGGTTAACAATTTAATTATTGCTCAACCCGAGACACTATTAATCACGTAACATATCAAACCTTTTTAATTAAAAACACTATAGAAATACCATACTCAAATTAAAGAGAATAACATGCATTTATGAGTGCAGTTATACATGTTGCATTCTTTTGTGTTAGCTCTCTTAAGGTTTATCACCTTTTGATCTTGTGTGTCATCTTGTTTTATACTATTATATAAAGTGTTTCATGTATACTCAAAAGGTCAAAATCCAAATTTGAAGTGTAGTGACTGTCATAAATGTGGTCCTTTAAAAACAAAGGTTTATTGAAATTGCAATAGAAACCAGTGTTGGACAATAATGCTTACTGTTTAGTATAAGGAAAAACACTGTGTATAGATGTCAGTATATAAAGAAACAAACAGAGAAGAACTTTGATCAATTGCCCAAGAAAAATAGATATAAGAGCTAGAGAGGCTTGTTAATGCAAAGAAAGTGATAGATGTTCTTTGTGGTTATAAAAGACCAACATCAATAACCCTTAAATTTTAAAAGGCAATACTCCAACGGCTAGAGGCGGAAAATACGCAACTAGAAAAAGGAAACCGAAGCTAGTGATAGACACCATCAACATTGATATGAACAATTTGGCAAGGAACAAGCAAAGAAACTCTAAAATTTAGATAGTTGATAATAACAGTAGACATTTAAAACAAAACCAAGCCAACCACTGTTTTTGGCTTCCAAATACAACCCAACAACAAAAAAACCTACAAGGCCCAAGAAAAAACTAGACTAAAAAGGGGTCAATTAATACAGGAAATGAAGGAACAAATTGGTGGTGGTCTTATTGACATTAAGTGGGTCGCCGATGGTTGTGGTTTCATATCTGTAGAGGTTGAAACTTTACTTTGTACTTAGGTAAGTTGTCATAACTAAGATATCTTAATTAAACCATGTAAGAAAACAACGAGTTTGTGAGGGGCAAGGGGCACTGACATTCCTAAGAAAACGGTATATAATATTGACCATGATTCAACCTAGTAAGAACATCTAAAGCGCCGGAACTCATCCAAGGGCGGGGGGGGGGGGGGGGGGGGAGCTGGCCACGTGGAGGGTTATTATTGGCTGATTTTTTTTCCTTTTTTTTTTAAACTTTAACACAATATAATATTATTACTTTTCCCCTCTTCCACTCCCCACAATCCCCCCCACACGTAGGTCCCACAAGTGTCACATGGCGCTTCACCCCCCTCCACTCCGTGTAGGCTTACATGAAAACAAATAAAAAAATAATGCTTGTGAGTAAGTGGTCCCCACCTTGCGCTTTTGGATTGGTCCACCGCCAGGTACACCTAACCAGACTAGTCCACCTCATTTCCTCCATCGCTGCATCAGTCTGAAATTGGATGTCCAAAATTGGACACGTCCGGATGGTGAGGATTGTGGATGCTCTAAGTTGGTCCTACTTCACTCAAGTTGCTCATCTTTGATTGAAATTGCGATAGTTTTTCCACTTGTTTTCTACTTTATGTTTGTTTTTGCTATTAATTTGCTAGCCTTCTTATTTTTTCCTTTTGCTATTGCATTTTACTTCTTTCAAATATATATACTTTACAATTGGTTTGCAGTCACTTTTAACATTGACTAATTTTGATCCTAATTGCTAAAACTAACACCATTTAACGCTAATCCACTACTAGAAAAGTGGTTCTTTTGCTACAAAATTTTCTTACGGAAAAAAATGTGTCACAAATTTTGACAAAATTGCTACTAATTTATGATGAATAAAACACCCTTACTTTTTGGACAAATTTGCTACACAATAGCGACCAATACTTTGAAAATTGTGTAAGAAATCCGTAGGAATTGCGTCACAAATTTCCTACACCATATTTCCGTAGGAAATACGTTGAAAATTGCGTAGAAAATGTGTAGTAATTGGTTTCCGACGAGGGTTTTTCTAACATCAAGATTTTGTTAAAAAATACTATTAAGTTTTTGTTATTTATTATTTTTTCCGACGGATTTTGCGATCATTTTCCCAACCGTGTTATGATCAGAATTTACTCTCAAAATAGAATAAAATTCTTACGAACCCAAGTGACCGTGGCTCAAGGTTTGAATGTTTGCTTTAGTTAAATTTTGATGGGGAACTCTTCATGTGATAATTCTTGTGATAATGTTCATGTGATAATTCTTGTGATTATGTTGTCAAAAGCTCCATCGATCGGTTAGTTGGGAGGGATTAATGCTGTTGAATATAAAAGACACGACGTCTTGGGTTGACTAATATGATCCAATTTGTTATATAATCGTTGACCCGAATATGGCTCATTATTGGCGGATATTAAAACTTAGTAATCGGTAAGATGGGGGGGGGGGGACTCAATACATATATTTTGAAGTTTTTTAGTAAAAAATAGCAAGGAATCGAAAAAACTGAGAGGTGACCCCTTGGCCCCAATTAAGCTTCGCCCTATGGCTCATGTAATAAACCATTATAACCACAACACTACCCTTAATAAATTAGATTGGCTCTTAAACTTGTTGGAGAACACATGTACAACATATGCATTGACATGCATCACTAAACCATACCACCATACAAAATTCTTGACGTGCCAGAGGGACGAAATTTTAAGTTTTCCACTTTAGAGATTTAGAAAATAAGAATAACAAATAAATTATGCATATGCATGAATGCAAAGTCTAATATCTGAATCTCAAACATTCTTATATTGATGAACAACAAGCTCAGTGAATAAAAATACAAATGTTGGGAATTGACACACATCTACTTATTAATATTTTTACCAAATTGAAATGAAAAGTTATAAACACATGAATCTCATGCTGCGACTTCTATGATGTGATTTTGCACATTTGGGAGAGCTTGCGGTTCAATGGCCACATGACTTGCATCATGTCCGTTTTCTTTCAGTTTGGCCACCACAGGAAGAACATCAGAACACACCAAAGCATTCAGCTTCACAACTTCTGTTGTTTTGTGGTTTGTTATTTCTGACATCTTTTCGTTTGCAATGGGCTTCTTGTTCTTGTACATGAAGTATAGTATCATTTGAATAATACCAAAGATGAATCCAAGTACATTTGGAATCTGGAAAAGTTAGTCATTTACAAATCAGAAACCTTTTAGGGGAAAAAAATAAGTTTGGCAGATGTAGATAAACTTTGTTGTACATGTTGAGTAAGATAATTTCATACCGCAATATTGAAGTCACCAAGAAGCAGACCATAAAAGAACCACATAACAGCACTGAGGGTAAGGGCCATTGATAGTAGAATTGGCATGTATTCTACACTTTTTGTTTTAATCACTTGTCGCTGCAAAATAATGCGAATTAATACATATTTAATACATATAATATAATATAAAATTGGCGCATATATATTAATTAAGGAATGTAACTATGTGAAATGCAAGTAACTAGCTTTTTGTTGTGTTACAATGCTTATATAGGCTCTTTATGCATGCATACTTACCACAACTCCCAAAGGTGCTACAAAAACACATAAAGAGAAAACAAGGCAAATCCATCCAACTATCACACCGCGGGTAACTCCACTTGCAAGGAATTGAGTTAATACAACAATCAATCCGAAGCCAACAACTATTAGTAGTACAATGAGCTTCAAACTCTCCATCTACATAACAAAGATTTGATTTGGTTTATTTTAATTAACCTTCTTTATTGATAAGTAGGATAGGAGTAGTATATATACCCTAGCTTTCTTTGGCGCGTAGAAAAGAAAGAAACAAATGTACAAGGTTTCGATGAAGCAGCCGACTGAGTTAATGGTAATGAGAAGCAAGACATTGGTCTTCAGAAACGCATAATATATCCAAAGCATCGCGCTGAATAGGCCCACCACATAAGGTGCTGATTGAAACCCTTCGGTTGATTTCTTTTTGTATACTTTATAAAACGTTGGTCTGCATTTATGTTAGATTTTGTTGGGAAGGTCAGGTGGTTACTATATTGAGGCCTCAACTATATAATGAAAAGAGGATATAGGAACCATATACATGAGATAGACTTACATTGGTGCAAGAAATACCATAAACGAGACGATATTGCCTGAAAATGTTGTAAAGCAAAATGATAACCGCATAATCATCTACGAAAAAATAATGTTACAAAGAGAAAGAAAATAAGTATTATACCTAGAAGGCCAAATGCTAGAGTGAGGTGAGCCAATGTCCCCGTCATCTTCCTTAACTGATCACAAATGTAATATCACAAAAGTAAGGGTTGTTTAGGCAAGTGCTACCTTCCTCTATCTCTTTTCTTACTCCTTATGAGTGGTGCATAGGAGATGATAGAGCAATCCCTTTATATAGGAAGCTAGAGCTAAGAGAGATGGCTCCACCATTATATCAACTTTTTTCTTTATCCATTAAACCTGAAAATGTGCACAATATAATTGGATTGAGTGGGTACATAACTACATCAGTGTACTAGTTCTTTATACATGCACCACTCTCTTCATGTACCTTTATATTTTTTAAAAACAAAAGCTTGTTCTATAACATGTATATCTCAACTTTTTCTTTTTGCTGAAAGATGCAATGATATATCTTTGTTGTTACGAAAAATTGAAATATGTTTGTTACATGATTGCTTGGAGAAGACATTCATATTTGTTTGTTACGTGCCCTCGCTATAGGTGATTAAATATTTAAACAATTTAAAAAAATATATATGAAAAATTGTACCGCAACAAGTCATCGCTCTAGGGTGTACCTATAGTGAGGACCCTTATAGGGACGGACGTTACACCTTTTAACGACGATGACTATGTTTGCGATGACATGTCGTTGCGATATATATAGGCTATAGCGACGACATATGAGACCTGTAGCCACGACATGCGTCATCGCTATAGGCTCCGAATGTTGTGAGTGAAGGTAATGGATAAGTTAATCCTTGGCACTTGTAATTGGTACATATAGTAAACATTGTGATTTATAATATTTTCCTATATACAATATATAAGTATATAACCATCTTATATATATATAGGATTTGAATCATTTGAGAGCCACCATTTAGGGAAAGAACCAAAGAACCAGTGTGAACAGGTGGCATTTTTGTAAATATGAAGGTGTCTACAAAAACCCCTCCATCAAAAAATAAAAAAAAATATAAAAAAAATTATATAACCTAAATAAATAAAAAAATAAAAAAAGTAAAAACACCAAAATGATTAATTTGCATTATTAATTCAAAAAAAAAATAAAAAAAAAATAAAAAAAAATAAAAAAAATGGCTTGTGACGTCATATGACGTCATCCTGATGCACATGTGCATTTCGCTGTTATATATATAGAAATACACCGTATGCACATGTGCATTTCACTATTAAATCACACTTTTGAATGAATTGTCAATTACCATACTTAAATGATTATTAAATGGACACGATACAGATACAAAACGGGTCACACATTTTAGTCAATGATCATTAAATGGACGCAAAGTAAGATATAAAATACAATCGAACTCGTCAAGTGTTTAGTCATGCATATTACAACATAAATTGAAACTAAAACACGTGTATGACAACAAACATGAATAAACTTAAAACACCTCTATATAAGAAATATAAAATCGAAACGTTTACTGCATGCACATGTGCATTTCACCAATATAGTTAGATTTTTTTAGCGGTTTAACTTTCGGGCATACATATATGTATGCATCATCCTTTAAATAACAAAGTTTTTTATAACAATTTGCTTTTATCATACAACTACATGTAGCTTCTACCAAACGTATTAACTCAATAAAACAAACGATAACAAACGTATCGTACATCATCCTTCAAATAACAAAGTTTTTACACAAATTTGTTTTTATCATACAACTACATGTAGTTTCTACTTTCTACCAAATATATTAACTCAATAGAACAAACGATAACAAAAAAAATATCCATATTACAAACTAACTATGTTACAACTAACCACCTACCTACAAACTTGTAATTATCTCACAATCTCACGTCCACTAACAGTGTCCCCTTCTATTGCTTAGTTGTCCCTTATCATCTTCTTCTCCTTTTACTTATCTTCTTTCACCACTCTTCACACTTCATTGATCCATCATCTAACATCTCCCTTGTTTTTTCATATGTCAACCTGAACAGCGTATACTCTCAAATTTATCACAATGCTCATTTGTTTAAACAAATAAAAATTAACATTTATCAATTAACATGAATAATATACATATATGCACATGTGCATAGACATATATGCACATGTGCATATATACTTAAATTGCTTAAATAAGTAATAACGACCTTTTTAACTTCCTGATCAACGATTATGTCATCATCCTCAATCGCATCCGACAGCTTTTTTTTGACCCTTTATCCCTCAATCATAATACAAAAGTTACATTCTTTTATGCTTACCACATCTTTGTCTATCTCATCTTTGTCTACAAATAATAAACAACACATAAGAAAACCAGATTTCAATCTTAAGGCACATGTGCATTAACATTACTTTTTTCATTACAATCAATAAAAACGCATAAGAAAACCGATATTTCAACCTGATTGCACATGTGCAACAACATTAATTTGTTAATTACAACAAAACAAATGTATACATGCATTATTGTTAATTGCTTAATTATAACAGTATGTGCTTTAACATTATAAACTACGTTTTGCACATGTGCATTAACAATCTTAATGCACATGTGCATATCAGAAAATGGCACCTCATCCAATATACAAATTATCCTCCTAACCGAGTGCTTGCATGACTTTTTACTTCATTATCATTCCCACATTCCATCAAATCATCAACATGTCCCTCCCTAATTACTTTTACAACATTCTCAGCACTCAAAAACGCATCAGTGCAAACAACTCTCAAACACGTAAGTTCATGTTTCTCATATGCCATAATCACAAACTTCATAAATTCAACACATTCCTTAATCAACTGACCAGCAGAACACTTATTATTAGGAGAAAGAACATGATCATTATCAATTACTTTCAACATGTCACCAAAACTTAATTAAAAACCTGCATTCATGATATTCATATCAAATAACCAGTTCATAGCAGGAACAAAAGTGATATCATCATAGGATCTGTTAATAAGTACCTGAATAGCCTCATCAATGGTTGAATCAGTCACCATACGATAATCCAATCGGTATTAATTGTTTCCGAATTTGTTAATTATATGGCGATGATTTTAAACCAGATCGGAGCTTTATCCGGGACTCCAATCACAACCGATTCCGGCCACACTACCGGAGGAGAGCCAACGTCAGCTGTAGTTAGCGCCTCCGCCGTCTGGAGATCTCCACCGGCGAACATCCGTGTATCCGTACAGAAACAAGCGACAGGGACAACGTCTCCACCAATGAGTCCGGTGAGAGGAGGAATGCGACCAGATCTGTCCGTTGCATGTCACTTGTCAGGCGTTGATGACAGAACAGGAAACGCCGGTGATTGAGCCTCATCAATGGTTGAAATCAGATCTGAATAAGAAGAAACAAGCAGATTTCCTAGAGAGAGAAATTCCTAGAGAGAGAAATTCCTCGAGAGGGAAGATGGATTGTGTTTTCACGTATTTGTATTTATTTATTTTATGTTTTTATGATATTTACAAAAATGCCACCTGTTCACACTGGTTCCTTGGTTCTCTCCCTAAAGTTGGTTCTCGTATGATCCCTACCCTATATATATATATAAGTGCAAATAATTTCATACTTTTAAAAATTAAAAAATAAAGAATTAAAATATCTATTGCTTAATGGTTTCATTTTTTTTTTTTTGATAATGATGAACCTCATCAATACAAAACTTCCTAAATATTTGGTAAACATAGGGCAAATGCCCCAAACTACACATGAGTGGGGCACCTAGGAAGCACTTTTTGATGAGTCAGCCACCGATCCAATTAATCGGGTTTTAAGACCCAAGAAGGTGGGTCCTAATCCCTCTGTTGGTCGCATGCACTGATAATGAGTTGATTAATTAGCCATAAATACTAATATGCGAGTAAAGCTTATCTAGCTTTATGGTTTTCTTTTGTTAAAGTGCTAGTAGATTGAATATAATTTCAGCACTATAAGATACAAACAACTCTAAAAGCATTATACATTCTCCATCATATATATAATATATTTGAATGTACAACCACCACAATTATTTCTATTTTATAACTTATAACTTAGTTAAAGATTCACAAAGTACGCAGAGATATTTTACTCAATATATGTAGCCTAATAGACATGAAAGAATGTCATAAATTATTATAATTATCTCATCTTTTATGTCTTCAAAAATTATTCTAAAAGAGCAATTGATCAATTGGAAATTTCTATACCATAGAATTCTTTTTAAGATGGTCCGATTTTTAAGATTGTCACTACAGGAAAAATGAATTTTGTGGCAAACGCAGGTGTCACTAAAGCCTCAAGTCACTAAAATGTAGCCTAATGTTTCACCTACACGTAAAACTAGTGGGTAAAGGTGCTCACAGTGAAGAAGACATACGTGACAAAACATAGTGTGAGAAATAGATTTGGGGATGGGGATACATAGTATAATAAATATGTAAGTTATTAATGAGAGATTATTAACTCAATCGTTATGTGGTCACTTTATACTTGAGTTATAATTAACGGATTGATTGATTATTAGCACATAATTTAGCAACGAATTAGCTTCATTCTGCTGTTATTATTACAATATATTTGAAAGTACCTCTCGCTTGCTTTCCATACATGCATGAGTCACAAACTTGCGCTGGATTTGACAGCTTTGGTAACCCGATTGCAATCTTTGAAAGGCTTCTAATTGCATCAAAGTTCAAGTGTCCAAGGCGAGTGTGGCACAACCATGACTCGTCTTGTAATTTTGAATGTAAACACGCTGGAAAAACAACTTTTAAGTTAACCTTATAAGTGCGTGGTACCTTCATGATCGAGCAACATTCCGTTCGGCTCGTGCATCATCAATGTCCCGTGTTTAATGGTGATTTTGCATCGTGTTTCATCCATTTGTCCCACATGTATAATGTTATTTTTAAGTGATGGAATGTAATAGACATGTTCAAATATGCTTTGCTTTCTCGATTTTCCTTCAACCACGATCTTGCCTCTTTCTTTGATGTTCACATATGAATTGTCCCCGAATCTAACCTTCTCTTTAACCCATTGATCTAGCTTAGAGAACCATTCATGATTTCCCGTGATCATATGGTTACTAGCACCGTTGTCTAAAAACTACACATATCTTTTACATGGACTAGTTGCGTATATGCTCGGATTGACGTGTTTTTCGTTCAAATATACAACATGCTTAGTTTCTTCTTCACATGTATGCATATATATAACACAAGTCCTTCATCTTGTTGTACAAGATTGCTCTCTTCATCCCTTTTCCTTGTGGGACAATCGCTCGAGAAGTGTCCTAGCTCATCACATCGAAAACACTTCAATTTTGATCGACCTTCACAAGTCTTTCTTTCAGCTCTCGCCCTTTGCCCCGAGCTCTTGTGTTACCGCGACCGCGTCCTCTTCCTTTACCGTTGTGTTCAACAGTCCCGTTGCATCGACCGAAGCTCTTTCCACTTCTCTTCTTGGTTTCCATTCTTCATAGGTCAAAAGTAACTTCTCTTCCTTGGTCGGTTGCACCTATTGCTTGAGTTTTATTCGTTCTTCATAAGCGGTAAGATGTCCAACTACATCATCATAGCCAACCATTTTTGAGTCGACTACTTGCTTTGCGGCTAGGGCTGTACACGAGCCGAGTCGAGCCGAGCCAGGCCCAGCTCGAGCTCGAGCTCGAACCTAAACCGAGCCAGCTCGGCTCGTTTTTCTGATCGAGCTGAAAAGTCGAGCTCGAGCTCGGCTCGTAAATGTTCGAGCCGAGCTCGAGCTGGCTCGAGCCAGCTCGATATATATTTTTTTTCTTTTTTACAAATATTTATTAAATAAAAAACAATAAAATTAAATAAAATTACACATAATCATGTATATTTTTTTATTTTTCTAAATAAAATGACACATACACAAGCCTAAGTCGAGCCATATGTCGAGCCATCATCGAGCCGAGCCATGAGTCACAAACTTGCGCTGGATTTGACAGCTTTGGTAACCCGATTGCAATCTTTGAAAGGCTTCTAATTGCATCAAAGTTCAAGTGTCCAAGGCGAGTGTGGCACAACCATGACTCGTCTTGTAATTTTGAATGTAAACACGCTGGAAAAACAACTTTTAAGTTAACCTTATAAGTGCGTGGTACCTTCATGATCGAGCAACATTCCGTTCGGCTCGTGCATCATCAATGTCCCGTGTTTAATGGTGATTTTGCATCGTGTTTCATCCATTTGTCCCACATGTATAATGTTATTTTTAAGTGATGGAATGTAATAGACATGTTCAAATATGCTTTGCTTTCTCGATTTTCCTTCAACCACGATCTTGCCTCTTTCTTTGATGTTCACATATGAATTGTCCCCGAATCTAACCTTCTCTTTAACCCATTGATCTAGCTTAGAGAACCATTCATGATTTCCCGTGATCATATGGTTACTAGCACCGTTGTCTAAAAACTACACATATCTTTTACATGGACTAGTTGCGTATATGCTCGGATTGACGTGTTTTTCGTTCAAATATACAACATGCTTAGTTTCTTCTTCACATGTATGCATATATATAACACAAGTCCTTCATCTTGTTGTACAAGATTGCTCTCTTCATCCCTTTTCCTTGTGGGACAATCGCTCGAGAAGTGTCCTAGCTCATCACATCGAAAACACTTCAATTTTGATCGACCTTCACAAGTCTTTCTTTCAGCTCTCGCCCTTTGCCCCGAGCTCTTGTGTTACCGCGACCGCGTCCTCTTCCTTTACCGTTGTGTTCAACAGTCCCGTTGCATCGACCGAAGCTCTTTCCACTTCTCTTCTTGGTTTCCATTCTTCATAGGTCAAAAGTAACTTCTCTTCCTTGGTCGGTTGCACCTATTGCTTGAGTTTTATTCGTTCTTCATAAGCGGTAAGATGTCCAACTACATCATCATAGCCAACCATTTTTGAGTCGACTACTTGCTTTGCGGCTAGGGCTGTACACGAGCCGAGTCGAGCCGAGCCAGGCCCAGCTCGAGCTCGAGCTCGAACCTAAACCGAGCCAGCTCGGCTCGTTTTTCTGATCGAGCTGAAAAGTCGAGCTCGAGCTCGGCTCGTAAATGTTCGAGCCGAGCTCGAGCTGGCTCGAGCTGGCTCGAGCCAGCTCGATATATATTTTTTTTCTTTTTTACAAATATTTATTAAATAAAAAACAATAAAATTAAATAAAATTACACATAATCATGTATAATTTTTTATTTTTCTAAATAAAATGACACATACACAAGCCTAAGTCGAGCCATATGTCGAGCCATCATCGAGCCGAGCCATGAGTCGAGCCACGAGTCGAGCCACGAGCTGAACACCCCTGGCTCGAGCTCGGCTCGATTATAAAACGAGCCAGCTCGGCTCAGCTCGAAAACAAAACGAGCCTCTTCGAGCCGAGCTTTTTACGAGCGAGTTTCGAGCGAGCCTCGAGTCGCAAGCTTTTTGTACACCCCTATTTGCGGCCACCATCTGTATATACTTACTCGGTATGTAGTGTAAGAATTTTTTCACCAACTTCTGTTCTTCTATTACGGTCCCAAGCGAGGCAGCTTTTGAAGCAATACCTAAGATCATTCCAGCGAACTCGATTATTGAACTTGAATCTTTTATCTTTAAGTTTTCGAACTTCGCCATAAGAGTTTGGAATCTTGCCTCCAATACTCGCTCAACTCATTGATGCCGAGCCTTCACTGCATCCCACATAGCTTTCGCTGTTTTAAAATTTCCGATTTGCAAAACAAGTTCCTTCGGTACTGCTTGAAACAAGAGTGTGATGGCTACGCGATCTTTATGAGCATTGACGTTAGTTCCAGGTTCTATGACCTCCCGTAACTATGAATGTTAAAGTTCGCCTTCATCTTCATATCCCAAACCGTATAGTTAGTACTGGTGAGAGTTGGACATGCGAGACTCGGTATGTGGTCCTTTACTACCGTGCTCAAAATGTTTGGGTTTGTATCTCCCATCATATTCTTCTTTGCTGTTAGGCGTCAAGTCTCGTCTGGCTCCTTCCTCTGTGATCGTTTGAGCCTACCACAAATCTTCTTAATCGCTCATCTTTTAACGGTTAAAATCCTCTTGCCGGACTCACGGATCTCCTGTCTTTATTGAACGCCTTAGAGCTCTGATACTAATTGTTGAACAATTGATATTAGAGAAGATAAACAAAACGAATTAAACCACAACTTGTTCTTGTAATTTTGATGGGATAATTAGGGTTACGTAATGTCCTTTTTTATATAAGCCTAATAACCTTGGTTGAAACTAGGATGCAAAAACTATCTCAAAAACACCCCTCAACTTTCCTAGGTTGGTTCCTTTTTACCCAAACCTACGAGATTACGTCGTCACCAAGAAGCCACATTTTCCGATGAATGTTTTCTTGCCAGTCTATTGATGCGGGTATGTAACTTAATGCATATAACCAAGAAAATGAGACTAAAAATCATAATAATATATACTATCATGATATTCTTTCCTTACTCGAACAAATCACCTAAAAGATCAAGATGCATCAAAAGGGCAGCGTAATTCGTTTGTGTGAGCTTGGTTGCCATTAAGTAGTAGGGGTGTAAACGAGCCGAGCCTGAGCCTGACTGGGCTCTAACTTGGCTCGTTATGGTTTTATGAAGCTCGAGCTCGGGCTCGGCTCGGTTCGAGCCTACAATCTTGAGCTCGAACTCGACTCGCTAACAAAATCAAAAGCTCGAGCCCGGCTCGAGGTGAAAACGAGCTTAAAGCTCAGCTCGAGATCGCAAAAGCTCGGCTCGCGAGTGTTATTAAATGGGCCTATGAAATAAGGACTTGGGCTTCGGAGATATGGGCTATAAATTATAAGAGATATATAAATAATTTATAATTATGTTTGGGCTCGTTTAGGCTCGCGAGCCCAATCGAGCTTTGTATCTAGGGCTCGATCTCGGGCCCGATAACTAAACGAGCCATATTTTAGGCTCAGTCTCGTTAAGGCTCGGCTCGTTCGGGCTTTTTACCGAGCCGATCCCGGGTAGCTCTCAAGCCGCAACGTGTCATTTACACCCTTATTAAGTAGTATAGGTATACGATATATCATTCAGTGGATGAAGCTTGGTACATTACGTGGAACACAGAATAGATAAATGAATGAGAAGGATGACTAAGAGTTAAAATATGAAAAACAAAAACCTACTAGTAACATGTATGATTTATTACTGACCACCAGACTAAAGGCACTACTGTCAATTGTGTTATTTTTTTTAATTATAGATGTTATTGTCTAAAAATGTATTGTACTCGACTTTTGGATATAGAAGATGCATTCAAAAAAATTGTGACACGGATCCCGTCCAAGTAGTCCACCTTGGCTAAGTTTATGTGGTATACAAGTGAGCCATGAATCACAAACAATAGATCATTCAGTTTTAAAAAAAATAATTTATTTAGTTCATCTATATCTATTAGTAATTGATTGGATCAAATTGACAACTAGAATACAAACTTGTTGGATGAGGATGGCCATATTTGCTCACATTAGAGGACCCTATTTTGTAGTCTTTATATTTATTGGAAACGATGTTACAAAGAACTGCTTAAGGCTTATGTAACGTATTTTCATGTCATTCTTTTGTTCATTTAAATAATAATATTGTATTTAAACAAAAGGAGATAATGTGCTCACGTAACCGTTAGTAGTTATGGAGCACAAGCTTTATAAATAGAGGATATATGCATAATCGTAGAGTGAAAGCACTACGTTAAAACGTTTTTTTTTTTTTTTACAGAGAAAGATGACTTGAAATTAATTGTTGAAGATATTGCGTGTGTTCATTGGGAAAGTGAGAAACCATGAGTAAAACATGTGAAAAAAACTTATGGAAATCATTTTACCTAGTCTTTTTGTAGCTTTTGCGTAGAAACACGGGTAGAATTGTTTTAATTAATAAAAACTTAAAAAGGAGTTTAAAAAATCAATTAAAATCAAGTAAAAAATTTATTTTACCGAACCTATTCTTGATTTTACATCACCACCCTAACCGATTCTTGATTTTAGCCTTTTATTGTTGTAAGAATTGTACGTATATAGCCGGTTTTACCGGTTCATGGTGGCTACACGCGCAGTGGCGGATCTAGAAATTAATTTCAGTAGTAACGTTTTTCATTTTTTTCATTTTAGTAGTAACGTTTTCCAAATATCGTAAAAAAAACAAATTTTCCACTACGCGCGCGAAGTTGAGTAGCAACGGACGCGGCACCTAGCTTCAAGCTAGGTCCGCCCCTGTACACGCGACCTCCTAGTTCTATACTTTGCCCATGCCTTTTAATTTTATAGCAAGACCGCTTCTATATTGCCTTTCAAACAATAAATTCTGTATCATTATATATGGGACATAACATTAAACTCGTTTGTATGGATGATTTTTTAATAGGGAAGCTAGAAAAATAAACACTAATTAGCTAGAACTTCAATCTAGAGCAAGTAAAAAAAAAACTACAAATGTTTATGAAGAAGATACATCCAAACTACACTAGCCCAAATGAAAAGGCGTGTATATCTCATACGGTGACTTCAATTATGTGATTTGGTACAGTCGGGAGAACATGAGGCGCCGGCTCAACAGCTACAAGGACATCATTTTTCTTTTCGTTGAATTGATCAACTACGGGAAGAACATCAGAACAAGTTAGAGCGTCGTGAAGCTTAACATTGTCGGACACTTTCTGATCTTCTAGTTGTGAGATTTTTTGCTCCTCCATTCCACTGATTTTCACTTCAGACTTGGATAGTGTTTCACAGCTAACTGGCTTCTTGTAGTTCTTGTATACCACGTATAGTGTCATTTGAATTATACCGAAGGTGAATCCAAGCACATTTGGAATCTAAAAAATGCATTATACAACATATGGTCATAAAAAAGTAGATATTTTTTTAAATAAAAGATGGATGCAATAGTTTTTTTTAGTACCGCAATATTGAAATCCCCAAGAAGTATGCCATAGAAGAACCATGTAACTGCGTTGAGGGTTAGTGCTACTGAAAGCGAAATTGGCATGTACTCTACACTTTTTGTCTTAATTACTTGTCTCTGGAAAAAAAGGAAGAACATTATTCTCTATAACAAGTATAATGATGCATGAAATTTAATATTGTTCTATTTTACTTTATTTCTAGTTAAATGTTTGTTTTCTTTGTTATATACTTACCACAACGCCCAAAGGTGCGACAAAAACGCACAAAGAAAACACAAGGCAAATCCATCCAACTATCAAAACTCTGTAAACTCCACTTGCAAAAAGTTGTGTTAGGACAACAACCAAACCGAAGCCAATAACTATTAGCAAGACAATCAGCTTGAGGCTCTCCATCTATAGCCAAGGAAACTGATTAGCCCTCATTCGTAGTAGAAAAACTTTATTATCCAAAGAATTAAAACTGAAAATACATTAAAGTTCAAAATCGTATGTCACAAATTAGTACGTACTCTGGTCTTCTTTGGCGCGTAAAAGAGGAAGAAACAAATGTAAAAGGTTTGAATGAAGCAACCAATGCAATTGATGGTGAGTAGAAGCATGGTGTTTGTCTTGAGAAATGCGTAATATATCCAAAGCATGGCACTCAATAAGCCCACCACATAAGGTGCAGACTGAAACCCTTCACTTGATTTCTTCTTGTATACTTTATAGAATGTTGGTCTGTGTTTTTATTTGAAAATAAAAAAAAGTTAAGAGAAAATCAACTAATTAAGGTACACAAAGGATTCCAACACCAAAGGATAGTTAACTTACAAAGGTGCAAGAAATACCATAAACGAAACAACATTGCCTGCCAATTTAAAAGAACATTGTTAAAATTAGTACCATATTCGAACTAGAAGTTACAGGCGTCAAGAGGTATCTGTTTTGTAACTTAGAATGCATGACAATATGTAATGCAAAGAACTCTAAACAAAATCAATAGATTTTATTAGCAGGAATAGAATGTAAATATACCTAGAAGACCAAATGCGAGAGTCAGATGAGCAAAGTTCGCGGTCATCATCCTTAATTCGAACAGTCAAAATGATCGAATTTGGGCGTATATTTTAGGGAACACTACCTTAGTCTCTTCAAGTTGATCTCTTATTAGTTTTTGCGAATGGTGCTTAAGCAATGGGTACTGATTTCCTTTATATAAGAAGGGTTTGAGGGTGCTGGGGCGCCTTTGGACATTGCCAAATTATTTTATTTCTTTTAAATTCTCGTGGACAAAAAGAGAGGCTTGTAGAATATAACGGCGACTATACAATCTTATTATTGTTGCACGTGTTTCAAAGTTACCATCTTTATCTTCTTCCTTTATACTACTTTTTATTGAATCTTTTTCTTGATTGTTTTCTGCTTATTAAGTTTGTGGGCTAATCCAAAAGTTAGCAAATTTCTACTTGGACCAACAATATAATAAACATAGGGAAACATAATAAGGTCACAAACATAAAACAAGCATAACTTGGGCGAGTGTAGTTATGGATCCTAACATAGGGTCTGAATTCCATCGTTTGGGGCCTTGATTCCGTCACTATAAATTTTTACCCAAATTTCGAAATTTCCAATCACTCCATATTTTCTATTTTTAATTTCCGTATTTTACTCACTTATCAAGTTTAAAGATTTGGAATACACATCAAATTTAAAGCTTCTTACAAAAAGGATCATTCAATATGCTATTACTTTGTGTACGATCAATCCCCAGCCGTCAGATCAGATACCATTCAACGGCCAGATCTTGGTCTTTTATCTCAATACGCTGATTGGAGCAATAGCAATAGCGGCGGCAACCTGGCTGTTGCCACTAAAGGAGTTGCCGCTATTGTTCGGAATTATTGTAGTGTAGATTTGAAGTTACATGGGTCCCAATATAATGCATGAAAGATAAAGTGGAGAAGCTTCCCAAATAGAATGATTGGTTCATGAAAGAAACAATTTTGGACTTGCTTAGCTAGTTAGGCCTACATTTCTAATAATACCATCCAGAACCATATAGACTCCCCGATGCATGTCCATGTATTGCAGTTCTAGAAATTGAGATCGACTCGATCCAGAAGCTTCAGATTGTTTTGTAGCTTTGGCCACGGCCCCTTTCTTTTTTGTTTTTATTTCGCTCGTTATATCTTCCTAACATTATTATATCGTTAAAAGATCATATGATGTATACTTTTCCAAGTGTATGAATGTTGTCAATTATACAAAAAGTGATCAATATATGACGATGGCATTCAATTATATTTGATGGGTGACAAATTTTCATCCATGAAGGACCAAAACCTATGGCTCAATCGACAGGTGTCCATAATTTGTTCGGATGTAAAAACATTGTTTACAATAATTGTCTCAATGGAAAATAATAATATGAGTAGATTCTTATTTGGTAAAATATAAATGTTTTCAAAATGAACTCCTTTTGCTCCGCTCTTGTTTGGGGGTCTCTAAGTTACTGTTTGGCCTACGGACGTGTCAACCGGACTTTGTTTTCGATACCGTATCTATTTTCGACAAGGGGCTACGCGAGGCAGTTGAAGATATTGTTGTATGCGGGGGCAGTTTTTTGGGGATTTTCAATGGCAGGTGGCGTCCTTGCCGATACGGTCGGGAGGGCTTGGGCTCTCTTCGGCAGAGGACGCAACTGCCTATGCATTTGTTGCCTCAAGAGTGCAGTCCTGGAAGTTACAAGACCACATCTTAAGGAGCAGTGGTGTGGTGGTGATAGACTCAGAGTACATGCTGGCGCTGGACATTGTTCGCAACTCTCTCCCTGATTTGGACCTGGGTAGTTTCATGGATAAAGACACCGCCCCTAAGAAAGTCCAAAAAACCTTGGCGAGTGCATTTACCCAGAAAACCCTTCACAATATGGGAGAGAAGTTTGGTATGACTCCCTGTCAGAAAACGGTGTTTGAATGCCTCAAGGGGGCACATGCTCAAGATTTTCTAACTGTCCCCCCGATTGATGGGCTTGGGCAACATATGTCAGCTATCAAATACCAGGCCATCCTTAAGTACAGACTTATGATCCCTATGTTCCCGGTTGACGAGTCGTGCCCGATTTGTAAGAAAGCTTGTTTGGATAAATTTGGGGATCACGCCCTACATTGTAAGGAAATGCCGAGCTTTAAATATCGACATGACTTAGTCAGGGATTCCTTGTGGGATGTTTTGTGAAAGGCTGGGATCTCAGCTAAGAAAGAAGCCTCGGTTAATTTTCTAACGGACCCGCTAGACGGACGGTCCACCTTACGGCCAGCGGATGTCCTTGTGTTCGGGTGGGTGCAAGGTAAGCATGCGTGTGTTGACCTCACTAGGGTGTCCCCCCTAGTGGGGCTTCGGGATTCGGGGTTTGTAACAGTGCAAGCAATCTTGAAAACTGAATCTAAGAAAGTCGCTAAACATGAAAAATGTCTGCATGGAAAATCAGCATGTCTTCGTACCCTTTGATTTTGATACCTTTGGGGGCCTTGCCCCCGAAGCCATTCGGTTTCTGGATCGGGTGCAAAAGGTGATGCATAGTAATTGCTCGATAGCCAGAGACCAAAGTTTCATTTTTAATAGAGTAGATTTTGCTATCCAAAGGGGGTGGTGGCGCAGCTTGTTGCCCGCTTACCAACCGTTCAGTTGTAATGTGTTGATTTTAATTTAATGAAAAAAAAATTATGATAATGAAATTTAAAAGTTCAATGTCCAAAAAAACGTATATTATTGAATTATGACAATTGTAATATACCTTATGCAAAGGATCTTAATTTTTTAAAACAATTAAACATATAGGATAATATTATCTGAAATTTTCCAACTATGAAAACAAACAACGACAATGAACAATGAAAACTACACACCACACAACGCGGGAAAAAATCGTGACACTGATATTAAACAAAGTGTAGCATTAGGGTGTTTGAAGAGAACTTTAGAGTGGTTCGAAACTTGGTGTCCACGCTTTTATGGCACCAATCTCCTTTACTTATTTTTAGTGCGGATATCATTGACTTCTGCAACATGAACGGTCGAAAACGTTTATGAACCCCTCAAATTAGACTGTCCGTCGTGGACGCGCGAGCAGCACGACACGAACAAGGTTTCAGCGCCCATGCTCACCCCAGCCACAACAGCCCCACGCGAACAGGCCCTGGCGCGAGCACAAGCAACGTGGTCGATTGGGTTAACGGGAAAAAGTGAGCTTTGGTCGCGCCGCTGCTCACCCCCAGCCAAAACGGGGT
Organism: Ambrosia artemisiifolia; assembly: GCA_032199755.1. Classification (NCBI taxonomy): domain Eukaryota; kingdom Viridiplantae; phylum Streptophyta; class Magnoliopsida; order Asterales; family Asteraceae; genus Ambrosia; species Ambrosia artemisiifolia. Next base: position 46,463,738 of record CM063526.1, read on the forward strand.
CAAGTGACCGGATTACTTGATAGTCACGCCGGTGACTCGCGCTCGTTCGCTCCCGCGTCCACAAAGGACAGCCTTAGTTTGATACATCAATTCTAAATAATGATAAAATATCTCAGTGACAAAACCACACTTTTTGTCTTTTATGTATGACCAAAATGATAAAACACGCCCTTTAAAAAGAAAATTCATTTTATGTCCATTTTCTCTGTTTTTCTAACATGTTATACCCTTTAATACAAACATAGTTAGTGAAGTCAGTTGTCTTCAATCAAGGCAAGGGTAAAATTGTCTATTCACAACCACAAATCTCTTTTTACTAATCCTATCTCGATCTCGTACTTGAATACCTGTCGCATTAAGTTTTTGATTTTTTCATGGGTGATTGTCATCCTATCCTCATTGTAAATCCGGTTAATGTTGTTCCCAATACACTTGTTGAAATATGTAGAGAAACATATGAACTAGTAATCTAGGGTTTATAATTCATCAGATTTGTTTAAATGCTAATTTCAGGTCTAGCACGTGCAAACGCCAAAAACGAATTCAAAGCAACCATAAATTCCTTCGATAACTTCTCATTCTACATAAATTCATCATCAATATACGAAGTAACTATTTTTGTTAAAATAACATGCAACAGATAAAGTTTCAAGTAGTAAAGACCACTCTGATTACTAATGAGAAGAACGACAAACGGTAGTTGCTGGGAAGGTAATAGAATTGCGGCGAGCTAAACGGGAGAAGTTGATAGGGCGTTGGTAATTAAGGATGATGGATTGGTTAAGAGAAAAAGGAATCTTGTTGAAGCTCCGACCATTTGATTAGAGGATTGAGATTTGCTGGAGATGTTCTTCGGTGGAAAATGTCGGCGGAGTAGAGGGTTCTGGTGGTTAATATAATACAGGGGTCGCACATTTGAAAAGATAAGAAGTGAGAACCAAATCGTTAAAAACCCTCTAATATTTCTAATGTTTAGACTTTTGTGAGAGAGCAGAGAGAAAGATGGTGTTCCAGTGATGGTGGTTGCGTAGATGGTGGTGGTTTCAGGTGGAGCTAGTTGCAAAGATGGTGATGGTTGGGCAGATGGTGGTGATTTCAGGCGATAGTGGGCGCAAAGATGATAGTGGTACACATGGTTGCTGGAAGTTAGGGTGGTGGTGGAGAACAGTTAGAGAGAGGGAGTTGATTTACAAAAGGGTTTTTATGTTAAAGGGTGATTGGATAATTTTGCACATGCCTAGATTGAAGATAACTGACTTTACTAACAAAGTTTATGTTAGAAAAACAAAGAATTTAAACATAAGATGAAAATTTTATTTTTACAGGATATGTTAAAAAAACCAACAAGCTAGAAACGTTATCCATATACGTCAATTCAACCCCTTAAAATTATAGAAGCGTAGTGGAGAAAATGGTAAGCAAACATCCACAACCAAATGATTGTTATAAACTATACTCGACCAATCTAGTAATGAAATAATGAATGAAATATCTAAAATAGATGAGTGACGAGGCTTATATAATATACTAGCTTTTATCCCGGGAGTGTCCCGGGGTTGAAAAATATAATCATTCTAATAATACTAATACTAATACTAATAGTAATAATTATTACTCTTGTAACTAAATAAATAAAAAAAAAAATCTTGCTATAAGGTGACACCATGTGTTGCAGTGTTGCGTGATTCTTTCCCTCAGTTTCTCTTGATGAAGTATACATATCCATCTTTAGAAGAGTAAAATTCCAATGATAGCATGATGATTGGGCTGAATTTCAACATCGTAGATAAGAATCTGGTTTAAAAGAAAAACATGATTAATGATTAACCTGAACACTTTGTGTTTTTTTTCCTGTATGAACGAAACCCCACAAAAAATAGTCGTTTTTTCTCCGTTTTTATATAGCACTATGGTACTCGTTGGAAAGATAATAAAACGTTCGTTAATTTGGTTTAATTTTTTTCTTTAAAAAATCTCGTACATAAAAGATATTAACGTTTAAAAATTATGGGAGGAAACATAAGAGAGAAAAATTTAAATTTGTTTTTAAATTCTTTTTTCCTAAAATAACTCAATTTAATTTTTATATAGATTAAAAACAGATTATTAAAATAATAAATTCAATACTATCACCTCAAAGTGCCACATGGCACATTCAATAGAGGGTTGAAGCCTCCATTGAATGCCAACTCATAAAAACTCAATTCTTTTATTATAAGTTATAGATATAGATTATGTATAGGTCATCCACTTAATTGGCACTCAATTCGTGTATGTGTATCCTACTTGTATATGCTGTCCCTCAGGTTCCCTTTTGTTCACTAAATAATAAGATCTTTATATCCAGATGCACCATTTCTTAAACACCTTTTTTTCCTGATTTATAGATTCCCCCACTTGTTTTATATATATTTAATTGTTACTAAATAAGTGCTCGGTCCGTTGGCCTCTTTGTGATATTGTTCACTAATCAATTTTGCTTGTTCAAACTTGAAGATGAAAGCTATCTTTACTAATTTTTTCCTTAATTTAGTAAACCTATTTTACTTTTTGCTCTTCAATAATGACTATGGTTTAAATTTAGAAACTCTGCACTTTATTATAAAAAGACCCTTTCACGGTAATAATGGAACACGAATGTAACTTTATACAAGTGTGATTTACTGATTTTCATTTACTTAATTATTGTAGCTAGTGAAACGGTGGAATGGAATGATTTATCATCCCTTTCTGGATCGCGAAACCTAGTTCACTAAAAACAAACCTCTGCACCTTTGGGGTCGAAATATTTTGTTTTGACAACCTGTTGGACTCTGGTTAGGAAACGGACAGCTTTCGGTGTCAAGGGGCCAAAGGTATCAAAGGCCAAGGAGACAAATGCATGTAGATTATCTTCGCAGACTTTAGCATGCTTTTCAATCTTCTTCTACTCCGCCCTTCACATTGCTTGCCCAGCCACAAACCATTATCTAGAAAACCAGCTAGAGGGGACACACACGTGAGGTCAACACATGCATGTTCCCACCAGCTCGGTAAAAAACGAGCACATCCGCTCGGCATAAGGTAGATCTCCCCTTTCGCCGGGTCTGTCAAAAAATTCACGAGGGCCTCATTCTTGGCTATAATCCCAGCTCGCCTTAGAATATCCCATAAAACATCACGTACCAAATCGTGACGGTATTTGAATCCCGACAACTTTTTTGCAATAGACCGCATGCTCTCATGTTTATCTAGACAGACCTTGCGACAGATCGGACATGTTTCATCCTTGGGACATGCTTCATTATATTGTATTTATTGTATTATCAGATGAGTATATACTAATAAAATAAAGAATGAAATGTCTATTTAGAAATAGCAAAGTGTTACAAGAAAAAAATAGCTAAATAGCTAAGAATCCTTTGAACTCTCAACCCCTCTTTAAACCTGTCATTGACACATGCTTCTTTATATTGTATTTATTGCATTATATTGTATTTCTAAATAGCTAAAATAAACGATAGCATGTTTCATCCTTTGAACTCTCAACCCCTCTTTAAAACCCTAACACCTTTACCACCACACCACAAGGGGTGGAGCTATGTAGCCCATAACTAGCGGAATGAAATGTCTTGACAAGCCGAAAGAAAGAGTGATTTGGCCCAATTGTCAGACCCGGGTTCGTTGATTTAAATGTCCGATTTTGTCAATCAAACTTTTTCCCTAATTTCGTCAATTTTCAGTATTTTGTTTTTGAGCAAAAGAAAACGCATAAATCATCGATTTGTATAATTTACACTTCTATTTCTTTTTATTCCAAAAGCTCTTAGTTTAGAATTACGAAAATTCTACAAACCGGTAAAATTTAGAACGTCCCCTATGAAAGGGAACCCATTAAGTTTTTATTTACATATTATTAAGCATTCTCTGTCTGAGTTTAACTTCTGCTCTGTGTAATTAACAAAAATGTAATAGCGAAAAAAAAATATAAAGAATAAAATTTTATCATGAATACTAGTACATGTATCTATGCATAGTTATTGTTCTTGTTTTTATAAAGTAAAAAGGCTACCAAATGTACAAAAATCTCAAAAGCAAAGACAATGTAGAGAATGCAAAGTTTTTCATTAAAAACCATCAAAACACCACGTAAGCAACATCTTACAAAAGATCAAGAACTCTATACACGTCCAACTAGTTTTGGTTTTACAGAGAATCAAATGTTACTTGAATAGCTTCATGCGCCAACTTCAATGGTGTGATTCGGCATCTTATGGAGAGCTTGAGGTTCAGGGGCTGCATGATCAAACTTATGCGCGTTTTTCGCAACCACCGGAAGCATCTCAGCTTGCATTAAAGCATTCAACTTTACAACATCGATGACTTTCTGATCTTTGAATTCTGGAATCGTTTGCTCTCCCTTTTGTGTGATTATTTCTCCAATGTTGACATTCTTTTCATTTGTGACTGGCTTATTGTTTTTGTATAGATAGTATAGTATCATTTGAATGATACCAAATGTGAATCCAAGTACATTTGGAATCTGTAAAATAAGTAACAAAGAAACTCATTAGATATTTTAACCTTCACAAGGTGAAGAGACTCAAAAATGTTACATATGTTTAATTCATACCGCGATATTGAAGTCACCAAGAAGTAGACCATAAAAGAACCACATAACTGCGCTAAGGGTGAGTGCTACCGATAGTAGAATTGGCATGTACTCTACACTTTTTGTTTTAATCACTTGTCGCTGCAAAATAATTCAGATATATTAGGAAATTAATCACACTTACCACGAGTCAAAATTTGATTAACGAGATCAAAATTTGCTTGTTATCATATGCACACTTACCAGAACACCCAAAGGTGCTACAAAAACACATAAAGAGAAGACAAGGCAAATCCATCCAACTATCACACCGCGGGTAACTCCACTTGCAAGGAATTGAGTCAATACAACAATCAATCCAAAGCCAACAACAATTAGCAGTACAATGAGCTTCAAACTCTCCATCTGCATAACCAAAGTGTATTTATGTTAGTTTAATCTTTTTCATTGATAGCGCGATATATAATCACTAAATTTCATAGTAAAATATTGATAAAATCATACCCTGGCCTTCTTTGGTGCATAGAAGAGGAAGAATACAATGTACACGGTTTCAATGACGCAACCAAACGAGTTAATGGTGATGAGAAGCAAGACATTGCTCTTAAGCATTGCATAGTATATCCAAAGCATGGCACTGAATAAGCCCACCACATAAGGGGCTGATTGGAACCCTTCGGTTGATTTCTTCTTGTAGACTTTATAAAACGTTGGTCTGTAATTGCATCATATTGTGCCCGAAAAGTTAGGTAAGTTGTACCATATCATGAAAGGATATATGATAAAACAAACTAGAAGAAAAATAATATTCTTACATTGGTGCAAGAAATACCATAAATGAGACAATATTGCCTGAAATATACCATCAAGCAAAATGTTTAGTGAAGGATAATAAATAATGGAAGAAAGGAATTAAAACATAACTGAAGAGAGTAGTGTTATAAAGTGTATACCAAGAAGGCCAAATGCAAGTGTGAGGTGAGCCAAGGTCCCAGTCATTTTCCTTGATTGATTACTTATACAACTATATATTTTTCCCTCTGTGTGTATCTTTCTTTCTCTCTGGTAGTACTGCTGGTGAGTGTTGCATAAGATATGGTAGAGTGATCCATTTATATAGGAAGCAATAAGGGTTCATGAGGATGATGGGTCCATCAATACAGGAGCTTGTTTTTTTGCCTAAAGTAATAATATGATAAGAATTTTAAATATTGTTGATATAGTGAGAAACAATAGAAGCAAAATTACTAATAATTTTAGCCATAAGCCTATCTTAATAAGCTGGTTTTATTTGTCATGAAATAACTACTTCCGGTACTCTATTTTACTAAAGTCACTTAATCTTTTTTCAAGTCACTCAAGTATTGCTCAACTACCAGGTTACTATTTTTTATTTTTATTAATTTTAGACCTTTATAATCCCAAACGCTATGCATCAATTGTTTTAACAAAACTAAATAAATAAACAAATAAATAAATAAATAGATAAATAAATAACTGAGTCTTTAGCCTCCCATAAATAGAGATAGCAAATTGATATAATTGTTACAAATTCCTTAGCAAAATATTAAGTAACAAGGCTAATTATTCTTAATTTTTTTTGGAGGTGAAAACCTATTTGTGCACTCATTGACGTAAGTGCATGAACGCTATTAGACTAGCTAGGGGATGTGGGGCAACATTCTTAGCCACCTCAGCTAGGTAGTACCCCCAACACCCCCGTCCCCTAGACAAAAAGGGGTGATAAAGGCCTCTTCCACCAATCCATTCACGGGCGTTAACGCCTGATTAATTTGCTTGGGTACACTATTAACCAAACATTTTTTTTTAAAGGGGATGCTAAACCACCTCATTGTTGCTAAAGGGGTGTATTGTTATCCCAAAATCTACATGGCACAATAAAGCCTCTAGGGACTAATTCATTCCACACCCCACAGCCTTACTAATGGAATACTTATTTTTTTCCGTTTCCTATTAATTTTCTTCTACAACAAATATAATCTTATATATGGCTTAGAAACTAACTTGAATTTAAGAACCAAAAGTTTGATCTTATTATTTACCGTCCATTTGGGGGGTATGTACGTATTGCTTGACAGATTAGATCTCCTGGTGGCACATATGTCATCCACCAATCCAATTATCAAACATAGGGATCGTCATGATCTGCTGCTTTATTGGTAAGCTTATCCTACTTTGAATCTTTGATTGATGGGTGTGCTACGTATATACTAATTATCGATGATTATTAATTGCTCAATCTTTGTGGCTCTCTTTTGCCATAGTGCGTCCATTATTGAAGATAACTTCACCACAATTTTTGGAGATAAAAAGCACTTGCAAGAATTAATAAAGTCACATTTTAAATGTATCAGAAAATCAGTGTTTTTGCATATTGGTTGAGTATATTGTTCGTATGTGAAAATTGTGCAGATTATTATATAGAAAAGAAAAAAAGACAATGCTCTTTTAGATAAAAGATTATCTTCATTGGTTATTCACGTTGTTAATGCATAGGGATTTTTTTTAACAGACAAGCAAGCAATTTCATAAACAAGTAAAACCACTTTCTCCATTCACTTTCAATGCGTACTTAGTTTTTTGTGACACTATACTTTATTATGTTTACCTATATTATGTTAGTACTATAAGTATGTTTAAATAATTAAGTTATATTTTAGGTGGATCTAGCTAATGTCTTAATGTATGTGAATTCGATTTTATTTGAAAGTTATTATATGTCTGTTTGTGTTTGCTTCCATTTATGAACACTTCTTTGTGTTCATGAACACTTGTTTGTGTTCATTAATGTTCGTGTGCGTTTATGAAGGGAGTTCTTGGTGAATTTCCTTGGCCGTTCAAAAAAGTATGTTTCTATAATCTTTATTGTAACCATTTCAAATTGTAGAAAATATATATTTTTGTGTGGATTGATTTATGCTACAACATGTGGTATATTAGATAGTGAATTTGGATGTATTTTCAGTTTCAAATACCTTATTAACCTGGAACCCTACGTAATACGTAATTAAATATGCAAACTTCAAATATATTTATTTTGGTGTCTTATTTGTGAGAAATTTAACCCAACCGATCTAAAAATTTAACGTTTGGTTGTAAGAAATTTGACCAAAAAAAGTTGAATCCATTGAAAAAAAAATCATGAATCCGCCACTAGGTGTCATGATTAAGAATTAGCTAGGATTCTTTTTTCACTGTTGTGAACTCACACAAACATTTATCTCAAAGGTAATGAATCGAGTTGATTTATAGTTTTACCAAATTGAGTAATAAATTAAGGTTTGATGAAAGGCACAATAGATACCGTTAATCTTCGTTTTGTCTTACAAGTGAGATTATATTAGGTACGTTTTTCGTTGTTTGTATCGTTATAATACCATTGTTCTAACATTATTGTTTGGTCACGTATTGTCTATTTCTTAAACAATCAACAAATGCTTAGGAAACAATCATTTTCTCACTTTTCTTACAAAGGTGAAAACGTTTGTGACGAAATATCATGTATTGTCAAATGATTGTGTCCTCTATTAATGTGTTACGTTGTCAAGAAAGCTAGCTTGCCATACACATACATGACGGATACTTATAGAAAATTATACGATCGCAATCCATTTCATGAATTATTTACGCACAAGATTGAGCCACAAGCCATGCAATAAAAGGGCAAAACTCTTTATATTGTTTGATCACTTCCAATAATTACAAAGTGGAAAGGGACAAGATAGGGTTTCTTAAAAGTTTTCTCCATTATATTGAATGAAAAGAACTCAAGATGAGATAGAGCCCAAATATGAATTGGAATTTGCTGGGGTACTATTCATCAGCATATACACATCAAACTGTTTCATCCACATGATTTGAATCTAATTAAGCAAGTGGTTTTATAGCTTTAATTACATGAGCTAGTGGACGTAAAACATTGTATGTGTGAGGAAGTAATATGTAATGAGTGGTAATCACAATGTTGAACGTTCGTCTTAAGGTACCTTTCATATAATCATAACAACGCTTAATTATGAAAAAAGCCTCTATCGTATAAATACACAAGCCCTTTCTACTTTTGTGTGTCATACCGACTCCTTTGCCTTGTCTAGACTTGATTTCTATATAATATCCCTCAAGTATAAGTAAATTGTGATACAAAGTTTATTCAAGAGATAGCAAACGCCTACTTGGACATGATATATAGAGGAAAACATGGCATGAAAAAAGGGCTAAAGATAAAGGTAGCATAACTTAAGCGATTAGCAGACTTGCAGGCTCCTAAACCGTGGACGGGGAAGGTATAGGTGAGCAGGATCATATGTTCAGTTGTCGGACCCGAATCCTAACTAGAGAATTGATTTTTGTATTTATTTTGCCATGATGTAATGTTTAAGGCATAAAAGATAACATATTATTCTTTTAGAACTCTCTGTGGTTGATTTTGCATGTTTCCGCTCTCCATCAAACTAATATCGAGTCGCCATCATTTGTGTGAAGCACGGTTTGTATTGGTTAATCAAGAAAAGGGATGCTTATTTGAAGTTATGGGATGTTTACGTGAATACTTAGTGGAGTCTTCAAGCAATTTTTTTAACGACTAATTGTTATTCTTCCTATACTCCTATATTTATAAATAATACACCTCTTGCTTAGAATTGAATCCAAGAACTCTTATTAAGAAACAAAAGTGAGCTAGCTCCACTAGGAATTCTTCAAGCAATTGATAGACAAAACTATAGTGCCAAATCTTATTCAAATTAATTTAATTCCTTTTTATCCTTAAAAATGAATAATTAAAGGGTCTATGACTAATAAGCTCAATCTAAATAGTTATAAAGATGACCCTCCACTCCCTGCATATTACTCATAAATGTGGACGAAAAAAAACCAATAAAGTATCTCCATTAGGCAAGGGAAAAACATATATACATAAATCATCTCTTAAAAAGTAGATGAACAAAAAGAAAAGAAAAAGGAACACAACCACTATTACTAGACGATTAGTTGATCTAATCTTCTTGATCCGACATTATCCATGCAAAGTATCTAAAGATATAAGGTTATTTGGTGTGGTGACACACTCTCCCAACTCTTTCAAATGCCACATCAGCGTCACATTATTTTCCTCGTCTCCCCCCAAACCAAGAAAAAGGTTCCCCCTTTTTTTATTAATAATAATAATGATAATAATAATAATAACAACAGCAACCAATCAGATTCGCGGTGAAGATGGGGAAAACAACCAAGGCCACATATTTATTCTGGGGGTGGGGGGTTTTACCAAAGGGGGAAGGTGTCATCTCACCCCCCCCCCCCCCCCCCGATCTCTTCCCCGACTTCACACCAAACCGCCTAAGGGCATGGACCAATTATAAGAATATAACAACATGCCAATCTAAGTTTCAACAAATAAATATATATATATATATATATATATATATATATGTACTTATGCAATCCATAATACAATAAATCCGTGTTGCACTTAAGCTTGCATATTAAGTGCCAAAATGTGCATTCAAATGATTCACTGTACTGAAAAACTGACAAATGAAAGATTGACGAGGAAGGGCGTAGTAAGCGCGCACTCTACCACTGAGCTAATACCTATCTACTTTACTTTTTTTTAGAACGGCAACTATCATACCTATCTAATCTACTACCAATTGTATCGAGATTTAAGCCCTCAACCTACAAGAGATGGAGCACTGGTTGATTAACCCACCAAGATACATTCCGCTAAATATCGTTTCCTTATTCACTTGTTGGTAATGAAAGTTTATATTTAGGGGGAAGGGGCACCCCTAGGTTAGTACTTTAGCCACACCCAATTTTGCAATGTTATGTCGAATCCACTCTCAAGTAGCCTAGAATGGCAGCACCTAGCTACGCTCATGTACCCTAATTTTTTTTTAATTGAAATAAATAAAACACAAGTCAACACCTTGTGAAGAGAGCAATTCACTCGGCAATATGCAACTGAGGAAATGAAGCCCGGATCTTGCCTAGAGGGGTGCCGACGGTGTTACCTAGCGGAAATCAAGCAACAAGGCCTTTTCCTAGGGGTGATAGTGAGTCCTAAGACACAAGGTTATTCTTTTTATACCGAGCTGCTAATCAATGATGATTTTACAATGTTTGCACTGATTATAAAAAGGAGATCAAGATATTTTCTTCACATGATTTTTTGGTTTTCAATCATCATTATACTCAGTTAATCCCACCTATAGCAAAGCTAAGGTAAGGTCTAAGGAGGGTAAGATGTAGACAGTCTTACCTCTACCTCTAAGAATAGAGAGGCTGCTTCCACTGAGACCCCCGTCTCGATGTGGTTTGGTATCAAGTCTTGGACATAAGGCACAAAACACTTAGCAATCGGGACAAACCCGATTGGTGCATGTACCCCCTTTGTCTTTTGGCTATCAACGCCACCACATGATGCATGATTAACCGTCCGTCTTTTTTAACGTTATTTTCACAAAATTAGTAAAATAACTTACTTTGGCTTTCAATCCTGAAAACCAATTAAAGATCATTACATGTATCATCATTTATCGTCACCTAATAATATAACTGTTTTGCTAAAACTCCTGATCATGATGGGAATTGCAGAGAATATTATTAACGTGGATTCATGGAGCTGGCAAGTTGCAAATTAAAAGAAAAGCATAACTTTAAACTTTCTAACGCACTACGATGATAAAATAAATGAAGAAATTATTATTAGAAATTGAGGAATGGTGGTAGAGGCCATTTGCATTTCTGGTCATGAAAGGTTGTCTGTTACTAGACAGTTTTCACAGATGGCATTGTTTTATAAACTCAACCTTTTTCGGCATGCTTTTGAGCCAATTTTTATAAAAGATGAAACTTCTATTAATCGACAGTTGAAGACTTGAAGTTGTCTGCTTTGCAGATCTTACATTAGTATGTGACTTTTGTATGTGAGAAATGTCGTTTAGACTGTCCGTAGCCGAGCGCTAACCAAGCGTGAAAGTGGGCTTTAGCGCCCCATAATGCCCCTAGGGACGCTAATCTTGCAAAAATGGGCTTAACGCCTGAAAAATGGTTTCTGACCCCTTTTTTTGCTGAGCCAATCAAAAAATGGGCTGGAGCGCTAATCACCCCACCACTACATTTAGTCTTATAATTGACAAAATATATATAACATGAATTAAAGAAAATATATATGAAATTAACTTAATGTAAATATAAGTTGAAAGATGTAATACCCGGTTCCTTATATGTGCACAAAAGGACACAATATACGGCCGTATAGGATGTGTTTCTTATATGCTCGTATGAACAAAGGTTATCACATAAACAAAGACGAATTAATCTCTAGTTTAGTTGAAGCTAGAAATTTCCTTAGTTTCTAGTATATTCACGTTTTTCTCCCTATAGCAATCGGAGTAGCAATACTCCGGAGATTACCAAATGTGGCTAAAAATTCACGGCGTAATTGAATTTTGTTTTTAAGAAAGAACACATCTCGCGATTTTGTGTTTGTCAATGTCCATGTGTTGTGTGTGTTGAACGGAAGTAGACAATTCGGTTCTATAACCAATAGATAATTAATCAATCCTTAAAGCTAGATCAAAAAGATCTAATATGAATTAAACACTTTAATATCAAATTCAATCGTTTTATTGTGTAACTAAATACAAATAACATTGAAAAAGGTATCATGTTCACATATTGGTGGAGCCATCACCCTCAATACTTGCTACCTATATAAAGGGGTCATTCTAACATCTCTTATGCACCACTCATCAGTAATAACAAAAGAGATAGAAAACTAGCATTTCTTTAAGAAGAGGTAGTTTGTAAAAGAAGGAAAGATATACTAGTGTTACTATGACAGGGAATTTGGCTCATCTCACTCTTGCATTTGGCCTTCTTGGTATATACTTCATGAATTGATTGTGATTTTTCCAACAATATATTTATGTATATTTTCATGCATGAAATGTCCTGCTAACATTTGTATTTCCAACATTTTCAGGAAACATTGTCTCCTTTATGGTATTTCTTGCACCAATGTAAGAATTAATCTTTATGTTTCTAGCTTCTTATTATATTTCATCCTTTTTCCATGATATGTTACCTAACCTTCCAATTAACTTTAATTTTAATGTAGACCAACGTTTTACAAAGTCTATAAGAAGAAATCAACCGAAGGGTTTCAGTCAGCCCCTTATGTTGTGGGCTTATTCAGTGCCATGCTTTGGATATACTACGCAATGCTTAAGAGCAATGTCTTGCTTCTCATCACCATTAACTCGTTTGGTTGCGTCATTGAAACTGTGTACATTGTATTCTTCCTCTTCTATGCACCAAAGAAGGCTAGGGTATGTCTAAAACAATACTTTAAAGTGAAATTTAAAGATCATATATAGCTATTAATTATGGAGATTCAATTAATAAAAAACCACTTTTGTTATGCAGATGGAGAGCTTGAAGCTCATAATATTGCTTATATTTGTTGGTTTTGGATTGATTGTTGTCTTGACTCAATTCCTTGCAAGTGGAGTCATTCGCGGAGTGATAGTTGGATGGATTTGCCTTGTGTTCTCTTTATGCGTTTTTGTAGCACCTTTGGGTGTTCTGGTAATTGTGACTCATGTTATTTAGTTTTTTACCCTTTAATGTGACCTGGTTATATTTTCTAATGTATCATGCATCCTTACTTAATGTATACAACTTATTTGCAGCGACAAGTGATTAAAACAAAAAGTGTAGAGTACATGCCCATTCTACTATCGGTAGCACTCACCCTCAGCGCAGTTATGTGGTTCTTTTACGGCCTACTTCTTCATGACTTCAATATTGCGGTATGAACTATAGCATACAACACAATTCTCTCATCATTTTCCTTAATATTCGACATAAATTATATATTTTTTAAATTATTAATTTTTCTTTATAACTTGTTTTGAAGATTCCAAATGTTCTTGGATTCACTTTTGGTATCATTCAAATGATACTATACTACATGTACAAAAACAACAAGCCAATTATCGATGAAAAGATGTCCAAATTTGAAGCGAAAATCACCGAAATGGAGGAGCAGAAAATTCCAGGACTTAAAGATCAGAAAAGTATTGATGTTGTTAAGCTAGAAGCTTTGTTGCACACTGAAATTCTTCCGGCGTTCGCCAAAAACCCTCATAACTTTAATCATGTGTAGCTTTAGATTTAGTCTTCCACATCTTCTAAGTATTGCTAAATTGTATGTGTTTAGTTTTTTGTATTTAAAGCTTACATTCTCTACAAATATGTATATATCTCATTTGGCTTGTCTCACAAATTTACTCTTCAATTTCCCTTTTTTTTCTATCGGTTCTTACATCCATGATCTCTGATCACTTAATAACACATTCCCAATGTAACACACCTCTTTTCATAAACAACCTCTTATCTTAGAACATTATAATATAACCCCGCTTAGATTTTAAGTCAACAAGATAAAATGCATATTTTGTAATTTGATAATAATTCTTATTATAACTTTTAAGAACTTCTACATTTTGATTTTTAAAACACAAGACTTAAAGATATATTTTTACAGCTGGATGACAAGCAAACGGGTAACAAGTTGTGCCGCGACGTTCTCTATTTCGAAAACCAAAACCTATTATACCAAAAATAAAACTTGGTTTCTCAGTGTCGAGAAACCGATGTGAATGACCCTTTGCACTTTGTTTAGGAACCCAATAGCTTAGGAAGCCGGAGAACCAAATGTATCAAAAGCAAAAGGAGTACGAAAGCATGTTGACTCTTAGTACAAGCTTTTTCAATCTTCACTAATTTCTTTGATTCGGCCTTCAAAATCGCTTGTCTAGCCACAAGCCCGTTTTCCATAAGGCCAACAAGGGGGACACCCCAATAAGGTCCACGGAAACGTGTTCCCCCCCATCTTAGCCAAACACAAGAACATCTGTTGGTTGGAGAGGGGACCTCCCTTCAAGCGGGTCTGTCAGAAAGTTCATGGGGGGCCTCATTTTTGGCGTAGATTCTTGCCCTCTTGAGCACGTCCCATAAAACATTCTGACCAAGCCATGTCGATATTTGAAACTCGGCAACTCCTTGCAATAAACTGCACGCTCACCAATCTTATCCAAACAACCCTTATGGTAAACTGGGCAAGGCTAATCGAATGGAAACAAATGGATCATTAAACGGTATTTGAGGATGGCCCCTTATTCCACTGCTGACATTTGTTGGCCTAGCCCGTCAATGTGGACAATAGTAACGTAATGTTGGGCATGAGGTCAATGTAAATATTCTAACACCGTTTCTAGCAAGTGGATAGGTCAAACTTCTCTTCCAAACTCTGGACGGTTTTACGATAAAAGCACTAACCAAAGTATTTTGGGCTTTTAGGGCATGACCTTGTTAGTGAACCGCCAAGATCAAGATCGGGATGCGACCTATGCAGGATGCCCAACGCACACTCATAATCTGAAGCCAACCCTACAACACTACTGTCCCGGAGGATTTGCATCTTTAACTTCTATCTATATTATAAAAAAAAAGTTTCCAAATTCTTTTATTACTTTTATTACTTTATGTTTGCTATATTTGTTTTTTTTCTTTTTTTTTTTTTTTTTTTTTTTTTTTTTTTTTTTTTGTTGTTGTTTGCTTTCATAATTTCATGGTTTTTACTATGGTTTCTAGCTACTTTGTAGAGATCCTCTTAGGTGATTTTTGGATATATTCTTTTGCCGGTTAAAAAAAAAAAAACACATTGCTTCTCTGCCGAACAAAAAGCCCAAGCCGGTTTCTTGTGAAGTATGCTCAGCCCAATCGCAGAAGTTGTGGGCTCCCCAAACTCTCTTAAAACTGCATCTCTTGTTTATTTTCATTTTATTTCCCTTTCTTGTGAAGGCTCTTTTTCGTAATGGGTTGTATTAAATTCCAGCCCAACTTCTTTAATATTTTATTCTTCTTGTAGTCATATATGAGTTACGCACTCTAAAAACAAAAGTATAGTTGAGCAAATGATATACGAGTTACCAGTGTCAAAGCATTTTTTGTACCGAATCGGTACCCACTTTTTCCTTTTTTTACCGGTACAACCTATACCGGTAAATACCGATTTTTACATGCAAATGCTGGTATCACACCGTGCCGGTTGTTTTTGGTACGGTACCCATTTTTAGAGATTTTTATTACCGGTATTTTCGGTATTAGTCTGGTACAATACCGATAAATGCTCATCCCTAAACAAAACCCAAGATATCAAACTAAACTAACACCCTTTAATCTAATTTACAATAACATACGGCAAACTAAACTATGATTGTGACATGATGTGGTGTATCAATTGATCGATGGAGCAGAACCCTTTATGTTGGGTGAGAAGTGGATAGGTAGATGCCGTGTATCATGTCCTCTAAGAAGGAGGTGCTCAACCCGTCTTTTTTTTTTTCTTTTTTTTTTTTTTTTTGGGGGGGGGGGGGGGGGGGGACCTTGTGTTTGCTCATGCAAAGGTGCCTACATCCTTTGGTTAATATAGATTAATGTTTATAAACAAAACCCCAAAAGTCAACAAGTCAACATTCATATGATAAATATTTTTGTTGATCAAATGTCTACTTTAAGAAATTTCCTTCATATATAGGTGATATTTTCAACTGTAAAAAACGACTTGTAAAGTCGCTATAAAAACCTAAAAATTGACAAGTCGTTGGATGAGCGGCAAGTCCGCAACCGACAAAGCATGTGATGTGCCAATAACTTGGGAAATCATGCCAAAATTCTTATACTAGTATAATCCAACACTTATTCTTCCATGTGGCTTTGCAGTTTGCAACCGTCTTAATTATTAGCAACTTATTTTTGTATTACTAAAATACATACCATATATTGACAAATACCAAAGAGAGACAGACAAATAGTAACAAAAAAAATAGAAACGAGGTGACCATACTATTTTTTTTTTAATATTCATTACTACTACAATTATTTTTTTTTACTTTCTTATTATAAACTAATACTATTATGTGTGATATTTATTTAATTAGTCAAATCATCTAATGCTCTCATTACAAAAATGGCTTATTTTGATACCACTGTAATAAACACGTTATGCATAGAGAAAAGATAACCTAAAATACATTAATACCCTTCTCTCTTTATTTCCATCAGTCAGTGATATCCAGTGGCGAAGCTATAAAATCAAATCGGCAGGAGCCGGATTCAATTTTTTCGTATCGGTAGAGACTGAAATATCAAATCGGTGGGGGCCAGACTTAATCCATATAAAAATTACTTAAGAAAATCACAAACTTCCACCACTAAGCCAAAAAATGGTAAGGTCGGGGCACCCCCTGACCTCAGTAACCTTCGCCATTGGTGACATCGTAATGAGAACCAAACCAATATCGATCAATGACATCATCGTCATTCTTCTCTCCTCGATCCCTACAAGTTTCATTATGTTTATATCTAATCATTATTAATAATCCAATCTACCCACATAATAATTAGAGCTTATGTTTTATACATGTTCTAAAGACTTAATCACACTTATATTCATAACTAGAATATTAACATACATTAACTATTAAAACTTATGTATATAGATATGATAACAAAATATTACATAAGGTTGTCTGTTGTGAGCCGCGAGCGACTACCGGCGCGAGCAAGTTTTTAGTCCGGTGCTCACTTTCTACCACAACAGCCCTAGCGCGAGCACACATAAAGATCCCCGGCGCGAGCACACGCGATGGTTCTCACGTGTGTTTACAGGACAAATTGAGCACATGGCGTGCCGGTGCCCACCCCTAGCCACAACGGGTTCAAGTGAACACAGGCGGTGAGGTTGCTCGCGTCTGGTCCCCACAACGGATGATCTAATAGTGATAATACATACAAGTATGCGTTGTCCGCATGCTGTAATCAATCCTATTATTATTATTTAATTAATCCTCATTTACTTATTTAAAAATGAATAATTGTCCGCCACGTTTAGAAGCTTCACTTCAGTTATATTTTTCATTTTCATTTACTAAATAATAATATTATATCATTGAAGAAACAATAGGTATCACGGAGATTACGTGTAATCTACGTGGGGTTAATACCTAAGGTCGTCAGGATCAATCCTTTCCCCAAACCACAAGGTTAAACCCGTTTGATAATGATGTAAGTGTGTGTGTGGTAAAAGTAAGTAAGAACACAAGATATAAGTGGTTCGGTCAAGTATTGACCTACGTCCACTGTGAACAGCCGATAGTATTATTAATGATCGAGTACAAAGGTTACAAGTGAGTAATACTAGGCTAGCAATAACTATTTTCGGATCTTTTAGCAAGGAGAGGTATCCTTGTATTTATAGGAGAACTCGTGGGCTTGATCGAAAGGCCCACGAGTAACCATTCTTTATTGGGCTTGGTCTGGGCCCAAGTCCAATGTTCCTTCTGGAATTGGCGGGAGAACAGGTGTACTGTTCATGACGTCACTGGGGCAGCATGGTTGTTGCTCGAGGCAGACACGTGGCGATCCGTGGTTGGCAGACGGCGCCCCCTGTCAGTCGTTGACCATGCTTCTGACAGCAGCAAGGTATGTCTGCTGTTACTGTAGACGCTGGTATGGTGGAAGCATGGCTGCAGCCATGCTGCTGTCCTTGTCTTGTAGTTGTTGGACCACTTTGCCACTTGTAGCTTTCCTATTGGCGCGTACCCTGTCAGTGATCTTTGTGAATCTTCCTTTTGTTGTCTTCTGTACTCTGTACGATGATTGTCAAGGGAAGATTCCGCGTGTGATGGTACGCGCTTATCAGGCGATGTTATTGCTTATCAGTTGTCGTTCTTGCGCGCCTCCCTGCATGTGCTGGTCGTTGCGCGCCGTTGGTTCCTCGCGCCACTGATTGGCGCGGGGAAGCTGAGTTATGGGGATAGGGATGCCTTTTCCGCCTGGGTTAGGCTCCCTATCCCTTCAATCATTATTATTTTATAATTTAAATTTTGGTCGTCAGTTTCTTCTTCTTTACCTGCAAATAGAAACTTATCAAAGGTCAAACCCCAACTCTCCCTCTACATCTGCTACTCTTTGACCTCTTCTTATTCATTCTCCATACCTATACTTTTAGAGAGAGAAAGTTATATATATATATATATACATATAGAGAGAGAGAGAGAGAGAGATGTATGGAGTGCATCCACCGAATAATTCCGGTGAGTCTGACGGTGGTGGAACGGCGGAGGTGATCCGTGTATACCAGACATGGAAAGGAAGCAACGTAAGTTTAATAAATTTAATTTAATCTTTATTAGATATATGATTGATTTATTGTGATTATTACTAATATAGGATATAGGTAAAAAAGAAATCTTTATCTAAAAGCTTGTTGCCCGTTTATCTGTCACTTTATTTTATAAGTCTTGCTTTAAAATTGTTAGTAATATGTGTTTTAGTTAAAAGTATAGAGGGAAAAGAATCTTTATCCAAAAGGGGTTGGGACGGAGCAGCTTGTTGTCCGTTTACCTGTTTGCCTGCCACTTTGTTGTAATCGTCTTTTCTTTGCAATTGTTAGTAATATATGCTTTAGGTAAAAGTATTTAGGGAAAAAAAATCTTTATGGAAAAGGGTTGGGGCAGCGCAGCTTGTTGGACGTCTACTTGCCACTTTCTTGTAATTGTCTTTCTTTGCCATCAACGGTCGTTACTTCATTAGTAATATATGACTTAGGTAAAAGTATACAGAGGAAATATCTTTATCCAAAAGGGGTTGCGACGGCGCAGCTTGTTGCCCGTTTACCTGTCACTTTATTGTAATCGTCTTTCTTTAAAATCTTTAGTAATATGTGCTTTTGGTAAAAGTATATAGGAAAAAAATCTTTATCCGAAAGGGGTTGTGGCGGGGCAGCTTGTTGCGCTTTACGTGCCACTTTCCTGTGATCGTCTTTCTTTGCAGTTGTTAGTAATATGTGTTTTAGGTAAAAGTATACACTATACAGGGAGAAGAATCTTTATTTAAAAGGGGTTGTGGGGATGCAGCTTGTTGCGCGTTTACCTTCTACTTTATTGTAATCGTCTTTCTTTGCAATCGTTAGTAGTATATTTTAGGTAAAAGTATATAGGGAAAAAATTCAGGATTTTTTTAGTTTTTATTATTGTTGATTTGAATTTAGTAATTGGAGTGATCTAATTTGTTGATTGATGTAAATTGTAATGTTTAGTTTTGGAGTTTAGGTTATGTTTTGTAGGTAAACGGATGCATGATTGTGTTTGCGTCTTTGTTTAGTGTTTTAGGTTATAGCGTAATGGAATTTAGGGAAAGTTCTGTAGCTGCATCGGTATATAAACTTGTTGACTGTAAATTAGTAGATGAAGTACAATAAATTCGAGTTAAGATGATCATTGCAAAGAGTTTCCAGTTATGCTTGTAGCCAAACATGCATATACTTGAAATTGAAGACTGTAGACCAATGGATGAAATACGATAGATTCAGATTAAGATGATCATTAAGCAGTTTACAATTTATGTTTGTAGCTAAACATACATGAAACTGAAGACTGTAAGTTAATGGATGAAATACGATAGATTCGTATTGAGATGATCATTGCGAGCAGTTTACAGTTTATGCATGTAGCACGATATATTCGAATTAAGATGATTATTTCAAGCAGTTGGACAGTTTATGCATGTACCCAAACATGTAGCAGTGATTTAGAATCATTATAATTTTCTCTACATTCTTGTTATTTTTAATGTGCAGATATTTTTCCTTGGTGGAAGATTTATGTTTGGACCGGATATACGATCAATCTTCCTATCAATATTCCTAATAGTTGCACCAGCTGTAGTTTTCTGTGTATTTGTCGCGAGGAAGTTGCTTGATAAGTTCAGTCATCATCTTGGGATATTGGTTATGGTCATAGCGATTGTTTTCACAATTTATGTAAGTTTTCTAATTGTTTTCGCGTACTAATGTAATTATCATTATGTTCATAACTTCATATTGATTATTGACATTGAACTGTTGGTCTGCAGGTTATAACCCTGCTTCTAGTAACCTCTGCAAGGGACCCGGGAATCATTCCCCGCAACACACACCCTCCAGAACCAGAAATAATAGAACAAAGCCCAGAAACTGGGTCAACCCAAACTCCGCAGCTACGTTTACCTCGCTTCAAAGAAGTAATGGTCAATGGGTTCACTGTCAAAGTCAAATACTGTGATACTTGCATGCTTTATAGACCACCGCGTTGTTCTCATTGTTCAATATGTGATAATTGTGTGCAACGGTTTGATCATCATTGCCCGTGGGTCGGCCAGTGTATCGGATTGGTAAAACACATCCTTCTGTTTCTGAAAATATGTTGGGTTTTATAAGTTTAGACTATAGTGGTATTAATTTTGTTTTTCTTGGTGCAGCGTAACTATCGCTTCTTTTTCATGTTTGTGTCTTCGGCAACCCTGCTTTGTCTTTATGTTTTCGCCTTTTGTTGGGTGTATGTGATAAAGATCAAGAATAGTGAGCAAACGTCGATTTGGGGTGCATTAGTTAAAACTCCTGCCTCGATTGCGCTAATAATTTATACGTTTATATGCGTATGGTTTGTTGGTGGTCTTACGGTCTTCCATCTTTATCTCATCAGTACAAACCAGGTTAATCGCTAGTCCTTTATGAACCTTTAATTTTACAAGAAAAGCTTTAAAAAACTGTATATCAACATTTTGTTATCTTGCAGTCTACATATGAAAACTTCAGGTATAGATATGATCAAACTGAGAATCCATACAACCGAGGAATAATTGAAAACTTTAAGGACGTATTTTGGCGAAGCATTCCTCCTTCCAAGAACAATTTCAGGGCCGTTGTGGTAAGAGAATCGGAAAGCATACCCCGGGCTTCAGGGGGTGGTTTTGTAAATTCAAATGTGGAGAAAACTTTAAGTGGTATAGAAATGCGAGACAGGAAGGATAACGGGTCAGGTCGGGTTGATCAATATGATCAAACAGGCAATGGTGAAGGTCGTAGTGATCTGCGGGGAGGTCCCCCTCGACGGTCCAGCTGGGGAAGGAGAAGTGGGAACTGGGAATTACAGAGTGATATTGCTTCGGTTGCATCGGGTCTAGGTGACTCAAACAGGATTGTTGGTGGAAGTAGTGGCAGCTTGGGTGGCAGCAGAGGTGGTCAATTGACAGGTGAAAGCAGGCAATGACAGGTCAAGGTTCATGGTACTGTTTTCATAGTTGTGGTTTATTTGATACTTTTTTTGTGGTGAAATGGGTTCATTGTTGTGTATAGAATGGAGAATATAAGCAACTCCTTCTGACTTGTGATATTTATGTGTGGCATCTTGTTTTTTGAGATTATAGAAAATAGACACTAGTGTACATAGTTTTGGACTCTTCTTTATGTACTATTGGTTTTGCTCTTTTCCTCACTCATTAGGCGGTGTTCAACGGATCGAATTTTGAGTTACCAAATTTTGCAAATATTGAAGTTTTAAAGATCAAACAAGTTCGATTTAAATGATTAGATTTAATAAATAAAAGAAAAATATAGATTGTTGCTGAACATGTATAGATAAGTTGGGTCTTTGGATCATGCGTTAAAATACACAAAAAATGCCAAAGGCGTGCTTTTTAGGCAAAAATTTGGCCTGAGGCGTGCGCCTCATGTACACAACTCTTATTTGTACATCATAATGTTGTACAGCAGGTTTTAGTACATTTATGTTTTTATATGCTAAAAGCCTAAAACATGCAAAAAGTTATATCTTAGTTGAGGGATGCTAAAAACCTATGAAATGTATATAAAAAAATATATAATTAATTTGCGCTTCACATACGAAAAGCGCACCGGATTTGGACCTTTTTGCTTCGGTACACTTCTCGCTTTTTAAAACCTAGGTTTATCCATGGGCATCCTAAAAAATGTTTAATGATTGACAAATTGATGTTCCTCTAGACTTGTGCAAGTATGTAACACATAGGAAAAGAATATCAGGTACAACAACAAAAGAAATAAATTATTGTAGAGTTTAATTCACACAAATCATATACTTGTAGAGACAGATTCAATTAATAATCAGATATTCAATAACAAGTTGTCAAACATGACAACTGTATATTATATGCGTAGTGTTCCAACTGTGTTTTTTAATCAATGGCAAGACTTCAAAACCTCATGTCACATCGATACTAATTATTGAAGTATAAAAACTAAGTTATCTTGATTTATTTATATTAATAAATCATGCACCAATTCATCAATATCGTGGTTATTATGAACGTAAATGGGTTAAAGAATTATACAGTTAAGGGCTTGAAAGAAAACCCACAAAACGAATCAGATTGCATTCAAGAAACTATAAAATATAAAACATGTGTTGAAATGTTTAGACTAATGCAAAAAAAAAAAAAGATCAACTTCAAAACTAACTTAAAATACATTTATGATTTATCTACCTTCTGTTGCGAAAAACTGCTTCTTTACTTTTGAATCTTAGATCCATGTTTAGACTAATGGTGGATGGTAAAAAGGCCCGTATGAACTTACGAGAAGATGTCGCGTGTGAACGGGCCCTCTTATGCTTTCTTGTTGACAACCCGTCAATGGTCCCCGGTTCTTTGACTGATTTGGAAGATTTCGAGTCAAAAATTGATGAGCTAAACGATGCGCCATCATCTGTACCGAAAGAAACCGGCCCGCTATTGTGTGACATGTCAAGAGGATGCCCAACAGCTGCATCCCGATGGGGTGGTGGGAATTTTTCGCTCTTGCTTGTGCCATCGGATTGTTTTACTCTCCATCTCTGCAAACAAGACCGAGAAATAAAACATTTTTAACTAAATATTTAAGAAATCATTAGAAGTAAAATTAACTTACATCTAAGTTGGATTGGATCTCCGCATTTGCCTCTGGAGCTGGAACTGCCCGGCCCACACGATCACGGGTTCTTGGTTTTTTAGTTCCATCACCGGCTTGCGATTTTGCACTTAAACCTCTTTGCCTGTTGGGAAGTTGAAATAATAATGCAATTTGCATCAACGTATAGGTAAAACAAAAGGCGATAAAGACAAAAAATGAAAAATGAACTTAATAACCTTCTGGCTTCTTCATCCCTCAATTTTACATCCAGTTCTTTACTGGGTGGATATTTTGGTAATTCTGATGGCTCACAAGCATAAGGTTCAGTTGAGAAGAACTGTGCAGACAGGGAACACAAGATTTAGAAAGAAATGGGCCATTTCAGTAGCTTTTTGTCTGTCCGGGCCCAGTTAAACTAGAGTATATTCATTCTACAGGTGGCAAATCGGATGGGTTGGGCCACGGGCTCAGATCACAACAGGTACTTTTAGTGTGATGTGTCAAAAGTGGTCGGGGCAGAATGGGCCAACTCACCAACATCTTCTTAGTTGCTTGTCCATTGTTGCTAATTTCAAGATAATAAAAGTATTTAATACGTCTGAAAATGTTATTTGTGAATTAATGTTTAAGATATATTTATTTGATAAAACCAATTTAGAACAATGCAGGCATCAAAACCCACAATAAGCAGCTTTGACCCGTTTCATTTTCAGCTAATAATCTATATTTGACTCAATTGGCCCCATTTCCATATGAATGAGTTGAAATGTGTAATTGCCACTTCCTTAATCAATAAAAGAAACTATCGAGAGTTAGTATCTTCAGAAAAGCATCAGAATTCAGTTTCTAGATTCAATAATAACATAATGAACATGTATTTTTGTAATGAAATTAAGCAGAACTCACATCACTGTTAAGGGATGCAACAGCAGAGCAGCGTTCATCAGGATCGATTGCAAGAAGACTCTCTAATAATGGAAGAGAAGAAGTTGGAAAATCCTTAAAAGTTTCTTTTGTACATCTCTTGTACGGCTGACGTGGCTTAAATAAAGTGGTGTTTGGCAAACGGTACCTCTTCCAATATTCCTCTGATGGCGAACCACATAATTTAAAAATTTTGTGTAGCTGTTCAACCTATAGTATCAAAATTTCGGAATATTAATATATTATACATGATATAAGTTCATAACACCTATTATAGAATCAGAATCCAAAACGTTTCTACCTCTGTTCGACCTGGCATTATTGGTTTCCCAAATAGAAGCTCCGCCAAAATGCAACCAGCACTCCACATATCAACACCAACACCATAATAAGTGGCCCCAAGAAGAAGCTCAGGAGGTCGGTACCAGAGAGTAACAACGCGGCTAGTCATCGGTTGCTTATTTTGTGGATCATAAAAACACGCTAATCCAAAATCTGCTATTTTAAGAATCCCATCATTGTCAATCAGCAAATTAGACCCCTTGATATCTCTATGTAACACACCATTCTTATGGCAATGATCAAGCCCAGAAAGTAGCTGTTTGATAAAGCACTTGACCTACAAACAGATTCATCTCATCACACTTCACATCAACAATATATGACCAACACGAGATATCACCAATAACAGGTTTCCAGGATCAATTACCTGAGGCTCTGTGAACTTGACACCTTGAGTAGCAGCAAGTCCAGCAAGATCATGTTCCATGTATTCAAACACAAGGTAAAGACTAGAAGACATTCTAGACGTAACCAATCCTTCAAGCTTTATAACATTGGGATGATTAAGCTTTTTCAGTATCAAAATCTCCCTAGCCATGAACTTAACATTCTCGGGCTCTAAGGTATCAACCCTAACTTTCTTCAAAGCAACTATCTTCCCTGTAATTAAATCCCTAGCCTTATACACATTGCTGTATGTCCCTTGCCCAATCTAATCATCATCAACAAGCAATTCACAAATTAATTCATAATCAGGCACAAAATTTAGAACATAAATCAGAGTCATATATCGATGCAAATGTTTACAAATTAATTCACAAACCAACTAACCAAGCATAAAAACCAAAATATAAATCAGTCACATGTAGATTCAGAGGTTTTAATAGGAGCTGATCCAAGAACTGGCACAATATATTAAGTATTAACCTAGCTAAATAAGCAGAAACGGCCCAAACTTTAAACTGACATAACTTGTGCTCCAGCTGGAGTTACGCGGCCCACAAGCAGGCGACATAAAGGTCTCAATGAACCGGACCGAGTGGCTAACAGCCTTTGGCGGTTTGGCCCAGCTGTCAAACCCAAATTCCTTGATCTATGTCCCCGATTTCGTCAAGCAAGATTTTTCCCCAAATTTTGCGAACGTTCGCACTTTCTTTTTATAGCTTAAAGTGCGCGTAAATCTTTAATTAGCATAATTTACGCTTTTCAGTATCGCCTTAATTTCAATAACCGTAATTCAATTTGTCCGAAATTTATCGCATTCATTAGAAAACTAATCTAATTATTCATTTGCTACCGGCCTACCACTCTGCGCCAAGTTTACAAATTAATTGACAACGAGGCACAAAAATTAGGTTATAAATATCACATATATACAAATCAATCACAATAAACATTAAGAAGCTTTACAACTAGTAATTACCTTATCGATCTTCTCAAACGAATTAGCACGACGAGGCGTCCAATCTCTAATAACATCACCTGCCACGTCAGACAGCCAATTCGGCCACGTCGGAGCGGCGTTCAAGCTATACTCCTTCTTCAACCGCCGTCCTTCCGCCGCTCCAACACCTATTTGCCGGATCCTCTTATCAACTCCGTCCTGTTTATTATTATTATTATTATTATTATTAACCTGCTCTACGTTTTGTGTAGTAGCTTGAATATTAATATTATTATTATTATTATTATTTTGCGTGTTAGCAGATGTAGTAGATTCATCTGCACTGTTACGACGGACCGTTGACTTTGACCGGCGATCTGCACCTGCTGCTGTTGTACCGAGCACACATCCCATAGCTTATTAACCTAACTCGCCATTAAGTTAATAATAATAACCAGGTATTAATATCTAGGGTTTGGATAACCGTTAACGTTATTAACGTTATTGATTCTTCTTCATGCATTAGGTTTTGAGAGAAGAAGAAGCTAAATATAACAGTGACGGTGACGGTAACGGTGAAGATTCCGGTGAGAGAGAGAGAGAGAATAAGCTAAAAGGAAGTCAGATTTTTAAGAGTCTTTTACTCTGTTTAGATTTGGGTTTTGATGGTAGTTGTCTTGTCGCTGACTTTGTAGCCATGGTTTTGTGAAATAATTACGGTTTTGCCACTGTGGTTCATTAAATTAAACATTCTATAAAGTTTTTTTTTTCTTTTTTTCAACAAGGAATAATTATTAGTCTATTTTAACTTTAATAAAAAAGTTTTTTTTTTTTGAATTTGTTTGTGTTTGACTTGAATTTGTTGATTCTAGAAATGGTACATGATAGTGAAATTGGTAACTTTGACCCTTTTGGTTGTTGATTTGTTTTTTGGTCTAGACATCTGAAATCATCTTGGGAAATGGATTATTTTTCTGCGTGAAGAATGGAATGTGGTGATTTGGCTCATCCAAAAACACACTTAGGGGTTGTTTGGTAAGTCTGTTAATGAGGCTCTAAACCATTCAGCGATGAATGATTTATCATTCAGTGCGTTTTTTTCAGCTTCTAATGGAATGGTTAAGGCTGAACCATTAAAACTTGGGATGTTGTTGAACCATTAAGTACTGAACTAGGTTGAACCTTCATGAGTTCTCCAACCAAAGTGGGACAAGAAAACTAACCGTTAAGAGGTCCAACTTAATGATTCAGCATTTAACCATTCAGATCTCTTAATGATTCAGCACTTAATCAACCAAACAGCCTCTTACTCACCCTATAATAAAGTTTGTTTCAAATGAGTCTCCAATCCATGACCTTCCATTTGAAAAGTCACAAAGCTATCACTCAATCAGAAGGCTCAGTTGTTGATCTCCTCTTAAAAACCAATCTAACAGCAAAAGCAAAAGAAAGAGGTAAATATACATAAGTGGGTTTTCAATTTTGGGTTTTCAACTTTTCATCAATTTTACTTAGATTTTTATGATTCACTATGGGTTTAATATATTGTAGTTGGCAAGTGTATATGCAAACAATATATATGTAAAGATATGATAACGATTTCCATGTATTTGTATTGATTACATGATTATATATATCTCAAAATTTGGACAAATATCACAATCATATTTGACTGTAGTTTTTAAATGAATAGGATACTTTCGAAGTTAGTTAAGTGGGGTCGTCATGTTTAAGTTCCTAATTTTCATATTTTGTTTCTATTTTAATGTTAAAAAAAACAATATTGTATCATTTATAAATAGTGTATTGGATTTGAAGTAACTCAATAAGAAACAAATAATGACTATGAGATGAGAGATTGAGACTTAAGATAATAGATCCGACATAACATGTTACTCTTGTTAATGATCTACATATGATTGTTATAATTATGACGAAATTAATTGTTTTGATATTATATATTCATCCCTATTTTAAAAACGAAAGTAGCTAATAATTGGTATTTTTTGATGCATATTTTTTTTAATCATTAAATATAAATAATATTAATATTAAATGCAATATATAATTATTGTAAGCAAGCTGCTAAATACTGAAATCAAAACATCATGCGAAAATAGCAATATGTTCTACTATGTTATTCGTTAGTTATTGTATTAATTAATAAGATTGACAAGGGGAACTTAAAAATACTAGTATTTTTTAAGTCCGTAAAGGTCCTCTTCATGTTAGCCTCTTAATACTCATGTCATTATGGTTTATAGTTAAACCTCTTTAGCTAAATTTGTTGTGTTGAGTCCGCAAATGTCGTGTTCATATTAAGTTGTTAATACTCGTGTCATTATGGTTTATAAAGCACGTCAGGTTGAGAGGTTCGAGTGAAATTTTACAACTCTTTTAATAAGTCTTCATATAATCCACATACTCATGATCCACCTCACAATTGACAACCAGCACACTCTACACCATCGTACCCTCCACTCCTCATTGTTTTCCTAACTTCAACAAACACCATTCATCGCAATGAAAATGACCCTCCACTCCTCACCATAACGGTTATGTTTGCTTTTGCCTTACATCTGCTATGCTATATTTTAACCTTTTATTTTTTTTAGTGAAACGTAAATATAAATCACGTTCTATTTTTTTAGTGAAACGTAAAAATAAATCAGATTAATTAAAAGTACTAAGACCATGTGTAGTAGGGCGCAAATTGGGCCCTTAATCTAATTTTAGCACCCAAACACGTTACGGTGGGGCCTTAAAGGGCGCCAAATGCCAAACAAAAGCTTTGAGCGTTAAAATTTTACCGCCAATTTACCTTGGATTTTGTGCCCTTATCTTTCAACCAATAAAAAACAAGAGAGGGGCGCTAAAATTTTTTCCACTGCAGATGCTCTCGTGAAATATTCATTTGTTTTCTCTTTCTCAATCCATTCTTTAGATCAATTGGGAACTTTTTTTATGTCGGAATCAGTATTATTCCACTGCAATTTTGGCATTATACCTCTCAAAGATATAGTGAATCGGATCCTAAATTGACCAATTAGTGTGAGCTTATCCTTGTGCTTATGCACTCTTTGGATAGGAATTGATTTTTTAAAAGATCTCGACTTTCCTGTTTTGATGGGTCTTCGACTCTCCGGTATCCTTTTGATGACTCATATCGAATCTATTGCATCAAGCATGTGGTAGCAATGGAACACCAAGTATACAGAAAAAAAACACATATGCTTTATATTATATAAGTACTAGTGCGTTGGCCCGCGCGTTGCTGCGGGTCTCATTGGTGCTCTTAGTGTAATCTAACCCGACATGTTTTAGACACCGCTTATTATTATTATTATTATCATCATCTTTATTATTATTATAGACTTGCTGTTGATGCACAACAATCAAAATGGCCTTATTTTAGCTTAAAAAAAGACCTACGAAAAAAAAGAGTAACTCAAATTTATACTATCGAATCAAAATGTATTATATTTAAGGATGCAGGTCGGCTTATATTTGACCCGTTTAGCTAAATGTGTTCCCGCGTTTGACTCACAACAAACCCAAACCCATGAATTTCTTGTTTGATTTGTGTCGCATGATTGTTGATAAAAAGTTTGGTTAATGACAAAACTACTAAAATGTTGTAGACAAAAAACAATAACGAAATATGGAGTTCTGTGATGAAAAGGTTTAGTCGTTAAAAGTGAGCATAGGCATCTGGTTGAACACAGGATCTGTATGTCAAACTGTAAGCCCTATGATGGCATGGCAAATTAAATCAGCAACAATATGACAAAATCGATATAATTATCTGTTGACATGAACTTTGAAAGATATGGAAAATGACCAAATCATAACAACAAATATAAATGGTGTTTCTTTACCGAATAAAAGAAAAAATATTCACCAAAGCTAATTGAGAAATAGAAATGCAGTGTTAAGATATCAGACAAACTTATTTTCGATTTCAACTTTCAAAAACCTCATATCAATGGTTCTTCAATTATAAGATCCATCTATAGGGTTAATTACACCAAAATGCAACACACTTTCACCATCTTTTTATTCCCATTGTATGTAACATTGACTTTCATTTTTCTACCATTGATTGTACTTGACGTCTTGACCTTCTATAGCATGAAAAAATGGTGACTTAAGTGTTTAAATAATGTGGCAACGTGTCACGTCACCATTTTAGTATTTTATCATTGTAAGTAACCTTCAAGAAGCACAAACTAATTGAATCAATTATTTCATTACATTCTTCAATTCGATGGGTTGTCTTCTACATGTTAAGGCTTTGAGCAATAACACAAGATTGAATCTAGTAACAAAACACAAAAGCGAATCTAATAACAAGTTGAGCCAATGAAACCTTTAAAAAATGAATCTAATTACAAACAGATACAGAATCACATTTTAGGCCTTTAAACAATAACACAAGTTTAAATCAATTAACTAAACTAAAATGTGCATCTAATAACACCAACCCATCGAATGCAAACAGGACAAAACATAATCTAACTACAAACACATCTAGTAGATGATCAATTACCTAAGGGATGTATCTAAGAGCCTTTACCAGTTCCAACGGCTGAACTGAAGACCAATCGCTTGAAACAATATCTATCGGTGTAGGAGGCTTGTTCCTAAACGCAAGAATCCTTGTCCTGTTCATGTTCAGACTCTCCGCAACAGACGTACGCTTCCCAAGCAGGCAAGCTAGCAACCGGATTCTCCTTGCCTTTGTTGCCTCCTGTAGCATGTAGTGAGCATAGTTGAAATCCATAGCTGACATGTTCGGTATAAACCGATCCAACTGCAAAACATGCAACCAAACCAACAACAGAAACCCCATATCAGTAACCTATTCACCAAATTAGTGGGTCATCAAGAAAACATGAAAGTCATGAAAAATAATGGAGGCTGCAATTTTGGCATTATACCTCTCAAAGATATAGTGAATCGGATCCTAAATTGACCAATTAGTGTGAGCTTATCCTTGTGCTTATGCACTCTTTGGATAGGAATTGATTTTTTAAAAGATCTCGACTTTCCTGTTTTGATGGGTCTTCGACTCTCCGGTATCCTTTTGATGACTCATATCGAATCTATTGCATCAAGCATGTGGTAGCAATGGAACACCAAGTATACAGAAAAAAAACACATATGCTTTATATTATATAAGTACTAGTGCGTTGGCCCGCGCGTTGCTGCGGGTCTCATTGGTGCTCTTAGTGTAATCTAACCCGACATGTTTTAGACACCGCTTATTATTATTATTATTATCATCATCTTTATTATTATTATAGACTTGCTGTTGATGCACAACAATCAAAATGGCCTTATTTCAGCTTAAAAAAAGACCTACGAAAAAAAAGAGTAACTCAAATTTATACTATCGAATCAAAATGTATTATATTTAAGGATGCAGGTCGGCTTATATTTGACCCGTTTAGCTAAATGTGTTCCCGCGTTTGACTCACAACAAACCCAAACCCATGAATTTCTTGTTTGATTTGTGTCGCATGATTGTTGATAAAAAGTTTGGTTAATGACAAAACTACTAAAATGTTGTAGACAAAAAACAATAACGAAATATGGAGTTCTGTGATGAAAAGGTTTAGTCGTTAAAAGTGAGCATAGGCATCTGGTTGAACACAGGATCTGTATGTCAAACTGTAAGCCCTATGATGGCATGGCAAATTAAATCAGCAACAATATGACAAAATCGATATAATTATCTGTTGACATGAACTTTGAAAGATATGGAAAATGACCAAATCATAACAACAAATATAAATGGTGTTTCTTTACCGAATAAAAGAAAAAATATTCACCAAAGCTAATTGAGAAATAGAAATGCAGTGTTAAGATATCAGACAAACTTATTTTCGATTTCAACTTTCAAAAACCTCATATCAATGGTTCTTCAATTATAAGATCCATCTATAGGGTTAATTACACCAAAATGCAACACACTTTCACCATCTTTTTATTCCCATTGTATGTAACATTGACTTTCATTTTTCTACCATTGATTGTACTTGACGTCTTGACCTTCTATAGCATGAAAAAATGGTGACTTAAGTGTTTAAATAATGTGGCAACGTGTCACGTCACCATTTTAGTATTTTATCATTGTAAGTAACCTTCAAGAAGCACAAACTAATTGAATCAATTATTTCATTACATTCTTCAATTCGATGGGTTGTCTTCTACATGTTAAGGCTTTGAGCAATAACACAAGATTGAATCTAGTAACAAAACACAAAAGCGAATCTAATAACAAGTTGAGCCAATGAAACCTTTAAAAAATGAATCTAATTACAAACAGATACAGAATCACATTTTAGGCCTTTAAACAATAACACAAGTTTAAATCAATTAACTAAACTAAAATGTGCATCTAATAACACCAACCCATCGAATGCAAACAGGACAAAACATAATCTAACTACAAACACATCTAGTAGATGATCAATTACCTAAGGGATGTATCTAAGAGCCTTTACCAGTTCCAACGGCTGAACTGAAGACCAATCGCTTGAAACAATATCTATCGGTGTAGGAGGCTTGTTCCTAAACGCAAGAATCCTTGTCCTGTTCATGTTCAGACTCTCCGCAACAGACGTACGCTTCCCAAGCAGGCAAGCTAGCAACCGGATTCTCCTTGCCTTTGTTGCCTCCTGTAGCATGTAGTGAGCATAGTTGAAATCCATAGCTGACATGTTCGGTATAAACCGATCCAACTGCAAAACATGCAACCAAACCAACAACAGAAACCCCATATCAGTAACCTATTCACCAAATTAGTGGGTCATCAAGAAAACATGAAAGTCATGAAAAAGTTACGTTTTTGTATATGCAAGCTAATTTGTTCAAAGAAATTTACATAAAAATGGTATAAAGATAAGCATAACGGCCGGACGTTATAGTTGGTCATCAAATACATCGTGATGCCGGCGCGGTTTAAAAACAACGTTATGGAAATTCTTGGATAAAAATAACCCGCGTGGAGCATTAAACGAAACCTTTTAAAAAACGGGTCAGTTTAGATATTTATAAAGAAAAGCACGCGAAGCGATGGCAGGGTGGCTTAAAATAAAAAACAACGTTACGAAATTTCACGTTAGATAAAAATAACCCTCATGGAGCATTAAACGGAACCGTTTAATAATAATAATAACAACAACTTAACATAAAATAATGATAACTTACGTTATCACGAGAACTATTTCATTTAAGGAATTGATGTTTCAGGGGACGATGTTGTGATCGCGTTTTGGTCGCTAAAACAGTTTATGGTCCTGCATTCATCATATTAGTAGTAACAGATATATAGATAACAAATAAGATAACAAAAAAACCTGCAAAACAGAAGTTAATCAACAAAATATAGCATTCATCATATTAGTAGCAACAGACATATAGATAACAAATAGATAACAAAAAAAACCTTCAAAACAGAAGTTAATCAACAAAATATAGGCACCCAACAGATAAAAAGATTAAAAAACCTGCAAAAAAAAAGAATAAATGAAAAATGACCAGAGCAATACCTGAGGTTTTCAATCGCTTCAATTGCATTCAAATGTTTCAGCTTCAAGGATCACACCCTTGATTGTTTCACAACCTCTCAGCTGGTTTCTCAACGCAAACAGAAAAACACTATTTAAATAAGTGAATCCTTATTAGAAAAAAATAAATAAAAACCGAAGAATAGATTGTGCAGTACCTAAGGTTTCTCCAAAAGCGAGAGAGTGAATCATCATAACGTACAACATATAATCAATAAATAATTAATTTGGAAAACCTGTTAGTCTGCTCAAAGAGGGGTAACGGAAATTTCTTTTGGGTGTGGGGGGCAGGGATGAGATTCAAAGGGCAGTATTGTAAAACTCTTTTTGATATTATAAAGAAGGAGGTGAGTTAAATTTACCATATTACCCTTCAAAGTGTCTTAATTGGCACAACTATGCCTATAATACTGAAGGGATAGGGAGCCTAATCCAGGCGGAAGAGGCATCCCTATCCCCATAACTCAGCTTCCCCGCGCCAATCAGTGGCGCGAGGAACCAACGGCGCGCAACGACCAGCACATGCAGGGAGGCGCGCAAGAACAACAACTGATAAGCAATAGCATCACCTGATAAGCGCGTACCATCACACGCGGAATCTTCCCTTGACAACCATCGTACAAAGTACAGAAGACAACAAAAGGAAGATTCACAAAGATTGCTGACAGTGTACGCACCAATAGGAAAGCTACAGGTGGCAAAGTGGTCCAACAACTACAAGACAAGGACAGCAGCATGGCTGCAGCCATGCTTCCACCATACCAGCGTCTACAGTAAACAGCAGACATACCTTGCTGCTGTCAGGAGCATGGTCAACGACTGACAGGGGCGCCGTCTGCCAACCACAGATCGCCACGTGTCTACCTCGAGCAACAACCATGCTGCCCCAATGACGTCATGAACAGTACACCTGTTCTCCCGCCAATTCCAGGGGAAACATTGGACTTGGGCCCAGACCAAGCCCAATAAAGAATGGTTACTCGTGGGCCTTTCGATCAAGCCCACGAGTTCTCCTATAAATACAAGGATACATCTCCTTGCTAAAGGATCCAAGAATAGTCATTGCTAGCCTAGCATACTCACTTGTAATCTTTGTATTCGATCATCAATAATACTATCGGCTATTCACAGTGGACGTAGGTCATTACTCGACCGAACCACTTATATCTTGTATTCTCACTTACTTTCACCACACACACACTTGTATCATTATCAAACGGGTTTGACCTTGTGGTTTGGGTAAAGGATTAACCCTGACGGACTTAGGTATTAACCCCACGTAGATTATACATAATCTCCGTGATACCTATTGTTTCTTCATTGGCGCCATCCAACGGTTAGAACCGCTCTTTTACTCATCTTTTCAACCCACCCATGGCTGAACCCAACCCTAATACTGCTGCCGTAAATCGTTCCGGGGAAGGGGACACCCAGCTCCCGGAAAATCAAATAACACCACCCACAGTCGTCAAGAAACCCACTTCCAGGCTTCAAAGCCAAGAAGTTGAGGTTCGGGACGCTAACTCTGACGACGACAGCAGTGCTAGCTCTGAGGAGGACCTTGACCAATGGCTCCTCCGTCAGAATACGAAGAACGCTGCAATTTACCAGCGTAAGCTCTTGCAACAAGCAAAGAAAAAGGGCAAGGCCCTTACTTATGACACCCCATCCAAAAAGGGGAAAGACCCAGCTGTTTCGGGTGCTGGTCGTAGCGGGGAACTCGGCGGAGACGCCAGAGTTCGGGGCTACGCAAAGCAACGGACAGAGCCCGATGGCTACGAATCCTCTAGTAGCGACTCGGGCTACAAAGGGAAGAAAAGTCATCATCGCTCACGCCAGAACAATGAGGATGATGACTTGGTCAAACCATTCAGACCAAAGGCTTTCGCCGAAAAGTCAAAATTTGTCGCTCGTATAGCGACCGCAACAATACCGAGAAAAGCAAAACTTCCTAGCAGCATCGGCAGATACGATGGCCTGCGTGATCCAGATGACCACGTGCACGACTTTGAGTGCGCGGGAATGTCGGTAGACTGGCCCGTACAGGTTTGGTGCCATTTATTTGCGCAAACTCTGACGGGCGCAGCCAGGGTCTGGTTCGATAACCTCCCTGCGGGGAGTGTTAAAGACTTTGACGACCTCACCGACAAATTCATCAATCATTTCTCGCATTTGCGCAAGCATAAGAAAGACAAGG
This sequence comes from Ambrosia artemisiifolia, assembly GCA_032199755.1. NCBI lineage: Eukaryota > Viridiplantae > Streptophyta > Magnoliopsida > Asterales > Asteraceae > Ambrosia > Ambrosia artemisiifolia. Next base: position 46,499,531 of record CM063526.1, read on the forward strand.
CGCACATCCTGCTGTGCCGCCGAAACGACAATGAATCCATTGAGGACTTTATTGTTCGATTCAACAAAGAGGCCCTGCTAATAGGGTGCGGGGAAGAACTCACAAGGGCAGCGTTCGTACATAACGTACGCAGCCCAGAGTTAATGAAATGCCTCACAGGCAAAGATGGCATACCGGAGTCCTGGGATGAGCTCATCCACTCCGCCAAGATATATGCCTCGTCTGAGAAATCCTTCAATCAGACGCACAATTTCCAACACCACCATAATAATAATAAAAATAAAAACAAGTCAGTCTGGAGCCGCATCTCCGGCGCCGCGGATGAGGGAAAATATTCCCCAGCCGGGGACGCCAGGCAGATGATCAGTCCCAAACAAACGCGGGACCAGCGCGGTCATTCAAAGAAAAACTATGACTGGACCCCGCTGACAAAGACACCATCTCAGGTCTTAAAGACTGAACAGGTCACGTTGAAGGCCGCCCCCCCCCCCCTGGCCAAGCGCAGGAACGTAGACCGCAGCAAATACTGTGAGTACCACAACGACTACGGTCACCTCACAGATAATTGCTACACCCTGAAGATGGAAATCGAAACCGCACTGAAATCAGGACAACTCGGCCATCTGGTCAAGAACGTGCACCGCACGGGCAAGAATCAAACAGGTGACGAGAATCAAGATGAAGGATCACGAAAAAAGATCCGCGACCTGAATACTCACACTGCCACATTGATCCCTCGTCACCACTGCAACATGACAAAGAAGGGCAAAAGCGCCCACCAAGGAAAGCGCGCCCGAGCGCCACCGCCAAACGATTCATGGAAAGAGGCTGACGTCCTCATGCCAAAGATTAGAGGCGGCGCCTCATGCACAGCCCCTCTTGTCATTACCGCTATCTTTGGACACTATCGCACGCGATATATGTTCCTAGATGGCGGCAGCAGTACTGATATCATGTATGAACAATGCTTTCAACAACTAGACCCAGAAGACAAAGCAAAGCTCGTCCCAGTCAACGAGCCCATCTCCGGCTTCATCCACGAAACCATCATGCCGCGGGGTATGCTGTCCATGCCAGTAACATGGTCTGACGGCACCCACGAGCGCACGGAGATATGTGATTTTATGGTTCTACCGGCCAACTCCAATCATGACATTCTTCTTGGACGGGAAGGCATCGCACGCTTTAACGCCAATGCTTCAACGGCACATGCGATGGTGGGATTCCCAACCAAAACTGGTATTGCTTTCATCAGGGGCAACAAAGACTGCCATACCACAGAAACCGCCAAACCGCCAAAAATGGTGAAAACCGACACCCGCGCCGAGCCGGAAAAATGGGTTCTTAACCCTAAATTTCCGGAGCAAACGGTGATCATTGGCCATGAAATCTCCGAGGCCATTCGAAATCACTTAAAACAGCTTCTAATCAGTAACATCGATGTATTCGCGTGGCAACCAGCCGACATGGTTGGGGTCCCGCGCGACATAGCGGAACACAGACTCAACGTCTACCGCTCAGTGGAACCTATAGTGCAAAAGAAGCGCAACATGGGCCCGGAGAAAACAAAGGCCATGAATGAACAAGTCACCGAGCTGCTCAACGCGGGTATACTTCGCCCAATCAGGTACCAGACATGGGTAGCTAACCCAGTCATGGTAGCCAAAGCAAACGGCGGGTGGCGCATGTGTGTCGATTATAAAGATATCAACAAAGCATGTCCAAAAGATTGCTATCCTTTGCCAGAAATCGACCTAAAGGTGGATTCTTTAGCCCCATACCGCTTTAAGTGCTTCTTAGACGCGTATAAGGGCTATCACCAAATCCAAATGGCAAAGGAGGATGAAGATAAGACGGCATTCCGCACAGACGCTGGCATTTTCTGTTACACAAAAATGCCATTCGGTCTGAAAAACGCGGGAGCTACATACCAGCGCCTCATGGACACCGCCTTCATCAATGAAATCGGCGTACGACTTGAAGTATACGTCGACGATCTTGTAATCAAGAGTAAGGATGAAAGCGACATGCTTAAGGATATCCAGCAAACGTTCGCACAGTTGCGCAAAGTGCGCATGAAGCTCAACCCAAGCAAGTGCTCCTTCGGGATGGAGGAAGGCAAATTTCTAGGGGTCATCGTAACACGCGATGGGTTCCGCGCTAATCCAGAAAAAGTACAAGCCATAGAAAGAATGCCCTCACCCGCTTCCATCAAGGAGGTGCAAACACTCATGGGCCGCCTCGTGGCCCTCAACCGGTTTTTATCCAACTACGCTTCAAAGTCATTTCCGTTTGTGGACACTTTGAAGAACTGTTTAAAAAAGAGCAATTTCCGTTGGACACCAGAGGCGGAATCGGCATTCAAAGAAATGAAACAATGCTTAATGAACCTTCCGACACTAACAGCGCCCCTCCCCAAAGAGCCATTGACACTGTACCTATCGGTCACGGACCGCGCAATAGGTGCAGTCCTCATGGTGGAGCGCAAGAATGTGCAAACGCCGATATACTATATCAGCCGCACGCTTTTAGATGCGGAAACAAGGTACACAATCATGGAAAAGCTGGTCCTCGCTCTGGTACACGCATCCCGGAGACTCCGCAGGTACTTTCAAGGCCATCCGATAAATGTCCTCACGGACTACCGGATAAATGACATACTCGCCAAGCCCGAGTTGTCGGGGCGCCTAGCCAAATGGGCCATTGAACTCGGGGAACACACGATCCACTACAAACCCCGCCCCGCCATCAAAGGCCAAGTTCTTGCGGACTTCGCCACGGAAATTCCCGAAGATAAAGTACTCGAATGTCAAGCGGAAGAAACCCCCGCGTTAGCGCAAGACCCATCACAAAAATGGTCCTTATTTACCGATGGGGCCTCAAACGAGGATGGCGCTGGCGCGGGATTACGCCTCATCAGCCCAGATAAACAAGAGTTCACGTACGCCATCCGCCTCGACTTCAAAAGCACGAATAACGAGGCGGAATACGAAGCGCTGCTGGCAGGCCTCCGCATTGCGGAAAAAATGGGGGCCAGGCACGTGGAGGCACACGTGGACTCCCTACTTGTGGCGCGACAGATCAACGGGGTTTACGATGCGAAAGACGAGACCATGGCGTTATACCTGGAACAGGCCAAACAGCTGATGCGCCGATTCGACTCATGCAAAGTCGAACACATCCGGCGCAGCGAAAATAAGCCCGCCGATGCGCTAAGTAAAATGGCATCAACGGTCTTTGAACATATGGCCAAAGAAGTCCGCGTCGAGATCCTGGACAAACCATCTGTTCCGCTGCGACAAGTCAACATAACCCAAACAGGAAGCGCATCCTGGATGGCTCCGATTAGGGCCTACCTATCATCCGGCACCCTGCCTGACGAAAAGTCAGAGGCCCGGAAGATCAAGAACAAGGCCCTACAATACCAACTCATCGACGGTATCCTATATCGCCGCTCTTACCTGGGACCGCTATTGCGCTGCGTAGATTCCGCAGATGCTTCCTTTCTCCTACGAGACATACATGAAGGGACATGCGGACTACACGCGGGCCCAAGAATGGTAGTGGCGAAGTTAATGAACGCGGGGTACTACTGGCCGGGCATGCACGTGGACGCAGTCAACGAGTTGCGCAAATGCGACAGTTGCCAGCGCCACGCCCCGAACACCTTGCGGCCCAAGAACAACCTAGTGCCAGTCACAGCGGCCTGGCCGTTCCAAAAATGGGCTATTGATTTGGTAGGCCCATTCCCAACGGCTCCAGGAAATGTAAAGTACCTAATCGTCGCCATCGACTACTTCACAAAGTGGGTCGAGGCGAAACCACTAGCAAAAATTGACGGCGCGCACGTCAAAAAATTCATCTGGGAATTCATCATTTGCCGATTTGGTCTACCGCTGCAATTGGTAAGCGACAACGGCACGCAATTTGAAGACCAATCCTTACAAGGATGGCTATCTCAAATGGGTGTCCAACAAATCTTCACATCTGTCGCGCATCCCCAAGGCAACGGTCAAGTTGAGCGGGCCAATCGTACGATTGTTGAAGGTGTTAAGGCACGGCTGGGTACCAAAAGAACAGGGTGGGTAGACGAAATACCCCATGTCCTATGGGCATACCGCACCCTCACAAAAACCAGCAATGGCGAAACACCATTCAGCTTGACGTATGGAACGGAGGCGGTCATCCCCGCCGAAATCGGCTGCCCCTCCGCAAGAGTGCTCATGGCCAACAAGACAGACAATGACAAAGAGCTCCGCCTAAATCTTGATCTCCTAGATGAACGACGTGAACTCGCCGCAATCAAGGAGGCGAAATACAAAACGCAGCTAGAGCGCTATTACAACAAGCGCGTCAAAGCCTGCACATTCAAGATTGGTGACTACGTTTTCCGAAACAACGAGGCTTCCAACGCCGAAAAGCCTGGAAAACTAGCCCCTACCTGGGAAGGCCCATACAAGATACAAGAAATACTTGGCAAAGGCGCTTACGCGCTAGAAAGGCTTGATGGAACACCTATCCCCAGATCTTGGAACGCAGCACAATTGCGCCGCTGCTACTTGTAAAACACTTGTAATTACGGCTACACATGCCGCGTCTATCAATGAAAACTATTCCCTATATCTGTTATTCTACTTGTTTTTCCGCGCCAAGGTCTTCAAGACTTAAGCAAAACTATCGTCGGACCACAAACAAGGCGGTGTTAACATGATAAAGTCTTCTAGACATGCTTCGCGCACGTCGGACTTATAAAATTCATACACCAACGCCACATAAGATGGTCTTCAAGACAAGTTTACTTGCCGGACTTAAAGACGCGCGCCGCTAGAACAAACTTAAAGCCTTGTCTTCTAAACTTGGAACACAAGTTGGACAAAGAGCGAACTAGTTCAGCGCGCAGTCGTGGGTCTTCTAGGCAAGGCGTACACGCGCTTAACTCGGACTTATGGCACAAGTCGCGCCCCGCTATAGTCTTCAAGGCAAATACTTAACACGCCGGACTATCTAGCAGGACGCGCGCCTAATTTTAACTTGTCAAATCGGGTGACGACTTGGTTAGATAAGTTAAGTTAGGATGAGAAACACAAGATATAAGGAAAAACCAAAATTTTCATTCATTATAAGGGACTTAAAAACCCTTGGTAATTACAAGTTATTTACAAAGACAAAAAGAGAAAAAGAGACAAGCGCCTACTAAACTTAAACATTTGAAGTACCCTCGCCACTGGCCCGTTGGCGCTCTTCTTCAAGGCGCTTGCGCTCCTCTTCCCTGGCCAGCTCGTCAGATTTGTCGATATAATACTTGAGGGCAGACAAAGGATCAGCATTTTTGTTACAATCTGCAACCACTTGAAGAATTGGGAAGTCCACCTTCTCAAATTTGAGTAGCTCCGCCTCATACTCATCCTTCAGTGGCTTCCCATAATGCTCCGCATCCTCGATCCGCCCACCATTTTGAGCTGCCAGAAAACCATCTTCATAGCCTTCACCATACCCATAGGCATGGGCGGTGGCGGCTATGGCAGCGACTTGGTCGCCCAGCTTAGGCTCTTGCCAGAACCTCTTGAAGACCTGCAAAAAGAGTTAACAAGTTAGCATAAAAAACTTCAAAAGTTTATAAGAAAAGCGCTAAAAGAGATATACACTTACCCCAGTGATCCCATCAGTCATCGTCCACTTGATGGCATCCTGCGTCTGTGTCTGGGCGGCCATCGCCTCATCCAAAAGACGCTGGGCTGTCTCACACTCCTTGACAGCCGCAGCGCGAGCTTCCTCGGCAGAGCCAAGGTCCTGCTCCAGATCCTCCTTTGAATGAAGGATCTGGACCCTCTCCTGCTCTAAGAAGGAGACGCGCTCAGTAGCTTTGACAAGATCTGCATCTTTAGACTCAAGCTCCAAGCGCTTCTCCACAACTTGCGCAGTTCGTTCAGAGAGGGCCTTGCTCTTCTCTTCTAACTGCCGGGTCAGCGCCCGGCTTTCCTCTTGCGCCTCGGCCAGAGTCTGCCTCAACTTCATTGTTTCAGCATTAGTCTTCTTGCAAGACTCTGACCACCGGCGCTTATCCGCCGCCGCGTCCCCTTCCAACTTGGTGACTTTGGCCTCTGCATCATGGGCGCGGCGACGGTACTTGGATATCTCAGCCTTGAAGGCAGCCTCTTTCTCAGCAAGGTCTGCCTTCTCCGCCTCCAAGCGTTTAATATCTCGCCACACCGCCGCATCTCGGCGGCGTAGCGAGTCAATCATTGATAGCTGAGTCGCTTGGTTGACGCACAAGGCAGCCATAAGGTCTGCGCGACTCAGCATATCTTGGTGTGCGCGCTCGTAAGGAGGCACCACCTCCTTCACAAACTCCTCGGCGGCCAAGGAGTTAGAGAACAAAGTATTCTCCCTGACCGCCCACCTAGGGCGCCAAATGGCATCACCCCCTGACCAACTGGAGCCATCATACCCGCCTGATGGCTCCCTATCATCAACTCTCGAAGACTCGCGCCGTGCTTGACGCGAGCCCTCCGCACTGCCACCAGCGCCTGACGCCAAAAGGGCCCTCTCAAATCCATCCATGTCCTGAGAGCCCTCGGCGCTAGCATGAGCACTCTGCTCCGCCTGTTCTTTCAAACGGCGAGCCTTCTCTTCCAAGAACTGTTGCTCTTGGAGACGAAGACGTTCCGCCTCAGCATTTTTGGCCGCCTCAGCCTTTTGCCTAGCTTCATCGGCCTCAGCCTTCAGACGGGCCTCTTCCCGTTGCGTCGCCTCTTGCTCTTCAAAGAGCACATCCACTTCTGACCTGCCAGCCTCCGCAGACGGAGACGGGGAAGAAGGAGTTGGTATAATCTTTGGCGCAACTGCAACAGAGATAAAAATATAAGGAAGGGAACAAATGAAAAGACTTAAAGAAAAAAGCAAAAAGAAAAACTTACCAGGGGCCTTCTTCTTTATCAGCTTCTGGAAAAGAGGCTGACGTGTGGGCGCAGCGCCTATACCCACACTAAAGGTGGGGGCAACAACCCCTCCAGCGCTTGAGCTTTTCTCCAGCACCACCCCTCGCGCCGGCGACAAGGGGGAGGCAGTGGTCTCTGTGACAGGGGTTTCAACTCCACCACCCTCCCCGCCAGTAGTAGCGGCCGCCTTCTCCAAGTTTGCAGCGGCACTGCTAGAAGTGGCACCGGTGGTGCGCCTCTTCTTCTTCCTCTCCAACTTGGAGGGTTCGTCCTCCTCCTCATCCTCAGAGACAGGCCCGTCCTTCCTCCGGCGCCGCCCCTTTACAGCTTCGCCTACTGAAACGGAAGAGTCCGAATCAGAACTTGTTAAAGGGCGTTGGCTACGTTTACGTCTCCGCGGAGCGTGTTTCCAACGGCCACGCCCCGCGGGCGCCTTCTGAACCTCCACAATCTCCACTGAGGAGTCAGAGGCATCATCGCCAAAAAGGCTAGAAAACAAAAGTTGGCTTGACTCACCTGTGGTGTAATAAGGCTTGGGCGCGATGGTCATGTCAGGATGATAAAACCTGTCCACAAACGCCTCAAGGCAAGACACCTCTCCCTCCGCCAAACGCCTCCACTTTATGCCCTTCTCTTGACGAGCAGCATAAAATTGGAACTTGCTCACACCTGCGCAAGAAACAGTTAGAACAATATGAAATATAACACAAAGAAGTGAACTTAGAAACTGTGCTTACCCTCCTCAGCGATGTAAGGTTCCTTTCCTGGGCACTGAGATAGGCGGCTCATCCCCAGAAGGCAAAAGATACCATCTGTGAGATTTTTAAACTCCAGCTTGGTGGCGTTGGCGGTGAGGGTGGTAAACCAAGCCTGCTTCTTGAAATCTTTCATCACCGGTATATCAGCCACCCGCTGACCGTCTGCAATCACCTTCCAAGGCAGACTAATGGGTATGACCCCCCTCTTCACAAAGAAGAACTTCTCTTTAGCCCAATGAAGGGACTTGGGGGTGTGAGTGGCCATTGGAGGCACCTTGGGGCGCGGCTTAAACGAGAACCACATCTCGTCGCGCGCAAGAAAATAGAAGACATTGAGCATCTCCACAGTCGGCTCAATGTCCAAGGCGCGGCAAGACGCCTCAAAGTGTACCAGCCTTAGCATCTCAAAGGCGGTAAGTTGGGTTGGCCCAACACCATAGGCTACCAGAGTGTCGATCTGGAAGCGTGTGCAGGGTAGCCGAAAGCCACACTTGGTGAAATAGGCTTCATAAAGGGCAAGTTGCCCAGGCCCAGCAGAAAGAACATTCTCCGTCGGAGATGGCAGAGTTGGCTCCCACTCCGGCAATATACCATAACCCCTGCAAAAGTTGTCGAAAGCCTCTTCAGTCCAAACACAAAAAGTGTTTGTCATGAGCTTTCGCTCCTTAATCTTTCCATGCTCCACCTGCACCTCCTCCTCCACGTCATCCATCACCGGTTCCTTACCGGTAACATCGCCGGAGGGAGAACCAATGTTGGAAACTTCTGACATTTTCACAAAGAGATGAAGGAAAAGAAAAGAAAATCTGGAAAACTAACTGGAAATGGTTGAAGACTCGCCGGGAAACTCAAGAGGTTCACCGGAAAACTCAACAGACTCAACGAAAACTTTGAAGATTGGTCGGAATCTTCAAAGAAGAACAAAGAAATGGAAACAAACTAAGAACAATCAAAGAAAACGATGAAGATCAAGAAGAAGTTTCACGATAAATCTTTAAAGATTGATCAAACAATCTCTGAAGATTCAAAGAAAACTTCAAATGATCGGAATTGTTTTTGAAAATGAGAGAGTGCAAGTAAGAAGAAGGGATGAACAAATGAACAAGTAACCGTCTAACATGCATCCCAACTCATATATATACCCACTGCATTAATGACAGTGGGGCCCAAGAAGAAGCAACCGTCGTCACACTTTTTCAAAAATTTGGAGAAGCAGATGACGACACGTGTCCTCATGCGTGAGTGAACGGCTAAGATCAAGCAAGGATAAACAATCCAACCGTCACTCGGCGGATGGCTGACACGTGTCACTAGATCTCACCAATTTAAACTGGCCAGGCGCGTGGAACACCACGCGTCTGACGAACTGCACGTGCCACTCGACACGTGGCACAAGCACAACCACACAAGCAACAAGTGAGGCGCGTGCCAACACACGCGCCTGACACAGACGAAATGTTGGTAACTGCACCATAATGAGGGGACAGCCAACAGTCAGCACAACAGCCGAGGCTGACTCGTCAGCAACCCTCAAGCTTCCATCAGAAGCAACTGATCATTCGAATTCCAGGCGCCTTAACTCCCATTTATGAGAGACAAATTAAATGCCAATGATTCAAGATTTATTACAACTGCTGGAGAACCACAACATGGCGCAAATTTGACGTAAAACCAAAAAAGACGTTCTCCGCCCAGCGCCTTAACAGGTCATGGCGGCAAACTTCTTTCATGGCGCAAATTTGACGTAAAACCAAAAAAGACGTTCTCCGCCCAGCGCCTTAACAGGTCATGGCGGCAAACTTCTTTCATGGCGCAAATTTGACGTAAAACCAAAAAAGACGTTCTCCGCCCAGCGCCTTAACAGGTCATGGCGGCAAACTTCTTTCATGGCGCAAATTTGACGTAAAACCAAAAAAGACGTCCTCCGCCAAAATTTGCAGAGGAACGAATTTCAAGGCGCACCAGCAGATGAGCTCTCATCCGCGACCTCATACTTTGAGTCTAGCGCTCCACCTACTCTTCACAAAGAATAGGAGAAACCCTAGACTAGGGGGACTTGAAGGGATAGGGAGCCTAATCCAGGCGGAAGAGGCATCCCTATCCCCATAACTCAGCTTCCCCGCGCCAATCAGTGGCGCGAGGAACCAACGGCGCGCAACGACCAGCACATGCAGGGAGGCGCGCAAGAACAACAACTGATAAGCAATAGCATCACCTGATAAGCGCGTACCATCACACGCGGAATCTTCCCTTGACAACCATCGTACAAAGTACAGAAGACAACAAAAGGAAGATTCACAAAGATTGCTGACAGTGTACGCACCAATAGGAAAGCTACAGGTGGCAAAGTGGTCCAACAACTACAAGACAAGGACAGCAGCATGGCTGCAGCCATGCTTCCACCATACCAGCGTCTACAGTAAACAGCAGACATACCTTGCTGCTGTCAGGAGCATGGTCAACGACTGACAGGGGCGCCGTCTGCCAACCACAGATCGCCACGTGTCTACCTCGAGCAACAACCATGCTGCCCCAATGACGTCATGAACAGTACACCTGTTCTCCCGCCAATTCCAGGGGAAACATTGGACTTGGGCCCAGACCAAGCCCAATAAAGAATGGTTACTCGTGGGCCTTTCGATCAAGCCCACGAGTTCTCCTATAAATACAAGGATACATCTCCTTGCTAAAGGATCCAAGAATAGTCATTGCTAGCCTAGCATACTCACTTGTAATCTTTGTATTCGATCATCAATAATACTATCGGCTATTCACAGTGGACGTAGGTCATTACTCGACCGAACCACTTATATCTTGTATTCTCACTTACTTTCACCACACACACACTTGTATCATTATCAAACGGGTTTGACCTTGTGGTTTGGGTAAAGGATTAACCCTGACGGACTTAGGTATTAACCCCACGTAGATTATACATAATCTCCGTGATACCTATTGTTTCTTCAAATACCCTTATGAAATAAGCTTTATTCTCTTATACTTGTTGCTTTAAAAATTGTACCCATGTCAAAATTCCAATATGATACATCACTCCTCCTTTATAATGTATTATAGATTTATTCTTAGTGATGAACTGTTGGTAACAATTTTACATCTTGTCTCGATGGACATAGGAGAAAAGAGGGTGAGCAGGAATAGAATTGTATAGTGAGGTAGCGTTTGGTATGATGGAATGAAAGGGGGAGTGGAATGGATTATTACGAGGTAATGAAAAATAATTTGTTTGGTTGGTTAAAGGAATGGAATCACCCATTCCACCCATTCCACAAGGCATTCCATTCCTTCAAAACATTTTATCCACCCCCCATGTTTTTTTTTCATTCCATCCCTCATTCACACTTAACTAACAACCCCATAACCCACCAATCACCAATCACCACCACCCACCACCATCGTCACCACCCACAGCATCGTCAGCACCCATCACCGTCGCCCACCACCTACCATCGTCGCCCACCACCCACCATCGTCGCCCACCACGCGTAAGAATGAAATGAATAATTACTTTGTATTGTTTGGTATGAAGGAAAATACGAAGGAATAAAATTGGCGGTGGTGAGTGGTGGTGACGACGGTTGACTGTGGGTGCCGGCGACGGTGGTTGGTGGTGGTCGACGTCGGTGGGTGCGTGGTGACGGTCGGTGGTAGCGACAGCGGTGACGAATGTGGTGGTAGTGGTGGTCAGTGGCAGCGACGACGGGTGGTCGGGGGGTGGTGACGTTTGGTTGTGATAGCAGCAGTGACGGTGGTGGTGGTCGAGGGCGGTGGGTGGCGACAGGGAGTGACGACGACAGTGAGTGGTGGTGACGGCGGTTGGTGGTGGTGGTGGTAGTCGGTGGGCGGCGGTGGTGCCTGTAGGTGGGTGGCGGTGGACGTTGGTGGTGGTCGGCGGCAGTGGTGGTGGTGGTTAGTGACGGTGGTAGTCGGTGGGTGGCGGTGGTCGACGATGTAGAGTGGCTATGGTGGTCAGTGGCAGTTGATGGCGGTGGTCGGTGGTGGTGCCGGGTGGTGGTGGTGACGAGTGGTAGTGGTGGAGGTGGGTAGTGGTGGTGGTGGTGATGAAGGGTGACAAATGGAATGGAATGGAAAAAAAAAACAGGGGGATGGATGGAATGAATTTTAGGGTTTTTAGAGCATTCACAACCCATCCCCCATCCCCAACCATATAATTTAAGGAAAAATCATAGTTTTCTAAATTTGTCACTCACTTTTGCAAAATCTCTCACATCCCATTCCTCATTCATATCCCCTATAAGCTTTTTTTTATTATTATTTTATTTCTTTACAACCAACATTAATTCACTCCACCTTTCATTTGTATTATTTTATTATTATTAAATGATATGGGGGAAGGATGGAAGACCCCATATATGGGGGCTCAACATAGGTTTTTTGTAAATTTTAGAAATGGGGTATGGGGAAAGGGGTTGGGATGGAGTGAGTTTTTGTAGGATTTTCTTAAATTTTAAGAATGGGGGAGGGAATGGGGGATGGGTTGTGAATGCTCTTAGAGGGAATGAAATGGAGGAGGTAATGGATGATTCAATTACCTTGACCAACTAAAATCTTTTTTTCATTCCATTGTAGTGCTCCGTTCCATTTCGCCTGTCATTTCTGCATACCATACACTACATGAGACTATGAGAGAATGATGCTAACCTTTTTCCAAATATACAGCATGAATTACGAAAATATAATCCTTTACAAAAAGACAAATATTTGCTTGTTAGATAAGAAAATTTAACAAGTTACAAATTATACCTTAGTGTGACAGGTATTTCTCTAGCTTTGAATTTTAAAATAAAGCCGTGGATGGTGGGGTTACCATTATGTTTTTATACAAATCATAAGAATAAACAAAAAGGACAACTTTTAATGTAGTAAAGGATACTCCCATTATTATTTCCACTTAAAATCAACCCAACATGATTAAATGCCTTTTCTTCATTTCCAAATGTCAAGAGTGCTTTAGACTTAGGGATGGCAAAAAAACCCGAACCCGACGGGTTTACCCGAAACCCGAAACATTTGGGACGGGTATACCCGAAACCCGACGGGTATGGGTTCGGGTATGGGTATGAATTTTTTTTTTTTCGGGTTCGGGTACGGGTATGGGATATAGTGATACCCGACCCGATTACCCGATATATATATACCCGATTACCCGCAAATATACCCGAACCAATATCCACACACACACACACATATATATATATATATATATGATATTTTATTCACTTGTGTATAATTAATATTCAAACCGTTCAAAAGGGTTTGAAGGAATAAGAAATTGACAAGATAATTTAGCTTACGTCAATAGGAAAACAAAAGCAATCAGTTTCACTAGCTTCATGGAAATTGGAAAATGATATTTTTTGTTGATGTGTATTTTGATAGTTGTACCTTTTGGTAGCTAGGGAATTAAACTTATTTAGTTGGATATGTATTTTGATGACTTAATTATGTGGAGTTGATGAACAATTAAGCTACCACTAAAGTAGTATGTAGTACCAACGCGTAGTGTATTAGCTTGTTTTGAGATTTATACCCGATACCCGCAGGTAAACCCGCAATTGAAACCCAACGGGTATTTTTTAACAAACTAACGGGTAAACCCGATACCCATGGGTATGCCCGATACCCGACGGGTAATTACCCGACAAATACCCGATGGGTTTTGGGTCGGGTATGGGACACGTTTTTACAACCGGGTACGGGTATGGGATTACCAATACCCGACCCGAACCCGACCCATTGCCATCCCTATTTAGACTATGGGGTGTGGTTCCCCTTCCCCCTTCTTTCCCCTTGTCCACATCAGCACCACATCATCTTCCTCTTCTCCTCCCCCTTCTAGGGGAAATGGTTCCCCCTTCTTTCCCCTTCCCCTTTCTTTATTTTAATATTTTAAAAAGACAAAATATATTTATATATAATATTAATACAAGAAAAGACAAAAAACAATTATGGAGAAGTGGTTCGGGGAAGACGGGAGAAAAGTCCCGATCACACCGAAGGGAAGATGAGGGGGGCGGTGTTCCCCTTGGGGAAAGAAGCCACATCACTCTTCCCGATCCTTTTCCCCACCCACACCCCTTAGTCTTATACATGTTTCAAATACAGAGAAAATTATCACTTTTAAATTAAATTAAAAATCATCTTGAAAACAAGGATAGAAGGTGTTGACCGAACAACATTGCGGTTTCACATTAAACATGTTAAGAGATTTGTTTTCGTGCAACTATGCAAGACGTGCTTTGGAATATTTTCCTTATAGTTTGAAAATCAATTTCGTATTTGAATAGGATTTTGATTGTAAGATTTGATAACAACACAAAAAAAATATATTTATATATCAAGTCGTATCAATATATTTTTTATCTGCTCGCCGACCTATCTTTTTTCTATTAACAAGGGTATCTAACATCGTTGTTTTCTTATAGTTTGATCCCTGAATTGTTGATTCTAGAGTAGTTAATGTGAATGTAAAAAAGGGTTATATTGTGATCTAGGGGTACGTTCCGTATTCATCGCCAAATATATTTTAAGTTTAACTTTCATATTCGTCTATTTTTGTTAAAATGGAGCTATCACATTTGGTTTAACAGTCAAGTCGTACTACAATATAACAACGCAAATATTGAAACTTTATAGATGAACTCAGAGCCAGCTCGAGGAGTGTTGGGTGGGCGACCACAAATGGCCCATTCTTAAGATGCAAATCGGGGATCACGCTTCTAGCATTCCTTGTAAAGTTGTAATCGAAGGTAGAAATCGGAAATAAAGTAACAAGTACGAGGCCTTGATTAGTTTTTTTTTTTTTTTTGAACGGCTAATTTCACACCCTTTTTTACACCTTTTATACCTTTTTTTGCTCACCTTTGGAGTTGAACTCCTAACCTCACCCGAGAGAGGATTTTCTCTCTACCACTAGGCTATAACCTAAGTGGGAGGCCTTGATTAGTTGTAATAGTAATTTTGTTTTGTTTATTGTTGTAACAATCTTATTCGCTTTATAAATGAATTTTGTTTTTACATATAAGTTTTTATTTTGAGGACTTATTTTTAACAAGTACGAGGCCTTGGATGAGTTAAATTATCTAGTATATTAGGATATGATTTTAGTCTTTTACAAAAGAAAAAAATAATAATAGGTGACCTGCTTTACGTTAATATCAGGTATGCTCAACTGAAGAATAAAGAATGAACAATAGTCAAAGGAAAAAAGTCAACCAACTAATGAAACTTTGGTCACAAGTCACAACTAAAACGGTCTTAAGCTAATTAATGACAAATGCACCCACAAACCTTTAATTTTCCACACACGCTTTTGTATCAAACAATACCACATTCGTAGGTTTATATTACTTTGTTTCAAATTTATTTTAGGTAATTTAATAAAGTTTGTATCATCTTATGAAGTAGTAGGTGAGGTGCGGTTGTTAGACTATCTTCAATGGGTCTTTGAAGATTAAGCCATTAGAGGCTTTGAATGCCTTTTACCATTTGAGCATATTCATCTTTACTAACCCTTGGGTGACAGCCCTTGCACAAGGGCTTGGGTTTGCCTTGGTTCTTGTGATGAGAAGGCCTAAAGTATAAAAGAAAAAGTTTTATTTAAATATTGGTGATGAGGTGGAGAGTAAGGATGTTTGTAGGGTTGGAGATGAAATTGGGTCTTTTAAGGATTTATAAAGATATTATGTGGCAGATGACATGAGAGCTACAGACGCCTAAGGGCGCACACAACATTAGAGATAGTCTTACTATAAAAAACAAAGGATCTCATATATGTTCGTACGTAGTTGTTCGAAAAATATAGTAGCATATAGGAATTGAGTGTTATGTATAGCAATAAACACTAAAGAGAGAGGGTCAAGTGAACGGGCAGGTCCAGAACACTTGAACAAAACAACTAACGGGCCATCCAACCCACGCACAGGGACACTAAGTCGGGAATCAAACAAAGGGACAACAAGCCACGTGTGTGAACACCTAGCAGAAGAGACAAAAGGGACACCTCAACGACGATGTTTGGCCAAGGATGTCCCGCAGAGCCCTGCACATCCCAGAGGCCATTAGTGATTATCACTAGGGAGACCACAAGGACACTTTGATAGCAACGTTATGCGGATCCTAGCACTCACTAGTCACCGATAACGGTCAGCACAAGGGAGACCACAAGGACATCCAGCCGATGACGTTGCGCCAATCTATACCCTCCTCTACTGCCACTAATGGTCATCGTAGAGGATACCAAAAACAAACAACCTTACTAAGCTAAGAAAGGTGCTTGTTGAGTAAGGTCGGCTTTATTCGAATGCTTGAGGATAATCTGAAAGTGACATCTCCTCCAAGAAGTTCTCACCATCCCGGCTATAAATATTGGACTTCTCCATATAAGGTCATTCATTCCATGCAGTCTGCACTCACCCGAACCCGTTTAGGCTAAACCCAACCCGCGAATTTCGTGTTAGGTTCATGTCATATTTTCGGATCGTGTTGGAATCACACCCCTGCCCTTGCACTCACTCACATTTCATACTTTCACAATACATATACTTATTCTCACGCCTGATGGTGATTACAAGAATAACCTCGTGACGTGCCTAATGACTTTTATTGTTTAGTATGAAAAAGACATTGTGTTTTGCTTGTACAAGTTTCGTGTACTTATGTTTGTTTGAACAAGTCATTGGTTTTATTTATGTATAGCAACTCTCATCTTTTACTAAAACTTGTTATAACAAACTCATAAAGTACATCAAAATCAACTGGATTTATATTTAACTAGCTAGTGGAATTTCTCATGTGTTGCGGTAGGCATTCAATCGGTACTTGGCTCCTTACAGTATCAATAAATGCATTTTATATAGCAAATGAAGCAGTTGTGCCTAAGAGGATATCAACACGTGTTTTCTATTGATAAAACAACATAAAATGAAAGTTGACAGTTATACCGGTTTAGATAATACTAATACCGACACCAATGTTATTGGGACAATATCATTTCTGTTTATTTCGTAATAGTAAAGAACAAAAAACAACTTATATAAAAAACTAGATAAAATAAGTATGCTGCAAGGATATATTCGAGATTTTATAACACTTTATATTAACTTATCAAAGTAAGATGTCACTTTGTAAAAAAAATTGTGAAGCAACTTTGATGCATGTACGAAGCGTTTCCAACAAAATTTATATCAGAATACTGAAAAATAAACAATACAACGACGAGTTCATTTATCTTTAAGTTAATGGACAAAGTTTATTAACAAAAAACACACAACTATAACTTGAACGGGGTAAAGTCATATAATTATAAATAGTATTATGAGTGAGGTAGAGGTTCTTGTACAAAGGATTTTTTTTGTGAGAAGTGTAAGAAGCCATAATAACTTGACACGTTACAATCTTATTTATTTTACAACAAGGGTAGATTAGTCAATTTAATCATTAATTATAATTAATCCAATAATCATTTTCGGAAAGTATGATTCATTTACTTAGATTTCCTTTTTTCATGGAAAATTATATCTTTTTTTATTCATCCATAACATCACAAACAACATAAGGTTTTTAATCCGTATGGTGTTTTATAACACAAGGATGTATTTTGCTTTTCAATCCATGGTGTTCTATTGTACAATAATATTTGTATTTGTTTTTCAAGTCATGGTGTTATATGTAAAAATCATGTTCCAAATTTTTAAAACACCAAAGAAATCTGAACCCACCTTCATATCACATATGAGTATAAAACACAACAAGATCATCATGACTAAACACAACATCCCCAACCAATTGAAAATCAAACATATGTGTTTTATATTCAACACATCAAACACAGAAACATATTACACAAAAACACTATGAACCTTAGTGTTTTTTATTTGAAACATCAAACAACAAACAACAAAGATATAATTATGTAAGGTGTTTTATATTAAAAAAAATAAAAAACCAAACACATAACAATAGTGTTCAAAACACCACTAAGTATGTTTTTGTGTTTTATACTCAAATCATCAAACAACAAACAATCTAGTGTTTTAAATTCAAACAAAAGTGTTTTATATTCAACGTAATAAAGGGGGTTTTCACCCAGAAAACATAATTTGGCAAAATACATTTCACGACCCCACTACATGTAGCAAATGGATTCCTTAATATTCTCTTTATAATCCAGGAATCAAAACAAAATAAAAACATGCTAACCACGATGCTTGCATTTTCAATATATATGCAAATATAAAAAAAAAAAGACACATCTACAATGCTTTTGATTGTTCTGTGATCATTGCCATTAATATATGGGTTTGGTTTGGGGAGGCGTGAGAATCAAGGATGAGAGAGGGTGAAATATGACGATTTGTATATGGTTGTTTTAATGAGTGTTATTTAAATATAGTGTGTATTTTCCTATCCCCAAATGGTCTAATCAATTAGTTAAATTATAACACTAATTACAAGATTGTCACTAAATTAATCTATACTTTAGATTAAACTTATCTAATGGTCATAATTCCTGCTTAGCCTTCTTACAAAACACCAACCCTTAGGAGTGAAATTAATTTTTTTGAACGGCAAGTGGTGCAGCTGATGGAGCTCCGACTAACATTAAAAACTCAACAAACGTGTCAAGAAGATGAAAGTTATTAGTTATTACACCTTTAAACCCGAAAGAAATGTCAATTGTCAAATGTCGCTTTAGTGTTATGGGTATTTTCCAAATATATTTAAAAAATATATATACACAACTTATGTAGAAAATATTTAAAAAATGAAAAAATCGTATAAAGGAATACACCCTTTACGTGGCCAATTGGCCATTGATGATTCGTTAAAGAAAGAAGTTTGAAAAATGCAACAATGTCATTTTCTGATTTTCATATGGAATCAAACATTTTTAAATCACACGCAAGACTTGCAAGTCAAACTAAGGGTTGTTTGACCCGTTTAAATAAATAAATATTTTTATTTATCCACGAAAAATTCCAGGCTACTATTATCGAACAAATCAAACTCATCAGATGAATCAGGAGGAAGATATAATATAAAGGTTTGGTTGTATATTTTGGTAAAAGAATTGAAGAATTTGAGAAAAAAATATGATGTATAGAAGAGAATTTGGGTTGTGAAAGAATGACAAATTATGGTGTAATGTATAGGTTTTATTTTATTTATTTAATTAATTAATTTACCCAACCCTCTTGAAACTATTCAAATTTGGAATCATTGTCTTCAACAATTTTTAAAAATAGTCTCTTCGACATCCAAAATCTTGATCGAAACATAGACGTGTCGTATTTTGGGTTATCGACAAAATAATCATCCATTAGGACCTCGAGAGCTTTTTAACGTTCACGTGACACACATTTTTTATGTTGCCATGTCTTCAATTCCGACTTGGGCGGCAATATCCGTGAAAAATTCTAGGCTACCATCATCGAACAAATTAAACACATTGGGTGAATCAGGAGTAAGATACAATTTGTGATCCATAGTGTGGTGTAAAAAGATTTGGTTGGATATTTGGGTAAAAGAATTGAAAATTTTGAGAAAGAATTACAGTGTAATAAGAGAATTTATATTTTGAAAAAATGAAAAATGATGGTGGTCCAAATAGCTTATTAAAAGGTACAATACTTTTAAAATAAGATGTAACGTAATTCTTTATTCCCAATACCTAGTAACCAGATTTATAACTCCACTTTTTTCTTGCATTTCATACAATTCAGGCTATTCAAAAAGCTCGTAGCTTGGAGCTCTATCGGATTTAGCTTGGAAAAAGCTCGTTCGATATGGTTTAATTTGAAACTGATCCGAGCGAGCTCGGTTAGAAAGTAAGGCTAGCCCGACTCGGTTCAAAACAAGCCAGATTGGTTCTCTAGTTGGAAATGTCATTATTCACATTGTTTGTATGAATTCTTGTCGGATAGTAAATCATTTTTTTAGATTATTAGCATCCAACTTGCCTGATAATATAAAAATGTATAGTAGTTTGAATAAATGGTGTTCAATTAAAGAATTGGTTTCTAGAAAACATTAAACTAAAGTATACTATAATAGTCAAATAGTCATGCAAATTTACATTTGTAAACTCGTATTCAAAACGAGCCCACGGGCCGAAGGCCTAAACCAAAAGCCCAAAGCTTAAACTAAACACAATACAAAGAGCCCATGTCAAAACCAACAATCTGAATTCATATTTTTTTATCATTTTCCTATATTGTTTAGAAAAAATAAAGATAAATTTAGCCAGAACAGAGCTTCTCCAAAGCCATATTTTTTACCAATCTCCACAAGCTTTTGTACCTATGGGAACATAAAACATCTAGTCACGATTTTTAATCATTTATTTACAAAATGCGCCGAGTTAAGTTTTACTTTATTTAACTGAGCACACTAGTAATATATATTAAAGAATATATAGACTGGAAACGGGTCAAATGAGCTGAAAGTTACTGATGACATGTTATTGATGCATCAAGTATGTATCAAACGAGTTGAAAGTTACCTAGCCCGACCCGACCGACCCATCTTGACTTTGTAATCAACCCGCCCATTTTGGTCACACCTCTATATCTCCTTATGGACAATCTTATAAGTAAACTTTTATGCCAAGTCATATGATAACGTAGACTGTACCAACCTTTTCGTTTGATTTATTGACATTAAAGATATGAAAGTTTATTCATTTGATTTATTGACTGCATTTCCGAAGCTCCTTTTATTCATTGAAGAAAATATAGATGTGGTGCATTATATAAAACAAATGAAAGATTTATACATTTTAATGTAAAAGAACTATTGGATATTAGTTTGATTATGGATATGTTGGCAAACGTTTGAATGTTCGGGTCGATCAAAACATGTTTATCTTATTATTACTGGTTCTTATGTATTTTTTAGGTTTCCAGTCTGAACGTCCAGTTTCCTTCCGCTACGACTGCGGGGAAGTATGGGATATTAGTTTGATTATTATGAGCCCACGGGCCTATTAGGTATTTAGGGTTTACATTTCCTTATTTATAAATTGTAATGCATTATTCAGTAATAATCAATCAGTTTTACCGTTTTACAAGAACAAAACATGACACTAATTTATATTATACAGAAAATATTACCACGGCGTATTATCTTCGAATACACCTTAAGTCAAATTTGGATTAAGAAAAACGAAACAATTGTCAAACTTTATACTGAACTGTTGTGCAGCAGAAGATTGGAATGCTTAGAACTGATAAATATG
This sequence comes from Ambrosia artemisiifolia, assembly GCA_032199755.1. NCBI lineage: Eukaryota > Viridiplantae > Streptophyta > Magnoliopsida > Asterales > Asteraceae > Ambrosia > Ambrosia artemisiifolia. The sequence continues at coordinate 46,520,503 of CM063526.1, forward strand.
AAGCTGGTTATAAAAAGGCATTATATGCAACTAGATTTCCATGTTTAGTTTCGGTTGTATGAGTGTCTAGTTCTTCATAGGTAATTTGGATTGCTGATTAGAAGTAATTTAAAGGTTTTCACAAGGAAGGAAAAAAGAGACCTTGATCACCACCGAATATCCATGGATTACGCGGCTATGACCTGAATGGAATGCATTTAAATTGTGTGCCGAATTCTACAGATATCTCTAGTATCAATAGAGATAAACATGTCAGTTGGCATTCATTTGTAAAACTGCCGTGTAGCTTTCAACAATGCACGAATCAGGAAAGTGCAACTTTAGGGAAACGGTATTTCTTTTTCACCAATGGTCGTTTGATTGCGAACAACAATCTTTAAGTCATTGGTTCTTTGTTATCTTCACCAGGAGTAGATAGTGTAGATTCAAGTTCTGACCAATGTCATAAGTTATGCAGGACCTGAGGTGGACTATGAGTGAGAAGGACATGGATTCGGTCCTTTGAAGAGTCGTTGTTATTGGGTCGTTTGGCCTCTGGGGCAGTCAGCCAAGTCATTTCATTTGACTACTTCAGTTTACTTTGTTTGTTGACTGTTGGAACCCTTTTATGTGCACAAGTCGTATATAAACCGACGATGCTGCCCATTTATCGACGTGACTCTCTTTTACTTTTGTTTCTTGCCATATTATCTTGAAGTATTCGTTAAATGTCACCAGGTTGTGTTTCATCAACGTCATTCTGATGCCGACGAAGGCAAGTTATGTATGTATGTCTTAACATTGAGTGATTGAAAAAATGCGCAGGTGAGGCGGTTGTGTAAGATGTCAATCATGGATTTAAATTCTGTTAGTGTGGATGATTACAAACTTTATATTGATTCAATCATGATTGATTTTTATATAGAATTGCAGTTACAAAATTGTCACCAGATGTAAATTTGTACATTTTTTTAAAGAACTAAACCAATATATCCTGACACCATTTCATTGTCTTAATACTTAGTTTAATAAACAGTTATTGTTTATGGTCTGTAGACATTGAGCCTAACATGTTTTGAGAGGTTTATGGACCCAAATTTGGTCATGCATTGGTTGGTCTTAAATACTTGGGGCTACCCAATATAATTTAGCAGCTTTTTGTAGGCTTTAACTCTCTACCTTCCCTATGTTTTAGTTGGTTAAGTAGACACTTGTTTTGCTGCACATAGTTCCTCTTCATCTAAGACCTGACCAAAAGAAACCATGTTGTTAATGTGAAACATCACTTTTCTTTTTCTTTTTGTGTAATTTGAGCATTAACTATGAAAATAAAATGAGTGAATAAAAAAGCTGTAGTTCAATAATTTTTTTATTTTGGGGGGGGATTCCACGAGTACCCCTTTTAACCTCAAGCAAACTTTGAAATATGAATGGCAACATGTTGAGAAGAGAGAATGAGATGGTTAGTTTCTTCTTGACCAAAAACCACTTCTCCTCTGATAAAATCCTTTATATCAAATTGAAACCTCTAGGCAAAGTACACTAGAGTGCCGCCAATGTTTTGGTTCTAGGGTACTTTGGGTGTATTTTGTCGTGACGAATTGAAATTGGTCTGGGCTAAATTAAGTACTCTTGAGTGCCCCTTTAACCCTTAATAAACATAAGCCAATATCACTCGATCTTTAAGGAAAGTAGGTGTTGGTATTATTTATTTATTTTTACAAACATTGTAAAATTTTAAGGGGATTATAGACATATAACTGGTCTAAAGCTTTTTTATTTTTTATTTTTATTTTTGTTTATTATCATATAGAGTCAGTGGCGAAGCTTGAGAATTCGGACCGGGGGTCGGAATATAAGACTATTTAAAAAACGAGTGGTCAAAACCGTATATACCAAAAAAATTCTATACAAATGCTATATAATCGAAACTTCTAATAAAAAATTCGGGAGGGGGGGGGGGGGGGGGTTGGTCGGGCGACCCCCTGACCCCATAAACCTGCGCCCCTGTACATAATGAACCAGCTACATGAAATAGAAAAAGTACCCAAACATCCGCAACTACATACAAGCATCTCAATGCATTGATAAATATGCAAAAAATTCCAATGCAACATACATTCGGTCACATGTTGATACAATTGGTCATGGGTGTAGTCGTGTAGCCAGTTATGGTTGGTTATGGACTGAACCGAACAACCAATTTTTTTCTTTTTAACTTCTGGAACCAAGGCCGGATCATAAGTTGTATGCTCAAGCTGATTCTCGACATGCCACGATTTGAGTCGTGCTCGTTGTTTGGTTAGTTTGTACCTATTTTTACACACTCATAAATTCCACTTCCTACTCGCAATAACTAATCTCAATCATAAATCATAAATTTATTTATATTTATATCTAAGATAAAAAGGGTGGCTAAGATAAAAGGGATGGCCACATGGAGTTAATTATGGCTGGAGGACAAAATGATAATAACTAATAACTTATATGGTATTAAAAAATAACTTATTTTCTGAAATATAAAAAGGCAATGTAAACTCACCTTAGTAAAAGTGTTGAATTGTTGAAAATAGTCTAACGTGGCATAATAGATCCCAAGTATTACAAAGACTCGATGCTATCAGAACGAACAAGTCAACCGAAAAGTCAACCAAGCTCGATTGCCCGAATTGTAGTGAAAACAAATGATCCATTGTCAAATACACGTTTCTTTCATTATTTCAATCACCACAAATCATTTGACTTCGGTGATCTGTGGTTACAGTGTTGAAGTTTGTATGTGTGAATGTGAGTTGTCTCACATTGTTGTGGGATGGAAAATTGATGAGTTTATAAGGTGAATCTAAATTGGAGGAATACAATATTAAGTCACATTATACTTGGGCACCTACCCGCGGCGTAAGGGGGGGGGGGGGCTTCAAAAATTGGTTTTGGTCGAGGAAATTCTTGAACCATAGCGACGCCCGCACGACCTGCAGCTCGAAAAATTCGGACTGCAGATGTTGGTTTGTGCAAACCACAACAACAACATCTCGATTTCTTTTCAGGCAAGTTGGATAGTCTGCAGTGCACCGCCACTGTTGAACCGGTGTATCCTGGGTAGTGGTGTTTAGAATTCGATTCGGATTCAAAAAATTCGAAATTCGCCTTAGTTCGATTCGATTACCAAAAATTCGATTCGATTATTAAGGATTCGAATTCGATTCAATTCGAATTCGAGTCCATTAAATCGAATACGAATTTATGATTTTAAATTCGATTCGATTCGAAATTCGAATAAAAACTGTAAATGTATATTTTTTAAATATATACACACATACACCTTATTATATACACAAATTTACACATTGCAAAAAAAAGAACGTCTAAATTTTGGTCAAACTCTACAAACTTTTACCATAACCATATTTTACAACTTTACCTTATACATCACAAAACTCTAACAAACTATACTCTATACTATTTTTACTATTCCCGTATTTGACATATTGTTGTTTATCAGCTTTGTAGATTTGTATTTTATATGTTAAAAATAATGAGTTTGTATTAGTTTTAAAACTAAAAATAAAACAATTTATTATTTATGGTGAATTTGAACTAAATCGAAGTTATTCGAATTCGATTTTCTTATTTGAATCGAATACGAATCGAATAAATTGAATTTTAAACGAATATGAATTCAGGTAAAATATTAAAAATTCGAGAAATTCGATTTGAATAATTCGAAAATTCGTTATTCGATTCGTTGAACACCCCTAATCATGGGAACAAATGACGAATCTGTTTAAGGGAATTGTGTCAAACACAAGCCCGATTTGTCACACCCTTAAAATCCACTTGCGGAGTTTTACCGCGAGGCGCATGACAAACCAGGATCCAAGTCAACGATCATAATAAACAAATCTAAATGAACATATGCAATTTCAAAAACATAGTTTAAAATCCCCAAATACAGCGGAAGCTTATTCTCAAAACATAATCCAAAAGTAAACCAAAATATTCAATGTTCGAAAACCATGCAACCCTAACTAGACGCCATGCAGACGCGTGCGCCCTAGTTCCGTAGTGCTACCTTAGCGACCTGAGAAAACATGTAAGAGTTACGTCAGCACAAAAATGCTGGTGAGTTCACAGGTTTGTAAAATAAAGTACCAAGTTCAACCTGTCCATACTATATCAAATTGTAAACCAAAGTACGCTAGCTAGGCGTATGTTTTGTTACTACTACAATTGGAAAACCATTACTAACTCGCAAACCAGATGTTGTGCCCGAATAGTAAACCTGTTCCTGTTTGAGACAATATGCACTCGCCCGGCCCTCCAAGTCGACGAGCGGGGTTGGACATTAACATGCATAACCGTAACCCTAATGAACAATTGCTCAGATTTCATCAACATGCTATCATCATCAATCTGTAACTACCTTAATATCATGTTAACAATCCTTCTTGAATCACAAAAATCCTATCTTTTAATTATAAACACACATATAACATGCATAATAGCTAGAATCCAATTAACAACGATTATTAACGAATTTCAGAAGACACATACGTTTATAAACAGGTCTGGACCATTAGGGATTCAATAAAAACATTATTAAAGGTTGCATGAATGAAAACCACACCTTAGGTTTATGATAGATTGATGTAATAGGCTTGAAATCGTGTAGTTTGATCCAAAATCGTGTTCCAGAGGTTGTGTGTGTGTTGGGACGAGTTGTGGGACGGCTAGGGTTGTTATAATGAAGTTTAGGAGGTCAAGTATTGTATTTATAGTCGTTTTTAGTCGCCAGGTACGTTGCAGGCGATTATGCAGCTTTTGCAGGCGATTAGGGCTGCTAATCGCCTTCCCTATAGGCGATTAGCCCACAATCGCCTAAAGCAACTCCCCAGTCGCCTATCATGTCTAGCTAATCGCCTCCCTATAGGCGATTAGCCCTCCCTAATCGCCTATAGGGGTTGGTTCCGTGTATTTTGCGCGTTAAACCCCGTTTTAACATATGTTAACACATTTTCACATACCGACAAGTCACATAATGATTGTAAACACATAATACTTGCAAACAAACACATTCACACTCGTTCACCAATTCCCGGGACTCGAGACTTGTATGTTCCCTATGCTTTGACGATTCTACGAATCGTCACCCCTTGTACACTTGGTTAAGGACTGACATCTAATGATCCTCTAGACTAAAATCTAATGATCCTCTAGACTGAAATAACAGTTCCCGAACTATAACACGACTCAACTAACCCAGTTAAGTATAATATACGCGTGACTCGCTAAGGTAGACTTTAATCTAGACAACGTTGTTATCCTGAATTTACCGGGTGTCACACGATTCTTTTGCTTAATCTGTTTCTTTCTATTTGTTTATTTCAAAAACATCTCCATCTTTGCTGTAAGATTTCTAACAAATTTAAACAGATTCTTTATTAATAGTTTTCGATTTCTTTTCAGTAATGGAGAACAACTCCCAGCCCATCTTTTTTGCTCCTCTTACGAGTTCCAGTGCTACTGGAGTCTCTGCAGTCTACACGCCTCCATCTTCGCTGTAAGATTTCTAACATACAGGGTCGTCTCAGTTTCTTGGGGATCCAAAGCACATAATAAACCCGAGATACTTTTCGTCAAAAAATTTCTTTTAATTCCATGATTCATATATGATCTTTATGCGTATGCTTCTTTGTTTGTTGCTAGTTGAGGGTGGATTACGATGGTGATGGACATAGCTCATTGGAGCGAACAACAATAGTTTAAAAACACATGAAAATCTTAAAGAACCATGTTAAACATCTAATTACATGTTTAAAACTTCAACACAAATATATTTGTGAAAACTAACTAATAATAACACTAAACAAGAGTAATGACTTTTAAGAAAAGTGAATTATATATAAATTGCTAAAAATTTAAAAGACAGACCAGACTAACTAGTCAAATTGAAAACCAACTGCCTAACCTATCGGTTAGGTTAATTGAATCTTGAAAACTTAGTTTTTGGTAAAATCTAAAATGGGTGTGGGTGAGGCGCACTGTAGCTCTCACTAAGATTCGCCACATGTCGGTTTGAAGCACCTCCAGTTAAACTGGAGTATTTGCTTATACCGACATCAAACATTACTTATGTATTTATTTCTTTTACACTCTTATTTACAGATTCGTTTACAACTTAAATCGAGTAACCTCAGTCTACCGATAAAGCCACCCAGTCTACAGGTATAAAAAACATAAAACATATTTATCGAAAAAAGTTGTTAAATTACACAAATTTAGGATTTTTTTATATAAATTCGAACACGTGAGCATAAATAAGTGACTCCTCCAAGACCAAAATTCCCCAATATTATCTTCACCCTCTTTATCTCTTTACCTCACTATAAATAAACACACCCCCTCCACACAAACCAATTTCATCTACAAAAATTTATCTTCACTAGAACCAAACAAACAAATGGAACCTCAAAACAACTCTGGTATCCTTAAACCCCGACTAACCCCTTCACCAACCACACATTTGTCCTTCATGGCTCCTCAAATCTCCCTTAGACTCGTAGCCGCAGCCGCCTCAATCGCAGCTGCCTGTTTTATGTTCATTAGTCGCCAGTCCAAGGTTCTCTTTGGAACCAATCTCGACGCGCGTTACACCTACTCTCCCGCCTTTAAGTACACCCTTTTTTTTCTCTTACTACTTTTAAAAATAATACGTACACCTAATTGGATCTTTTTACACGTTATATACAAGTCTTATATGCTTTGTTGCGTTAGATGTTAATACCCGACTAATACATTTATGTACGAATTGTATAGTTTATGTAGAAAAGTACACTTATGGATCTTGTAACGTCTTAACAAATATACAAGTCGTATAATATACAACTCCCATATCTATTTTAAGTATTTTTACAAGATGCATAGGTGTACTTTTTTTACAAAAACTACACGTATACAAATATACAAGTCGTATATAGGCATCTCACTTAATATCGCATATATGGCTAGTATGTTAGGTGTAAAAATATCTATATGGGTGTACGTATAGCATGACCATTGTGAATTCGTTGGTTACGTCACGAATTATATGTTTTTTTTTTTAATATTTACAGGTTTTTTACGATGATGAATGTTGTCACGTGTGGGTTCTCTTTGTTGTCGTTGGTGCCGGTTTTTGTACTCGGTCGTAAATCGTCAAACTCGGTCAACTATTTTTTCTTGTTTCTTCATGATCTGGTAATATTTTTATTTAATTTTTTTATATGATATTATTACAAAATTAATAAAATTTATAATGGTTTTAATTTATGAACTGATAATATTTCAAACAAGTTAATTCTCGTTGATACCAATGTAACTGATGGCCGTTAAATGATAATTGATTTACTTGACAATTATGGGGTTATTACTTTCCTTTATTTAATGACAGCTCTAATAACATGTTACACTTATTTTTGTAATAAATTTTGTTAATTAACAGTTGTAATGTAATAAATGAGAAAGGAGATGGTTGCTCTCCCTGTTTGAATTTGGAAACTTGATTAATTTTCGATTAACAAGTCAAATTTATGTTGGAACTTTGATTGTGTTGGTTTTACGTTTTAGTGGGTTTTGGGGGTTGAAATTGATAAGTTCAAAAACACGACCCCGTATCAACTCGAATTTAGAATATGTGTTGTGGTGGGGTGAAATGTGGAGAAAAGATATTGCTACAAGTGCCACGTACGCGGGGAGGGTTCACATTTCACCTTTTACTTATGGTGTGTTATGGGAGTGTGAAATGTGGTGTGATGGGTATAAAAAAATGAATGGCGAGGTGGAGATGAATCATTGGTTTGTATATTGATTATTAATTAAAAGTACATAAGCCACTTAGGTTATAGCCTAGTGGTAGAGAGGAAATCTTCTCTTGGGTGAGGTTGGGAGTTCAACTCCATGGGTGTATAAATAAAGGTGTAAAAGGGTGTAAGAAATTAGCCGTTCAAAAAAAAAAAATTAAAAGTACATAAATTTAACATGTTCTCACCCCCATGCCCGCTAGGTTGGTCACGCCCTTGCCCTAGCACCACTTTGGCGCCCCGGCGGTGGTGTTAATATCTAGGGAAGAGCATTCTGGTACCGGCTGCCGAAAATACCGATACCAGACAATTTTTTTTACCTATTTCGATACCAATTTAGTACAAGTATTTCACCTTAAATTATCGGTACTGGTGCCAACCGTGTATTTTTGGGACGGTGCTCATCCCTATTTTTCGCTCCATTTGGCTGATGTGCAAAGGGGTGGTGTGCCGCGCCCACAACACATGCTCTTGTTTTCCAATTTCGTGTTATTAACTAGAAGAAAAAGCAACGTGTCCATGAAGATTCTCCATGTCACTTGGGACTAACAAATTTCTTAACTAGGGAAGACAACATTTACTGCTTTATGCCTTTATGTACACTCAAACCCTCACCTCCCACATTGTGGGGTCTAAAACATCATTTTTCATAATTTGGTACATATTGTTTCATATCTATTGTTAGATTAACGGTTGATATCAGTTATGTATTTAGATCTAGCTTGTGATACGCAGATGATATTGATATTATTGGCGGGTGGATCTGGAGCCGCGACTACATATGCTCAAGTGGGCAAGTATGGGAATAGCCATGCGGGTTGGATGCCAATTTGTAACGACTTTGGGAAATTTTGTCATCATGTAGAATCTTCTTTGATCTTGGGTTACATAGCTCTATTTTGTTATTTGGTTCTTACCATCACGTCCGCGAATAAAGCGAGGCAAATCAAGGTTTAAATACAAGTGACAAGTACCACATGTTAAATGACTTTAAATACCCCTAGTGAAGCGCGCGCGGGGGGGGGGGGGGGGGGGTTGTAGGTTTAGTAGCAACTTTGGGATGTTTTTAATTTATGTTGATTTATTTGAATGAGTGTTCATGTTTGTTAATTTTTAATGAATCGGACTGAAATGCTGTGTGACCTTGAATGATAGATACTTTTAATGGTTACTAATTACAAAAGAGTTTGAGTTAGAAAGAAAGACCTTGTTTACAAGCTTTGTTATAATTACTGCATTCATTAGTGTCAATGTTAGACAAGCTGTAACGCTAGATGTTGGCGCTCACCGTCCGAGTAAGCAACAATTTTGCAGGTGGAGGGGCGTGAAACATCGTGTGGAGGGGTGTGAAGGACACTAGAAGGGGCGAAGGGCGGGGGCGGCGCTAAGCGGATGTCACGGACACTAGTGTCTTTGGCGTTAATCCACAATGAGGAGCCTAACCGCGACATGGTTAGTTGTATAGGAAATCAATATTCAACAAATATGACAATCAATGTTGGTTGTTTAGGAAATGTACAGCTTGATTATCACAACCCACAACATTATCAAACCCAAACTTTTGGATTTCAAATGACCCATAGTTTACCAACAATCAAAATCTTCCCAAACATTCAGTAACCTTTGTCAGGCCTAACATTTCAGTTAGCTCAAGAACCCAAGAAAACATAGGTAACAACACTAATCACATAATTTTGGTTGCAAGTAATCCTCTTAACGATTTGCAACTAACGCAAAATCGTAACGATCACGAAACAGTGGGAAGAACAAGATAATGGCCACCTGGAGTTGAAAAGATTTCTTTTGAATCAAGTCATCAACACTAACAAAAATAATAGACCTTTTTTCCTCAATGAAAACCAACATGTCAATAAAAAATACTCAAATAAAAAAAGATGCGTAGCCGAATAAATAAATGTCATGAAGAAGGAAATACAAATAAGAACTTAAGATCAAATTAAAACAAAACATACTGCATATGGGAATGAAAATACAGTTGACTTAAATATCAAGGGCAAACTTTATAAGTAAACTTTAAAGATCTCATAGCCAAAGACACTCCTTTACATACTGTACACATGACACAACAATCTGGAAGTCTCTATTCGATAAAAATCACAAGAGGCAGGGAGGTGGTGAATATGGGCTTGAAAGATGAAGGTCAATGAATCAATCAAGAGTCTTGGGTTGAGACACACTGAATGAATTTAGAGGATAAGACGCAGAGCAATGAGGTGTCGATTGATATTCTCCCCAAGCTCCATATGCAACGTTTCATTGCTTAATACATCAAAAATCTGTCCTAGTTTACGTACAACGTTATATGACAGAAATGAAAAGGAACATGTGTATACTTCTTGCGATTTTATTTTGAGCCATGGGATTGCTCATAAGAGCAATGACATTATGCAAAAAATGATTAGGGGAGCTATAATAATACTTTCGTAAATAAGCATTAATGTTAGAGCCTAGTATTTATAATTGGGATGTAAACACATAAGTAACAAGACAATTTTCTGTTGAGAACTCACACAGACATTTTGTCGAGCAGGTGGTATGCATATGTTATATACAACTCAAAGAGGTTGAAAAGTTATTCAATTCAGCTAATAAAATCAAGTTGCTTACCCATCTGTTATCATCATATTCAATCATTTATGGTTACATATAATCTCTGCTGTGCAAAATCTATAATAAAGTACCTGAAAATGCAATCATCGGCCATGGTTAGAATTAATCAAGAACACTGAATAGTTGGTAGTAATCTAACATCAAATCATTCATTGATGGGTCCTGAATACCTACCCGAAAGACCCGAGTCCGATATTAACAGGCACCCAATATGCTTCCAGGTTCATTTAATTACCCATTTCTCGGTTACAACACGAATATATTACAAAAGTGAATACATGGATATGATGAAGTTTGTTTATTTAAACATCTTTTCACATAAAACAAAATACAACACGAAACACAAGAACAAACCAATTATATATTTTTTCTACTCATACTTTCACAACAGCCGTAATGGAAGTACAAATTCACAAGTTAAACACTTAAAGATCATCTCATACTGACGATCTCTGTAACAATAACGTCTTGCACATTCACCATCGTTTTCAATTCCTTGAAGGAATGAAAGGGCGTGTTGATGCACTTTGTTATTCTTATATGTTCCCCCAAACTTCACATTTACAAATTTATGAATGCCATTACTCCCATCATATAACGATCCCGTAGTCGTATATGTTTCATACTGAAGTATTGAGGGAGCACAAGCTGGATGCATAGACTGCATACACTCACGACAATGATAGAATGCAAACTCAGGATCAAACTCCATCTCGCAAACTTCACAAAAATAGTCACTCGGATGGTTCTCAATTGGAAAGTAACTCAGCTTCATTGGATGCTTGTCACACTTGTTCATACTTGTCTCCGGTATTAACAAAGCACAGTTAGGGTGTAGATGAAAATCATTACAAATATGGCAATCAAATGAAACATCATAAATTCTACCATAACACATACCACACTTGCCATAGTATCCCTGATTAACTTTTCTAGAAAGGAGGTGATTTGGGTGAGAATTGTGAGTGATTTCTTTAGGTAAGAAGGCACACTTAACATCAATGCAGTAATTGCATTCCTCACAAGAGTAAGCAAATCCATTGCAAGATAACTTGCAAATATCACAATCGAAGACCCCAAAAAACTTACCAGGGATTTTTGAATGGAGGATTAGGGTATGTTGTGGGTGATGAAAGTGGGCTTTTAGTTCAGTGGGTAGTTTGGAGCACCAGTCGTGCAACACAAAGTTGCAATGATCCTTCTCCTCATTGGAACACATGTAAATTGGCCCACTCATAATTGGTCTCACGCATACATCACACAAAAGTTCAATCCTTTTCATTGGGTCATGGTAGGAGATAGGTTTTATTATAGATGAGGTGGGGATTGATGTGATATCAGTACATCGTGCATCCACTAAAATTAGTGGGTGTTGATGAATAATATTATTTTGTGTTTTGCATGTACTTGATCCAATATCTTCCTTGAGAAACAAGTGTTTTAGTACGCTACAAGACGGATCAAGAAATGGAAGATGAAGAAGATCAGGATGTTGAGAGTCTTCATAACTTTTAAAGGTTTTACTCGTTCCTATGAAAAAACAAAAAAGAAAAATCTTGTACTGTTTAAATGATCATAAATTAAAAGCTACCAACATAGAAATGAGAATAAACATATATATTAGGCACCTAGATATACCTCGAGACGCAAAGATGGACATGAACGGCTCATTTCTTGATGTTGCGCATGCTAGATGGGTATAATATCTGCATTTCTCGCATTTATATATCCAAAGATTTGAATTAAGAAAACCTTCAAGGCATACCCTACACCGTGGGTTATTTTTAGATCTTTGATCCTTTTTTGGAAAGGAATAAGCAAGGGTGAGAGGATGAATATGGGAGAAGAAATCATTTGTAGTTTGTTGGATTTCCAACTTTTTCGGTAGAAAAGCACAATCACTATGTATGAAACTATACCTAGGACACGTTGGACAATGATAAAAGATCCCTTTATGTTGCTTATCACATGCATCACACTCGGCTAAAATTTGTTTGGGGGTGCAAACTAGTGGGTGTTTGTGGCTAGGATGATAAATTATATTCCCTGGTAGCCATTTCCTTGCACATTTCACATCAGCATAAGTGTAACAATAAGGACAACGGTAAAATAGCTCTCTAGACTTAATACGTCGAGCACAAATATCACACTTTGTTTCGAAGTTGAATTGGTATGAGTCAAGAGTATGACCAACCTCGCAAATGTCTTCCACTCTATCTGGAAGCTCTGCACAAATTTTATGGATAGTGTAATCACTACATTGAGAACAAGAGTAGTAATACCTATCATACAAAGTGATTTCTTCATGACATCGGGAACACCAACATTGGAAGTCTTGATTTGCAATTAACTCATCCTTGTCCTCTTCCTCTCTTTCCTCGTCTTCTTCATGTTTCAACTGTTCCAACCACAAATCTATGAGAGTTAATGGATGATTGTGTTCCAACACTTTTTTTTCCTTTTCCATTAATAATTAAAGTAGCAATAATAATTATAATATGAGAAGAAGAAACAAACACAAAGGAAAAAATAGTTAAATAAGAAGAGAATTATGAATATGGAATATAGTGCAATCGAAGATGAGAATGGATGAGTTATGAAAAGGATGAGCTACCATCATTTATAGATACATTCTTGAGTAAACTTCAATTTTCAAGTGGTGTCTGTCTTAAGTTCTTACTTTTAGGTTTAACACCATCCGTCTATGATATTAACGGGGGTTACATTTTCTGTTAACTCTCCCTCATGGGCCCCTCACGTTACATGAGGATACATTTGTCCTTTCTACCTCCTTTTCATTCTCATTTCACCAGTAAGTTTCTTCTTCAAGCTTCATCTGCCTTAAGAACATCACAAATAATTAAATATGGTGTTACTATTCATAGGTTGATTATCCATGTGTCCCTCACCTCAACCAACTGTTGCCAACTATATGCTTCAATATGGTTTGTAAAGAAAGTGGGTGCTTGGTTAATTTTTCAGGGCTTTGGATTTTAAGGGTATTTGGTTAATATGTTTAGAGTGTTGGTCTACAAATGAAATTAAATAAAATAGTAGAAACAAGATCGAATGTTGTTGACTAAATAAATGCATTCTTTGTTTAGGTTTTCTTGAATCTTATCTCAATACTTTCACTAGATTTTTAGGCTTAAAAGAAGTTATTTATTATTTGTTTATTCATAATTTTTTCGATCTATAAATTTATATATAAAAAAAATTACGTAAGTGGATTGAAAGGACAAAGGTGCCCCTCACATGAGGGGCACGTGGCTAGGGGTGTTCTTAGGGTTTTTTCCTCGTGTTTTTCGGGTCGGATTGTTCGGGTTTTTTGTTTGAAAAAAAGTGATCAGGTAACCAAACCATTTAAAGTTTAGGTTGCTTCGGTTTGGGTTACTCTGGTAGTTTGGGTCGGGTTATTCTTTTTTTCAGGTTTAAATGTAATATGAAAAATATGTTTTTTTTTTTTTTTTTGCAAAATTCATCATGCTATTTAAAAAATATCTTCAAAATTCAAACATTAATTGACAATATGATATGTAGTCTTCAAAAGTTAAAAAACTTAATGTTTTAGATACCAAAGACTTTAAACCAAAATGCAATAGTAAAAAAATGACACTATTTATGATTTTGTTTGGCTTTCAAATTCCGGGTTTATCAGGTGGGGGTTGTTCAGGTTTTTGGCCAGGATAAAGTTACCCGATAACGAAGCCATATCCGAGTAATTTCCGGCTAGGCCAAGTACTCACAATTCCTTAGTCAACTAACTTGAAGTGCTTAGCGACTTTTACAACCATATTTCCATATATATATACTAGTGAGAATGCCCGCACGTTGCGGCGGGTGTCCCGACATATACCAGATTCAATTATAATGTATATTACGAAACACATCCCATTGCTGGTTTATAAATCTAACCTTTAACACTACACCCAAACCTAAAATATATACAAATTCCTTTAAAATGTAATCATATAACAAATCCCTTTAAAATCCACTCATATAAAAAAATTAACAAACCCCTTCCCAATAATACCAAATAAATAAACAAATACATCCATAAACGAATTAACCGCACCAAAACATATTTAAGAGTTAGGAGAAACTTATAAGAACATTTTTTTAGTGCTACGTGTCATATACGATTTCTTACTAATGCATCAAACTTGGGTTTGTAGTCCAGCATCGTCTTATCAACAAACTTTAATTTTTGGAGTTTCAACACCTGTAAAAGGAAAGGGGCTATGGATGAAAAAGAATAATATAAAGTCAATATAAAATCAGAATTACAATAACTTTCAAGTGCTAGCAAAAAATGTATAAATATATTATGCCAACTTATGGAGAAATATGGCTCCTGAGAGCATATAGAATCTATTTGCCTCACAAAAATTGCAATGATATACAAAAACCAATCTCACTCATCATGCTTATTGACATATATACCATCACTTGATTTGCATTCTTCATAATTGGCATTCGGCAATCCCAAAATATCTTTGAAATTTACCATAATTCCACAAGGATATGGATAATCCATATAGACCCGTATCATATTTTTTGAAGTTTCCACTTATACTATGTAGCATAAAAATTAATAGTAGTCAATAGTGACCTAAGTGCGCACCCAGGCGAGGCAAAGGCCTTGAGACTATAAAGGCTCTCCAGCCAAAATTCGGCCCGAAACATCCAAAAATGTCTTGAACCAGCCAAAAGCATGTCTAAACCCCTAAAATGGTCTAATAATATTGTGCACCTTTTGTTTTCTATGCGCCTTGCACCTAGGACCCTAAACCCAGTGCTCACCTTTTGCACCTTGATTACGCCTAGCACCTTCGGCTACCTAGGTCCAAACTCCAAATATACACATATGCTATAGTAATCAGGTGGCATTTTAAACTAAAAAAACGTAACACAAACATAATATATAGGACATATGTAAGCAATCTATAACTTTGCACATGGTTAAATCATAGGAGACTAAAGACCATGCATTTAGGCAACTCAAAATCCTTTTTATACATAATATAAAAGAAACCTACAAATAAAAAAAATGATAATATTTGAAACCTAAAAGTAGAAGACAATGGTGCACCTGTACATTGTAGGCACACATATATTATATAGAACTTGTAGCATCAAATATTTACCATAACTCATGACTGTTGCAACATAACCATCCCTTCCCCTCCTGCTCCAAGAAGAGCTTCCTCTTGATAGGCATGCAACTCCTGCAACATGTAGATATGGAGTAAAAATTAGCTCATTAAACAACAAAAATAAACTTCACATTCTAGATTTCATACAATAGGCTAGCAAACTTAAAACTTTTAGAACCATTAAATATAATGTGTATTAAGACGAAAAGTCTCCGCAACGCACAAGAAACATCAAAACGAAAGTAGAGTTAGCTAACAACATTCCATTTTTAGTGATATGAAGTCATGTTGTGCAATCTCAGTAAATCTTTATTTCCACATAAAGATAGCTCCAAAGCCTTTTCATCATTTGTTTATGTAATTACTTATACAATAACATTTGCAGGAATCAATAAGTTGTAAAACAAAGCCACGTATTTACAAGCCTTTTCAGCATTTATTGTCTGCTTCACATGTAATTAACCAGCCTTGAGCCCATTATGTTGTAAGATAATGGGTAGATTACAGCTTCGCTATCCAGTGACCCTGAAATAATTAACAAAGGCATTATTCAATACTCTTCCAAAACAACTCATTTGTTGTATGGATTACGAATCAGAAGTCCGGAGGGAAGATAATTTCCCTTCTTAAAGCAATAAAAAAGTCCCCAAAATCAGAAAGTGACATATAAGAACGCGGTGTAGAACAATCTAGCTTTAGGATATACGGATCCCACAAACAACCTAGCTTTCGGATATGCATCAATTTTAGATATTGATTGCTGGACCAAACTGCAAGTTAGCTGTGTGATTTGAGGAGTTAGTTAGCATTCCATTTTCATTAATCAATAAAAACATAATTTGTTTTATCTTATAGATAGTCAGATAGAACATATACTAACAAAGAAATATTTATTATAATATTGGTGTTATATTTCTCATAAAGCGTCTAACTATTTGTAAATTTTTGTGACATTTCAAGTCAAAGAAGCTCGTATGAATAGCGAATAACTAATTATCATACATAACCCACTGCCAAAGTGCAATTCTATGAACGGGCCGGTTTGGGTAGTGTTTTATGTCTTATGGGTCGATTGGGTAAGAAAAGTAGAATACCAGTCAAACGGGCCAAAAGTCATCCGAAGTGTGTTTTAGTTGCATAAACCATTGAGACTATAAAGGCGCTCCAGCAAAACTTCGGCCCGAAACATCCAAAAATGCCCTTGAACCAGCCAAAAGCATGTCTAAAACCCCTAAAATGGTCTATTAATATTGTGCACCTTTTTTTTCTATGCGCCTTGTGCCTAGGACCCTAAACCCAGTGCTCACCTTTTCCACTTTGATTGCGCCTAGAACCTTCGACTACCTAGGTCCAAACTCCAAATATATACATATGCTATAGTAAGCAGGTGGCATTTTAAATAAAAAAAAACGTAACACAAACACAATATATATAACATATGTAGGCAATCTATAACTTTGCACATGGTTAAATCATAAGAGACTAAAGACCATGCATTTATGCAACCCAAGACAAAAGTGACTTAGGTCGATGCAACCCCACCCAAAAGCTACCTAATTTACCTGTCTTGATTGTTACCCAATATGCCCAACTCACAGTTGCCACCAGGCCGTGGGGCTGCAAGTAGTCTTTTTGACATGAACTTTTCTACACAAACAATTAAGATATAGAAATTTATTCGGTCACATACAGATATCAACATGATGAAAATTAAAAAAAGAAAAAGAAAGAAGTCTAACCAATAGAAACTCCAATTTTCAACACAAAAAACCTAAAACTTGAAAATGGAAAGGTACTAAAAGAATTAGAAACAAAATTAGCAAACCAAATCGAATAATCGATATCAAAGTTCGCTAAGTTTTAGCATATAAAATTTATCAAATGAATATAGCAATTCAAACCTTGATATATTGTGCAACTTTAGTATTTATTTGAGATGGCATGTAAAATGATGCTTGTTATGAAGTCGATGTCAATTCCTAAATTAAAGAAAAATAAATTAGTATCATAAACTTAGAATATGAAAAGAATATGTATCTGTAAATTAGATGAGAGAAAACTATACGAACAAAAAGATTGAGCAATGTGTTTTCAGGCATTAACAAAAAGATTGAGCAATGTGTTTTCAGGCATTAATTTATAGGCTTTCAAGTAAGAGCTTGCAGCTTGTAAATTTACTTCACCAACAACCAAATATTTACAAAACTTACAACAGTAACAACCCCATGAGGCGCGCCTCAAACTCGTTTTTTAGCCTTTCGCCTTGAGGCGCGCCTCGAGGCGCACGCCTCAAACGTTTTTTAAAACCATGTAAATACCAACAACATTTACCTGCATGTAGGTCAGCTGATCATAACCCGCAACCTTAGTTTTAAGGTCAGCATTTGACCCGTCCTGTGACACAAAAAGTGGAAACTTCAACGCGACAGAACCATGATATATGGAAACCATAAAGAGCAGTGTTATAATTAGCCAATGAAAGTTTAACCAACTCATAGTAAACATAAAAATGCGATGCTATTTATACAGAACCTACTTTAAGATAGATTTAATGGTCCTTTCAAGATAATCAACACGATTGCAAGCCAAAATCACAACAGCTGCCATCGGAACCTAGAATGATGAAGTATATTCATGTATTTATTAAGTGTGTGATCTCTGCAAATAAAATATATTAATAAAGCTTCTAACCTGTGCATCATGTATCAAACTTCTAACACCTTTCTCTGAAAGATTGATTAAAAAAAGCATTTTATTATTTAGAGAATAGAAATCCATACAAAAAAAATATGATGATTATAATAATATTATCAGCTTACTTTCAAGATCTTGAACAATCGTTCTCAATCGTACAGATGTGGGTGTTTGGCGAATTGGATTAGGGTTTTGGCGAGATGAAGAGGAGTTGATTTAGGTGAAGTATTAGAGGAGCACAGAACCTGGAGACTCCTTCGACATCTTAAGAGCATCTTCCTTATACCATCATGAATGCACGATGTTTCGATTCCAGCTATTAGAGTTACATTCTTTTCATTAATTGATCATTTATTTCAAAAACCCTTGGGTTGAAGAACCTGTCTATTACAGCTTTGAAGACGGGTAAGGGCAATGAGGGAAAGCAAGGGTAGTAATGTAAATTTGTTTAATATAGTAATAGAATGGAGTGAGTGAAATGTCTATATTACCCTCCTAATTGTCTTAATTGTCACAATTATTCTCATAATACCCTTAAATTTCTTGTTTAAATATGTTGTACATGTTGCTTTCTAAGTTGTACGGAAATGAAAATGACCATGTTAGCCATCACTCCTCCTTAATAAGATAATATAGATATATATATATATATATATAATGTTTGTAATTCATATTATTGATAAAAAATAACCAATGTAAAATACATGTTTTTAAGCATTTTGGGCAAAAAAAATAACAAAAGCGCCGATGGGATTTTTTAAAAAAAAATAAACAAAGTTGCTAAAAAAACTTATGTTTTCAGCTATTTACCTATGTTTTTAGCAACTTTGTTTATTTTTTTAAAAAAATCCCATCGGCGCTTTTTTTATTTTTTTAGCCCAAAACGCTTACAAACATGTATTTTACATTTGTTATTTTTTTCAAAGAAAAAAATTGTTTTTTTACATGGGTTTTCGAAGATTTCTCAACTCAAGCGGGTTTTCATTTTATAATTGACCTATATATATGTGTGTGTGTGTTCTATAACCAACTTACTACTATATGTGTTACATTAATAAATATTATTTAATAGTTAGATTAACTCTTTAGTAAAAGAATTTAATAATAAAGTAAATTACTAAATTCGTAATAATAAGATAAAACACAATAATTTCTCTAAAATAAAGAAAACTATCCGATTCACTTAGATTCCTATGAGGATATGTTCAAGCAAGGTATTTGTTAAAGGGGAAATAAATGGTGGCTCAAGTCATGAATCATAAAAATTCTATATGGAAAAAAGAAAAGAAGGTTGTGATGATAAGTTTTCTTCTTTTTCATATACTCTTAAACTTTTCCTTTTAAAAGATTAATTTGTCTTTTTTTTCCTTCCTAAAGAGACGAGTTTTTTTTTCTTCCTAAAGAGACGTTTAGTATCCCTCTGCTAATATCATTTGCTACATATTTACGCAAATTAAAAATTCAATTACAAATTCCATCCTCCTAAACTATATCCAAGTGAAAAGTCTATTACATATTTCCCCCTCTTAAGGGGAAATATATGATTGATTTTAGGGGCAGGTCATAAAACGTTCACATGAATAACAAAATAAGAGAACACTAATTTATCATGCAAGAAAAGAAATTAACACAAGAATTTATGTGGTTTATCGGATCTACACATCTAAAACCGAATTAAAGTTTTTGTTTTTTACGTACGTTGTGTTACAAGTTTACAATATATGTGTAGGGAATATTAGTCCTACATTGTTGTTTACTAGTCGAATTTTCATGCGCTTTGCTGCTCAAATTTTATCGATATCAGTTGGTTCATTACAATATTGGTATGGTACCATCATTAGTATAGCAACCAAAAGATGAAACTCAAAAAAGAAAGTTGCCACATGCTCAAAAGGATATTTCAAGTGTTTACGTCAATCAAAAACCATAAAAACGAATAACATTAACAGTTCTGATAGTATTGATACTAGTACCAATGTTAGGTCGGAACCGACGTGCTACATATATTATTGGGATGTCATCAGTTCGGTTCTTTCGTCACGATACCGGTATGTTATTGACATTGACTATACCTTACGATATAGTTTTTTTTATTGCTGATAGACCTATGTATTTAACACAATTAATATCGGAAATCTTAAAAATGAGTACTGCTACCGCTACTAAAATTGTTTGTATGGTATTGGTTGGTTGGGATTGTCACGTTAAAGAACAAAAAAATCAAATATTTGACTTGTTCGATTTTGAATAGAACTTGATAGAAACATAAATAAAAATAAGCACATCATTATGGTATATTTGAGATTTTATAAAGTATTAACCTGTGTAGTATTAGAATAACTAAAATGGTAAACGAAGCCAATTTATAAAAGAGTACTAAATATGAGATAGCTTTGATAACATATACGTTTATTCTTCAATTACCGTCACGATTGAATTTCAAAAATAGTTAATGTCGTGATATATATAAAAACAGACATATAATAATAGTAGTAGAGTATCACTAAATGTTCTTGTTTCTATTAATGTTTTCTTTCTTTTTTAAGCTTGTTAGTTAAGTTGGCATTTGGATAAAGAAAGAAAGATGCAACTACAGCAATGCAAGTTACATGTTTCACACGTTTGAATATGCAATCCCTCTAACTCACTCTACCAGTTCCAAAACTCCAAAAGTGATTCCGAGTAGCATCCGTTTGTTTCTTTATCTCATCCTTTATCTTTTTTCTTTTGTACTATACACATATACTATTGAAATGTTATATTCTTATTATTACTTACAAGTGAAGAAAAAGACAGAGAGTCCTTTTTACAACTTTGCATCTTTTGAATTGTCTTACAAGCAATTCTCTTTACAGATGAGATAGATGGTTAATTTAAATATGGGTGGTTATATTTCAACCCCTTGGAAGTTATTTTCACCCCCTCAAAGCGTCGCGCTTTGGCCAAATGCGCGGCGCTAAGCGTTCACGAGTGACAACATTTTCATACTTTTTTGTTTCGAATGTGTATAATCTGTTTGAATGTTTTTTAGAATTGTTATAAAATGTTTACAAAGTCGCTCAAAGCTTATTTTATAATTTGATGCGCGTTTATTACTGTTTGAATGTTTGTTTACAATTGTTATAAAATGTTAAAATAATAAATGGACCAACAAATAACAAAATCGCTCAAATCCTTATTTTTATAATTTGACACGCGTTTATTATTAACAACAATTAGACGTTTACAACAATAATTTGCAAACCTTATTTTTGAACAATAATTTGCAAAACTTAATTTATATTTTTTTATTAAAAAAGTTTATAATTAATTTTTTACATATGAAAGGAGCCAAGTGAGGGTTTGAATAGACGGGGCCTTTAAATATATTGTAGATAACCACGTAACAGATGGTTTTGGGCCTAAACACACATCGATCTACTACAGAGGAGCAAAACAAATAACGGACCATAACTAATTTTGTACCAGTAATTTAGGAGCCTTTTAAAAATATAAACGTATGTGCGGAGACTGTTTTTTAATCCTAATCAATACCTATTAACTAGTTATACATGCATCTTGCAGAAATTGAACCTTGCACCTCGCGAAGTAATTGTCTCTAATAAGTTGCCTTGTAGGTGATATTTGGAATTGTGGAGGATTGTTTTTTTAATGTGTTTGAGCTTATTGTTGTAGGTAGGGGTGTTAAAAACATCAGGATCCAAAATCGAACCCGAAATATCCGAAAATCCGTATTCGGAAATTCCGAAAATTTGGATATCCAATTCAGATACCAGAAAATCGGATAAGCCGAACTTTCGATTTTGGATATTGATTTCTAAAAATTTCGGATAATTGGATTATCGGTATCCAAAAACTAAAAATGAAAATTTGTAAACATATATTATACGGGCATCAGTTTAGTTTAACTGTAGTAAAAATAATAAATAATCCGTTCCGAGTATGGATTTTTAAATGTTTTATTGTTGCTATGTTGAAACTTGGAAAATCGAATACGGGTTTTTGTTTTATTCTACGCAAAAACATGATTTTTTTTATTTTTCGTTAAAATTCAGATATCTGTTTAAATATCCGAATCCTTATACCCGAAGATTTCGGATACGGGTTCAAATATTGATAATCACTCTCTGAACTTTTTGAATATCCGACAATCGAATAATCCAATCATGAACACCCCTAGTTGTAGGTTTGTGTGGGATGATGCTAAGTAACCAACTATGTCTCCTTTGAAGGTGATTGTGGATGGTGTTCATGTGCAGGTGGCGGAGATTGATGATGATCTTAAGGTATCTGATTGTTCTGAATCCTATAATTTGTTGCCTTCTAAGTAATGCGGTTGTAAAGCCTTTGTTTAGGTTGTTTTCGCGCTCTAACTAGTTCCATAAATGAAAATTGTCTTGACTCTTTATTCAATCACGTCGACTAAGAATGATGAATAGTTCTTTGGATCAATAAAAAGAAAATAGTAAGATGATTGAAAACAATTTATTGGGCAGATTAATATTCTAAACAAAATAATGTACCACTCTCAAGAACAAAAATAAAAGACAATTGATTTATTGTATGATCATTGATCAAATACATGTATAGCAAATACATGTTTAATTGACTTTATTCATACAAGAAGATTCGGGTTTTAGTGAGTTTTTGTAATTAGTCCTAGTGGATATTTTCAGGCACTTTGTTTGTCCCATAAAATTGCAACATTTGACGGATACTTTGATAAAAAAAAATCTGTAATTAATATAAACAAAAATGGAATTAAAGGTCTGATTCAAGAGGGGCTAGTCTCCTAAAATATTATTACAATTCTGATAAAAACTTACTTAAACTAAAATGACCCTCAAAGAATCTTAAATAAACTACTAGCATAAGGAAACTAACTGCCTGCTTGCCCCATGACGCTAATCTGAACCACTCCTGAATTATTTAAAATTGGTTCTAGAACTGGGTTAATCAGAACACCCAACAGCTGGTTAAAACCCAACCCAATCTGATCCGCATCAGGGTTCGTATCACACTTCTTTTTCATGTAGTTACTCGACTGTTAATCTTGTATTTCCTGTAACAAAAACAAAATAAACTGCCAACCCTTTTTGACCCAGAATCACCTTTAGTTGTAGTGATGAAGACCGACAAATTGTGAGATTGATAATTCTATATTTCATATCTTACAAAAGGGAAATATATAACAATTTTTTTGTTAACCAATTTACACTCGCGCAACGCGCGATGATCAAAACAACTAGTTAAAATTAAATAAAATGGTAGAAACAAGATCGAATGTTGTTGACTAAATAAATGCATTCCTTGTGTTGATTTTCTCGAATCTTATCTCACTACTTTCACTCGATTTTTAGGCTTAAAAGAAGTTATATATTATTTGTTTATTCATAACTTTTTCTATCTATAAATTTATATATATAAAAGTTACGTAAGTGGATTGAAAGGACAAAAGTGCCTCTCACGTGGGGCACGTGGCTAGGGGTGTTCTTAGGTTTTTTCTTTGTGTTTTTCGGGTCGGATTGTTTGGGTTTTTTGTTTGAAAAAGTGATCAGGTAACCGAACCATTTAAAGTTCAGGTTGGTTCGGTTTGGGTTATTCGGGTTATTTTGGGTCGGGTTATTCTTTTTTCAGGTTTAGATGTAATATGTAGTGTTCAAAAGTTAAAAAACTTAATGTTTTAGATACCAAAGACTTTAAACCAAAATGCAATAGTAAAAAAATGACACTATTTATGATTTCGTTTGGCTTTCAAATTCTGGATTTATCAGGTGGTGGTTGTTCGGGTTTTTGGCCAGGATAAAGTGACCCGATAACGGAGCCATATTCGAGTAATTTCCGGCTAGGCCAAGTACTCACAAGTCCTTAATCGACTAACTTGAAGTGCTTGGTGACTTTTACAACAATATTTTCATATATATAATGTATGTAATTCATCTTATTGATCAAATATGCCTTTAGAAGCCAATGTGGTGGTAGCCTACTTGGTAGAGGCAATGTAGATTGTTTTGGCATCTAACATGTTTTAGTCAAAGTTAATATATATATATATAGGGTAGGGATCCTAAGAGAACCAACCCCTATTTGAGAACTGAGAGAACCATTCTGGGCCACACATTTCATATAAAGGCAAAAAAAAAAAAAAAAAAAAAATTTTTTTTTTTTTTTTTTTTTGCTTTAATCGCACATTTTTATGCAAGGAAAATTTTTTTTTTATTTTTTTTGAATTTTTTTTTCATTTATACATATGTGTATATGTCAATTATACATATGTGTATATAGCAATTATACATATGTGTATATAGCATTTTTCAGCTATACATATGTGTATATTTCAGTTATACATATGTGTATATTGCATTATACATATGTGTATAATGCAATTATACACATGTGTATACTGAAAAAAAAATACAAAAAAAATAAAAAAATTTTGTTTTCTTACATATAAAGCAGCGATTTTTGCAAAAAAAAAAAAAAAAAAATTTTTTTTTTTTTTTTTTTTGCCTTAGAGAAATGTGTGGCCCAGAATGGTTCTCTCAGTTCTCAATTTGGGGAAAGGTTCTCATTTGAACCAAATCCTATATATATATATATATATATATATATATAGGGGATGGGGAGGGATAATTTGAAAACCCTCCCCAGTTAAGAAAACTCATGAAACCCACATCCTAACCATCCATCTTAAGTGATCAATGGTTGTGATTGTTTCTTGCTTTTTATCAAAAGTTAAGATCCATATTTAGTAAAAAAAGGGTAATATGGTCCAAGATGTTTGAAGTGTCCTATCTACTCTCTCATCTCTTATCTTTCCTCTCTCATCTCTTATCTTTCCTCTCTCCTCTCTCCTGTTAATATAGATTCATGTTTTTCTATCAAAAAATTCAAACAAACTAAACAAACTACTGTTATCATGTTTCAAGCCTCATCTTACCAAAAATATATTATAAAAAACTATACCTCAATAACAAAAACATATGTTTTCACAAACTTATCACACCAAAAAAATATAAAAAACAAAAACATATGTTTTCACAAACTTATCTCACAACTATTATATCCCAACAACAAAAACATATGTTTTCACAAACTTATCTCACAGCTTATCTCACCAAACATATAAATAAATTATAACCAAACAATAAAACATATGTTTGCACTACTTATCTCACTAAAAATATATAAAAAAACTATATCCCAAAAGTAAAAACATATGTTTTCACATCTCACTAAAAATACAAATTATCAACCCAAACAACAAAAAACATATGTTGTACATTTGATAGACAAAAAAAGAACCGTCTAACACTTCGATGTCGTACCACCCCTTTCTCCAACAAATCACACAAAACATCTTTCAAGATGTTTAAAAATACGAAAAAAAACAAAAACTATCAAAAACTCTAGTAAAGAAAATAAAAATACATAACAAAAAACACATCACTATATTCTCATATGCGTGACCTGTCATATCCTTGAGCAATAAATATGCATTATGGTGAAGTCCTTATTTCCACAATTTACAAGTCCCCTTGGAGAAAAGTCAAAAGCTTCGTACCAGAAGTACTTCAAAAACTCATCAGAGGTGATGGGTGATGGTGGATCTCTATCTCATTAATTGTATTTCCACAAATATATATATATATATATATATATATATATATATATATATATTGGGTGGATGTGGAGGATTGGTGTATGCAGAGGTGATGGGTGATGGTGGATCTGTATGTGTTTGAAGAGAAGAGGATGATGGGTAGAAAAGAAGAGGAAGGTGGAGATCTGTGTAATTAGAGAGAGATGAGTGAAAGAAATATGGAGAGATAGATTATTATGTTTGAAGAGAGAAAGAGAGAGAGAGTGAGAAAAAGAGACATGTTTGGACTTTGGAAAGATAGAAATATTGAAAAAGAAAGAGGTGTCAGATTGAGTAGATGAGAGATGTTTAGATTTAAATTAAATACCAAAAATGCCCTTATGGGTTGATGAAAAATGTGAAATGTGGACAAATGAGGACCACTAATATGGGTTTGTTGGGTTTCATCAACTCAAAGGGGTTTTCTAAATATAATTGCCCCTATATATATATATATATATATATATATATATATATATATATAGGGGGAGGATAAATTGAAAACCCACTCGAGTTAAGAAAACTATGAAAACCCTTGTAAAAACCATCTAAATTTTTTTATTTTTATTTTTTAAAAAAATACACAAGGTAACATACATGTATTAAAGCGTTTTGGGCCAAAAAAATAAAAAAAGCGCCGATTGGATATTTTTAAAAAAAATAAACAAAATTTGCACTGTTACATATGTAACAACTGATGTTACATATGTAACAGAGATGTTATATGTAACAGAGCTGTTACATATGTAACAGCACAAACTTTGTTTATTTTTTTTAAAAATATTCTATCGGCGCTTTTTTTATTTTTTTTTGCCCAAAACGCTTTAATACATGTATGTTACCTTGTGTATTTTTTTCAAAAAAAATTAAAAAAATTTAGATGGTTTTTACAAGGGTTTTCATAGTTTTCTTAACTCGAGTGGGTTCTCAGTTTATAATTTCCCTATATATATATATATATATGTGTGTGTGTGTGTTCTATAACCAACTTACTACCATATGTGTTACATTAATAAATATTATTTAATAGTTAGATTAACTATTTAATAAAAGAATTTAATATATAAAGTAGATTACTAAATTTGTGATAATAAGATGAAACATAATATTTTCTCCAAAATAAAGAAAAATATCCGATTCACTTAGATTCCTATATGAGGATATGTTAAAGCAAGGTATTTGTTAAAGAGGAAATAAAGGATGACACAAGTCATGAATCATAACTATTCTATATGGAAAAAAGAAAAGAAGGTTTGTGATGATAAGTTTTCTCCTTTTTCATATGCCCTTAAACTTTTCCTTTTAAAAGATTAATTTGTCTTTTTTTTCCTTCTTAAAGAGACGAGTTTTTTTTTCCTAAACAGACGTTTAGTATCCCTCTGCTAATATCGTTTGATACATATTTACGCAACTTAAAAATTCAATTACAAATTTCATCATCCTAAACTATATCCAGGTGAAAAGTCTATTACATATTTCCCCTTCTTAAGGGGAAATATATGATTGATTTTAGGGGTGGGTCATAAAACGTTCACATGAATAACAAAATAAGAGAACACTAATTTATCATGCAAGAAAAGAAATTAACACAAGAATTTATGTGGTTTATCAGATCTATAACTCTAAAACCGAATTAAATATTTTGTTTTTTTACGTACGTTGTGTTACAAGTTTACATTATATGGGTAGGGAATATTAATCCTACATTGTTGTTTACTAGTCGAATTTTCATGCGCTTTGCTGCTCAGATTTTGTCGATATCAGTTGGTTCATTACAGTATTGGTATGGTACCAACTTTTGGTATAGCAACCAAAAGATGAAACTCAAAAAAGAAAGTTGCCACGTGCTCAAAAGGATATTTCAAGTGTTTACGTCAATAAAAAACCATAAAAACGAATAACATTAACGGTTCTGATAGTATTGATACTAGTACCAATGTTAGGTCGGAACCGACGTGCTACCGATATTATTCGGATGTCATCAGTTTGGTTCTTTCGTCACGATACCGGTATGTTATTGACACTGACTATACCTTACGATATAGATTTTTTTATTGTTGATAGACCTATGTATTTAACAAAATTAATATCGGATATCTTAAAAACGAGTACTGCTACCGCTACTAAAATTGTTTGTATGGTATTGGTTGGTTGTATTGTCACATTAAAGAACAAAAAATTCAAATATTATACTTGTTCAATTTTGAATAGAACATTTATAGAAACATAAATAAAAATAAGCACATCATTACGTTATTTTTGAGATTTTATAAAGTATCAACATGTGTAGTATTAGAATAACTAAAATGGTAAACGACGCCAATTTATAAAATAGTACTAAATATGAGATAGCTTTGATGACATATACGTTTATGCTTCAATTACTAGTTACAATTGGATTTCAATAAAAAGTTAATGTTGCCATATATATATATATCTATATATATATATATAATAGTAGAGTATCACAAAATGTTCTTGTTTCCATTAATGGGTTTTTCTTTTTTAATCTTATTAGTTAAGTTGGCATTTGGATAAAGAAAGATGCAACTACATAAGGCAAGTTACATGTTTCACACGTTTAAATATGCAATCCCTCTAACTCACTCTACCAGTTCCAAAACTCCAAAAGTGATTCTGAGTGACATCCATTTGTTTCTTTATCTCATCCTTTATCTTTTTTCTTTAATACTATACACATACACTATTGAAATGTTATATTCTTATTATTACTTACAAGTGAAGAAAAAGACCTGATGTCCTTTTTACAACTTTGCATGTTTCGAATTGTCTTACAAGCAATTCTTTTTACAGGTGAGATCGATGGATAATTGTAATTATTTTTTCATAATTAAAAAAAAAACAATACCGAGTATAATGGAACTTGAAATAATTATAATACAATTATTGCTATTTAAATATCAATTCTTGCCTTACATTCTATTTTACAATTTACAATAACAACACTTTAATCTCAGAGATATAATTTCCGTTCCCTATTTAATCATATATTTTCAAATATATGAAAATTATATTAAGAATGAGGATTAGAGTTAGCGATTGAAGTCTGGTGCCAGCAAAAAAAAAATCGATTGAAGTCTGGTTATCACTATTTACAATAACAAAACTTGGATTGCGCATCTAAGAAACTTTCTTTAAAGTAGCTTATTAATTGTTTGATGACTTTTGTGAATCAGCATGTTGCAAGTTGGACAGTTAGATTTTATTTGACAAGGACTTAGACTCAGAAGTTTTTATGTGTTTTTACTTTTCTTTTAATTTGTATACAAACAAAAATTAGATATCATGTCATCTTTTTCTTGATCTTAGGTTTTAAAGTATACAACTTAATCTTTATAAAAAAAATTTCATTTGACTTGGGGATGTGCCATGTGTACACACGGACTCTAACCTAGCTTACATATATTGCAACCGCATTTTTAGATATTCAACCTTTTTCGCATCCCAATGTGTAAGCTGCCAAGTCTCAACTTGACCGGTTTGAGAATGATGCGGATAATACCACCAAAGTATTGTGCTGCACAAAAGAATTTATATGAGCACACTTTCAAAAGATGATGGCTAAATTAAATGCTAAACAATATCATGAGTTCACTATTATTGCTAGGGATCGCATTGTGAGTATTTTATTTTCCTCTTTATATTAACATCCTTATTAATTTATTCCCTCTTTTTTTAGTAATCTTTCTTTTTAATACTGCCTAATATGTGAACTTACCAATGCAAGTATGACATTTTGATTGTTTTTTTTTTCATGGTAGTTGATTGTGTGTTTTGGAATTGCATGTTAATATTATGTTGGATATATTGATTGATTTTACGGACACTCAACTTGAGTAATTCAACTCTTAGTTTAATATTATTTTTAATTTACTTTGGTTTGCACTGTGGGTCCCCACGGGGCTCTAACCTAGTCTTAAATAAACTACTAGCATAAGGAAACTAACTGCCTGCTTGCCCCATGCCGCTAATCTGAACCACTCCTGAATTATTTAAAATTGGTTCTAGAACTGGGTTAATCAGAACACCCAACAGCTGGTTAAAACCCAACCCAATCTGATCCGCATCAGGGTTCGTATCACACTTCTTTTTCATGTAGTTACTCGACTGTTAATCTTGTATTTCCTGTAACAAAAACAAAATAAACTGCCAACCCTTTTTGACCCAGAATCACCTTTAGTTGTAGTGATGAAGACCGACAAATTGTGAGATTGATAATTCTATATTTCATATCTGACAAAAGGGAAATATATAACAATATTATTGTTAAAGATCATAGGATGGATGGAGTTTAGTTTAATTCCTATGACTTATTCTGGACTTCAAACCTGATCTCTTTCAAAAAGCATTACTCCTAGATTTTATAAGATAATAAGAGACATGGTTCATAAGAGTATGGGACATATGTAGGACCGTCACGGATGATCCGGATATCACGGGTTTGGACATGAAACGAGTGCGGAATCCTTGGGTTGTGGTTTAAGCAACAAGAAACAACAAACGCGCACAACTACACACAAATAAGAATTGTCGGATTCGGTTAATTGGTTATACGAAAGATAAAAACAGAGCATGAGTGTTTACAACAATCTCAGACCATAAAACCTGATGGGGCGACTAACCCAGTCGCCTACCATCCCACACGACTTGCTAAGCCAGTCGTGTATACAAAAGCCAGTCGCCCTAAATAATTACCAAACTGCCCTTAACCATATAAACATACACATAAATAACCAAAACGACATACAAACTCCTATACTAGGCAAGGGACATCTATACAACATGTACTAACAACAATAAAAAGACAAGCATACAGTAGCATCAATACAACAATGCTAAAATTTTGCAATGTATTCGGATTTATGTTCATTTAGTACAGTATTGAACCTGTGTGCTTATCATTTTCCATAATGAGATGTTGGATTCATCCCTTCATTTGCCTTGTCTTTTCTGCTGGCATAATACGGTTTCATCCTTTTTCGTTGATTTCGTGCATGTGGTATTTAATCTGTATGCTGCTAGCAATAATTAAGCATGTTAATGAAGATGTTTGTGTTTCTTCATATTCTTGTCATTGTATTTAAAAACTCTTTCTATAATTATGTTCAACTCTTAACACATTTTGTTGTTTTGATGTTATGTGCATTCTAAACCTTTAGCAGAATAACTAGTTGGAAGATGCTTCATTGAGATCTATATATTCACACACATTGGGAATTCAGGAAAGGCTTGATCGTTGATTCCCGTTTTCCTCTATGGCAAGTTCGTATTGCTGAGTATAACAATGTTCGAAGTCAACTCAATGTAATCAATAGATAGTAGACCGGAAGGTAAACTATACACACACACACACCAGTGCCTTTGATAATAATAACTCTGAGGTGGAAATTTTCGACCCATTAACTTATGAGCAGGTTGGCTTAGAAATAATAATATTGAACAAATGACTTTTCACTAATTTTAGACTTAAATAAATGTATTTATATATGCGTTATGTAAATAATTATTTCCGGTTTGTGTACTACATTGTCGAGCCAGGAGGCAGCGCTAAGTGGATGTCGCAGGTTTTGTCGAGCCGGCTCCAACGTAGATAGTGGTGGTGCCTCTTGTGTTAATCCACAACGGGGAGCCTAAGCGCGATAGCTTTAGAAATCTTAAAACTTTTTCAACATGAGATGACATGGTTCATGTATATAGGAAATCAATATTCAACAAATATGACAATTGGTGTTGGTTGATTAGGAAATGTTTGAACAATAGCTTACCAACAATCAAAATCTTCCCAAACATTCAGTAACCTCTGTTGGGCCTAACATTTCAGTTTTAACCGATTTGTAGCTTGAGCCAATTTTTTTTAAAACCTTTTTCCTTTCAAAATCATCAGTTTGTATTGTTACTTTTAAGATAATAAAAAAAAGTTTATGAATATAATACATATATATATACAGATTAAAATGTTAAGTGGCCAGTTTCAATTTCCAAACCGGGCGTTTACTTACTTCAGTTTGGCGGTTCGGTTGGCTCCAAGTTCCAAACCGTCAGGTAGATAGTTAAAACCGTCGGCTAGAGTTTTAAACACCAAACTGCCTAATCTGAATCGTGAGCCGAACCATATAAATCTCAAACCAACCGAATGACTTTAGTCTGGCAGTCTGGTCGGTCCCAAGTTCAAAACCGCCGGCTGGAGTTTTAAACACCAAACTGCCAAATCCGAATCGTGAGCCGAATCATAAAAATCTCAAACCAACTGACTTACTTCAGTCTGGCAGTCCGGTTGGTCCCAAGTTCAAAACCGCCGTACCGAATTATACATACCCTCTTCCGTCTAATACTCCGGTATCAAATGATAATAAATTATATTCTCGGAACCGCCTGCTTCACTCAACTGCTCAGGCGTTAACTTAGCTATGGCTTCATCATTCGGCGTCAACACCGTTAACACATAACCCTCTGATACTATCTCCGTAGCTAACACTGTTAAATTCACCAAAATAGGAGTGAGGACGATGACAGAGATGGATGTGAATAAAGACCTGTTGGTAAAGGGCGTAGAGCAACAGAGCGACGTCATGAGCGAACTTGAAGGTGACGAATGTGGAAGATGAACCGAATCCGGCGTAAGTAACAGCAGGGTAGAAGCGGTCAGTGTACGTGAGGCCAGAGGTTACTCTCGCTATCGCCATTGTTGTCAATCGATTGTAAAATTCATCGGTCTATACATTGAAACCTTATCATACAGTAGAAAACAGATGCAAAATGTGCATAATTATTCGATTTAACTATCTCAAAACACTCCTTTACATATTAAACCACATCAGCAGATACTGTACAAAGGAAACAACAAATTGGAAGTTCTCTATTCGATAAAAACCACACGATGCAGTGACGCAGTGAATATGGGCTTGAAGGATGAAGGTCAATGAATCAATCAAGAGTCTTGGGTCGAGACATAGTTAATGAATGTAGAGGATAAGACGCAGAGCAACGAGAACAATTTAAGCAGAGAATTAACAGTTGTTTCCAAAATTCCAAAGCTTGTCGATTGATATTCTCCCCAGGCTTCATATGCAAAGTTTCATTGCTCAATACATCAAAAATGTGCAAAGGGTCACAATATGCGAGACGGCGCCACAACATTTGGTATTCCCTCGGGTTTGTTGTATGCTTTACCAAGGCATTCCAATCTATGTTGACATCTTGAAGTTGAGCCACTTCATGAAGCAAAGCTAGAATAGTCGTGATCTGTATCATGTTGTTTCAGCTGGTATTTGTTGGATACCATTCCTGATATAGTACTTGGTCGTATATACCACACTCGTGCGCCTGTTTTATAAGAACAGATTGTTAGTTAGACATGTCACAGTGACAGATGACATTTCAGCATATTTGTGGGTATAGGCTTGATTTTACACATAACTTCTAGTAGGTCAAAACAATCAAAATTCATATAAGAAAATCATATTATAGATATGAGTAAGCGGTTTTGCATTGAGATTAATGTGGCATGTATATTTTAACATTTTTTATTCAAAAAGTTTATAAAATACTACATATGTAATGTTTCAGATAGTTGTGAACGCTGAACGACTTACTTTTTCAAAAAGTTTTTCTTTGCAAATTGCTCTAATGTTCGCTTCTCTCCTACTCGCCTCTCGCTTCCAGGCCTGAAGCTACATACATATGTGGTTGGTTACAAGATATGGCAGCTTTTTAAGCAAACAAAATCAAACACATAAAATTCTCAGCTACAATTTGAGTCAAATCAATACAAATAATACTTGCAATTTGCAAAAAAAATACTATGAAAATATCACTTCAATCATGTAAACACACCAACATCACACTACCAAAAGAAAAACCAATATCAACAGCCCTTAAATATTGTAAAGACAAAAGGATTTAATCAATTAACAAAACAGAAATGCATTAATTTTAAGCATACCTCTGCCTTTATTCTCTATCAAGGTACAATATGAGCCTTCGACAAGTTAATATTATATTCCATACAAAACTGTTGAAAACCCTGGACATAAAACATGACTTTATATAATTGAGATTTGAGTACAATATGAGCCTGCTCAAATGTTTGATAAAAGTACATCTAAACGCTTACCTCTGCAGCACTAAATGTAAACCTATACTGGTCAAAGAACAGGAAAAATCCGATAGTGATATGTCTAGAGTATCCATACCTATTCCAAAAATCTGCATAAAACCAAAGCAAAACGAAAGACAACAAATGATATAAGCCCTCTGCAACACAGAAGATACAAAGAAAGTTAGCATTTTTAGAAACAGATACAAAGATATAAGCCCTCTACAACACAAAAGATACATCTAAACGCTTACCTCTGCAGAGCTAAATTAGTTACCTTTGCTTTGCTTCTAAGATCCATGGCTGATCCACCAATCCTGTTTTAGAAATAAACTTATAAAATTAGTAACATAAAAAATAATAATTAGATGTTAAATCAATAAAATAACACAAGAAATTAATTTAAATAACCAGAAAAGAATCAGCCAAGCTTAGATTAGATGCATATACTAAACACAAAAAAAAATCCGATTCTCCCTTAGTTCACATCGAATGTACAGCAATTAATTAGATGTTAAATCAATTAAATAACAAAAGAAATTAATTTAAATAACAAAAAATGTACAGCAAGAGCTACTAAAGCTAAAAAGTCACCACCAACAATAGAAAATGAAATGTAAAATAAAACTACCAAAACCTTATGCACCAATTACACGATCAAAGCCCCTAAAGCACCAAATCCATCAAAATTATGCCTGCAAGTCAACAATAGTCCAATGTAATGAAATTTATAAAACGTCACAATTCATAAAGAAAATAGCTAAAGCGCTCAGAAGAAATCTCATTGTTGCCAATCAAAGAGCATCATGAATCTGAACCAACGTACGAAAATTAACTTACATGTACTCAATCGCCTAACCAATGAAGATACTGAACGGTTTCTACAAAGAAAGACGAAAATATGGGCATAAACATTGGTACTAGGGTAAGCCTTTACCCGCGTCTTTTGACTTTCTTGACCGCGACTTTTGACCAACTTTGTACTAGTGCATACTGCATATGGGAATGAAAATACAGTTGACTTAAATATCAAGGGCAAACTTTATAAGTAAACCTTAAAGATCTCATAGTTGCATCATGGCTGTCAAATTATCAAAGACACCAAAGTTTCTCAAGATAAGTGTGGATTTACAATATCTTGAATGAATTGCTCAAAATTTTAATTGTAAAATGGATCAGTGAAACCTTATCATACAGTAAAATAAAAGTTGCAAAATGTGCATAAAAATTCGACTGAACCATATCAAAACACTCCTTTACATACCATACGCATGAAACAACAATCTGGAAGTCTCTATTCGGTAAAATTCACAAGGTCAATGAATGAATCAAGAGTCTTGGGTTGAGACACACTGAATGAATTTAGAGGATAAGACGCAGAGCAATGAGGTGTCGATTGATATTCAGAGCAATGAGGTGTCCATTGATATTCACCCCAGGCTCAGTATGCAAAGTTTCATTGCTCAAAACATCAAAAATCTGCCCTAGTTTACATACAACGTTATATGACAGAAACTAAAAGGAACATGTGTATACTTCTTGCGATTTTATTTTGAGCCATGGGATTGCTCATAAGAGCAATGACACTATGCAAAAACAATCAGGGGAGCTATAACAATAGTTTCGTAAATAAGCATTAACATTAGAGCCTAGTATTCATAATTAGGATGTAAACTCATAAGTAATAAGACAATTTTCTGTTGAGAACTCACACGGACATTTTGTCGAGCAGCTGGTATGCATATGTTGAATACAACTAAAGCTGTTGAAAATTTGTTCAATTCAGCCAATAAAATCAAGTTGTTTACCCATGTATTATCATCAAATTCAATCATTTTAAGGATACGTGTAATCTTTGCTATGTAAAATCAATAATAAAGTACCTTAAAATGCAATCAAGCCATGGTTAGAATTAATTAAGAACACCGAACAGTTGGTAGTAATCTAACATTAAATCATTCATCGATGGGTCCTGAATTGCTACCCGAAAGACCCGAGTCCGAGTTTAACCGACACCCGATATGCTTCTGGGTTCATTTAATTACCCATTTCTGGGTTACAGCAATCAACGTAAACAAAAAAATATTACAAAAGTGAATACGTTGATAAGATGGAGTTTGTTTATTACAACATCATTTCACATAAAACAAAATACAACACGAAATACAAGACAAACCAAATATATATATTAGCTACTGATCATACGTTTACAACAGTAGTAATGAACTGCAAAGTTACAAATTAAACACTTAAAGATCATATGATATTGAAGACCTCTCCTAGAATACCAATAATCATGGCTGGAACATTGACCATCGTTTGCAATCCCTTGAAGGAATGAAAGGGGGTGTGGATGCACTTTGATATTCTTATATGTGCCCCCAAACTTCACATTTACATATTTATGAATGCCATTACTCCCATCATATAACTCTCCCCGAGTCGTATATGTTTCATACTGAAGTATTGAGGGAGCACAAGCTGTATGCATAGACTGCATACACTCACGACAATGATAGAATGCTTGACCCTCAGGATTAATCTCCATCTCGCAAACTTCACAAAAATAGTCACCCGGATGGTTCTCAATTGGAAAGTAACTCAGCTTCATTGGATGCTTGTCACACTTGTTCATAGTTGTCTCCGGTATTAACAAAGCACATTTAGGGTGTAGATGAAAATCATTACAAATATGGCAATCAAATGAAAAATCTTCAACAATCCCATAACACATACCACACCTGTCCATGTCCAATCCCTGATTAACTTTTCTAGAAAGGAGGTGATTTGGGTGAGAATTGTGAGTGATTTCTTTAGGTAAGAAGGCACACTTAACATCAATGCAGAAATAGCATTCCTCACAACAGTAAGCAAATCCATTGCAAGATAACTTGCAAATATCACAATCGAAGACCCCAAAAAACTTACCAGGGATTTTTGAATGGAGGATCAGGGTATGTTGTGGGTGACGAAAGTGGTGTTTTAGTTTAGTGGGTAGTTTGGAGCACCACTCGTGCAACACAAAGTTGCAATGATCCTTCTCCTCATTGGAACACATGTAAATTGGCCCACTCATAATTGGTCTCACGCATACATCACACAAAAGTTCAATCCTTTTCATTGGGTCATGGCAGGAGATAGGTTTTATTATAGATGAGGTGGGGATTGATGTGATATCAGTACATCGTGCATCCACTAAAATTAGTGGGTGTTGATGAATAATATTATTTTGTGTTTTGCATGTACTTGATCCAATATCTTCCTTGAGAAACAAGTGTTTTAGCACGCTACAAGACGGATCAAGAAATGGAAGATGAAGAAGATCAGGATGTTGAGAGTCTTCATAACTTTTAAAGGTTTTACTCGTTCCTATGAAAAAACAAAAAAGAAAAATCTTGTACTGTTTAAATGATCATAAATTAAAAGCTACCAACATAGAAATGAGAATAAGCATATATATTAGGCACCTAGATATACCTCGAGACGCAAAGATGGACATGAACGGCTCATTTCTTGATGTTGCGCATGCTAGGTGGGTATAATATCTGCATTTCTCGCATTTATATATCCAAAAATTTGAATTAACAAAACCTTCAAGGCATACCCTACACCGTGGGTTATTTTTAGATCTTTGATCCTTTTTTGGAAAGGAATAAGCAAGGGTGAGAGGATGAATATGGGAGAAGAAATCATTTGTAGTTTGTTGGATTTCCAACTTTTTCGGTTGAAAAGCACAATCACTATGAATGAAACTGGACTTAGCACACGCGGGACAATGATAAAAAATCCCTTTTTTTTCCTTACCACATGCGTCACACTTGTCTAAAATTTGTTTGGGAATGCGAACTAGTGGGTGTTTGTGGCTAGGATGATGGATGATGTTCTTTTGTAGCCTTTTTGTAACACAATTTACATCAACATAAGACTGACAAATATGACAAACGTAAAGCAGCTCTCTAGACTTAATTAGTCGACCACAAATATAACAATCCCGGTTAAAGTACGATTGGAAAAAGTCAAGAGTATGACCAACTTCACAAATGTCTTCCACTTTTTCTGGAATCTCTGCACAAAATTTATGGATAGTGTAATCACTACATTGAGAACAAGAGTAGTAATACCTATGATACCAACTGATTTCTTCATGACACCGAGAACACCAGCATCGAAAGTCTTGATTTGGAATTAACTCATCCTTGTCCTCTTCCTCTTCCTCCCTTTCTTCGTCTTCTTCATGTTTCAACTGTCCCAACCACAAATCCATGAGAGTTAATGGATGATTGTGTTCGAACACTTTTTTTTCCTTTTCCATTAATAATTAAAGTAGCAATAATAATTATAATATGAGAAGAAGAAACAAACACAAAGGAAAAAAATAGTTAAATAAGAAGAGAATTAAGCATATGGAATATAATGCAAACGAAGATGAGAAGGGACGAGTTATGAAAAGGATGAGCTACTATCATTTATAGATACATTCTTGAGTAAACTTCAATTTTCAAATGGTGTCTGTCTGATTTTTTTTACTTTTAGGTCTAACACTATCCATCCCTGATATTAACGGCGGTTGCATTTTTTGTTAACTATCCCTCATGGGCCCCTCACGTTACATGAGGGTACATTTGTCCTTTCAACCTCCTTTTCATCTTCTTCGTTTCACGAGTAAGTTTCTTCTTCAAGCTTCATCTGCCATAAGAACATCACAATTCACAAATAACTAAATATGGTATTGCTATTCATGGGTTGATTATCCATGTGCCCCTCACCTTAATTGTTGCCAACTATATGCTTCAATATAGTCTGCAAAGAAAGTGGGTGCTTCGTTAATTTTTTTAGGGCTTCAGATTTTTAGGGTATTTGGTTAATATGTTTAGAGTGCTTGTCTACAATTAAAATTAAATAAAATGGTAGAAACAAGATCGAATGTTGTTGACTAAATAAATGCATTCCTTGTTTTGATTTTCTCGAATCTTATCTCACTACTTTAACTCGATTTTTAGGCTTAAAAGAAGTTATATATTATTTGTATATTCATAACTTTTTCTATCTATAAATTTATATATAATAAAGTTATGTAAGTGAATTGAAAGGACAAAAATGCCTCACGTGAGGGGCACGTGGCTAGGGGTGTTCTTAGGTTTTTTCCTTGTGTTTTTCGGGTCGGATTGTTTGGGTTTTTTGTTTGAAAAAGTGATTAGGTAACCGAACCATTTAAAGTTCAGGTTGGTTCGGTTTGGGTTATTCGGGTTAGTTTGGGTCGGGTTATTCTTTTTTCAGGTTTAGATGTAATATGAATCATATGTTTTTTTTTCGCAAAACTTATCATGCTACTTAAAGACTATCTTTAAAATTCAAACATTAATTGACAATATGATATGTAGTGTTCAAAAGTTAAAAAACTTAATGTTTTAGATACCAAAGACATTAAACCAAAATGCAATAGTAAAAAAATGACACTATTTATGATTTTGTTTGGCTTTCAAATTCTGGATTTATCGGGTGGGGGTTGTTCGGGTTTTTGGCCAGGATAAAGTGACCCGATAACGGAGCCATATTCGAGTAATTTTCGGCTAGGCCAAGTACTCACAAGTCCTTAGTCGACTAACTTGAAGTGCTTGGTGACTTTTACAACCATATTTTCATATATATATATAATGTCTGTAATTCATCTTATTGATCAAATATGCCTTTAAAAGCCAATGTGGTGGTAGCCTACTTGGTAGAGGCAATGTAGATTGTTTTGGCATCTAACATGTTTTAGTCAAAGTTAATATATATATGTGTTCTATAACCAACTTACTACCATATGTGTTACATTAATAAATATTATTTAATATTTAGATTAACTATTTAATAAAAGAATTTAATATATAAAGTAGATTACTAAATTCGTGATAATAAGATGAAACATAATATTTTCTCCAAAATAAAGAAAAATATCCGATTCACTTAGATTTCTATATGAGGATATGTTCAAGCAAGGTATTTGTTAAAGAGGAAATAAAGGATGACACAAGTCATGAATCATAACTATTCTATATGGAAAAAAGAAAAGAAGGTTGTGATGATAAGTTTTCTTCTTTTTCATATACCCTTAAACTTTTCCTTTTAAAAGATTAATTTGTCTTTTTATTTTCCTTCTTAAAGAGACGAGTTTTTTTTTCTTTCTAAACAGACGTTTAGTATCCCTCTGCTAATATCATTTGATTACGCAACTTTAAAATTCCATTACAAATTTCATCATCCTAAACTATATCCAGGTGAAAAGTCTATTACATATTTCCCCTTCTTAAGGGGAAATATATGATTGATTTTAGGGGTGGGTCATAAAACGTTCACATGAATAACAAAATAAGAGAACACTAATTTATCATGCAAGAAAAGAAATTAACACAAGAATTTATGTGGTTTATCAGATCTATACCTCTAAAACCGAATTAAAGATTTTGTTTTTTACGTACGTTGTGTTACAAGTTTACATTATATGGGTAGGGAATATTAATCCTACATTGTTGTTTACTAGTCGAATTTTCATGCGCTTTGCTGCTCAGATTTTGTCGATATCAGTTGGTTCATTACAGTATTGGTATGGTACCAACTTTTGGTATAGCAACCGAAAGATGAAACTCAAAAAAGAAAGTTGCCACATGCTCAAAAGGATATTTCAAGTGTTTACGTCAATCAAAAACCATAAAAACGAATAACATTAACGGTTCTGATAGTATTGATACTAGTACCCATGTTAGGTCGGAACCGACGTGCTACCGATATTATTCGGATGTCATCAGTTTGGTTCTTTCGTCACGATACCGGTATGTTATTGACACTGACTATACCTTACGATATAGTTTTTTTTATTGCTGATAGACCTATGTATTTAACAAAATTAATATCGGAAATCTTAAAAACGAGTACTGCTACCGCTACTAAAATTGTTTGTATGGTATTAGTTGGTTGTATTGTCACGTTAAAGAACAAAAAATTCAAATATTAGACTTGTTCGATTTTGAATAGAAATTTTTTAGAAACATAAATAAAAATAAGCACATCATTACGTTATTTTTGAGATTTTATAAAGTATCAACATGTGTAGTATTAGAATAACTAAAATGGTAAACGACGCCAATTTATAAAATAGTACTAAATATGAGATAGCTTTGATGACATATACGTTTATGATTCAATTACTAGTTACAATTGGATTTCAAAAAAAGTTAATGTTGCCATATATATATATATATATATATATATATAATAGTAGTAGAGTATCACAAAATGTTCTTGTTTCCATTAATGGGTTTTTCTTTTTTAATCTTGTTAGTTAAGTTGGCATTTGGATAAAGAAAGATGCAACTACATAAGGCAAGTTACATGTTTCACACGTTTAATATGCAATCCCTCTAACTCACTCTACCAGTTCCAAAACTCCAAAAGTGATTCTGAGTGACATCCATTTGTTTCTTTATCTCATCCTTTATCTTTTTTCTTTAATACTATACACATACACTATTGAAATGTTATATTCTTATTATTACTTACAAGTGAAGAAAAAGACATGATGTCCTTTTTACAACTTTGCATGTTTCGAATTGTCTTACAAGCAATTCTTTTTACAGGTGAGATAGATGGATAATTTAAATATGGGTGGTTATATTTCCACCCCCATGGAAATTATTTTCACCCCCTCAAAGCGTCACACTTAGGGTTCACGAGCGACAACATTTTCATACTTTATCAGACTTTAATTTAAATCAGTCAAACCTCTACCACAAAGCGTCGCGCTGTGGCCAAAGCGCGGCGCTTTGAATATTTGTTTGGAATGTGTATAATCTATTTGAATGTTTGTTTAGAATTGTTATAAAATGTTAACAAAATCACTCAAAAGCTTATTTTATAATAAGAATGCACGTTTATTACTGTTTGAATGTTTGTTTACAATTGTTATAAAATGGTAAAATAATAAATGGACTAATAAATAACACAATCACTCAAAACCTTATTTTATAATTTGATGCATGTTTATTATTAACAGTAATTTGACGTTTAGAACAGTAATTTGCAAAACTTAATTTATATTTTTTTGTTAAAAAAGTTTATAATTAACTTTTACAAATAAAGGCCAACCAAAAAACCCACAAAATCAACCCCAAAAACACCATAACCCCCCCCCCCCCCCTCAAAAAAAAAAAAAAAAAAAACCAATCCCAACCCCACCCCTTCCCCACACACCAATCCCAAGACCCTGTTAAAAATTGCTATGCTTGTACTTCAAAGCGTTGCGCTATGGCTAAAGCGCGACGCTTTGAAGCCAGGTGGGGGTGTGAATAGACGGGTCTTTAAATATATTGCAGGTAACCCAATTC
This sequence comes from Ambrosia artemisiifolia, assembly GCA_032199755.1. Taxonomy (NCBI): domain Eukaryota; kingdom Viridiplantae; phylum Streptophyta; class Magnoliopsida; order Asterales; family Asteraceae; genus Ambrosia; species Ambrosia artemisiifolia. The sequence continues at coordinate 46,562,922 of CM063526.1, forward strand.
CAACCCCACCCCTTCCCCACACACCAATCCCAAGACCCTGTTAAAAATTGCTATGTTTGTATTTCTAAGCGTCGCCTTATGGCCAAAGCACGACGCTTTGAAGCCAGGTGGGGGTGTGAATGGACGGGTCTTTAAATATATTGCTGGTAACCACATACCAGATTGTTTTGGGCGTAAACAATCATCGATCCACTACAGAGGCCAAAAACAAATAACGAGACATAACTAATTTTAGGGAATATATCAAAATAAACATTGACTAAACACAAATATCAAAAATAAACACATGAAGGGTCTTAAGTATAGGGACTTCACACTATCCAACACTATTAAGAAGCTGACATTTGTCCCAAGAGTCTTAGATAAGACTCTTTAACTTGTAATGGTCCCCACAAACCAACCAATAGAATAGTGACACGTAAGGGAAAAGGCTACTAGACGCTTGAGTTTTATAGAGTCTTAACCTTAGACGCCAAGTCTGAAGGGTCTTTAACAAACTCTGAAACGTCTATGTCAGTCTTTAGCATCTTAGCTAAGACTATATCCTTTAGCTCTTGGCTCGGCTCAAAAGGTTCAAGGGTCTCAGCTCAGCACGAGCCTTTAGCTTCAGACGCTAGACTTGGCTTAAGATTCCATACAACTCACCTAAGACTTAAGACGTCATCGTACGTTTTTAAGACTTTTCATTTGAACTAAAGACCGTTCCGTACAATATTAAGACTCTAGACAATTGTAGACGTGTCCGTAAATTTGTAAGACTTTTCAGTACTAATCAAAGACTGTCTAGAGTCTTAGTCATAGAACATATAAGAAATTAATTCACATTAAACTTAGTAATAATTATGATTAATGATCTATACAAAATATTTTTACAAAAGTGGTTCAGGTCTAGACCTATCTCAACCAGTGTTGTAAAAGTCGCTAGGCGGACCCTAGTCGGCTGACTGGGGAGTTGGGTGTACTCGGAGTACTCGGGGAGTACTCGGACCTAGTAAATATAAAGAAAATTAATTATTGGATATAATATATATATCAAAATAAGCATAATTCATGTCAAATACGCATGTTTTTTTAAAGATACATGTTTAAAATACAAATTTTTCCGAGTACAGGGCCGAGTAGGCCGAGTACAGGGCCGAGTTGGACGAAGATGACTGATTTTGACCACTGAGTACAGGGCCGAGTTGACCGAGTACAGGGCCGAGTTGGCCGAGTACAGGGCCGAGTTGGCCGAGTAACCCGAGTACAGGGCCGAGTAACCTGAGGCCGACTAGTTTTGCCGAGTAGGAGAAAGTCGCCTCGGAGGGGTTCCGAGGTCCGAGTAGTCGCCGAGTAGGCACCGAGTACTCCCGACTTTTACAACACTGATCTCAACCAACACCCAAAGGTTACCCGTTTTGATTTGTTATCCAAACCCAAAATTTTCTACCTGAGTCCGTGTAGCACACATGTTCATAAAATTTTCTACCGGAGTACGTATCACAAATAGCTGCACATTTCAATTACTAATCACCCATATCAATCAAACTAAAAAAAAGTGATGCCAAAATTTTTTTAGAAGTTTGACTATCTAATTAATATTTTCGGTTTAATTGGGTCAGGTTAAAATCTTGAACACAACAATCTAATTATTTTTTGCAGGCTTATGATTTCAATTCATATCAATCTTACTTGTGATTTAACATAGTTGAGGAGCTTGAAACAACTACAGAAATCCAATTTTATTGATGCTTCCAACTTGCTGACAAATTAGCGAGAGTACCAGAACCTGCATAAATGCTTAAATTTAGCCATTCAAAATAGGAAAAGAACAAAAGCAAACAAATTAGCTGGTGCTTTATAGGCTCATGCAATAAAAACGATATTACCAATACATCAACATAAAAAATGAGCTTAAACACATTCATAACTAAAAACAATAATAATTACATATTTACCACGAAGTCGGTTAGCTACAAACTTTATGATATTGAGTGATATAGAAGATCAGTCATGGCATGCCTTGTCTGAAACTACTACAACCACTTTTTGATGAATGCTTTGATCATCATCCAACAGGCGGTCACATAGGGCAGCTACCATATTTGAGATAAAATATAGAGTCCTATTAAGTAACAGGTAATTCAGCAACAAAAAGTAAAATGATATAAGATAAACATACCCAAATATATTTTAACTTGCCAAAAATTATAGCAGTCTCACCAGCACCCAAACTATCCTTTAAAAAAATCAACATTTTGATCATAAGTAGGCATTCCCATGTTTAAAGCCATAGCTCTTATAACAATAGTCAATAGGGCCAACATCTTTCTAAAAAGCCAACATTCATTCATCTACAATATCCTATACAAAGCATGGAATGCATTTGTGTGATTACGCCTCTAGGCTATTGGTAGGGTGGTATCAGCCAGCATACGAATCAGTGCCATGTCAGTTGGACTCCTGACACATGCTTCAATTGTGCCAGCTATCAGCCCACACAAAGCTTTTTGGTATAGAGAAGAGGCTTTCCATTATTCGCCAAAAACCTGTTTAATATACGAGTTGAACAATTTAATTTATAACTCTTGTATTGATATATGTTCATCTATCTCATCGAACGATAATATTTTCAGAAAAAAAAATACATCAATTTGACATAATAGGGCCGATAATGGTGCCTGAACATGGGTCGGGTAGAACCAATCAAATCCAAACTTTTGGACCTTTTTGTATACCTAGTAAAATGATCAGGTCAGATTATGGGTCCCAATGCAGACTTTAACTTGTAACTTTGTCATTACAGGTCCCAATGCTGCAAGTTGGTCAAATCAACACCTTTTGTACACTTTGAATTGTAACTTTGACCTGCTGAGATGTTCGGCTTTGGCCTAATATGTTATCAGGTAGCATCATAATGATTAAGACCACATACATGTATGCCATTTTCAAATTTTAGAGATATCATATTAACATGCTCAAGATGGTAACATAAAATAATGCTGAAAATATAGCACTACAAAATTATAGAAACAAAAATTAAGAATTGATACAGATTAATACTTATTAACATAGAAAAAGGAAAATTCATATTAACCTTTATAAGTTATTTCTTCTTAGGTGGTTGTTCAGCTCATAATGCCAACCCTCTTGTTGAAAAGTTTGAATGTCCTCCACACAATTAGGAAAGAACACAACATCCAAATATACATCAACCAAGTTACAAAAATCCTACACAATAAATAAATATACATTAAGAAACCAGACCTAGTAGAGCCATAAATGATGCCAATTTCAATAACTTGGTGCATTGTTTTAACCTTAGTGTTTTTTTATTGATATGGGGCGAGTGTAAAAGATAGGTTATGTAATAAAATGCTTACAATGAACATTTAAAAGAAGCTACTTTATTTGTTTAACAAAAAAAAAACTGTAATCATATTGGATACAAATTATTTGCATGATTGTCAAAAAATGTTGACGAACAGTTGTGCATTGTAAACGACCACATGAATTTGATAAATCGTTTGCATGATACGATATACAACCGCATGATTAGTGTTGAACATCGAAAGTGATAACTCGGGTTGAACATTGAAAATCAAACGCAAAAATTGAGCTTTCTGCACTTATAAGGCAGGCAGTGTGACTCCTCACAATTGAAGAGTTATGCACTTATGAAATTGGGCTTCTTTCCAGCCCATTCTTCATAATGGATTAATGGGTGCAACGAGTTGAAAATTGGCCATAGTTTATGTTTACACATACAGCCCACTAATTCACCTTATTCAAAGAATAAGAATATAAGATCACTATTTAATAACGTATTTTTGTAAGCAAGTAACCATAATTAACACAACTTCATGTCCCAGCTTAGCTGTTCGTGATATGTCGAATATAGTAACGCCGAATGACGTCATTACTTCAGACCATTTTGTTACACTCAATGCTGTTGTTCCCAAGTATTCCCAGAAGAATTGGTTGTCATGTCATGATTATTCAAACCAATACTGCTCACAAGTTTAATTATTCATTGGGTACAAATTTTCTTTATATATATATATATTGCACGTTCTACTTTTTAACTCGATTAATTGTCTTAGGTCCCTAGATCCTCCAAGAATCTACACGAGGACAATGAGTATGCTCTCTATACTGTGACCTTATTCAATCGTGACGCTGATAATTTCCGAATTAAGGCACGCTAAAGAGGATTCCAAGTGAGTTTGTTAATAGTATTCATGCATACTTTCTGTGATATGACAATAAATATTGTACATATAAACATCTACTAGTATTTTGTTAAGGTCATGTATTTTTTCCTTTATCTTTTTCTAAATTTGAATGTGAGTCAGATTCCTGATTTTGAATATAATTCGGAAACTCAAGAGAGTCGGAAACAGGAGCTCGAAAACCTGATGCAAGACCAGGAGTCCCTAAAAAGCTCTCTTTTGCAATGGTGTTATACCAGTTGGATGAAATGGGTCTCACCAGACCACCCCCATTCACGCTCGTTATTCTGCTCACATTTGATAAGTGCCCCCCCCCCCCCCCCCCCCAATGGCGCCCAGGAAATAGGGGAGGGGCGCCTTTGTTGTTGAAAAGGCTGAGGTGGAGGGGGGGGGGGGGGGGGGGCTTGCACCGTGTAGCCTTATCAAATGTAGCATTCATTATTAAAAATAATACCGTTCTAAACATCCAACTGTACCGAACGTTCTAACTATGTAACAAATGATGCTAATCTGCATGGTATCAAACAAGGAAGAAGTCTCCAATTTTCTATGTACATTAGTCATCAAGCGGCAGAGCTATATGACTGAAACCAGGGCATATGAGTTATGCATATACTTATAGAGCATGGAGAACTTGTCACTATTAATTATGCATGTTACAATTTTCTTTTTCTTTACTTAAATGACAAATTGGACACCCATCCACCATAAACCCAAATCATCTAACACAAATAAGTATAAAATCTAAAATAAATAATTAGACAAAGTGTTTATTGTTCAACCCAAACGACCTGTGCTAAAAATTAACCGTTTTACTGACGATCCACCCATGTTGCCACCTCCATAATTTAAATGAAATGGTAAATAGTAACATATAAGGTGCAATTTAAAAGTAATACTAAGTTAAATCTGGACCAACAATATTCCAGCTTCAACTGTATCACGTATCCTGCAGGTTTTCACTTCCTCATTTAATTTCAGTCTGTTGTATTATCACCATCTGTGAAAAGTATGAGAAGAAGGCGCGTACCATCCTCGAAGGCTTATGTGGCAGTTATAACATTACCTACAACATAATGCAACTATTTGGACCCAATTCACTACCATCAGTGATAATGGGTTAGACTGGTAATATTATCTGTAGATTCTCCTAGTCTAGAACATCATCAATCCATAGACTAAGAAGGAACAAATACTAGATTCTGGACAGTGGTACATACTCCATTGAAATGGTCCAAAAATCTTTAACAATAGGTTTATAGGTTAAGGACACGGGGCCGTATATGACCATAGACCATTTAATGGCTTCTGAAAATAGCGACGATGGAGTTCTTCAATGGTCGCGTTTCTAGGACCACGTGTTTGATTTGTTTTAGTCATATAGAGAGGTGATAACTAATCTTCTGATTTGGTCTAGGACCACATAGTCAGATTGTTATAAATTGTTTTGAATGTGGGAGTTAATGGCTTTTTTGTTATTGTTAATGCAGCATGTTCTGGAAAAACGACGATGAAAGAGGCGTGGGTGGCTTGGCTGGTGAAGCCGCGATTCTCACACGTACGTCTCATTCACTATTAATCTTATATGAACTTAGCACGGTGATGGTGGTGGTGGTGTTGATTCTTGTCTTCCTCTTTAGAATTCTTTAATGTGATGTTTTAAGTTAAATATGTATATTATAGGGTGGTTTTATACCCCATTTTTAGCATTATGTTGGAGTGAAACCTTGTTTTGTTTGTTTGATTCATTTGTACTACAATCTGAAGATGTATTCATCTTTTGTAAACATGGGTATATGTTTACTAAAAATAATAATAATGTCTTATTATTTTAGAAAACGAGTGTTTATAAAATGCTTGAAACAATGTCATGTACAATTTGAACCGATATAACGGCATAAACCAAAACAAGTCGTCCAGTTTGAGTGTCAAATGGTTTGGTTTGCTGTTTGATTTTGGTGGTTTGCTCCAGTTTGAAACTTGGAACTCCTATTTAAACTGGAACCAGTTTGAGCTATACCCAGCTGTACTTTTCTTATTCATATATTTGTTCATTCTTGGAATATATGGGTATGTTTTGGCAAAACTAGTTGGTGGCTGGTAGCTGTAAGCTTTTTAAATATATTTTGGTGTTTGGCAGAGTAGCTGGGGCTTTTAATAAAATGTATAAAATGACCAAAATTCGCATAATTAAAAGCTTGTAAAGAATGTTTTTATTTTATTTTTAAAATAGAATGGGTATTTGTGTTATTTACTAATTAAAAGCTTGTAGCTAGTAGAGTTTTTTCTTAAACGCTAGTACTAGTAGCTTTTTACTGTAGATCTTTTTCTCCAACCTAAAAGCTTCCGGCTCATTCAACCAAACAAGACTTTTTATTGAGTATGAGCTTTTTCTTAAAACCTTGAAGCTCCTAAAAGACTAAAAGCTCTTCAAAGTTCCTTACCAAACATACCCTATATGTAGTTATGTGCATGTATTATAATCATGAATTGTATTTATTATTTTAGATAAATTAGTACGACTAAATGATTTTGTAAAAAGAAACTAAAAAGATCAATCGTGAAAGCATCGAAGCTGAACGCTAAAATTGGTAAAACCAACCAAGTGGTCTGGCTGACATACGAAATCCGGCCGGTTTGGTTTGCCATTCTTGGAAACCTTAGTTAACTATTTAACCTAGAACTTTTATCAAGACATGCCTCCAAATCGTTGACATCCCTGTAATATAACTTTATATAGTTTGATATCTACTTTTTTTTTAACGACAAGTGGTGTAGCAGGTGAAGCTCCGCCTAACACCATGGGTCAGTCTGTACTGATTATCCATCCAACCTATATAGTTTGATATCTACTAGCAATTAATTTATAAATTTATAAATGATACAAAACTGACCATACAAAATCAACCTCAAAATCTTTATACATAAAAAGGCATACACACTTAACTATTTAGGCCACAACATATGTCCCCCCAATGTTGCATTCCATTTTTTAATCCAATGGCGTGTTCTCAAAAACTTGCCCATCCCTTGCACTTGTGCTTTAAACCGTTTGTACCTTGTGCATTAATGCAAGTACATAACACCTATCTCGACGTATACCCCATATTGGTTTGTATGATCTTAGTTGGCCCCAACCCGCCTCACAACTAGTCACTTTTGAACACCATAAGCGAGTGGTCGCATTCGATCTTAATGCTACTTTTGGATTTTGACCGTTCAAAACATAACATCGTTAAGCAAAGCCATATAGTCAATAGTTGCGATATGATGATAAACATCAATTTGAGTGTGGGGAAAACCTAAATAAACAAAATCCAAAAGAGCAGACAAGCAAATCAAGTGATGGCCCCATAAATGTCGTTTGATGGTTCTACAACTTGATTCAATACAATCAAATAATCGTTGTTGCGTATTATAACATACCTACATTATTGCCTTGTTCTTTTTCGACTTTGTATAAATATCTATACGGTTTCTCATAAAATGTTAAGTTTAAATGGTACGTGTTTATTTGATTGTAACAAGATCCGGTTTCTAAATAACTAAATTAAATCGTTGGTGTGTTATATGTGTCTATCGATTTGTATGTAAATTGTGGTAGGGGTCTTGGTCCCTTGGACCTCCAACAGTCACCCCTAAGGACAAGAAGTCACCATTAATGCAAAGTTCAAACAACTTTTAGTGTCCACATTGTGCTTTATAATATATTTTTAGTTTTTTTCTTTTTAACGATATTGGAGAAAGATGCTTATTGTTTAATGGGTTGTTGATTAATTAAGTGTTGAATCATTAAGTTGGACATCTTAATGGTTAGTTTTCTTGTCCCACATTAGTAAGAGGGCTTCATTAAGGTTCAGCCTAGTTCAGTACGTGCTTAATGATTCAGCAACATCCCAAATCTTAATGGTTCAGCCTTAACCATTTCATTCAGAAGTTGAAACAAACGCATTGAATGCTGAATCATTCAGCGCTGAATGATTCAGAGCCTCATTAAGAGGTTTACCAAACAGCCCCTAAGTGTTTAAAAGTGAAAATACTTGTCAAATTGTAATTTTGTTATGAAAATTTTGAGTCGATTGGCTAGCTACAATTTTACTTAATACAAACCGCATGCGCTGGGTTGGTTGGGTCAACGGTCGATCGGTCAGATCGATTAGTTTTGCGGTTAATAACTGACTAGATCAATTTTTTTATCTTAAAATATTAATTTGAATTAAAAGTTTTAAAATGATAAAGATGATTAAAGTTAAACAACGGGTTCCAAGTTCCAAACTAAATCAAGCGTCAAACCGCCGAAACAAGCTATATAAGATCGAATCAAACTATTTGGATCGCAAACCATCGGACTTGCTTCGTTTTGAATCTTTGATCTGTTCCAATGGTTTTGGGAAACACACTATTAGTAACCAAGCAATTTATAATCACCTGTATAATATATTTGAAACTTTAGGCTACATAAATAATGTTACTGTTGCTACAACAAATATCTGTCTAACGATAGTTCTGAGTCACGAGGGAGGTTCAGAGGTTCAAGGGTTTCGATCTGCCTAACGCAGGTCGTGGTGTCCTTCTACGTTGCAAACGTAGAAGGAGGTTCAAGGCTTGGATTATTTATTGTATATGCTTTTTGATTCTGATCTGAGATGAACTCAAGATCAGAAGTAGAAGATCTTGGAACTCGAGTGAAGAGGATTATTCTTCACACGTGAGAGACCAAGAGAATATTTAGAGTGAAGTGAGAGTGATAGATTTGGTGTGTCTAGAGCTGATTCTCAGCTTCTTATTTATAGAGAAGAGGACCTTCTCTAAGAGGAAAGCATAATACCTTGATCCTGTCTACAACTAAAGGACATGCCACAAAAAGCAAGAGAGTGCTATGGACCTGCGGTCTATAAGCTGATGTTACTCCATCAGTTTTGTTTGTTTAGCTCGATGAAAGGGACGACGTGACAAGTCATCTTTTTGACTTGTGACACCACCGGCTATGGAACCTTTGTAGGCTCCAACCTTCCAAGCGTTTGTTTGATAATATTATTTATTCGTTTTTGCTTTAAGCTACCCACGTCATCAGTTACAAAAACCTTTTTTTTTTCTTTGCACTTCCTCTTTTTATAATCAATTTAAAACAATAAATATTTTAGAGTTGTACTATACCTTGAATAATTTTGTTGGAATGAAAGGTCCTTGTCAACTGTGGGCATTTACCAACTCTCGTTATCGATCAATCAATATGTATATGATTATCAAAGTAAATAGTCATAAATTTTTGGCGTTTTCTATTAACCAGATCGACCTGTTAGTTGACGAAGATTTTAAGTTATTTTTGAACGGCAAATTTCTACTCCTTGTGGGACTTGAACCCATCACTTCCCCCTTAGGTGTTCCTAGAAGCTTTGCTTCTACCATTGGGTCACCAACCACCTTTGAAGATTTTAAGTTATTACTATTACGTTTTTATCATATTATTAATTCGGTTGCAAGCGTTTATGTATGTATTAATCGTGTTTTATATACCGAATAACTATGCTTCTAATCGTTAACTAGATGTTAATCATCAAATAGTGGGATGTCAAAACTATCACATGATTACAATTGCAAGTAACTGTATCTTGTAATATTTTACAGCCAATCTGTTCGTAATGATAATCACTTACGATGGGCGGGACGGTCTGTGATGGGCTGACCGTGATGGCAATGATCATTACAAACACCGCCCCAGCTATTTTATCATGCCCGCGATGATTACAAACCGTGATGGTCATCACGCTTACTAATAGCCGTTGCCAATGGTCTTTTGACCGTTTGTATTAAAAAAAAGTTTTTTTAACATTATATATATACTTCATTTTCAACCAAAATCAATATCACAAACAATATCTCCAACAATCAAACAACCTAAACCTCAATCAAAATACATTCAATCTTCAAAAAAATAGAAAGATCGAGCAAGAAACAATCGGCTACGAAGCAAAAGTTTAGACCAAAGGTTCGGTCTAATTTAGGCGAACCAGCTAATTAAGCTTCGTCAAAGTGAACCACAAACCCCACAACCTATACACCAAGCGTCTCAAACCCTACATATGCCCACCCCACCCTTTCAAAACCTAGTTTTCAAAATTTTATATATCAAACCTAACAATTTTCGCTTCTAAACCAATATCCACTACATTACTCCCAACCCAACATGCCAACCTAAGTCACATCCGGGGTGTTCCAAGTACCTCCCAGTCCGATTAATCAGCCAATGGTCGACCCTTTTGGGATTCGCGAACCGTACCAAAATACTCATTATCGTAACCCGGTTCCGATTGTAGATTCGGATGAAGAAGAAGAGGAAGAGGAAGAGGAGGAACCATGAAGACACTCAAGAACCATACAAGTCGATTCTCATCGAACGAAACGTGAAATTTGTGAGAAGTGGAGTTGGGTCGTTAACTTTTAGTTTTTCTTTTATTTTTATGTTTTTTTTATTTTTATATTTTTTTATATTTTTTAGTTATTGTAAGTTTTTTATTTTATTTAATGTAACTTTTTTATTTTATTTAATGTAACTTGCATTTGATGTGTGTCAGATATTGATTTGGGTTTCGGTACTGATCTGCAACCTAATGTTGCGGATTCATCTAATGTGGCATGATCCGCAATCTTAGCTTGCGGGTTTACGACAAAAAAGTTGCACGGAATCAAACTTTTGTTTCATAGATCCGCAAGCTGAGATTGTGGATCCTTCTATGATTTCTTTGTTTTACATAAGCTGAATCCGTAATCGCAGTTTGCTTGCAGAATCACCAAAACCCAAATCAACTATCTGAAATACACCTAATACAAGAAATTTTTTGGATAAGACAAAAAAAAAAAAAAAAAATCCATTGTCAGCACCAATTTAGCCTGCATGGATGGCAAAAGTGGCCTTTATTGCATGTTTCTTCTTTATGTTATTGATACTATCATATCTTGTCATTTGAGCATCATGTCTCATCATTTCAGTTATGACGAATCATGAAATATAATGATTGAACTTTTGACCAAAAAGTACTCGCTTTAACTAATTTATTTACGGAAAAATTGTCAAAATAAACAGTTGACCAAGCATATTTAACAAAATAAACACCTAATGTGTTTAAATATTAGGGATAAGCCACTCTTTTACATCTACCAATTGGTTACATGTGTAAAGTCTTCAGACGCTTTAATTTTTTAAGGTCTCTGCGTCTAAATTTAGACGCGAGGCTGTTGTTTAGACGCATCATTCGTGTCTAAAGAATAGGTTAGCCCCTTTGTGTCTAAAAAACAGTCTCGCGTCTAAAGTATAGACGCAGGGACCTTAAAATTTAAAGCGTCCGAAGACTTTACACGTGTAATCACCTGATTGGTAGACGCAAAAGAGTGTCTCGTCCCTAATGTTTAGACGTATCAGGTGTTTATTTTGGCAAATATGCTTAGTCAACTGTTTATTTTGGCAATTTTCTCTTTATTTACAAAGATTTAATGGTCAAACTATAAGAAAATTACAACGTTAAATATGTATAAAATTAAGTTGGCCGAAGGGTCTAGTTCACACATGTGAGAATGCAAAAAACAATTATACTAAATTGTGTGGTCTACGTACATAATAAAAAGTTATGTGGGTTTCATAACTCGCAGGGCCTGGCCGCCTGGATATCTTTTCGAAAAAACATTGTGTACATGAATCAAACCAAAGCCTTCCCTTATATAGGTAATTGTTAGTTAAACGACCAATACGATAACTTCCATATATTACTGTTATGGACTAGAATCATTGCAAGGTATGAGACTTATCCCACATCGGTTGTATGGGCAAACAATGTGGGGTTTATAACCCAAGTGGGCTCTCTCTCCCATCAGACTAATCTTTTGGGATGAGTTCTCCTGTTTGGGTTGTAACAATGGTATCAGAGCCAAACTCGGAGTGGTGGCCTGGAGAGAGCCAGCTGTGACCAACGAGGACGTTGGCCCTAAGGAGGGTCGATTGTTATGGACTAGAATCATTGCAAGGTATGGGACTTGTCCCACATCGGTTGTATGGGCAACCAATGTGAAGGCTATAACCGGTCCAAATTACGTTTACGCATTAGTCTTTCATATTATATATTTTTTACGAGTTTCTGTACAAAAAGTACGTTTTAATTAACCATAGCATTTTGGCCTTTGATGGCGTGGGCTGGATATGATAGAGATATATCATGGGTGGTGGAAGGACTTGATGTTTCAATTCAAACACTTTTAATTCTTCGTATGAAATGGAATTAATTATTTATTTATTTCTTAACCTTACAAGTTTACAAAGTTGACTTATTGTGCTCTTATTTTCTTGGAGTTTTTAAATATATAGGTCTACATTTGAAAAGTGTATGTGTATGTATGTCCATGCTATATGAGACCCATAAATAGTGACGAAGCTTGAGAATTTAGACTGGGGGGTCGGAAGTCAGGGGCACGCGACGGGATTTAATTTTTTTTTTTCTGTAGCTATGGTTCGGGTGATATGTTCGGGTCGGTGATTCGATTCGGGTCGAGTCAAACATTAAATACAATAAATAAATATCAAAGTTCTAAGCATTGTTTAACAAACAATTGAACAAATACACTAAAACATTAAAAATGAGACAAATGGTTGGTACCTGGATGAATAATTACAGTTAAGCCCGTCGACCTTTAAAAATTTTGAATTCTTCAATTATGGATAGGGTTGCACACGAGCCGAGCTAAGCATGAGCTCGAACTCGGCTCGTTTACTATCTATTAGTTAACATTTTAAATAAAAATAATATAAATGATAGAATCGGAACTCGATAAATGAAGTTCGGCTTGGGCTCGTTTAGTAAACAAGGTTAAATGACGGGGTAAATATTATTAAATATTAATAAACCTAATACTACACTAAGGCTTGATAAGACTCGACGAGCCTGACGAGCCTCATATGCTAGGCTGAGCTCGGGCTCGATTAGTAAACGAGCTTTGTTTTAAACTCGAGCTCGAGCTCGATAAGGCTTGGCTCGGCTTGTTTTGAGCTTTTTGCAAAGGTATCTGAAATCCCATGATTATATGTCAATAAAATTAGGAAAATTGGACTTTAATAATCCCATATTTTTGTTGTTGGCCAATAATAATCCCGAGTTTATTCTTTCCACCAGTCCCACCTTTTAATTTTTTTTTCTTATTGCACCCCCCGTTAACTCACACTAACGTCATTAGCTGAAACTCACAATTATAGACGATCGTTTACCGGATTTGAAAGAGGGAATCGAGACCATGATATTGACATGTTCAATTGTATGAGTGTCTCTGAAAATTAGGTACCATCATTTAAAAATATGCCCTTTAGACCTTAAGTTTTGAGTTTAAAATGAATATTGAGCTTATAAACGGGCTAATAAGTTCTTGAGTGTCAAAATTTAGTTTTCAGTAAGTTTTAAGTTTAAAATGAACTTTTATTAAAAAAAATACATGTGCACGCACACACACATATATAATATATATATATATATATAACATATGTATGTCATTATATTTTATTAAAAAAAACGTGCCCCAAATAACGGGTCTTAGTCGTAAGTCCTCCCCAGACACTCTAAGAGCCTCCTATATGATTAATGGTTATACATATAAAGTTATAAAAGGTGTCGATCTTATACATCCGACGTTGTACTTACTCACTAAGGAACTTGTTGAGCACCTCATGGTATTAGTGGACATCTGTAGAGGTTGGACCAAAGGGTAAGATCAGGTCCCATGGACAGACCCAGACTCCCATGTACCAGTTATAGTGGTCCTAAAAACATTGTTTGGTGATATACGTGACAAATTACATTAATGTATTCAAGATGATCCAACATTATTCAAGTACACAATGACAATTTACTTGCATTTGCACATATTTATGCCCAAGTATCAATTGAGGAATAGCAATTATACCAAATGAAGATGATCCAGAGTACTTATGGAAAAGACAACCGGTTAGATCAAGCAAGAAACGGCTAGAAAATAGCAACAATCATTTTGTGGCGTAGATCAAGGTGTAAGGGTTGATGATGACAACATGCTAGAGTGGTAGAATACAAATTGAACACTAACTTGTGTCTTGAGAAGAAATTTTTATGCAGTTAGAACTCTATTGTGTGTTACAATATACATTTTTGGTATATTTAGTGATAGTAGCTAGGTGAAAACGATCACACAACTATAATTTAGTAACTATAAGGTCATGTGTTCATATTATATCGCATTCACTCACTTTTTTTTCACTATCCCCTGTTGTTTTTTCACTAGTTTTCAATCCATCACTCGTTTGTTAATTATTACGCATTTATTTAAATTTTTTATATAAACTAATTTACTTAAATAATTAAATAAATAAAACTATAACAATCTTAAAGAACTAAAAAAGTGTGATTAAAATTAGTACTAAAATAAAAATTTACCACATACAACTTTTGTAAATTGAAATAAGTTCGGGGGTGTTTTGAAATTATGACGATGCTCTTCAGTTCTTCCTCTCCAGATAACCACACCTGCGAACAATTGCCGACCAATTTTTTTCCTCCCAAAACATCGTCGGCCATTTATCTAATTTGTTAATAATAATAAATAATATTTATTTAATATCTAAAGACCACATTCAAAACAGTAAAGGCGAGAGGTGGGGAATCAGGTTAATGTAGAATTGGACAAGTCAATGAGTCATGCCACACTTTGATCAACATCCATGGACCAAGGAGACAAGTTAGATTCAACGGCCAAGAAGCACACCCATATGGGGTTGCACCGCTTGTGGACCATTATTATTACTATTAATTAATTAAAAATTCAGCTACACCTTTTTTAATTATCATGCAGTAAAAACTAGAATTAGAATGATTATTATGCGTAAAGTTATTTAACTTGTGTGTTGTAAATAAAAGTTATGTTAGGCGAGTTTCTTGTATGAATTTTGAATTTAGTTTCACAATTGAAGTTATAACTTATTGTTTTTAAATAAGAAAGTAGAACCTAGCATTTAAATTTGTGTTACTTTTCATTAAAGTAAAGAAATTTTATATGTAAAAATTTTAAGTTGGATACATGTGGTTAAATTAAAGTAAGAGTAAAATGTCAAAATCATCCCTAAAGTTTAAGCATATTTGTCGGTGTCATCCAAAATCTTTATTTTTTTCCATTAACCTATGAGGTTAGTCATTTCTTGTCAGTTCCATCCAAATCACTAAGGTAGCGTTTGGTATGATGGAATGAAAGAAGGAATGGAATGAACCATTACGAGGGAATGAAAAATAGTGTGTTTGGTTGGTCATAGGAATGGAATCACCCATTCCAAAAGGCATTCCATTCCCTCAAATCCATTCCATCCACCCCCCATGTTTTTTTTTCATTCCATCCTTCATTCACCCTTCATTAACAACATCATAAGCCAACACCCATCACCACCACCACCACCACCAACCACCATAGTCACCACCCACCACCACCACCAACCACCATCGTCACCACCCACCACCACCACCAACCACCATCGTCACCACCCACCACCACCACCAACCACCATCGTCACCACCCACCACCACCATCACCCACCACCACCATCATCACCACCCACCACCACCACCACCCACCACCATAGTCACCACCCACCACCACCGCCACCACCATCACCCACCACCACCGCCACCAGCACCGCCACCACCGCCACCACCGCCATCGTCACCACCCACCACCATCGTCACCACCCACCACCATATTCACCACCGCCACCACCATCACCCACCACCACCGCCACCATCACCCACCACCGCCACTACCACCCACCACCACCGCCACCATCGTCACCACCCACCACCATCACCCACCACCATCGTCACCACCCACCACCACTGCCACCACCACCACCGCCACCCACCACCGTCGCTACCCGCCACATATCACCACCCACTATAACCGCCACTAACCACCACCCACCACTGCCACTCACCACCGATTTTATTCCTACGCCTTTTCCTGCCTATCCAACAACATAAAGTAATGTTTTGTCTCATTCCCACATGGCAACCAAACAAGACATGGAATGGTAATGATCCATTCCATTACCTTGTCCATTCCATTACCTCGTCCATTCCATTCCCTCATCCATTCCATTACCCCATACCAAACAAACCCTAACACTGTTTATTTTTTCTTTTTTTCAAGTCAGTGATACTTTAGACATTTTACGTGTTTATTACTTTTAAGTTGTTTCATACTTTTAAAGTAATTTGAAAGATGATTGGTGTTTCCATGTGATGTTCTTATATAGTAGTTGGTAGCCTATATAAATTTGGTGTTATTACAAATAAGAGGAAATTTATCATTAAACTAAACGTAGGTAAAGATATCATTGACATATCGACGGTAGATATGGCCGACAGTATCATTAAAATTAAGCTAGTTCACATTCGAAAATTACTCGAATCACTATGGCATTATCAAAAAGATATAGCGACATGCCATTCACCGACGAATATTACGAGCGGATCACAAATCATTTAAAGTCTTAGCTTCATATAATGTTTCCAATAGAGCACTGACCGATCGTAATTCGCAATGCTTCACTCATCCGACAAAGACTAGAAAAGCCTTGAACGAAATCTTATTAGAAATCTAATCCTTAAAATTCGTGAGAGATGTAGTAATGCCTTCCAAAAAAACACTTAAAAAACCTACAGTTTTCCATATTATTGGGTAATCTATCGGCTATCACGACTATCCATTAGTTACTGACAACTATTACAATTTTACTTAAAAAAACAAATTCTTTGGATATTGATTTATGTATGTCATACGTCGATCATCCCCAAAGAAACTATGGGTGAAAGTCATATTTCTAGTGTTGTTCTCACAAACACTCACAAGTAACATAAGTTTAATTACAAAATTATAGGTACTAGAAGAAGAAGACGCGTGCTTAATTCGTCGCTCTATTTCTATCATTCTCATCCCATCCTTGTTCTCTCTTTTCATCTATGAATCTCATTCTACCACACTTAATCACATGTATCTCTAGACCATTTCGTATCATTTATCCAAACTTCTCATTGTTTTGTGTGTATAAGGCTGTGGGGCTCGTCCCCGGCCCGTTTTGGGGTGTCTGGGAGGGCCCACACTGCCCCCTCTTCTCCGTCTTCCATCTTAAACGTCTTCATCTAGACGTTGGGGGAAGGTCATTTCTTCAAAGCAACCATCCTCATCAGTCATCACCATCAACCTTTTTCACCACACACCCTTGGGCCTTGGCACATCCTCTTGTGAAGGACTACCCTCCTTGGTAATGTGGCAGCTGAGGTGACAGGTAGTCCTCCCTTGAAAACCAATCCCCCCACCCACCAGCCTAAGAGATCTTATGAGAAATCCTCTTGTAGTAGATTTATAAAGAAAAGTAAAAAAAAAAAATCTTCATCTCTCTCATGTCTACTTGACCCCCTACCTACCTGCCTAGGCGCTCTTCTTAGATTCAACTCAAAATCAAATCACTTATATATTATCAATTTTAGGGCTTTTTGTTTGAAGATTTATCAACAAAGCAAAGAACGTAACCAAGTAATGAATTACACTTGACAAATTACATACACCAATACTTATGTATTTACTTTTGTTAATTTTATGTTTATATATGTAAATGATAACCAGGTAATGAAAAATGTAGCACAATATACATATATGTACATCCAATTTATATGCATTTGTGCTATATTAAACCAAAGCGAGAAACATCAAATTACATATGTAGATTACATAACACTCACGCTTCGTGGCGAATTCATGATTTTTTTTTTCCAATTATGACATTGGTTCTAAATGTTCCAATTTCGTATAACCGAATATAAAACTTTTCAGGTCGGTTTGACGGTCTAGGTTAGTTAAGGTTAAGCATATAATAAAAATACGATACAATAATAAGAAAAACACCATCATTAGAAATTAAAAAAACATATAATATAAAATCGATGGTCCTTAGACTTGCCACCGTCATTCGTAAAAACACCATCATTAAAAAAACACTCTCTCTACACGTTGCTTGCTCGACGCCCAATCAGAAAAATTTGCGTCTGAATAATGCTGGCATGGTTTTCAGCTCGGCTGTAAAGGAGCCAATCGGCTCTGTTTGGTTTGTAAACGAACCAAACACGAGCAAATGTCCGCTCAAGTCGGCTCGACTCATGAACAACCCTATATGCAACATGACATCTATGATTTCATCCCGGACCACGATTGTTAGCCTCTGGAACTTTCTTTTTGTCACTTCGAGCGATATCCATAATTCTGAATTTCTCTGATTAAAAAATGTACATTTTATTATTCACTTATGTTACTTAAAATAATATCATACAAAAACGTTTCATCAGGTTTCCTAGTGGAGAATCGATTTGCACAATTGACGTTGCTCATCACCAATGTTTTGTAGAACTCAATTATCACCTTCTCATCGTATTCCTTTATGGTTAATTTCAGCCCGAATTTCGCTTCTCTGTAGCTACCGTTTCCTGCAACCAACGGCGAATTCGCCATTTCCGCTCATAGCATCTCCAACCTCTGACTCCTTGGTACAATCGAGTCGTGATAGTCTCCAATTTAGAGATTTATTGAATTTCGGATATTTGAATTTTAAATAAGTTTGGTTTTTCATTCGGATTTTGGCCTAGTCGATGATGAGTTGCAACAATTCATTGCTAATGATAAACAAACAAATCATAACACTATTGTGAACGGATTAACCTTTATGCTAGAACATATTATAGAAAATTAATACATGTGTGCAAAATTAACTTAATAATTTACAAGGGGGTGAAGTTTTAATTTAAAAATTAATTTATGTTTTTTGTTGTTGTTGTGAATGGTTCAATCGGTTGGAATTTGAACTAAAACCACACTTTACATGTATTGAATAAAAGCAGTTTTTGTGTACATCGACCTCAAAAGTGTTAGGCGTCAATGTTACCATTTGTATACATATAGACTATATTTAAGTCAATTATATTTCCTTATGCTCGTGGTAACTACACACCTCCCATTTTTATTTACACACCCTCTATATAGAGTGTATGGCATCATACGCCACCTATATGGGGCGTATCGTACCATATGAGGCATATAATTCAACTTTCAACATTAAATGCAGTTAACCTTGAAATCTGTGTGGTCAAAAGGCTCTTTGTACGTCATCTGTGATGCCATACGCCCCATATGGTGTCGATATACCTCATATGACCTCATACGAGACATATAGAAATACAAGGCATAAGTTTCTATGTTAGACATGTCACCTCGCACCTATATACGTCTCCTGTGATACCATGCGCCCCATATGCTTTTATATATGCCTCATATGACCGCATACGAGGCATATAGAAGTACAAGGCACAAGTTTTTATGTCAGACATGTGACCTCGTACATGTATACGCCGCCTATGTTACCATATGCGGGGTATAAGCCCTTTTTTGGCTTCTTTCGTCGACAACAAGCCATATTTCTTGGGAGGTTACATCGTACCCATACGTGGAGTATGTATCCATACGCCCCATATGGTTGTAGTATTTGATTGCATGAACACCCCGTCTATTCTTCAGTCTTAACCAACTCAAAAAATATCATTCGAAACTCACCCTTTGATCACCAAATTTAACATAGTACGATATCTTGGAATATCTTCGTACCTCAGCAGCTTCCACGACCATTACCGTTTGTGGCTGCTGAGGTAGAGGTTATTCCTGATGCGGAGCCTGATTCCCCTCCCCATCCTGACCCACAAGAGCCTCCTTGACGTGCTTACCGAGCTGTTAGGTTGCCTGCTCAGATGCAGCGGCAGATTTCCACCGCAAAACAGGTCTCCCATGTCGAGCAGTTATGTTGGTGGCTGGTTGACCGGGAATGGATAGGTTGCAGCGAGAGGGTGTCGACTCGTTGCCTGATTTACCGCTGCCATTTGGTTGTATATTGTTATTTTTTAGTATGTTTGTCTTGGTGTGATTTGATTTGTTGCTTAAAATTTTGTTAAACTTGTTAAAAATATTAATAATAAACAACAAACATCTAAAATGACGTATTATTTACTAAGTTAAACGTATAAGTTGTTTGTAAGATATTTAAAATAAAAAAAAAAACATGTGTATGTCGTCAAAAAATAATTGGTAACATTTTTTACAAAGTATAACTCGTAACATCCCTATGTCATATACCGAACGTTTAAAAATTTTAAAAAATAAACGTGCTAACCAAGGAAAACCATAGTTTCTTCTAAAAAAAACTCTAGGCATGTCATATGGGGTGTATAGTGTCATATAGGGCATATAGGGTGATTGATTTGACACCCAATGATTGCTGGTTCAAAAGGCAATAAAGTGAAACGCACCATACGCCTCATATAATGTGTCAGAGTGTGTAGATAAGTAAGGGGGTGTGTAGATATGAAGAGTCTTTCCTTATCTCTCTCTCGTCCGGCTCTCACTCTACATATATGTGCACGTACCACATATTCCCTATAATCGCGGTCTCCTGGCACAAATAAACAGCCCCTGCCATAAGGAACCCTCATGTGTTTATTATTCCGAGCAACATCCACAATTGATTATTATAGCCCGATGGGATTACTCCAGGCGATGCGACGAGATTTTGATATATTAATGTCTACGTTAGTGTAAACGAAAGTTACAAACATAAAGTTTATATGACACCGCTTCGATACAAGTAGCGGAAAAATATCGAAGCTGACTGCCTAACTCGTATCTGAATCAAGAACCATAAAAACCAGGATCGATGTTGTTTGAGAATACCGATTCAATAAATATTATTTGTATTACAAAATAAAAAAAGTTTAGTTACAATTGTCTTGTCACACAACTTGTATCATGTACCTCAAAAACTATACTGCGATATGCGAAAGAGATAATGACACATGTTACCAATATTGTTTGGTCGGTATCACTTTGGTGGTATGCTTTACAATACAAAATAAAGTTTATCTATGATGTTTTTACTACACAAAAGTTTTATGATGTGACCAAAAAGTAAAGTCATTTTTTATATCAATAAAAAACATAAAAACGAATATTGATAACGTTCCGATAACACCAATACTGATACTTATGTTGTTAGGTCAGAGCCGGTTTACTTTGTCATGGTACTGGGTTCTTGGCTTGTGATAAAAAAAATTAATTAAATGCAGTAAATGCGTATATTATATATCTATTATAAGTCCATCCATAGTGGATGGAGAAGTTAGCGCCCCTCCCTTTATAGTGATTGGTTGAAATATGGTCCCTCACCTTCCAAGAAAAAGTTGCGTTAAATATTTAACGCTCAAGCCAAAATGGGGGTGTTTAGCGCCGATTAGTGCCCATGTGTTTTGGTTTTGGGGGCGCGAAATTGGGTTTAGCGCCGGTTTGACGCCCCACTACCGTATGTCTAAGGGGTAAAATTGAAGTTTTAAAAACGAATAGAAAAAACACACATCATTGTTCACTGAAGAGTGACATGTGACCGTGGGCATTGTTGCACTTTGTTGGCAACTCAAATGTTAATAAATGCGTTATGCATATCACAAAATTGAAAATAAACCAAATAATAAAGGTGAATCATAGCCAAAAGCATTATAGCCCAACGACATCTTGGTGGTGAGATAAGACTTAGGAACCATAAGGTCCTGGGTTCGAATCTCACAAAGGGGGTTTTCTCATAATTATTATGAGTTTCCTCCTGAATTGGTGACTTGGTGAAGGAATATGATCGCGTGGCAACCTCAGATTGGTCATACTGGTCGATCTGCTTATTTCATGATCTTTAGAGTTTAGTGATCTCTAGGCTTTATCGACGTATCTCAATATGTGTCTTTCCTAGATTATTGAAAAGATGATACTAACCTTAAGTCCAACCTTAATTGGATCCAGCTGTTTGGATGCTCGTGATGGTCTCGCAATGAGCGGTACAGAATGAAGGATGGAGACATAGGATGGAAGGGATCGAGTTGATCATAATGTTCACTAGTGTGTCACATTTTATGCATATTGTTCTCTATTTACGCGGATTCCGTTGCAAATTAGATGTTATTTGTTCATTTGATCAAGCATTTTCATGAGTGTAAAGATGGTAAACCAGGGTCTTCGGGGTTTTCTCGCCTTCTCGAGCACATTCAGAGTCTTCAAGATAGAAAATCGGAAGGCGTCTTTAAGAGATGCAATATCTCAAGACTTGGAGTTTTTTTATAGATGTTGGGGCCTGGGGGCGCCCTTAAAGATGGGGCCAAATGGTTATGTGGGAGTACATGGCGATGCATGCTCTTAGCAAAAGGTGTAATCATGGCACTGATGATGTCTTCTTTTTCTCCGTGGATACAGGGGATATGGAAGATTTTATTGTTGGATTCAGAAACCTCGTTATGTGACTGTGGATATGGAATTGGATCCTTCAGGAGGTGTTGTCGGGGATTTATCCCTCCTAGAAAAGGTTTTCTCTGTGCACATTCAAATTGTCAAGAGCATTCCCCCAAGCTGTCGATTGGCCTTTGCCCAGCTTTGACAGGTGCCTTACGCAAGATGGTGGCCTCACCAGGAGTTGTAGAAAGTTGGGTCAAATTGCTTTTATTGTCGAGGTGTACCCTGCGGGTGGTCAAACCGTCCACTAGGCAGGAGCGGAGGTCTGGGAATAGGAAATCCTTGCAGTGTAGTAGAATCCTGCAAGCGCTTTCTTTGTGGAAAGACGATTCTGGGTTTGTAGTAGGGGCCATTTGACGCACATTAGTTTCTAAAGTAGCTATGAGGAAGGTTGGGAAGAAAATGGCTAAGTACCTAGGGGACTTTCAATTTGGGGTGGGGACTCCCAATGGGGCCAGGCGATGCTTCATAGAAAGAACAGGTTCTTAAGCTCATTCCATGCGGACGGGTCTTTGGTTATGCTCGTTGTGGATTTTTCAAATGCGTTTAATATGATCGACCGCATTGCCCTTCTTCGAGAGGTTCATCAACATTGCCCGTCTATCTATTTGTGGGTCCAGTTCATATATGCCCAACCAGCTAGGTTGTATGTTGGCACTAATTATATAGGGGCTACGACGGGGGTTCAACATGGGACCCTTTAGGTCCATTCCTTTTCGCACGTGCCTTACACCCTATGGTTCTCCAGGTACAAGAAAATTGTAAAACTTCCATTTCATGCGTGGTACCTGGACGATGGGACGATTATTGGTGATGCCACCGAAGTTGCTAAAGCCTTAGACATTATCCGGCTGGAGAGGCCATCCTTGAGGCTTCAGCTTAATATTAAGAAAACTGAGGTTTTTTGGCCGGCTTGGCAGCTTGTAATTGGGTGAAACTTAGGGACGGGCTTTTTCCATGTGGGATTGGTGGACCAAAAAAATAGGTGAAGCTCCTCGGAAGGGTCGTTAGTCGTCACTCTTACTTTATCCGCAATTAGCAATACAAAGAGCATCGCGCGCGGTTGAACTTATGAAACTCTTACCCTGCCTTAGGGCTCCACAAAGTGAACTCCTCTTGCTCAGGTCTTGTATGGGGGTTGCTAAGTTGATTTTTGAGTTACGGACATACCAACTCTCCATGATGGATGAAGCAGTATCATTTTTTGACAAGGGCCTAAGGGAAGCTATTGAAGACATAGTGGTATGTGGGGGTCGTTCTTTAGTGACCTACAGTGGCGGATAGCGTCTTTGCCGATGCGTTTGGGAGGATTGAGGCTCCTCTGTAACACCCCAAAAACCCACTTCGTTTAAAAACATTATAGGCGGGATTGATATATGTATATGGTATTTTATTAGGAGATTGTAACTTGGAGGGTGGATTATGTCAATTTCAAAAGTCCATAACTAAAATTATAAAACATGATAAAAACACCAAAAAACACACACAAGGTGTGTGTTTTGGTCGTTCATCAGGAGAAGAAGAAAGGGGTTCCCACCCCAACCCAACTACCAAGCTTGATTTAGCAAGAATTCAAAGGGGAAATCGATGCATGAGCCAGAAATCGACCCTTTAAGGTCGATGGAACCCAAAGGTACCTTTTGTTTGGTAGAATTTGATGTATAATTCGTGTAGGGTTCGAACCCCACTTGTGGGTTTTGAGCAAAACATGTTAAATTCGTGTTATTATGGATCATAAGTAATATTGATCATCCCTAATGGCTTAGGAATGAGTTAGATTGTTGGAAACTTGCTTGTGTGCAAAGATGATGATTTTAGATATCATTAGTAGCTTTGATGTTACTTGATTTGTTGAAATCATATGTTAATGGCTTAAACTAAGTGAGAGTTTCACCCTATGTGTCTTGCATGATGCTTGATTTCTAAATCCAATTGCAAGTAAATTGAATTGATAGTAACCAAATTTAATGGTTGATGAATATATTGATGTGGGTGGTAATAGAATAGGCATGTATGGTTTAATGCATATAAGGTGTTTGATAAAATGCCTACAAGAAACTTGAATTAAATTGAATGGTGTAAAATTTGTATGAAATTCGTCACTTTTGATAGCACTAAATAGTCATTTTGTTAAGGGCATATCTCATTCGTTATTAGGAGTTAGAAGACGAGCCTTATATCGTTGAAAAGCTTGTTGCGCATGCTACATTTCATATTTAGTCATGTGAGGCTGGTTGTGAGATTTAGTGGGTCAAAACAGCATGATAAGTTAGTAAATTAGTGTTAACAGCATGCTGTTTGGAACCATTTTATGTGCAGACCTGAACTTCAAATATTCATATAAAATCATAGAAAAATCGTTATGAGGTGTTCTTTATATGCTTGGAAACGTCTTTGAATGATGCACACTTTGTATTTGATAGTCGAGATCTGATTTCGAGGTTTAGAAGGGGAAAAATGACCTTGAACAGCAGTTGCGCAGAAAATCGTTGCACAATTATAATGTAAACTTTAATAAGAAAAGGTGTAAGAATGTACACGCTTGTAGTAGTCTTGGAGTACGGATTGTAGGGAAAGAGTAGCGTATTATGTGGCGTTCAAAAAGTGTCTAAAAACACTTACCAACTAGTTCATGCAAGTATTTTCACTAACGGGTTGAACGGGTAGTATATGCAAAGACTTATTGAATAGAACTAGTTGTTGAATGTTTTGATGTCATGTTTAAATGATGTAGAATGAATACTAATGTTTGAATAGGTAAGTTCCAAATTAGTATTCTAACATGGCATGTTGATTTGAAAGTAAGCTAGGTACAAGAAGCTTAAAAGTCAACGGGTCAAGTGGAGGCAAGTAGCAAGCATCAACTTGGAGGACATAAGGTAAGTGGTTCTTATTCCACTTAGGATAATGAATCTTAACATGTTTATGTGTTGATAGTAGAACGGGGACCGTGAGATGATGGTACCTAAATAACGAGGTTAAGGCTTGAATTGGAGTTTATATTGGAATAAACGTGGCTTCGAATGGATCGGCTGGGATGGGTCAAGGAGGGATGGAAAGGAGAAACAAAATGGGAAATGTGCAGAGCCCACCGTAAGGTACGGTGGCACCGTATCTTACGGTGGCCCCTGCAAAGATTTCCCCACCGTAAGGCAGACTTGAAACCACCGTTGGGTTTTTTAGGCCCACCGTAAGGTACGGTGGCCCCTGGGAAGAATTGTTAATTTCTATCAATTTTTGATGTTTTGCCTATGTGCGCGACCCGTAATTGCGTTGAACGCACCAATTAACATTGTTGTACCTTGTGTGGGGCCTTGTAAGTGTGTAGCATGTACTAGTAACGTTGGTTTTATAAACATGATCATAGTACGAAATGGTACGAGTGCGTGTAGTTTAGTTGATGCATTATTCGACGGCATCAAATACGGTAAGTAGATTACCATGATTATGTAGATTGTAGATGTGATGTACATATGGGTTCTCATGCTCGGGTTAGAGGGAGAGAGTTTTCTTGTATGTATGGTGATATCATAGGCGGGAATTGTATACTTGTATGAATGGTGGTATTATAGGTGGAAGTTGTACGCTCGTATGTATTGTAGGATTATGCGAATAAATTGTATGCTTGTATGCATTGTAGTATTTCATGTGGGAGATTATACTTGTATGTATTGTGGTATTACATGTAGGAGTTATGCTAGTATGTATTATGGTGTTATACATGGAGGTATATGCTTGAATGAATTGTGGTATTACATGTAGGAGTTATGCTAGTATGTATTATGGTGTTATATGTGGAGGTATAAGCTTGTATGTATTGTAGTGTTACATATGGGAGTTTATACTTGTGTGCATTATGGTATTACATGTGGAAGTATATACTTGTATGTATTGTGGTATTACACGTGGGAGTTTATGCTCGTATGTAATGTGGAATTGTATGTAGAGGATTATATGCTCGGATATATTGCGAGGTTATTAACCCTTGTTATGAGAATGATAAGAAATGTAGGTATGTAAGCATGAATGCAGGAGACATGAAGGTTCGGATCGGGGTAACCCACCCGAACTTGAAGGAAGGATCTTAGACAGGATCACAGAGTATTGTGGGATGCTACTTCCGCATCATAAGTAGATTTTATAAAGTTACCTATTGAACTAACGGATTGGTTATGTGGTGATTGCAGGATGACTGGTTTACCTCGTAGAGCAAGGGATGGAGATCGAGCGAGGAGGCGGATTGTACGTGGTCATGATTGTCTAATCTAGTAGAAAGGAGTTACGTTGATTGTATTACTTAATATTTTAAGATGTAACACCAAAACACTTAGAAGATTCGGTTTTAAACGTTAAGTTTGTTTTTAAGAAATGAATTTTTCGGTTGGTATTTTTCCGCTGCGACTTTTCTGTAAAATCAGTTTTAGGGTGTTACAAGTTGGTATCAGAGCCCTGGTTTGAGTGAAATCTAGTACAAGGAAGTATGTACTCGAACTCAAACTTGTGTGCTCCTGAATGAAATGACCCGTACAATCCAAGGCTCGATCGAGACCCAAAGGTAGAATTTAATAACAACTCACATGACATGTTAAAAGCTAATTGTGGTGTTTATGTTAAGGTGAGCTTTTGTGGATAATGAAGAGATCTCAAGGACACGATTCAAGATAGATCGCGGGGATCGTAGATGAGATGGAATAATCCCAGGTACGCGATAATTAACTATTGATACCGGTGGGAGGAAAATCCTCAGGGATGGTAAGACATAGAAGGAAAAATAACCATGTTGTTTAGGAATTTGAAATGCGGCACGAAGCTGAAAACCAGTCCCCAAGCATAAGGTAATGATTACATGAAGGCACGTGAGTAGCATGTGGACTGTACACCAGGCCAGTGCACAAGAAGCATGCGATGCACGTGAGACCATGAGAATCATTACACGTATGCCTGGTGGAATTGGAAAGTAAGTAGTCGTGTGGGTGAATAGTTGGAATAAAAAGTTTGAGTCCGTAGACAAGTACGGATCAAATCAAAATAATAGAAATACCCTTATGGGTAAAAGTGGTGGAATTGACCTTGATGGGTCAAAATGGTGGAAAAACCCTTATGGGTTAAAATAGTAGAATTGACCTTAAAAGGTCAAATGGTGGAAAAGCCCGCATGGGTTAAAATAGTAGAATTGACCTTAAAAGGTCAAATGGTGGAAAAGCCCGCATTGGCTAAAATAGTAGAATTGACCTTAAAAGGTCAAATGGTGGAAAAGCCCGCATGGGCTAAAATAGTAGAATTGACCTTAAAAGGTCAAATGGTGGAAAAGCCCGCATGGGTTAAAATAGTAGAATTGACCTTAAAAGGTCAAATGGTGGAAAAGCCCGCATGGGTTAAAATAGTAGAATTGACCTTAAAAGGTCAAATGGTGGAAAAGCCCGCATGGGTTAAAATAGTAGAATTGACCTTAAAAGGTCAAATGGTGGAAAAGCCCGCATGGGTTAAAATAGTAGAATTGACCTTAAAAGGTCAAATGGTGGAAAAGCCCGTATGGGTTAAAATAGTAGAATGACCATGATGGGTCAAAATTGTGGAAATACCCTTATGGGTTATGATGGTAGAATGACCATGGTGGGTCAAAATTGTAAAAGTACTCTTGTGGGTCAAATTGGATGGAGAGACCTTAGCGGGTCATAAGGGTTGGAAGGACTTTAACGGTTCATAGGGTGGAAATCATGTAAGATAGATAGGAGAACCCTAATGGGGCAAGGTGGGAAGGACCTTGATATGTAAGGATGGGTAAAAATATACGGTAGTTAACGATAGAAACAGATTGTAAAGGAAATGATTATAATTAGACATTAGAAGTGAAAGAAAACTTTCATGGATCGTTGAGGTCAATTGTCATGAATGTAAGGTATGTGGCTAACCAATGACTTTGTAGATACGAATGGTTGAATTTTGGATATGATGAAATCTACAAGATAGGTGATATGATGTTAACGAGTTGGAACTCGTCATGTGAATGAACTAAACCAAGCTAGGTATGGCATGGATTTGTGAAGAAACAAGTTAATCCGACATATGGATGGTTGGTTAACGCTGTGAAAGGAAGGTTAGTAAATTCGGTTATTTTATGATTGTCAAGTAGGGAATTGATATGACGAATAGTACCCCCGTAGGAATGTATGATATCTTACGCATGTTGTAGCTTGAAATGTTTGACCTTCAAAGGTAAAGACAATAAATGAGTCTTAGCATTGGACTCGGTGTTGTTAAGCAAAGGACATACGTGTCTACAGTAGATAGTGCGCGAAATGACTTAACAACCAAATAGGTATGAACAAAATGGCTCTAAAACCTACCAGGAAGGGGTGGGGTGAGTATGGTAAATATATTTGTCCTGTAGGGACTATAGAACGATGTCGGGCTCTCAGGTCGAGTACGAATAAGGGAGGGTGAGGCAGTAGCTGGGTAGTAGTAGTATGGTATACCTGATAATTGCAAGAAGGCTTGTGTAAATATTAGGAAGTGTGGACATATAATTATGTCTAGTCACGATTAAAGTGGTAGTGTAGCCTATAATGTGGGCTTGTGATGTGGCATGAAACTTTGAATGAAGTGTCAAAGTAAATGAGTAAGTAGAAAGTGCCTAGTAGAGTAGTAATGAAAGAGGTTTCGGGGACGAAACCTTCTTTAAGGGGGGTAGACTTGTAACACCCCAAAAACCCACTTCGTTTAAAAACATTATAGGCGGGATTGATATATGTATATGGTATTTTATTAGGAGATTGTAACTTGGAGGGTGGATTATGTCAATTTCAAAAGTCCATAACTAAAATTATAAAACATGATAAAAACACCAAAAAACACACACAAGGTGTGTGTTTTGGTCGTTCATCAGGAGAAGAAGAAAGGGGTTCCCACCCCAACCCAACTACCAAGCTTGATTTAGCAAGAATTCAAAGGGGAAATCGATGCATGAGCCAGAAATCGACCCTTTAAGGTCGATGGAACCCAAAGGTACCTTTTGTTTGGTAGAATTTGATGTATAATTCGTGTAGGGTTCGAACCCCACTTGTGGGTTTTGAGCAAAACATGTTAAATTCGTGTTATTATGGATCATAAGTAATATTGATCATCCCTAATGGCTTAGGAATGAGTTAGATTGTTGGAAACTTGCTTGTGTGCAAAGATGATGATTTTAGATATCATTAGTAGCTTTGATGTTACTTGATTTGTTGAAATCATATGTTAATGGCTTAAACTAAGTGAGAGTTTCACCCTATGTGTCTTGCATGATGCTTGATTTCTAAATCCAATTGCAAGTAAATTGAATTGATAGTAACCAAATTTAATGGTTGATGAATATATTGATGTGGGTGGTAATAGAATAGGCATGTATGGTTTAATGCATATAAGGTGTTTGATAAAATGCCTACAAGAAACTTGAATTAAATTGAATGGTGTAAAATTTGTATGAAATTCGTCACTTTTGATAGCACTAAATAGTCATTTTGTTAAGGGCATATCTCATTCGTTATTAGGAGTTAGAAGACGAGCCTTATATCGTTGAAAAGCTTGTTGCGCATGCTACATTTCATATTTAGTCATGTGAGGCTGGTTGTGAGATTTAGTGGGTCAAAACAGCATGATAAGTTAGTAAATTAGTGTTAACAGCATGCTGTTTGGAACCATTTTATGTGCAGACCTGAACTTCAAATATTCATATAAAATCATAGAAAAATCGTTATGAGGTGTTCTTTATATGCTTGGAAACGTCTTTGAATGATGCACACTTTGTATTTGATAGTCGAGATCTGATTTCGAGGTTTAGAAGGGGAAAAATGACCTTGAACAGCAGTTGCGCAGAAAATCGTTGCACAATTATAATGTAAACTTTAATAAGAAAAGGTGTAAGAATGTACACGCTTGTAGTAGTCTTGGAGTACGGATTGTAGGGAAAGAGTAGCGTATTATGTGGCGTTCAAAAAGTGTCTAAAAACACTTACCAACTAGTTCATGCAAGTATTTTCACTAACGGGTTGAACGGGTAGTATATGCAAAGACTTATTGAATAGAACTAGTTGTTGAATGTTTTGATGTCATGTTTAAATGATGTAGAATGAATACTAATGTTTGAATAGGTAAGTTCCAAATTAGTATTCTAACATGGCATGTTGATTTGAAAGTAAGCTAGGTACAAGAAGCTTAAAAGTCAACGGGTCAAGTGGAGGCAAGTAGCAAGCATCAACTTGGAGGACATAAGGTAAGTGGTTCTTATTCCACTTAGGATAATGAATCTTAACATGTTTATGTGTTGATAGTAGAACGGGGACCGTGAGATGATGGTACCTAAATAACGAGGTTAAGGCTTGAATTGGAGTTTATATTGGAATAAACGTGGCTTCGAATGGATCGGCTGGGATGGGTCAAGGAGGGATGGAAAGGAGAAACAAAATGGGAAATGTGCAGAGCCCACCGTAAGGTACGGTGGCACCGTATCTTACGGTGGCCCTGCAAAGATTTCCCCACCGTAAGGCAGACTTGAAACCACCGTTGGGTTTTTGAGGCCCACCGTAAGGTACGGTGGCCCCTGGGAAGAATTGTTAATTTCTATCAATTTTTGATGTTTTGCCTATGTGCGCGACCCGTAATTGCGTTGAACGCACCAATTAACATTGTTGTACCTTGTGTGGGGCCTTGTAAGTGTGTAGCATGTACTAGTAACGTTGGTTTTATAAACATGATCATAGTACGAAATGGTACGAGTGCGTGTAGTTTAGTTGATGCATTATTCGACGGCATCAAATACGGTAAGTAGATTACCATGATTATGTAGATTGTAGATGTGATGTACATATGGGTTCTCATGCTCGGGTTAGAGGGAGAGAGTTTTCTTGTATGTATGGTGATATCATAGGCGGGAATTGTATACTTGTATGAATGGTGGTATTATAGGTGGAAGTTGTACGCTCGTATGTATTGTAGGATTATGCGAATAAATTGTATGCTTGTATGCATTGTAGTATTTCATGTGGGAGATTATACTTGTATGTATTGTGGTATTACATGTAGGAGTTATGCTAGTATGTATTATGGTGTTATACATGGAGGTATATGCTTGAATGAATTGTGGTATTACATGTAGGAGTTATGCTAGTATGTATTATGGTGTTATATGTGGAGGTATAAGCTTGTATGTATTGTAGTGTTACATATGGGAGTTTATACTTGTGTGCATTATGGTATTACATGTGGAAGTATATACTTGTATGTATTGTGGTATTACACGTGGGAGTTTATGCTCGTATGTAATGTGGAATTGTATGTAGAGGATTATATGCTCGGATATATTGCGAGGTTATTAACCCTTGTTATGAGAATGATAAGAAATGTAGGTATGTAAGCAT
The DNA here is from genome assembly GCA_032199755.1 of Ambrosia artemisiifolia. Classification (NCBI taxonomy): domain Eukaryota; kingdom Viridiplantae; phylum Streptophyta; class Magnoliopsida; order Asterales; family Asteraceae; genus Ambrosia; species Ambrosia artemisiifolia. Next base: position 46,594,942 of record CM063526.1, read on the forward strand.
GAATGCAGGAGACATGAAGGTTCGGATCGGGGTAACCCACCCGAACTTGAAGGAAGGATCTTAGACAGGATCACAGAGTATTGTGGGATGCTACTTCCGCATCATAAGTAGATTTTATAAAGTTACCTATTGAACTAACGGATTGGTTATGTGGTGATTGCAGGATGACTGGTTTACCTCGTAGAGCAAGGGATGGAGATCGAGCGAGGAGGCGGATTGTACGTGGTCATGATTGTCTAATCTAGTAGAAAGGAGTTACGTTGATTGTATTACTTAATATTTTAAGATGTAACACCAAAACACTTAGAAGATTCGGTTTTAAACGTTAAGTTTGTTTTTAAGAAATGAATTTTTCGGTTGGTATTTTTCCGCTGCGACTTTTCTGTAAAATCAGTTTTAGGGTGTTACATCCTCTCCACGAAGGATGTTGAGATGTATGCGTTTGTGGCGTCGCGAGCTCAATCCTAGAACCTTCAAGCCCACATCCTACGGAATAATGGTGTTGTCGGCGCAGACCTGGACTACATGCAGGCCGTTGAAAGGCTAAATGACTATCTACAAGGTTTTTATATCGGCGGTTTTTCTAACAAGGACACCTCCCTTCTAAAGCCTTAGAAAACTATGGCGAAAGCCCCTTTTGGCAAAATCGCTCAAAGCCTGGGTGGAGTTTTTGGTTTGTCCCCTGCCAAAATGGCAGTTATTGAATGCTTGCAAGGCCCACATGCCCAAGATTTCCTAACTGTTATCATGATTGAAGGTCTGGGCCAAAGCATGTCCACTATTGAATACATGGTCATTCTTAAATATCGTTTGATGACCTCAATGTACTAGGAGGATGAAATCTGTCTGACTTGACGTAAGGCCTGACTGGATGAATACAAGGAACATGCGGTTCATTACAAGGAGTTGCACGGGCTCAAATATCGGCATTATTGGGTTCGAGACATTTTGTGGGACATTTTAAGACGCGCTGGGATCTCAGCCAAAAAGGAGGCCCTTGTGAACTTCCTCTCGTATCCCGCAAAAGGGAGATCCACTCTGCGTCCAGCAGATCTCCTCGTCTTTAGGTGGGTCGGGGGGAGCATGCTTGTGTTGACCTGACAGGTGTATCTCCTCTAATTAGGTTGAGGGATAGTGGGTTTGTAGCAGGACAAGCATTGTGGAAAGCAGAGACGAAGAAGGTAGAAAAGCATGCGAGGAGAACCAACACGTCTCATACCCCTGGATTTTGATACCTTTGGCTCATTGGCACCGGAGGCCACCCATTTTTTGACTATGGTCCAGCGAGTTATTCATAATAGTGTCTCGACTCTAGGTGGACAAGGTTACGTTTTTATTAGATTAGGGTTTGCCATTCAGAAAGGGTTGGTGGCGCAGCTTGTTGTCCGTATGTCCGCTATCTTGATTTAATTTTTTTAGTCATGAAAAGAAAAGGAGCTTTAATAATAAAAAAAAGTTTAATATACATTTAATTTCTAAGTTATCATGACAATATTATCCGATTTTTAAAAGTTGTCTGGACAGTGCCCTATAAAGCGACCGATTAATTTGGTTGTAAAAACCTTACAAACCTATAGTTTACGTAGAACTACATGAATAGGTTAAGGTTGTTAATTAGTGTACGTGTGTGTGTGTTTATATCAAAGGCTTGACGGTCTACAATGTTGCATTAGCATCTTGTAATAATAATAAGTTTTTGTTTTATTTAAAATTGATATAATACTTGGGAATTAACAATCAACTCATTCCAAATATTGTAATTTTTTATTTGACGTCGGCTGATATTTAATGAGAAAACTAGCTACACAGATCCAACAACCGGCAAAGGTCTTGCTAAAAATACTAATGTTTCAAAATTTTCTTTGAGATATATTAATAAAATAATCATTGAAGTTAAGTTGAATAATAATTAAGACAAAGGGGGCATGGGTTGTGTTTCATATAGTAAAAAATCAAATCGTTAATTTGATTAGTCTCACATGCACGCATATATAACTATACATACGTATCAACGATATATACTCTCTAACTACATTATCCCTCGGGAGATTCTCAGGATAGACAAATCTAATATAAAGTGATAAAATGAGTGTACCGTAAAAAGAATAAGTCGTTTTTTTCAAGAAAAAAAATGAATATGATTAACACTCGATAACTCAAAAAACCTACTTATAATACGTGTGCACTTTTTCTATTTTTCTAATTAAGACTGTATATGAAAAGTATATGTTAGATATATATATATATATATAATACATGTTATTGATGAAACATGTATGTGTATCAATATTTATATGCTTTCAAAGCTTCATGTTTTATAACAGTAAACAATCCAATAGACATGCATATTACGTACTTAATTAGCAATGATCTGTCCTCAACTTTGTTGCTGTAAAATAAAAGAAATTAGATTCTTACTACGCAGACTGCATCTGTGAATATATATTTATAGTTGGCAGATTCTTATATATAGTAGTCGGTTTAAAAATATATGTACTATCTTAACATTATTAGTAACTTGCATAGACGTGATTAATTAATTATCTCAACACATTGTGTTTTTTTATGCATGAACAAAAATCAACCAAAAAATGGCGTTTGTTTTTATACGGCACTATGGTACTCGTTGAAAAGATAATAAAAAGCTCGTTAATTTGGTGTAAATATTTTTTTTTAAAAAATATATATAAAAGTTATTAACATTTAGGAATTGTGGAAGGAAGTGCATGGGTCATGCACATGAGAGAGAGAGAGAGAGAAAAGACTTTTAAATGGAAATCAAGTGGTGAGAAGATCTCGCCTAGTGACATATGACATACCATTTTTCTTTTATTATATATATATATATATATATATATATATATGGGGGGGATGTTCAATAGAAAACTCATTTTTAGGAAGAGAAATCGAGAAGTCTATATTACACAAATGTAATATATCATATGTTTTATATTACACATGTGTAATATATATTATACATGTAATATACAAAATATATCGTGTGTTGCACATATGCAATATACTCAATATATCATATATCGTACATATGTAATATATCATATGTTACACATGTGCAATATGTATTACATATGTGCAATATATGATATATTGCATATGTGTAATATATATTGCACATGTGTAACATATGATATATTACACATCTGTAATATATACTACACATATGCAATATATGATATACTGCACATATGTAATATAAAGTTCTCGAGTTCTCAATAAAATGAGTTTTCTATTGAACCATCCCCTATATATATAGAAAGAGAGATTTTTGTTAAATAAGTTTTTACCTTAATTATTTTCCACATAAATAAAATTCTACATAACTTAAAAAAATATATCTTTTTATTTTAAGAAAAATCTACTCAACCAGATTTTGATATATAAAAGTCCACAAGTTATAAAAACAAAATGAAACAAATCATTCAAAAAAATATATATATTAAAGTTCCTTAACTAGTTAAGGATGAGAGTATTTGACCATGTTAGGATGTGCTTAGTTATGTGTTTTTAAGTGTTTGTTACTATGAAAATTGTATACTTTAAGTTTGATTTGATCTGTAGGTGTTAAGACCTTAAAGGATGTTTTTCGGGAGCTAAAGAAGAGTTTGGAAGTACATGAGTGAAAGAGGATCAAAGAAAATAACTAAAAACTTAAAATGGGTGTATCTCAAGCTAGAGAATGAGTTACATGAGCCACAACATATAAATCTTCACAATTTTGAAGAAAACATAGGTAAAAAGTGGTATCAACACATGGTTGCTCTGGTTGGGTGTACGGTTGCGCTGGCAACAGCATGTCCTGTGCATCCTTGCGCTGAGAAGGGTGCACATTTTTTTTCCTCAATGCAACTATATGCTGGGGGTGCCGCCACATTGCGTCAGGTGTTGGGAAACTTGCGAAATATAAGTTTTTTAAGCCCTGCGTGAGGATAAAATCCTCAAACCAAATAGGCTCAACCCTAGCCGTTTTTTGTCTTTCCTAAGATGTTTTTTCATCATCCAATCATTCTCCAATGATTCCTCCTTGCAATTAATATCCAAGTAAATATGAAACAATTAAGGCACCTAGCTAGGGACATATACGTAGTTTATTTACATAAAACTCATCTTTTTAATATCCCAAAATAAGATAAAGAGTGTAAGAACATTCACATAAGCACCTTTATATTTGTAACATCGCGTTATTTTTACTTTTACATATATTTTAAATTCTATACTTAACAATTCCAAGTTCGTCTTTATTCGCTTCTTTTAGTTACTCCTACCAATTTTGACGAGTCGTTAATATAATTTATCCTAATCAATTTAGAAACTCGTTTAGTTAAGATCTTGATATATATATATATATATATATATATATATATTTAATAAAACATATAGATTTTTTTTGTTGTAATACTTCCGAAAAAAAAAAGAAAAGAAAAAACATGGATTAAGCAAGTCTCTTTGACTTTCAACTCCAAAAACAACATATGACATTATTTTCAAAGATATGTTGTTCGTCACTTTTTTTGTTGTTCGTTCGATGTAACAGTAGCATTTTAAGTTATGACCATCCTATTTCAATCAAGCTTAACCCCCACCTAAACACCTCCCAACCACCCTAATTACTCCATTAATCACCCAACCAACTCACCCCACCTATAAATACAACCCCTCTCCACTTCTTAATCCTTTGTTCATCTCTCAACTCTCCCAAATACTCTCAAACATTCAAGGTTTTCTCAAAGAACTTCCTGATTCACAACAGTAAGTTCTCGAGCCTAAACCTCCACTTTATTTTCTATTTTTCTTCTTCTTTTATACTCAAAACTCCTTGGAGAAACCTCTAGGATCTACCCCCTTCCTTATCTACATAAATGTGTTAAGGGTAGAGCACCTAAAAGAGGTCTCAAAGGTGTTTATTTTTCTGATTTGTTTTTTTATGTTCTAAGTTGTTTAATGTAAAGAGACCAACCAAGTCCACTAACAATCTAATGTTAGATGGATTTGTGCTATGGTATTGGTTATCTATGTTACCTTATTAAGGAGGGGAGATGACTACATTAGTAATTTCCTATGTTTTTTAAGATGGCATATGAAAAGTTTAGTGCTTCACATCCAAAATGTCATGAAATTTTTCCCAATAATACCCTTCTATGCAAAATCCTCTTGTACATCCCTTCTCCTACTTATTATTTATTACATGGAGCAACTTTGGTGAATTCATGTGTGTATGTCACGTATGAAACAAAACGTAAAGTTTTGATTTACGAGCTATTTGGCAAAGTTGTTTGTATCATTTAATAGTATATATCGTTAAGTGGTAGGCGTGACCAAAGTGTTACGTGTGAGGTAGTGTAGTCTTGAGAATAAATATATTATGGAACTAACCTTACGAGTTGTTGAATGGATTATTACTAGAATCCACCTAAAATCAATGTATTTCAATAATCCGTGCGAATGTTATTATACTTTAGTTGAGATAAAAATAATTATCTTATGTTGTTACAAGTATTCGTTATTTAATATATCATTTGAATAAAAAGTTTTCGATGAATTTTACGTCTTAATGAATTGATACAATTTGATGTCGTTTTTAGACCCGCCGCAACGCGCGGGTTACCAACTAGTACTATGTATTATTATAAACTTACTTTCAATCTTCTATCTTATTATCCTATTATTAATCGTTGGAAGGTTTGTGGTTACACCCTACCTTACCAACTCTCTTGACCCTTCTTGTGCTACGGTTTTATCCACACTAGAAAGGGGAAATCCCGTGTCCAAAACCCACGTTTATTCCATAAGCGAAGTGGTTATGACATGAACCTATCAAATGGATTCACATTCCTAACCTCATACCATCCGAATCATCTATGATGATTTTGTGCTTGGTCTAACTTATTCTCATGACCATCCGGATTGCCTTAAAGGCAATTTGTGTTTTGGTTCGCCTAAAAGGCTTACATGACTCTCGTGAATCTATAATCTAAACTCGAACCTAAGACCCTTTATTCTCTAATTTTAGTTAACCAAGGCTAAGGAACTAATCTCCCAAGACTCGTCTTTGGAGCCTTACTAAACGCACCCAAAGGTGAGTTCATACTTGTCCCCCTTTTTATTCTTTATTCTTTGGGGCTCAACATGTATCACTATTAAAAACTTAAACAATTTCATACTCTTAAACTATCATGCTCAATCTATTAAACATACTTATATGCTATTTTGCCATGCTTACGATTCTTGATACTTAGCCATAATTCATTAACTAATATTAGCCCACTTAACATGTATAGCGCTATAGGAGTAGCACCCCGCCCCCTTTATGGGTCATTGTTAAGAAAGAAACGGACCTAGCATGAATATGTTAGGTATATGCAGTGGTACTCGCGGGTTTGAGTTATGTTCTTTGTATGGTTTGTATGTGCGATGCTATAGTATGAGATTCGAGTAAATCATTCTAATTACTACGTATGTAAACCAAAACTAGTATGCTCACCAATGCTTTATGTGTTGACGGATATTTTACACATGTTGCAGGAAATGTTTGATGCAGGATATTCAAGAAATCTACTTAGGATTGGACTAGAAACACACGCTAGTTTAAATTCTATAATTTGTTGTTGTACTTTCCATTCTATGAAACAATTTGTATTTTGTTATCTTTTAGACAATGATTATGCTATGAATGAAATTTTATCTTTAAATTATATTGTCATGAATTCTAGTGTCATGAAGTCTTTGAACAATCTATCCCAAGTCTCGCCCCGATGTATTCCGCCATCGGTTGGGGTGTGACAATATTACTCTCAATAACTTTACTAAAAACCACATTTTTCCTCAAAATTTTGTTTATTTTCTAAAAATTCCTCACATCTCGCTCTTCATTTTTATCTCCATCTTACTCACAATTACAATTATTTTATTTATTTAGTTTTATACACTCACAACATTTAAAATAGAGATAAATACTAACATATCAAATATAGATATTGAAATTTACTCTCTACTATGTATTTTTTAATAAAGAGTAAGTGAATGATTTTTTTTATTATTTTATAACTTTGAGACATATAGAGAAATAAAAAGCTATTGTGAAATGTTGTAAGGCAGTGCGAAGTATATACAAGAGAGGCCGTGGCCCGTGGGTCTATCCTATCCTGTTTTTTTCTCAATAATTTCTCGGTTTTGTCCCAAATTTTCTTACGTATTGAGCTTGCTCCTCTCGTTTTATACGTATTGAGTTCGTTGTCTCTGTTTTAAGGGTCTTGTGACTCTTGACCCTTCTAAAAAAATTTCCAAGCTTCGCAACGGTCTAAACTTAAGTCTCACTATAACCTTTCCAAACCGTAGTGTATGCATGAGATTTTACCATGTATGTTTATTTCATTTGTTAGCTTTTTAGGTTTGCCAAAACTGTCCGGTATGATTGTCTGAACCATTATCTGAAAACTTTAGGCCTCTAGTCAACCGGATAAGATAATTGAAAAATATATAAGTAGAATTAATTGAAGTATGAGGGAACACATATTTTTCATTAGATTGCTTATGGTCTAACATCTCAGACCCACACAAAAAGCAAAATAAGACAGCCAAATACAATGAACCAACACAGAAAGGTGACATCAATAGTAAACAACTGTAGCCTTAATTTAGTCGACGATACAAGATACAAAAATAAATTAAAAAAAATGGATTTACTATCTTCTACAAACATTTAAAATGAAAATTACAAATATTAACTGTTGTAAATATGTGCTCATAAATCATCAGGTTCTTCGATCTTGTTCTTTGGTTCTTGGTCAATCGATCAGTAACCCATCGTATCGCAACCCTCTTGTTTCTAGATAATGATCAATAAATGTCACATTGTTTGTGAATTCACATGAAATTCATGAATTAATCTGCTTAAACGATGATGGTGGGATTATTCTCCATGCATGCATTATAATCCCATTCACTAAAACAAGTTAAAAGTTGTAGTTAGCAACTTAGTATATATAATCCTAATTCATTAAAGTAATTTAAATAGAAACTATATATTAATAATAAAATAAATAATCAATATTTACTTACCATGACTAGTGAAAAGATGTCAAGTTATTGCTGAGTGCAAAGCGATTGTCAAGTTTTTGTCTTTGTTCATCCACATCCCACAATTCTTGTTCATTTCCCTGAAAATTAAATAACTTCATTAAACAAATATGCATCATCATAGTCATCAACTCATCATCATCATCATCATCATAATAATAATAATAATAATAATAATATTAATATTAATAATAGTAAACTACTACTATTATTATTATTGTTGTTATTATTATTGTTGTTATTATTATTATTATTATTATTATTATTACTATTACTATTATTATTATTATTATTGTTATTATTATTTACATTTACTGAGTATTTGATATGTTTGTGTCTTTCATGAGTTTAAAAGGATACCTGAGATAGAATATTATTTGGCATCTGCTCTTGTTGAAACAACAATGAATGAGTTGTTGAACCATCAATCAGTTGTGGAAGGTAGTTGCAGTTATCGTTCGTCGGATTAAATATGGAAACTCCACCGTTGAGATTACATTGTTGTACACTTGGCATAATTGGCAGTACCATGCTGCTCATGTTCTGAACATACATACATGTTACAGCATGCACTATTAATCATTGTTTCATCAAAAAAATATATAAAATAATAATCTATCAAAATCTTAATTTACCTCATCTGGTTTAAGCATGAATGAATCCATATCCCCTCCAAAATCATATAGCATGGGATTGACAGAAGCAAGTTTCATGGAAAGAAACTGAAAATTTATTTATTAATAAAATTATTAGCTGAATAAGTTTATTTCTTTAACTAGAATAATCAAACAGGAAAAATATATATATTATATATATAAATATATACCTCGACTTGATTTTGTAAGGACTGAACATAATTAATAATTTCATCCAACATAAGGGCCTTTCCAGTTACCTACATATCAATCAGTCCCACATGAAATTGTCAGGGCATATATTATTATCATTCAAGTTTATTAAATAATTTTATTATATTAAATAAACAAATAATTAAGCAGCAAAGACAGAAGCAAGCCAGTTCACCTTGTCACAACCTGGAACAATGGCTTGCAACAGCTTCATCCTTTCACTTATCTTCTCTCTCCTCACCTGAAGAAGATAAAAACAAACATTACAGTTAATTAATTAATAATCATATTCATGTAGTTATTCAGAAGAATAAAAAAAAAGGAGGGCATAATGGGAAATTGAGGTGTGAAAATGTAGAAGAAAGGGTACCCTTTCAGCAAGGCTGTGGCTATCAGTAGCTTGGCCTCTTCTGGCTCTAACATGAATGTAACCAACAGCACCTTCTTCTTCATTATAAGAAGAACCTTTCTTTGTATTCTTTTTCTTTTTTTCCTCTTGATAATCATTGGTTTTCTTTTGCTTCTTCACTTTGTTGCTTGCATCCTGATCATATTATCATATAACTTTTCTTTATCTTTTTTGTTTTTCTTTTTGTAAGCATATAATTAATTCATAAAGTTTAAACATAGGTGAATATATCAAACAAAAAATGACTAATAATTAATTAGTGATTACATTAAATTGAGCATGATAAGAAATCCTTTGTTTGTCCTTCCTCTTTAACTCGCTATAGCCACTCTCAACTTTCTGATCATCAAGAACCATTGACATTGAAGAATCTGGGCTTTGTAACTTATTTGCTACAGAAGCTTGATCATGATGATGACCAATGAAACTATTAGCATGGTTATGAGGTTGGTGGAACTGAGGGAAACAGGCAGTAGTGGTGGTGGTGTTAGGGTTTGAAATAAAAACAGTTTGATCAAGAAAAAAGGATTGGTGTTGTTGGTGTGAAAAAGCTGCCATTTTGGAATTGGGATTTTATGAGTTTGTTATTTGGAACAGAAAGACTGAAAATTTGGTGATTACAAAGATAGAAGAGATGGAAAAGAAAATGTGGGTCTTTAAGTCTCTAGCTAAGATGATCTTGAGGTTCACCTATATATAAACATGTGGAGAGAGAAATGATGGGAAGTTAAACTGATAAGTGCCAAAAGTTTCCACTATAACCTATAAATTAACTAAATTAGAAGTACATTTTGATTTAACATAAACCTTGATGCTGTTAATTAAAAAAATGGAAATTTATATTAGAATGTTGTTTAGGTTCAACTTATATTAGGCTGTCTCTATCACTAGCCGTCTGTAGTAAGCTTCTGACGACGTGGAAGGTGAGGTGAAAGAGAGGGCGAAAGGCACGTTGTCAAAAGCTCGCCGGTGAAGGAGAGAGACGGAGATTGTCAGAGGGGAGGTGGGCCTTGGCTGCGGCGCCCGTTGCTGGGGAGGGGTGGACGGACGGGTAAGGTGAGTTGGCACCGGGCAGGGGGTTGTACGGACGATCACCGTTGGAGATAGTCAAAACAAGTTACATGATAAAGATAATAGTGGGAGTAAAATTCCATTTAAATTCTTGTGGTTTGGTCAAAAATGATACTTTAGTCCAAATACTTTTTACTCATATGTGTCCTTAAAGTTTTCATTTTTAGTCATATTCATCAAACACCAAAACTCCATAAAAAAAACTCACTTAAGTAAGGGATGGTTTTGTCCTTGTACATACTTTTTTTTTGCCATTTTCATCCACCCTTTTTTTACTTTTAATCATTTTAAATATAGGTAAAGGTTCGAATACAAATGTCATATTTCACGAAAAGTGTGAGAAAGAATGAGAATTGGCACATAGTCATCAATGTTTTAGATTTGTTTTTGCTAGAAAAACACCAAACACAACAATTTAAAACACAATACATTGTATTATGAACATGAAAATTAAAACACAACTAAAACACAATAATTTAAACAAATGTTCTTTGCATGATGTTTTAAGTTGTAAACAAAAAATAAATTGCTTTTGTATTTTTAATAGTAACGTTGGTGTTATTTTAACCAATACAATCCAGAACATCATTGCTAAGTTTAAAAAGTGTTGTCTACGTATTATTTTTTAATTATTCTCACACTTCTTACGAAATATGACATTTATACGCTAACCTCACCCTTTAAATATACACACACACACACAAAAACACCTTCTGATTTTTAGAAGAAAAGTTACATTTCTGACTAAACCACAAGGACTAAAACAACGACAACTTACTTTATTAGTAATTAGTCATATATATTTTGTCGAGTCTAATTAGGTACAATGTTTCTGTCTCCTAGAGACGATATGCTACGATTGAGATCCTACGTTAGACTAAGCTCGGTGTTATCATGTTTCATCAACATAAAGTTGTATAGGCCAACTAGAAGAAGCATAAATAAGATGTATATATATACAAGGTTAGATGTGTTATGTGTATACAAAATATATGGCGTTACATCACTTCCATATTTATACTTGGGAATTTACTCCAAATGAAAACCGAAATTAAATGGTCTTGACGATACAAGAAGGCTGCTTTTTTTGGAAAACTGTCGGCATCTTTGATCCGGTCAATGTATATATGAAAACTATGTGAAGTGTGTTGTTATAGGATGAGGATACATGATACTGCAGGGATTTCTTATCAGTCCTATAAAGGGACTGTTTTTTCCACTTTGGACAAATTGATACCTGTTATTTTTACATGTCATGTTTTCAAAAGAAGCATCTTACAAACAACTTACAACTATACATAAATATGGATAAAAGAATGGTCTATTACATATATAATTAAATTATTAAAACCACTAACCCTATAAATAGGATTCAGTCTTCAGAGAGAACCAGCGGCAGGGCATATTAAATTGTTTATTTGTTTCTTTTTCTTTTTAGAAAAGAAGAAACACAAATTACACAAAATCAATAAACCATCACAGCACCCGAATCAGCTAAACACTAGAAACAATGAAATGGCATACATGATACAACACCACATGTCCACATAACCATTTCTTTCGTTTGTTGTTAGTTATTGAGCCTGGATAGACTAGTGTGTTGGACATAATATTTGATTATCCTAAGTTAGATTATTTAGAATGTATTATTGTTGTATAGTATATAGTTGTGGCGGTTATGGTGGTTATTTTGAACCATTGTGTCGGTTCACTAAAGGGTGTCATACCCCTTCACCACATATAAATAGCCCCATACCCCTTCATTTGTATTTGGATGATTCTTTAATAATATAACAAGTTTCTTAAATTCTCTCTCTATTAAATCTCAACATAGTGTGCTTATAAACACCTACTATTCTATCCGTTTTAAAAATTAAGAACTATTTTTACATGCGTATTTTTATGTGTGTGTCGGTATAAATTTGAGTTTGTTTATGTTTTGACGTAGCTTTTTTTGGAAACGAGTGATCGGGTCAAAGATACTACGATTTTGTGCTTATTTTATGTACGTTTCCAGTTAGTCTGCATTTCGACGTATATTTTGTTCCAAACCATATAAATTAATTAAGCTATTCTACTTTTCGACTATGCCACAAAACGCGGCGGATAAAACTAATATTATATTGTGTGTGTATACTAAAAAGCAAAGTCGTTGGTGTTTACACCTCTCCTGACTTTGGTCCTTACATTTTGCAAAACACTCGTGTTACTCAATGTGTATAAATTTAATTTACTTAACGTTTTGATCTAAACACAATACTTAATGTTTATATAGGTTACATTGAGTTAAACTGACTACGTTGTATCCATTTCAGTTCTCTCTAATTAATGGGATTGCGTGTTGGAATTTATTGTGGAAAATATATCTTTTGTTAACTAAAGTTTGGATCTATTTCCATCATGCGACATTCAAACCACATCATGCGACATTCAAACCAAATGATTGGTGAATGACATGTCAAAGCTGTTTTTTACACACTCTAACTCTCTAAGGCTACATTGTGTGCACTGTGGAGGGCGTGGAAGGTGACGTGGAGCCCTTTAACGCCACCATCACCACATTGTATGTGGTGTGGAAGGTGGCGTGGGGCAGGTGGGGGAGATTCTCACAGGAGTGGGACAAAAGATGAGAGTGAGGTAGATGATTGTGGTTGGTTCTTGGGTTATGAATGATTTCTTATCGGTTGTTTGACTTTTTTATTTTTTGATTGGTTGTTTGACTTTAAGCAACAAACAGCATCTGATAAGCGTGTATGCCCACGCACGGAATCTTTCATTACCACTTTTGGTACGAGGTGCAGAGGATAACAAAAGGAAGATTCAACAGGATCTCTGACAGAGTACGCGCCAATGAAAAGGCGACAGGTGGCAAGAGTGGTCCAACCACCACTGACAGGGACGGCGACATGACTGTCCCCACGCTTCCACCATACCGTCGTCAACAGTGACCAGCAGACATCCCCTGCTGATGTCAGGTGGCAGAGGTATGGTCAACGACTGTAGCCAAGGTAAGCCCGCCGTCCGCCAATCAGAGCCTGCCACGTGTCCGCCTCGAGCAACGACATTGCTGCAGCCTGACGTCATCCACAATAATCTGCTTTTTCCCGCCATTTTCCTGAAGAGTTTGGACCTAGACTCTGGCCAGGCCCAAATGAGGATAACTTCTCGTGGGCTTCCCTATTAGGCCCACGAGCTCTCCTATAAATAAGAGTAGTCATCTCCTTGCCAAAGGATCCGAAATTCTTCATTGTAACCTAGCATTAGTCTCTTGTAACTCTTTGTACTCAGTAATTAATAAGATTCCGGCTAGTTACAGTGGACGTAGGTCATACTCCGACCGAACCACTTACATCTCGTGTCTTTACTTACTTAGCACACACACATTCTCACTCTTTATTCTCACACGGGTTAGACCTAGAGGTTTAGGTAAAGGATTACTCTTGACGTAACGTAAATATAAACCACACGGTGATTAGTGGTAATCATCGTGATACTTATTGTTTCTTCAGTATCCATTTCAGTTCTCTCTAATTAATGGGATTGCGTGTTGGAATTTATTCTGGAAAATATATCTTTTGTTAACTAAAGTTTGGATCTATTACCATCATGCGACATTCAAACCACATCATGCGACATTCAAACCAAATGATTGGTGAATAACATGTTAAAGCTGTTTTTAACAAACTCAAACTCTCTAAGGCTACATGGTGTGCACTGTGGAGGGCGTGGAAGGTGACTTGGAGCCCTTTAACGCCACCATCACCACGTTGTATGTGGTGTGGAAGATGGCGTGGGGCAGGTGGGGGTGATTCTCACAGGCGTTGGACAAAGGATGAGAGTGAGGTAGATGATTGTGGTTGGTTCTTGGGTTATGGATGATTTCTTATCGGTTGTTTGACTTTTTTATTTTTTGATTGGTTGTTTGACTTTAAAAAGAAAAAAACAATCCCCGCCACCACCACCCCTTGGTTTTTGGGGTTGGAAGGAGTTGACGTGGCTGCCAAATATCATTTTATGGCCCCTTCACTCCATAACCACACCGAGTAGCCTAATATACTATTTTTACACACCATTATACTATTAAACTAAAGGAAATTGGATTTTAACACCCTGAAATATTGGTTATTGGCCGCTGACACACTGAACTACAAAATTATTCACCACCACACTGTACTTTCAACTTATTGGCCTGTGTCACTCTCGGACTAACCATAGTTAGTTTTTCTGCTGACGTGGTCATTTTTGTTGATCTAGCATGGTGACGTCACCATGCCACATCAGCAAAAATGGTTACGTCAGCAAAAAAACTAGCCATTGTTAGTCCGAGGGTGACACAGACCAAGAAGTTGAAAGTACAGTATGGTGATGAATAATTTTGTAGTTCAGTGTGTCAGCGGCCAATAATCAATAATTCAGGGTGTTAAAATCCAATTTCCCATAAACTAAAGGCCTTAAACTGTTGATGTGTATATTTTCTTAATCATGCTTGGAGACACGAAGAAAGTGATCCTGTAATTTATTTTTATTTGCTAGAGAACAGAGAAAACCTAACCACACAATTATAGAAAGTGATTATGATAGTTTATTTATAAATAGAGTATTGCAGTTACTATTTAAGCGATTATAATGTTTTAATATTGTTTTAATATTTTATGTCATTATCATATTCAGTTAATCACATTTATAGCAAAACTAATGTAGGGACTGAGGAGGGAAAGTTGTAGACAGTCTTATCTCTACTCATAATAGAGAGGCTGCTTCCAGTGCGACCCCCGAATCGATGTGGATATAAGGCACAGAACACTTAGCAATCGGGACAAACCCAATCAATGAATGTACCCCTTTGTCTTTTGGCTATCAACGCTACCACATGATGCATGATTAACCATCCGTCGTTTTTAACGTTATTTTCACGAAAATAGTAAAATAACGTTAAAAGTAGTGCAACTTTACTCCCCCGGGCCACACATAATATTTTATGTAGGTATCACATATTATAATTTCTCTAAGATTTAACACTAAATTATGTTTTTATAGTATACTTATTATACTCGTATAAAAAGTTGATAATTTATATACATTTTTTACTCCTTCTACTATCCCTTTTCGCTGTCAGTGTTATCAGATCCTAGTTGGTACGTTATTCATGTCTTCACTTTCGTCCCCATTGTGTGACAATGTTTACTCACTCTACCTCAAAAATGCATCACAAGCGCGCACACACACATATATTAGACTTAATTTATTTTACGCTTGCGTCCGCCATGTTTTCATTATCGCAGCTCCAATTGCCGCTTTCGTAACTCTTGTCACCATAACTTGATGGTGTGCACACTAACGTTGTCATTGTATTTCGTTGCATGCCTTTGCTTTCCTCTCTCTGACCACGGAAAGTTTTGAATATAATACATTGGTTATGGTTACTGTATCATAGATGTATGATGTATTGTATTTATATCTTTATTGTTACAAGGTATAATAATATTATAGTTATTCTCTTTTTTTTTCTACAAATGTTACATAAATAACAAAAATCACAGGCATATTCATTATTGGGATAATTCGGCCCCTCTCACCACCAATATTGTCCGCTTTGCCCCCGATGGGTTGCCCATCCAGGAACTCACGGCTTTGTTTTTGGTTGCCCCGGTGGAGACTTCCCAGGAGGTCACCCATCCTGGTACTGCTCCCACCTGAGCACGCTTAACTGTGGAGTTCTCCTCTCATCCACTAACATTAAGCCCCAAAACGCGTTGGTGATTTAAGAGGCTTTGGATTACTTATGAACCAATGATCTCTCCTGGCCACGGCCGATGTGGGATTTGCCTAGGGTGTCATACAATGGTCCATGTTAATCTTTTCAGAAATCGGTACTGTTACAATCACCCCCCCTTAGGGACTCATCGTCCTCGATGAGGTTTGCCCCACCATCCCGAACGACACAGGAGTGGCTTTGATACCATTTGTAACATCCGGCCCCTCTCACCACCAATATTGTCCGCTTTGCCCCCGATGGGTTGCCCATCGGGGGCAAAGCGGACAATATTGGTGGTGAGAGGGGCCGGATGTTACATAAACATTTAACCAAAGTAATTTGTAAAAATAAACATAGAATGCGTCTAAACAACAGGGACGAGAGACTCTTTGCGTCTACCAATCAGACGATTACACGTGTAAAGCCTTCAGACACCTTAATTTTTAAGGTCTCCGCGTCCTAACTTTAGACGCGAAAAAGGATTGCGTCTAAAGAATAGACTCTTAAATTAAAGAGTCTAAACCTTTTTAGACTCTTTAATTTAAGAGTCTGTTCTTTAGGCGCAATCCTTTTTCGCGTCTAAAGATTAGACGCAGAGACCTTAAAAATTAAGACGTCTAAAGGCTTTACACGTGTCTCGTCCTTGTTGTTTAGACGCAAAGTATGTCTCGTCCCTGTTATTTAGACGCATACTATGTTTATTTTTGCAAATGACTTTGATCAAATGTTTATTTGTGCAATTATCCCTTCATTATTTTACGCATGTTTACCGATTTAACTCCCAATGATTCCAATTGGCCCCCACCTTTTATCTTCAAATTTCTGTTCAACCAAAATCCAAGTCTCAAATTGCAAGGATATTGATATATCATTTGATGTGAAAAAAGAAAAAAAAAAGGAGTCCGTTTTGGAAATTGGATGGTGGCCACAAAGCCTATTAATGGGCTTAATTCATCTTTAATATTATTAACAGAGAATCTTTTAGGCCCGGCCTATTCTACGAATGTAAAGCTTCAAGTCTTCAACTACCACTTACAACCTAGCCCGGTCCAACTGAAGCGACTATCAGTTGGCACACATATCTTTTACATGTTACGACAAAAACATTTTAATATTTTTATATCTTTTTGGGCTTCTTTTTTCTATATTTCCAATAAAATTTTTTAATGCTTAGAATAATTTGATAGTGTTTTAAATTTTTATTTTTATTGTTTTTCTATATAACTCAATACCAAATAATATAAAACATTTCTTCTAAAATTTAAAACATAATCCCGACATAGACTTCTTATAATTCTTAGGAAAATGATTTTTTTAGCAAACTCCTTACCTGTATATATTAGAGTTAATTACCAAAATCGTCCCTATTGTTTGGGCCAATATGTTACTACAGTCCAAACTTTTAAAAATTATTTGAACAGTCCCGGACTTTTAAAGAAATAGACTAAAACAAGGTTTTTTTTTCTTGTTAAGATAAATTACGTTTATAGATTTTGTTTCTTTATTTTAATTTTTTAAACTTTAATTTGGAGAAAATCAAACCTAGAAGGGAAAGAAGTGATTTTAGGTAGATTTAACGGTTTTAATGTGTGGGTTTGATTATGTTGTAATGTGTGTAGGAAATTTTTATCAAAAAGTTGGTGGTTGTTGGTGTGCATTCTTTACTAGAGGAAGCATGTGGTCTGGTTTAAAATGAATTGTTGTTAGTTTTTATAAATTATGTGTTGTTTCTGCTATTATGGACTTGGGTTCTCTTCTCTTGCTTACTTGCAGTACTTTTTATCTGTAATTGATACTCTATGGTTTACTAAGTTTTTATGTCTCAGTTGTGTTATAAATTGCAATACATGAATTATTTACATTTTTACGGTCATTCTTTTATCTGCAAAGTGAAACTTATTAGCCATTTAGCATGGAAAAAGGTCGTTGCGGCACTAAGCCTAACAAAATAGGGAACTTAAAGTAGCAAAATCCGTAATGAAGCACGACGTACATTTACTGGTGACCATAACTTAGTAACTAACAACCTTTGCTATATGTAAGCATTTGATGAACTTTTTAGTTTCTTACTGTTGAATTATATTATTTAACTTTCCTTTTTTACTTTGAGTTATGTTGGGCTTGAAGAATCAATCAAGGATAACAGAGATATTGATGAGACTGTAGTGAGTCTTAGGGTGCAGAGTGGAAGCCTGATACCAGGTTAGTAAACTGTATTTTTTTTTGTTTGTTTGTTTCCGTTTCGTTCAATTCTAATGTGTCCATGTAGTCCTTTTGAAAGAGTATATTTGGTTTGCGCAAAGCATTTTTAGTATTTAAGAAGCTATGATTTTGCCCTTGTGTGATAAATTTACATTTTGGAAGCGCCCAAATTTAGAGCCCGTTCTAAAAATGTTGAGTCGCCCCTGCACACAATAGACGATTAAAAACTAATATTTACGCGTAACAAACCGACCTGAAAATTGTTATATCTAAGCTTATAAAATTGAAACATCTAAAAAAACTGAACCTGTTGGGAAAAATCCTAGATCCGTCACTGTAAACGACCTTCCATTAACGCGTGCGTATTCTACAACAATATAGACATCATTTTCATTGTCTCCAAAGTTGTCTATCCAACTATTATAGATTCGGCAGTGGTGAAGCTTGACCCGAAGGTTCGGGGGGTCGGAAGTCACTAGTTTCGGGGGGCGAAAACCTGTTTCAAGGGGTCGAAACCCTATATTTCCAAAATTTTCTATACGAATACTATATAATCGGAACTTCTGCACGAAAATTCGGGGGGGGGGGGGGGGGGGGGCTCCCCGCCCCAACTAAGCTGCGCCCCTGAGATTCGGTGAATGTCGGTGTACGCTCCCACTTCAACGACATTTCATCGCTTGAATGAGGTGGCAAAGGTAGAGGGCCTTGCACCATCCATTCTAAGAGTTGAATTTTAGGAGGCTGCGATGTCACGGGTGTATGAAACCCATATTCCCTTTATGTGATAAAGCCATTGACAAGACAGGAGATAAGTCAGGTTTTTTATAGGTAGGCCTAAATAATATATCACCAGATCAAATCACTATTGTTTTAACAGTGATACCTTAATTTGAAACGTCAACTCCCGAATGTACGTACCATACCATGTTATATATGGATGCATGTACCGACGTCAGACATCTCAAATACTTTTCATCTCTGTGCCACGTGTATCAGTATTTTACCATGGGATCATAAAACAAAACAAATCAAATAAACTATCACAAATAAACAAATCAAATATATCATGATACCCTCACATTTTTAGGTGTTGATCTAAGTTGGAAGAATCAGCTGTTTGAATTAAATAAAAAAAACTTATACATGTGTGTCAACAATGTAAAATCATTTACTTTTACTTTTGTATATAAGAAGTTATTTAAACTTTTTTTTCTATAAATTAGTAAAGCATATTATGTATATTTGATATTTGGTTTTCGTAGTTTTCTTTGTTAAAAATGGTTGTACCTTTGGAATTTTATAAACTCGATCCTCTTTTCTGTGTATAGTTTGGTTAATGCCAATATCATACCATCATTGTTTCTTGTGATATTAAATTAGTTTTATTTTCCGTATTATTAAATATATATGGTGGGTTTTGATTACAAAGTTTATTTTTTTTTTTGTAAAAAGTGTAAGAAGTTACCATGGTCATTAAATCAGAGCAATTAATGGATGAGATTAAAAAATTGACAAAATTGTAATGTATGTTTTAATTAAATTGATTGTTTTAATTAAATTGATTGATTTCTTAGATTAAGGATACAAAAGTAAACATATAGTGTCTTATATTCAGAAATCCGAATGCAAGTCACATGCTAGAAAGGACTGCGGTAATGTCAGTTCCCGATGCGACCGGTTCAACCAACTGGTCCGGTCTGGATTTAAAACACTGGCCGGTTTTTAGAACTTTTAGATTTTGAAGCGAACTCCTAACCTAAATACACATATTTAACATTAGGTATCTTTTTAAAGAATTAGCCAATTCTCTTATACATTAACATGATAAATGATTTGAAAAGTTTTTTTTTTTTTTCAATTATGTAATTTTCTCTCTTGCCAAGGGTATTTCGATAATTGTATATAGCCCATTGTTAAACACTTGCACGTGTTTGTTTTGAGCTTCATTATACAAAGCTCACCTACAAATGTATAGAGAAGCAATAGGGCGAAGCTCACACCACCACCACCATCGCCTCGACACCAACCATTGTCGGCGTTTTTGGTCTCTGCTGTTGGTTTAGTGTCTCCCTTTTACGAATTGAATTATGTAGTCCTTGTAGGAAATAGGGTTCACAATTTTATTAAATTAATAATAAAAATAAATATATAACGATACTCTCGTTATTGGTAGGAAATATAAAAGTACAATACCGTATACAAAATTAAATAAATAAAATAAGATACAAACTAAATGTACCGACTCTTGATTCAAGCGACTTCAACCACATCATCTTCTACTAATCGTCTCTGCAAGAATAAAGAAATCGTTGATGGTTTTGGTTGAGGATCGTGTTTGACACGGGGCCCTTAAAACAGATTCCGCGCCTCCTCTCAGACGGTCTGTCTCCCAGGGTACAACAACCGGAACAGTAGTCGTACTGCCGGAGATGGTCTTGAGCCCAAGATTACACCGGGTTATCAAGGTGTTCATGACTTTGTAGGAAAAAGAAAGTTGTAGAGCTTTTTAGAAAATGAGATACACACATCTCATTTGTGTATTTCGTTGTTGGAACAACAAAAAATGTTGTCAGTATCTCCAAGAGTTTTTCCAAACTCATTATATAGAACACATGAAACCAACGTTCACATAATTCTATTTTCACAATAACCGAAACATAATTGCATTTTTATTATTGTAATAAATAAGTCATTAAACTTGTAATTAATAAAATGCTTAATGGATTTTAATGGTGAACTTGAAACCGTCAAGTTACTTTTATGGCATGACTTGAAACAGTCGGTTTGACCAAGTCAACTGACTGGTTTGACCAAGTCAACTGACTCGTAACAGACTCCTGCTCCTAGACGCCGATGCGCGCATAACATGTGCCATCGAGACTACCAGTAACATCAGGTGCAGACCAGGATGACGCGCACTAACCAGGGTGCTACCTGGTCATGCGCCACTATAGTCCTGCGCAGCTATGTCATCCGCGAATATGTCACCCGCGTGCGGACGCCAAGCGGCTCAGTGCCCATGCGCCACATGTTACGGTTTACGTCAACGCGGAGACCAGGACGCTACCTGGTCTTTCGCCATGTACTAGACCACTTCATGTTTTGTCATCCCACCAAAAGTGGGACAAAACTTAATCCATTTTCTCATCTTTGATTGTTCCAACCTACAACTTTCAAGCTTCGATATCTCATTCATCTTAGCTCTATTTTGGACATGGTTTGATTCGTTGTGATGCTCTCACAATATAGTACACAAACCCACAAATAATTATTTATATAACACATACATAAATATATTTATTTGAGTCCAAAATTAGTGAAAAACTCATTTTCACTAACATTTTTCCAACAATCCCCCACATGAATGGAGATCGAAAAAACACACAAATTACCGATGTAACCTCGACGGTTGAGTCTTGCATAGGATAGGTAGGTGTAACCCTTTGAACCTTCCCTTGTGAAGCATACTTAGCTTACTAGCTGTCAATATGAACTTGATGTCTTTGAATTGACGGCTGTTTGTGTAAACGACAATATACGTTCACACAAGACTCCCCCTAGCCTGGCCATCCCCTCATTATCGTGTCCAATAATGGTCATGGAACACATTCCTGGTTCTGCGGGAGCTCTAGAAATTGTGCCCACAATTTCATTTGAAGCGACCACACTTCTCTCCAACATAGGTGATTTTAAATCATTAAAAGCATTATGGTGTACAATGATCTACACTAATCATTGAACCATATGTTATGCTTAACCTCTCAACAATGTCACTGGATTTATAGGAATGGACTAGGACGTATTTAAACACCCTTTTGTAGTTTAGGGGGATATGTATATAACCATATATACTAGCTTATATATAAACATATATCTTAGCTATGCCCCCACAGTGACTACCTTTCGGTTCATGATTAAGTTTGCCTATTGAATCTAGATCTTGGGATCTCCAGTCAACTAGATTAGGTTTCCCTCATGTCCCTTTTTCCATGGGCTTTAGTCTCATTCCATACAACTTCATCTCTTATCAACCATCAGGTTGTTGGATCCATTTGCAACTGAGATAAGTTGTT
Organism: Ambrosia artemisiifolia; assembly: GCA_032199755.1. Taxonomy (NCBI): domain Eukaryota; kingdom Viridiplantae; phylum Streptophyta; class Magnoliopsida; order Asterales; family Asteraceae; genus Ambrosia; species Ambrosia artemisiifolia. The sequence goes on from CM063526.1 coordinate 46,617,394, forward strand.
CTAACGTGTTCTTGACTCGCTGGTCAATTTTGCCATTTTGTCAATTCGTAAGGCTTGTACCATGTGATCTAAACATAGATCTGGTTATGGTAGCAGGATAGGTAGGTGTTACCCTTTGAACCTTCCTTTTCGTCTTTAGAATGACATGAAACTCAATTCATGGCTAAACACGTTTCTGTGCCTTTGGTGATGTGATTCAAAGTTAGCTAGACTTTGAATCTTATCAATTGGCATTTGAGTCCAATCAACTCGATTGACTCACTCCATTTTCAAATGCAAGCCACCCCCACATTTAAGTGTTATTGGATAATATCCAATGGGGTGATGAAAGGTTAATACCATTTTTACATCCCCTACGGGTTGTTTCTTAAATGGCTCTTCCCCCCACATTGCTTGCACTTTGAATGTTTCATTAACAAGTATTAGTCTAGCATGCTTTAGACTCCAATACTCTAGCATGTGAACAGAAGATGCATCATTCTCATTCATCACAGCCTTAAGAGATAACGCACTATCTCTTTCAAACATTCACGTCTTAGTTAGACACAATAATGAGATTTTGTTTTACCACTCCAAAACCTCTGTTTTAGGAGTGTCTCAAAACCATAGTTAATTTCATCCATTAGGATAAAAAGTCATTTGCCTTTAATCTCCAAGGCTTCCCCATTGACTCTTAAGAGCTTAAACATAAGTCTTAATATAAGTCACTTTGATGAATATGTTCATCATCAACAAGATGAACAATACTAGTATAAAATCACTAAGGTCTTGAGATAAAGTCAATTAGATTGACACTCAATGACATAGCATTCACATATGCGCCTAAAGTGATATATACATTTCCATGTTGTTTTGTTAAAACCATGTATTGGGGAAGTTTCCCAAAACTTAGGATAAATCCTCCACATAGGTCAAACAACATTGATGGTTGTAGAAACATCTACACGTCCATCACTATTATAAATGTCTTACAATAAATTTAGCAAAATTTATTAAAGAATTCACAATATTAACATATATTTCTTTCATATGTTGTATTCATCGAAAATTCACATTTGTGTATTTTCATGTTGATACTCTCAACATTTGATGACATATCTTGTTTTCGTGTATTTAATCTCAATACATTTGCCACGTTCGTTGTGATTCGCTCATCATGTTGTACGTTTGATGTTTGGTATGTGACTTATTACATAAGTCATGATCACAACCCGCTCATTGTGTTCTTGCAAGACACTCCTTGCACAACTCTTTAAAACATATATCCTTATTAAATTCGTCGAATTGTAAATCGTCGAAGAAAGAATACCACATTAATTTCCTTTTTATATATATCGTTTATTATATTTTAAATCACTTGAATATAAACACCAAAGTTGTTTATAATTAACTACTCACAAGTAGTCGAACAAGTAAATATGCCAAAACGACATCGGATTGTTTTTCCTTTAAATAGTCTCTCAAGGCTATTATATGGTTCAAGATATGATACTTCTCATACGAGTATCGAACCAATTGCAAAATCATGTTTTATTCGTACAAAACATTTATCGTTTTTGCAAGTGTTTTAAAAATTAAACTATATATGTTTATGCTTTGATTACAAATCAAGACCATAAACTCGAAAATAGTTTTATTATTTAAAACCGCATCTAACTCGCTCGTTAGAAATAAAATGATTACCAATCATTTTAATTAGTTTATCATAGTAAACCCGATTCTAACCCGCTCATTAGAAAATAAACGATTATAAATCGTTAAAGTATATGGATTTCATGATAAATCTTTTCTAATTCGCTTCATTAGAAACTATACGTGTACCAAATATTAAATATTCGGTTTCAATAGTTCACCATTTCTAACATACTTGTTAGAATACAAACGATTACGCTCAACGTTATATGGTGTTTTGGTTATATAACTAAACCGTTTCTAACACGCTCGTTAGAAATAAACGATTACCAAAATCGTTTAAAAACTTATTGGTTTATATATATACAACCATTTCTAACACTCTCGTTAGAAATAAACAATTACAAGACCGTTTAAATATTATTTTTTTTTATTTGGCTCATATATAAATATAATATGCCATTTCTAACACGCTTGTTAGAAAATTAAACGTCTAGTTTGTTCGTTTTTACAAAAGCATCAAGTTCTAACACGCTCGTTAGAAAATATAAGTTTTAAAATAAACTTATGATTTTTGTAAACAACCATTTCTAATACGCTCATTAGATATGTTTTCATACGTTATTCTTTCAACACCGCCGTTTCTAACATGCTTGTTAGAACTACATGTTTCAAACTTGTTGTTTACATAACTAATTTCTAATACGCACATTAGAAATCAAAATGTTCTCAACATTTTGAAACTAATTATATTTTACTAAAATAATTACTTTCTAACACGCTCGTTAGAAAATACGCATGTTTTAAACCTTATTATTTACGAAAATAATATTTTCCAACTCGCTCGTTAGGAAAATAAAGGTTATAAAACTTATTATTTTAGAATAATAGTAATATCTAACATGCTCGTTAGAAATTATAAATGTTTTGAAACTTATTATTTAAAAAAAATAATAATCATTTCTAACACGCTCGTTAGAAATAAATATGTTTCAACACATTCGATAACAATCACTATTTCTCCAAATAATGATCTCTAACATGCTCGTTAGATCGAAAAAAACGTTCACCAAACGTTTCTATACGGGTTGCCAAAATATTTTCTAATACGCTCATTAGAAAATATTTTACTAAGATTAATCTCTAACACGCTCGTTAGAAATAACCTCTAGCAATATTTTCCAAGGGTTAACAAATATTACGTCTTTTCTAATACGCTCATTAGAAATTAGTATTTTGAAACGTCTAAATACATGTTAGTTTTTGTTAATGCTTCGGATTATCTAAACCCGACACAAAAAACCATGAAACCAAAAACTTGAATCAAACTACGTTTTGTAAACACGGTATATCGTTTTAAAGATTGTACTCCAATCATCACATTAAACCGACTTGTTGTACTACATATATATTTCCAAAAAAAAAAAATTATAAGATTTTAACAAAAATCCCAATCAATAATTTTACACTTTCGTGAACCCAAAAAATCCTCAATAAGAAGGTTTTTAGATTATATCGATAATCTACACGAAAGTCTGTTTTAAGATTGTAGGTAGGGCTGGCAATGGGTAACCTGTATAAGACACGATAAGACCTGTTAACTGAAAAATACACTATGTGATTTTTTACTTTTTTTAAATAATTAGAATTAAGAGGCAAAGATCATTCATTTCTCTTTTTTGGTACATAAAACGTAAAACTGTGTTATAAACATGATATATAAAGTAGTTAAATGAGTCGTGTTCATGTTTAGAACTTGATTTGTTCGCGTCGTCAGAAACCTGTTAAACCTGTTAAGACACGATTTGCCAGCCCTAATTGTAGGAAATAGGGTTCACAATTTTATTAAATTAATAATAAAAATAAATATATAACGATACTCTCGTTATTGGTAGGAAATATAAAAGTACAATACCGTATACAAAATTAAATAAATAAAATAAGATACAAACTAAATGTACCGACTCTTGATTCAAGCGACTTCAACCACATCATCTTCTACTAATCGTCTCTGCAAGAATAAAGAAATCGTTGATGGTTTTGGTTGAGGATCGTGTTTGACACGGGGCCCTTAAAACAGATTCCGCGCCTCCTCTCAGACGGTCTGTCTCCCAGGGTACAACAACCGGAACAGTAGTCGTACTGCCGGAGATGGTCTTGAGCCCAAGATTACACCGGGTTATCAAGGTGTTCATGACTTGTAGGAAAAAGAAAGTTGTAGAGCTTTTTAGAAAATGAGATACACACATCTCATTTGTGTATTTCGTTGTTGGAACAACAAAAAATGTTGTCAGTATCTCCAAGAGTTTTTCCAAACTCATTATATAGAACACATGAAACCAACGTTCACATAATTCTATTTTCACAATAACCGAAACATAATTGCATTTTTATTATTGTAATAAATAAGTCATTAAACTTGTAATTAATAAAATGCTTAATGGATTTTAATGGTGAACTTGAAACCGTCAAGTTACTTTTATGGCATGACTTGAAACAGTCGGTTTGACCAAGTCAACTGACTGGTTTGACCAAGTCAACTGACTCGTAACAGACTCCTGCTCCTAGACGCCGATGCGCGCATAACATGTGCCATCGAGACTACCAGTAACATCAGGTGCAGACCAGGATGACGCGCACTAACCAGGGTGCTACCTGGTCATGCGCCACTATAGTCCTGCGCAGCTATGTCATCCGCGAATATGTCACCCGCGTGCGGACGCCAAGCGGCTCAGTGCCCATGCGCCACATGTTACGGTTTACGTCAACGCGGAGACCAGGACGCTACCTGGTCTTTCGCCATGTACTAGACCACTTCATGTTTTGTCATCCCACCAAAAGTGGGACAAAACTTAATCCATTTTCTCATCTTTGATTGTTCCAACCTACAACTTTCAAGCTTCGATATCTCATTCATCTTAGCTCTATTTTGGACATGGTTTGATTCGTTGTGATGCTCTCACAATATAGTACACAAACCCACAAATAATTATTTATATAACACATACATAAATATATTTATTTGAGTCCAAAATTAGTGAAAAACTCATTTTCACTAACATTTTTCCAACAGTCCTCTATTGTGTGTGCTGCCAATGAGCACAAATACGTAACAAATTTATGTTTTATAGTTAAAATGATAGATACAAATATTTATACGATCCTCGTAATTCTATATATATATATATATATATATATATATATATATATATTGTTATGAATTCAATATAACTAGAAAGAAAAAGAAATCATACACACAACATATGGATGGTTTTAGGTACAAAGGTATATTTTAAGCCAACCAAAAAAAAATTCTCTTAACATATATATTTTTCATCTGATCGATCATGCATCTACTCTAAACTAAATTCTTTGCTTGAAAAAAGAAAAACAAAATGAAAAAAAAGGAAGAAAGAAACAAAGAAATAGTCAAGTACAAAACATATGATTTAGCACATATATATGACATAACACCTACCGACGGTGGTCACTGGTCCATCCCCATCTCCAAACCCTGTTCATATCATTCAATGCAATTAACTTCGTTTCAGTGGCCCTTTTTCAGTTCTTGTTTTTGTGCACGTTTTTCTATGGATCCCACTAGTTTCTTTTTGAGTCAATGGTCATTCATGTTACATTATATTCATTTGTCTTTTTTTAACGGTTCATATATTGTTTGTATTTTACTTGTCGGTTTATTAATAAACAGCAAAACCGATGGTTTTAAGAGAACCACCGGTGATATAATGCAATACATGCTGTCTTATAAATTATATACATTGTAGGCTTGTAGCTTCTGTTGATCATCAAAGAAGAGGAGGTTACGTCAAGCATGAAGCATCAAATGCTACTGCTAATGATTTGTTTGGGTTATCCATGAATTTACAACTTTATTGTATATGATCGAATACTAGCTAGCCGCTAGATGAAATTCATCCACTTTAACTCGCGTATCACTCTTTACTAAGGGGTGTAACTAAATCTTGTCAGGTTGGCAGGTTTTGAGTTGGCGAGTTGAAATCCTTAACCCTTACCTAATCATAGACTTATTTGTGTCATGTCATTCATTTGCGAATATGACCAATACTTATTTAATAACAATTTTAACAATTTTTTTTTGAACGGCCAACAAATTGAAATCCTTAACCCTTACCTAATCATATAGACTTATTTGTGTCATGTCATTCATTTGCGAATATGACCAATACTTATTTAATAACAATTTTAACAATTTTTTTTGAACGGCCAACAATTAGTTATTCTGATTTGTATGAAACTTATTTTGTAATTTTATTATTTTTGTGTACTTATCTATCTTAACAAAATTGGGTTGATTGATTTTGATCGAGATTAGAATATGTGAATGCCAATGATGATCAGAGATGATTAGTTAGAATTAACTAATAAAATAAAACGATTAGAATTGAGGTGAAGAGTAGACAAACACTGTGTAGCCTAAAAGAATGAAAACAATGTAAAACGAGGTTGTCTGACCTACAGTCACATGTGGTGTATTATTAGTTCGTACTTATAATTAAAGTCATATAAAACTCCAATGAAGAACTAATGAACTATATTATAACAAAATGATCTGTTTAAATAAATTCTTTTCGTGGGTTTTTAACTTTATAAAATCCACACCTGTATTACTCACAGGACATGATTCGTATTTGTTCCACGTCAGAAAGGGGTGAGATAACGTGCATTTTCCCTAAATGCATGCATATGCATGATAAGTTCATACACTTGAGTTTTTGTATAGACTAGAGGTTGTTTGGCAAGTGCTGAACCAGTAAGAGGTCTAAATTAGTATGAGACTTTGAACAAGTAAAGTGTTGAATTATTAAGCGATGTTTGGTTGTATCTCTGAATGATTGTACAGAATGACTATTTTACCCCTCTGAACTATTAAGTGCAAGCGAAAGAAAAATAAACAAAATATAGTTATACAAATACCAAATACATAAATCGCATTAATTATACAAATATTTATCACATAAAATTACATAAATCATACACACAAAGAATGATTCCATTAACCAAAAAACCCGTAACAAATTACAAGAGGATTGTAGGTAAACGGGCAACAAGTTGCGCCGCAACCCCCTTTTGAATTGCAAATCATACCCTGCTAAAAATAAAACCTTGGTTCTTAGAGGACAGAGAATTACTTTGTACGATCTTTTGCACCCTATCCAGGAATCGAGTTGCCTCAGGGGCAAGGGATCCAAATGTATCAAAAACACAAATTACATTAACCATAAAAAATACTAAACACATGAAACTTTGATAATCAAAATCATGACAAACTATACGACACTTATAACACAACATCAAACTTCACAAGCATCATCTTCCTTTCTCTGTTTGTCTCCGGCACCTTTTGCACATATTTAACAACTGCATCACCACCCAACCAACGAAAAAGATGGTATGAATCAACCCAATCTGCATGCTGCTCTAAAATAAGCATTTAGATGTTTGAAATTCAATAACATCAGTTAGTATTGACGAACAAAACTACAAATTAGTGTTGTATATTGATAAAATGGTAGTACATAAACAAAAGAATAAAAGTTGTTGAAGAAAGACTATTTTCATTAATGATCAAATCTATATCTCTACTACATTATAAAGGATGAGTAATGGCTAAATGTGTCCATATTGGCAAACTTAAGATGGCATTTGAAAAGCCATATGCTTTAACCTTCAAATGTCATGTAAATCTTCCCCAAATTACCCTTGAATGCATTAAGATGCTTGTACCATAATGCATTAAGATGCTTCTACCAACCATTTTCCATTAACTTTTCCATTAATTATGTAATAACTAGAAGTTTGATTCATGGTTATGGGACTAAAGCATTGCGTTTTATTTTTATTATTATTTTTGGACGTCTAAAACAAGTAGCGGGCTTTATTATATTTTCTATTAGAAACGAATGTTTTGTTCTTATTTACGTGGGAAATTTTGCGTCAGAGTTGGTACAAAATGTGTATAATGAATATAGGAATACAACATTTTCGTCTTAAAAGAAATAAGGGCCTAGCCTAAGACCACTTAAATTCCCACGACTGTGAATGCAAACTGATGTTATCTTCATCATTATGTTATTTGACAAGTTATTTTTCAGTTATTTTGAGTTTCTAAAATCGAGTTGAGAATTGAATAGGCCATATAACTACCCGCGGCAACGCGCGGGCATTCACACTAGTTACATTATAAAGAGGGAGAGATGGGTAAAAAGGTCTAAAATGTCAAAGTTAAGGTGGCAACTTAAAAGTCACAAGTGTAATTCTCTAAACTTGACCACTTTTCTTCCTTTTATGCCCTTGTCAATGCATTAAGATGCTTGTACCATGTGATGCATTAAGATGGTTGTACCATGTGATGCATTAAGATGTTTATACCATGTGCTTTAACAATTTTGACATCAATAATATTGTGCATTTAACATTATATTATTGTTTTGAAACTCTCCTCACCATTCATTTGACTTTTAATTGTAGTCATCAATTGAAGAATGATGGTATCCTTTCAATGTCCTCAATTCGGTTATCCCTCACATTTATTTAATGGTTGATTCAGTCAACCTCAATGATGTTATCCCTGCTACCTCAATGTTCACTTTGATTTGTGCTATGATCTTACTTTCCTTGATTCCGGTATGTAATTAGATTATTACATTTGACTTTTACCCTTGTATATGTTATTTTAACAGTGTTGTCTTTGAGTAACAAGTGTTGAGCTGCTAATGCTATAATCTGTTCTTAATCATGTTGCTTTTACTCTGTAGACCCCTTATATTTTTCATTTAAATTCTCTTAAATTCTCCTTTTCCGCATGCAGGTCAACATTTTGGATGAGTTTCTTATACCATTGAATGAGTTTCTCATACTAATTTCTTCTTGTTGTGTGAGTTTCTCATACCATTGAGTTTCTATTTATTTATTTATTCATATTAATTCAATTAGTTGTAACAATCTTATAAATATAAAGTAATCGTATTTCCTACTTTCTTGCCTGTGTTCTTGTATCATCGAGTCTGATGGTGCCACAAAAGGCAACCTCATTCCCAGGCTCTTGTGCCACTGAATGAGCATATGCTTCTATAATTAAGTATTGTTAGTGTTAGGAGACTAAAAGAGGAGCTCTTACATTTGTTTTATGCAGGTACACATCTGCTTCATTTTTCCTTTTATATGTAATTTCCAAAACTTGACATTTCTTGGTGTTTATGGTTCTTTTTTGTTGCCAAAATAAGTTTGGACATTTATACATCCTATTTGTTTTTCTAATGAGCTCATTTAAGTTATCTTTTGGCGTGGATTCATGATCTAAAAGAAAATATGTGTTGCTGTTTCTGTGGTGCCCGGAGTGTGGAGATTATGCCAAACCAATTAAGCATTTATTTGTTAGGTGTGGGTTCACTCGGTTGTTTTTGGGCCGGAGTTTCGCTTTGGTGCAAGATTCCCATGGTGAATGCCTTCGGTTTTGGTGACTTATTTGATCTGTATGCCCATACGAGGGGGTCCCCAAAGTTTACAAAGGCCCTACATAGGATGGTGTTGACAACGTTATGTTACGTTTGGAGGGCCCATAATGACGTGGTATTCATTATTCAAAAGTGTGCCTTGTTCCATCTAGAAAAGCGTTGCGGAGATTAAATGTTTATGTTTTATATGGACCAAAACTCGGGCTAAGTAGGCGACTCTGGACTGGATTATTTGGAGTTCTTTTAACTTATAAGGTGGGTTGGTGGTTGTTATTGTTTTGGCTGGTTCTATTTGTTTTGTGGTGTAATGTTTTTTCCATGTTGGTTGCATATTCTTGTTTAGTGTCCAGCTAACCTTGGTGGAGTAAAACTTTGTAAACGTGCTTTTGATCACTACAAGTCTTTACATTCTTATATTTGTTTTATTTCATGTACTTCTTGCTCTAAGTAGATTGATATTTGTTGTTTTTGATTGACAAAGGTTCTCTAAGACCAATGATTTGTACTCATCTTGCCATTAAAGGTATTCATCAACGGTTGACCAAGTGAAATTTACCGTTATTAATTGACAACCGAACCAACCAATTGTTCATAACCAAATAACCGTAACCAAAATAATCAAGAGTTATTTTTTTTTTTCCAAATAGGTCCCATAATCATTAAAGGAATTTTGAAGTTTCAAACCCATTTAGTTATTGAAAGTTTTATTTTTATTTTTTTTGTAGCGTAAGGTATATGGGTGTCGGTAATAAACAAAATATATGAAACCAAACATGGAACGTGCAACAAATAAGAAAAAAATAACCCGCAGCAACGCGCGGGCATTCCTACTAGTTACTATTAATGTAAAACCTTAACCCTTACTAGAAAATGTATTTAGATTATTGGTAGAGAGGGGGTTCAGCTGGCTAGCCATAGTTTCTATTAATAACTGCATTTAGAGTCATCGTTTTCTTGTAGTTTTACCTCTAAAATATCGACGATAAAGTTACGAAAATTATAATCTGTCCCAAGTTACATAAATTACAACTTATGTGACCGAAAATACCGATCATGTCCACCTAAGTTAGATATAGGAGACCACACTAACAATAACTCAATTTGTCACGTTTAACATAATGCTTGAATATAATCTTTTTCCGATTATTCTGCTATTCAAGTTCACGCGTTGTATTTGTACTCGTTCTCAAAAAAAAGAGAAAATTGCTCGAATAGTCCCTGTGGTTTGCTCAGATTTCACCTTTAGTCCCTAACTTTTAAAAATTACAGGTATAGTCCCGAAACAGTGGACTTTTTGCACTCGGATAGTCCCTGGAGCTAACTGACGTTAGATAATCCAGTTAAGTGGGTGTGAAATTACTAAAATACCCTTACTTTAATAAAAATAAAAAAATCAATTAAATAATAAAATAGAAAGAGGACCCACATAACCCCTTAGCCAATCATGTGTCTCCACCAATCCTTAGTGGGGCCCACACACTTCATCTTCCCCACCCTATCACCATCACCACCACCAACCACCACCACCACCCACCACCACCACCACCACCAACCTGCACCTCCCCCCTTCATTTTAAAACACGATATCAAGAGAGAGAGAGAGAGAGAGAGAGAGGGAGAGAGAGAGAGCAGAAGAGAGAGAGTCAGAGAGCAAGGAGAGAGAGCATCTCCTACCTTACAGATCGAGAGAGAGAGAGAGCAGAAGAGAGAGAGTCAGAGAGCAAGGGAGAGAGAGAGTCAGAGAGCAAGAGAGAGAGAGCAGAAGAGAGAGAGTCAGAGAGCAAGAGAGAGAGAGCAGAAGAGAGAGAGTCAGAGCGCAAGGAGAGAGAGAGCATCTCCTACCTTACAGATCTGAGACGACGGTTCTGATTTGGGGGTTGTCATCGTCGTCGTCGTTTGTTTTACCATCCACGGTGATGGTGTTGTCATCGTCGTTTACAGCTGCAGTGGTGATTACCGTCCACGACGACGGTTCTGATTTGGTGTTGTTTTACCATCCACGACGACGGTTCTGATTTGGTGGTGGTGGTGAAGAAGATGAACCAGATTCATGATTTGACTCCAGGATGCTCCATCTGTTTGCAGCTGCAGTGGTGATGGTGGTGGTGCAGAGGTGGTGGTGGTGGTGGTGGTGGTGGTGGGATGGGGAAGATGAAGGTGATTGGGGTGGGGAAGATGAAGGATTGTGGGCCCCAGAGACTTATTATTTAATTGATTTTTTTATTTTTATTAAAGTAAGGGTATTTTAGTAATTTCACAGCCACTTAACTGGATTATCTAACGTCAGTTAGCTCCAGGGACTATCCGAGTGCAAAAAGTCTACTGTTTCGGGACTATACCTGTAATTTTTAAAAGTTAGGGACTAAAGGTGAAATCTGAGCAAACCACAGGGACTATTCGAGCAAATTTCTCCAAAAAAAACTACGCTTTTGTGTTTTTGACAAAGAAAACAAAATTTATTGCTCTATGTGGTTCAAAAGATGCCAAAAGGTGTGGTGTGACAGTATCTAAATGATCAGTACACTAAGAGCATTCACAACCCACCCATCAAACCTTCCCCCATCTTTAAAATTTAAAAAATCCTACTAAAAACACACTACAACCCATCCACCATTTTATACCCCATCTTTATATTATGAAAATTTGTTATCCTAGCTTTTCATATATAAAAAGCTACTATTCACCTTCCACCAAATTATTGTGAGTGTAGGAAAACGAGAAATATAATAAAATATGTGTTTGTGAGTAAGATAAAGATAAAAATGGTGGATGGGATATGGGAAGTTTTTTAAAATGAGAGATAAATTTTAAAAAGTGTGATTTTTAGTTAAATTATAAGGTAAAAAATGGTGGATGGGATGTGAATGCTCTAATGCTACAATTATTTAAGTTGTAGCTTTCTATTTGTATATCATATGAAATGACAATTCGTTCCAATTAAAATGATACAACCAATCATACCAACGGGGCTTCTTGTCGACCATGTTTGATATAATTTTTTTTTAAATAATAGGAATAGATACCCACAAGAATAGTGTAGGGTAAAATCCAGGTGCTGTTAAAATGGAGATAAGATAAGATAGGTACGTTTGATTAGTACAATAAATGAAGATTGACCAAACCTCCGTAGAACCCGGTTCTTGGTTCTTGTTTGTGAAAATAAATAATGTATTTATTTAGAACTACCAACTCACAAACTCTCTAATTCTACGGCTACACAATGTTGAATTACCAAGCGATTATTACACACATATTGAACAAGCCCGTACTACTCTTTATTAAAAACTAAAAATTACAATATCCTGTATAGGCTAACAAACTTGATGAACACATTGAACAAATTACTACATAAATTCATAATAAATAGACTCAACTTTTTTTAATTAAACAACACGACTTTAAAATGGTAAATTGCAATTTTCATCCCTGAGGTTTGGACATTTTTGTCATTTTCATCCGAAGTGGCTTTTTTTTGTGCAACTTGACAATTCATGTTTGCATTTTTTGCTAGGCTACTTCGTCAATTTTTTAAATTAATTAACGGGTAATTTTGTCTTTTTATCTGTTTACTCAAATTTCAAATTTCAATGTCGAAGATGGCACCTTACTTTTATATTTATTATTAGTTATTACTATTATTATTTTTATTATATATATATATATAATATATAATATAAGATAACAAGTATACATTACATAATAAAAGGGAATATTGGATTTTAATACTCCCAACTTTCAGAGTTTGGCCGGCAATACTCCCAACTACAGAAATGTTTGCCAGCACTCCCAACTTTTAAGGTATTTTCCACTGGCACTCCCAAACTAACCCAGTTAGTTTGTTCAGTTAGTTTGCTGACGTGGCATGCTGACGTGGCCATTATTGCTGACGTGGCATGCTGTGGAAGATGATGTGGCATCTTACGTGTCATCCATGTCAGCATGCCACGTCAGCAATAATGGCCACGTCAGCAAACTAACTGAACAAATTAACTGGGTTAGTTTGGGAGTGCCAGTGGAAAATACCTTAAAAGTTGGGAGTGCTGGCAAACATTTCTGTAGTTGGGAGTATTATCGGCCAAACTCTGAAAGTTAGGAGTATTAAAATCCAATAAACCTAATAAAAGGCACTTGACTCGTACCTTTTATTATTATTATTATTATTATTATTATTATTATTATTATTATTATTATTATTATTATTATTATTATTATTATTATTATTATTATTATAACAACTTTGGAACCGACCACCGGGTAATAACTGAACCGGTTTTAATCCGAAACTGGATTGACAAAGAAACAGTCAATGCGAAAACCGGTTTAAGTTTGATGAAAAAAAACAATTTGTTCATCTCTATCAACGTGTAGAGGTGTTCAAAAAACCGGTTCGGGAACTGAAACCGGTAAAACCGACCCCCAAACCGAAACCGGACAAAACCGGTTTCACGGGAAACCGGTACTAAAAAAATCCCAAACCGAACCAAAAACCGGCCTAAAACCGATGAAAAAACCGGTCAAAAGAAACCGAAACCGAACCGAAACCGGTACACAAACCAGAACCGAACCGAAAACAGTATCGCTAAAAACCGGCTGAAACCGGTAAAAAACGAAACCGGTTTAAGAAAAATACATTTTTGGCCATAAACACAAATAAAACTTTGTTTTTTTGTATTAATATTCAATTTCCTTCTTTAAAAAACCCAAAAAGTTATTAAAAGTTAACTTTTATGTAACTTATATGATTTTAAAAAGTGCGCGAAAAAACCGATTAAGAACTGAAACCAAAAAAAACTGAAACCGAAACGAAACCAGTCTTAAGAACCGACAAAACCGGTCCAAAACCAAACCGATTTGGAACCGAAACCGGTTCGGCCCGGACCCGGTACTGCAGCGAACCGGTTTGGAACCGAAACCAATTTGGCAAAAAAAACCAAGTTGATCACTTCTATCCACGTGTAGATTGTTGGATGGGCTCCATTGGTCAGCTGACCATCTACCAAAATATGCTATGCCAACAAGAAAGGCCCATTTAAAGCTACGAGCCCACTTCAATCGTCAAACAAACCCTACATGGTCATGACTCATGAGTACACGGTAATACGGTATATGTTTATGGATAATTTTTACAAGTTCAACTGAACCCATGTTAAACAAAATTGGAGTTTACGTATTTTAACTATCTGACAAGCTAAAAACGATTTAGTTTTACTTATTTACCAATCAATATGTTAAAGTAACTCTCCATCTGCTAAGGGCCAATGTTTTATTTTCAAATTAGTAAGTTTTGCAATCCAAAAAAGGGTAGCAGCGCAGCTTGTGGTCCGTTTACCTGCATGTCACTTGTAATTGGATGTTTTGTTAAATGATAAAATTATAATATTCTAATAAAAAATATGTTAATATTCAACATGTATTGTTTTGCATGTGTAAACGATTTGAGGTGTTCGTGAAATTGTTGAGATTGGCTATTTAAAGGTTTGAATTGAATCGAGTTTACATGTGCTTGAGTACAAGCCTAAATGGAGTTTATTTTAAAAACAAAGCTTGAGTTCGACCATCGTCTACCAATCTTAATAAGTCCTACAAGTCAATTCATTTATAAAGGCACAATATTTAAAATAACAAATATACGTATGTTTGGGTAAAATCAAATAATTAATAATTAATAAATAAGTTCAAGCACAAAAATTTACTCACTAATCTGAGCTCCATCATTAGACAGATATAAAACTCAAAATAAGTTGTGCTCATACTAGGTTCTTACACCCGTAATTTTGTGTGTCGATTTTAATTAAGATCATGTGTTATGCAATCACACCCTTAGCCACGTTGGGTGTTTCAATTGGCTTTTGCATTCATTACACATAACGTGGCCCCACTCATGCATGAGCCTTTAACGTGCCACTCACACCCCGTGAAGGCGGTGTTTCACTCCCTTGTGTGATGATGTGGCGGTGGGCTTAAACGGTTAAACCTGCACTTAGCCTAAATGGTGTATAGCTGTACATTAATAGTAGTTACAACGTAGAGGATGTAAATGAACAAACTATTTATTAATTATTTGTGGGTGCACATAAGGTTGCAAACGAAGCAAACAAAAAATCTCGTTCGATAAGTGTTCCTGAACAATTCGTGAAGGCATTGTTTTCTTAACAAACGGACACGAACAAGGCATTGTTTGTATTCGTTTGATCCGTTTGCAGCGTAGGTGGATTGTCCCAGGCAACTTTTTTCTGAACTAACTAAACTCAAATAAAATTCATGGTTTATGATGAGACCAATCCTAACAAATCAAGGATTCAAGGATAAGGTAGCTTAACTATCAAATAAAACAAATCCAAATTAATAAACCCAAATGAGTTCTCCTGTGGACTGCGTTCATGAGCCCAATTAGCTTTGGCCCAGCAAGATTAAGTCCAACAAATATAAACCATTTCACGGGTTACATTTGGGTTACATGTTTTCAAACTGCCTCTTATAAGGTCACTGTCTTTGACATGAACAAATAAGTTGTATTCGGACACGTCAATTTTAACCCGCCAACCCGTTACTCGTCAACCTGATATGATTGTCACCGCTATAAACAAACCCGAGGATTCTTACCGGGTTTTTTTTTTTTTTTTTTTTTAACTTTGATTGCAGATGGTAGGAAAATCCTCTACACTGTAGTTAGTACCCATGGGCCATGAATGGGCCAAAAAGTGGCTTGAGAATATGGGCTTTCAAATCTCTTGCTCCTTAATTTACGTTGTTGTAACGTTTATACGATTAACTAATATTCGTAAATGTAAAATTGTGAAGCTGTATAATTCCCTTGACATGATCGAAATCGTGATGACGTTAGAAGAAGAATTCAGCATCACCGTCAAAGAAGAGAACTCACAAAACATAACCACAGTTTAAAAAGCAGTAGACCTTATTGAAAAAAGATGTCAAGCATAAAAACGCAACCATGAGTAAATTCTATAAA
The DNA here is from genome assembly GCA_032199755.1 of Ambrosia artemisiifolia. Taxonomy (NCBI): domain Eukaryota; kingdom Viridiplantae; phylum Streptophyta; class Magnoliopsida; order Asterales; family Asteraceae; genus Ambrosia; species Ambrosia artemisiifolia. The sequence continues at coordinate 46,633,492 of CM063526.1, forward strand.
TTTTGTGTTATTTTTTGGTATGTTTGAATATCGAACGGACCATCAATTAGAAAATTTGGTATTATTAATTATTTGTTAGATTTTGGGATTACTTAATGTTTATTGTTGTACTTATTTGGTTGTTTGTACATGCTTTCTTCACCAAATCCCTTGAAACATGAAAAGATTTATAACAATTTATAAAGGACCAACCATAAAATCAGGGGAAAAGTTAGAACTATACCGGGTATGGGTGCTTATGTCACGCTAACCGGTAAAAAGTTTTATATATTTTTCACTTTTTTATTCGAAAGTTTGAGTGACATCGTACATTTCTTTTATGACTTAAGTCTATAGCTACTAATCTACTTCAACTGGTCGTTTAAGGATTATATAATACTAGTGGGGAGCCCGCGCGATGCGGCGGGGTGGACAATCTACAAGCATAAGTATAATTGTGTAGTTGATAATTCGACGGGATGCGCAAAGAAATAATTAAACTAACTAAATAAATAAAGAATATAGAGTGCAAGCCTAGTCTGTGGTTTTTCTATGGACCAAAATCTCATTGCCTCATAGTGGAGATCTTTCTGACCTTATGGAGTACCCAGAAGCTTGCTTAGTAACAAGTTCCAAGTCAAGGCAGTCAAAGATATTTTGCTCACCATCATTTGAAACATATGGCGAGCGCGGAATGACCTAATAGAGGCAGTATAGAAACATTACACATTAAGATTACACATTGTCAAGATGAAGAATACTTTGTTGACTACATTAAATCGGCACCCATTTTTAAACTGTATATTAGCTTTAATTGACCAAAAGAAAGTCAAAGTTAATCTTTAAATTGAGAATAAGTGTACCTGTGTAGGTTCAATATCAAGAATCCTTTGAACACCATCTATAGTTTTCCCGCTTGTTCTACCAAATAACTCATTGATGCACATTCATACAATACCCCCCCCCCTCCCCCCCCCCCCCAAAAAAAAAAAATAATAATAATAAAAAAGACTCACAATGCAATTCCAACAACCACTGTTTGCCTATCTCGTTGAATTTGACGACCATGTCCAAGATGCCCCTTCTGTTAACACCCGTAAAAATGCAATGTATAAATAATAAAATTAAATCTTGACACCACAATCTCAACAACTGTAATCAACTTACCATCTTGAAGGCAAAAAAAGCACATCGACATGAACGTAAAAAGAAAGAATAAAATCTCACCATTAGAATTGAAATAAGCACAAAAAAATACAAACGAACACCATTTGAAACCAAAATTATAACAACATAAGGAAATCATTCAAACAACAACGAATTGTAAAAGCGAATAAGGGCTTGGAAACTTACTAATACTGTGGTGGTGAGAGAAGCTTAACATATCTTGAGATAAAAATTGGGAGATAAGAGAAACGATGTTTTGCTCACCATCATTTGAAACATATGGCGAGCGCGGAATGACCTAATAGAGGCAGTATAGAAACATTACACATTAAGATTACACATTGTTAAGATGAAGAATACTTTGTTGACTACATTAAATCGGCACCCATTTTTAAACTGTATATTAGCTTTAATTGACCAAAAGAAAGTCAAAGTTAATCTTTAAATTGAGAATAAGTGTACCTGTGTAGGTTCAATATCAAGAATCCTTTGAACACCATCTATAGTTTCCCCTCCAGCTTGTTCTACCAAATAACTCATTGATGCACATTCATACAATACCCCCCCCCCCCCCCCCCCCAAAAAAAAAAATAATAATAAAAAAAAGACTCACAATGCAATTCCAACAACCACTGCTGAAGTGGAGAAGAAAACTGAAAAGAAAACAAAAAGCTCCCGCTTGTCCTCTGGTTATGAAGTTGGTTTCACTTTAACACCCCACCCCCAAGATCATGTTTCTAAATTTAATATTGTATTTTGAATTTTATTTGACCGTTGAGTTTTGGAGCATTTTCTAGGTTATCTCAAGGAAACATATGGCGATAAGAGAAACGATGTTTTGCTCACCATCATTTGAAACATATGGCGAGCGCGGAATGACCTAATAGAGGCAGTATAGAAACATTACACATTAAGATTACACATTGTTAAGATGAAGAATACTTTGTTGACTACATTAAATCGGCACCCATTTTTAAACTGTATATTAGCTTTAATTGACCAAAAGAAAGTCAAAGTTAATCTTTAAATTGAGAATAAGTGTACCTGTGTAGGTTCAATATCAAGAATCCTTTAAACACCATCTATAGTTTTCCCTCCAGCTTGTTCTACCAAATAACTCATTGATGCACATTCATACAATACCCCCCCCCCCCCCAAAAAAAATAATAATAATAATAAAAAAAAAAGACTCACAATGCAATTCCAACAACCACTGTTTGCCTATCTCGTTGAATTTGACGACCATGTCCAAGATGCCCCTTCTGTTAACACCCGTAAAAATGCAATGTATAAATAATAAAATTAAATCTTGACACCACAATCTCAACAACTGTAATCAACTTACCATCTTGAAGGCAAAAAAAGCACATCGACATGAACGTAAAAAGAAAGAATAAAATCTCACCATTAGAATTGAAATAAGCACAAAAAAATACAAACGAACACCATTTGAAACCAAAATTATAACAACATAAGGAAATCATTCAAACAACAACGAATTGTAAAAGCGAATAAGGGCTTGGAAACTTACTAATACTGTGGTGGTGAGAGAAGCCTAACATATCTTGAGATAAAAATTGGGAGATAAGAGAAACGATGAGAGATTAATTGTTATAGTGCAAAGGAGGGTTACAAATAGAGAGTGAAGTTGGGAGAACCAAGAGACAACTGATATTAATAAGGGTTGCTCTAAAGTTGTTAAAATTATTAAATCATGCGTTACTAAATGAGAAGCTGGAATTGAATGCTAGAATAATCAAGCTAAGAAAGTAATATTGTTTAGAAGTAAAAACTTCTTGCACTGGAATGAAAAATAGCTGACAATCATGACAAAACCAATATACTATAATATTTGTGGTTTGGGGCTCCATGAAACTAAATGCATTTTATAATAATGTTTTTAAAGATGATAGCTATATATATATGTTATTCCAGTTCATACTTTAGGATACGAAGGCGATCATTGATTATTAATAGTAGGGGGTTTTGAGGTATAACCATACCTAAAGTCGATATGAAGAAGATGATGGTATGCAATTAAGACGAATAATTTAATTCATATTTTCATATCCACCCTTAGGTTATTAGGCAAGTTACCAAAAAAACCTTTAAGAATTAAGATCCCTTTTGCCCCATAACTTCATATGCTTATGATGTAAAAAAGACTAATTTGCCCTTTAATTAACTTCATTAAGTGTTGTACTATAAGCTTAATAGATTGTAATTACTTAACTTTTGCGGTCATCCCTCCCTCATGCTTTATATATAGTATAGACTAATAATAGTTCTTTACTAAACATAGGAAGCCAAACTCAAGACATTTAAAGCTAAATAATATCCCAATCCTAATCCTAATCCTAATCCTAATTATTTATAAAGCAAATACCAAAACTAAATAAAATTTTGTTTGGTAGACTCTCAATTGAATCGGTCAGATTTAAATGTGTTTAGTTTACTAAAATAACATATCTTAATGATTCAGTAATTCTCTTACCCATTTAGCTTTAGAATAACGCTTGGTGGAAAACAAGACAAGTATAACCCCTTAATCCCCATAAGCCTCATCTTCCTACCAACACTCATGAAACTAAACTGGGGGAAATTTAATTCTAGAAATTAACAAAACATGACGATTAGGAATGGAAAGAATGTGAAAGAAAAGATATCTAAGAAAGAACAAACAAGTAATTCTTGATGAAGGAAGTTGAATATGGTGGAGGGTAGAAGACGTTGAAGATTGTCCTGGGCAACTATTCCTGACGTAACAGGCTGACCGTCAGAGTCCTCAATCAATCAAAGGTCGCGCCTGCCCTAATCACCAGGAAGGACGATGACGTGGCAGCTCCCCAGTCAAGATATCTCTGACAGAAGACTTTGTCGACCCCCGCTTGTCTAAGGTTCTAGAAAAGGATATACCCACCGCCCTGGGTTAGCCATCAGGTGGACACCACGTGTCCGCCGCCCACAGCGTCTACTCAACGGACGCCACGTGTATATCTAACAGGACAGTAATATCTCCCTTTTCCCTCCTTTTTACATACCCACTTGCACAAATTGGGCTTGAGGATTTGAGCCGGAAACTAAGAGACACCTCTACCTGGGCCGGGCCCCATCAAGGGTAGAGGTCGGGTTGAGAAAGTTGGACATTGAGGTACTATAAAATGAGGAGTCTCTTCTCCTTTTATTGGCATTCGAAATCCATTAGAACTTTCGTTGAAAAGACTACGAGCACATCGTACTTTTCCAACTTTTGTTTTTATTCCAACATTTAGAGGTTCGGCTCTTCTAACCGGTTGTCTCTTTACTTCCTTGGTCTTATCTCTAGACCCACATTTTCTAAATGCACACTTTACAACTTAAACCACACTGTTTACCTTGTGGATTCACTACCTATATCAGCCCTGACCTGGTGATCCAGGATTCGTGTTTCTTCATGGCGCCATCCGTGGCCTTACCACAATAATCTTTCACTAAAACTTTACTTTGCCAGTTCACAAAATGACAACTTCACCACCCAAAGTCTATACCCCATCGGGGTCGTTGAAGACATTATCCCAGGACCAAATGCAACCGAGGGTAATAGCGATGACAACCAAGACAATGTTGTCATAACTCCTCGAACCATGGACTTTAAAACCACCGACGTTCTCCCTCCCACCAAGGAGGAGATCGACTCCCTAAACAACGACTTATACGAACACCAGAAAAAGCTATTAGACGCCCAGCTCGAGCGTCGCAGGCTAACAGGCAAAGCCATCATGGCATTAACCTCCCAAAAGCCTAACACCACCAGAATACCGAACGCTGCCCGTCACGGGGAAGGTTAGGGGAAACTCCCCATCGACCAGAGCCTCCGGGTGAACGTTTTGTATATGATTAACAATAAAACTTGTTTTGGTTATGTTTTTGGATTTTTTTTTCTTTATTAGTGATCGCGTGTCGAATGCTAATCAAAAACTTAATAAAAACTACTCCTTAGCTACAACTGACTGCAGTATAGGAAGTAGGGTTGTCGAACCTCAGGGAGTTTGTGGAAAGTGCTAATTTACTGACTACTAATTAAATTAAAATTAACTAAAGTAATTTTATGAAGTTGAATGTAAAAGTGCTGCAGTGCTGCAAAACGAGTGATAATAGAGTTTTATAAAAGACAATAATATGGAAAAACGGTCACTCCGAGTTTCTGACTCGGTAACTGTAAAGACAATCTGAATTAACCTATCTAGGCAATCACATAGACATGATCCTGTTTAAATTGTTCAACCCAATTCAACATTATAACACAAATCACAAGTTTAAATTATTCCTAGTGCAAGAAAACCAAGAAACGATAACGAATTGCAATTGTGAAAGTCAGTCAAACTGTTCAAATCAGTCAAACATACAACCAGATTCAAAGACACATAAGTATGTTCATAAAATATGATCCTAAACAAAGTCAAAAACAGAAAAATCCTTACAAAATAACCGAATCTTTCACCCGGAGAAACCGCAGGATGTTTAGCCGCTCATAATCATGATTTCTGCTTCAAAACTTGTTCTGGATTGCTCTGGCATCAACCGGAATGAATGAAACTGCAAAAGGTACTCTAATTCGCCCCTTTTCTGCTCTGGAAGTCGACCCCTCTGTCCCCAAAACGGCTGATAGGTTTCAATTGCGAAAATGGGCTTTTTTATGGGCTGAAGAGTTATTCGCGACCCCATGAATAACTTCCTGACTTATTCGCGTGGCATGAATAAGTCCTAACTTCGCGAGGGTAACAAGGGTAATTAGCTGGATTCATTAAGGGCAGTGTGGTCATTTTGCAACCCAATTCAGTTATTCGCGGGGCATGAGTAACTCCTGAGGTTATTCATGGGGCATGAATAAGTGATCTGACATATTTTATTTTCTTTTTATCTCTTATTCATCCGTGCACTCGTTTCACCTCCAATTAGACTCTTTTTCTCTCGTTTTAGCCCACAAACACCTGTTTAACACCAAGACACAAATAAGTATCTAAGACACGATATAAACGAACGTAAAATGATTAAAAACTATACAAAAATAATATCTAAATGTGATGCATTTGGCAACACATCACACCCCCACACTTACCTTTTGCTTGCCCTCAAGCAAATCTGCTCAAAACATTACCACGAACAAGTAACAAATACCTCAAACGCCCCCGCCATGCACCAGTTAGGGTCCAAAGTCATACCTCATTCATAGATCATCATTAGATGTGTTAATTCAACAGGCAACCATAATGCACAATTTTAAAAACAGAACTCACCCAACTAAGTCTAACATGCTTTCGACTTTTATTCTCATGCAACACACCCCTCACAATTTTTCACTCCACTCGGTTTAATATCTGAACTAGCATGTAATGCGCTAGTATTATTCACTCAAAACCAAACATGTAACTCTATATCATAGGCTTGTATAACAATCACACCTTAGCTATAGACAATGCATATATCTAAAGGATTTACGGGTTTTGGGCTTAGGGTAAAGGTAGGATAGATTTGGCTAGAAGTGGCTAAAATAAAAATGGTGTAACCAAATTGATTGACAATCCTTATTCTCACAATACACATAAATAGAAACAACTTTGGGCATATTTGACCCATAACGCATACTTCTATTTTTTTTTCTTTTCTTTTTTTCTCTTTTTTTTTTCTTTTTTTTTCACAACATAACATAGATCAAACACTTGAACATAAACATTAAACACAATAGATGTCATCAATTATCTTAACAACGGTTAACGGGTTGGTTTGGGTAACTTTATAGGTTTAACAAACGAAAGGGTATAGTCTCAACATGGCTACTAACGGTGATTTTAGGTAAACGGGTCAACACATAACAAATAAGTTGGTATCAAAAGAAAAAGGGAAATCCTAGAGTGCCTTTATCATCTACGTGCATATCTAGTCTACAACCTCGGCATGTATCAAATCACACAAGTTCTGCAACAGAGAAACATCTGGCCTACACTCAACAAATGAAAATATATATATGTATCAATCTATCATCTAGTAGGCTCAAGATCTCACCAAAGTGTGGAAATGGGTTACCGATGTGTGCATGCATTTATTACCGACAGCTCGTTACACCTAATCGGGCAAATTCTAAAGATTTTCTCTAAAATACCTGCTGAAAACGATTCATATGTCTGTTCTAAAGAATTGGGCCATGATTAAGGACCTACACACCACAAGCAGAGACAGAATGAAAGCATTGAAACAGTCGCTTTCATGCCCGATCAGACCGCTTTTATGACATTTTTTTTTAATTTTTTTAATGACTCAAAACTAAATAAAAAAAAAAGAAGTTTCCCCACCCCCACACTTGAATGACACATTGTCCTCAATGTGAGCTAGGAATAAAATAAAGTAGAATTAAAAATAAAATACAACAGAAGTAAAAGGAACAGACTCCCCTGGATAAGCAATACGCGTATGAGTCCGTTTAATTCCCTCCAATGTCGGCCGTATAGCATTTCATTCGCAGCCGGTAAACAAACCTGAAACAAAGAAACAAGGAAAAAAAACAAACAAACCGGGATATCTGCAAACATTAGTGATTTCTGGATCGTCCTTGCCCGAATGGAGATTGAGTACGGGCGAGGCGATCTATTCTTGCAATTAAAATCATAACAAGTAATCTCGTGACTCTAACAAAAATAAAACTGACCCAAACACGCTTGAAAATAAAATAAAAATAAATAAAACAACTAAATATACAAAATATACAACAATCATACCTGATGTTCATTCATGGTGGTCTCAAAGAACATTTGCCTACCGAATTCCCAATGTATGTTCGGTAGTTGACATGTCGAATCTTTATCTTCTTTCTTATCTTTGACATGTTTGTAGGATCATTGATGGGCCATTTCTCTATATTTTGTCCAGTGTCTTCGATGCTCACCTTCCTCTTATGCCCACTCAAGCCATCATCTTCAACTTTGTCTGTTTTGCTCATAAATATAGAAGGATGGTTAGGGTATGCCAAGGTTACCCGGTTCACTGGTTCTTCAGCTGGTGTTTCTACAAGTGGTTGTACGTACGAAGTCACATCTACTTTAAGGCTTGTAGCTTCCTCCATCACAACCTGGTCCACATGTGCTTCTTCAACAACTTTTTCAGCCACATCAACATTAACCATATCCGGTTCAACTGTCAAATCCTCAAGTTCCAAATCTGCAGCCAGTTGACCAACTTGCTTAAACAATGCATCAACGGTGTTGTCCCGAACTTCATTATCCTTCTGAATTCTCTTAAAGTCCTCCCGGATTGCCTTTACATCTTCATGGACAACCTTATGGCCTCTAAGATCTCATTCAACTGATCATTGCTTCCCTCTTCATTATTTTGTTGTTGCTGATAACCGTAGTCAACACTCTGGCCTCCATTAATAATCGGATCAGGATTCATGTAGTAATCTGCAGTTTGCTCCCTAAATTGATAAATGTTTGGCTCGTAGTATCTTTGCTCACAGTTCTGATATTGTGGCCAATAATAAGAGGATGATAGGTGTGAGCTTTCAGGTTTTTCTAGCCCAAAGATAATACGATCCTGTCGTGCCTTATATGCTTCAACTCTCTGACGGGCAATTGGACAATCTTGCATCACATGATATGGGCTCTCGCAACAACCACATGCATCATAATCCACCCAGTTCATCGTGAATTCAATTTGCCTGCAAAGACTAACACACCCAGCATAATACTGAACAAAACAAAGAAAAATAACAAAAAAAAGGACAAGAAAAAAAATAGATAAATAAACTAAAAACACTAAGCGCACGAACTCCCCGGCAACGGCGCCATTTTGATCGTGTGTCGAAGTGCTAATCAAAAACTTAATAAAAACTACTCCTTAGCTACAACTGACTGCAGTATAGGAAGTAGGGTTGTCGAACCTCAGGGAGTTTGTGGAAAGTGCTAATTTACTGACTACTAATTAAATTAAAATTAACTAAAGTAATTTTATGAAGTTGAATGTAAAAGTGCTGCAGTGCTGCAAAACGAGTGATAATAGAGTTTTATAAAAGACAATAATATGGAAAAACGGTCACTCCGGGTTTCTGACTCGGTAACTGTAAAGACAATCTGAATTAACCTATCTAGGCAATCACATAGACATGATCCTGTTTAAATTGTTCAACCCAATTCAACATTATAACACAAATCACAAGGTTAAGTTATTCCTAGTGCAAGAAAACCAAGAAACGATAACGAATTGCAATTGTGAAAGTCAGTCAAACTGTTCAAATCAGTCAAACATACAACCAGATTCAAAGACACATAAGTATGTTCATAAAATCTGATCCTAAACAAAGTCAAAAACATAAAAATCCTTACAAAATAACCGAATCTTTCACCCAGAGAAACCGCAGGATGTTTAGCCGCTCATAATCATGATTTCTGCTTCAAAACTTGTTCTGGATTGCTCTGGCATCAACCGGAATGAATGAAACTGCAAAAGGTACTCTAATTCGCCCCTTTTCTGCTCTGGAAGTCGACCCCTCTGTCTCCAAAACGGCTGATAGGTTTCAATTGCGAAAATGGGCTTTTTTATGGGCTGAAGAGTTATTCGCGACCCCATGAATAAATTCCTGACTTATTCGCGTGGCATGAGTAAGTCCTAACTTCGCGAGGGTAACAAGGGTAATTAGCTGGATTCATTAAGGGCAGTGTGGTCATTTTGCAACCTAGTTCAGTTATTCGCGAGGCATGAGTAACTCCTGAGGTTATTCATGGGGCATAAATATGTGATCTGACATATTTTATTTTCTTTTTATCTCTAATTCATCCGCGCACTCGTTTCACCTCCAATTAGACTCTTTTTCTCTCGTTTTAGCCCACAAACACCTGTTTAACACCAAGACACAAATAAGTATCTAAGACACGATATAAACGAGCGTAAAATGATTAAAAACTATACAAAAATAATATCTAAATGTGATACATTTGGCAACACATCAATTAGATATCGTTGAACAGCTTGATGTGATTGATTAATACGAATTATTTTTATTGCTAACTATATGTCTTTTATCTCGCATTTGGTTTCTTACATCGTGAGCGGTTAGTTGGGTAAGTGGATTGTAAGGGTTGTTATTATTAAAAACTTATCTTCAATTATCAGTTTAACTGTTTAATCACAAAATCATGTCTATGTGGTGTCCAATTAACCAAATGAATTTTGCGTGAAACCTAGAACCTAAATCTCAGAGGGGGTTGCTTTTGTTAATTCTGATAACTTCTTTCAGTGAAATTGTTTGCTTTGCAATTAAGTTTTTCAAAACCAAACCAAAATCTAGATTTGCTTCCATTTTTTAGATAGCTTTAAATTGAATATTTTCCACTTATTCCTTATGAAAACGACCTTACTTATATGTACTTGTATTGGTAGTTAAGACAACCTAATTAACTTAGAGCATTCACAATAGCTTCTCCAAATTTTCTTCATCTCCATCCATTCACAATCACTCACAACCACATATTACACTAAAAATCACCTCATTTCTCTTCTTTTCTATTTAATAATACTTATTCTATACTTTTATCATTACTTTTTCTCTCTCATCTATTCATAACCACTTTTAAAAATATTAAAAAAAATATATATGGTGAACAGTATCCCCTCCAAATTTACTGATGAACAGTAACTTTTCTCTCTCCTCCACTCACAACCATTTGCTACCACTTATCAAATTATGGAGGCTTCTCTCACATAAATTTAGAGAAGCTATTGTGAATGCTCTTACTTTTGATTAGACCATGACATCTATATCAACGGGTGTTTAGATATAGATTATTATTTTTTAAAGTATTTGAGTATTCAATGTTTCAAATCGGTGTTTATATGGGTTTAAGATCAAGTTTCAGACAATGTTGCAAAACAAGGCCGAGTTGACCAATTACTTCCCGAGTACTCGCTCCAAGGTAGGTCGCCGAGTATAGCCGATTTGACCGATTACTCTGAGTACTCCTCGCATAGGCTGATTTGACCCCCGAGTACTCCCCCGATTAATCCAAGTACTCGCTCCAAGGTGGGTCGCCAAGTACAAGCCCAAACCGACTTTTGCAACACTGGTTTCAGATATTGGGTTTAATTTGTTGTACATAAACAACATATATACATGCTCAATATACATTTATTTAAATATGGAATGTTACAAATGGGATTATATGCAATTATGCATACATGTAACATAAACATATATGTGCACAATATACATTCAAGATTAATCAATAAATATACATTCAAGATTAATCAATAAATTAACAAAACATATATAACAAGTTATACAAAATACTTTATTAAACATAAAATGAGCTTCTTCATATAATTTTAACTAGCATCCAAACTATTGAGCATATTCTTTGTGCTTAGGTTAACTAGCATCCAAACTCTGGAGCAGCATACATATATGGTATGTGACATCATTAAAAGCATGCAAATTGACCGGTCTGTTTTATTGCCCATCGATGATTCCAAATACATCGCAGAATGCAGAATAATAATACCTCTGTTGATCTGATAGTACAATTTGTAGTTTCTCATTTCTTCATTGTCTTTCAATTAAAAACTAGTTTAGTCTATTATGCATATATTATTGATCTGCATTTGCATTGCATCTTCTTTTCATGGGTCCTACATGTTTGTTTGTTTTGTACCAAGCAGTCCTCGACCTCGAGGGTGTGCAACCATACATAGCCTTACAACTTAATGCAATATATACACACACACGCACAGACTTTGTGCAGATAAAGATAATAAAAAAAATATATATAATGTTGATCTAGTATACATATTTGTAAAGGCTTAAGACTAGGAGAGAGACTTTTTAACAATATCTTAGGGGGGCGGGGCGGTCCGTAATGTTTTGAAAGAGCCATTTGATGGTCGTGATACTGGCGAACACTGTCCCGCCTTCATTGTGATAGAGAAAATGCATCACAGCTCACAATGTATTTGGCAGTGAAGGGCGGGGCAGTGTTCACGAGTATCATGGCCATCACATGGCTCTATCACAGACCGCCCCGTCACCTATTATACATGGTCGATCAAAGAATCATTTAAGAAAATGTTTTGGTCTTTTAGTTCGTTCATAAGATGCATTTCATCATTAAATCATTATTTTAATATTAAGTTTCATGGCTTAAAGCGGCACTCTTTAGACGACCATGGCCAAGGTGGAAGATAGAGGGATGGGGAGAACGTGACAAGGAGAGAGATATGGTAATATATCCATATCCAAGAACGGGCCAGGTAAGGAATGTGAGACGGGCAGGGAGGGAGGTAAGAGAGGGAGGAGAGAAGGTGACCATAGCTTCACTAAAAACGTCACTTACATCTTAGAATGAGATAGTCACGCGGTTTACATAATGCTAAAAGCACGTGCACGTCAAAAGTTACATTTTTTTTGTATCAGTCTAATGTTTAAACGTGTCGGTTGGGTTAACCTGTAAATATTCTTTTGATTTTCTTTCTAGATTATTAACGTGTTAGATTAATTAATTTTAACAATAAATAGGTTATGAATAGCCAAAATTATTCGACATGTCTAGTTAGAAGTTGATATCTGTTATTTTCTGGAGTCTTCATAAAAAAAGGTAACAAAACATTGGAAATGAAAGGTTGTGAGAGTTAACATAATGACATCTACTGTGGCACTACCAAAACCAAATAGAATAAAAGATGTTTATGTCTGGTGTCTTCACTGCAACTACTGTTCTTGGTGGACATAAAGATAAATAAAAAAAATAAAAAAACGTTAATTTATGATGGCAGTTAAATTACAAGTGTAAAAAAACAAATAAAATAAGTAAAAATGTGACTTTTGTAAAGAGTCTTTCTGTAATATTTGAGTAGTGGGTGGTTGTGGGGGCACTGTGTTCTAAAAAAAGCCTAGAGAAATGGGAATTGTGGTTGTGGGTATATCTGTGTGTGATGTAATGGTGGTTTAAAAAATGACAATTTATAATGATGGTGGTGTGGTTGTGGTGGGTAACTCTTTCATGTTTTTTTTAATACCACACATCATATCTATTTAGAAAGAATATTTTAATCTTTTGAAATCTTAGAAGTTTCGATATCTTATTTTTTAAGTTTATTGTTAAAAAACTTTACATTAACTTGAAAATATTTGGCTGCCAAGTGTTGTATATTTGAATATACATAAATAAATAATCACTTTATACATCAAGATGGTACGTAAGCGGGCAATAAGCTATGCCGCCACCATTTTCTTGATAGCAAACCATATTCTAGTGAGGACATAATCGTGACCATTCGTGATTGATACATTGTTGCGAACAACCCTACGAACCCGATCCAAGAAACGGGCAGCTTCAGAGGCTAAGGGTCAAAAGGTGTCAAAAGCAAAAGAAATAAATACATGTTGATTTTCAGAGCAGGCTTTAGCATTGTAGCTTTTAAAAGGTAAATATAAATGTTATTTATTCATTTTAAAATTAGTTGGTACACCATGGATTGTGCTAAAATCAATTTAACAAATCTCATGTCCTAAAATAGATTTAACAAATGATAATTGTAGATAGTGGCATTACATTGAAATGTTATAACAAGTTTGTTTTAATTTTTATGTTTTGTAAATGATATTACTATACACTAAAATATGAGTAGAATTGTGATATAATGAAAATTATGGTGAGTTGCGAGAACCCATTATAACTTTGATGAAAAATTCAAAGAGGTGCATGTAATCAATATATTTATAAGAGTATTCGTATTAGGTTCTCTATCTCTATTCATCAAATTACACTAAAATCAGTATATTTTTTCTTCCTCTTCAAATAAATAATATATTTTTTATATTTTTATAATTAGTTTTTCTCTCATCCACTCACAACCACTATCAAACAATATTAAAAAATAAATGAAGAGGCCCGGCTAGTGTCACCCCAAATTTACTTACCAGCAGTAACATTTTCTCTCTCAACCACTCACAAGTCACAACCACTCTAAATCACTTTTTAAAATATGCAAATTACACTCACAAAAAATATGCAACACCTAGTGTGAATGCTCTAAGTAAGTGTATAGTAATATTATTTTGAAAAAGAATATTGTATACCGCGAAAGTTACGAGACCCAATTTTACGTAATATCAAATCAAATCGGTGGGGGCGAACTTAATACATACAAAATTTTTTAACAAAATGGGGAAATTTACACCGCTGAGCTAAAAACTGGGCCCTTCTTAAGCCTTCCCCATGTTTGTATGTATTGATAATTTGTGTATGAGGTATGTTTATGTGTAGAAAAGTGAGTTGTCTACCTATGTGATTAAAACAAATAAACAAAAATATAATAAAATAATTTAATTGGCCGATTTCCGTTTTTTATGCATGTATTCTTTTAAGGGAAAATGATCAAAATAGCCCGTTGACCGGGTGTTTTGCACAAATAGCCCTCTCCACCCTCTTTGGAAAGAGGGGTCACGGTTCCCAACATGCCTGAACCGTCTCCCAAGGGGGTTCCCATTTCAGCCAACAGACGACCGCCACGTGGCGTTGTGGATCCCGAGGCAGACCTTTCTCTCTCCTGAACCCTCTTTTCTTTCTCTCTCCTCCTGAACCCTCTTTTTTTTCTCTCTCCTGAACCCTCTTTTCTTTCTCTCTCCTCCTGAACCCTCTTTTCTTTCTCTCTCATTCGATTAATTTTGAAGGTCTCTACTCACTCACTCTACTCTCTCTCTAGAAAACCTACACCCTTCTCTCTTTAACCAAGCTCCATCTCTCTATCTCACCTCGTCACTCTCCTCTCTCCCTCACGGATGAACCCGACCACCACCATATTAGGTGGCGGCGCCGCATTCCAGACCAAAGGCGAACAGAAATGGTGGCTCAATGGGGTTATCATCGTGAGTAGCAGTGGTTTAGGGGAGTTGATGCAGGTTTGGGTTGGGTTTTGAATCGGGTTATTAGGGGTGGTGGTTTTGGCGTGATAATGGTCCGACCGGTGGGCACCCTTGTGGTGGCGGCGCCGGTTCTTAACAAAGGCTGTGGATGTGGTGTTTGGCGGCGGCGGCGGTCGGATTAGGAAAAGGGTTGAGGTGGTCCGGTTATGGGTGTGGTCCGGGTTTGGGACTTGGTTTATGGTCCGATGGTTTATAGTGGTTCACGTCAGGTGGTGGCTCGATGGAGGTTTTGGTGATGGCGGTTCCCGGTGGACTTTGGGGCTCAGCCAAACTTCGATCAGGTTGAGGAGAAAGAAAAGAGGGTTGAGGAGAGAGAAAGAAAAGAGGGTTCAGGAGGAGAGAGAAAGAAAAGAGGGTTGAGGAGAGAGAAAGAAAAGAGGGTTCAGGAGGAGAGAGAAAGAAAAGAGGGTTCAGGAGAGAGAAAGGTCTGCCTCGGGATCCACAACGCCACGTGGCGGTCGTCTGTTGGCTGAAATGGGAACCCCCTTGGGAGACGGTTCAGGCATGTTGGGAACCGTGACCCCTCTTTCCAAAGAGGGTGGAGAGGGCTATTTGTGCAAAACGCCCGGTCAACGGGCTATTTTGGTCATTTTCCCTTCTTTTAATGTTTCGTAATGGATACTATTCTAAGTATGTATGAAATGTGAGAAGAAAAGGTCAAATAGAAGAAGCTTGATTCTCACACATTGTACATAAAGAAGAAGAAAAAAAAAAAGCATGTGTCAAGGAGAGCATATCAAGTGTTGAGATTTGGTGATTTCATGTGTTGTGATCCACTACCTAATTTCTTGTCATTTCTTTTCAACCATTCCTTCCAATTTTTGATCTTCTCAAAATATTCTTTTACTGTTTTCCTTCTCCCTTTATTTGGGATTCATATATTATTATTATTATATAAATATAATAAACACCATTTTTTTATGGATAAACATCTGACAATATTTTTTTTTTTGAAAGAGACAAGCTAATAAGCCGCAGGGTTGCATCATAATACAAAAACCAAATGGATTAGATTGATCAAAAATTATCTATAACAACGTTGTCTAATAAACCATTTTCAACATTTAAACAATATAATATGGTCTCAAAACTATTAAAAATATCATGCAACAAAGATCTTATAATCGGTGAAGAAACTTAACATTTATATTCTACAGCAGGTAGGACTTTCGGTGATCTGAATCGTACCAGCCATCACATTCACCTTGTTTACAGATTTCAAGTTATTAATGTAATAAGATTTTTTATATAAATTTCCAGAAATGATTAAATAGTTAGTAATGAATACTTAATGTTTTAAAAACAACATTTTGAAATAAGATATGATTGAATACATATTAATTACTGTTATTTTTTAATAACTTTTTTGATATTTTAAACTTAGAAATATAATACGAGGGGTTAAAATAAGAAACAGGAAAAAAATTGGGCTTGCAAAATCGTAACACATGACTATAATCTATTTAAAGATAGGGTGTGGTTCAAATAAGAACCAAGTTAAATTTAAGAACCTATGAGAACCATTATGGACCACTAGTTTTGTTTTAATCTTAAAAATTAAAAAACAAATAAAAAGGGTATATAGGTAAATTGTAAACCATTTATCACTCCAATTTGATAAATAACTATTTTCTCTTTCATCTTTCTCTCTCCACTTAACTACTTAAATAAATTATTCAGAAGTTTTATTAAGTGTAATTTCGTAATATACACAGATGTATAATTTTATATTTTGGTTCTAACTATTCATCAGTTTAAGTAAATCATCTCGTAGTTATGAAACAACATACACAATTATACACATGTGTATATGAACAATGTGTCTTATCTTGAAACTTCATACACAATTATACACTTGTGTATAAAAGACGAGTGGTCCTCTCAGCCATCGTTTTAGTGTTCTTTTTGAAAAAAAAAAACAACAAAATCTCTCAGCGTACACTTGTGTATAAAATCAACCACTTTCCATATATGTAGATTTGTAATATACATGTAAGCATTCTATTAACATATAACAATAGGTATGTACATATGTGTATAAAAGAACATATATGTATACATTTTTGTTCTTGTACATATATGTATTCTATTAAATGAACCGCCATCATCTCCATCTCCAATAAGAATCAACATCGTCCAGTAAACCAACATGGTAGTAATTTATGAATGTCTCCGGACCATAGTTTCATACATGTCTTGCAATAATATCATCAAAATAAAAGAAACCCTTTACAAAATCCATGTTTCCAAATTCCAACGAGGATGTAAAGAATCTGCAATGCATTTATATCACTGCAACAAAATAATACCCTTGTTTTTTTCCTGACAAACAATCATTTAAATAAACCAAACTTATATAAACAATCGTTTTTTAGAATAAAAAACAATTTATTAAATCAATAACATTTTAGTGCTCTCTTATTACAAAGTACCCTTCCAAAATTTGGCTCAAAACACAATTAAATTTGGAGGATTAGGTAAGAAGCTATTGTTGAGATAAGTATAAAATTAGTTTTTGACAATGTTAAATGCAAATACAAAACTGACGAAATGGTAAAAATGAAAGAAATTAATTGTTTGCCACCTATTTGTGTATGATTTTGATAGTTGATGACGCCAAGATTGTTGTGGTGGTTGGGAAAGTAACAGACGATTAGATGGCAAACAATTAATTTCACAATTGCCTTCACCATCTTGCCTTACAAACCCCTCTTTGCCAGAACACGGCACTGTCGCCATTGTCGTCTTCTGAATACATAGGATGGTTGTGGATAAAACGTGACTTGAACAATGATCAAATTGGTTGATCAACCTGAAATCTTCTTCATCCTAGTGATGAAGGCCCTGACGGCTGTAGAAAGTAGAGAGGGAGTTAGGGTTATAATGATTAGGTACAAGTTATAAAACTCTTTTTAAAGGGCTTAAATGACATAACCACCCTTATAATTAAATAAATCTAAAAGAAAAAGGCAAATAAGATATGTGGTGTAAAATGGTTCTTATGGTTCTTAACTATCCCATTATTATTATATTGTTCAGCACTAAAGAAACTGCCATTTTAGAAGAAATTAACCGTTTTTGGAATGATCTTGATCGTCTAAACTAGGCGGTTATTTATAAGATTTAATCTGAACCGTAATAAATAGGTGGTTACTTTTAGAATTTGGCAGTTTTGTTTTAAGATGAGCAGTTTTAGCGTTAGAGAATGGTTTCTTCCACCATCCCCACTCTCCCGCCAATTCAGCGCCTCTTTACCCTCCCCACGTCTCCTCTTCATCCAACTTCCGCCACCCACTATATAATACCCCCACCTCCCCGTCTCTCTCCTTCAATTATAAACTCTCAATCGTCTCCACCGTCAATGTTTGTACAGTTTGGTTTATGTGTTGGATTGAAAAGCTAATATCACTCATCCTCATCAGCAGGTCAATCTCCCTTTCTCTCTCACACACACTCATAAATCGTCAAACCTAACTGTGATTCCTGTTTAAAAACAATCAAATACCGTCAATCAATCACCTTCTCCTCTGTAATTATAAGTGATAGATCTTTTATTATGTAATTTTGTTTCTATCCCCTTACACACACGCGAGATATGTTGATTTACCTAAGTTGTTCAATTTCGCTTATCTGATACAGTTTCTTTTACCAGTTTTGTTAGAGGTTTTGGTGATTATTACCAGTTCTATGGCTGTATGATGCTGTGAAGTGATTATACATTTATACTTAATAGCTGGGTAAATTGAAGAACCGTTTCGGTTGAATTTTCAGGTAATTTCGCTTCGTTGTTGTAGTTATTTCTACTATATCAGATTTTTCATGATTTGGATTTGTAAGAAGATTTATCGCATATCAATTTTATGAATGTTTATTGCCAATTTGTGTTAGATTTTATAAAAATAAGTCTGATATTAATGTTGTGATCGGTTTACTTGCAGGGTTTTTTTTTTTAAATGATGACTTTACTAGATGAGATGAACATTATCATAAATATAAGGAGTGCTTAGGGCGCTGAGATGGACATTATCATCGAAGATGTGAGGATCAGGAGATTAGGACTTCAATTGAAGGCTAAAGATGCCAACCCAGATACCAATTGGGAGAAGATTATTAACAGTATAAAAAAGAGCTTGATGCAAAGAAGAAGCAATTGAAACCGCCGCTTAATTCTGATGTTGTTAATAGTGGGCCAGATTCTTGTATTCCGCTTTCATGGATGGAGATAGATAAGGATTTTGAGGATATTGAGAGCAGAGGTTACCATAGAATCCTATGCATGTCTTATAAGAACAGTTCGTGAATTATATGTTTGTTATTTTGTTAGGTTATATTGATTGTTCAGATTAATGGCTGGAAATGATTCCAATATCCGTATCTTCGTTGGAGGGCTATAATGGGATGTCAGCTTGAAGACGCTAAACGACAAATTTGTTGAATCTCAGGTTCATTACTTTCTTATAGTTTGTGTTGTGCTAAATAATTGATATTCTCTTCTACGTGTTAACATCAATTGATGAGATAGTACGTCAAAAAACGCATCTACCATATTTGGATTAATGAGTTTTATAGTTTATATTGTTTGAGCAGCAGATAGTGATCTGCAAACTGTAACTATTTCATTATTTTAGTGAGTTTTATAAATTTGGTATAAATGTCATTCTTAAGTTTTTATTATTGGAATTTGTGATTTTCTTTTTTCTCTCCTGTTATTGATCCTTTGTTTTGTTTTTTTTGCTGGAAAGCTGAAATGATCTTTGGTTACTTAAGATGGGTTTGTTTACAAGGAGTTTTTGTTGTTTCTATGCTTTTATTTGTTGAGTTGGTTGTGTTGGATTAAAGTGTATGCATGCCAACGGTCACATTGCAAAATCTCACTTGTAAGAAGCTTGTATTAAATGTCCGTTTAGAAAATTTTGAAGAAGATTGACACATGAGGTTGAAGCATACATAAAAGGATTAAAGCCATAATGCTCATGGCCTACCTACACAACTTCCAGCTTAAGCTGATGCACCCTCCTGTACAGGTTAAAATGCTAGCCAAACTCTTATTTTACCAACATCTATACTATCTTATAAAGCATTTCACAAGGACCTCTTAATTTTTAAGTAGTACAATTATAAATGCTTAAAGTATAACACATAATGCATGTAGTAACTACTTTTTAAGGGCATTTATGTCTTTTTAAACATAACTTGCACATATACCCCTTATTAGTTACAATTTCTCCCTTTATCTATCTATACTATATTATAAATTTATACGATACTTACGTATTTGCCCCTTCAACTTTACTCAATTTCTGGTTAATTAAATAGTAATTACACTTTTGCACCTTTTTTAACCAACTACCCTCACGATTTTTAAACATTCATAACTTTTTCAGACGATAATATTTTCTTAATATTATTACACCGTATAAAAGAGCATTTTATTCTCTTTAATTTGAGTATAGTATTGCTTTAGTTTTTTTTAATTTTTAAAAAATTATATGTTAGGGTTAAGTAATAACCGAAACGAAAATAAAGAAAAAAACAAAAACGAACAAAAATCATCTAAACTTTATTATAATACATTTCCCAATGATCTCTTAAAATTCAAGTTTTACAAGTATATTGCTTGGAGTACAAAACACATTCTACTTTTTTTTAGGGCAAACATGTATTTAAAAAAATACTTACACATGTGCCCCCTCATCTTTACTCAACTTTTGGTTATTTAAATAGTAATTATACTTTTGCACCTTTAATTTAACCAGCTACCCCCATGATTTTTAAACGTTCATAACTTTTTCCTGTGTTAATATATTCTTAATATTATTACACTATATAAACAAGCGTTTTATCCTTTTTAATTTGAGTATAGTATTGGTGTAGTTTATTTATATAAAAAATGATATGATAGGTTTAAGTAATAACTGGAACGAAAACAAACCGAATTAGACGAAAAATAGTAGTTACATGTTTTCCCTTGTTTTAAGGAAACTACCCCACGATTTTTAAACTGCCATAATTTTTTCATACGTTAATTTAAAAAATATATATCATAAAAACGATAATTTTATTCTCTTTAATTTGAGTATAGTAATGCTATTATTTTTTTTTTTAATTTTAAAAAGTTGAGGTAGTATGTGATTTACCAGGGCCGACTTGACCATTTTAGGGGCCTAAAACGAATTTTAAATTTGAGGCTCTTTTAGCATAACAGAGACCACACTAAAAAAATCATATCATTGTATTCCCCGCCGCATCGCGCGGGCACACTACTAGTGATAAACAAAACATGAAGATCATTTGGTTGAATCTAACGTTAAGAAGTAATATATTTATATTAGAAACTTATACTTTTTTATTGCTTCCATAGCATGCAATGAAGTGAAATCTCATTAGCCCCGCCTTGATGTTCCTGAATCAAAGTACAAACACCTTAAATGCAAGGTAAAACAAATTTAAGCAAGCTTATATTTTCCTTAACCCTGAATCGATCAGTTGTAAGTAGATATGCATGGGCAGGTTGGGTTGACCTGTTAAACATGTTATGGTTATATTTAGCCATGAAAAGATACCAAGGGTTATGTACAATATTAGAATGGGTTGGGTTGTTTATTTTGCTTAGATTCACCCGCCACTAGCTTTAATTGAAATATTTAATGTGGAGATAAAGCATGTCATGTCAATGTTCTGCACTTCTGCTAATGATTTGGTCGTTCATAGCTAAAATTAGGAATATGGCAAGACATTCATTACAGGGTGTTTAAATTTCCTATTGATCAGGATAGCATACAATAGGATGAAAGGGCAGGTCAACATTTCATTCCTAAGAGGTACATTTGGATTAATTAATCCCTAAATCAGTTACAACTTGATCTCTCAAAGGTACTGCCAGTAGCATATAATTTTTCTAGTGGCAGTTTTCATCAAACTTATGTGCTTTTGCTAGGCTCTAGGAGTGAAAATAAAAACCTTTAATTGTTATATCTCAAAGGTAACGTGGAAGCATACTAAATTGTCTAAATACATTAACGAGTGTCACGAGAAGGTACGTATCTTATCTCAATTTTTTTCTTTGTTTGTTTTTTATCACAATGATATTAGTCATAATCATGTAAGCTAATGAATTTAATTCTATAGATGACTCGACTAAGTGATCAAAATGATGTATGCCATTCGGGTCCTCAAGTTTTTGGGAAACAGAACCCACTTTAACCAACCATATGACAATACAGGTTATACAACTTTTGTTTTAAAACAGACATTATAACCCAATTGGGTTCCTGTGCAATTTACAGAAAACCTCACCACCATTTGTATTTAGTGAGCTTTTCAAGTTTCTCACTTTTTCATTCTCGTGTGAAGAGAATTCATTGGTTGAACTTAGTACAGAATCAAGTCAAATTATGTATGGGACATTTAATTTTGTTTCTTTGATCCAAATTGGTGTTTATCTCTATACTCCATTCATATGTTATTTTGTTTATTGCAGAGATCTATGCAACAAAATGATGAAGTGGAGCTTTCATGTTGATGATTTTCTAGATACATATAGATCATTTGGGTATATTACTAATAGTCATGTGTTTACTATACTACAAATCTAGACTACATAGAATAAGATCAATCCATTTTGGTCTAAGATGCAATGTTTAAATAGTACATATAACAATTACATTATCACGAGGTAGCATTAGTTCTTGCTGATTTTGAGATTGGTTTGGCCTATGTAATCTCAAATAGCCTCACCTGTCATATAATAAATACAAGTTGGTGGTGTCATACCCAAGGCATTATAGCCTAGTGGTATCTTGGTGGTGAGATAAGACTTAGAGGCCATAATGTCCTGGGTTCGAATCTCACAAAGGGGGTTTTCTCATAATTATGAGTTTCCTCCTGAATTGGTGACTTGGTGGTGGAATATGATCGCGTGGCAACACTGGTGGCACGATGATACTCCAGTGTTTCGTGAGTGATTCCAATTTGTTGGCCGTTCAAAAAAAAAAAGTTGGTGGTGTCATTTTTCTTAAAAAATTAATATATTTAGTTTCTTGTATTTAGGTTTCTGCTAATCACTTCATTGGGGCTGCAGTTAAACATGTTGATGGACTGGGTTTATGTAAACTTTGGTTTACTGGAAGTATATTTTGATGTTAAAAAAAGGATATCTAACTATTGCCTTTCTCGACCACTACGAAGTCTATTTTGTTGTTAAAAAAGGCCTAATGACATTTCTTTCCCGCTAACCTTTGTAATTGACATGACTAAAAATTTCTCATTCTTTGTGGTTTGATAACTAACACTCTTTGGACATTTAACTAAAATTTTTAACACTTTAGTTCAACTATATTCCATCAAATGTTAGATCATGTGTAGTGGGGCTTGAAGTTCAAGCCCCTCTCTTGCGCATTATCCGACTTGTGATGTCTTAGTCAGCAAACGGGTATTATGGGGCTTGAAGTTAGAAAGGGTAAGAGCATTCAAATCCCATGCCTCAGTCCCTATTTCTATAATTTATTAAAAATCACTATTTCCTAAAGTTATTTCTTAGATTCTAAAAACACTTCACATCTCATTCCCCATTCATATCCCTATAAGCTTTTTTATTATGTTTTCTTTTTCTTTTTCTATTTATAATATTACCTACAATATCTTTGTTTTATTAGAACTTTCTCTTATATCAAGAAATTTGAGAGGTATAGAAGCCCTTAAATATAGGGGTTTTCAAAAGATTTTATTAAAAATTAATAATGGGGTATGGGGATGGGGGATGGGATGGAGTGATGTTTTTGTATGATTTTTTTAAATTTTAAGAATGGGGGTTGAAGTGGGGGATGGATTGTGAATGCTCCAATGACATAATGACCCTTGCAATGATTATCCAATTATTTATTTATTATTATAATATTTTTTTTTTGAAAATTAAAACAAATAATATGTCATTAAATTAATAAAAATGACATTACCATTAATTAAAATAATTAAAATAAAAGACGAAATATGCAAAAGTACTAAAAATAAAAACCGACGAATGCTTAAAAAAATATAGCTCTAAAGTCCATATTTGTCACGAATTTCATTTCGACACCCACCGAAGACAACTCCGCCCTTCCTCCCTTTCCCCCACTCTTCTATCGGGCGGTCGGGGCAACTTCATTTCCTCCTCCTCGAAGTCCTCATTAATATTAATAGGATCATTTAAATCGACGTTTTGAGCATTGTAAGTGGGTGTTTCCCGATCAACCAAATAGGAAGTTTTGGACCATTTTGCTTTACGCCTACTACTAGACGTCATGGGCAATACGTTGGCCCATTTAAGACCACCGCGTAGAAACTGCCAACACCTCAAGTATGTGAATGTCCCTCGTGTTGTGTTGAACTCCTCCAACATTCTTGCTAACATATCTGAATCATTGTCATGATATTCCCCTTTACCCATGGCCTTAAAAGAGGTTTCTCGAATTTTCGTCCAAAAATGGTTAATGTTTGATAGTTGGCTACTAAAATTAGAACATATATATTATTATACTTAATTTTAAAATAAAAACATAATTATAAAAAATAACACTTGCCAACTTCAGGATTCTTTGAGATGTCATGCCAAGCATGATATCTCCTTTTCACACGAGGAGCGGTAGGATCTTTTTTTATGCGAGCGTTTTTCATGTTTAGCGACCTCACGTTCGCGCTCGGGTTGTGTCTCTGGCACCGTCTCAATCTCGGGGTCGGTTATTTCTTAGGAACCATGCGTACCGCCATGCTTATGTTCATATTTGATGCAAAACCGAGTGGCCCTTGAAAGTAATGTTGGGGCATGTTTAATAGTTGTGTGTACTCGATCATATTCGGATCACAATCTTGGTAATTATAGGTTGGTGGTGGTTGGGTGGTGTTTGGGCGATACACATTTGGGTTGCTTGGCCAAGACGGAACACCAAAACAGAACAGGAATGAATGCATGATATTTTTTATAAGGAATAAGAAAGGGGTTCTAAGAATGAGAGAAGAGTGTATAAAAATTGGGTTGAGTTGGGGGTTTAAATAGGTGAAAAGGGTGAATTAATAAATTTGATTTTTTTTAAAATTTTGTTATCGTTGGGTAACGGTCAATTGCATCAAAACCATCAAAATTATGGCGTATGGAACCGCCAAATGATTTTTTTGAATAAAAACGCGGGGGGGGGGGGGGGGGGGGGGGTTTAAAGGTGTCAGATTGCATTTTTTTGGGGAAAACCGCCCAAGGGATACCACTACGGGTAGCACCGAGGGAACACTTGGATAAATAGACTGTTAGGAGTAAACCACTCGGTACTTTTAATCGAGACCGTTTATAATATTAGTGCCTTTTTTGTTTATCCTTTTACTTTCATTTAGCGTATGCTTTGTTTAGTTCTATAACTCGTATGCATCCGTGGTGAGAGTGTTGTGTATAGATAAAGTTTTTTTTTTTTTATAATTTGTCTTTAACCTATGTGCCTACTAACGAAAGTTGGATAAAGACGTTATCAGGATGTTCAATACACATAGTTTGAATGTATTAAATTTTACTAACCCGTCCCAGCGGACGGGTATAATACTAGTTGGTTCTTATTTGATCTCATCCCTTTAAAGATAAATGTAATATTGATGATTTAAAGGTAAATGTAATATTGATTTTTTTTTTGTAAATAGTAAATGTAATATTGATGATCAGTGAACTTTTTATGTGCAAACATGTGTACCAAAATTTTCTTTCTTCCTTTAATAGTTTAATGAATACACATGCTTTGATTCATGCAAGTAAAGGGAAATTATAGGGTCAACATTCAACATGGTTGAATTGAAATCTTGAAAACCTTCTCAAATTCAGGAAAATCTTCAAGATTGGTAATGGCACCATAATTATGGACAATCAAAAACTTGAGGAGCTTTATATGCAAGCTTGCTCATGGAAAAAGCTACAACATAACATGATTGTAGCATATAAATCCCTTCATACTCAAGCCACATTTATTATTTTTCTACTATGTTTATTGGGAACCATTGACATCATCATTATCATCCATTCATTCATGTACACTCTATTTCATCCCCAACATATATTCTAGATAAAAAAGAAACCAAAGTAATATTCCAAAAAAGAGCTTTGTTTTTCATCATAATGGAACCAACTAATTATCATACTCACAACAAACATGATATAAAACTGAAACCGATAAAGAAGTGTTTGCTTAAACTTGGTCTAGTAAAAACACTTGGCATTAATTAAATAAACATTTTGATAAAGAACCCATGAATCATGATTTATCACTTGTCTATAAATCTTTCTAATGGAAAATAGTTGTGTATGAGAAGAAACTCCATCTTGATATTTGCTTTTAGAATAAAAAAAAAAAAATCCCCCACTTGTAGCCTAGTGGTGTAGTTGGCCCTTTGTTTCCTTGGAGACGGGGGTTCGATCCCCACAGGCTGCATTTGGGGGTACGGGAAGTGACGGAAGACCCATCGGGCCGCAAGGCACATGGGTTCGATTCTAGATCCCAACCGGTTTTACCGGCTCAGCACCGTCGTGCCTTCGGGCGGGTGTTTGAGTCGGGTTTTCCCGTGTTCGGTTCCTACTCAGGTCGTAGGCTTGGGGGGACTCGCAACGCACTCGCCGGAGGGGGCCGGGGGCCGGATCTCCTTTACGGAATCGAGCTCTAGATGCCTTTGCCATTGGGTCTACGGGTGTTAGTTGGCCGTTCAAAAAAAAAAAAAAGAATAAAAAAAAAACAAGGCCCACATGATGATGACACTAGAAAAAGCCAATTAATACAACCAACTTCCTCTACAATCCATTATCTTTAGTTTTAGAGCAAACTCACCACTATCTTCTAACGGCAAGCTTACAAGTCAGAAAAGCTTTGGTTTATAATGATTTTAAAAGATGAAGCATGACAATAATTGTTCCTAGTTTCCCCACCTAAAAGTCCATAGCTTCATACCTTCTACACTCATTACAAAAACATAATTATATTCCAATATTTAAATTCAATAGCCTTTTTATATTTTATACACTAGTTCAGTCTCGTGACTCCGCCACGCATTATATGGAAAAGCACATATTGGTTGGGAAACTTGACAAGTGAACATTATTATCTAAAAAATATATAGGATAATTATAAAGTTTTTAAACTATTTAATTTGATTTGAAATGAAAGTTATTGAGAAATGAAAGTTATTGAATTAGAATTTATTAGAAAGGCAAAATCTTTTTGACAAAAACTCAAAAAGCCATTGTTTGTAATTGTCAACCCACTTTGAAGATGGGAAAATATGACTTTACATCTTGTTTTGCAAAAAATAGCCCTCCAATAGTCCGATATGACATACTTAGTTGTTACGGGTTAAGGTGATTTGATAGAATTCAAATCATTATGTTTATATTAAAAGAAATTAGTTTTTTCTTTAAGAAAACTCGAGTTTTGCCTCTAATTAGACTATAAGTTATGGACTCACGCCTTTAACGCCCCTTCACGCTGCAACATTGCCCCAACCTCGCTTTAGATGACGTGAAGCTTTCTGTGCATTAGCCCACCCACACCGTTTTCCGAAAACAAACAGAGGTTTAGAAAGCGAAAATAAAAAACGATAGGTGCAGAGACTCGATGGAAGTTATGCAATGCTTTGTGAATTAATAGTGATAGCTAATAAAAAACATCCACGTGTCATGCCTTTTTGTTTCAACCAATCAAATTTTTGCTCACTTTTTTTTTTATTTTGTACAATTTAAGTATTAGTTTAGGTAATGGATAGTGAAAATTTATGAAACGAAAACATGGCATAATGAAAAAAGTGAGAGACTGTTTGGAAATCTCTGCACCATTAAGTGTTGAGTCATTAAAGAGTTTGATTGAGTAAGTAGCTCTAAACCAGTAAGAGGATTGACTTGGCTCCGCCTGACTAGTTGGTGGTGGAGGAGACAATGCTGAGTTGAGGAGGTGGTGCGGAATGGTTGACTGGGGGTTATAAACACAGGTGATTGGATAAAAAGGTAAAAATTTCATTAACATCATTTTGAAATTTAATGAGTAAAAGACTTACTAACTGATTCAAATGTGTCATGTCAGTAAACCAAACACATTTAATGTTAACTGACTCGGAGGTAGCCTCTTAATGGAATCATTAAGTGGCTACCAAACAACCCCAGAGTGAAAGTGGTGTGGTGATGCGACAATTACTTTATATCATGACACTTAAAAAATGAACACCATAACACATAACTTTATAGCCTGGAAAACTTGATGCTAATGTCGACCAATATGTTCTGGTTCCGTCACTTCACTTAGTCAATACGATTTATGCAAAACACTAGTTTCAAAAACGCGAGATGAGTTTTAATCTTTCATCATGTCAATAAGACAATTAAAATATAAATGAGACACATGACAATCTTATGTTACACTTGGTTCCATTAACACAATGCATAGATCTTTAAAACATCATAGAAGATAAATTATTCATGCATGACTGAAATATAAAAATATAATCAAGAACCCTTAAATTCCATTTTTAGTTATCTTCAAAACTTCAAATGAATCCAATATTGGACAAAGAATCATATAACCAAAAGGTCATAATTCACATTAAATAAAGTTAAAAGGAGTAGAAAAAAGCCATTTGGCTCAAAAGTAACACATCTTTTACAGAGAACATCAGAGAATAACCCTTCAATCAGTTTTAAGTCAAACTCAAATCCCTAATCTGCACCTAAGGAATATGAATCTAGCTCTGGCACAATGCAGTTTGTGGCATTATCCACTACTCATCTCTTTTACATTGTCCATGTGGGTTGGGTTCTTAGGTAAAGTCTTGTCATGCAACATTAATCAAGAAAAAGAACAAAACCAAATCAAATCTTGTTCAAGATTTATTAGTTTATTGGTTTATTTCATGTCAAGAATCTTCTTGTTTGGAGATGAAAGATTGGAAAAGGTTGTGTAACTTGATGTTATTTTAAATATAATTTTATAATATGGTTAAAATTTATAAAAAAATATATGTACTTTTTTTTTAAAAACCTGTGGAGGCAGGAAGGCAAGGGTCAGAAATCACCATCATTGTCTCTGTTTTTTTAACCTGTTGGGAATAGGAATAAGCCTGTAAAAAGCAACTTTTGGGGTGGAACGTACTCTTGTTTGTTCTAAACAATTTAAATAGTATATATTGTCTTTTTTCATTTCTTTCAACCCATTAATAATAATCTACATGTAGTGTCTCCACCATTTAGTGGGGTGGCCGGTGGTGAGAGAATGTATATAAGAGTTTTTCTCGTCTGATCTTAAGTTCGAATCTGATCCAAAAGATTTTACTATAGTGAGTTTTTAGACGGGAGATTTTTCTTATATTGATGACTTGATAGATTTTGGGTTGCCCAATGGACAACCATTTGTTAAAGCTTATCTTTTTTTTTTTTGAACGGTCAACGGTACACCACCCATAACGACGAAGCCTCGCACCCTTCAGGTTCGGTCCCCAGGCCCCCCTAAGGTCTAGCCCCTCATTTCAGAATAACCATACTCTGAGTGAGATTCGAACATGTGACCTCCCAGGGAAGGAACCCCTCAAAGTGAGTAAACCTTCCCACCTCTATTGCAACCACTAGGCTATAACATCATTGGCTGTTGAAGCTTATCTACTAACAGTTTAAATGATATTTAATTGGTTGTTAATAAAATCTATCATAAAAATTCTAAGACCATATGTAGAGTTGAATTCATCTCTCTACTCACTTTCAAATAAAAACCCGATTCATTTGGTCTCAATTTCAAATCCACTCCAGAGTGTTTTATCATCATTGTTTAGTTTTGGTTGGTTCTGGGCAATGTCATAAGTTATATGTAATCTCGATGTAATTACATGACTTATTCGCTGGTTTCTTCCTAGCGTTTGGCGGAATAAAATTAACGTATTTTGTTAGCCGTTAAAAAAAAGGTGTTTTATCATAGTGGGATTTAGAACAACCGGTTTTTTCCTTAAATTAGTGATTTGGTGGATTTGGACTGCCCAACGAACAACCATTTATTGGTATTTTGTTTGTGGTTAAAAAAATATACATATGTATTAAGAAACCAACAAAAGAGGGACCAAAAGCAACTTTTCATAAAAATTCTGAGACCAAATGTACAGAATACTTCATCTCTCTACTCACTTTCAAATAAAAACCAAGCCCATGCCCACACACACATTCTCACCATTTCCACAGGCCTGCAAATGAGCAATAAAGCTAACCCCTTATAATCATTATAAAAAACAAAGCATGCACACCATTTGTTTTGTTTATCTTCCCCACTGAAGAACTGAACAATAATAATAATAATAATATTTTATAAACAATTCCATATGCTTCATGCCCCTCTCCACTCACCATAACCATTGCCACTACTAGTTAGTTTGATCAAGAGTATCACAATGGCTGCAGTGTTTCTGTTTCTGTTTCTTCTACTGCCTGCTTTCATGGTAGTGAATGAAGCTTCTCCATTAGCTGAACATGACAAGATCATCAAGTTGCCTGGACAACCAACAGTTGGATTTCAACAATATTCAGGTTATGTCACTGTAGATGCAAAGAAACAAAGAGCTCTATTTTACTACTTTGTTGAAGCTGAAGTTGATCCTGTTTCAAAGCCATTGGTTCTTTGGTTGAATGGAGGTAAAGAAATGGAAAAAGTTTAGTTTTTTTTTTTTTTTTTTTTTTTTTTACAGTTTTAAGTAAATTAGTTGTGAATAATATTGTAGGGCCTGGATGTTCATCACTAGGTGTTGGAGCATTTTCTGAAAATGGACCTTTTAGGCCAAATGGTCAGGGTCTGATAAGAAATGAGTATAGCTGGAACACAGGTAAATAAAATCATTATTTGATGAAAAAGATTATACCTTTTTCAAGATTAATGAAATAAATTAACAATTTTTAATTTTATTTGATGAAAAAGATTATACCCTTTTCAAGATTAATGAAATAAGTTAACAAGTTTTAATTTTTATTGAAATTTTCAAGATTAATGAAATAATTTAACAATTTTAAATTTTATTTGATGAAAAAGATTATACCCTTTTCAAGATTAATGAATTAAATTAACAAGTTTTAATTTTTATTGAAATATTTAGAGGCAAACATGTTGTATCTAGAGACACCAGTTGGAGTAGGATTCTCTTATGATGCATCAAACACATCAGCTTATGAGGTTGTAACTGATGCCATAACAGGTATTTATGTTTGTGTTTGTGTTTCTGTTGTAGCATCTACTTTACATACAACTATTTGTTTAGTTATATGTTCTTTATGCTCTCTAAAAAGGTTTATGAGAAAAAGAACAAGCCCTTTTTTAGAACCATAAAAAGGTGATTTTTTGCTTTTTAATGTTCATACCTTCAAAAGAACATTATTAAAAGTTGTTATCTTCATTTTATTGTCATCTATTAATACAGAAAAAGATGTGTTCTTATTCTTATTGTTCTTCTTCTTTTTCCCTTTTCTAAATCTTTTTTTTTTTTGTAATTTAAAGCCAGAGACAATCTTGTGTTCTTGCATAAATGGTTCTTGAAATTTCCTCAATATCAGCAGAGGGATCTGTTCATAACAGGAGAAAGCTATGCAGGTAATCATTACATGATTTGGTACATAATATTCATTATTCATTAATTTCTTGAATTTTCAATGAAAAATCAATTTTTTTTTATATTTATTGCTTTTTTTTGGTTACTGTAACCAGGTCATTATATACCACAGCTGGCAGAACTTATGGTTAAATTCAACAAGAAGCAGAAGATCTTCAACTTAAAAGGAATTGCTGTAAGTGTTTTAAATGAACCCATGTTATTGTGTTTTGTTGTTGCATGTCAGACAATTCTGTACAACAGAAAGAACAAAAAGGACACAATTTTCTTTATATTATTAAGCTGTAATGTTTTTTGACTTTTTTATATTTATAATTAATGTTCAATCTGTTCTTCAAAATTTACAGATTTAAACAGCCAAATTAAATTGTGTTATAGGGATAAAATTGAGGGTAAATCAATTATGACAGTTATGTTGATTCACAAAGTACTATATTTGACTTTATAGAGTCAAACTGACTCTATTTTTCTGTAAAAAGCCAAATCAAATTGTTTTACAACTACTTGAAATGGGTTATAACTGAGGGGTAAATCAATTATGATAGTTATGTTGACTTTATAAAGTCAAACTGACTCTATTTTTCTGTGTTAATGTCAAAATGCAGCTAGGAAATTCAAAAGTACTGGGTTTGACTTTATAAAGTCAACTCATTCTAATGCATGTTTTGTTTTCTGCATTGATGTCAATCTGCAGCTAGGAAATTCAAAAGTACTGGGTTTGACTTTATAAAGTCAACTCATTCTAATGCATGTTTTGTTTTTTGCATTGATGTCAATATGCAGCTAGGAAATCCAGTTTTGGAGTATGCTACTGATTTGAATTCTAGGGCGGAGTTTTTTTGGTCTCATGGTCTTATATCGGATTCGACATATAAATTGTTCACTTCTGCATGTAATTATTCGCGCTATGTGAGTGAATATTATAGAGATTCAGTGTCACCAATATGCACAAAAGTTTATAGTGAAGTAAGCCGAGAAACCAGTAGATTCGTGGACAAATATGATGTCACGCTAGACGTTTGTATTCCATCGGTTCTCTCACAGTCCAAGATCATTGTTCCTCAGGTACATATGTTAAAATTGCATGTGTAAAAAATCCTACTTTCAGATAAAAGAAAAGGTTCTTTTATTATATAAAAAACCAAGTTGATTTAAAATTTTGTTTCTTAAAAAAAATAAACTGAAAGTACATAACTTTATACACAATGTTCGCTATTTAACGCCCGTATAGAACATCATAAAGATCCTGAACTTATGTTGTGTTTTTCAGCAAGTAACTGAGAGGGTTGATGTTTGTGTGGAAGATGAAACTGTTAATTACCTTAACCGACGTGATGTCCATAGAGCCTTGCATGCACGTCTGGTTGGAGTGCGAAAATGGGAAGTTTGCAGCAAGTAAGTTTCTGTGTATTATTTTGCAGGTGCATTTCACTTAATAGATATCTCAATCTATACTTACTTTTAAAAAATTTTGACCCGTTAACAGCATCCTGGATTATGAACTGCTCAACATCGAGATACCTACAATCAACATTGTCGGATCACTTATCAAAGAAGGAATCCGTGTTTTGGTTTATAGGTAAACATGCACGTTCTTGATTTGTTAAAATTCGTACGAATCAAGTATGAATTATTTGATTTTTTTGTGTGAAATATGTTTTCTTGATTTAATCTAGTGGCGATCAAGATTCTGTAATTCCACTGATGGGCAGCCGGGCTTTAGTCAATCGACTTGCTACAGAACTGGGACTCAAAACAACTGTACCATATCGCGCTTGGTTCGAAGGTCAACAGGTAACAAACTAGTGATTACTACTGATTTTTATAGCGCGTATATAATAATATAAACCGTATGCAATCAAAATAAACAAAGAGTATACATTATATTTGATGAATATTGGATTATTTCAGGTTGGAGGGTGGACACAAGTGTATGGAAACATATTCTCATTTGCAACTGTACGAGGTGCGTCGCATGAAGCGCCATTTTCGCAGCCTCAAAGATCGTTGGTGCTGTTTCGGTCATTTCTAAAGGGAAATCCCTTACCCGAAACGTTTTGACAGTTAATATTATGAATAAGTTAAAGTGTTGATTTGGCATTGTAAGTAAATTTTGTCATGATAATGGTAACCTGTAAGTGAGTCAACCTCTTTTTTAGTTTTTTTTTTTAATTTATTTTTTTGACTTGGAAATGTTTGTGGAAATTGAAAGAACATTTGCAAGATTGCTTGAATGTTACCATGTTTTTGGTTGTGTAGACTGAACCTTTTTTTGTTAGTTTTAATCGATTAATGGCGGTAGACTGCGTGTTCGTTGTGTTTCTGCTTTATGTTAAGGGGTCGAATAATGTTTAAGAGAGAGAAAGGAGATCAAGAGATGGTATAGTTTACAAGCAAACGTTATGGGCCTCGATAAACTGATTTTCAAATAAAATGTAACTGAAGCTTAACTGCCCCAAACTAATTCTGTATTCCAAATATAACCCTGAAGTTGCTAGGTTAGATGGAATCACATTACAAAGTTACAATGTTCAAATATGACGTAACAATAAGGATAAGGGGCTGTTTAGTTGTTCTATAACTGAATTATTAAGAGGTCTAAATGGTTAAGTACTAAATTATTAAGTTGGACTTCTTAATGGTTAGTTTTCTTGTCCCACATTGTTAGGAGAGCCACATTAAGGTTCAGCCTAGTTCAGTGCTTAATGGTTCAGCAGCCTCCCAAGTCTTAATGGTTCAGCCTTAATCATTCCATTAAGAAGCTGAAACAAACGTGTTGAATGCGGAATCATTCAGCGCTGAAGGGTTCAGAGCCTCATTAACCAAACAGCCCCTAAGTGCTGAATCATTAAGAGGTCTGAATAGTTAAGAGGTTTGAATGGTTAAGTGCTGAATCATTAAATTGGACTTCTTAATTGTTAGTTTTCTTGTCCCACATTAGTAGGAGAGTCTCATTAAGATTCAGCATAGTTCAGTGCTTAATGGTTCAGCAGCATCCCAAGTCTTAATGGTTCAGCCTTAACCATTCCATTCATAAGTTGAAACAAACGCACTGAATGATGAATCATTCAGCGTTGAATGGTTCAGACCCTCATTAAGAGGCTTACCAAACAGCCCCTAAGTATTGATTCTTTGTGAGAGCAAGCAAGGGTGTATTAGACAATCTAACCTTCTTCCATAGGCGAACTTATATTTATCTTTGAAGATGACATGGCATTATCAACATTTACGATGTAAACGAGCCACGTTGTTTGTGAGAGCCTCTTAGTCTGGGCCACATATTTTACCACTGAGTGATCATAAATCATAATGGAGCATTCAAGTGGTCATTACGTGGATACCCGGGTTAATGTTGGTCCAAGTTGACCAACTAAAATATTAATATTCATTCACTAATATTATAGACACAAAAATAATGTTCTATTTTTGTAAGCTAAACTTGCCCCAAGTTGACCAACAAAATCCGATTATAGCCGAGATTAACCGTCTTTAATCAATTCTGAGTAATTCTGTAAAGTTGAAGAAAGTCATCTCGTCACCATACCTTGTAGCGATTACTAGGCCGTCATATCTTGTTATAAAACATTCCCTCATACAATACGAAAGCAAAAACTATCCCTTCAAAACAAAAAGTTCTGGTGGAAAGAAAAAGGTGGCTAATGATGTTTGATTAATGAAATTAGTTCAAGGACCTAATATTACTCAAAACAATACTTGGAGGGGCTTTAAGTCAATATACCAAACATTAGGGTTAATTCTGTCTATCAACCCTTAAAAAACGTATATATTACCTTCTCCGGCCATCCTTCAACTCTTTCCGGTAACCGAAAAAAAAAAACAGAAAAAAATAAAATAAAATAAAATAATAAAAAGGCTTCAATTGAAACGTTTTTTTATAAAAATAAATAATGGCGGGAAGTGAGACGAAAGATGACCTATACGCTCTCTCTCTTCAGGTATCATTCACATTCTGGTTTTTTTTTTTTCTGATTCGGATTTTATTTTTAATTATAAAACATACGGTTGCTGACGTGTACGTTTTATTATGATGGATCTAGGGTTCTACATTGCATTGTGGCTTTAATATTTTGTTTGATTTATTTATGTATATATATGTGTGTGAATAATATATGCAGAAGGATGAAGATGAGAAGTATAAGGAGTTTGATTTAGGATCTGATGATGCTGATGCTCCTCTGCCGCTTACCGTCGCCTCTCGTGTTTGTTCTTCAACCTTTTTTTTTTGTTTTTTATAGTATTGTTATTGTTTTTTGAAATGTAGACATGAATCCGTGCCCTAGACGTTGCAAATGAGTAATGTGTATCCCTATCTTCCTAAATTGTGTCATATGGCATGATGAGAACATATTTTATGCTGAGAACTGCGAGAACCGCATAAAACGCTTGTATGAAGTGCATTAATGATTTAATGAGATGTGTAAGTGTAACTGCTTTTTTATCACACATAAAGCAATAGGTATAGGTGTGTTACGCGGTTCTTGCTATTTTCAACGTTTCTTAGTTCTAAAATGAATGCTCCTCACCAATGGGATTTGTTGCCCATTGGTGAAGGCAAAGCGTTTAGGAACACCTTTAGGTTTGGAGGTCTCGGGTTCAAGTCCCACAGACGACAGGATTAAAGGAATTTGCCTTCAAAAAAAATGAATGGTCCTCTATGATGCATTGACTAAATTGATTAAAAGATTTTTTGGTTTTAA
Source organism: Ambrosia artemisiifolia (assembly GCA_032199755.1). Classification (NCBI taxonomy): domain Eukaryota; kingdom Viridiplantae; phylum Streptophyta; class Magnoliopsida; order Asterales; family Asteraceae; genus Ambrosia; species Ambrosia artemisiifolia. The sequence continues at coordinate 46,669,924 of CM063526.1, forward strand.
TGGTCAATGCAGGTATTGTACATGTTAGGTGATATTGCAGCTGGTCCTGCTTTTCGGTTTACTCAATGGTTGGAATTAGTTAGGAAGCGCAGTGGTAAAAATAAGTCGTCTGGATTCCCTCGTCGCCCTCAGAGGCTTGATAGCGTGCTATTAAGGTCATTTTGCATTTTCCATCATTGATGATGTTATGTTTGATTGATTGGTTAGGAATTTACTTTTCAAAATCACAAATTAAATTGATCATGCAAATGGGGAGGTGGAGGTTTCGTGTGATAGGAATCTTGATTGCTTAGTTTTATAATGGTGGTCATTGCTATTCAGTGCAGGGGATTTAAGCTTGGATTTAAAAAAACTTCCTTCTTTTGAGCAAGTTACAGAAGTTAGTTTGTGGGAAAGGCTTGGTAAGGCTGCTATGTTAAACATCGAGTCAAGCTCGTTCTCGTGGAACATGCTTTCTTCACTTTACCACACTGAACATAGCAGCAGCAGCAGTGAACATTCTGAGGATGATATGAATAAAGCATTAGAGGTATATGTTTCGTCATTTGTGATTGGAAATTTGGATCTTTAAGTTTACTGTTTGTGTTTTGGTCAAGTGCAGGTAACAGTGAATTCAGGGGGAGTTGTATTCTTTGCACTATTTAACCATAATGAAAGTGGCGAGTTTGTTCCTAGAGAAGCAGCAGCTGTTATCAAATTTGCATCTTCGAGAATGGCTACACAATCAGAACGGCTTGGCTATGAATTTGCAAAATGGCTTGGTGTCAGAACTCCACAAGTTATTATAACTTCTTTACTTTCCTTTTACTGAATTTACTATCCCTGAAAATGATAAACATTCTTACGGCGTTGTAACTTTTACAGGCTAGAGTCATTCACAATTGTAGTCCTGAGTGGTTACAAATTAAGGAAGCTGCAGAAAAAGCAAGAGAGGCTGCGGTTTCTGATGGAGATGAAGTTGGTGAAGTGACTTGCTCAGAACTTCTAGAGGCTCTTGAGCTCAGCCGATGCCTTTACCTGATGAAGTACATTTTAGTTTTTACCAGCTACTACTATACTTTATGGATTATCATGAAACAATCTACATAGTTTCACCGGATATGCGGTTAAGTTCGTTAAAAGTATCTATGTGGTTGATTTGGTCCTCGAACAATTTATCTCGAGTGAGACAAAAATCCTTTGAGGACCAAATCAACCATAGTAATAATTTAGGAACTTAACTTCATATTTTGGTGAAAGCATGTAGCGTTTTAATGCGATAGCCCTTTTTTCTACTATATCTAGCGTGGCGTAATAAATTAAACTTACATAAAATTACGTGAATAGCCATTTTGTGTTTTTGACTATATATTCTTTTTTTTTTTTGCAGTTATGTGCATGGATCTCCTCTTTTGGAAAACTCAAGTGCATTTCAGACACAAGAAGCTGCAGAAAAGACGGCGGCTGCCCTTGGCAGAATCCTGATGTTGGATCTTGTAATCAGAAATGAAGACCGGCTTCCATGTCGCTATCTGAGGTGGCGGGGTAATCCTGCAAATTTATTATTAGCAGACAAAATGGCGACTGCAAATAGAGATGCATTAGAAGAAGCTTTTGATTCTGCTATTAATAGATATAGACCAAGGGTTCTTCGGGCGCTTCAGAAGGAGAGAAGATCAACTTCAGTAGATTGCAGAATGAGTACTGATGACTCAAATTTAGCATCGAAAAGCTTTCATCTTTCTGACACCCCATTATCTCCAATATCCGACGAAAAAACCCTAAAAAGACAAGTTACAATTGATCCAATAATCTCCGATTTTGATATTGTGGCTATTGACTCTGGTGTCCCTCGTCGGCCGCCAGCTGGCAAACGAGTACACGATCAAGAAAACTATCCTAAACTTGTTGAACTCCTTATCAACAGTCCTGAATATGCGTCACATCTATTAAACGAAATGACTATTGGAAAATTGGGATTCCCTACAGAACCTTCTGAAAGTTCTGGCAGTAACTCACCTTTTATTAAAGATATGATCTCAGTCATTCATGAATTCAGAACCGGGTTTCGTGCGGCCCTGATGGATTTACAGGGTTTTCGTATATTTTTACTCACACTTCACCAAAAATTGGATATTTTGTTGAGGAGATTTATGAATATTATAGATAAAACATTGAGTGGTGATTTTGATAAAGAAGATTTGATGATATTTGACTCACCATCACATTCTGCACCTTGTGTTTCTCCACCAAGTAAGTGCAGCCAATCAGATTCAATTGACACTAATTTGCAGAAAACATCTCAAAAGGCATCATCTTCAGGATGCAAAGAATATTTAGACTCAATGTCTCCAATAGATTCTTCTTCGCATGGAAAGTCTAATAAGGCGTATGCAGAACCATTAAGTACCATCACCTCAAAGCTGCGTGATTTCCACAAATATGCTAAGGTTCATACTCATTTCATCAATATAACAAGAATTCATATTTGTTTATTGGGTCACCTTATAGCAGTGTGATTTCCAAAAATATATTAAGGTTTTTAATTTTTTTGACAATAAGTTAAAAATTCCATGTTTGCTATGTGGTCATGTTTCAATTCTAATGGGTTATATAACCTGGTCTTCTTTATGGGTCAAACACATTGACGGGTTATATGGCTTGTAAGGCTAGGCAACGGATTGTATATGGGGTTATAAATGGATTGTCGAGTCGAATTTATAATCTTTTAAAGTTATATATTCTAACCGGTTGGTCATGTCAATCTGTTTATGACCTGAACCTGTTTAGCCCCAACCCTAACTTCTGTCATGCATTTGTGTCCTGTCAGGAATTACCACTCCTTGGTAAAATAATAAAAATAGCTTATACAGAAAATGGTTCAAAAGTTGCCCATTGGGACTTTTAATGCATATTTATCCAATATTTGTAATCATCTTTGATACAGGTTATGTATCTGTTGATCTTTCTCAGGTAGATGCTGAACTAAACAAAGAACTAGAGCAATGGAACGAGTTGCTAAAAAATGAAGCCGTAAAGCTATGTCAAGAGAATAATTTCAATTCAGGGTTTTTCGAGGGCAACGAGAGCAATTCTGTTGTTGATGCTTATGAATTGAAGGTAATATTTCCGAGAGCTATAAAAGCATTATCTCCTTAATAGCAAGTTTCCAGTTTGTTTGCTTATGTTTGTTTGTGACTTTGTTCCATTTACAGCTTAGGCTTGAACATATCCTTGAGAGGATATCATTAATATCCGATGCTGGAAATACAGAAAAACCGTCATTAGTTACAAGTAGCGTATTTATTGGTGGGGCATTAGCTGCAAGATCTGTTTACACATTGCAACATATAGGGATTACACATATATTGTGTTTGTGTTCGAATGAAATTGGGCAGTCTGAATCTCAACGGACAGATATATTTGAGTATCGAAACTTTTCTGTAAGTTATAAAACCTTTATTTATTTCATATAAATTATTTTTAGGTTGCCAAATGAGCCTGCTCTAAACGGGTCACTTTTGTACAAGTAAAATCAGGTTTAGTTGACCAAAATCACTTTTTGTCCAAAGTTTAGACTTTATTGTACGTTGTTATACTGCCAATATGATTATTAAAAATATAATACTTCTGTAATCTAATTTTTTAGATTAAATGGTTTAGGAGCTTTCATGCATTAAAAATACAATGTGGTACAATGTGGCTACTTCCCTTTTTTTTGCCTGTTTGTTCCAGCTAATCTTCAACCTTTTTGACCCGTTAGAGATTAATCATATCCTTAATTGGCCCATTAACATTTTTGTTGTATTCTTCACTTATGATTTGCTATGATTAACAGATCGGTGATGAAGAAGATTCGAATATCAGTGAGATTTTTGAAGAAGCGCATCAATTTATTGATGCTGTTGAACAAAAAGGTGGTAAGGTTTTGGTTCATTGCTTTGAAGGGAGAAGCAGGAGTGCAACGGTTGTTCTTTCTTACTTAATGATGAGGAAGTAAGTAACCACAAGTTTTATTATTAAGAGATGTTTGAATTTGTGTTTTGAAACTGATTAAATAACAGTAAAATAGTTTTGGATAATCAACTATGAAGTAAAATTACTGATTTTTCCCTTAAATTAACCTAATTTGTGAGACATTACATATCACAAATCAGTTACAATTTTTTTTTAAAAAATGTCCTTTTTCTATATATAACAAGAGCACATCCGAACAATATTTTGTGCAACCCATTTTATGATTCTTTTAACGCAATATCATATATTCACTTCATTGTATTATCTAGAATTTATAGAATTACTCAGTATTTATGCTTTGTGGGTGAAGGAAGTACACATTACTGAAAGCATGGAATACCCTAAGAAGAGTGCATAAGCGAGCACAACCGAATGATGGATTTGCAAGGGCGCTTTTGGAACTAGACAGAAAGTTGCATGGTAAGGTTTCGATGGACTGGCAACAGAGAAAGCCCGTGATTAAGGTGTGCCCAATATGTGGGAAGAATGCGGGGTTAAGCAGCAGCTCACTGCAGCTTCACTTGCAAAAAACACACAAGAAATTGTCAGCAGGAAGTGTAGACAGTGCCATGACTATGGAGATCCAAAAGGTTTTAGAGGCACTCAATATTACAAACAGACAATCCCATTCGAGTAATTGATTATAACCGTTTGTATTTTTTTTTTATAAACATATTTGTCAAACAAGATTATTACAAATATTGCAGTTAGAAACAGAGACATTTTAGTCATTTGGTCAATAGGCTTCCTACGCGTAGCTGTGTGCCCGAAGTCATAATTTTATTTCGTGTTCCTAGGTTCGAAGGAAAGAAAAAAATTGAAGATTATAGGAGGAAAGTATCAAACAATCATATAAATGATAAAATTTCAGCTAAAAGTAAACAAACACAGTACATGAATTATAATCTGACTACAATTATTAATTATTATATGAAAAAAGAACTGGACAACATTTCATCATGCCTAGAATGTGAAATCAAAGATTGATGATGATTACATTAACATTCCAAAACACACTCTTGATCCAGATGTCATGATTCCAAGTACTTTCCGCCTCTCTTTTTACCTCTCATGATGTTGAAGAAACCGAGCACGGATGAAACAAACGAATCAAATAAAAAACCCAATGACGCGAGAAAGGTAAAACGCCTGAACTTACACTACAATTGGTTCAGGTAACACCTCCGGGGGAGCTCCACCGCTAGCATTCAGTACCGTCACGTTACCGTCTGAATCAACATCCACAATTACCGAATCGCCCTCCTTAATCTCGCGTGCAAGCATCTTTTCCGCCATACTATCCTCCAAAAGCCGCATTATAGCTCTCCTTAATGGCCTTGCGCCATAACTTGGGTTATACCCTTCTTCGACCACCCTATCTCTAAATCGTTCCGTCACCTGAAGCTCTATTTCCTTACCCTTTAACCTCTCAAAGACTTCCTTCAACATTATATCAGCTATTTCTTTGACTTCCAACTTGGTCAACTGTCTAAACACTATCATGTCATCCAATCTGTTTAAGAATTCCGGCCTGAAATACTGTTTAAGTTCTTCGGTAACTAAACTTTTGATTCTGTTGTAACTGCTATCCTTCTCATCGTAATCGAGATCAAATCCGATTCTCCTTCCACCTTTTTCGATCACGCTACTTCCTACATTTGATGTCATGATCAAAAGTGTGTTTTTAAAGTCAACCGTTCGACCTTTGCTGTCGGTCAACCGTCCATCTTCAAGAATCTGAAGCATCATGTTGAACACGTCGGGATGAGCCTTCTCGATTTCATCGAATAGGACCAACGTGTAAGGGCGGCGGCGGACCGCCTCGGTCAGTTGGCCACCTTCGGTGTACCCGACGTAACCAGGCGGTGAACCGATGAGCTTTGAGACGGTGTGTCGTTCCATGAACTCACTCATGTCAAGTCGAATCATGGCTTCTTCTGACCCGAAATAGTAGGTGGCTAGTGATTTTGCAAGCTCGGATTTTCCGACACCCGTTGGTCCTGAGAATATGAAGCTGGCTATGGGGCGGTTAGGATTCTTGAGACCGACACGGGCTCGGCGGATGGCTCGGCTAATGGCTTTGACCGCTTCATCTTGACCAATGATTCGTGTGTGAAGGGTGTCTTCCATTTTGAGAAGGCGGTCTGACTCATCACTGTTGACTTTCTCGACGGGTATTCCAGTCCACGTGGAGACAATATGTTGAATGTCAGCTTCTGTCACTGTGGGGCCCTCATCACCCGCTTCACTCTCGGCTTTACTCATCTCCTTGTTTTTATCGATAAGAGCCGATATTTGAAGCTTGAGATCCATCTCTTTATCTCTAAGCTCACCTGCCTGTTCGTAGTCAAAGTCAGTAAAGTCAAACCTATAACAACAATGTTCCATGACATCGAAGTTAAACCTAAATACTTTTGTTTTTGTAATTATGCATCACCCTACTGTACAGGTGTATATTTTTTTTTTATAAAATGCATGAAGTTAATGAATGACGAGATCAATTACCTTCTCGAAGTCCTGACCACGGACAGCTTCATTTTTCTCTTTTGTAATCTGTCGAAGCTCTTTCTCAAGCTCTTTAGCTTCCTCGGGTAACTATCTCAGACACCAAAAAGATCCTCCCAGTTAGTCGAAGGAAAACAGTTACAGAGGTGGCAATTAGTTATTCGTGTTAGGGAAATTTTTTGACACGGCTAACTAATCTTCAGGTTCGGTTAGGTTAGACAAATCTGCCAACCCGAACCCAAAATGAATTTCCAGCCCTAGTTTTGGTACATTATCCAACCCGTCCAACCAGTGGCGAAGCTTGACCCGAAGGTTCGGGGGGTCGGAAGTCACTAGTTTCGGGGGGTCGAAACCCTATATTTCCAAAATTTTCTATAATCGGAACTTCTGCGCGAAAATTCGGGGGGTCGGCCGCCCCTCCCTGCCCCAACTAAGCTACGCCTCTGCGTCCAACTCTTCTGTCACCCCTTTATTTCAAATAAGAAATAATAGACAAAGAAAATGAATGTACCTGTGCATGGCGAAGTCTAACACGAGATCCAGCTTCATCAATCAAATCAATTGCTTTATCAGGAAGAAAACGATCACTGCAGCATACACAAAAAAAAACTCATTAAACGTTGAAAAAAGGCACTAATAAACCACAATTGATAATAGTTAAGCCTAGTTAGAACTTGTGATCTTTCCTATGATGCTATTTTACGTTGCAAGATACAAAGAATTTAATACGAGTGATCTTATAATATAGATATAAATTTATGTGAAAATTGATGTTATATGAATGATCAGTGTACCTTATATATTGATGTGACAACTCAGCAGCAGCTACTACAGCATCATCAGTGTAACGAAGCTTATGATGGATTTCATATCTTTCTCTAAGCCCTCTTAAAATTTGTATTGCTTCATCAACAGAAGGCTCAGGCACCTTAACGGGTTGGAACCGTCTCTCTAATGCTGGATCTTTTTCAATATGCTTTCGGTATTCATCAAGTGTTGTAGCCCCAATGCACTGTCATTTAAGCACACCAATCAAATAACTATTAGAAAATAATTCATAACATATGACATGTTATCAAACGCCCCACTTATGGTGTGAGCATATAATGTATATATGTGTGGCCCTTGGGGGCAAAAGTAAAGTTGCACTAGTTTTAACGTTATTTTACTATTTTTGTGAAAATAACGTTAGAAACGACGGACAGTTAATCATGCATCATGTGGTGGCACGGATAGCCAAAAGACAAAGGGGTACATGCACCGATCGGGTTTGTCCCGATTGCTAAGTGTTATGTGCCTTATGTCCAAGGCTTGATACCAAACCACATCGGGCCAGGGGTCTCACTGGAAGCAGCCTCTCTATTCTTAGGGGTAGAGGTAAGGCTGTCTACATCTTACCCTCCTCAGACCCTACCTTAGCTTTGCTACAGGTGGGATTAACTGAGTATGATGATGATGATGATATGACATGTTATCAATTAAAGGAATATATGTATCATAAAGCAATGGACTATTACAATAATGATATTATTGGTTACCTGCAATTCACCTCTAGCAAGAGCCGGTTTTAATATATTAGCAGCATCAATAGCTCCTTCTGCTGCTCCAGCGCCGATAAGAGTGTGAACTTCATCAATAAAAAGAATAATATCATCACTTTGTTTTATTTCTTCCATCAACTTTTTTAGTCGTTCTTCAAACTCCCCACGATATTTTGTGCCGGCAACAAGAAGACCCATATCTAGAGTTATCACCTAAATGCAATAAAAACAAAAAAGAAACTGTTTTAAACATTATGAATAACAAACAAATGCAACCCCTTTATTAAAGAATGATCCATTCCAACCAAAATTTGTTGTGACCAGTAACCCAACCCGTCCATCTTGCCACCTATAAAGCTAGGTTTTAAAAAGCACGCCTTAAGCGCGAGGCGACCTGAGGAGCAGATCCATGCGCCTTATGCCACTCAAGGTTATGCTTCGAAGTGTTATACATATAGCTAAAAAGGTTATACATTTTAAGTTAAATCATATATAAACCTTATTTATATCTATATTTTGGGGTAAGGGTGCTAAAAACCTATAGGATATATAGAAAAAATTATATAATCGTCTTGCGCTTCGCGTACGAAAAGCCCACCGCTTTTGCGCTCTGCGCCTTGGTTTTAGACCTTGTCGCTTTTGTGCGCTTTGCGCTTTTTAAAACCAAGCTGTAAAGTTTATTGAATGTCATGAAGTTTGACTCACCTTCTTCCCCTCGATGGTTTCAGGGACATCACCGTTTGCAATCCTTTGAGCAAGACCTTCTGCAATGGCTGTCTTCCCCACACCGGGCTCCCCAATAAGGCACGGGTTATTCTTTGTTCGGCGTCCCAAAATCTGGGTGACCCGTTCGATTTGTGGCTGCCTTCCAACCACTGGATCCAACTTACCCTAAAAAGGAGAGGAAAAAAAAACAAATGCTTTAAATAAAAAGAAAATCCACCTCAAAAAAAAAAAATCCCGCAACTTACCTCCTCGGCTAGCTTTGTTAAGTTTGTTCCATATTCCTCCAACGTTGGCATCTTGCTTCCAGACGTACCACCTCCAACACCTGCTCCCACAGCTTCTGCACTCTCACCAACCATTCGAATCACCTACTCATAAATTTGAAAAAACAAATGTGTTAAATTAAAAAAATAACAAAAAAGATTAGAACTTTGATAAAAGACTTTGAAAAAAGAGAGTAGGCTTGCCTGAGTGCGAATATTACTAGGGTCAGCTCCTAAATTCTCCAGAACCCGAGCTGCAACACCCTCACCCTCTCGAAGCAAACCAAGTAGCAAATGCTCTGATCCTATATAGTTGTGACCTAAAAATATTTCCATAACAAAATTATATAGGTGCCATTGAAGAGAAAAATCTCCCAAATATACAACTACAATAACAATAACAATAATAATAATAAATACCAAGTTGGCGAGCTTCCTCCAATGAGAGTTCCAAAACACGTTTAGCTCGAGGAGTAAACGGGATCTCAACAGCAACAAACCCACTACCCCTACCAATAATTTTCTCAACTTCGACACGGGCATCTTTTAAACTAATTCCCATAGATTTCAAAACCTTAGCAGCAATTCCAGTTCCCTCACCAATAAGCCCTAGTAATATTTGCTCCGTGCCAACAAAATTGTGACCTAAACGACGCGCTTCCTCTTGTGCAAGCATAATTACTTTTATAGCCTTTTCTGTGAACCGCTCAAACATCGCTTTCGGAACAATGCGGGTAGCCCGTTTTGATCGAAAAGATGTTGCCAAGGAAACTTTCGAATGAAAATCTTGGCCCTTCCTCATAATGTTATCTAAAGCGTTGGACCCACGCAACCCTGAAAAGGTCCTCATTCTCATGGGAGGTGCATATGAACATGACATCATTTTAACACTTCTTTTAGCCTTCCCGGTTGCATGTCTGTGAAGCTTTCTTTCATTGTCAACCGAAGGAAAGCAGGCAGCATGAATTAATGACCCGGCCATGGCTGCAACCAAAATTAATAATTAGTCATACTAGTTTCACAAGGTATATTGCATAATGCATAACACAGTTATCATAAGTTGGTCCTATAAAGCGAGAAGTGCACCGCTTTTCACACGCGAGACGCAAGGTCTTTATCTATATGTCATAGGACTCATAAGTTTTAAGCATCTCCTACCCATAATTTAGCTATAGATAAGTTTTATAGGTGACATATAATATGAATCACCTACTTGTACAACCTAAAAAGCTATATGTAACCGCGGCTCAGGCAGCTTTTCAGCGAAAAGATCGTGCCGCGTCTACACCTTATGTAGTAAAAAAACATAGACCCTTGCCACAAGCTGCGCCTTTTTAAAACCACGATTCAAAACCCTTATCACACATTTTCTAATTATACTTTGCAGCACTTTGTTTTCTTTCAACAACTCACTTTATAATGACTGGCAATGGCGAAAATATTATATTGTATAAAGCCAAAAAATAAGTCACCCACAACTTACAAGCTCACCAGAGGCGTCCCTGAAAAATGAAAATTTACGTACCCTATCGGAGCGGTGAAAAAAAAGGCCCCTTAGGCCCAAGTTTAAGTGTTAGATGAGTTAGTTATATAAAAAAATATATACATATATATATATAGGAAAATGTTTTTTAAAATATGCCCTCAAAATTTATGGACCCTGTCCAGTTAGCCTCCTCGGACCTCCCCAAAGACGCCCTTGGCTCACCATCACCAAACAACAGCTAATCGCTACAAGATAAAGCTCCCAATTACTTGCACTAAATCATCATACAAACAAACAAACAATTAATCAAATCATACCCATAAAGAAATGAACAAAAAAGTTACTTTCTTTCCCTACAAGAAAACTAAAAAGGTAACAACTTTATCTACAAACAAACAGAACTTCACACCATAAGTCAAATAACTTAACAATCAAGCCTAAAAGATTCAAAGGGTATACCCTAAATACACAAAAATGCATATGTAAATATATATAAAAAAACAGAATCAGGGCAAACAAGATCAATTAAAGTGATTCAAAAGAAGAGAACAGGAAAGTAAATCAAGTGGGTAATAATATACCAGAATATTAAAGGTAGATATGAAGGAAAGATGGGGTTTTGATGGGGTTTAGTTTTAGTTTGTGAAGGAGAAAGATAATATAGCCGCCAGTGTATGTATAGGATGATGATGTGTTGTGGTGCACCTACTACTTTCGTGTACCCAAAGAAAATTGCACCGGCTGATCAGTGTGTTAACTTTTTTATATTTTTATATTATTTGCTAAACCCTAACTTTGTAATCTCCAAGTTTTTTGTCCCCTCTGTTTATATTTATTTACTGGTATTTTGACTCCTAATGCATTGTAGCGGCGTTGAAATTTAAATTAACTCGAATTATACTGTTAAATATTTGAAGAACACGTTTTCAAACAAATTTATGTCGAAACGATGTTGTTTACTTTAAAGAATGGTACCATGCGTAGGGGCGGTGTCGAAACGTAAAGTAACTTGAATTTGTAACGCCTAGTGAAAACGGGTATGATATTTGACCCGACTCATTTCTGAATAAAATATATGTCAAAACATAAAGTAACAAAAAAAAGTACAGAAAAATAAGCACAAAGCATATTGTATTTGGCTCATGTACATAAAATAAGCACGTAAAACTCAATAAAGTTAGAAAATTGAGGGGTTGTAAAGACCAATGGTAAAAGTTGAAGGGTTGAATACCAAAAAAAGAGTAAAAACAGAAAAACTATCGATTAAAGGATTGGATGATATTAACTATAATCTATATATATATATATATATATATATATAAAACAAAGCCCTTTTGCTGACGTGGCGTTCAATGGTGGCCTCAACCCCACCTTGAATGTGCCACGTGGCATAATGAGGTGAAAATTTTAAGTTTTTTTAATTTTTTCGTTTTTATAATATTATCTCATCTCCCCTCAAACCCTAATATCCCTAATTCTTCATCAATCTCTTTGACCTTCCCTCAAACCCTAATATCCCTAATTCTTCCTCACTCTTCTCCTTCCCTGCTCTCAATATCTTTTTATATTTTCGTTAACATTCATCACCACCACCTCTATTATTACAAACACACACACAAAGTACACTGGATGAGAGACAGAGAGAAGTAAGGAGCCGGTGGCTCCTGCCGCCGTCTATGGCGGAGCTCCGGCGGCGCCCCCTCAACAGCAACACACCCCCATATTATAGAGAGAGACAGAGGAGAGAGACTAAAGAGTGGAGAGAGAAACGAGCAGAAAGAGATCTGGTCATCAAGGACAGCAGCGGCATCACAGACAAGGATGACAGTGGCGGCGGCTCAGTTAGGGTTCCGATTAGGGTTTGTTCTAAATTGGGGATTTTTGTGAGAACATTATGATGGAGGAAGAAGGTGGTCACGGTGGTGGTTAATAGAGAAGATGGCGGCGGTGGTCTGATCTGATCTAGGGTTCCGATACAAGGGGTTGCAATGAAGGATGATAGATGATAATAATGGCGGCGGTTGGGTTCGTGTAGGGTTCCGGTTTCAGGGGTTATGGTGGTGATGATTATTGAACAAGGAAGACGATGGCGGTGGTCTGGGTTTCCAACGAGGATGGCTTCTACTCGAACCAACATTCTGACCCGTTTAGTGTGGGTGATCGGTAATGGTTTATGGTGGTGATGGTATTAATATTGGTAAGACTTTTAATTGGATTATATCATGTAGATTTATTAATTGGCTATGTGGTTAACCCCATAACAGAGTACCGCCATTAATAAGTGGCACATTCAAGTTCTTTCGTCCTTTAAAAAACCCATGATTATTATTATTATTATAATTGTTGTTGAGTTTGGGTTTGTGGTGTGATAACACGGTTATTAGACATAATCACATAAACAACGTCCATGATTTACAATAATAATGATTATTATTATTGTTAGGGATAATGGTTTAAGATCTGGTATGATAACTACTGAAGGCATTTAATTTGAAGTGTTGTAAGTTTATATTGGTTAAGATTTGATGGATATTGAAGATATTTATCTAGCTGTAGATTACTAGGCTTAAAATTGGGTTTGAAGTTGTGTTGTGAGCTGTGAGTTATGACTGTGATAGTATATTAGTTGAAATAAAAGAAAAGGTTGTGGGATGTGTGATGATTCTTTTAATATTTTGAGACGCTTCATATAATATGTCATGTATCCTTTATCGATTCGGCTAGGTTTTTAGTGTTTCTTCATGTTGAAGTATTAGGTGTTAGCATTGGATTTATAGGCTGTTTTAGGTTAGGTATTGAATATTGACATTAGAGTTATGCATTTCTTTAGCCTTTTATGATAGGTGCTAATGCTAGAGTTATACATTGTTTTAGGTTAGGTATTGAATATTGATATTAGAGTTATGCATTTATTTACACTTTATGATAGGTGTAAGAGTTATACATTATTTTAGGTTGGTATTCGCATTACAGGTATAGATGGTAATGGGATTTAATGGTACCGTATTAGCTTAAGTAATTGCTAAAATACTTAATGGATGTGATACTGTAATGGTGATGGTTGACTGTCGAATAGTTACTTGATGATTGTTATTGTAGGTATGCCATTGTTATTAATGTAGGCTTTGGTGACCGATGGTTGGTGGTGCTGAGGAATTGTAACTTGCGCCACATTTGCTTCATGGTTCAGGTCAGTGAACGCAAATGAGAATTATTGATCCGTATTATTAAATCATATTAAATTTTTCAACCCCGGGACCTTCCCGGGGTAATCGGCTAGTTGTTTATATATATATTTTTTAATGGTGATTTTATTAAAACCAATTACATCATATGGTATTTATAATATTCTAATTAGCAATTGCTTTGTGCAATAGTGGATTGTAAAGTATGCATGAATGGTGTTATGTGCTTTCTTATGTTGTACTTTGTGTATAATGTGTTGTACAATATATATGTGAAGTCTCTATACCTGTCACCAGCTCTTCACATTTCAATCCTGATCACCCTCTCTCTAACTTCTCACTATCTCTTTCTCTAATTTTCTGTGGCGTTTCTCTCTCTAGAAACCACCGTCGTCGCCGCCGCCCTCCCCCACCCATCCTTCATCTGTGGTCAGATCCTTTCCCTACACTGGTTCTAGGGTTCTTTCTTTGTTTTATTTTACCTTTAATTGTATTTTATTTTTGTTGTAATTTTATTTAATTAGAGAGATGGAGATGGGGCTAATGCTACTGAGACCACTTTGGATAAGATTAAACGACAATTGGCATCCGGGTCGGGTCAAAACCTCCTGCAGGGTCCTCTTCTTAAGCGATCTGAAACGGTACTCCATTGTTTCTTCCTATTTTTTTAAATTTTAATTAAATTTTGGTTCACCATCTGGAATGTAATTTTACTAACAGAGAAATGAAACCCTAATTGTGGTATGAGAACAGTGATTTTAGCTAAGATTAGTACATTTAACAACTAAAAGGAACAGGTAAAGGATGTGATTCTTTTTTTATAATTTCCCGTAACCATAAATGTTTATTTTTACTTTTTTTTCTTTTGTTCATGATATTAAATTTTTGCTCCAATATCAACTCTTCACATTGACGTGCCACTTTGCATATTGAGTAAGGTTAATTAGGATTAAAAAGAGAGTCAATGAATTAGATCTTAATTTCAAATTTGTGATGACCCTAAAAGTAAAATTTCAACCCAACCCGATTATCTGCAGATAAGTTGCATCACACAGCCTATTGCCATTTGAAGTATGTTTTTTCCTCTTTATTTCAAGCCTATTGCCCAACATTTGAGCTTTTTTTATTTCTTTACAACTATTAGTCATAAACTCTCAGTAAGGATATTGTTAACTTTGGGTTGTTCTGTTTTGTTTCTTTTATAGTTTTGATTTATAGGTAATTTAGATAGGTTAATACTAAGACTTGATTAATTAGTTGCCATATTATATAAGTTCATTTTTATTTTGTATAAGTTTATTCTTAATAATTTTCATGTGAAACAAAAATTGAAAGCTTGAATTGACTTATTCAAACTGGTTGAGCCATAATTTACACCGGATTAAATTTGAAAAAAGGGCCTCAAGTTTTTATTTCGCTTTAGGCCACTAAAATGGTTCAGCCGGCCCTGTCCATATATGTACTCTATTCAGTAGTGCGTTGTGTATAAGGGTATGACTCATGTGTGTTTGTACCCCTTATCCCATGGTAACATTTTGTTGCTCTTTAGCTGATAGTGGCCAATTATTCTTATAATTTTTTTGATGTGTTTAGAATCATGCTACAGATTGATATTTTTTTCTCTCTTCTTTAGTTGTCTTCTTCAGTCGTTTTTCTTAAGTACCGGCGAAACTCTTATCTCGGCTGGATACCGATTGGGATCGATGGTCAACAAGAACACCAGCTGGTCAACACGTTTCCAGATCTCTCGATCCATAACCAGGTACGCTAAATCCTCAAATTTATGTTATGTTGATTTTGATTTAACGAGTCCAATGTAGTTGTCTCTATTTGGATTAAATCATAACCAGTTTTTACTATGTTAAAGCACAAAAAACAAACTCATTTGACTCCTAAAAAGTCAAACCCTGACCTTTACACAGAATAAAAGAATTTATTAAACTTACAAACTTGCTCTTATTAATAGTTAATACTTTTGTGAAAAAACAATTTATCTCATGAGATATACAGCAAATATATGCCAGTGTCACATATACATATCAGATTGCACGTTTATGCAGGATCTGTTGACTCACATGGGTTCATTTGCATTGACAGGAATGGAATGTGATGTAAATAATCAAAAAGATGTCTTGACCGTGCAGAGTGAATATCATAACCAGGTGATGTCATGTTCAGTTGTTAGCTCAACGTCTGCTACACCAACATTAGTGACTTCAGTAATTTATTTACCATACTGTACCATGTGTGTGTATATATAACTGAAATGCCGCTGCAATACAGGGATGTTACTACCTCTTCGCAATGCTTATTTTTATAGGCGCTTTCAATTGGTCCATAATTTTTACTTAAATATTGTTTGAAAATGAGTTGGGTCAAATATTTGACTGTACAAATTCAAGTTAGTTTAGGTTTTGACGCCGCCGCAACGCATGACGGGGAGCTGCTTTTGTAAAGCTAGGTAATGATAGGCCTATTTGTGTGCACATAATCCAGGATGTTAATGTTAACCTTCAAAGTATGTAATCAAACCCTCTTTTGTGAAGCATGCTATATTAACGAACTTCGCTTTTGTAAAGCCATGTCATGATAGACCTATTTTTATGCCACATAATCCAGGATGTTGATGTGAACTATCAAAGTATGTAATCAAGTCCTATACGACTAACTCACAATCACTAGATCCCCCGCCGCAACGCGCGGGGGACGCAATCTAGTTTACACTAACTATCAAAAGTCTAGGGAATCAGGGATAGTGAAAACAAAAATCTATTCTCCACTCATAAAAACAAGCATCTTGATTCCCTATACCATAACATTTGAAAATGTCACCTTGTTGCGTTTTTTCATATAGCTCGGCAAGCCAGAGTTATGATCAACTGATTTGCTTATTTTCTTCTAGAGATGGAAGCTTGGGCAGAGTGATGGATACGAAACAAGTTATCCACGCAACAAGCGAAGATAAGTTGAATTTAACACTACTTTGAAATCATTTGCCACACGATGGTGGAGGTATAACAATCTGTGAGAATGTGTTTCAAGGATTTATCATTCTCGCACAAAACGGGCATAGGAGAGAGGGAACATAGATACCCCAAGACCTTAGAGATTAGCATAAACAAATGAAGGCCTACGCCATATAGATTCAAAACCAAGGAGTGAGAACACTCATAAACTAAAGATCATACCCAACTTCATAAAAAAAAACATTTATAGATAAAAAAACCATTAATTGTTTCCCCATACAACTATTCATGATAAAGTATGTTAGATGAATATTAAAGTCGTTTGCTAGTTAGTACATCACTAATAAGTTTATCCACATGAAAACCTTCTTTAGAAACTCTTTAAGCAAATTACTTATTGTTGCTAAGCTACTCTTGCTGGTAGTTGATCTATTAGCAACAACTCGGCAACTATTGATCTTCACATTTGTTACTTACACATAATCATCATTGATAGCAGTTGGTACTATTCTAACTTGTTGATAGTGTAATTGCTAGTGATGGACCTAGTCAATGATAATCATTGTTACTACTAATAAGTGTTATTATTGATAACTACTTACTAATGGTGTTGCCCTTTCTATCATTTAAGGACACTATCATGAACCCGCCGTTGGAACCCCTTGGTTACTAGGGACTTCACCTTTAAATTGCCAAGGTCGTAAGCGTTAGAAATCATAATAGTCTTGTAAAAATGTGTGCACCACACATACTAACTTGTATCAAAGTTTAATCTAGTTTCATATTGGTCTTAACTAAATTAAACTAAATTAAATTAACTTAATCGAGGTTTAAAATGTCCAAATACCATGACTTAACCAAAGTAATAAAATGTGTTAGCGTTTTGGATGATAATGACACAAGGGTCCATTTACAAATAGGGATGGCAATGGGTAAGGTTTGGGACGGGTTTAAGTAATCCCAACACCATACCCGATTAGATATGCTTGTCCCAAACCCGTCCCAAACCCATCCCAAAACCTGTTGTGTTTGTATCGGGTAATTACCTATCGGGTATCGGTATACCCATGGGTTTTAGGTAAACCCGTTAATTTTTAAAACTTATCCGTTGGGTTTATTCGACTAAAAACTCGTTGAATATTTATTGGGTAACTACTAACCAATACACGTAGCATTATTAAATATGTATGTAAATGATAAAGGTTTCTGTATTATTGATTTTCTGAATGAGTATAATGGTTTACATGGAGCCCTTTATATAGGGATGAAATACAATAGAAACCTATTCTAAATAGAATACAACTCTAAATATAAGATAAACCTATTCTAAATAATAGATAAAATCAATTCTAATTACAATACAACTCTAGAAGATAATGATGGATAATTATCGGTTAAGACTCCCCCGCAGTTCGAGCGGGCGTAGGACAAACGCTCAAACTGGATCTAAACGATTCAAATAACTGACGTGCAAGGCCCTTTGTAAAGATATCAGCATACTGTAACGAAGAAGGCACATGTAAAACCCGAATGTCACCAACCCGGACCTTCTCCCGAACAAAGTGTATGTCAATCTCAATATGCTTGGTCCGTTGATGCTGGACCGGATTATCCGAAAGATAAACAGCAGATACGTTATCACAATAAATTACTGAGGCACGCCGTAGGGGAAGATGCAATTCCAAAAGCAAATTT
Source organism: Ambrosia artemisiifolia (assembly GCA_032199755.1). Taxonomy (NCBI): domain Eukaryota; kingdom Viridiplantae; phylum Streptophyta; class Magnoliopsida; order Asterales; family Asteraceae; genus Ambrosia; species Ambrosia artemisiifolia. The sequence continues at coordinate 46,688,287 of CM063526.1, forward strand.
CGAAGCCACGTGGCCTCAGCCACTAAACGACACAAATAACAAATAATATACACTAATTATTGATGTTTTTTAGCACCAGATGACAATCTCGATTGACAATTAAATATATTATGCATACATATTTAAAAAGATATATAAGAAATTATATTGGGTATCTAATCGGGTAAACGAGTATACTTTATCGGATAATCGGGTCGGGTAAACAGGTATATCATCAAATCCCAAATCCGTCCCAAACCTGCAAAAAAATAAAAACTAATCGCATACCCGATTACCCAACCCCAAATCCATCCCAAATATGTCAGGTTTCGAGTTTACCCATCTGATTCGGGTTCGATTGCCATCCTTATTCTACTCTGATTTTTTTTAAAGGGAGCGAATCTTTTCCTGGGCTTGAATGCGTTAATCAAAAGCATGAATCCGACCAAATCTAAACCGGGTTGACCCATTCCCAAACCTGCAACTCCAACCGTCCTTCTTCGTCTTCTCCATCTCATCATTCTCTGCACTTTTTTCGTCACACACATTAATAAGATGCTTCGACAATCATCAAAGCTCATCATACTTCCAAAACCCATCTCAATAACCCAATCAAGATTACTCCTTTCCATCTCCTACTCCTCAAACATCACCACCCAAACACAAGATCAACAACAAACCATCAAACAAATATCCTTTTATCTCCACCTTCAAGACTGGCTCACACCCATCAAATCTTTTCCAAACCTCACCAACAAACTTAACCCAGATGTAATCCAATCAATACTTTACCAAAACCAATCATGTGACCCAAAAAGACTCCACCTTTTCTTCAACTGGGCCTCTACTCAAATGGGTATGTCTCAAGATTCAATAAAGCCTCAAACTTTACAATCTTTTTTGATTCTTGCAATGTGTTATTGTAATTGTAAGCAGTTAAGGAAAGCTAGTGATGTTCTTGACCAAATGATAGATACCCATCATAATAATAATAATAATAAGCTGTTTACAGATGTTGTAGAGGCAGTTGTAGATGCAGTTGCAGATGTTCAGTTTAGTTCTTTAGGGTTGGCACAGTTGGTTTATGCTTATAAGAATAAGTTTATGTTTGATGAGGCTGTTGGTTTGTTGTTGAGTTTGAAGAATAATAATGGTGATGGTGATGTGTCGATGTTACCGAATAACGTGTGTTTGAACTCTTTGATGAGGGATTTGTTGAGGAATAATAAGATGGAGTTGTTTTGGAAGGTGAATGAGAGGTTAAGTGAGGGTAATGTGATGTATGATGTTTATATGTATAGTCATGTGATTACGGCGTATTGTAAGAGTGGGAAGATGGACGAGGCGAAAAGGGTGTTTCGGGAAATGGAAGAGAAGGGTTGTCGGCCGAATTTGGTGACGTATAATTTGTTGATTGGAGGGTTGTGTAGACATGGGCTTGTTGATGAAGCTATTGGTTATAAGAGATTAATGAGTGAAAAGGGTTTGGTTCCGGATGGGTATACGTACGCGATAATTGTAGAGGGATTATGCAAAGCGAAGAGATCGAGTGATGCAAAAGTTGTTTTAGATGATATGAATAATGCAGGTTTGGTTCCGAAACCTGTTACGTATAGTTATTTGGTTGACGGGTTCAGGAGAGAAGGTAAGATAGAGGAAGCTTTGAGCTCGAAAGATGAAATGGTTGCTAAGAGTTACGAACCTCAATCCGCTTTGTGGTGTTTCAACGTTCTGATGAGAGATTTGTTGAGACTAGATAAAATGAAGTGTTTTTGGAACGAGTACGATAAACTGTTGGCTCTGAAGTTAAAACCTGACAGTTTTACGTATACTAATTTGATTGGCGGTTACGCGAGGGTAGGGAAATTGGATGAAGCGAAAACGTTGTTTTCTGAAATGAGTAAGAAGGGTTATAACCCGAATTTAGTAACATACAATGTGTTTATTAGTGGGTTATGTAAAGCGGGCCTTACTGATGAAGCGTTTGAGTTAAAAAGATCAATGGCAATGAAGGGTTTGAAGCCGGATATTTTTACATACACGAGTCTTATAGACGGTTTATGCAAATTGAAGAGATCTCAAGATGCAAAATTGCTTTTAGAAGAGATGCCACATGTGGGTTTGTTTCCTGATAATTTTACGTATACTGCGTTGATTGATGGGTTCTTGAAACAAGGCGAAGTTGACGAGGCGTTTAAGTTGAAAGATGAAATGGTTGCTAAAGGGATTGAGGTTAATCTTGTGACGTATAATTGCATTATAGATGGTTTGTGTAAGCTTGGTCAGTGTAATATGGCGATCAAGATTTTTGAAAAAATGAAGGAGGAGGCGCGTGTTCTACCGGATGTTTTTTGCTACAATTCGTTAGTTATTGGTCTTTGTAAGGCGAACAGAATGGAGGAAGCTCGCGTTTTTTTGGCTCAAATGGTGGAAAATGGAGTAAAGCCGAATGCTTTCACTTATGGCGCTTTTATTTTAGCATACAACGATTTAGCAGAAGTTAAGGTTGCAAATGTGTATTTTAGTGAGATGATAGGCCTTGGAATCGTGCCTGATCAAGCGGTTTTGGCATCTATGATTGATGGTCATTGTAAAGAAGGAAACACGAAGGAAGCACTCGCGATTTTGAACAATATGTTGGGGAAAAGTAGCATTCCTGATGTACAAATTTACAATGCATTTGTACAAGGCTTTTCAAAGAACCAAATGATGGAGATGGCAATGGAGGTCGTCTCTAAGGTTCGGGAAAAGGGTTTAAATCTTGATGTTTTTGCTTACAGTTCTCTGATTACTGGATTCATCAAGCAAGGTGATCTCCCGAAGGCGTTCCAGTTGTTTGATGAGATGCGACTGAGAAACGTTCGTCCAAATACTGTCACTTATAATACTCTGATTAATGGGCTATGCAAGACGGGTGATGTTAAAAGAGCAAGGGCATTGTTTGATAAAATGCTGGAGGAAGGTGTGATGGTCAACACCTCAACTTACACTACATTAATCGACGGGTACCAGAAATCAAATAATATTCCGGAAGCATTTAAGTTATTAGATGAGATGCCCATGACTGGGATTGAAGCAAATGAATCCGTCTATGGAGCGCTTGTAAAAGGCTGCTGTGAAGAAGGGGATACCGAAAGGGCATTTTTGGTATTTGACAGAATGGTAGAGAGCGGGTTTGCATCTACACCAACGTTTAGCACGTTGATTCACGGGCTATGCAAATTAGGGAAGCTGAACGAAGTGAATGCAGCGTTGAAAGACATGTTTACTTCCAAGAATGTAATGTTGAGTCACGCCACTTTCTCGATATTAATACATCATCATTGCAAATTGGGGATGATAAAAGAAGCAGAACATCTACTAATGGAGATGAAAACGAAGAAAATGACACCAAAAATTGAAGCATACGCACCCCTTTTAAATTCTTATGTCAAATCAGGAGAAAACTCAAAGATTTCTACAATCTTCGAAGATTTGATCTCATTGGGTACCAGTAAAAACGAAGCTTCAGATCTCTTGCTTGATATTCTTTCTGAAGAAAACAGTTTGAAGAAAACTTTCGAGCTTTTGGGCGAGCTATCGGTTAAGGACCTTTGTTGCCGAAATATTTTTGATGTACTATTATATACGTTTTGCAAAAAAGGGAAATTTTCTGAAGCATTGTCTTCCCTTGACGAACTGAAGAAGAGAGGGTTAGCACTCGGTTTTGACACCTGCAAGACTTTGATTGTCGGATTAAAATCGGGTGACTATAATGATGATGACGTGGCTGAGGTTTTGGAAAAAATGGTGAAGTTTGGATGGGTTCCTGGTTCAACGAGTGTAAATGAATTAATAAGTCAAGAAGAAACAGACGTGAAAGAAGTTAATATGTCGAATGAAGCAGCGTTGTAAGTTGTGAATTTGTTGATAGTTGAAGCTGCGAGTCAAAGATGGTGCAGCTTGTCTGTTTCTTCACCTTAAATCGGTCAAGAACCCAAGATAAGATGATTCATGTCATGATGATTTACACCAGGTAAGTTTGAGTTATTTTTAGATTTATATTACTATTGGTTTACCTTTTTTCCAGTTTTTTTACCTCCAGTTTGGTCGCGGTCATTTTTTTTTATAACAAACTTCTGTTTTTTTTTTGCAGGCTGGATTGTTGTTGCATTCTTATGAGCTTGTGATTTGTGGATCGAATTACTTATAGCCGATTTTGAAGAATCGCATGTCGTTGAAATGAAAGGGTAAATGATGAAAAAAATTAACTTGGAGGATTACTGCTGTAAGTTGCTGACAACAATACAATTTTGGCTACTTTTTTAGTTTTTAGTTTATTGTTGCATCAATAATTTTGGATATTAATAGATGTGAAGGAAAATAGAGCAACCATAAAGGTTTTGAGTTTAGTGTTGAAAAAATACTGGTATAATAGCCATTACTGTATGCAGTATGCAACTGCAATTGACAACATTCAGGATTTATAAACTATTTGTTGAATAAATAAGTAAAATTATAGTTTTTAGACTATACAACTCAAATTATTTGTCGACGAGAAATAAAATAGTTGAAACTATTTTAACTGTTTTTAACTGTGCAGACCGATACTATCAAAGGACAATTTACGATTAAAAACATCTTTTGAGGTGCCTTCTACCTATCTGGAAAGAACAGAGCTGACTCATCTTTGAGAAAGCGTCTTGCCAACCGTCACTATGAACGTTCGTATCTCCATAGGGGCAAGTTCAACAACCAGCTTTTGAGGGTCAACAGGTGCACCCCTCTGGCCTGTAGGTTCATTATCATTCTTGGACGCTTCTACTTTCCACACTAACCTTTTCTTTTCCATTTCCGCTCTTCCTTGATTAGCGGATAAACTCATTTCCAACACGTTGGTTATCTTAAATAATTTTAAGAATGGAAGATAAATAAGAAACAAGTTAAAAACTAAGAATAAAAACATTAAGATGAGCTGCATTCTGGATCTTACCTTCCTTTTGGCGAATAGTTTCTTCAACTCGACGTTTGTCATAACTGAAAGATCCTTATCCTCTCCGATCTAAAACCAGAAAGAAAACATACCAGTTTAGTTTCATTGTATTAATAAAACAGAAGCTTAATTTTGAGGAGGGAGTTTTGATGCATTTACTTTTAATGGGTCGATTTGGGTTATGTATTATCTTTATTTTTTAATGAGTCAAATGTAAAGATAAGCCAAAAAGGGAAACAGGTCAAATGGGTCAAAGAAGAGGTCAAACAAGAGTGTTTCAGGTCGGCCCAACCAGAATAAAAACTGACCTGTGTTGACAGGTTACCAAAAACGTCTGATTGCTCATTTTGCTATCTCTACTTACAATTTGGTACGATTAAGTGAATATAGGTGAAGGGAAAATAAAGAACCTCGTATAAGTGTGCCAAACGTAGAAGAACTTTTCCGTCTTCCAGCTCCTGAAGTGTTAGCAATACTACATTATCAGGGAGACTATAAATGGAATCCATCCCTGAAAATTTTGACACTTGGAAGTTTGTCTCTCTATTTCCATCCTGTAAAATGCGATCTAGTTATGAATTCAAAAAAAAAAAAAAAAGGAAAGGAAATTGTATTTTTCTTTCACCTGCTCCGTGAATGCCAAAAGAAGTGGAGAATAGATCTCCTGACCATACGATCGGCGCCACTTGGCGCCCTCTCCAAGCGGATCCATTCTAAGATAGTATTTCCCTTGAACCTGTACACATCAGTTCCCTAACTTAAGAAACTAGCAATGCTAATAGCAAAGCTGAATCATTAATAAGTCGATATATATATTGGCATTAAGACTAACAAGAAATGCTTACAGCTAATCCTTGACAGTCGCTACCAACACAAACTGTTTCATTTAGAGCTTCTGCAACACCTTTTCCATCATCATATAGCAATCTCCTGCAAAAAAACAATTATTCGTATTATAAATGTCATATTAGCTTGTGGTAGATTCGAAGTTGTGTAATTGTTAACCGTGAGACTAACGACATCATCAAGAGAAGATGTACCTATGGAGCATCAACTCCAATTCCCCGTCAACAATGCTGGATCCACCAACAGATCTATCCACCAAAACCGAGAGCTCACTCTTTTCATCTTTTAGGTAAACTCCAAGATTGATCTGCAAAGTAATCCAGCTTGAGTTGAACCAGTGTAATCCAAGTTGAGTAATCCATGGAAATTAACGAAAACGTTATAAACATACAGGATAATAGTTTCCTGCAATAGGTTGATTCACTTCAAGATCCCAGTCAGCTCTATAGTCTCGAATCTACCATAGAAATTAACTTAAATTATGAACAACATATTTCTTCAAGAATCATATGTTTAGTGGTATTCAATAATATGATAAAAAAATGAAATCAAATACTAAATTTTTGATCAAATACGAGCACTGCAACATACCCGTTCAATGAAATCTCGACCATTAGAGTCGGTGTAAAATGTTTTATTGCTCTTTATGGTGGTTGTGATCTTAGTTGCAATCTCTTTCCCAACTCCATCATCAATAGGGATGGGACCCACCTGAAATTAATATTATTAGTGATAAACATGTTCACAAAAAAAAAAAAAAAACAAAAAACAAAAAAAAACAAAAACCAAAAAAACAATGTTGATCTTACAGTGAATTCGACTTCAGCATGTTCCTTATTCTTATACACTCTGGTGATCTAACCAAGCATAAAAAAACCTCAATATTAATAATAAATCCATGTATATATTAAAAATAATAATAATAAAAAATAAGAAAAAGGATGTTAATCAAATCATGTATTACCTGGTATATCCAGTTGTTTATTTGCTGATGTACTTCATCATAGATTGCCCCCCTCAAAACTGTTATTTTCTGTAATATCATTTGACATTATTATTTTGGCACAGGGTACACATCATAGAATACATGCTATCTCAAAAAAAAAAAAAAATTATACCTGCTTCTGAGATCCAATAGGATATGTACCATTTGGACGGAATATATATGCTCCAGATGCCTAAAACACATAAAATAAATCCTTATGAACAGTGGCGGATATAGACTAAAATTTTAGGGGTAACGTTTACTGGTATTTAGGGGTAGCATAATACGAAAAACATCAAAAATACGCAAATTTCCCACTACGCCGTAAAAATTGAGGGGTAGCGGGCGCTACCCCTCCTCCTATGCTAAGTCCGTCACTGCTTATAAAAGGGCTAATTTTTTAACACGTACAAAAACACAATTTCTAGGTAACATAACAAAAATGATTATGAAATGACTTAGTAATAGTTATAATAAAGTTACCTGTAGCCCTGTGGTTCCATCAAATCCAGCATAAAAACTATATGATTGCTTCAAAGAGGCATCAATCTTTTATAACACAATATCAGACAGGTTGGATACACATTAGCCATTTAAATGATCATAATATTAATATATGTATCTTAATTGACTCTTTCAAATATCGAACGAAAAATGATAACGCACTTACAGAGCTTCGAGTATTCACATAACGAGAAAGCTTTCCTTCATTTCCAGAGTAGATTAACCTCAAGTTTCCTGTTCCTATTTCTATATCATCTTTTCCTGCTTCAGTATGTATGCAGAACTCTTCTTTTACAGAAGTTGAAGCTGCATAGTAGTTTCAATCGTTAAACGTTGTTCAACATGCAAATCAATTTACTTTAGATAAATAATTACACATTTTACCTGGTTTTTTGGTGCTTGAAATGGTGTATGTGCTAAATCCCAAAGGCTGAACAGATGCTGTAAACGCAAGCCAATATTTGGGTGTAGAACTTGATGGTTTACCCGTATATGCAGCAGTGTAGTAGTTTCTTATCGATATAGATTCATTTATTATAGGTAGAATTTGAGATTCAACTTCTTTCTCACTGGAGTCATAGACGGCAAGATTGTCACCCGCAACCTGTTAATCATAAAAGATGCATGATTTAAAATGTATACAAAACAACCACCATACGCACTGGATCCCACAAATAGCAAGGCTATCGGTAGGGTCTTGTGGGGGGGGGGGGGGGGGGGGGGGGGGGGATGTAGACAAACCTTACCTCTACAAAACCAAATGACCAATACGTAAAATATAAAAAGGGAATATTATATGAAACCTAATGCAAATATGCAAATACTTACCGGAAGTCTTATAACATCAGATCTCTTCCACCCTAGCGAATTATAGACAACCACTACCTAAAGTAGTAAAAGTGACAATAGTCCATTTAATTCCGACACACGGATGCATAATATAATATAACATAACATAACATAAAGTTCTTTGCCATTTATTTGTGCATCTGACTTACCAACTTCTTGCCAGATGATAGATCAGCTTCAGTTGGGGGACAGTTGGTTATGTTCAGAAGTGGGCACTGGAAATGAACGAAAAAAAAAACGAGAAGAAAAATCGTTAAATACAAAAAGATACTCATTTTTCTATATAATATGTACCTGTTGAATATTGGTTGCTAAACTTGCACATCCAGGTTTTGGTGATACCATGCAAGCTATCGATTCTGCAACCACCTTTTCAGCCTCCTTATGGCCTATAGCGAGCCGTTTTGCATAATCATTAGCCACGTGTTGTTGAGATGTACCACTAACAGCATCATGATGCTGAGCAGTCCCTAATGCATCAGCCAAATAGTCTGTAGTGGGCCCTGTTTTATTCCTTCCCTTCATTACTTCCAATTGCCTTGCAGCCTGATCAATAATTTTAATTAAAAACCAAGATGTAAAGTAACTTAAAACATGTGTTACCCACAAGATAATAGCCACTCAACATTCTGACGTAACGCTTGAGAGCTGGCCTACTAGTAAAGTATCCTGTCCAGTAGGCATTTATGTCACTTGCATATCTAAAAAAACAGATATAGTGCTTAAGTAAGCTATTAGCAAAATGAAGACTAGAAATGTCATAATATAAGTTAAGGCTTACAGATTGTACTTACGGAAAATAGTCATCTTTTTTGAGAGGCCACGTGTCGGTCTCAGCATATTTAGCATCGGTGTATATAGATGGTGTTGAATAGAGAGCATTGACCCGACCATCCTGCATCCATATGTAGTCAAAACTCAAAAACCAAAAAGATCAATAACACACTATCGATGCTAACAAATAGTCTTGAAAATCAACCGAAAATAAATGCAAAGTATAGAAAAGATTGATAGAGTAACTAACTTTATTGACATAATGAATAAACTTGTCCATATTCCGAAACCATGACTCTGCATACTGATATTTGAAGTCTTCCCCCATTGTCCACATAACATGATTTGTGCGAGTAACGTTGGCCTGATAATGCAAGTTAAAGTTCAATAAAATCTCTTTTTTTAAGATATACATTCAGCTCACCTGTGACAATGCTGCAGCCACGAAATCATTAATTCGTTCTTCGACGTTGTAGTCAAACAAGGTGATGTCATCCTTCAGTATAAGAGATGTAATTATGTCACATGTCTAAATAAACATTCATAAACCTTAAATCTTGTTTAGAAAACTACCTGGACGATTGGGGAATCATCGTTGACTTCAAAGTTGAAACCACCAGGCGGAGGTTCATAATTCTGGGGAAAAGAACCTGCGAAAATCTGTAACGATTGATGAAACCGTTAGTAATTCTTCTAGATAAACCAAGTACACTAATGACGATAATATTACACTTTTTTCCTGTTTTCATTACTAATGATAATAATATTGGACGTTAAAAGTTAAAACGCACCTGTGAAGATGAACCAAGACTCTTGGAGGCTCGCCAGATAACTTCAAGATTTTTATCCCCTTTTCGCTTAGCTTTATCTTGGTAATCAATTCGACCAAAGAAGAGAGAATCAAATCCAACCTAAACAATCACAAATAAAGTCGAAATCATTTAACAAGATTGGTAATAGTTTTTACGAAAGACAATAGAACAGAACATATATGACCTCTGCCCCTAACAGATAAGCCTGCACAGCTGAATGACCAAAAGGGTCTATTTGCCAACCAATTCTTGGTGTTACATTAAACTGTTCCTTGATAAACTTATGCCCATATGTTGTTTGATCTATCATATCAATATAATGCGGCGCTGCCTCATCATGCATGCACCAACCTCCATTTCTGCCCAACGAAAACAGGTTAGTCATGAGTCATAAACTAGTTATATTCACAACATTAATCCAGTGTAATTCAGAAGCATTAATGAAAGAGTCAAGTAAATCTACTTACATCATTTCAAGTTGACCCGAGCTAACAAGGCGCTTGACTATAGCTTGTGTTTCCTCACTCTGATCCCTCCACCATCGTTGGAAAAACGCCTGCAATACTCGTAACATCTTAGAAATCTATCTAATAAAAATTGTCAATGATGAATTTCGGGTCAAGCCGCGCAGTCAAACACTCAAACTAAAGCATTCAAGATGGGATAATTGCTAAAATAAACAGTTGACCAAACATATTTGCCAAAATAAACACCTGATGCGTCTAAACATCAGGGACGAGCCACTCTTTTGCGTCTACCAATCAGATGATTACTCGTGTAAAGTTTTCAGACGCTTTAATTTTTAAGGTCTTTGCGTCTAAAAGCAAAAGGGAGCACCTATTCTTGAGGCAAAGGGAAGCACCTATTCTTGCGTCTAAATAACAGCCTCGCGTCTAAAGTTTAGACGCAGAGACCTTAAAATTTAAAGCGTCTGAAGACTTTACACGTGTAATCATCTTATTGGTAGACGCAAAAGAGTGGCTCGTCCCTAATGTTTAGACACATCATGTGTTTATTTTGGCAAATATGCTTGGTCAACTGTTTATTTTGGCAATTATCCCCATTCAAGATTCTAACCTGTTCAACATAAATAAACTTCCGATTCTTATCAGCCAAAAGCGCTTTAACCACCGAATCAAGCACGTTTTGAACACAAGCTCCCTATAGAATAATTCAAAAAGTCAACAATGAAGATATCGGATAAACAAAAACATAAAGAACACAAAGAGAGACCTGAATGGAGTTATTTGATCCAACATAGTACTGATCAACAGTCTTTAACCAACCAACATCATCATGTGTATGTGCAACAAGATGCACATTAACCTTCCCTTTCACAACTCCTTGCGCAGTATCATAAACCATGTAATTTGGTTCCACACACACATAAACAACACTTAATATTAACATCACTACCACTCGAAAATCCGCCATTTAATAACAGTAAAGATGTAGTTGCTCAACGCTAACACAACATCGGGAATGTTTGTAGTTGTAATTTAATTCAGTTTACACTTGATCAAATAGAAAAACAGCAGTAGGTAAATGTGACAAACAAGAGGTCGTTTTCCAGGAATAAATAATGATAATAATAATAATAATATAGCATCCACAAAGAAAAGAAAGTAGTTGTTGGCGTATGTGTGAAGAGGACGAAGACGTTATGCATTGGACACGAGATATTAACAAATACAAGTGAAGAGTGACGTGTACAGATAAAAATTGGCATATCTTAATCGCACTAGTTTCGGTGGCGGATAGAGGTTTAACTGAAATTTTAAAGGGAAAATGACCGATATAGCCCGTTGACCGGGCCATTTGCAAAAGGGAAAATGACCAAAATAGCCCGTTGACCGGGCGTTTTGCACAAATAGCCCTCTCCACCCTCTTTGGAAAGAGGGGTCACGGTTCCCAACATGCCTGAACCGTCTCCCAAGGGGGTTCCCATTTCAGCCAACAGAGGACCGCCACGTGGCGTTGTGGATCCCGAGGCAGACCTGAACCCTCTTTTTTTTCTCTCTCCTGAACCCTCTTTTCTTTCTCTCTCCTCCTGAACCCTCTTTTCTTTCTCTCTCACCCCTCTTTCTCTCCTCCTCACTCTCTCTCTCCACTGCAACCGACTGATCAACGGGTTAAATTAATGACTACCTCCGATAATATCTTCCCACGAACAACTGGAGTGACGGAGTGCAGAAAACTATCCAAGTTAGTAAAGATACGTGACGATGTTGACGTAGCTTCACCAGACGCTGATGTCATACATCGGTGTAACGGCAATGCAGCATTACTATGAGCAGCTGAAGCTCGATCAGCCACATGCATCACAACCGTCCGATCAAGATGGTTACGACAAGTGGTTGGACGTAACCTTTGTTTCCTCGACAACTTTATACGTCGTGGATTAACGTTATCACTTGAAGCGGTGCGTTCACCGTCACCGCTTTGTGAAACAGCAGATTGTCCCGAACTAGACATAATTAATATTATTAATTATTAATTAATTAATTACACTAGCAAACAGTTAATTATTATTAATATTATTACTATTATTGTGTGTGTGTGTGTGAATATATCTACGTGAATGTAAACAGGAAGACAACGATTGACATGGTTATGTGTTGAGTTGATGAAGTGACTGTAAATGAATGTTGAAGACAAGACTATGAGAGAGAAAGAAAAGAGGGTTCAGGAGGAGAGAGAAAGAAAAGAGGGTTCAGGAGAGAGAAAAAAAAGAGGGTTCAGGAGGAGAGAGAAAGAAAAGAGGGTTCAGGAGAGAGAAAGGTCTGCCTCGGGATCCACAACGCCACGTGGCGGTCCTCTGTTGGCTGAAATGGGAACCCCCTTGGGAGACGGTTTAGGCATGTTGGGAACCGTGACCCCTCTTTCCAAAGAGGGTGGAGAGGGCTATTTGTGCAAAACGCCCGGTCAACGGGCTATTTTGGTCATTTTCCCTTTGCAAAAATAAACCTTGCACCCCCCTTAGGAGAGACGGGACACGGCTCCCAATGAGCCTGAACCGTCTCCCAAGGGGGCTTACCGTTTCAGCCAACAGACGACCGCCACGTGGCGTTGTTGATCCCGAGGCTGTCCCTGCCGTCTGAAGCCGTCTTGGGAACCGTCTGAACCGGCTGAACCGTCTGAAAATTGTATATAAATACCGGATTTCATTTAACAAAATTTGCACCGTCCAAACCTTTCATCTTCCAAAATGTTTTTTGGTTTGCCAACCGAAGCCTACCGGCTTACGAAAATAATGCACCTTTCATCTTCCAAAATGTTTTTTGGTTTGCCAACCGAAGCCTACCGGCTTACGAAAATAATGGCCGATTACTTGGATTGTTGTTTCATCTGCGTACGACTACTTGGATTGTTGTTGCATCTGCGCGTGGGTTAACCCGTGTAATTTGCATTGACAATGTGGTAGTCTATTTTATTTGCAAGAAGAGTTCTTTGTCTATGTAGCGCACATACACCATTCAAACAAAGTTCTTAGTTCTTAGCAAGTAAATTTAGGAAGTTTGTTGTAATAGTATAGTTTGGGAAGTTTGTTGTAATAGTATAGTTTGTTTATTGTTTTTGTAATAATATTGTTATTGTAATATTAACGAAATATTTACTTTTATATAAAAAAAACACTAAAAAAAACATAAATAAACATTAATAAAAAAAACATAAATAAACACTAAAAAAACATAAATAAACATTAATAAACATTAAATAAAATTCGATTACAAAATAAACTAATTAAGATAATCCCTCATCATTTGCCAGGCGGACAAATGTTTAAATTCTTTGCCCTGCCCGTTTTTATATTGTCTTTTGGAGTGTCGAATTGACGTGTCTTCGGGAAAGCCACGGGGTACATCCTGAAGTGTCGCGTTGTGGTACGAGTTGAAGATTTGACATTTCGTTGTCAAATCATTCAATTTCCGGCTAAGTGAGTCCGTTGTCCGGTCAGACCCTCCAACCAGCCGGTTATACTCGTGCTGGATACGAAACCATTTGTTCGTTTGGTGGGTGCTCTCTTCAACGTGGCGCCAAGCCGATACAAGTGCAATCTCTTGTTCTTCGGTCCATCTTTGGGGTGCCATTTCTGTTAGACGGTGGTGGTGGACGGTGTGGTTGTGTGGTGGTGCTGTTACTGTTAGACGGTGGTGGTGGTGGTTTGGATGCTGCTACTGTTAGACGGTGGTGGTGGTTTGGATGTTCTGACGGGAGACGGGAGACGGTATTTATAGGTGGTGACCTGGACACCGAAGCGTCGGTCGAACCATCGGGACTCACCGGAGACGACGTCTCGGGAGACGGCGAGTCACCATTGTAAAATGTGACCCGGCTGAAAAAGCCGGTTCCCGAAAGACCCGAAAGCCGGTTCCCGAAACACTTTGAGCCGGTTCAGACGGTTCCCAAGACGGCTTCAGACGGCAGGGACAGCCTCGGGATCAACAACGCCACGTGGCGGTCGTCTGTTGGCTGAAACGGTAAGCCCCCTTGGGAGACGGTTCAGGCTCATTGGGAGCCGTGTCCCGTCTCTCCTAAGGGGGTGCAAGGGTTATTTTTGCAAATGGCCCGGTCAACGGGCTATATCGGTCATTTTCCCAATTTTAAAGGGTGCGAACAATAAAAGAATGTAAATTAATATAATTTATTATTATGCAAGCTAGCATAATTCTTAAATATTTATATTTATATTTGTGACAACTCATTATTTATCATTAATTGAAGGCCAATGAGCAGTGGCGGACCCAGGATTTTTCGCCATTGGGGTCCCCATTTTTTGGTGTTTGGATTTTTTTACAATAAAATGTTAGTTTTCGGCCCGGTTGACGGTCGGGGCGGGAGCGATAATTAGTAAACATGCCTCGCGCGTTGAGGCGGTACACAAATAAAAATATAAGCCGTGTTCATTCTGAACAACATATAAGTCTTTTTTGTAAACCTTACTACCTGTTGATGAAACAGTAAACTCAAAATCCAATAACACGTAGGAAGAACTATCAAACAATAAAAATATATACTAACAAAAGTTTGGTTGTTCACTTTCATATAAACAATTGAACATCATTTTGTTAGCTCGATTTTTATAACACTGCTAAATCAAAAACTCTAAAACCAAGAGTTATGTTCATAGTTATATAAATCTACATAGAGATGTTCAGAAAAGATGAGGTAACACTGCGAACTAAGAAAATAAATATACATAAAAGTTCAGACAAAAAGGATATATTTGTCCATCTAATCTAATTTCTAATCCCGTTTTTCAAACTGAACCTAACCTAATTTATCAGCCATTAATCCCACCAAAAATCAGCCAAGAGCCATGTCAGGCTTGGGGCCTAAAGCAAAAGCCTCTTTTCAGACTGAAACAAAATACCAAAAATTGAGGGTTGCAAGCCTCGAACTCGAGGCCTCCTTGTTAACATAAAAGGGGAGTTACCACTCCTCCATCTTTAACCTTGATGCTATGGGTTCCATCTTAATATTTTTATGGGGTCCTTACAAAAATTGGTATACCGGCTCTACTACATTTTTAAAAAAGATTGGTGTCCGTGGACCCCGACCCACTATACGTGGGTCCGCCCCTGCCAATGAGGTAGTCCTGGAGTTGTTGGGGCCTTTTACTGTGACTAAAGGTGTTTTAAGAAATATAGCCACTTTTTTACTTTTCAAAAGTCATACTTTTCTTTATGAACTTTTGTGTAACCTTATAGTATTTGTATTTCTCAACAAATTGCAAATAAAGTTATATATGCAAGTGCAAGTACGATCATAAGTGATTGCCCAAAACAAACTCTATTGATTTATTATTATTATTATTATTATCAGTAGATTGACATTACTAGTGTTATGGGTGGAACACATACAAACAATTAAATGAGATTCGTTCTCTTACAAAGGAAATTAGATTACGTGATGGGCGTAAAAAACGATTGAAGTTTGCAATTATAGAAAAAAGGGCATTTGTATTGGACGTAAATTCTGAGCACATGGAGAAGTCAACGGTGGACCGAGGTAAATCGAGCCTATGGACTAATACGGATAGAAATGCTTTATAACATAGTAACACGAACCATAAACGTCATATGATCAGTGACAGAGAAGTACAATGATGAGGGGCAACAGAGAAAAGAGAGAGGTGTGTGGGAATTAGGGTTCTATATGTGTGATAAGTAGCGCGATGTAAATGTACCAAGCCTGAGCTTGATGAGCTCGGCTCATTGTGGTTTTATGAGGCTTCAGCTCAACTCGATTCAAGCCTACCATTTTGAGCTCGAGCTCGACCCTAAGAGCTCGAGCTTAGCTTGGTTAGGCTCTACATTTACAAAAGTAAATCTGCAATCTTGAAATCAGTTTTTACAAGAGTCAAGAGAGCATAATATATGACCTCTTCCCCTAACAGATAAGCCTGCACAGCTGAATGACCAAAGGGGTCTATTTGCCAACCAATTCTTGGTGTTACATTAAACTGTTCCTTGATAAACTTATGTCCATATGTTGTTTGATCAATCATATCAAATTTAATGCAGCGCTGCCTCATCATGCATGCACCAGCCTCCATTTCTGCCCAATGAAAACATGTTACTCATGAGGCATAACCTAGTTATATTCACAACATAAATCCACTGTAAGTCAGAAGCATTAATGAAAGAGTCAACTTAATCTGCTTACATCATCTCTAGTTGACCCGAGCTAACAAGGCGCCTGACTATAGCTTGGGTCTCCTCACTCTGATCCCTCAACCAATGTTTGGAAAAACGCCTGCAACATTCATAACATCTATCTGATAAAAACTAGTTGCAGAGTCAACGATCAATTTCGGGTCAAACTGCACAATCAAACCAAAGCATTCAAGATTCTTACCTGTTCAACATAAATAAACTTCTGATTCTTATCAGCCAAAAGTGCTTTAACCATCAATCACGCACGTTTTGAACACAAGCTCCCTGAATGGAGTTATTGGATCCAACATAGTACTGCTCAACAGTCTTCAACCAACAAACATCATTATGTGTATGTGCAACTAGATGTCTAGATGCACATGAACCTTCCCTTTCACAACTCCTTGTGCACTATCATAAACCATGTACTTTGATTCCACACACACATAAACAACACTTAATATTAACAACACTAACACGCGAAAATCAGCCATTGACAAACAGTAAAATTGTTGCTTAACACAAACGCCTAGCTCTACATAATCCATCAAAACACGACAACAACACGAATGTTTTGGAACAAAACCAGACGAAATAAATAAATAAATAAAAACCCAGCAGTAGGTAAATGTGATACATAAGAGGTCGTTTTCCATGAATAAATAATAAATAAAAATAAAAATAATCGGTATGTTTAATGTACGCATAGTTTGAATATTGTAATGTTCAACAAGAACCCGACGGGTAGGGTAGGGTACTAGATAGTAGTTAATTACAAAAAGCAAAAGCCAAGCAAATCGAACATCGAGCATTGAGTGTCAACCATTTCAAGATGCATAGCTCATGATAACTATGTTTGCATCCGAGCGTTCCAATCATATCTCCCTCTTGATATTCTTCTCGACAAATTACACAAATCTCATTATCATCCATAAGTTTATCATCTTTATCCAATCTACTTATCTTGACTGCATCTCGAATATTTTTATTTCTACTTCTCATATGTTCACATTGTAATACCAAATTTGCAACACGCATAGATAAAATATGGTTAAATTCATTGTCAACATAATCCAAGAGTTGACCAGTAGTTTCATCATGGTAAATGAATATAGCGCTGACTACTGAGCCGTTAATCGCTGTGAATTTCATCCTAGAAATTGTATAAGGAGGGCCCCCATCATCAAACAACAAGGAATTATAGATACCTTCACTGTAATTGTGGAGCGAGTATGATGACTTACCTCTAGTAGTCCCTTCATTCGCTTCAACTAGTACATCTAACCGATCACCAGGTCCTGCATTTACAATCACGAAATTCCTTGTTGGTCGGTTTACAATACCGTAAGAACAATCCATGGATGTATGATCGATCAGCGACCAGTAGAATGTTTATAGAGGTGTTGGTGTGTGGGAATTAGGGTTCTATATCACCAACTGATGACTCAAAAACTAAGCAAGCAATCGAATTAAGACTATAGAACAAACCCTAGCTTTACATAGGAAAAGGAAGTCGAAACCGAAAGTTTTTAAGAAAAGAAAACTGAATCAGAGAAAAAAATCAGCCTAGGAAAGTCTGGAAACTCTTATTTATAAGACAATAGATTAGGGCCACAACATCAGCATCGAGCCCACTTGTGTATATCCAGCTATCGAGCCCAGCGCCCATCTCCTCTTTAAGCCCAAATCGGCAACCCTTTCTGTTACAATAGAAGGGGTCTTTTAGTCATAAATAGAATAAAGAGGGTCAGTATTGTAATTAGTCCAAAGTTTAATAGTTTGTTAGCTTGGCGGGAAAAGCCGTTAGTCTTGTATTTGGGTCTGTATAAATACTAAGCTGAATAATAATAAGAAGATAGCTGTGATTTGACCAAATTCTCTTCTTTGTGATTCTTTTATCATTTCTTAGCTAACAAATTGGTATCAGAGCTGTCGGTCTTCGGCCTCTGTCCACCATTAACTACCTATCGCCGCCATAACCAACTGTAATTCAACCACCATAACCGTCAACCACCACCATATCTGTTCATCCAAAACCACCGTTTCTTAACTCCTTGTGCTGATCAACAGTCTTTAACCAACCAACATCATCATGTGTATGTGCAACAAGATGCACATTAACCTTCCCTTTCACAACTCCTTGTGCAGTTGTGCTGTGCAGTATCATAAACCATGTACTTTGATTCCACACACACATAAACAACACTTAATATTAACATCACTAACACGCCAAAATCCGCCATCGAATAACAGTAAAGTTGTAGTTGTAATTTAATTCAGTTTACACTTCATATTAAAAAACAACAGTACGTAAATGTGACAAACAAGAGGTCCTTTTCCAGGAATAAATAATCATAATAATAATGATAATAATATTCCATCCACAAAGAGAAAGTAGTTGTTGGCCTATGTGTGAAGAGGACGAAGAAGTTATGCATGAGACACTAGATATGATATTAATAAATACAACTATACAAGTGAAGAGTGACGTGTACAAATAATAATATATTGGCATATCTTAATCACACTAATTATATGGCTTGTATGGCCCATTTAGCTTTGGGGTGTTGATCGGGTTTATTATTTGGATTTGGGGTTCATCAGGTCGGGTTATTCAGGTTTTTGTGTATGATAGTGTACCCGATAAGTAATATGTATCACAATTAGTTTCGTCGGGTTCAAGTTGTTTGGTTATTGTGTTTGTCGAGTTGGGTTACTTTAGTAGTTCGGGTTTGGACATATTTGTTAATTTTTTAAAATTTTTGTTTACACGCTCTACACTTTTGGCCCGAAAGATTCCAACCCTTATGTTGTTTGGAAATTGTGTTAATATAATTCAATGCAAGAATGTAACGTTCATGCTATTTGAAATTATGTTAATAAAATTCGTGTTATTCGAGTTTTTTTTATGTATAAAGGTCTAATTGATACCCGACCCTAATAACATTCGTTTTAATTGATTTTCGCATATTCAGGTACCTGGTACGGGTGAAGCCGAGTCGGGTTAATCAGGTGTGGGTAAAAGAAAAAAACATCAAACGTGGGGAAAACTCCAGTCGTACCTACTTGTATACTCAACTTCGGTAATCTCAATTGCCACGTCTTTGGCGATATCACCCTCCCCCTCCAAGGTTCTTTTGTATTGAACCTCGAATCGTTCACACTTAGTATGAAGATCTATCCACTTTCGGTTTAGTGAATCAACACTGCGGTGTGATTCACCGATTAGCTGTTAAACTCTGCAAGAACGTGATGCCATAACGCAAGCCTACCTAATCTCGGTGATTCTTTCACGTCGATCCAAGCCGTTACCAAAGCAATTTCCTCCTTGGTCCAACAAGTCACGATTAAAGTGTTGAAGAATGGATGATAACGTAGTAGAAGAATGGATAATAAGGTTAAGAATGAATGAAAATTGGTTAAAATGGTAGGATGTTTAAATAGGTGAAATGTGAAATAAATGTTACATAATTTTATTTTAAATGCTACCATTGGCAAACGGTCAAAACACCGAGCCAACCCCGTCGCGCCACGTTAGCCACCAAAGGAGCCCCATGTTGATGGAGAGTTCACCCAATTACCCCCATGTTGCTTCCACGCAGGTCACAGGGTATCTCCATACCCCACACCATGTATTCTTATGCATATGTTTGTCAACAAAATATATGCACTAACTTAATTTTTTGAAAGACGTGACCTTTTCACTTTAGAATATGGATATGTAACATAGGTAGCCTTAAAGCAACTGCGTACATGTTTAGGGACCAACTGTTAATAATACTAATTATAGGAGTTAACATGCTCTAGTTTGCAGGTAATGGAATAGCCATTTTTTTTACTTTTCAATAGTCATACTTTTTTCTGTATGAACTTTTGTGTAACCTGAGTATTTGTATTTCTCAACAAATTGCAAATAAAGTTATATATGCAAGTGCAAGTAGCATCATAAGCGATTGTCCAAAACAAACCCTATTAATTTATTCATATCAGCAGATATACATGGAGATTACTAATGTTAGGGGTGGAACACATACAAACAATTAAATGAGATTTGTACACTTACAAAGGAAATTAGATTACGTGATGCGCATAAAAACGACTGAAGTTTGCAATTATAAAAAAAGGCATTTGTGTTGAACGTAATTTCCGAGCACATGGAGAAGTCAATGGTGGGCTAGACTAAATCGAGCCTATAGATTAGTACGGATTGAAATGATTTGTGACATAGTAACAGAAGAACCATCATCGATGATCCCTTCATCATGAATTACATTGAAGATCATGAAGGGAAGGTGACTTAATTTAAATCAGTACGATACCAGTATTAATTTTACTAATTTGTGAAAGTAACATTAAAAATTGAGTCAACATGTTTGTAAAATTAACCAACCTCTATGCTTACTAATCCATTTTAGATAACAAATTATCGTGATTTTCAATATATACATAGTTTGAATATTGTAATTTTCAGAAACCCAACGGGTACGGTGCAAATTCAACATTATTTTACTAAACGATCAATCAAAATTACACAAATCTCATCATCCATAATTTTCTCTTTATCAAATCTACTTGTCTTCATGCATATAGATAAAATATGGTTAAATTCATGGCCAACATAATCCAACATTTGACTAGTAGTTTCATCATCCAGTGTAATTGTATGGTATATTATAATATTATGTATATTACAAAAATAACTATGCATCAATTTGAAAATAAATAATTACCTAAAACTTGTTCAGCACTAGGGCGAGAACTAACAACTTTGTCGAGCATCTTGATTAGAAGGTCCAAAGCATCATTCGATATTTTAGGTTTTTCTTCATTAATTGCAAGACCTTTGAACATGTTTTGATGAAGACCTTTGAATAATTAAAAATTGTTATAGTTGGTTGTCGACAAGAACAAAGTGTGAATGTGGTAACTAGGCCGAAGTCTATGATCTTTACTGTTGAGCTCTCGTTACTCTTTGTATCCTCCGCAAACATGATATTGTCTGGTTTCAAGTCCAGATGTATCACACTGTTTCATGGCAAAACTTTTGAAAGAAAAAAACGTCATCGGTTTGTTATCTAATACAATTAGATTGTTTGAAAACCAACGGAATTCATGCATGTTTCGTTACATTATTTTTTTGAAGTGTCAGAACTAATAATGAAATCACATGCGGGTATCACCCACTAGTTAATATTTAAAATCTTAACTTAATGCCTTGAACAATCTGGCGCATGACACTTGCGGTTTCCCACTCCATGCACACACTGTAATTCCTTCGATGATCTAAGACCCTCCCACCCGTACAATACTCCATAACTAAGAAAAAGATTCCGTATCGTCAAAAGTCTCGTTAAAGGTGACTATGTTGGGATAGGAAGACAACTGCTTCATGATATCTCTCTCTTTTATGGCAGCATCATGATTATCAGCAATCCAATCATTATTTTTTGGATTTTACATGCAAAAGTTTGCTTCGTAACTCTATCTTCATATAAATACACAGTCCCGTAAACCCCCTTACCTAACTGTTTGATGAGTATATATTCGTCATCAAAAGTTTTTTTAAAGGCAATTATATTAAAACCCAAACAAGTGAACAACTAGTAAGAGGTTTGTCACCAATTTAAATAATTAAAAAACAGAGTGATGGCTATGGTTTTAAAACACCATGTGCGACGAATATGCACATGGCTTTAGCTACCGACTTATATTATGAAAACAAAGTTTTAAATCTGAAATTAATATTGTTTTTCACAAATGCCATAGATCTTCACGTATGATAGATCTGACTTTTGTCGCATGAAAACTTAGGGGATTTTAAATATGGAGATGTGACAATCCCTAGATTTGTCGTCTAGTACACGTCATGGTGCGATTTCAAGAAATTTTGGTAACGAAGATTGTGTACCATATTTAGAGAGGCTTCAAATCCGATTTCCTAAATCAAACTTGAAGAGATACTAACCTAATCGTTGCAAATCAAAAATCGTATACTAAAAACAAATCTGGGGTTAGATCCAAAACACAGATCTAAATGCTCAACTGAAAAAGCCAAGGTGTGGTCCGTTGCCGGTCCCACGAATGGCGCCAATAAAGAAGTAAATACCAATACGAGTACATACTTCAGCGATGATGAAGGTGAACGAGACCAAACCTCGTCTTCTCCGTCTCCAAGATCTAGATCTGAGGTAAGAGAAAAGGTAGAGAAAGAGGGTTGGAGGCGGCTGTCATGAGTATGCTCATTTCAAAGCTACAAAAAGTGTAGTAAGGCTCCAACCTATCCCCTAGGGTTATAGGTGAGAAGATTTATTAAATAGGGAACTCATGGGCCACTATCATAGATCCCAAACCTAATGGGCCAAGCCCGGTTAGGGAGTTGCCTCCATAAAACTCTCAGCTCAACTAAGCGTAGTATAAGCTACACTGCGTTGGGCCTCGCTATTGGGTTAGTAGACAATAATAAATAATATATTAGTATGGCAAGTAATATGAATGATACGTTTTCATAAATTAGGAGATTTGTTTTGTATCATGTGTTGATCGGTTTGACCGAGCCGGGTTATACTTGTCAAATTTCCTCAAGAACGCTTCTAACCGAGTTCTTCATCAAAAATTCCTTTTAAAAAACTTTCCATGCACCGCAATTTTATATATAGTTTTGTGTCCATCCTTATAACAAAGATTTTTTGATAAAATTTTGAAATTAGATCTACTTTCTCTTTCTAGATATTTTTTTTCAACATAATTTCTCTCTCTAATTTCTTCACAAAACCCATATTTTCTTCAAGCAAAATATACTTAATGATGAATTTGAGATTTAGTTTGAAGATGGTTAAATCTCAAATTCGGGTAAGCTATCATACCAAATTGTAGGATCGATTTAAAGTTAAGGGTTAGGATCAAATACACAGTGAAGGAAAAATAGGAAGTCATAGGAATGGTATAAAACGGACTCCGAGCGACATTGGAACCGTCTTATCGAACCCTACGACGTCAGTTTTTAGGTCTTCGTTTTTTGGGGATTTAGCTTGTAGTTTTTAGAATATGCTTTATATCATTGTGTCTTTTATGTACCATTGTGTCTTTTTCTTATTTTTATCATTGTGTCATTTTTTCAATTCACTGTGTCTTTTTTCTTCAGCATTGTGTTATATATTTTGATACTGTATTATATTTTGTGGCTCATTGTGTCATATTTCATGGTCTATTGTGTTTTTTGTATTCTTCTCACCGTTCTCATTTTTGTTACATTGTGTAGAATAACTTTACTGTTAAAGTTAAATTCTGATTTTGGTGACAAAAAGAAAAAAGTTATATCTTGAGAAAAAAAAAACAATACTCAAACTATTAGCTGGACTATATTATTCTGCATTCATTGTATTTAATTTGTATATATATATCTCCTTGATTTGTGGAGATCTTGTTTCCTACTTTATGGCTTGTAAATATGTATTTAAACCATTCATATTATCTATACTATATTATAATGCATGAGGCAAGGACTTCTTAAATTTTAAACAATACAAATATGATTGCTTAAGGTACAACACTTGATGCACATAATAAAGATTTTTTAGGGGCAAATATGTCTTTTAGTTAGTGCCTAACAACTTAAACTATAAAAATGCTTCTAGAAGCAAAGCTTATTAAAAGAGGTTATATAGTTCTATTATAAAGCCTAAATAAGTGGAGGAGGAGCTCAGATCTTATATTTTACTCTTCTGTAATCCTCTTGTTAAAACTTCTTAGTATCTCTAAATTAGATGTGGTTGACTGTTTTTTTGTGAGAAATTATTGTCGATTGTTTTTATTTAGGGTTCTTGTGGTTTAGTTTTGTTTTGGGGTTTTTAATTTTGTTCTGTTTTTTTGTAAGAAATTTTGCTGACCTGAATCAGAACTTTCACTTCAGCTGACGCGCCCTGCTACATATAATGTTTTCTTGAATGTCTTGCAGAGATCCCACTAAACGGTGTCACGTGTTATCAATGAACTCTTATGTCTGCATTTTTTTCGGTCTTCTCATGTAACTCGAAATCTAATTTATAGTAGTAAAAAAATAATTACCTCAAGCTCTACTTAGAATATCAATGCAAAATAAAAAAATCACCAATAAATTAAATTTATATGCCTTCTCAATTGTTTCTTTGTTTCCTAAAACTTTCTTGAGTGAACAAACTTTGAAGGGTATACTGACCAGACCGAGTCCTTGTATGGAAAAAAACATGTTGCTAAAAAATCAATCGTTCCATCATTCGGGTTTGAACCTACACGTGTTTATGATGTTATTTTACTTAAGCTATTAAATATTTTATATATAATAGTTTATGGGTAAATTACAGGAATGGATGAACAAAGCTCATGAATAACACCTACATTTGCCAAATGTTGTACTGATTTGTTAACTAAGAATGTCCAACAGAAGGTGTTATTGGTGTTATTCTTTAGGTCAAATGTTAAATTCAAATATTGACTCTCATGGTTTGTTAAATTTTTTAGACAGGTGGATCATCCAGCTTTTTTGATGAAATCGTCATATTCATGGCTATGGCACAAGCCTGATACAACATTTTTCACTCCTAAAGTGTATGTTAGGCTAGACTTCCTTTGAAAAAATGATAATGATTTTTATTATAATTTATAATAATATTTTCTCTCTTCTCGCTTACTCATTACTTGTAAGCTTATGGCCTAAAACCATTGTCCCTTGGATCATGCGCAAACAAGCTGATCAAAAGAAACACTTGTTTTTAATTTTGTTTTACATTTTTATGGATAGGCTAAACATCATTTTGTTTGAATTACGGATGATGGAGAATCCACAAGTAGTGTTACTAAGCAAGGTCGTAAACTCAAATGATGCATTGAGACAATCTCGTATCAGCAAACTTGCAGGATCTAAGATTGTTGATCTATGTAGGGATTTTGATTTAGGGTTGAGCAAGAGCTTGGAACCAAAATAAAACAAATTCTTACATAAATCCACGGATTTTGATTTGGCTATATTTACCAGAAGTTGAGGATTGGGCTCGTAATTGGTTGGATTGAAAGCGAGTTGTGATTGATTTCGTTCAGATTCGAATCCGGTTGAAAAGCAGTTGTCCATTAGTCACCATAGGGGCATAAAAGGTATGTTTCTTGTCTAATTCAGTTCAAGTGATGTCGATTTTAGACTAAGGCTTTTGTGACAGAGGCAGTTCAAGGATCATGAACAAATTTATTAAGACCTCTAGCAATCTTTAGAGCTTCTATGAGAGGGGCAATTGCATTAACCATTCTTGTGCGGATGCAAATAAGGTGTGTTCTATGATCTCGTAGCTTGTTAACTAATATTTAGTTTTAAATAATTTGACCATTTCTTAATTAAAAGGATTTTTCAATGAGGTGAAGCCGAACCCCATGAAGCCCGTGATGTGCAATGCGTGAAGTACGCACATGTTGTTAAAAGAAACTAAAAAATTAAATAAAATCGAGAGTAAAAATAATAAGTAAACATGACAATACCATTGCAATGCATTTAGACATCATATTTCAAACTAAAACTAACAATCAACTTTTATTATGTGATGGTTTGTCATGTTGACTCGCAGTTCACAAACAAAGATGCTCAGACAGTTTGCAGGACTGCGCTTTTTGGAACGAAGATGTACATGTCAAAAATATGGGTTATGGGTTGTTTTGGAATGAAGATGTGCAGGTAAAAAAGTAGTTAAGAGGAAAGATGTTTAAGGCATTCTAAAGTGTCTAAGCACATATTATAATTAACATTATGCCAATGTAGTTTTTGTAGTATTATCTTCTCAACTTATTTTATTTAAATGCATTTTGCACAAAAAAAGATGTTCCGGGTGAACTCAACCAAAAAGTATCCCTTTTAACCTAAACACGACTCACCTCACAAACCCATTTTGCCACCTTTACTGTTTTAACTCCGCGAAATAGAGGTGTAAAATTGAACTTTGCATATAACCATATATGTATCACCTTTTTTAAGTTTCATTATAACCCATTTAATTTTTTACTGATTTGATTTTGTTAACTTTGTTGACTTTCTCAAAATTCCAGTACAAGTGTTGAATATGAATTTATATCTAAAATATGGTATGTTTAGTATTGTAAGCTATATCGAGTGTTGTTATCGTAATGATACAGTGACCAACGACACTTGAAACATTAGTATTGGTATCCATATTATTGGAACTACTATGGTATTCATTTTTATATTATCCGATCAATATAAAACACGACTTATTTTTCTTGTTGTATTAGACTACTTTTGTGTAAACAATACCAAGTACTAGCACCATAAACATACTTCAATAACGACCTAGGCACACCACTAAAATCACCAACCCAAGTGTTGTGTTCCCCGCCGCATCGCGCGGGCACTCTACTAGTCAATAATAATCAATCAATTCTCGTAGAATTTAAACAGTTAACTAATCAAAAGACAACTAATCAGGGAACAAGTAATAAAACTAAAATCTCTAATAGATAGTTGTATATAATTTAAACAGTCACAAAATCACTAGATCAACTGTAAATGCATACTGCAAAGTAGCAACAAGGTGCATCCTGCTTATCTGGAAAGATCAGAGCTTACTAGTCTCCGCGATAATGTGTTACCAACCGTCACGATGAAGGTTCGAATTTCCATAGGGGCAAGTTCAACAACTAGCTTGTGAGGGTCAACAGGTCCACCCCTCTGACCTGTAGGTTCAGTATCATTCTTGGACCCTTCTATTTTCCACACTAGCCTTTTCTTTTCCATTTCCGCTCTTCCTTGATTAGCGGATAAGCTCATTTCCGACACGTTGGTTATCTTAAATGATTTACAAATGGAAGGTAAGTAAGAAACAAGTCAATAACAAATAATGAAAATATTAAGATGAAGTGCATTTTGCATCTTACCTTCCTTTTAGCAAATAGTTTCTTCAACTCGACGCTTGTCATAACTGAAAGATCCTTATCCTCTCCGTTCTAAAACCAGATAGAACATATACAGCTGAGTTAGATTGTATTAATAAAACAGAAGCTTAATCTTGAGGAGGAAATTTAGATGCATTTACTTTTTAGTGTGGTCAATTGGGTCAGGTATTATCTTTATTCTTTAACGGGTCAAATAAAAAGATTAGCTAAATAGGAAACGGGTCAAATGGGTCGAAGAGGTCTAACATGTAGAATATCGTCTACATGTGTTTTTAGTGTTGAAAAAACTTCTAAACTATCTTTAAGCATTCCTGTACACCAGTGTTTCAGACATGTTACCGAATCAGCCTGACCATCCATTTAGTCATATCTACTTACAGTTTGGTATAATTAAGTGAATCTATGTGAAGGAAAAATCAAGAACCTCGTATAAGTGTGCCAAACGGAGAAGAACTTTTCCGTCTTCCAGCTCCTGAAGTGTTAACAATGCTACATTATCAGGGAGACTATAAGTGGAATCCATTCCTGAAAATTTCGACACTTGGAAGTTTGCCCCTTTATTTCCATCCTGTAAAATGCGGTCTAATTAATATACGTTAACTATCTATGAATTCTAAAGAAACACTAAAATTGCACTTTCGTTTCTTTAACCTGCTCAGTGAACGCCAAAAGAAGTGGCGAATAGATCTCCTGACCATATGATCGGCGCCACTTGGCCCCCTCTCCAAGCGGATCCATTCTAAGATAGTATTTCCCTTGAACCTGTACATACAAATCAACTAACATAAGAAACTAGCAATGCTAATAGCAAAGTTTTAACATCAATAAGTCGACATTTACTGGCATTAATAATAATAATAAGAAATGCTTACAGCTAATCCTCGACAGTCGTGACCAACACAAACTGTTTCATTTAGAGCTTCTGCAACACCTTTTCCATCATCATAGAGCAATCTCCTGCAAAAACGGATTATTCGTGTTATATACATACATACAAATATATAGTGTTTGGCAGATTAAAAGTTTTTAACTTCTTAACTGTGAGAACTAATGACATCATCAAGGGAAGATATACCTATGAAGCATCAACTCCAATTCCCCGTCAACAATGCTGGATCCACCGACAGATCTATCAACCAAAACCGAGAGCTCTCTTTTTTCATCTTTTAGGTACATTCCAAGATTGATCTGGAAAATAATCCAACACGAGCTGAACATGCGTAATCCAACTTGAGTAATACATGGAAAGTAACTAAAAGTTATAAACATACAGGATAATAGTTCCCTGCAATAGGTTGATTCACTTCAAGATCCCAGTCAGCTCTATAGTCACGAATCTGCCATAGAAAATTAACTTAAATTATGAACAACATATTTCTTCAAGAATCATATGTTTAGTGGTATTCAATAATATGTTAAAAGAAATGAACAAATCATATATTAAATTTTAATCAAATAAGAGCATTGCAACATACCCGTTCAATGAAATCTCGACCGTTAGAGTCAGTGTAAAATGTTTCATTACTCTTTATGGTGGTTGTGATCTTAGTTGCAATCTCTTTCCCAACTCCATCACCAATAGGTATGGGACCCACCTGAAATTCAGATTCAGATTATTATTAGAGATAAACATGTCCGCAAAACTAAAACAAACGAAAAAAATACCAAAGAACGTTGAGCTTACAGTGAATTCGACCTCAGCGTGTTCCTTATTTTTGTACACTCTAGTGATCTGCCCAAGCATGGAAAGGAAAAAAGAAACTCAATATTATAATTCATGGATTTATTAAAAAAATAATAACAAAAAACGATGTTAATCTAATAAACTCTTACCTGGTAAATCCAGTTGTTTATTTTTTGATGTACTTCATCATATATTGTCCCCCTCAAAACTGTTATATTCTGTAGAATATTATTGTACATTAATAATTTGGATCAGGCTACAAATCATAGGATACATGCATCAGAAGAAATTGCTATACCTGCTTTTGAGCGCCAATCGGATATGTACCATTTGGACGGAAAATATATGCTCCAGATGCCTAAAAGAATAAATATTAACCCTTAGTGCCATCTATACAGTTTCCATGTAACATAACAAAAATAATAATATAATGACATAATAATAACAATAATAATAACTAATGATGATTATGAAGTTACCTGCAGCCCGGTAGTTCCATCAAATCCAGCGTAAAAGCTATATGATTGCTTCAAAGAGGCTTTAATCTTTTGTAACCAACATCAGACAGTTAGGTACACATTAGCATAACAGACAATTAATTAAATTACACACAAAAAAAAAACGATAATATACTTACTGAGCTTCGAGTATTAACATAGTGAGAAAGCTTTCCTTCACTTCTAGAATATATTAACTTCAAGTTGCCTGTTCCTATTTCTATATCATCTTTTCCTGTTCCATTATCTATGCACAACTCTTCTCTTACAGAAGTTGACGCTGCATAGTAATTTTGAACGTTAAATGTTGTTCAACGCTCAAATCAGTTTATTTTTTATTAGAAAGTTTAGACATTTTACCTGGTTTTGTTGTGCTGGAAATGGTGTATGTGCTAAAACCCAGAGGCGGAACGGATGCTGTAAATGCAAGCCAATATTTGGGGGTTGAACTTGGTGGTTTACCCGTATAAGCAGTGGTGTAGTAATTTCTTATCGATATAGATTCGTTTATTATAGGTAGAATTTGAGATTCAACTTCTTTCTCGTTGGAGTCATAGACCGCAAGATTCTCACTCACAACCTGTTAATCATAAACGATGAATGATTTAAAATGTGAAATATA
Source organism: Ambrosia artemisiifolia (assembly GCA_032199755.1). NCBI lineage: Eukaryota > Viridiplantae > Streptophyta > Magnoliopsida > Asterales > Asteraceae > Ambrosia > Ambrosia artemisiifolia. The sequence continues at coordinate 46,718,396 of CM063526.1, forward strand.
AAAAAAAGGAATATTGCGTGAAACCTATCGTAATACTTACTGGAAGTCTTATAGCATCAGATCTCTTCCATCCCAGTGAATTATAGACAACAACAACCTATAGTCAAAAGTGACAATACTTAATTATATTGTGGCGCACGTATGCAGAATACGACATAAAGTTTTAAGCATCTGACTTACCAACTTCTTTCCGGATGAGAGATCAGCTTCAGTTGGAGGGCAGTTCGTTATGTTCAGAAGCGGACACTGGAAATTAACAAAAAACCCGAAAAGAAAAATCATTAAATACAAACAGATATTCATTTTTCTATATAAACATATACATATATGATATATGTTGCATAACTGTTAACCTGTTGAATATTGGTTGCTAAACTTGCACATCCAGGTTTTGGTGATACCATGCAAGCTATCGATTCTGCAACCACCTTTTCAGCCTCCTTGTGACCTATAGCGAGCCGTTTTGCATAATCGTTAGCTACGTGTTGTTGAGATGTACCACTAACAGCATCATGATGCTGTGCAGTCCCTAATGCATCAGCTAAATATTCTGTAGTGGGCCCTGTTTTATTCCTTCCCTTCATTACTTCCAATTGCCTTGCAGCCTGATAATAATTTTAGTCAAGTTTAAAATAAGATCAATAATTTTAATTAAAAAACCAAGATGTAATTTAACTTAAAACATGTGTTACCCACCAGATAATAGCCACTCAACATTCTGACATAACGCTTGAGAGCTGGCCTACTAGTAAAGTATCCTGTCCAGTACGCATTTATGTCGCTTGCATATCTAAAAATAGATTTAGTGCTTAAACTATTAGCAAAATGGAGGCTAAATGTCATAGCATATTTATGGTTTACAAATTGTACTTACGGAAAATAGTCGTCTTTTTTGAGAGGCCAGGTGTCAGTCTCGGCATATTTAGCATCCGTGTAAATTGACGGTGTTGAATAGAGAGCATTGACCCGACCATCCTGTATGCATATGTCGTGAAACTCAAAAACCAAAAATGTTGGGTTGACCCACCGCCACTTTTAGGTCCATTTTTAAATTTTTATAAGTAATTAATGCGTTAGATATGCTTACAAAAACTATAGCAGAATAACGCAACTTAGGAGGTTGTGTGCATTGACAAATAACTTTAGCCAACTTCCAACACGTTAAACCAATTCGACCCATTCCCTTTTTAGGTAAACATTATGACTTGGATGCCAACATATAATAAATGAAAATTAACAGAAAAGAAATGCAAAGTACAGAAAGGATTGATAGAGTAACCAACTTTATTGACATAATGAATAAACTTGTCCAAATTACGAAACCATGACTCTGCATACTGATATTTAAAATCTGTCCCCATTGTCCACATAACATGATTCGTCCGAGTAAAGTTTGCCTGATAATACAAGTTAAAGTTCAATAAATTTGTGGTTAGTCCTTCTTCTGAAGCTCATTAAGAATACATCGACAGACAGATGTTAAAACATATATATGCAGCTCACCTGTGACAATGCTGCAGCCACGAAAGCATTAACTCGTTCTTCGACATTGTAGTCAAACAAGTTGATGTCATCCTTCAGTATAAAAAATGCAATTATGTCACATGTCTAAATAAATTTGAAAAACCTTAAATTTTGTTTAGAAATTTACCTGCACGATCGGGGAATCAGCGTTGACTTCAAAGTAGAAATCACTAGTCGGAGGTTCGTAAACATTCTCCGGGAAAGCACCTGCAAAAATCTGTAATAAAGGGTGCAATTGTTAGATAGTAAAACCATTGTTTCTTTTCAGTTCTAATGATAATAATATTAAAACACATTACACACCTGTGAAGATGAACCAAGACTCTTGGACGCCCGCCAGATAACTTCAAGATTTTTATCCTCTTTTCGCTTAGCTCTATCTTGGTAATCAATCCGGCCGAAGAAAAGAGAATCAAATCCAACCTAAATGATCATAAGAATAAAGTTTAAAACTTTAAAACATGTAACACAAAACTTAAGTGAGTCAAGTAAATGACCTCTGCCCCTAATAGATAAGCCTGCACAGCTGAATGGCCAAAGGGGTCTATTTGCCAACCAATTCTTGGTGTCACATTAAACTGTTCCTTGATAAACTTATGTCCATATGTTGTTTGATCAATCATATCAATATAATGCGGCGCTGCCTCGTCATGCATGCACCAACCTCCATTTCTGCCCAACAAAAACAACTTACTCATAAGCTAGTTATACGGCATGAACTTCTTACACTACACGAACCTAACACAAACTTGAAGGTTTGGGTTTAATCTAAAAGGGGTTGACCCGCGAACACCTTTAGTTAAATGGATCGTCTTCGTGTCAACCCGGCAGGTTCACTGGTTGCCACGCTTAACCCATTTATTTACTTTTTTTATTTTTTAAAAATATGTTTTATCATGAACTATTGAGTTTTTATGCCAAAATTTAAAATGTTTCAGAATAAGTTGGCATAGTTTAAATATAATTGATTCAATAAAATAAAAAAAATTAGTAAATTCAAACTTTAAAGTATTAATTTGCAAAAACTAGTTAAATAATTTTTCTACTGATTAAACGGGTCGTGTTCATGTCAACCCATGGAATACACAATACACGTGTCGTTTTCTTTCTTGTAAATTTTTCATGTGGGGTTCACCCATGAACCCACTAACACGACCCATTTAGCAGTCCTATACTTACATCATCTCAAGTTGACCCGAGCTAACAAGTCGCTTGACTATATCTTGGGTTTCCTCACTCTGATCCCTCCACCAACGTTGAAAAAACGCCTGCAACATTCATAACATCTTAGAAATCTATCTAATATAAATTAACAGCAATGCCGAAATCAATTCGGGTCAACCCACAAAGTCAAACCAAAGCATTCAGCATTCTAACCTGTTCAACATAAATAAACTTCCTATTCTTATCCTTCAACAGCGCTTGAACAACCGAATCAAGCACGTTTCGAACGCAGGCTCCCTATAAAACAATCATTAACCAACAGTCAACAAACCATAATTCAGATATCAAATAATGAACATGAGATAAAGAACACAAAGAGAGACCTGAATGGAGTTATTTGATCCAACATAGTACTGATCAACAGTCTTTAACCAACCAACATCATCATGTGTATGTGCAACAAGATGAACATTAAGCTTCCCTTTCACAACTCCTTGTGCAGTATCATAAACCATGTACTTTGATTCCACACACACATAAACAACACTTAATATTAACATCACTAACACGCGAAAATCCATCATTGACAATGTAAGTAACTATTGGTCGTGTGAAGAAAAATAAAAATACGAGGAAGACGATGAAGAGATTATGCATGGACCCCATGGAACACAAGTGGCATAAATAATGCAAATTTTGTCCAGGTTTAACGGGAGGATAAATGCTAAAATTTGAAAAGGAGATAATATTAATAATAATTGGCATTTCTTGATCATGATTCATATGGACCATATGATATCTACAAGTTGAAGTTGTTTGTCAAGTATTTTTTGTCGGATATATGTGTACATTTATCTTTTATTTTCAAAAACAACTCATCTTTTAGTTGTTTCTATCTTTTACTAATCTCTATAATTTAAATTTAAATTTAAAAGCATACATGATATATAACTAATAGGTTGCATCACGTGTTACAATCAGGGGTGTTCATCGGATCGGATAACGGGTTATTCGAATTATTCGGATTTTGAAATTTTAAGAACATATATTCGAAATCCAATCTGATCCGAATTGGATGTGTACCCATCCGATCCAAATCAACCCGAATTCAATTCGGATCGGATTCAGATAAATCTGAATAATCCAAACGGATATCCAAATAATCCAAATTATACCAAACAACAATTTTTCAAATTTTTTTATTTTCCTTAATTTATGGTTCTTAACATTTTCTTGATTTGAAATCAATAAACATACAAGAGCGAAAATAATGATTAGTTTTAAACACAAATACAAAGTTCAAACTTTAAAATATAGCCTTCGAAGCGTAAACTCAAACATAAAATCAAACTTCAAAACATAATCTTTAACACAAAATCTAACATCACGAAAAGTGACACCAATTGATGTGCGATGTTGAAAAACTAATATTTAATATTGGCTTCGTGCCTCATGGGTTGAACTAATTTTCAAACAATTGGTCGTTCCTTTATTAAAACTTAGTTGGTTTATTCGGATATCCAGATAATTCGAACAATCCAAAATTTTCAATTCTAAAATCCGAATCCGATCCGAATATCCGAATAAATAATTCGGATTCGGATTGGATCCATCCAAATATCCAAATAATAATTCGGATCGATTTTTGAATTCGGATTTCGGATCTTTTAAACACCCCTAGTTACAATTATGCTAGTCTAACATTTTTGTCCCGCTTCTCTTATTTCACCATTCCATATTCCATTACTTAATCTAAAAAAAAATTAACCATACCTTACGTTTCAAACTACACAACTTTAGAATCTATTAAGGAAGTGACAAAGTTATACAGACTTTACTCAAGCAAGATGCGCACATGTAGAAGTATGTTTTACGAGTTATTGAGTGCTGATCCTTTACCTTTACATAAATTTATTGAAAAAAACGAATTATTCATTTTACGATACACACGTTTGATTAATTCATATTAGATTTGTTAATCTCGAACCGAGTCATGTTATTTTGGAGATACTACACCACATCCATTCTTGTGGATTGCTTTATCCCCTTACCCACAACTCAACACTTCCATAGTTCAGTCTTCTTCTTCTTCTTCACATTGCCTGAATTATTATTATTATTTTCCAAAAATGGCATACTCATCCGCCTTATTCTCACATCACATCGCTTTCACCACTTCTAACCATAACACCCTCTACAAACCAAACCCTCGAAAACCCTTAACCATATCCGCACTATCAACCGACACACTCGACACCACAACCCTAGCCGTCATCGGAACCAGCTCCGTCGCCGCCATAGCCGCCGCCATTTCCCTCTCCGACCCAGAAAAACGGCGTCAGTTACAAGCAGAGGAAGTCGGTGGCGGCGATAAGGAGGTGGTGAGAGAGTATTTCACAAACGATGGGTTTCAGAGATGGAAGAAGATATATGGAGATACTGATGATGTGAATAAAGTGCAGTTGGATATACGGATTGGTCATGCGAAGACGGTTGAGAGTGTTATGAAAATGTTGATCGATGAAGGGTCGATTAAAGGGGTTAGGGTTTGTGATGCTGGGTGTGGGACTGGGTTGTTGTCTGTTCCGTTGGCTAAAGAAGGAGCGGTTGTTTATGCTAGTGATATTTCTGCTTCCATGGTTTCTGAAGCTCAGAAACAGGTTAAGTTGTTAGTTTAATGTTGATAATTGTAGTGGTGAGGAAAACCGAACTGAACCGAACGAACTGTAACCGAAAAATGACAAAACTGATCGGTTATGGTTAAATGAGTTTGTTTAACTGAACTTTGGTAATTTGGTTATAGTTATGGTTAATGTGACTTTGTTAACATGCTTTAACCTAAGATAAATTGGTACTAATTCTGAAAGAATTAGTACCAATTACCGATCGGTTATGGTTAACTGGACCTCGGCTGTAGTTGCGGTTAATGTGTCTTTGTTAACAGAAGATAATTGATGATTGGTACTAAATCGTTTTCGGTTTTGTAAAACAGAATTTGCTTCAAAATGGAAGCAAGAATGATAAACGGATAATGAGTCTCGACGAAATTTGATTAAAAATTGAATTTTTAATGCAAGAGATGCGATTATATAGGGATATGTATATTTGGCAGGTTTGTCCGATTTTCGAAATCTGGAAGTTATTGAGGTTAAAATGATAAATAGATGCGTAAATTATGCTAGTCGATGGTTTACGCGTTTTAGCTATAAAAGGAAAACATTAACGATTGAAAAAGTTAAGGGGGGGGGGGGATTTTTAATGGCGAAATCGGAGTCTTGAATTGTTGAGTTTGAGCGTGACAGCAGGGCCAAACCGCCTATGGCATTTACCAGATGATTAAACTCGTCGAGACTTTCCCGTCTGCTGGTCATTGGCTCTGTATGTTTCCCTTTAGCTAGATGGTCCAAATTATTAGATCCTCACCACTAACCGATTCAAATCAAACTAAAATACGCACAAAACAATTTCACCGTTTAATTTATATCTAAAGTGAAAAGAACCATCAAGCAAAATAGATAGAAACAGATTTGAACCAATAATCATATTTTGAAAATTTTCTGCAGGCAAAAGAAGCATTACAGGGCATAGAAGATATCCAGATGCCGAACTTTGAAGTGAGTGATTTGGAAAGCTTGAATGGGAAGTATGATACAGTAGTGTGTTTGGATGTGCTGATACACTACCCGCAAAGCAAGGCTGATGCCATGATTGCTCATCTTGCATCTCTTGCTGAAAACCGCTTGATCCTCAGTTTTGCGCCCAAGACATTTTATTATGATTTGCTGAAGAGAATCGGAGAGCTTTTTCCAGGGCCTTCAAAGGCAACAAGAGCATATCTTCACTCAGAAGCTGATGTGGAACGCGCGTTACAAAAAGTTGGCTGGAAGATAAGAAAGAGGGGTCTTACTACCACACAGTTTTACTTTTCGAGAATCGTTGAAGCTGTTCGTGCTTAGTTTGGAAAGAGGTCAGATCATTTCAAACTCTCTATATAGCACTATGTTGTATTGTGCATGTGTTCTGTAACACAATGTAGATTAACCTAGATGATCGAGATTCAAGTATATCCATAATCCTTATGCCGGAACTCTTGGAATTTATATTCATTCACATTGTAATTTTCCCATACGCTGTGTCCAGTTGTCTAAATTGTCTACACTTGAACCGTTGGTCAAAACTTTCTTCACCCTTGTGAATTTTTTCATAATTGGTCAAAAATGAGAGTCATAAATAGAAAACTTATTAAATTTGGTTGTCGTTTAGTGAGTTTTTTTTTTTATAAAATTTAACCTAAAGTAATTGCTATGAGTATCACTAAACAGGATCCGAGTTTCATAAATGTTTCATTTGAATTTGGTCACTTAATACTGATCATGAAACTTGTTATCGGTCCTGTGTAAATGTGTAACCGATAACAAATTTACTATAGTCATGGTAGTGAAACTTCTCATTGAAACTTAGCTTCTAGCCTTTTGGTTATTGAGAGGTGGTAGTGGTTCTGGTTCAGGGCCATGTTCCTTTCCATAGCTAACTCCACCAACTCATACAGAATAGTGCAAATAGGATTTGCTTATTTGAGCTAGCAAGGCGTGTGAATGAATCGAGTTAAGTCTTAGTTCAACTAAGCGTAATGAGCTGGACTCGTTAACTTATAAGTTATAAAAGCTTGAGTTCGTCTAGTCTTGAACTTTTATGTGTAAAGCTTCAGTTTGCTTCTCGATTATTGTTTAATTTATTTTTGAAAGACTGTTTCTCTGAAGGCTCGAATTCTTGACCATCAAGGGGAGCTTCCCTTCTCGTTTATTGCTATTTTTTTTCTTCCTAAATGGTATGTTTCCCCAAGGCTCGAACCCTTGACCTTCAAGGGGAGCTCTACTTTAACTCTAAAGACTTTACCAATTGGACCCAACCCCGTCCTTATTTTAATTAATTATCATATAGATTGATATCTTTTAGATATTTGTTAGACTAGATCTTTCCTTATTAGGCATGTTTGTTTGTTTTTTCAATGTTCGAAATATTACAAAAAACATATTAGTTGGGGGTTTTATTGTGATAAACCTTAACTAATATATTTCCTCTTGTTTGAAATTTATTGCATGAACATACATATTTAGGGTGCCTTACCACTTCTACATGCTTACCAAGTGGTTACTCTTAGTTCGTGTAGGATTTGTATAGATTGCATTTGCTCGCGAGTATAAGGTAGTGGTAATTTTTAACAAAAGCATTAGTGAAAATGCATTTGAATGTACATAAGAGAGAAATATATTGGTTTCAGTTGATGCTTGATTGATTAAAAACCGGGGATGACCATGTGCTTTGAGCTTTGAATGCTGGATTCTTGACGGAAAGGGTAGAATGTTCTCGCTAATATATGTATAAGATATAGCGCGTACACAATCACACGATATAAGATGCACCATTTTATGATAATGAAATTTTGAACATGTAGTAGAAAATGCTAAATATAAATATCCATAACTTTATATCCTACGTTCTTGATCATCAACAATGAATAACTTTAAATTGGAGTTAATAGCCAAAATCGTCCTGAGGTTTGGTCATTTTGCCACTTCAGTCCAAAACCCAAACCTTTTACATATGGGTCCTTCAGTTTTATTTTTCTTGCCAAATTCGTCCCTGACAACGTTTAAGTTGTGGACTGAAGTGGCAAAAGTGATTAAACCTCAGGGACGAATTTAGCAAAACCCAAACCTTTTTTGGGACGAATTTGGCAAAAAAATATAAAACTGAGGACCCAGATGTAAAAGGTTTGTGTTTTGGACTGAAGTGGCAAAAGTGACCAAACCTCAGGGACGATTTTGGCTATTAACTCCTAAATTGAGATGAAACAATTTGTACTTGATAAATTGATGGACAAGATGAAGACTGCAAGTGTGGAAGGTTTACAGAACATAGGAAAACATGATCAACACACAGTCCAACAACGATGTGTAGGATGTTAATTCCAACCAATAACTCAACGACAGTGAACGGCCAATCGATACATGGTTTGATCGTGTCATGTATGGCTAATCGAATAAGACATCGTGTGATTTTTTAGTCATATCAGTAAGGAAATAGAAGATTAAATTAGGAAGTTAATGCAAGATTGTCTACATTTTAGAGATTAAATTTAGATGGATGATCAAGACCAGTTGCAAAACCACTATAAACATAGAGAACGATAAGAGCTATAATGACCATCAAACAGTTATATGAGATCAATATACTTCGATATTATGTATTATAAACGGAAGTATAAAACATAACCGGTTGGAAAAATCTTAGAAGTTTTCTAAAATGTTTTCAAATCTTAAATGTTGCAATAATTAGGGATGAACAAATGGTACCAGATATCAAAACTGAACCCGTACCATACTGGAACAATATTTAGTGGTACCGGCTTTTCACATTTTTCGAGATTCCTATGATACCGTTATTGATTTACCTTCAAATACTGTACCGGTAATGTACCGAGCACTTTCGGTACTAGTACCTACTACTTGTAGTGATTTTTGGTATCCATACTTTTGTTATTGGTATCAAACTTATCCCCATGTAAATATCATGTGTTTACTCTTTTGAAGAAATAAGTTTCAATTTGTATAACATACTAAACTCATTTTAATATAAACAATCTTAGATCATGATGATATTTAACGATAAATTATAACACTAACAAAATTCAAGGGTTTATATTGATAGAAAAATCATGGAATCACAACTGAAAAGTACAACTGATCATAGGTGAAAAAAGAGTTTCATTATTTATTTTTGTACGGATGTGTATGTCTAATTTTCAAAACAAGTTAAAGTTATATTATTAAAAAATTGTTTTTAAAGTCAATCAAAATATTTAATGGTTTGATTTAACAATTATCAACTCATTTATGGTTTATTAATAGTTACCTACTAATATAATTACTACTTTAAAAAAAATCATGATATTTATGTTTGTTAATTAAAAAATAAAAAAAAACAACTGGAAAATTTCACATATTGAAAATTGAAATAAGCATATAGTGAACCAATATAAAATAAAAAAACATATCACTTTTGTAAAACAAATAAATTAACTAATGTATTAGTATTAATTAATTTATAATTTATTTGCTGTAATATATTTGTGTAACCTATCTATATTGAATGAGGTGGTTTTGGACCAACTTTTAGAAATGCATGCAAATTTTTCTAAACAAGTCGAGCCAGAGTGAAGTTCAAGTTTGATTACGTTTGAGCTGAGTTTTTAAACTTTAAAAAGCTTGAGTTCGAGTTCAGCTAATTTCTTATATTGTTTTGAACAATCAAACCCATTACCCATCAAACTCTAGTACAACACATATTATTACAAGCCCTCAAGCTCACTTCTCCTATCCAATCACTCATCCATTGTTAAATATTGAGAAATCCCATCAAGTTTCCGTACTTAAAATTTTTGCCCGTTTGATAAACCACCAATATAATTCCAGTTTTATGTCTTATATCAACACATGTGTTGCCGTAGTAACGTTCCTGAACACCATTTCTTATTTAACTATTTTACCATACACATAATAATTTTATGTAAATTAATAGGTTAATTACATATAGAACATGTTAAAAAAGTTTAATTATTTCGGTTGGCAACTTGCATTGATCACATGCCTAGCCCCAGGTAGGACAGGTGTCAAAGTGTCATTAAATGCATTTATAATTTAGATTTAGATATATTTCTTTTTTGATCGGCATTAGGAAAAAGTAATATAAAATATAAGTGATGTTAAATGATAAAGAAAAAAGTAATATAAAAAGACTCGACCTCACATGCTTATTTCTTGTTTTAATTAAAATATTTTTAAACAATAATGACCCCAGATTACGTAAATGTCGAGTTGTGATTTGTCATACTAGTAAACAAACAAATAAAACAGACAAGCTAACACGAAAACTAATTACGTTCCAAATCAACTTATGTTGATTGATGTGATACAACCATATGAAGTGTACAATTCATTGGCACATCCTTAGTATTAACATTTATGACGCTTGTATAAACATTGTGTGTTACCGGAATCCTGATACATCCATACCAGGGCAAATCTTTCTGAAGGTTGGTTAGGCCCTGGCCTCCCTAGTTTTTCAATTCGTAATGCTTTACCAAAAAATTTCAAAACGTTTATATGTATTGAGCCCTCTCATATTTTAACAAAAACTAAGTTTAAGATCCGCCAATGCGTATATTACATTGTGTGACACGTTATACCACCGCATATGACATCTAAAGTGTTAGTATACATTTGCTAAAAATGTTATACATCCATATAACATATAATTTACACAATGCTTGCCGCGGAGCACCTCCACCGCACTAACCATAGCCCGCTACCTGGACCACTACCTGTGAACCCCTCTATCGCTGGCACCACCCATGAAGCATCCCGATACTCCTCTCTCCTCTGCATCTCTATCTCTCTCTCCTCTGCACACGTGAGGTAGACTACGAAAACGATACACGGGACTGCCCGGAAACCACTAACCGAGTCATCGAAAGTGGTGAAGCCGTGAGGGTTGTGAGATACCCGTTCCATTTTCTGGTTGTGTCCCACCTTTCCTAAGATTTTGAAAATGAAAAATAAAAAAATCTTACGTTACTTGTGAAGTTATTCATATCTTACGGATTTTGATTTTGTTTTTATAAAAAATCTGATGAGATTGTTTTGATATAACACCCCAATTAATAAAAAAAATAAAGTCTACGTAAAGGAGCGTGCGTATAATATTATCAACAACAATAATAATAATAATAAATATCTACTTAATAATATCTATATCTAGTTAATTAATAATTTGTAATTTAACTGCTTCACGCAAACACACACAAATCGCGCCCATTTCTTTTTCACCAGGACTTCATCTTCTCTCTCTCTCTCTCATCGTACTTTCAGTCTCCGGCAACCATTGTGTGTGTGTATATATATGTATATATACATATATATAAGCACTGCTGTTTGTTGCTTTATGTTTTACTAAAAGAAGAGAGTCGGTCACTGGTTAGTTCTGGTTTACCTAATTTTTATAATTTGTTCGAATTAAGTTATGTTCTTCGAATTAGCTTTGTTTGTGACGAATTTAGACGGAAATTGAAGGTGAAGGTTGGTTATCGTGAGCGTTTATGTTTGATGGAGACGTTTTGCACGTTGATCTCGTTATACTTGCGTGTTGTGTGAATGTTAGGTGTTTAGGTAGTTGATCTTACGTTTCGTCGAGTTTAGGTGTTCCAGATGATGTTTATGGAGTTAGGTTTCTGTTTTAGTTTAGGTGTTTTAGAGTTTTAGTCTAATTTGTATAAGATTAATCGGTTTGGGTGAAAATATGTTAATTACTGGAAACTTTAGAAAATTCTGTGTAATTTAGGCTATGTTTCGTGTTCGTTTCTTTGAAAATTGAAGGAAGTTTGTCCTGGTTATGAAATTTTGGCTATGTTTCTGTAATGTTTCCTTGAGCATGTATGTTTGATGGCGGTGACTTATTATTTGTTGATCTTGTTTTTTGCTCGCGTGTTGTTACTTGATTTTGTTAGGATTTTGTGACTGTTTGGTAGTTAATCTTACATTTTGGGGATTTTAGGTGTTTAAGATGAACTTTGTGGAATTAGTTTAGTATTTTAATTTTATTAGATGAATGTTAGTTATTAAGGAATAATTGGTTCGGATAGGTTGAAAACTTATAAAATCTGTAATAACTTGCAGTGTAAGTGTAATTAAATTATATAGAAAGACAGGCCGGTCCATTATGCTGTTCTGATGATGGAATAAATGTATAGAAAATTCTGTGTAATTTCGGCTATGTTTCCGTGTTTGTGACTTTTAAAATCGAAAGAAATTATCCTGATTCTGAAATTTTGGCTATATGCTGTCAAACCTTCATGCAGGTAACCTAGTAAATTGGGGAATCTAGGTATTTTTATTGTTCAATTTGTTTTGCTTCCCTACTGCCATCATGCCGGTCGCGGTTGAGGATCCATATGATACTTACAGAACAAAGTTCCCCTGTGAGGTACCCTTTTTTAACTTTTGTATAGTACCATATGTAGTTTGTTTTTTTTCTGTCATGTCATATATGGTTTGTTGTGCCTTTGGTATTAGCCGTCTCAAAGGTTTTTTTTTAACTAAAATTTCTGAAATACCTATGTCCTTACTTTGCAAGGAACATGTTGAAATATCAACTACCCAAGCTGATGAGCAAGGTGAGCATTCCTCGTTCCGTGCTTATATATAGTGAATTGTTACTTGTACAAATTTCCAGTTAAAATTAGGAGATGGCTAGACTGGGCTACTAAGATTATATTGGTCTAAAACTGAATAAGCTTGTGTGCCCATTATATAGTCATCTATTATCTATACATCGTCGTGCTTCTTGCCTACAACTGTCCATCACCTTTAATTGCTCACAAAAGATTATTTTAGATTAGTAAGCCTTTTCATTATCTGTTGGCAATACGGTACACATGTGTTGTCGGTGCAAGTTGCTTGTGAATTGTGATAATGATGCATCGTTAATTAATTTATTTGTAATTACTGCAGTCACCTGCCTTGAAGAAAAAATATCATTACTTTGTACCAAACAATCACAAACCATTGAAAGTCTTCTTCCGGATGAGGAAGATCTCTTCTCTGGGATACTTGATAAATTGGGATGTACTGCTTCTGCTAATAGTGAAGATGAAGATTTTGATTTGTTTAGCAGTAATGGAGGCATTGAACTGGAAGGGAATTCTAAATTATATTTTAATCAAGGGCAGTCTTTGGTCGCTGAAGGACTTAATAGCGATCAAAGCAGTTCAGACTATTTAGTTTCCTGTGAACATCCTTCCAGAACACTTCTTGTCCAAAATGTAGATAAAAGAGTTGAGGATCCAAAACTTAGGGGCCTTTTTGAGGTGCGTAGCAGCTTTTCAATTTTCCCATTTTTTCATTCCCTTTTTTATGTCAATTCAGACATATAATGGCTACTTTCTTTTACCAGCAACATGGAGATATGCAAACTTTCTACACAACCTGCAGAAGCCAAGGTTTTGTGATAATCTCATATTATGACATAAGGGCGGCTACTAATGCGTTTAACACACTTCAAAACAAACCGTTGGGAAATGAGAATCTTCACATACGTTATTTGAATCCAAAGGTATGCCACCCACCATTCACCTCATTTCTTACATGTCATTTCTCTAAACAAATTGGTTAACTTTTTTTTTTTTTTTTTTGCATTCTATGTCATAATATTTTGCTGGATTTTCACTTTTTCAATTTTGACTTCTAAATAGGATGATACCTCAGAACAGTACATTGATCAGGCCAGCCTTGAAGTATTCAGTTGCGATTCGTCTATATCAAATGACAAACTTCACCAACTATTTGGAAATTTTGGAGATATTGAAGATGTAAGTTAATTCCTGAGATTCATATTACTAAAACAACATGGTGAACCATCCTTCTTATTTGTTTTTTTTTTTGTTACTTACAGATATGTGGAACTACACATCACAAACATATCAGATATTATGATATTCGAGCTGCAGAAGCAGCTACTAATGGATTAAGTAGCAGCAACATGTTGCAAGAGAGTAAACTTGAAGTAAACTATCCAAAACGAGCAAAAAGGTAATATTTCTAATAAGTCATCTCTGTCGTTTGCCTCCAGTTTTCAAAGCTGAGATAAAGATAAATTTATAGAATATTTAGCCTCATCTAAAACCAGGCTTCATTTGTCAATACTTGATGATTGTGTAATTCTGTATTTATCTTCAACAATGTTGAAGAGTTTGGATCAGTAAAATTCTTTTTCTTTTCGCTTGAAATAGAATAAAAATTAAACCACATTTATCTGTTTGGTGGTTGGTGACTATTTTATCCTTTCTTGGGCTTCATGATCTTTTGTAGTTCAGTATCGTAGGTGCTCGTTCTTGCCAAAAATGGAAAGAGTACTGTCGATACCTTGTGTAATTCTTAGCACATGCACATAGCATTGTACTGCTCTTCTTATCATAATTTTAATTACAAACAATTATTTCACTATGCAGCTTGATGCAACAGCTTACTCATGGGATAATGCAAGCTCAACTTAGGTCGTGTCAAAACCTTAATGGCAACTCTTTACCACAAGGTAGATATGCTTATTCCTTGAAAGAAATTTGCAACTAATTTGATTGTTTTAAGTAGAGATATTCAACCCATTTACTTATGAATGGGTTTGTTTGGGTTGTGTTTGATTTCAAACAGGTCAAATATAAAAGTTTAGCAAAAAGGGAATGGGTTAAATGGGTTGAAGGGTGTCCACTCCAAAATTTATTTTTAATGCATAAGCTACCTTTAATGTTTTATTCAAAATTTTGATTATAATTGTAATAATCTTGCTTTTGTAATAATAATTAACATAATTAATTAAATACACATAAAAGTTTTAGGATATGGGCAAACAGGTCCGTATGTCCACGCCTGGACCTTTTGACTTTTTGACCCTTATTTAAAACAACCTGGTTCAACATGAACATGTTACCCGACCACCTGTATTTCCACCTCTAGTTCTAAGAGGGAGTGTGCTTCTCCTTTTTAATCTTGACCCCTCTCATCATAATAATTTCTTCTAATATAGCAGTAACTAGCTGCATGAAAGATGAGTATATCTATGGTGTGCACTCACTACTCCAGCCCAGTTGCTCTTTTACAAGTAGTTTTCCATCTACGGTTGGGATGCCAGCTGCTTACAATCAATTCAGTCACATGCCTTATTATTCTACTGATCAAGCTTTACATCCCCAATCATTACCCATCAGCTGCGAAGGTGTTACCACTTATGACAGTTTAAACTTGGAAATTGTTGATTTTACAACAGAAACATACGACAAGCACCTTTATATGTTGGGTTCATATGGCCCACCAACGGGACACATGTTTTGGGGTCAGTGTTCTCTCTTTCTGTCCAGATAGTTGTGTTTCTTTTGCAATTGATTCGGATGGCATAATGCACTTCTGTATAATGTGCCTGGTGGCTGGAATAATTGAAAATGCTTTTAATTTTTGGTAAATTACATAGTAAGGTAACCAACTTTGCTCTCATTTTTGTTAGGGTAACGATCTTTATATTCAATAACAAAAAGTCTCAAATGTTCAAAAAGTTTTCATATTTCTACCAAGTTAACTGGTTTTTGTCTGGAAAAGTCAACATGGTCAAAGTTACTGACATGTCATCATATTGACCCGGTACCCGGCCCGGGTCAGAACCTCAGATAAACCTATCTTTTTTAAAGTTGGTTACCTTTCAATGGATGAAAAAAGATGGTTACCTATTTACATAGATGACACCAATGTTAGCTCTCTTTTGTGCAATTTGACTTATATTATCTCAACTATTTATGATGAATACCACAAGTTGCTTGGTGTTACCCAAATAATTATCATGGTCATGACAGGTTCTACAAGAATGACCAGGTCAGCACTTGGTGGACCTACCCGTGCAATGAGCTGCTCAAACTCCATTCAAAATCATCATCTAAATCCTGTAATCTGGTCAAACAGCCCTCCATTTAATAATAATGTTTGTGTTCATACCACTTCCAAGTCCATGAAGTGCTCTTTTAGTAGGCCAAAGGGACGGGCTAGAAGAAATTACCATGGAAGACATGGACATGTTTCCTGTCACACAGACGATAAAAAGTTTGAACTTGATATTGAGCGTGTTTTGCGTGGGGAAGACTCCCGAACTACACTGATGATAAAAAATATTCCGAATAAGTAAGTTTCTATATGGATGTTGTTGTGTCATTCTACAACTGGTTCTGATTATCTTTTACTAAATAAATTGTTATTACCATTTACCGCAGGTACAGTTCTGCCATGCTGTTGGCTGCAATTAATGAACATAATCAAGGAACTTATGATTTCATTTATCTCCCTCTTGATTTCAAGGCAAGTATTTAGTTCACACTCTTTTCTTGTGTTGTATAATTCACCACCTGCAATCATATTCTTGATATAGTCATGTTTCTTATACCTTTGTATTCATGTTTAATAGAATAAGTGCAATATGGGATATGCATTCATAAACATGACTGATCCACTTCAGATAGTGCCATTTTACAAGGTAAATTTCATTATTTGTGTGATCTGAGTCATTCATCAGCCAAATTGTTGGATTTGATTCAATTTAATGAAAAGAAATACAAAAAATGGCGTATATGTTTGCAGTCAATCAATGGTAAAAAATGGGAGAAGTTTCATAGCGGAAAAGTGGCATGTCTTGCATATGCTAGAATCCAAGGAAAGGCTGCCCTAATTGCAAACTTTCAGGAGTCAAGCTTGATGAATGAAGATAAGTGTTGTCATCCTATTCTCTTTGCTACAGACGGCCCGAATGCTGGCAATCAGGTAATGTGTCACATTCTACACATATTTCTTAGTCATATATTCTAGGAAATTCACTCCAGTTATGAAATGAAAACCACATTGGTTATTAAAAAAAAAAAAAAACTCCATAATCCATTTGATACCTCAACTTTTCTAGGAAATTCACTCCATAATCCATTTGATACTTCAACTTTTATAGATTCCAGTGACCTAAATGTAGACTTTTGATGCATATCAACTAGAGGCGACAAAGTTTGTGGGACGGGCGGGTTCTGTAACAGGGCATGCCAAGTTGAACTGCCAACACATTTTTTCCGTAATATATTATAAGCAGTCAATATGTTAATTATGAGATAAAAGGCTATTACAAGTTGGGTTAAATAAATTGGTTTAGGAGTTTAAAAAGATTTAAACTAGAGCTGGCAAACCGCAAACTCGAAACATTTGGGACGGGTATTCGTATATGGGATTAGTTTTGAAAACTTTGCAGGTATGGGCCGGGTATGGTAGTAGGTGATACCCAATCCGATTACCAGAAACATACTTGTTTACCCGAGCCATACTCGTAAACATTTTTTTTTCTTTTTATTGTTCTTTGTCCTTGCATAATAGTCTGCTCGCTACTGATTTCCTAACTTTTAGTTTTTATATTTATTATGTTCTTAGGTAATAAAAATAAATAAAAACTAAAATAGTAAGAAAAGTATATGGAAATCCCAACAAGTAACTTTTAACAAACTAACGGGTATACCCAATACTCAAGGGTATGAGACACGGTTTTACATTCCGGTATGTGACTGTGATTACCAATACCCGTCCATTGTGATCCCTAATTTGACCAACACTTTTGGCGTATTCAACCCGTTAGAAATAAAATATAACCTAAATTGACCAATCTTCAACTTTATATTAATTGTATATAATCGATTTTGATGTGTTTGCGTGTACAGGAGCCTTTCCCCCTGAGTCCAAACATCAACTCAAGGAAACACAAGAACCGGTGCAACCCACACACAGGGAATGAAGATCAAGTGAACTCGTCAACTTCCTTATAAGGGGAGTCTAGTATCACATATATAACAATACCTGAAAAAAAGAATTTTGAATGTAACCAATTGTTCTAACATATTCTAATGGTTACCTTTTGCTATCTAAAAACTGAACAAAGTTCAATGAATTTATCATATGAATCCATATCCATCTGAAGAGCCATTGCGTTAATGACATTGTTGTAAGAATGAGTCAAATCCACAATTTAAGGCTGTTGTGTGTAACCTATGTTTGTTTAAAACTTGTTAAATACAAAATCAATTTGTAGATATATGTAAAAACTGTATAGGAAGGTCTAACCGTGTTAGAGACGACACGATTAATGCTAGTATTGAACATGAAAAAGTCTTGTTTGAATTTCTTAAATACAAAATCAATTTGGAGCAGAAATGTGAAAATCTTATAGGCCTATAGGTATTGTATACTCGTATAGTATTGTATCATATAGCCTAGTATAGGTCATGTATACGGCTACAAGTGTAGTATAGGTTCCATATAGGCCTATGAATGTAGTATAGATCCCGTATAGAGTTACAAGTGTAGTATAGGTCTATGAGTGTAGTATAAGTCACGTACAAGGCTACAACTGTAGTATAGTTTTCGCATATAGGCTTCATATAAAGCTATGAGTATAGTATAGCTCTTGTACATGCGTATAGATGTAGTATATGTATCGTATATCATCATATAGTCTAGTATATGTCCTGTATAGGCCCATGGGTGTAGCATAGGTTACGTATAGGGCTATAAGTGTAATATAGGTCATGTATATGGCTACAAGTGTAGTATAGGACTCCTAAATAGGCCTCATATAGAGCTATGAGGATAGTATATGTCCTCTATAGGTCTATGGGTATAGTATATATATCCTCTATAGGCCTCATATAAGGCTATGAGTGTAGTATAGGTCCTGTATAGGTGTAGTATAAGTATCGACATTATCGTATTGTATCATATAGTCTAGCATATATAGATCTCGTATAGGCCTATGAGTGTAGTATATGTCTTGTATAGGCCTATAGATGTAGTATACGTATCATATAGTATCGTATTGTATGATATTGTCTAGTATAGGTCCTCTATAGATTTATGAGTGTAGTACAAGTCTCGTATAGGTATACAAGTGTAGCATATTTATTGTATAGGCCTCATATAGGGAGGGCTACGATTGTAATAAATGTGTATAGGTCCCATAGATATATTAGGTATAGTATGACATATATATCCCTATACTAGTCCACATGGGTATAACTCTAGAATATATCACTATATCAAGCCTCATTTAAATTGTCATATAGTCTATCATGTTTATTTATGTGTCTTATAGTCCTTTATTACTAACAAATTTATTTTTAGTATTCTTTTATAAAGTTGTTAAAATTATGTTTTCTTTATAAAAATAAGAATTTTTCTTTTTTACAAAACTTGCTAAAGGATGAATATTGTTTATAAATGTTTGTAAAAAAACAAAAAACAAAAATAGAAACACAAAAAGATAAACATTTGCTTAAAATGTTTGTAAAAAAAAACCTACATATATATATATATATATTAGCCATATAAACCAGAGGCGGAGCCAGGATTTCATGATAAGGGGGGCTTAGATTATTGGAGTGAGCATTAAGGGGGGCTTGATACAATTTTATTGAATTTTAACCTTAAAAACAGGGGGGCTCGATACAATTTTATCGAATTTTTACCTTAAAAACTTAACAAATTTGGGCCATTGGAGGGGGCTTGATACCCCTCAGTCCCCCCCCCCCCCCCCCCTAACTCCGCCTCTGATATAAACCTATACGAGGCTAAATGCTATACGACCCGTATAATCTTATACATGTTGTATAGGCTAGCCGCCAGACATCATTTAACAGCAGTACTATTTTTGAGAAATTGAAAAAGTTATACGACACGTATAGCTCTATATGTGTCTTATAGGCCTAGCAGGAAGTCTAGATAACCAAGTAAGATGTGCCAATATCTCTTCTCATTCAAAATCATTGTTGTGTACATCTATTTTATTTTTTTCCATTATATAACTTGGTTTGAAGTGAACATGGCAGTTGAAGAAAAGTAAAAAAAAAAACAAGTATGAGAATTTCTGAATTTCAAATTGATAATAAGCAAACTTATAACAAAGACATTATAACGAATTACATGAATGAAGATGCACACGCTTTTCTTTTTCATATGACCATAGTCTTTAATTCCTACTAATTATTTCTTGGATCATAATCTTGCCAATATTGCATGGATTCATAACCAGATGAGCTACCCTGTAGATGATCATCCGTCGACGAAAACGACTGGAAAATATTTGGATTATAACCCATTTGATCATTTGCACCCAAAATAAACTGTTGGTAATGAGCAAGATTTGGATCGACGTACTGCGGCTGTGGCTGAGGAGGTGGTGGCTGAAGGTGATGAGGATAGGTGGTTAGATATCCTAACTCGGACCTCCCTGGTTGAACCCTTTCGGGGAAGTTGAGCTTTGCTTTGTTACCTTTAAACCTAAGTGCAGCTTCATCATAAGCCATGGCAGCGTCTTCCGCGGTCTCAAAAGTCCCTAGCCACACCCGGGCCGCCTTTTGCGGGTCGCGTATCTCTGCAGCCCATTTGCCCCATGGTCGTTGCCTTACTCCTCTATAGTGCCGCCTCCTTTGGTTCGGCTCTGTTGATCATAAGTTCGTAACACATTAGTAATTAATTTAGTTGCACTACCATAGAGTATAGTATAAGTTTAAAAAAAAACAATACATAAATCATAGATGATATTACAAAAGAAGGAATTATTCATGCTTTATATTTTGTATATATATTAAAATTCAATTCAAGTGCATTAAAAAAGAGAAAATTTATTTTGGTATATTTAATTAATGTCACAAATATATTATCGTTTCCCATATGCGGCATCAAAGTGAAGAGCGAATATTGGTGGCGTCGATTCGACTCGGATGGGAGCGAGGTTTTACCGATTATTCCACTGTCGTGTCTTCGGGCGAGTGGATGTCGGGTTTCCGCGCATCTGGGAGAGCCAAGGGGTTGGTGGCGTGGCCACAGCGCTCAGTGTCACGGTGGTTGACATGTCGTTCCTTGCCGTTAAAAAAACCACTTTTAGATCGACTTTTAGTTCTTTAACCATGATATTCGTCTCTATATTTAGTTAGTTTCTTGTTCTTATATAAAAAAATATATTTCTCTATAAAGTTTAGTTATATTCATAAAAAACTGCTGAGAAGAAATATACTAGCTAGTGTGACATCATGTAGTCATGTACACAAAAATGGTAGTTGTAATAAACTGAAAAAAAAAAGTTCATTCTCTTGGTGAGCGAATTTTGTGAGCATGTAAAAAAAATATGGACACAAAACATGTATGTTTATACATGTAGTCAAACAGATAAACCAAATAAAAATAGACATACACGACTTTACACCATACAACAGCGTACAAAACGACATGCACACACGCATGCAATCCACAGGACCAACAAAAACCCCCTTGAAGTATCTACAAGTCATAAGATTTACAACTACATTAATTACCTTACAAAAATATGTATGCATATATGCATATTACTTGTATTTAATTTGTATTTGTTGTATATGTTATTATTATATGTATTTTGGTTACATTCACATATGTTAATAATTAATGCATGTTTATATTGTTATTTGCATATATGCATGTAAATTAATGAATGTATTTACATGATTTTCTTTTTTATTGTTGGATCACATGTTAGCAAGAGATTGGGAAATTATAGAGAAAATTAATTAATAACATAAAAGATAAATGAGTTAAAGATGGAGTAAATCTTTTATTGGGAAATTATCAAATATACACAACTTTTACCAAAAAGTTTTGTTGAATAGTCAAGTTAGTAGTTGGCTAAACAAAAGAACACTGACTAAACACTAAAAAAACCCTATCCAACGACCATACACTAAAAAAGCTCATAACCACCTTAATTAACCTACAAAGCACACTTGACAATTTGGTTTGAATAGTTTCGAAAAAGCTAAGACTAGTGTCTATTTTGAAAAGCTTTTCTTGTCTCATATGTTATTTGTTTAGGTATATTTCCTTATTTATAAATATTATTTTAAATTTCCAAAATCAAAAAAAGGTAAAAATAAC